>CM031938.1:41072247-42382078 GCA_018703725.1 Brassica juncea
TCTCGTAAATATCTCAAGTCTCTTCGAGATTTTTACCAGGTTCCTGAAGGAGTCAAATTTCGGATTCCCGTTGGTAACGAGAGTGCAAGGAATCCTCGCAAGATTTCTTTACTGTTACGAAGCTTTCTTTACGTATGCCGTATGTGGTTCCCAATCCTGGTGCCATTGTTCGTGCGCTTCACCGCTTCGAACTTTCGATCAGCAACTCAGCGTTCCTGCCTTGGAGGTTGGCTTGGCGTACTAATGCGTACTACGAACTCGGGATTGATCTTGGTCCCGATGATTTCGAAGGTCTTTGGGGTACTCGGCCGACGGGGAGTGACGGTTACTATTCCATGCTGCCTAAGAAGGATTGGCCGTGATCAGGGGACTACTTCGAATCCAAATCGTGGCAGGAGCGTTTCTTTTGTTCAAATAGATGGGAGTCTGTCGAGGAGAGCTGCCTTCATTTTCCGCGGCATGGAACTTTAACCGAGGTATATACGAGAAAACTTTGTTGTCTATCTCACTTTTCGGAAGTGCGGTCTTTGACAAAATTTCGTTTTGTAGGGAACAACCCTACCGGCATTTGCCTGGTAACGTTTTCGTCAAGAGAGAACTTCTTCGTCAAAGGCCGTTTTTTCTGGAAATCCTTCACCCTGAACGGTCCGAGATGCGTGTAACTTTATCGGTCCCGGGGTCCTGTTCCGTCGTACGACCCGAACCTGTATACCTGGTCCTACGGAAGGCAGGCAGAGGTCTCGTAAGGGGAAGGAAATCGAGATGGGGAAGGCTCGGAAAACCCTTCACCGTTGGGAGAAAAACCTGTTTTGTTCCAACGGAAAAAGAGGAGCCAGCGGTTTTCCACCTAACAACTTCTTGATGGCCTTCCTCCGGAGTTTACTACGATGAGTCGCTGGAGGATGAGGAGAAACAACGGGTTTTTGCCGAGGGCTCCCAACGTGTCAACGAGGTTTGGCCCTCGAACTTCTTTACCTTGCGTTGAATCCGTATATAAGATGCTTGCTGATCTTGAGTTTTATGCAGGGACTAAGAGTGTTTAGCGAGGCGTTGACTCGAGTTTCCGCAAATCCAGGATTGCTAACTTCAAGACCACAGAAGTGGAGCGAGAGCTTTTCCGGTTCGTCAAGGGTGAAGGCACAGAACGCGAAGCAAGTGAGCTTCACGCTCGGGTCTCGTACGGGCGGAAAGGAGAGGAAGAAGGATGGTCGCAGCGGAGGTGGCAAGACGGGCGGAATCGTTTGCTGCTGAGTTTCAGCTTTAAAGAAGCTCAGGAGTTTGTTGGTGATTTCCGCGAGTGCCGAGGTTCGGTCGTAAATCTTTACAAGTCTCAGAACCCAGATTTCTCTTCGATTCC
This sequence comes from Brassica juncea, assembly GCA_018703725.1. Lineage (NCBI taxonomy): Eukaryota > Viridiplantae > Streptophyta > Magnoliopsida > Brassicales > Brassicaceae > Brassica > Brassica juncea. The sequence continues at coordinate 41,073,605 of CM031938.1, forward strand.
GAGATCGCTGAAATGAAGGATTTCATGGCCGAGTTTGTATGCTGAGTCCTTGGTTCTACTGTAAGAAAGAGTCCGGAGACTATGGGAACCTATCGAGGTTTCCGAGGATACGGGAGTCGGAGCGATGAGAATGCCGAGAATGGTGGGAATGCTCGAGGGTGAATGAGAGTGGACCAGCCTGCTAGTTATTTGGGATTTCTGCATCCGGATTTCTCAACGTTGACTTCCTTTTGAATTGAATTTTCTGGCCGTGTGTGGCCGTTTTTAGTAATTTTATCCTGCGACCGTTGGAGGTTGCATTCTTATGTTTTTGGGACTGGCCGTTGGTGGCTTTGAATCTGCCGTCTTTTGCGGCTTTTATGAATATGAAAATTTGCGAGATTTCGTCTTTTGTTTGATTTATACTTTCGTCAGTGTAGAGGGAAGGATGCGAGTAGTCAATTCGTATCCTAACTTTTTTTTTGTCGCTTGGTCCGTATGCTACTTTTTAGCGAGCGTTTTAGGTGTAAGCGATAGAGACATGTTTTGGGATCTCGTATACGATACATGCTGTGAGATGTCAAGATCCAGCAAGACTGGGTTTAGGCGAAGACCTAGGTTTACTCTCAGCTTTGAGGCTGTGCGATGACTGATGGCTTTCGTTGCCTGTAGTGATTTCTTCCTGATTCTTTTGTTTAAAGTCCGCGACTAGTCGCCGGCTTATATGCTTGTGTTAAAGAATCGAGCTATCTTCGGAGTTTATCCGAGACGCTAAACCAAAATTTTGGGTTTCTTGTATAGCGCGCTATGATATCTTGTCGGATGTAAGAGGACCTTGTGTCTGACTACGATTTTGTATTGAGTGAAACGTTTCTTGTGAGCGTCCGTGGGGCCAATGACGGGTGTTGGTGTCAAATCGGTCGCGACGAATCAATGACTGAAAGTCTCTAGAAAGTATTTCTTGAAACAAAAAGTCTCGGATAATTTCTAAAAGGAGTTATACGAGATTTTCTCAAATTAGAATATCCTCTCTGTGAGATCGGAAGACTACGGCGTGGTGGACGGAATTCCCGGAAAGATCGGTCCGCTCGCCCAACGACATCAAGATTCGATCACCACAAAAACCCTAAACATAAAAGAATCTGCCTCGAACTTAGAAGAGGTCGTTCTCTCACAACCTGAGGAACCAGAAAACGATCAAGATATCGAATCGAAGCCCTCGCCGAGATCTACAGCCTGGCGCCGGCGGCACCCCGGCCTGGCGCCGGCGGCACGCGCCACGCTGGCCGCGGACTGGCGCCGGCGGCACCCACACAGGCGGTCACTGGGTCGGCGAACCGCGAGGAAGGAAGTGGCAGGGGACGTACCGCGACGGCGGCACCGATGGCCGGCGCACCGCCTAGACGGCGGCACCCGGCCTCCGGCGGCACCCGTCACCCGCCTGGCGCTGCGGGCACCCGCACGCGGCTGGCACTGGCGACGGCGGCACCCGACCTGGCGCCGGCGGCACCCGTGACGCGGGCCGGCCTGGCGCCGGCGGCACCGTCGCACGGGCTGGCCTGGCGGGGGAACACTGGGCCGGCGACACCGTCGCCGGCTGGCATGCGCCGCGGGCACCCGGCCTGGCGCCGGCGGTCACTCGTCGTGCGGGCGGCCTGTCGCCTGCGCGGCACCCCGCCTGGCGCCGGTCGACGGCCTCGTCCTGGTCCGGTCCCATCGTGTTCGGTCTGACCCATCTTGGCTTGTTTGGATCAATAATCGTGAGTTTGGGACGATCACGCTACGGAATAAACATCCTACGACGATTGGAATCGTCCACGATGTTTTACGACAAAAACTAGAAGGATTGGATTCTCGTAGAAGATATCGTATAGAACAAGGTCGATAACTTGAACATCGATCCTTTAGGTTATACGGTTTATTTACGAGAAAGATAGTCTTTCCGAGAAATCGTATAAAACGTTTAACGACTTAAGACAAGTCCACGGACTAACTTACGAATTTAGGAATCCGGCCCAATCAGGCTAGAGTTTGTCCGATATCCCGAACATGGATAAACATCAAGGCACCGAAAACTCGAGGGATAATTACAAAGATCGACGAAAATGGAATACTTCCTGAAGAGATAAGCTTGGGCCAAAGGCGAGGTCCATCATCCTAAGGCAAACCGACCTTGGAGTGGATATATAAGGAGAGCAAGGGCAGAAGAGAAGGAGATCCGAAAATCCTAGATTGGAGACTTATAGACCCCTGCTGACTTAGAGAACTTATAACTTAGGCGGTTAGGCAGCGAGGCAGGACTCAGAACTCTGGCCGCCTCTTGTTCTAGTTTTATCTTCTCGCAGACCCACGTTCCTCTCGGAAGGTTCAACTATACTTTTACTTAGAGCTCCGCACATAGAAACCCTAGGCATTATCTTCGACATGCCCGCTTCTATGACCAACGCTCATATTAGACGAACCAGGCCTAGAACGTCTGGCCGCCCCTCCTGCTCGCAAATCTCCGCTCCTCTCGGAAGGATCGGACAATTCTTACTTAAGAGCTCCGCACATAGAAACCCTAGGCGTTATCTTCGACATGCCTTTTTCTATGACAAACATCATACTAGACGAACCCGCCCAGACGGTTCGATCTCTTGTTCAATTCTTTCTAACTGAACTACGTCCGACTGATCCTCGAAAGGGGTACGTAGGCAGCCTTTCTTAAGGTCCAGTCTCAAATCTTAACAAATCTTTTTCCGCATTTATCGGTCACTTGTCGTGGCTGTCGCAGAGATCCGGACCTTCAAGGAAAGTCGGGTTAACTTGGCTTTCCTCCGCAATCTTTATTCATTAAATGACGGTGTGAATTTCGGTTCCCACAGTTTGGCGCTAGAAGGAGGGGGGGGACGGTACTCTTACTCATACGGCCGCAAAGCGCTTGATCGAACCAATGTCAGAAATATGAAAGAAAAAGTTGCATGTTGCGTCAACGATGGTTAAAACAACTCCAGCAGCGACTGTTCCTAGGCCAACGCTTACGCAAACGCCACGTGCTCGAGCAAATCAAAAACTTAGCCGCGCTTTCCGCCACAGGAAGAGCACAAAAACGAGCTCGCAATTTCTCTATCTAAACAGAAAGGGCAACGATAAAATCTATCAAACCCCAAAAATTCGTCTTGTTACCAAGTTAGAGAAATCGCAACGAGCAAGCGTTTCTACGAAAAAACGTTTCTTTCGAGAACCTCCGGAAAAATAAAACTTATTCTCCTCGAAACCTTGGGGAAACTCCATATTACTGTGGAACAGAAGCACGGCAAATCGGTTCACCGATTTCCACTGCCATACTTCTTACAAACAACTCTCGAGGAACAAACGGGAAACGAAAAAAGGAGGTCGGAGCTTGATCTTACTAGGACGACTTGCCATAAGGTAAGATCAGTCTTCCCAGTTCGCCTTAGTAAGAGCCACATTTGTTCTCCTTTGTGTCTAGGTCAAAATGGCTTTCGTTTCCCAACGGAGTTTCGTTTGAGTAGTTTTACGAAGGAACAAAATTACTCTCCCGGCCACCTCGCCTGTGCGAAACAACATCACCAAGGTACCTCGCTGTGGAAACCTCACTTTGCTCTTGTTGGGTCAAAAACGTTTATCTCGAATCTCGGCTAAAGACTTCCCAAAATCAAAAGATTTCCGCCAAGACGGACGAGGGAAAGGATCGAACAACGAAAAAACCCACAGACGAAGACGACATGGCGACGAGGCACGCGGGACGAGGGCTGGCCTGCGCGGCTGGCACCCCGGAATGCACGGCGGGGCACACGGGACGCGGGCTGCCTGCCGGCGGCACCCCGCCTGCGCCGGCGGCACCCGGCCTGCGCGCGGAGAAGCGGAATCTAAGGTTTGGAGAAGGAGGCAAGAGGAAGAGGGCTGGATGGCGACAGGAGGAAAAAAGGTACTGGCGAGAAGGAGGCAGAGGGACGAGGGCTGGCAATGGCGCCGGCGGCACCCAGGTCCTGGCGCCGGCGGGCACGCGGGACGCGGGATGGCCTGGCGCCGGCGGCACCCCGGCCTGGCGCAGGCGGCACGCGGGAGCGGGGGCGGCCTGGCGCCGGCGGCACCCGGCCTGGCGCGGCGGCACGCGGGACACGGGCTGGCCTTGGCGCCGGCGGCACGCGGGACGCGGCTGGGCCTGGGCGCGGCGGCACCGGGAACGCGGGCTGGCCTAGCGCCGGCGGCACCACGCCTGGCGGCGGTCGACGTCCCTCGTCCTGAGTCTCGAGTCCCATCGTGCTCGGTCCGATCCCAATCTTGCTTGCTTAGATCAATCTTGTGAGTTTGGTACGATCCGGTTATTCTAAACACCAATCATCTCGACTATACGAGAAAATGGATCTCTCGGAAATGCCGAAAACCTTCAAAAGACTATTTTCTCGAAAAATTTTGTAAAGGTTTTAATTCTTGTAGGACAGGAACAAAAACATCTTAAAAACTGCCGTAGAATTTGGGAACTTAGGACCTAGGTGGATAGTCTAGCAAGCTAAGTCTTAGGAAAATTTCCAGTCTTGTTCCATCGTTCTTGATTGTCCAGGCAGAACATGCAAACCGATCTAGTCTCCGAAAAAACCAGAGAAACGATCGCCACGCGTTCTAAAGCATACTCATCCCGCTTCTAAAGAAAGAAAGAAAAAACGTACACAAGCCTTCGGAAGAACGGCTAACCCGTTTTCTTCGTAAAAAGAAAAGGAAGTAGGTACATACTATAACCGTATAATCCCATCTTCGAAAACTTTTTGCTCAGCCTCAAGACAACGCTTTTGACAAAGCTAACTCTCGCAGCAATAAGATTCGTCTAAAAAACGCTAATGTAGCCAACCGTTACAAACATAGTCTTGAAAACTCTAAGTCGTCTCTCGTCGCAAACTCGCGACTAGAAACGTGTACCAACGTCAGACTAATAGCAGACGGTGAACTACAAAATAACGAAATAACCTTCGGTAAAACTCCATAAGTAGTTCGAAGCAGCTTTCGTCCAAAGGTCGAAAATCTTAGCGGAAACATCTCCGTGTAATCGCGGAAAACATCGCTACTTTAACAAACTGCGATTTTCTATCTCATGAACCGGTCATCCATTACTTTCGTATAACAAGAACATTTTAAAACAAAACAGCCTATGGAAAAACATGATCGGTCTTATGCAAACGATTTGCAGTAGCAAAAGTGAATGAGGAAAACCACATCCGTGGTCGCGAATATCGCAAGTAATTCATGAGAAACGCTCTCCGGTTACCTTTGCGAAAACCCCCTTACATCACTTTTACGAAAATCCTCTGTATGGTCGAGTCAATTCATACCAAGCAAATTTCGTAAAATAAAATAATGGGTCCAACGGGTAACTGACATAGACAGTTTCGCTCACAAGGTTTCTGGCTCCTGCTTTCACTCCCCGCGGTTCGTCCGAGCAGGAAATAATCACGTAGACGAACCCGCACGTGTCCTGCGTCGATCCCTTAAACTTTGTCCCTCGGATAAATGAAACGATTTTCATGCAACAAAAAAAAATTTATACGACCATTCATCGTATAACTAAGCCTAAAGTGGAAGATCGTTTCTAAAAGCCATCGCCATAATCAGAAAACTCGCTATGCTTGGCATGTCTATCTCGGCAAACGCTATTTGGCCCTCGGCCAACTACGCCCTCGTAAAGCACGAACCTGAATTCGGCATCCCCCTTAAGGACAATCGTAAACTAACATGACCTAATAAGGGTCATGGTCTGATCGTTTACCAACAATTCATTGGCGATACGGCTGAATTAGCCTCCATGCCAATCCAAAGCTACTGAGCGACACCGCTCAATCCATTAACGGACTAAAAACAACAAATCCACGATTTGTTCATAGAACGCCAAGTGACTATTACGCAAGCAATTTGTCGATAACCAGAATCGGGAAATCACGATAAACTCTTCATACCAAAACTAAGTCCTAACAACCATAGGTTAACGGAAGATTTAAACTCATCGTCAATCGATTAAGTTCTATACGCCCCGTAAACACGGCATGAAAAGAAACACTCGTGACAAGGCTCCAAGAGGTATATGAGTCATCCTTATAATACAAAACCAATCCCGGAAGGCCAACACTTCACGAGCACTGTGAATGTAGACGCTTCTCCTGGGTCAACTTACGCGACCTCTTGGTCCTGCGTCAAACCGAAACAACAGTTTCTGGCTTCGAACATTCGCAAAACATCTCCAAGCCCGCGAACATTTCAACCACGAAATGCGGCACAAGGAAACTCGACCTTCAGCACTGCGAGACGTCGCTAACGCTCGAAGGACATTCTTTTCCTCAAAACGTTCCAGACGAAATCCTCGTCTCTAAAAATCAAAACATACAAACACCCCTCTAAACGGTAACATGCCTCTAAACTGGCAATTTCGTTGTTGTGATCACAACAAACGAACTCTACGTCCTAAACAGACAAATAGCGCCCTTCAAGGGGTAGGCTCTCTTGCATCCGACAAGGATAAACATAGCGCGCTATACAAGAAATCCAAATTTTGGTTTAGCTCTTCGTAAAGGAAGTAGCTCGACTCACGCCCAGACAAATCATATAAGCCGACAACAATTCGCGGATTTTAAACGGTACGAGTCAGGTTAAAATCGCAAACAGGCAAAACGAAAGCCGATTTGTCATCGCAAAGCCTCAGTCCGAGAGTAAACCTAGGTTTGCCCTAAACCCAGCCACGCTGGATCTTGACATCTCACAGACATAGTATGGTATACGAGATCCAAAAATTTGTCTCTTCACTTAAGCCTATTCGTTTCACGAACTTTCCGCGTAAATCGGTAAACCGCGGAAAATCTCGCTTTATGCAAACAATAGGTACGGTGATCATCAGGGAACTAGGAATGAGACGACAACTCACACCCTCTTTCTCATACTTCAAAAAACTGAAGTTCATAAATAATCGAAAAACAAATACATCAACAGCATCATGCTCGAAAGTCTCTCAGAAACATAACCAGACCATATAAGTCTCGCCGGAAAACAGATCACAAGGGTCTTAAACTCCAAAACGAACTACGGAAGGCTTGTCCCTAGACCAAGGGTACGTAGGCAGCCTTCGAAAGGCGCAGCCCAATCTTACCACTTTCAATGAGCCTTTCAACCATGATTCCGCCTATCTTACCTGACATGTCTTATCGCTCGCAAGAACATCACGAAGGTTCTAACGAGCTGGGGGGGCTAACTGTTGGTGTCAAAATCGGTGCGACGGAATCAATGACTGAAAGTCTCTTGAAAGTATTTCTTGAAACAAAAAGTCTCGGTAATTTTAAAAGGAGTTATACGAGATTTTCTCAAATTAGAATATCCACTCTCTGTGAGCATCGGAAGACTACGGCGTGCGTGGACGAGAATCCCGGAAAGATCGGTCCGCTCGCCCAACGACATCAAGATTCGATCACCACAAAAACCCTAAACATAAAAGAATCTGCCTCGAAACTTAGAAGAGGTCGTTCTCTCAAACCGTGGGGAACCAGAAAAACGATCAAGATATCAAATCGAAGCCCTCGCCGAGATTACACCTGGCGCGGCGGCACCCCGGCCTGGCGCCGCGGCACGCGCACGCGGCCGGATGGCGCCGGCGGCACCCGACACGCGGGCGGCCTGGCGCCGGCGGCACCCCTGACGTCGGGGGCCTGAGCGGGGCCACCCGTCGCACGGGGCTGGCTGGGCCGGCGGCACCCGCCTGCCGGGGCCACCCGGCCTGGCGCTGGCGGCACCGTCACCGGGCCGCGGGCCGGCGGCACCCGGCCCTGGCGCCGGCGGCACCCGTCCGCGGGCTGGCCTGGCGCGGCGGCACCCGAGACTGGGCGCCGGCCGGACCCGGGTGAGAGGGAAGCGGCCTGGCGCCGGAGGACCAAAGTGCAGGAGAGCGAGACGGCGGCCGCGAACCCGGCCTGGCGCCGGGCGGCCCAGTCGCGCGGGCTGGCCTGGCGCCAGCGGCACCGAGCCTGGCAGACGGCGGGCAACCGGCCTGGAGCCGGCGGCACCCGTCGTGCGGGATGCCATGGCCGCCGGCGGACCCCGTCAAGATCAGCAAGCATGCTTATATACGGATTCAAACGCAAGGCTAAAGAAGTTCGAAGGGCCAAACCTCGTTGACACGTTGGGAGCCCTCGGCAAAAACCCGTTGTTTCTCCTCATCCTCCAGCGACTCATCGGTAGTAAACTCCGGAGGAAGGTCATCAAAGAAGTTGATAGGTGGAAAACCGCTGGCTCCATCTTTTTCCGTTGGAACAAAACTAGGTTTTTCTCCCAACGGTGAAGGGTTTTCCGAGCCTTCCCCATCATCGATTTCCTTCCCCTTACGAGACCTCTGTCTGCACCTCCGAGTAGGAACCACGGTATCAGGTTCGGTGTCGTACGACGGAACAGGACCCCGGGACCGATAAAGGTTAACCGCATCTCGGATCCGTTCCAGGGTGAAGGATTTCCAGAAAAACGGCCTTTGACGAAGAAGTTCTCTCTTGACGAAAACGTTACCAGGCAAATGCGCGGTAGGGTTGTTCCCTACAAAACGAAAATTTTGTCAAAGACACGCACTTCCGAAAAAGTGAGATAGACAACAGAGTTTTCGTCATATTACCTCGGTTAAAGTTCCATGCCCGCGGAAATAGATGAAGGCAGCTCTCCTCGACAGACTCGCCATCTATTTGAACAAAGAAGAAACGCTCCTGCCACGATTTGGGATTCGAAGTAGTCCCCTGAATCACGGCCATATCCTTCTTAGGCAGCATGGAATAGTAACCGTCACTCCCCGTCGGCCGAGTACCCCAAAGACCTTCGAAATCATCGGGACCAAGATCAATCCCGAGTTCGTAGCTAGCGATTAGTACGCCAAGCCAACTCTCCAAGGCAGGAACGCTGAGTTGGCTGATCGAAAGTTCGAAGCGGTGAAGCGCACGAACAATGGCACCAGGAATTGGGAACCACATACGGCAGTACGTAAAGAAAGCTTCGTAACATGTAAAGAAATCTTGCGGAGGATTCCTTGCACTCTCGTTACCAACGGGAATCCGAAATTTGACTCCTTCAGGAACCTGGTAAAAATCTCGAAGGACCTTGAGATATTTACGAGAAACCGAGCTCGGCGCAAAAGGAGCACCGGGCTGCCTCAGAGGCCTCTTCGGAACAGAGATCTCTGGCAGTGTAGGGGGCGAACCTACAAGGGCTCGGTAATACGCATTCCTCTTTTCTTCCTCGACCGACTCCTCCTGCTTTACCGTTACATGGGCAGGAGAGTCATCCGAGGATGAATGGGAAGAAGAGTTTCTCTTTGAGGATCTTGAAGACATTGTTCTTAAAGAGAGAGAAAGGATTCTTGAGAGAGAGAGTAAAAACCTTGTGATGAAGTAAGAATGAGATTTCTTACTCCATATAAAGGAGGTAAAATCACTATTTACCCCGATTTTCGGCAGACGATTACATCTCAACACCTTCCCACACGGCTATACCGCAAGCTAGGATCCGACAGGCTCTACGGTTCCTAGCTAGCTGGGGGGCTAACTGTTGGGGTCAAAATCGGTCAATGACGAAATCGTCACCCGAAAGTCCTCGAAAGAAAAGCCAAGCGATGATCAAATCCAAGAAACAGGTCGTCGCTCGATAAAACTCACGGAAGGCTCGTCCACTCCCATCTGGCGCCAACGGCGAGGGTCCTGGCGCCCATCAATGCGATCGTCTCACTATCTTGGGCGATGACAGCATCCTGGTCCCTTGAAATCCATGTCTGGATTGTCCGAGATCTACAATGAGTCTTCGGTAAAGCCTTCCCGATTGTTTTAAAGATTCATCTTTAAACATACCTAAAACTCGGAGCCATATTGCTCTCGTCCTCGACGACGGAAAATCTGAAGATTATAAGTCCATCTCAAATCCCGATACTCGCGGAATCTCGTTGGAAACAATTATCTCGAGATCTACGACTAGAGACCCTCCCAAAACTCGAAAGATTTCCCGCAAACAACTGACGAGGGAAAGATCGAACAAACCCCCGGACGGCAAGACGGCCTGGCAACCAGCAGCACGCGGGACGCGGGCTGGCGCCGGCGGCACCCCAGCCTGGGCGCCGGCGGCACGCGGGGACGCAGGCTGGCCTGGCGCCGGCGGCACCCCGGCCTGGCGCCGGCGGCACGCGGGACGCGGGGCTGGCCTGGCGCCGGCGGCACCCCGGCCTGGCGCCGGCGGCACCCCGGCCTGGCGCCGGCGGCACCACGGGACGCGGGCTGGCCTGGCGCCGGCGGCACCCGTCACGCGGGCCGGCCTGGCGCCGGCGGCACCCGGCCTGGCGCCGGCGGCACCCGTCACGCGGGCCGGCCTGCGCCGGCGACACCCGTCACGCGGGCCGGCCTGGCGCCGGCGGCACCTGTCACGCGGGCCGGCCTGGCGCCGGCGGCACCCGGCCTGGCACCGGCGGCACCCGTCACGCGGGCCGGCCTGGCGCCGGCGGCACCCGGCCTGGCGCCGGCGGCACCCGTCGCGCGGGTCGGCCTGGCGTCGGTCCACGGCCCTCGTCCCGGTCTCGTTCCTATCGTGCCCGGTTCGATCCCATCTTAGCTTGTTCGGATCAATCTACGCAAGTTTGGTATGATCGCGGTTATTCTAGAACGTCACTTCCTCGACTAAACAAGGAATTGAGGTTCCTTCGGAAACACCGAGACCTTCAAAGACTGTCCTTTCGAAAAACCGTAAAAACGCCTAAACGGCCCAACGCGGCCAAAACGGCCCACGTACGATTTTCCGAAAAGGAAGGATAACTATGACGGTTTATCTTTATCCTCACATAAGAGATAAATGTCAAGTTTCCATAAGAGATAAATATCAAGTTTCCAGAAGATAAATGTCAAGATTTCCGAAGATAAATGTCAAGTTTCCCGATAAACACAAAGATGGACGAAAATGGAAAAAGCCCGACTCAGCCCGCGAGAAGATAGACCGTCATAGGAGGAGTATATAAGGAGAGCTTGGAACAAGAAGCAAACCAGATAAAAAACGTCCAGAGCACTTAGAGCAACTTAGCATTCTTTTCTGTTTTCACTAGCGAGCTGCGACTCAACTAGGATAGACTTAGGCGATCAGACTAGCGAACTTGCCGACAGCTCTCGTAGCCAAGGCTCTTACCTGTTGTTCACGCTCAAACGCGGATTCGGAAATAAAATCTTTTGCTCTATTCTTTTTTCTTACGATTTTTATTTCGTTTTCATATTTTCTTTGTCAAACTGATTGTGTCGTGTGCGGCCCAGCAGATATCCGGGACCTTCAGGAAAGGCTTGGTTCACTTGGCTTTCCTCCAAATCAACTTAGTTTGACGGTGCGAATTTCGGTTCCCACAAGCTTGTTTGCATCCTCCATCTTTCCCTTTTGGGAATATCCTTGTAGAAGCACATTATATGATGCTGCGTTCATCCGCAACCGCCTCTCTTTCTCCATCTGTATCCTCACGTTGGCTGCTCCTTTCAGATTCCTTCCTTACAGTAGCCTTCCATCAGAATGTTATACGTCAGATGTCTCGGCTTCAGACCCATCTTTGATATCCCCTCTTTCAAAAGCCTAGCTGCTTTTCTCGATTCTCCTCTGCAGCAGTAACCACCCATGAGTATGTGATACGTCACAAGATCAGGAAGCCCTTTACTAGTCAACTGATCAAAAAGCTTCTTAGCTCCTTCTAAGTTACCGTTTCTACACAAACCACCAATCAAGCAGTTATAAGTCTCAACGTTGGGTACAATCCCTTTTCGTTCCAAGCTTAAAAATTTTATGGTGTGTCAAACCACCAATCAAGCAGTTATCAAGCAGTTATGGTGTGCCAAATTTATGGTGTTCTCATAGGTTAAATTTATGATAAAAATTTTGGCAAGCAAAAAATGTTTACATGTTGATTTGGTGCACCAAAAGTTTTAATGTCTTTTAGTTTCCCAGAAAATATTTAATGAACTATAAAAATAAATAAAATAACTATGCAATCATTAAAAATAGATATTGAGACCTATCTGTGGGAAACTAAATATAAGAATTTATCTTACAGAAAAAAAACTTCTGAAAATATTAAACTTTCGAATTGTTTTGTCAATTATTGTTAAAATCAATATAAAATCACTGACAAAAAACAACACAAAAAACAATATCGATGTTGATTCTTTAAAATTAGCTAGAAATATTTTAATTATGTTATTAAAAATATAAATTTCGTGGAAAATTAAAAGACAAATTTTTGGAAATCATGTAAATATTTCAACTAACAGAACAAGATGATGTCTTAAAAAATAATATCAATATCGATATAATCAATATAAGAAGTACGTAGAAGGAGATGAACATTTACTTATAAGACTATAAAAAATCATATCAATTAAAGAAAATACTGTCATAGAACTAAAGAGAAAACAACATTAACTAAACACTAACTGAACATATAAAAAGTACTATAGAAAACATATAAATAGAAGAAAAAAAACGAAGACAACATTAACTAACTAACTAACTTGATATCGTCAAACATGTAGAAAAAATTGTTTGAGAACATATAAATAGAAAATACATATTATACAAGGAATAAACCAAAAATAAAAGAACTTAAAAAAAAAAACTATAGGTCCACATTTGAGCAACTAACTATATAAGATGAAAAATGGATACTTTCACAAAATTATTAAGCATCAAAGAGCGGAAAGAAAAATTATGCTGGAATGAAACATTAATCTTCTAATATATACATATTAAAAAACAAATTAACAAAACCAAATTTAATCTTATTATATAAAATTTGGTTCTTCAAAGTTGGTAATTAATATAATCGCGACATGTATCAATAAATTTTTAAGATTGTGACATGTGTCAAAAATATCATACAATCCTCTTTCGTTTAGGATTTAAAAGAAATTTTGAAAAAAAATATTCTTATTACAAAAATCGTTTTTTATGTTCTCTTTTTCGGATTTTAGAAAAGGCAAATTACTATTAGATAATCTTTTACATTTATATATTGTTAAAAATATTCGATTGTAATTTTTTTAAACTATAAACAAAACATAATTGTAAAAAGCTATTTGAAAGTAATTTTTCTTTTTTAAAAAAAATATAATTTTGTTTTTTAAAGATAATAACGAAACATAATTATAAAAGATAAATATTAACTTTTAAGAAAAAAATATATAACAAAAACGAATTATAAAATCCTACAAGTAAAATAAATTATTTAATAAAAATAATGAAGAAAACTAACTATAAAATAAATAGCTACAAAATATTTCACCTCTATATTAAACTTATCGTATATTAAATAATTTTATTAATTCATTATTTTAATTACTATCATAGAATCTTTAACAATTATATTTTGTGTAGAATTTCTGAAAAATTAAATTACTATCAAATAGTTTTAAAATTAACATTTGTACAATTTGTATCATTACTATTCTTAAAATTCATATTCTAATTAAATAATAATATCATGTTCATCATCAAATTTGTTTCTAAAAAATATTATCAAATAAGTTTTTATAATTCTCTTTTGCTTTGGAATTAAAACATATGATGCAATTCTTTTTTCTTTAGGATTTTAGAAAATGAAAATTAATATTTCACATCTATATTTAGGTTTAAGCTTCCATGTATTATTTTTACAAAACACAATATAATTTACATGAAAAATAATAGTTGAGTATTTTTCTTTAAATTTCTTGATACAACTCAATTTTTTTATTATCATTGATACATCTTATGATGCTAATATATTTTTTAATTATGATGTTGTTGTCATACATGAGTATGTGTGAATATGATGAAATGTGTTTGTACAATTGTACGTATAAGACAAAACATATAATTAATTAAACAGAATATTTTTATTAAAAATATCAGTGATGTTGAAAAATGAATTTTGAAGATGGCAACTGAAAATAATTATTTGATGATAATTTTATTTTCTCTAAATCCTAGAAAAAATATAATTATAAAAGTTTATGAACTGTATAAGAAAAATTGATAATTGTTTTCCTTTTAGAAAAATCCTAAAAAAGATATTTGAATCATATTTTTTAGTCCTAACCAAAAGAGAATTGTAAAAAGTTATTGAAGAGAGAATTTGATGATTAACATGATACTAGAAGTTATTTAATTAACAAAATAAGTATAAAAATAGTATTGATCAAATTTTAAAAATAGTAATTTTAAATTTGTTTATTAGTAACTATACATTGCAAGATACTGGAAAAATGGAATTGTTTCTTTTTAAAAATTTCAAATTACAGTGTACAACAAAAAGCCAAAAAAAGAAGAAAGAAGAAATGATTTGATCAAGCAGAGTTCAATTTTAATACTTGGAAAGTCTGGATTTGAACCCAAATTCTGAACCGGAAAACCAAAAAACACTTAAAATTCAATCTGAATATCCGAAATATATTTTTAAAAATTTGAAATTTTTAAAAATATCTTCCTGAGGAAAAAAAAAGGAATGCATTTTGCTGATCAAAGGTTCAACTACTGAATAATATTCTCATTATCATATGAAAATCTACCATGCCACGTTCATATACAAAGAAGGGTCAGTAAACACAACAAAATTACAAGAACTCTCAATTTCCAAACTGAAGCTGAAGCCTTTAAACTCCCAGGAACCCTGTCGGCATAAGCAGAGAAAGACAGAGTCACGCTACACTATTTGGTAGGCCTGAGTCATCCTTCTATACTATGCTAGAACAATGATTCTGCAGGGACTTGTTTCACCTACTGTCACTGTGTCTTCTTTGGTATTTGCTTTAGTACTTACAATGAGCAGAGTTTTCTTTCCCATCAGAGGAAGAGATCGAGTATGCTGACCTGAATCAGCCAGTCATGTGAATAATCAGGCCACAAGATAGGGGATTGCTTCCCATGCCGATCATTGTAAGGTTATGATTTAGTGGAGACATTAAATAGATGCCCTTCAATGTCTGGAACAAAACCTTTATCTACCATTTCTGCTTTAACTATCTCATAGGTTATCCGGTTCGGGATCAGACCTTTCTCCAGCATCTCATTCAAAAGCCTGTTAGCATCCTCCATCTTTCCCTTCTGGGAGTATCCTTGTAGAAGCACATTATATGATGCTACGTTCATCCGCAACCGCCTCTCTTTCTCCATCTGTATCCTCACGCTGGCTGCTCCTTTCAGATTTCCTTCCTTACAGAAGCCTTCCATCAGAATGTTTTACGTCAGATGTCTCGGCTTCAGACCCATCTTTGATATCCCTTCTTTCAAAAGCCTTGCTGCTTTTCTCGATTCTCCTATGCTGCAGTAACCATCCATGAGTATGTGATACGTCACAAGATCAGGAAGCCCTTTACTAGTCAACTGATCAAAAAGCTTCTTAGCTCCTTCTAAGTTACCGTTTCTACACAAACCACCAATCAAGCAGTTATAAGTCTCAACGTTGGGCACAATCCCTTCTCGTTCCAAGCTTAAATTTTTTATGGTGTGTCAAACCACCAATCAAGCAGTTATGGTGTGCCAAATTTATGGTGTTCTCATAGGTTAAATTTATGATAAAAAATTTATGGGGACGATGATATATAGTTTTGGCAAGCAAAAAATGTTTACCTGTTGATTTGGTGCACCAAAAAGTTTTAATGTCTTTTAGTTTCCCAGAAAATATTTAATGAACTATAAAATAACTATGCAATCATTAAAAATAGATATTGAGACCTATCTTTGGGAAACTAAATATAAGAATTTATCTTACAGAAAAAAAACTTCTGAAAATATTAAACTTTCGAATTGTTTTGTCAATTATTGTTAAAATCAATATAAAATCACTGACAAAAAACAACACAAAAAACAATATCGATGTTGATTCTTTAAAATTAGCTAGAAATATTTTAATTATGTTAAAAATATAAATTTCGTGAAAAATTAAAAGACAAATTTTTGGAAATCATGTAAATATTTCAACTAACAGAACAAGATGATGTCTTCAAAAATAATATCAATATCGATATAATCAATATAAGAAGTACGTAGAAGGAGATGAACATTTACTTATAAGACTATAAAAAATCATATCAATTAAAGAAAATACTGTCATAGAACTAAAGAGAAAACAACATTAACTAAACACTAACTGAACATATAAAAAGTACTATAGAAAACATATAAATAGAAGAAAAAAAACGAAGACAACATTAACTAACTAACTTGATATCGTCAAACATGTAGAAAAAATTGTTTGAGAACATATAAATAGAAAATACATATTATACAAGGAATAAACCAAAAATAAAAGAACTTAAAAAAAACTATAGGTCCACATTTGAGCAACTAACTAAATAAGATGAAAAATGGATACTTTCACAAAATTATTAAGCATCAAAGAGCGGAAAGAAAAATTATGCTGGAATGAAACATTAATCTTCTAATATATACATATTAAAAAACAAATTAACAAAACCAAATTTAATCTTATTATATAAAACTTGGTTATTCAAAGTTGGTAATTAATATAATCGCGACATGTATCAATAAATTTTTAAGATTTTGACATGTGTCAAAAATATCATACAATCCTCTTTCGTTTATGATTTAAAAGAAATTTTTTTAAAAAAAATATTCTTATTACAAAAATCGTTTTTTAATGTTCTCTTTTTTGGATTTTAAAAAAGGCAAATTACTATTAGATAATCTTTTACATTTATATATTGTTAAAAATATTCGATTGTAATTTTTTTAAACTATAAACAAAACATAATTGTAAAAAGCTATTTGAAAGTAATTTTTCTTTTTTTACAAAAATATAATTTTGTTTTTTAAAGATAATCAAGAAACATAATTATAAAAGATAAATATTAACTTTTAAGAAAAAAATATATAACAAAAACGAATTATAAAATCCTACAAGTAAAATAAATTATTTAATAAAAATAATGAAGAAAACTAACTATAAAATAAATAGCTACAAAATATTTCACCTCTATATTAAACTTATCGTATATTAAATAATTTTATTAATTCATTATTTTAATTACTATCATAGAATCTTTAACAATTATATTTTGTGTAGAATTTCTGAAAAATTAAATTACTATCAAATAGTTTTAAAATTAACATTTTTACAATTTGTATCATTACTATTCTTAAAATTCATATTCTAATTAAATAATAATATCATGTTCATCATCAAATTTGTTTCTAAAAAATATTATCAAATAAGTTTTTATAATTCTCTTTTGCTTTGGAATTAAAACATATGATGCAATTCTTTTTTCTTTAGGATTTTAGAAAATGAAAATTAATATTTCACATCTATATTTAGGTTTAAGCTTCCATGTATTATTTTTACAAAACACAATATAATTTACATGAAAAATAATAGTTGAGTATTTTTCTTTAAATTTCTTGATACAACTCAATTTTTTTATTATCATTGATACATCTTATGATGCTAATATATTTTTTAATTATGATGTTGTTGTCATACATGAGTATGTGTGAATATGATGAAATGTGTTTGTACAATTGTACGTATAAGACAAAACATATAATTAATTAAACAGAATATTTTTATTAAAAATATCAGTGATGTTGAAAAATGAATTTTGAAGATGGCAACTGAAAATAATTATTTGATGATAATTTTATTTTCTCTAAATCCTAGAAAAAATATAATTATAAAAGTTTATGAACTGTATAAGAAAAATTGATAATTGTTTTCCTTTTAGAAAAATCCTAAAAAAGATATTTGAATCATATTTTTTAGTCCTAACCAAAAGAGAATTGTAAAAAGTTATTGAAGAGAGAATTTGATGATTAACATGATACTAGAAGTTATTTAATTAACAAAATAAGTATAAAAATAGTATTGATCAAATTTTAAAAATAGTAATTTTAAATTTGTTTATTAGTAACTATACATTGCAAGATACTGGAAAAATGGAATTGTTTCTTTTTAAAAATTTCAAATTACAGTGTACAACAAAAAGCCAAAAAAAGAAGAAAGAAGAAATGATTTGATCAAGCAGAGTTCAATTTTAATAAAACGAAATTACTCGAGTAAAAACCATGGAATGAAATTTTGGAAATGGATTATCATTATCTGCGAAAAAACCATTAAAATATGGTCATAGGTTTAGATAAGGACTGGAGGATTAATTACTGCATAAGCAAGCACGTCTTGGTCACGGACGAACACGGACATGTCTTGCTCGGGTAAGCTTATCCACGCTTCTACATCTTCACCATCCTTTGAATCAATCAGCAGCACAAAAGCTGTGGTTTCCATGATATGTCCGGTGAATCCAATCCAGACCGGACTACCACATCCGAAGTCAACTTCGTAGAAAGGCTTTCTGCACCAGCTAGACATGGGGTATACGTCTGTGTCTGGTTTTAACTCCGACACTAATTTCCCCATATGACTCAACAAGTTGAGACCAAGCGTGGTTGCCGTGATGTTAGTTGCGAGATTCTCTCTGATCATTTCGTTGACCCCTTCTTTGGCCTTTCTAAACTCATCTACGAATTCCGCAATATCCATCTCGCTCTCGGAGTCTTTCTTGAGAAAGAATGATGCTTGTAAGTTCCCGACCGCGTCCTTTGGCAAAACAGCAGAGGGAAGCCTAAGCCGCAAGTCCATGGGTTGTATCATCAGCGTAGACTTTGGAACAGCCGAGTTGGAACGTGTAGAGATTGTCGCGCATCTCCACATAAGTGACATGATGGCTTCGACACGTGTAGGGACCGGGACAGTCTCACTGGTGGCTTTGCGTTTGAGCTCAGCGATCTTAGAGGATTTGAATAGGAATCTATTGGTTACACACTTGCTTCCAACCTCGTAAAGGCCATCCATTGAAGAACTTTGGAAAGAGCTAGGAGGAGGAGGGTAAATGGTAGTTGTAGCAAACGTAGGAATATTCATCGCCACGTCATTAGATTTGGCTTTCGCTGTAGCGGCCCAGCCACTGACAAAAGTCAAGACCGAGGACGCATCGCAGATTCTGTGAGAGACGAAAACGGTGACCGCAAATCCTGATCCGGATCCGAAGAAATTAACCTTAACGCTCAGCAATGGCCATGTCCCCGCAGATTCACCTGGTGCAATTGTGGGGAGGAACTCTGGAAGAGAGTTGGTATTGTTTTTGAGGAAATCGGAGAGGAGAAGATCTGTGCGTGCTTCGGTGAAGACGGCTCCTTCGTCGTTGCATATGATTTTGTGGCCTTCCATTCTTCCAGCCAGAGGGTAGAAACGTGAGAGTGTCTGCGACAGAGAGGTTTTAAGCCTCCCAGAGATGATCTCACGGGACTCTCCGGAGACGGATTTGAAGAAAAAGATTGTTGAAACGTAAGTTGCTGGACCATAGACATCAGCCAAGGAGAGTTGAAGGAAATCTTGAGGTGAGGGTGAAGCTGGTTTGATCACTTCTCTCCCCAGAATCTCTAGCTTCATTTCCATTTTCTTCCTTGGAAATCTGAAAGTCAACTCAAAAATACAACCAACGAAGGTGATAGGTTGGTATGATTAAGTGTCAAGAAGAATTTGAAGAAACCATGATTTATATATCTCTCTTCTAACTTGGTCATAAGATCAACTACAATTTTATCTACCATAAAGTCATAGTAGATTTATTTTATCAATTACATCTGTTTAATTATTTATATTATCAAAATCTGTTAAGAAAAAATCTAACAAAATCTCATTAAATTATTTAAGTATTGTTTTAAATTAGTGCATTGGTTAATTTTGTAATTAATAATTTAATGTTAAATAAAAATTTATCATAAATAAAAAATATGTTATTTTATAAATTTTATAGTTATAGTATATATTAAAGTTAAAATTTATAAAATAGAAAATTATCCACACATCCGTGCGGATCAAAGTCTAGTGTGTAAATTAATTATTCTCCAGATCAGATCTAACCCATCAATTAATTATGTGCAGAATTCAATTTTTACATTTCTTTTTATTAGTTGAGTATCATTCACATTATATTTATTTAATACTAGGTGTTGGTCCCCTCTTGGAGCGAAAAGTTTATTTTTATTAATTTTTCATTTAACATTTGTTTTAGCTTAAATTGTTTTGTTATGTCATTATTTTGTAGTTGTTCTTTTTAATATTTTACCATAGATTTCCATTTTTTTGTAAGGATATTCATCTTCACTCTCATTGTGGTTGACTAAATTTCGTAATAGGAAAAATGACGGTCAGTAATCTGATTAATGCCGAATAAAAAGAATGGGATGTTGTACCGATGATCCGGAGTTTAGCTATAAGCCCTACTTATCGGTGAGATACATTATGTTGGAAATATAATAAGAACAATCAATACACTGTCAAATTTGGATACTGGGTGGCTCGAAACATTCTGCAAAATGATGAAGAAAAAGGGGTTCTCGAGCCTAGTATAACCAAATTTCAAGCCTTCCCTTGGAAAATAACAGCACCTCAGAAGATATGTCATCTCATTTGGCAATTGATAACAGGACATATAGTAGTCACAAGGAATCTGGTCTGCCGAAATATGCGATATGATAATTATTGTCCTAGATGTGGAGATTCAGGGGAATCTGTTACTCATGCGGTTTTTGAATATCCACCAGCTCTACAAGCATGGTCTCTATCAACAACTCCATCTAGTCCTGACACTTTCCCACTACCGAGCATCTATACTAATTAACATGGATTATTTCTTCTGGAAGAAGAACTATATTTTGGAACCATAATTTAATAGGGAGCCTTATCTAGATAATCAATATTTGAACTACCGTCAAATAATTATACAAAAAATCAGTATGTAAATTTATTTTCCACATCTATTTAGATACAATAATCGTATATCTGTTTTTGCATCATAAAACAAAATTTTTATTTGTTCGTAGTAGTAAAAATGACACATATTTTCAAATCATATATTTCTTTCAGTGTTAAGATCTTTAATAAAAATGTAATTACTTTTTTATTATTTTTTCTACTTTAACGTCGATATTACATCCATATTTTAATACATGACATTTATAGGACTTTATTCCAAAATAATTGACTTTTTAATTAAGTATCAAATTGACTGAGAACTTTTTTTAAGAAGGCCATTTATATAGAGAGATCAAAGGAAAAAAAATACATAGAAAATCCTAGTTTGCCGATTTTTTAATGTGTGAATTCATTAATTATTAATTAATAGTACAAAGATACAAAAAGCCCCAAAATATTAAAAGACTCCTTAATACTTTCTCTATTTCATTTTAATTGTCATTTTAAGTTTATGCTCATAAATTAAGAAATTATTTAATTTTGTATATTTTCAAAATAAAAATATTATTACCATAATTTGAACCATATTTAATCAATATAAAAATAATATGGAGAATATTGTTAATAAATTTTGTATTGAAATTCTAAAACGATACTTAAAATAAGAAACATAACCCGCATTTTAAGTTGTGTAATATTATCAAATAAATTAAATATTTAATCAAATAAATTAATATAACACAGTAAATTTGTTTAGCTGATTTTGTAAATGAAAAAAAAAAAATAAGAAACGTAACATGCTTTTTAATGCAGATCGTATCCTAATAAGTAATTGTTGAAATAACATTTTTTTTAATATCTCGAGCACAAAAGTAGATTGTCCATTAGAATATAATTCTAAAAATAATATAATTGATTGATAACTAATAAAAATAGAATTTTATATTAATAGAATAGATTGTCCAAACTGTATTATTTTGTTGTCTACTCAAAATCTCAAGTTATACTGGTTATCGTGTTAGCTAAACAGATCCCGCAGAATCTGGCGGTCCAGATGCTGTTCTAATTATGTAAAAGGATATGTACCATAATGGTCCAAAGTCCAAACTGACTATTACAGTATTATCTGATTATCTATTCATATTTTTGAATCACACTTTGTCAACGCGTTAGCTATACGCCTCGAGTACCGGACTGACCTTTTATATTGCCCTAATCAAAATTTAAAATTATGCCCCTTTATAAAATTTATCAACATCACAAAACAATATAAAAACAACTTAAATTCATTAAAAAGAAATCAAAACCTGTAGTCCGTTTACTAAAAACAGTGATATTAAAAACATTTATTGTTAAAATATAGATCTTTTACATTTTTTTCCTCTAAAATCATCCATTAGACTTATATAGTTTGGTCTTTCAGTTATAGTCATTACAACTGATAACATAGTCAACCTATTTAACATTTTTTTGACATGATAGACCGCAAATAGTTATATATAAACTCCAACTTCAAAAAGCTTATTTCATTTGTGGCGACTGACATCAGAATGATCAACAATATGTGATAAGTAATCCTCCTTTTTTTTTTCAAAAGTCGAGCACTTCAATAGGCTTTCAAATTTTTCGAATGTTGATTCTCGAAGAATCTTTAGTTCCATAAACATAACATCTCCAACTATGTCTGAATAGATACCATTCATTAAAGGAGGTTCTAGATTTTAAAAGGATGCCTGTGATATATTTTCACTTGCATCTGTTAGCCTTTATAAATCAAAACAAAATTCAAAAAAAAATAATCGTACTTTTGGAATTGTTTAAATTGGATTCAAAGGAAACTAAACCTTGATCTATGAGTGTGTTAAAGTAATCAAACTTGAAACTCTTGCTACAAAAATTTATTTGTTTATAAATAATAATAATTTTTTTTAAAAAATATATCCCACTAATTTGGATGCCCTAATCTGCCGCTTGAGTGGCTTGTTCTCTGGGCCGAATTATTCGCCTACACATAACCTACAAGAATTTTGTTGTCCACATGTGACAGTCGGTAATCGTTTGAAGGCTTTAAATGCAACCGATATAAGAACAGCATTAACGCAGTTTCTTATGGTGGGTTTTTACTGTTTTTAGGATTTTTAAAAAATATGTAACTAGAAAAGGAATGTCTCTTAATTAGGGTTCAGAAGACACGTCTCTTATGAGACACGTGTTGGGCATTCACGTCTCTCTCTCTCTCTCTCTCTCTCCTCCTCTCTCTCTCTCTCTCTCTCTCTCCTCATCTCTCCTTCTCTCTCTCTCTCTCTCCTCTGCATTCTCCGTCGTCTATCTTCATCCGTCTCTCTCTCTCTCTCTCTCTCTCTCTCTCTTCTCTCTCTCCTCTCTCTCTCTCTCGATATTGACATTGATTGTTTCCATGAAAAGCAGAGCTTGTTGCTCAACACACGAGCCGAAGGAGTTCGCAGTCTTATCGATAGATTCTCTCCCCAAGTCTCAAACGGCACAGGTAAAACCAGAACGAACCTTTGTTTCTTAGCTAGATTCTTCAATTATCGATGAGGATGCATCTCCTTTTAGTTTATACAAGCTCCTCCTGTCCTTTCTTACCCAGCTCCAGCACGTTTCATGATCCATCCTTTACTAAGGCTTTGCCTTCTAATTGCACATTACCGCAGGGAGACTTAGGTAAGCAAGCAATCCTCTTGCATAAGTCGAACTAAAAATTTATGGTGTGCCTCTATGGGCATACCAGTGGGCTCGCATCGTTGTCTACTGGGACATAGAAAACTGTCGTGTTCCATCTGATTGCGATGCAGCCCAGGTTCGTGATAGAATCTTGTGATCGCTATGGAATCTAGGGTACAGAGGTCGCTCAGTAGAGATCATTGCCATCACAGCGAACGAAACTAGAGTTCCTGCAGCTGTCAGTTTTAAACTGAGGCGGATTGGAATTGAGCTTGAAACTATAAACACTAACCGTAAACACGCAAGCGACGATTGCATCATCGAAAGAATAGATAATGGATGGCAGTTACACCGGTTGCTGCGACTCTCCTCCTCATCACAGGCGATAAAGACTTTGCTATGACTCTCCGGAAGGTGGAGAGAGCTCATTACAACACCATTTTAGCCTCTGATGAAGGCAATATAGCAAACATGCTGGAATTCGTTGGACATAAGCAATTAATATGGAGAGATCTCCTGTTACTATAGAGGAGAGAGAGTCAAAATTTGAAGATTTCAGAATGATGTTGAATTTTAACTTGTTTTTTGGGGAAAAATCAAACATAGAATGAAGAATCTGATTTAAGAAGGACGTACCGGTCTTCTCTTCCCTGAGACGAGAAAAGTCTAAGATATCGATTTTCTTTTCTTTCTACATTATTTCTAATAAATATTGAACATATATATAAAGATCATATCACTTTTAATATAAAACGACCAACTTTTACACACAAGCGACAAGCTCCGACAAATCATTTAATTTTGTTGATGAAAGTACTTAGTTGACGATTGTTTCCTATAAAAACAGGTTGCACATCTTCAACGCTTGTTTTCATCCCTAGCGAACTCTCAAAGTTAAGATTTACATCTTTCTATTGTAAAGCGAAATATTTATATTTTCATCATTTATGTTTTTATCAGTAGAAAACTCTCACTCGAATTTTTTTAAAGATAAATCTCCACATACACAATATATCTTAACCATCTTCAGAAAACCTATCAAAACATCAAAATAAAATGTTAAAGCTAAGTAAAATAATCAACAATCATCACTAAGTAATTTATCGGCAATAAAATTCACTAAATAGATGCCATTGGCTATATACAAAGAATGTTAACCTACAAACAAACAAAAGCATGATAGAATCAGAGACGGTTTATGATAGATATTCTAGAACTTGGACTAAACCTTCCAACTCAATTCAAAAAGCAATCAAAACAACATAACCAAATCTAATTAAATCTCAAAATCACAAAGTTCCATCAAATTAAGCATCGGTATATGATACTTGTGAATGACTTTGAAAAAAGCATTTTTCAATTGATAAAACATCATCACCAAAATAGTAATAACCGACAATCGAAAGCTATCATCGATGGATAAGAGTTATCTGGAACTTTACGAGAACGAGATATGACAAAACTTGTTTTGTCAGAGATAATGGACAACGGCAGCTCCGATAATAGTGGAATTGATGATGGTAGCACTGATGATGGAGCTGACAGAAACCGTCGAAGATGATAACAACATAGAAAGACGACATGCTCAATTTAAAATTCAAAAACTTTTTAATATATGTAATTAAATGATTAGTAATGAGAATAAAATAATAATTTTTTTATTAAATGAAACTTAATTAAATCATTTTGGATTATGTATGTTAGGTTGGAAAAAAAAACTTGATTTAATGTTATCTGAGGTTATCAATACTATTAAAAGAGAAGGAGTGTTAAAAAATCTAACTATACAAGTTGTTTGGACTTTTTCATTAACTAACTATATTTTTGGTTTTACCATAGTATTTGACTAACAATATATTATCTTATATTTCTCTAACAGTCAATTTAATCACTACTATTAATATATATATATATATATATATCTTTGTTGGACTTATTAAAATCATATATCTTACAATACGTGTATTATCACACCTAACTATTTACAAAATTTAAAATACAATGAAATACTTTAACGAATGTAGAGTTTTCGGGAGGTTTATATTATTGATAATATATACTATGATACAAAGACATTTCGTAGCATTTATAATATTTTAATATCTAACTCCTAATTGTACAAGTGATTTTCAACATATGATAAAACGTCAATTCCGTTTTGGATCGAACCGACTTGCAATTAATATTCGTGTTTCATTAACTAAGTTTAGTTTAGTTTTGAAATTGAGATTCAAGCCATGATCCTCATTCACAAACCAATATGTTTAAAACCAAACATATTATTATACTATACCGGTTTACTATACATGCTGATATATATATTATTATAGTATTCTAATGTTTGTGGAATATTTATACAAACAAGTTAAAAAGTAATGATCTAATATTCTGGAAGGTATTTTTTGCCTTTTGTTTAACAAGATATCTAGATGCATCAAAGATTGTAACTAATTCTTTCTATATTTTCGTGAATGATCTAATTAACTTCTATATATATCCTGTGCGGCAAATGTAATAAATTTCCATAGCTATTAGAGCATTTCCTACCATTTATTAAGGAGCTATTATCATTACTCCCGTATATAAAGCATGGTAAATATAATAAATATTTTATACTATATTTATTGAGAACCTAAAAGATAAACAAAAAAAATTGGTGATGTCAATTTTTTTTTTTTGGTTTGAGTTCGGATCAGTTTTTTTTGTATTCCTTTTGAATACAAATTGATATAATTCCATAACTGAAATACCAATGAAATACACATAATTTTCAGATACGTAGCAGATCCAAGTAGGTTCGGGTATTTAGGACCCAAAATACCAGTAAACCTGAAAAATATCTAAAACCTGAAGATACCTGAAACTCGAAATAAATACCAAAATGCATTCAAATACTTGGAAAGTCTGGATTTGAACCCAAATTCAGAACCGGAAAACCAAAAAACACTTAAAATTCAATCTGAATATCCGAAATATATTTTTAAAAATTTGAAATTTTTAAAAATATCTTCGTGAGGAAAAAAAAAGGAATGCATTTTGCTGATCAAAGGTTCAACTACTGAATAATATTCTCATTATCATATGGAAATCTACCATGCCACGTTCATATACAAAGAAGGGTCAGTAAACACAACAAAATTACAAGAACTCTCAATTTCCAAACTGAAGCTGAAGCCTTTAAACTCCCAGGAACCCTGTCGGCATAAGCAGAGAAAGACAGAGTCACGCTACACTATTTGGTAGGCCTGAGTCATCCTTCTATACTATGCTAGAACAATGATTCTGCAGGGACTTGTTTCACCTACTGTCACTGTGTCTTCTTTGGTATTTGCTTTAGTACTTACAATGAGCAGAGTTTTCTTTCCCATCAGAGGAAGAGATCGAGTATGCTGACCTGAATCAGCCAGTCATGTGAATAATCAGGCCACAAGATAGGGGATTGCTTCCCATGCCGATCATTGTAAGGTTATGATTTAGTGGAGACATTAAATAGATGCCCTTCAATGTCTGGAACAAAACCTTTATCTACCATTTCTGCTTTAACTATCTCATAGGTTATCCGGTTCGGGATCAGACCTTTCTCCAGCATCTCATTCAAAAGCCTGTTAGCATCCTCCATCTTTCCCTTCTGGGAGTATCCTTGTAGAAGCACATTATACGATGCTACATTCATCCGCAACCGCCTCTCTTTCTCCATCTGTATCCTCACGTTGGCTGCTCCTTTCAGATTCCCTTCCTTACAGTAGCCTTCCATCAGAATGTTATAAGTCAGATGTCTTGGCTTCAGACCCATCTTTGATATCCCTTCTTTCAAAAGCCTCGCTGCTTTTCTCGATTCTCCTCTGCTGCAGTAACCACCCATGAGTATGTGATACGTCACAAGATCAGGAAGCCCTTTATTAGTCAACTGATCAAAAAGCTTCTTAGCTCCTTCTACGTTACCGTTTCTACACAAACCACCAATCAAGCAGTTATAAGTCTCAACGTTTGGAACAATCCCTTCTCGTTCCATCTCTTCTTTCAGTGCAAACCCATCCTCCATTTTTCCCGACTTACAATACGCATCGATCAGCATGTTATATGTTTTAGCGGTGGGAACAATACCTCGGCCTTTTAGCGACTCAAACATATCAAGAGCTTCCTTCATCACACCGTTCTTGCAAAACCCGTTAATAAGAGAGTTGTAAGTAATCAAGCTAGGCTGCACACCTGCGGTCACCATCTTATCATGCATACAAGTAGCCTCGCTTACCTTCCCCCCACTGCACAAACCATTAATCAGCGAGTTATAAGTGACCACATTCGGTTTCACGTCTTGCTCCAGCATCTCTTTAAACACCTTCATACTCCCTGAATAATTCCCATCTTTCCAGAACCCATCGATCAATATATTGAAAGTAGTCAAGTTCGGAGACACCTTGTTCTCCACCATCTCCTTCAACACCGCGTCTGCTTTGTACATCTTCCCCATCCCCCCAAGCTTACAGTACCCATCGATGAGAGTATTATAACTAACCACGTCAGGAGAAGTTCCATACACTTTCATATCCTCCAACACATCCTTAGCCTTGTTCATCTTCCCTATCTTGCAGAACGCGTTGATCACAACATTGAAAGCGAACACATTCGGTTGAATCCTCCTCCTGATCATCTCTCTGTACACAAACTCGACATCCGCAAACCTCTTCTCATCCAGCAACGCAGTCATCAAAGGCTTACAAGACAAAACAGATAGCTTATAACCGTAATACCCCGCACGCTTAAACGCCTCTAACCCTGACTCGAGCCTCGAATTGTTGGCGTAAGCCAACACCAGCATGTCAGCGAGAATCGAATTGACGCAGAGATTGCCAGACAGCGAGATCGCGTGGAAGATCGAGTGAACCGGAAGATCGGATCGTTTCTTCACGAACCCATCGAGGAAAGATCGGATCTTTGAGTAGCGTCTCGCGTTAGCGAGAGAGTGCAAGAGCTTGAACGTGAGGTCTAGCGAGACGGAGGTGTTACGGTTGTTGTTCGCTAACCAGGTGTAGTAGCGGAGACACAAGTCAGGGTGGAGGTTAGAAGATATCAGCTGGTGAAAGAGTTCGTTGGGGTTTGTGTCTTTCAGGTGGAGTTTGAGCTTTGACCAGTGCTGCTTCTCTATGAGATCGGCGATTATAGCTACGTCATCTCTAGGTGGGTTAGTAGCTGAAGGACAGCAGAGTGTACTAAGACTGGAGAATTTTGTCGGGAAAACATCTTTGAGATCGAAGAATTTTCTCCTTACGACAAAGGATTTGATGAACATTTATTCGAGAAGGAGAGAAAAAACTGTGATTTTGAAGAAAAAAACAATTAGGGTTTTAGGATTCTGTAGTTCGGACCCACTCACTGGTCATCTCCTTCGTTTACCATTTTACCCAAAACTTCAGAATAACTATTCCTTTGCAAATGACATCCTCAAGTTTATATAGTTTTCCAATACTGTCTCGCAACTTTAACATTTGTTTTGCTTTATTTAAAACAGGGCAATTGTCTGAAATAACATTTTTAAATTTTTATCCTTAAAATAGTATTTGAAACTTAAAATTAAAAAAAATAACTTTCGTTAATAAGTCAATATATTAGTATACTCTTCCTATTATTAATAACAAACAAGAGAAAAACAAACAAAATTAAACAAAAACACTTAATAATCTTCGGTTTCACCTTTTACCATCATTGTTGAAACAAAATCACGGTTAATCACATTTTTACCACTCTTAAAATTTGAAAACAAAGCTTATAAATGTAAGTGTTGAAGGTTTCCAATTGCAAACTGAAATTAAAGTTTTTGTTTACAAATTTGGGAATTTCGCAATGATGTTGAATTTTAGCTTATTTTTTGGTAGAATCGAACTGAGAGAAAATAACCTAAGCTAAGAAGAATGTTATCGGACTTCTCTTTTCTGAGACGAAGAGAAAAATCTAAGATATCAATCTTTTCTTCATTCTACATTGTTTATAATCGATATCGAACATATACACAAAAATCATATCACTTTTAATGTAAAAACGACCAACTTTTACACACAAGCGACAAGATCCGACAGATATTTTAATTTTTTTTAGATGATGGTATTTAATTGAAGATTGTTTCCTATAGAAATATGTTGAACATCTTCAACATTTGTTTTCATCTCTAACGAACTCTAACAGCTAAAATAGCTAAAGAGCTACAGCTTTCACTTGAAAAGCGAAATCTTTAGCAATTATTTTAACTAGTTCTTCGTAATGCATATTGTCTTCTAGATTAAAGCGATATGTATTTATGTTTTTATCTATAGAAACTCTCCTTCAATTTTTTTAAAGACCAATCTCCACATACACAATATATCTCAACCATCTTCAAAAAATCTATCAAAAGATCAAAACGAAATGTTAAAGCTAAGTGAAATAATCAACAATCCTCACTAAGTAATTTATCGGCAACAAAGTTCACTAAATAAATCTCACTTACTAAATAAAAAGAATGTTAATCTATAAACAAACAAAAGCAATGATATAATCAGAAACAGTTCCCGATAAATATTCTAAAACATGGACTAAACCTTCCAACTCAATTCAAAAAGCAATCAAAACAACATAATCAAATCTAATTGAACCTCAAAATTACAAAGTTCCATCAAATTACACATTGATACAGTGATAATTGTGAATAACTTAAAAAAAAATTCAATTGATAATCGATATTTAACTTTGAACTGAAACTAATCATCAAAAGCTATCATTGATTGATAAAAGTTATTTTGGACTATGAAGAGAACGAGAGATACAACAAAACTTGCTTCATCGGAGATAATTGATATTGATAATGACAGTTTCGATAACAGTGGAACTGATAAAGGAGCTGACAAAAACCGTTGAATATAATAACGGTATAAAGAGATGATGTGCTTAATTAAAAATTCAATCTTTTTAATATAATGTATTTAAAGAATTGGTAATGAGAACAACGTGGTAATTTTCCTATTAAATGAAACTTAATCAAAACATTTGGATTCTGTATGCTAAACTGGAAAAAAGCCTTGATTTAATGTTATCTGATGGTTGTTTCTCTATAAATATCCATTAACTATATTCTTTATTTTATACTCCATCTGTTTCAAAATAATATATGTTTTGAGATTTTCACATTTTTTAATAAAACATATTAAAACTTAGTTATTAATACATTGTTTTTATTATTTTATATTTTCTATATTTCTAAACCAATAAGATTTCCCGAAATGCAATTAATATTTTTGAAATTCATAATTAGTTGACAAAAATTGCATTGAAAATGTGAAAATATACCTTTTTGAAACAAAAAAACAAAATTCTTAGAAAATACATCTTTTAGGAACGGAGGGAATATATATTTTTGGCTGTACAATTTACTATACCTTGTTTTTTTTTCCAATCTCTTCATTCTTCTTCTTCATCGTAAGAAAAGAGCTTAACATATTAAATTTAATATGAATTACTCTAGATCATAACAACAAAAAGAGACAAAAAAACTTGATAAAGTACAAAAAGCTCAAATGGTGGTATGGTTAGAGGGATATAATTGATGGAATTAAACATCCTTTTAAAATTTTGCATAAAATTTTAAATTTAATGAAAACAAAGTTATTTTGAATAATCTCTTAACAAAAATCTCTTAACAGATTAAAGTGAGTCTGTAATGTTTTGGTTCACTCGTTTACAAACCATTACAACAAAAGGCTTTCTCTTCACTCACTCTTTTGTAGCTACATGTTTCTGACGAAGCGCTCTCCAACCAATATCACTCCTAAAGAAACCTCCAGGCCATTTGATCTCTTGTACCGCCATATACGCTCTTTCACGCGCCTCTTCCAAGTCTTTACCCTTCGCAGTAACCCCAAGAACACGTCCTCCACTCGCTACAACGTTCCCCTCTGAATCAACATCCGTTCCTGCATGGAAAACCTTCACTCCTGGAGCAACTGTTTCAGCTTCTTCAAGGTTTCTGATGATCGTTCCTTTCTCGTAAGCACCGGGGTAACCTTTGCTCGCCATTACAACCACCATTGCTGAATCTTTTGACCAATCAAGAGACACGCCGCTTAGCTCGCCTTTACAAGCCGCTAACAAAACCTTTGCGAGGTCAGACTCTAGACGCATCATCAGCACCTGTGTTTAAAACAAGAAGCTCCATTTGTTTAGACAGAAAAGTCAAACCGAGACTAAACTAGTTTATTTTCCTAACCTGACACTCTGGATCTCCAAACCGGACATTGAACTCAATAAGCTTAGGTAAACCGGACTTCTTCTCGATCATCAGACCAGCAAACAGAACACCAACGAACTTACAACCTTCTTCCGCCATTCCTTTAACGGTGGGATGAATTATAGTCTCCATCACCACATCCTGCAGCTCCTTGGTCAAGACCGGTGCAGGAGAATACGCCCCCATTCCTCCTGTGTTAGGACCCGTATCTCCATCACCAACACGCTTGTGGTCCTGAGCGGATTCTAGAGGAATGGCGTTCTCTCCATCCACAAGTGCGAAAAACGAAGCTTCTTCTCCCTCCAGAAACTCCTCCACGATCACCTGACATCCTGCGGAACCAAACACACCTTTGACCAGCATCGAGTCAACAGCTTCGTAAGCCTCGTCTAGCTCCATGGCGACAGTGACTCCTTTCCCAGCTGCTAAACCGTCTGCTTTGATCACGATCGGTACACCTTGCTCTTTAATGTATTCTTTCGCAACAGACGCATCAGAGAATGTTTTATACTGCATTTGATTTGAATAATGTCAGTGTTTTAAACCACATCAAAATTAGAATCCATAAGATAAGATCAAAGCAACAAAACTGCTATACTATCAACTCTCAACACAAACCATATACACAATCTACTAACCAACTCGAGAGAGCTCTGAAATGCTATATTCAGTTCTAGATAGGTTAGCTAATAGTTGAGCCAAGATTTTAATAGTGAAGCGAACCTTAGCAGTAGGGATATTGTACTTGTGGCAAAGATTCTTCATGAAGTTCTTGGAACCTTCCAAAGCAGCAGCTTGAGAAGAAGGTCCAAACGTGAGGATACCAGCGTTAACCAGGTCGTTGGCGAGACCAGCAACAAGTGGCACTTCAGGACCAACAACCACTAACCCCACATTCCGTTGTCGACAGAACGAGATGACAGCTGAACTGTCTGATATGTCAAGGTCAGGCACGCAAGTGGCGTCTCCGGAGCTGGTGATACCGGGGTTTCCAGGTGCGCATAACACAGAACCGCAGGAAGGAGAGCGTTTCAGTGCGTGACAGAGGGCGTGTTCTCTCCCTCCTCCACCGATTACAAGAACAACAATGCTCTCTTCTGCACGTATTGAAATTGATTTAAAAAAAAAAAATCACTGGCGTTTTACTTTTGACATAAACATAAAACGATTTCTATCTCAAATCAAATAGTAAGAGAAAGGGAGCATTGACGTTCTAAGTTCACAGTCAATAACTGAAGAAAAAGCTACCAGATTTGCTTTTATAAATCGTAAAGGTAACATTTTATTAATCGAATTGAGCTAAATTACCAGAGCCGCCGGGAACAGACGAAGTAGATGACTCGGACTCCGAGGAGACGCACCGGAGCCAAAGTTGGCGTCTTTGGATTCGGTCCGAGGAGAAACGGGAGCTAAGGGCGTGATTGGTGGTAGAGAGTTTGAGAGGCACAACAAAGGAAGAAGAAGTAGAGGTGGAGAAACCGAGAGAGTTGAGAAAGGGTTTAGGTGAGTTTCTGTTCTTGCAGAAGAGATTGATGGAAGAAGATGAAGGATGGAAGTTGAATGTACACAACGACATGTCGGAAAGTTTGGGAAAGAGAAGAAGAGAGAGAGACAGAGACAGTCAAAGTTGTAGGCTTGAGAGAGTTCTTAGACAGCAGCGTCGCTCAAACAAGGGTTTAAACAGTTTCTTTTGATTTTTTTTTGTTTGTCTACTTTTTGTTGTTTCAATCAGTTATCAAGGATAATAAATGAAAAATATTGAATTATCATATGATTTCTTTTTAATTTGAAACTTCAAACTACTTTTAAATTCTTCAGACATCAAACATCAACTTCGCAATAGAAATGGTTATGTATAATATAAACTGGTTGTGAAACAAACAAGGGGTCTTATAGCCAGCAGCAACCTCAAGTACTGTTTGTATTTCATGCATCTTCGTGTCCCGATAACCAAACAACTCACTGAAAACAAAAGCCAAGACGGCGTATAATGCCTTCTGGCTGCTCCAAATACCCATAATCTAGAGAGTTTATACAGAAGCCAAAAAAAAAGAAAGAAACAGATAAAGCTTAGGCATCCAACGCCATGAAGAAGTTCTGCTTACGGGCATGCTCTGGGACAAGCCGGTTCACTATTTCTGAAGGGATGCCAGATAGCTCTGCAGAACATTATAAAAAAATCACTTCATGAACTGAAATTTTTGAAAGAGTACAGATGACAGAATATTTATAAAAGAGAGCTATTTCCTTTCCTAGAGGAGTCCACACTGTTAACAATACTTGTGAATTCACTGAATTAATCATCCTCGTTTTTCAAAGAGAATGTAAAATGTGGTTTGATGTTTACATTTAATTCAGGTGCAACAACTTGATCGACCATAAATGTTAGATCTCATGATGAGAGGTGATTTACTAGCCTTCCGGAAGCTGGTTTTCATAGAAAGGTCCAACAAGAAAAAACAAGAACTGTACCTTGAGGTTTGAAGTTGAAAAGCGGAGGAAGTGGCCGGCCATTGGGAAGACGAGTGTTCGGGTCCCTTAGCTCATCAAATAACGGATGAATACAAGCTTCCAACTACAAAAAAAAGACCACCAAACTTTTTTTTTTAAATGTGCTTATAAACTTAGATCCTAAGTCAACAAGAGAGTGTATATACATAACGAAGGGCACAAAACCATGGATCACTTACAGCTGTGCATCTCAAATTAGGGGAATATTGGAAGAACCTACATAGAAGATCAACCGCTTCTGGTGGTAAACGTTTTTGAAAGACCTGAGATTAAAAGTACAGACAGATCATATATACCGTAATACAGATGCCAGATGATTACGAAATTTAGCGATGCATTGATCATTAAAGAAGAATTATACACTTTTGTACAATGGGAAAATAAAATGGCAGACAGCTTAGTTCAAACCACAAACTTGTGGTGTCAAGAGTACGAAATCCTGTTGTCTGTCAACCAGATAGAAATACGAAAGAAATACAGTATTCAACAAGAACTAAAGCCACAATCATTTAGGAATTTAACCAAAAAAAAAAAAATTGTGCAAACACTTGAACGATTCATACTTCAAAATCATCACAAACACGAGATCAATATACCCTTACCAACAAAACCACTGATTGATGAATATCCTAATAGGGGACCATGAACGCTAAAAGGCATACCTTGTGCCATGGGTGAGGTTTTATCTGGGGGAATTTAAATTCTGTATAGTTTGGATTCATGCACTTGATTTCCTCCCTCGTTGGTGTACCCAAAACCTGCATGATAAATAAAATTCCAACAAGTAGGAAAACAAGGTTTTCTAGAAAAGGCTGTGGTGCATTCTCTACTTCTACAAATTAATTTTTTTCTTTCATACTGACTATGAGCCAACAACAGATGTAACAAACTGTGACCCATAAGCCTGTATTTATTCAGATATAAAGTTGCTAACAAGCTGATGCCATAGTCTGATATGTAGAGATAGAAGAACAACTTGTAAAAAAAATCTCTTTAATCACCTATCAGTCACTGCACGCCCAAGGCGGGTGATTTGCTCTAAATTTGAAATAAACTTTGAAGAACTTATAAAAGGCTACCTTAATGATTTCAACAAGCTGATCGACTCCGCTTTCACCAGGAAACAGAGGCTGTACGACAAGTTAGTAAGGACACAAAGACGTAAGAGGGGAAAATCAGAATGGTTAGAACATAAATTATATAACTAAAATATAATTTTTTCTTTAACCTGTCCAAGAAGCAATTCAGCCATTACACAACCAGTTGACCATATATCAATTGCAGGTGTATATTCGCTGGCGCCAAAAATGAGTTCTGGAGCACGATAGTATCTAGAACAGATGTAAGAAACATTGGGTTCTCCTTTCACCTAAGGAAAATAAGGTTTAGTTATATTCCACAAATGGATTCTTTAAAAACTGCGTCAATAAACCTTACCAACACTTTTGCACTCCCGAAATCACAGATTTTTAGCTGATGCGTATGTGGGTTCACCTGCACAACAACAGATCTAAAGTCAAATCCAAATGCTGTGAAGCCTAGTATCACTTTGAAGATGTATACAGAGCCTTGTTGTAGAACTCCAAGCATGTTATAATCGTATATTTATCATGTCAGAATTTATAACATGTTATGACATTATCAAATGTAAAGAGAATACTTAACAGAAGAGGGAAATAACTCAGAAAATAGAAAATAATTAACAGAATTAGGACTCAGCAAAGAAACTGCCACATGTTATAATTTTCTTTTGAAACAGGGAGATACAGATGAGCTTACTAGCAGGTTTTGAGGCTTAATATCACGGTGACAAAGACCAAAGCTATTATGGATGTAAGCAAGCGCCCTGCAAATCTGTAATCATCAACAGAAACTTGTAAAAAATCTTTGGAGAATCTGTAAGCGAGTCTGGCATGCAATGAGAATTTCATTACAGTTTCAAAGCACTGCAGCATTGACACATAGATACACAAACACATCTAGGATACTTTTTAAAGAAAAAGAAATGGTCTCATGCTTTTAATACATAGAAAGGGAGTCCGAGATTATAAGGGGAAAAACATAGAAGGAAAAGTGGAAAGGCTTTGGAGAATTTTACTACAAATGCATGCGTAATAGCATTGTCTGTAAACACGGAAACATAGATGGTAGGACTACATGAGACTACTTTCTTTGCACAGAGCGGACCTTCAAAAGTCATGGTGAAAATTCATGGTGAAAATGATCTCTTTTTGACTTCCAAGGGATAATATACAGCAAATCACTGGGAATGTTGCAAACTAATCTGTATTTATCAGATGATGAACCAAGAATCAGGTTACAGCCACCTAGCAAGTCAAGGAAAAAATTCCACCCACACAAGAGCCACAATAAAAAATCTATTGAGACTATTATCTTCAGTCAAACGGAATGAGACTCAAATTTAAGGGAGTGCTTATGCCGCTTCATGGAACAAAAGAAAAAAGAATCGAAGATGTTCAAATCCAGGAAATAGTTACCTGATAGGTGTAGAGTTTAACGTATATTAAAGGCATCAGCTGGTTCGTCCTACTGTAACTTCTTGCAGCACGATTGACGGTCTCAGGAACAAACTCAAGGACAAGATTCAAATAAACCTCTTGATTATCTGCTCTCGTGTAGAAGCTATGCTTTAAAGCAACGATATTGGGGTGGTCTAGCATCTGCATAATTTGTAGCTCCCTGTTCTTGTAACGCTTGTCTTGTAGAACCTTCTTGATTGCAACAATCTCCCCAGTTTCCCTACATTTGGCCTACCAGAAGGAAACATAAATGCGTGGGGAATGGAACCAAATGAATAGTAAGGCCGCATCAGGGATGTTAATATATCTTACTTGGAAAACCATGCCAAAGGAACCAGTACCAACTACGTGTTCTGATATGTAACTGACTGTCTGTCACTCCCAACAAAAAAGATATATATTAGAAAGAGTTAGATAACAACGTTACCAAGTTATGCATACAATTCTCCATAACAATCCAACCTGTCTTGATTGACCATTTCGTCCACGGACAGTGGTTCTAATCACATGGCCAGGTTCAGTGCCAGCGCCATCAATAATATCGGGCTCACTATCCTGCAACGTAACACACTGTAAGCTACTCCATGACATAGATAAGCTCATGGTATGGCTTCAAGCTAGAAAAAGGAGAATATACATGAAAAAAGATTCAAGCAAATCAGTAACGCACGACTTACCCTCTCATCATCCGTCTCGACCTTGTCCCTTATCCTCATCTCAACCAAATCTCTGGTCAACCAATCGACTGAACTAGAAGAGGCCTTTACACCTTTGCCAGATCTCGAACTGCCTACTCCGTTTCCCAGTCCGGATGAAGCCATTGTATTTAATCTGAAGATGGCACGTACTAGTAGTTGATGGTATCAGAACACTTGGTGATTTGGTGTCCCATCCCATCAAAGAACTGATCTACCTAGTACAATTTCAAGTTAAGGAAAAGGTGTATCATAACTCTAAGGATCTTTATCATTGGTAATACAGAAGTAAGTAATTAACTGACATCACAGGTCGTGAGCTTTTACAAGAACACTTTTTCAGCAGAAAGATGCGATCTTATCATCTTCCATGAATAGAAAACTGCACTTTTAATTCCATAGAAGAGTCTGCTATCTATCTTAATAACCTTCTCAGAAAACATAGTCCTTTAATTCACAGAATTGCCATGGACCTTTCTTTTTATATAGCTTGTACATATGTATATCCATAAGTTTAGGCAATATACCATACACTCTACATTCAAAAGGCAACATCACTATGAGTCTATAATCACAAAGAGATACCAAAAAAAAAAAAAAACCTTAATTTAAGAGAAAGGTTGAAACTTTTTTGTAAGCACTGATGAACATTTGAACTAGTGGCGATACACTGTTACAACCTAGGAATAGAGATGAAACCCAAGACCGATCAGATCTACTTCGGAATTGACTAGTAATCGACAAGGATCGTCTGGAAAATTCAGTTTCAGGAACTAAACAAAACGAGTAGCTCAGAGAATCAGCCGAAAAACAGTAGAGCTACCCAGAAGAACCCTAATTCAACCGAAACAAACACACACTGAGAGAACAAGGAGAGCAAAACTATTCAAGAGATTCTCAGCGATATCAGTAGGTTTAGGAGAGCAGCGAAAAGCGACGATCACCTCGAGCTTTCTGATGAAGAGAGGGAACCAAAGTCGAGCATTTGAAGAGTGTCTTCTTCGATCGATGAGCTGAGCTTCTTTCTTGATGATTGATGATCAGATAGAAAAAAAAAAGAAGAAGAAGCTAAAAAAACTTCGATTGTTTTTTTTTTGTTCACTCTTCACTTCGTCTTCTTCTTCTTCTTCTTCTTCTTTCTACTGCTACCTTTGTTTGTCTCTACCGTTTTGAATCAAGCGAAAGGACAACTCATCATTATAAGCATTGATATCTTAAAAATCATTTTTTTAATTTTATTAATTTATGCTTAATTATGTATTTAATCACTTATACTATCGAAAATATACAGTAACTAATAGGAGTACTATATTAATGTCCCGTTAATTATACTAAAATTTAATAAGTACATTTCCTTACCCGTATTGTGACATTTAATAAAAATCAATTTTCAAACCTTAGTCTACCTAATATAACCTGATATTCAAACTTTTGATCTACAACCTTATTTCAACTCTAGTAGTTGTTGTTACAAAAGAAAAGATCATCAATTTCAGTTGAATTGAACATGCATTTACATGGGAATATGGGATATATTCTTATATACCTTCTGATAATTTTTAGACACGATGATAATAAAACAACAATAAATGTTTTTAAAATTGAAAAATACTAGTATTTTTTTCAAAAGAGAAAAAAAGCCACGTTCGTATTTGCTGATTATTATATTGGAAAAAGTAGCCTTTACTTGTCGACAGTTAGGTAAAGACTGAACGCCACGCCACACACTATCTTTCTTTTCAGCAGTGTGAAGATGTGTTTGTTTCTTTGTCACTCGTTCTATTCTGTTATCATCATAAGTCAATACACGAATCATTGCTTTACTAAAAGTATATATATACACAGGAAAGATTGCTAATGTATTCGCAAATTATAACATGATGTGTGATTTATGTTGGATGAGTAGTTCTGAAAACTAAAGCATATTTGCTTGGTTACTTACTGGTTACTACTCTCTAGTCTCCGCGTGATCTCATATATAATATATACTAATTGAAATTAAAAAGTATATACTAAAAAGGGCTGATGGCATAAAGTCGTAAGTAGGTCCAACAAGGAGTGGTCTTATAACCTAAAAAGGGATAAAGTAGCTTTCTTTTTGCTTACAAAAGTATATGCTATGTTTACATTTAACAATGAATTTATTGTTGACCAAAAAAAACAATGATTTAGCTAAGAGTAGCATTTGAATTTTGATTGTAATGGGCCTGGCCTATCTGACCCGATCATAGATAACCGAGTCTAATCATTACAACAGGCCCTTTCAGTTTTCAACGCCTAAAAAGCTTTTCTTAACGTTGTAAACGCCAAAGCAAACAGCGCGTTTTTATTGCATGTTGCTGATCCCATACTGGGTTAAATCTCCTTGTTACATATACTAGGACAAAATCCATCTCTCCACGACGAGACGACCAAACAAAAGCTTTTTTTTTTAGTTTCCAACGAAAGAAATGTCACCATCATCTTCTTCCTCTGTCTATCTTGCTTTCTTCCTTCTTCTGGTTTCTTCTCTCAGTTTCTCGTCATCTTTCGATGACATCTCTGAGCTGTTTGACGCTTGGTGCCAGAAACATGGCAAAACGTACGCTTCGGAAGCAGAGAGGCAACACAGGATTCAAATCTTCGGAGACAATCACGACTTCGTCACGCACCACAATCACTTCAGTAACTCTACTTACTCACTCTCCCTCAATGCCTCGGCGGATCTGACTCTCCAAGAGTTCAAGGCCTCTCGTCTTGGATTCTCTCCTCCATCTCCGTCGCTGATGGCTGAGCGACGACAGAGTCTTGGTGTCAGCGTGAACGTTCCGGCAAAGGTTCCAGATTCTGTTGATTGGAGGAAGAAAGGAGCTGTTACTGATGTCAAAGATCAAGGAAACTGCGGTATTTTTGGTTTTATCTCTGTTCATCATATTAATTTCAGATTTTTATTTTTGATATGAGCTTTTTATTTCAGTGAGTTTTAGGAGGGGATGCAAAGATTAAGACAACTAGAACCTTAAGATGGAAAATTACATCGGAAAAGTCACAAACTTTTTAAAAATCTTTGATCTTTGAGGATTCTGGACAATGATGACGTTTCATTATTTTACAGGAAGAACAATCATCATGGCATACACTGGAAACTCTATAATATTATTTTATTTGAGAAATTAATGTGTAGCGACTGCACGATGGTTTATTACGTTTATCTATTGAATTAATTATTATAATTGTTATTATTAATATTTTCTTTTTCTTTATAAATTATTTATAGCTAAGCTACATTATTATTAAAAATGATTTTTTTTTGTAACCAAATTGTTATAAAGAGGAATTTATATTTAAAAGAAAATATCTTTAAAAATAAAATTACTAAATCACGTTAGTTACATATATCATATATGTTGTCACCTTAATAAGCTTTTAGTTTTCTTTTCATGTCTAACTATGGCAGATATAGGTAGATATTATAAACAGAAGTTATCTTGTCGTGTGTGTCTCAATCAGGAAAGTCTAGAACCAAATATCCTTTGTTTTTTCTTTTGTCAAAAAAAAAAGAAAAAATATCCTTTGTTTCTTGTATTACATTCATTGCCTGAGAGAATGGACGAATATAGGAAGTCAGTCAGAAATCTGCTTTTATCTCTCAGGCAAAGTTTACCAATTTAGAACACTGTTCTCACATGTATCAACACCTGATTATAGGAGCGTCTTGGGCTTTCGCCGCAACTGGAGCCATGGAGGGAATCAACCAGATTGCAACAGGAGAACTCATCAGCCTCTCCGAGCAGGAACTGATTGATTGTGACAAGTCCCACAATAATGGCTGCAATGGTGGTCTCATGGACTATGCTTTTGAATATGTCATTAAAAACCATGGAATTCACGCGGAGAAAGATTATCCTTATCAAGAACGTGATGGCACCTGTAAGAAGGATATTGTGTATCCAGTGGTGGAGGCAGCAAAAAGTTTTACCAAGGTCAATTTCATAACAACAATATATTACATGGATCACTAAGTTCATCTTTTAATATTTCATCAGAATTGTTTTAAAAATCTATAAGTAAATTTTATATTTTCATAATTCCACATGGGTCATATGATCCACCTCCTAACATGCTAGTTCCGCCACTGGGTGTATCACTTTGATTTCTCTTTTTCCCTAACACAGGTTGTGAAATTTCAACGAGCTACCGATAAAGAGACACTGGAAGCTATAATTTCTCATAAGGGCCAGTTACTGTAGGCATGTGTGCCAGCGAGCGCAGGTTTCAGTTATACTCGAGTGTACGTTGGATGATATACATATATATTGATATATACACCTACTCTATTCTCTGAATGTTCAAACTTTTCTTTGTCTGAAACTCTTGCGTTTTGATGTAGGAATATTCTCTGACCCATGTTCATCATCATTGGGTCACGCAGCACTTATCGTAGGATATGATCCAGAGAACGGTGTTGATTATTGGATTGTGAAGAACTCATGGGGAAAAAGTTGGGGAATGGATGGGTAGAGACTTACCTTTTCTTTTCAGATCTAATTAAAATAAAAAAATAAAAAAAAATCATCGATCAATCAAATTATAACAATTTTGAAAGAGTTTACATATGATCGACACTTAAGAAAAACCACTAAAGTGACCTCTCAACTAATACATAGTAAGATATTATACTCTTTACTAAATTAACTATTAAATTGATTAGTAGTATATAAAAAATATTCTAAATTCTTTCTTTAAGTAAAAGCTACGCAATTACCTAATATGATTAACATATATATGACAATTAATAATTATGAATAATAAAGATTTGATAACAATTTTTGTATACTTTTTTATTTTTGTTTAATTTTATATTATCAAAAGAAATTAAACAATCACATTAACCATATAATAAAATAATTTAGATTTTTTCTTATATGTTATATTTTGAATTTTTTAAAAATGACTATAAATTACTAAAAATGTTAAAAATCTCACCTTGAATTTTTTTTATCAATGAATGAATTTTTTTTTTGTTATAACAAAATACAAATGATCAATTGTATCAATAAGAATACATAAATATATTATTTTTGAATTTGCATAGAAAAACTATCCCATGGAAAATTTTGGTTTAATTTTTTTTGTTATAGCAAATATACAAAAGTTAATGAAACATATGATAATAAATATTTATATTACAATATATTATTTATCTATGTCAATATCTTTTAAATTTAATTATATACCGTATAACATAAATAAAATAATTATTTTAATCTACTTACCATAAAATATTGCAAATAAGCAAGAAGTATTGTTTTGATTTATGCGCTATTCTAGTCCCATATATATTAATTAAGAAATAATTGATTACATTAGTAAGTGTAGAATCTTTATTAATTAATATTTTTCAAAAAATCTTACAAGAGATCGATACATCGAAGATTTATTTAGAATCTATTGAAATCACCTAACGAGAACATGGATTGCACAATAAATTTGTTTTCCTAATCCTAATCTCCTTTCTCTTCGCCACAACACTGACAACAAATAATTTGGAAGTATCGATTTAGGGTATGAATGGTGATCAGGGAATGACGGGGAATAATGTATTCCTCAATATTCCTAAAAAAATTCACCATTCACAAGGAATAAATTTTCCTTCTCATTCCCTCTCATTCCTTTTTTTGTAGAGAAATAAAGAACAAAAATATTCCTTGTTAAATTTGAGGAGGAACAATCATTCCTTTTCATTCCTGCCATTTTATTCCTCTACGTTCCTTTCCTATTCATTTTTTGTTACCAGAATGGTTACCAGTCGGACCCTGAATGGTGACCAAGGGAATGAAGAGGAACACTACATTACTTAGCATTCCTTAAAAAATTTACCATTCATGAGGAATAGATTTTTTTTCTCATTCCTCCTCATTCCTTTGGTTGTAGAGAATTATAGAACAAATTCATTCCTTATTGATTTTGATAAGGAATCATTATTCCTCTTCATTCCTAAAATTTTATTCCTACTCATTCCTTTCCTGTCCATTCCTGCTGTTCCTATTATGGTTACCAGTCAGACAATCTGAAATAGTAACATGTTTTTAGTCGAGTCCATCGTTTTCCTTAAATGAGCCTAGAGTAATTTTTAATGATTAACTAAATGTGTCACGTACATACTAGAATGTGTTTTGGTTTAAAAATTGTTGCATACCAAAAATAAATATGAACCATCATCACTTTCATTTAAAATTTTGTTACAATAAAAACTAAAGGGTTGGACAAAATATGATTCCAAAAAACCGAATCAAATCCAATCTAAAAAGTAGTACTGAAATTTAACCGAAATTGGTTAGATATCCGAACAGGTTCAAAATTTTGGATTTATAAAACCAGAAATGAATCCGATCTGAACCGAAATATTTCGGGTGTTCGAGTATATTCCAAAATTAACTATTTTTAAATTTAATATCTAAAAGAGTATATAAATATATAAGATGTTTTAAGTTGTCCGAAATACTTGGAAATATATACAACTAAATACATGTTTAAAGTAGTTAAATGATACTCAAAATACCAAAATACTTAAAATATCTATTGATTTTCTATCCAAAAATTTAAATGAAACTAATTTTTGTGTTAAGTTTTAAGTATTTTGGCATACATTATTCAGATTTATATGTTCTATATTATTTTATTCTTAGATTTTGAGAAATTAAAAGTATATATGAACTTAATATTTCAAAAAATTAAATGGATTATCTAAATCCAAACCGAATCCCCAAAGATCTGAACCGAACCGAACCGAATCCGCAAAGAACAAAATTGAACATAACCAAACCGAACCAAATTGTAAAAAAGGTTATTGATAACAAAATGAATATTGTTTACAATATTTAAATGCATCATAGTTAAAATAAATTCACTAGACTATCATCCACTAATATTTTACTCTTTATTAAATTAATAGAATTCACATATATATAGTTATGCTTCTCAATAATTTTGTGTTTTATACTTTAATTACAAGTGTGGATTTATTTGTCACATGAGTTCATGTCTTTGAATTTTAGTAATTTTAATGGACGAAAAATTTGATCTACAAACCAATTAAACACTCAAAAAAAATATATATATATATATATATATATATATATATATATATTCTAACAATAATGTTATAAAATAATTTGATGAACTATTGTATTGTAAAAGATGTAAAAATCTAACTAAACACTACATAAATCATATTTAAGAATTTTAAAAGTATAAATAAAAAATATGTTTATTAAAAAATATTTACCAAATTCACATTCGTTTTAAGATAATAAAATATATTATTGCAGGTAAAAACATAAAATATTATATTATATTAAAATTTAAAAATTATTTATACTCGCAAATTTGCGGACAACCACCTAATTTTATATTAGTTGAGACCATCCGCAATGGTGGTCCGTGTGGAATCCCTAGCAGCAAATCTTAGGATTAATGCAATATAATAATAAT
Source organism: Brassica juncea (assembly GCA_018703725.1). Classification (NCBI taxonomy): domain Eukaryota; kingdom Viridiplantae; phylum Streptophyta; class Magnoliopsida; order Brassicales; family Brassicaceae; genus Brassica; species Brassica juncea. Next base: position 41,118,512 of record CM031938.1, read on the forward strand.
ATTTTGGCTAACATAACTATGGATTAGTCCTTAGAAAGGATTGGAAGGACTTGATCCTTAGTACACGTGTCGTTCCAATGGCTTCAACTTCCTTCCTGTTCTCTCTTAATCTCTCCTCGCTCGCGCCATTACGATTCAGCTGCTTTTTTTTTCTGCGTTTTGCAATTTGCACCCCCACTGATCTCCTTCGTCTCGTCCTTTCTCCTTCGATTTTTAATGTATATTTGCTAAAGAAGATCATAGACATCGTACACTCCGAGAAGAACAAGAAAGAAGAAGAAACCATGGCTTCCTCTGTAATCTCTTCCTCTCCATCTGTCTGCAAATCCCCCACTAAGGTTAGTATCATCATCTTCTATTTCTTGATTTCACATCTTTCCTCTCGAATCTTCAAATTTCTTACTTCGTTGTTAATTTGGGGCCGACGGATTTTGGTTTTTCTTCGTTCCCTAAACCATCGCAGATTTCGGTTCATAGATGCCAGAAGAAATCGATTCCTCGGAAGATCGTCTCCATCATGGCTCCGCAGCGCTCATCGACCACCTCAGGATCGGTCTGAGCTTAATTCCTCGGAAGATCGTCTACGTTTTTTCTTTCATTTTTGCAGGTGAAAACAGGGATGACTATGACTGAGAAGATTCTGGCAAAGGCATCAGAGAAGTCACAAGTGGTCCCTGGTGATATGATTTGGGTTAACGTTGATGTTCGTATGACTCATGATGTATGTGGCCCTGGTGCTTTTGGTATCTTCAAGAGAGAGTTCGGTGACAAGGCTAAGGTAATGCATCCATTCTCTTCCTTGCTTCGTTTCTTGGGGTAGTAGCAGTTGGGTTCTAAAATCATGTTCATTTTTATGTGTTGTAATTGAAAATTGAAAAGATATTTGGTAGTTTTGGAATCTTGCTATGATGAGATATTATCTTTGTTGTGTCGTTATTAGAGCTTTGATAGTTTTGGAATCTTGCTTTGTTGTATGGTTGTCGGTTGCTTCTGTAAGTATTTATCACTTTTTCACCCTTGCTTGTTGTGATTGTGGTTTTGATTCGAGTGTAATGCATTTGAGATGTGAATTGTAACGTTTGTATATGGCTGGCTCTCTTGTTGATTGCAGTTACTGAAGGTTCGTATGTTGTGTTCTACATGGGAGATTGTTTTGTTGGTATTGTATTTCTTTGCTCTTTGTTCAGGACTGATATCTGTTTTGCTCTGATTCTGTTGCAGTTCCTATCCATGTTGACGGACTTCAAAGCTCAAGCGGAAGGGTTCGTATGTTGTGTTCTACATACTGAAGGTTCGTATGTTGTGTTCTACATGAGAGATTGTTCCCATCCATGTTGACAGACTTCACAGAATACTGGCAGATCAAGACGGTAACAAGCTAGGAGAGTTGTACTTTGCTGGAGTCTTCCTGTTGCAGCACACCAATGGACGCCTTGGAGTTGGTGTGCTGCTCTGCTTGTTTGGAGTTGGGGATCTAAAGAAGCTACTCTGCTTGTTTTGTATGCTGCAAGGGCTAACAGAGAATAATGCAAAACCTACAAGTATGATTATCTTATTTTAGAAAACTGTAGAATAAGACTGGTCTAGTTTGAAATTGCAAATTTCATATGTTTAACAAAAAAAAAAAAAAAAATTCTTCTAAAGACTCCTAAAAGGAATCCACCATTGGACTGCTTAGTTTACTAAATTCTTAACTATTCAATATAAAAAAAAACTAAAATAGTCTCTAAGGACTCTACAATGGAATCCACCATTGTGGATGCTATGAGAGATCACCCCTCGGCCACTTGGAAAGTTCAAACATACTGTATAACTTTATCTTATCACTATTATTATGGGACCCTATTATTATTATTATTATACAACTTCAGCATCTTCGAGATAATCGCTTTTCCCTTTAAAATCATTTTCAAGATTTGATTCACTTCATTTTCGATCTTCGGTGATTCTGGATTATTCATCGGGAATATCTTCAGTGGAATATTTCCTTATTCGGATGTCACCAAATATTGTGACATTAATTAATAAGAAGCAATTTTGAAATCCCAGCTACCATAATATAACCGGATATTTTAAGATCTGATACACCGAATGAGAATAGTACATACAGTATTTTTATTTATTACTAGGATTAAACCCGCCCTACGGGCGGGTAAAAAGTTTCAAAAATAGTTACAAATATTTAAAATTTTAGTTTATATTTATAAATAGGTTTTTATGTAAGTGTTATAATTTTTTGCATTAATATTTAATAGTGCAGAATATTATAATACTTAAATATTATGTTTTATATAAATATACAATATAAAAATTAAGAGTATCAACAAAACTCCAAACAAAACATAATATTGTATATTTTTAATTGTTTGGAGTTTTGTATAAAAATATTTGTTTGGAGTTTTCCTATTTCTTATATTGTATATTTTTAATTATTTTTCTTTTATATCAAAATTTAATATTACGATAATTTTTTAATGTAGTATTTTTTTTCTTAAATTGTACATTTATTTATTATTTATTTTATTATACATTTTTCAAACAGATATTTAATGTTGGTTTTTATTACTTATATTGTATAATTATTTATTATTTATTTTTCTTATTTTTTTATATTTATTTATTCTAATATTATGATAGTGTTTGATGTAATATTTTTATTTTTTATATGGTATATTTATTTTACCACACATTTTTCGGATAAATGTTTAATTTAGTTTTTCTATTTTATATTATATATTTACTTCTTTTAATATTTTATATTTAAATATTCGATTTTTATTTTTATATCAAATGATAATATTAGAATATATGTTTATGTAATGTTTTTATTTCTTATTTTTTATATATTATTATTGTTTAAGGTAATATTTATATTTCTTATATTGTATATTACTTATTATTTATTTTTGTATACATTTTTCAAACAGATGTTTAATATTTTATATTTACTTATTTAATATTTCATAGATGTATAATGGAATATTTTTATTTTTATATCGTATATTTAATTATTTTTATATTTATTTATTTATTTTTGTTTTTTTTTTGGTTTTTACATCAAATGATAATATTATGATAATATTATGATAAATTCTTAATGTAATATTTTTCTTTCTTTTATGGTATATTTATTTATTATTTATTTTACATTAATTTTTCAGATAGATGTTTAATTTGGTTTGTTTATTTATTATATTTAATATTTACTTATTTTTATATTTATATAAATTTTTCAGATAGATGTTTAATTTAGTTTGTCTATTTATTATATTGTATATTTACTTATTTTATATTTTATATTTACTTATTCTATTTTTTGTTTTTTATATCAAATTATAATATTAGAATACATGTTTAATGTAATATATTTATTTCTTATATTTAATGTAATATATTTATTTCTTATATTATATATATTTTTATTTAATGTAGAGAGATTTTTAATGTACTTTTCCTATTTCTCATATTATATATATTTATTTATTATTTCTACATTGTATATTTACTAATTCTAATATTGTGCTAAATTTTTAATGTAATATTGTATAATGTTTAATAATGTATAATCCATTAAATTTTAATAATTTCATTAAAAAATTAATGCAATGTTTACAATGAGAAGATAATTATTTAAGTTTAACATTCTTTTGGATTCTTATTATTGATAGATTAATTTATACCAACTCTATTTTGACTATGTAGCATTTACATTTTTATGTTGTATATTACTTTTTAGTGTAGTATTTTTCTTTTTTAAATTGTGTACTTACTTATTATTACTTTTCGTATATTATATATTTACATAGTTAATTGTATATTTACATGTATTTAATTTTTACATTTTAAGATGATGTCTAATGTAGTATTTCCATTTTTTTATTTACATTTTAAGATAGATGTTAAATGTTTAATGTACTTTTCCATTTTTTATATTATGTATTTACTTATTATAATTATTTTCGTATATTATATATTTACTTAATATCTATATTTTTACATTTTAAGATAGATGTCTAATGTAGTACAATATTTCTATTTTTTAATTTTTAATTTACATTTTAAGATAGATATTTAATGCTTAATGTACTTTTTATTTTTTATATTATATTTTCTTAATATCTATAAATTACATTTTAATACTATTTCTATTATGTGTTTACTTAAAATCTATACCTTGCATTTTAAGAAAGATGTTTAAGGATCATTGTTTCTTTCTACTTTTTTTTTAAATTGTGTATTTACTTTTTAATATAAAATTTTAATGTTTAATGTATTTTTTATTTTATTTATATTATGTATTTAATTGTTAATATTATTTTCATACATTATATAATTTTTAAATTATATGTTAATGTACTTTTCTATTGTTTATATTATATATTTACTTAATATCTATAATCTTATATTTTAAGATAGATGTTTAAGGATTAATGTATTTTTCTATATTTTATATTGTGTATTTACTTTTTAAGATAAATGTTTAATTTATAATGTATTTTTTCTATTTTTATATTATGTATTTACTTATTAATATTATTTTTTGTATATTATTTAATTTTAAAATTATATCTTAATTTATTATTGTATATATAATTCATATATTAAATATTTACATATTTAAATGTATATTTATTTATATTTTTGTATGATTTAGTGTATTATAGAAATAATGTGTAGTATGATAATGTAATTTAATGTAATAAGGTAATAATAGTACTTATGTCACATGACTTTTTTCGAAGAGGGTTTCTAAAACGAAGTGTAGTATAATAATGTAATTTATTGTAATAAAAACATTTTTATTTTTTAAATTGTGTACTTACTTATCATTACTTTTGTATATTATATATATACACACTTAATTATATATTTACGTGTATTTAATTTTTATATTTTAAAATGATGTCTAATGTAGTATTTCTTTTTTTATTTCATTTTAAGATAGATGTTTAATGTTTAATGTACTTTTCTTTTTTTATATTATGTATTTACTTATTAATACTCCTTCTGTCCCATTTTAAGTGGGTTTTTAGGGTTTTTCTTTTGTCTCGTTTTAAATGATGTTCTCTTTATCCTAAATACAATTTATTGTTGTTTGAAAATTTTGACAAACTACAAAATACTACATCTTTTTTTTTGGTTGAATTAGTTTAATTTAATACTAATACATAAAAATTTGTATTTTCTTAATATTTGTGCAAAAACCTAAAACACCACTTAAAGTGGGACAGAGGGAGTATTATTTTCATATATTATATATTTACTTAATATCTATATTTTACATTTTAAGATAGATGTTTAATGCTTAATTTATTTTTTATATTTTTTATATTATGTATTTACTTATTAATATTATTTTTATATTTTATATTTACTTAATATCTATACCTTATATTTTAAGATAGATGTTTAAGGATTATGTACTTTTTCTATTTTTTTAATTGTGTATTTATATTTTAAGATAAATTTTTAATGTTTAATGTATTTTTTATATTATGTATTATTAATATTATTTTCGTTATTATATATTTTTAAAATATATTTTTACTTATTATTGTATATATAATTCGTATATTAAATATTTACATATTTAAATGTATATTTATTTATATTTCTGTATGATTTAGTATATATATATAATAATAATGTGTAATATGGTAATATAATCTAATGTAATAAGGTAATAATAGTAGTCATGCCATGTGACATCTTTATGAGAGAATTTGTTCCGCTGATGTGGACGCTCTCTGGAGCCTCGAAAGGTTCCTTTTATTAGTATAGATTATTATTCTGTGTTATTTTACATATTATAAATAAAAGAAAGTAATATATATTGAGATGCCAGTAACTATTACATATATATAACCAAATTGGTACGAACATATAACTAAAATAATAATAATTATTTATTTATAATCTGTCTATGCTAAATATATCCAACAATGATATTAACATATATGTACTATATTTAAAATGACTATTTATTAAATAAAATTTTCTGCATATAATTTAATGATTATTTATATTTTATATCGAAATTTTTAAATCATTAATAACAAAATTTTCAATATGAAATTTTAATAATTTTAGTAATTTCATTTTTTTTTCAAAATTCATTGAAAATTTTAAAATTAAATAAATTCTCAATACCTTTTCAATGAAAATTTCGAAATTTAAATATTTAATTATTTTAAATAGTATATAGTTTAATTTAAACTATATCAAAAATATATATTTAATCTAAATATCTTTTTTTTAAAACACTGGTTACTTATGCTATTACAAACTATGAGAAACGTTATATAGACGATAATATAGTCGACAAATCTACCTGTCTTATGAGAATTTTCGTCTGACTGCATCATCCTGAGGTGTCCTATGAGATCCATTTATGACGGTACGCCTTGTGTCATGCGCCAAAGATCTCTTATAAGCCTTTTCTCCAATATTCTGCATAATTCGCCTTCTCCGGAAATTGAAACTCAGACCTCTTTGTGTAAAATCATTAATGGACCTTTTGTTAAACTATTGAACCAAAAAGACTTCCACTAATCTAAATATCTATCAAGTGAGATTTTTTACTCAAATAATTGTATGACCATTTGTATCTTGGTAGAAATTTCTTATACCATTTATCACAAAATTTTAAATATAGAATTTTATTAGTTTATTAGTTTATTAATTTATAGCAATTTTTGAAAATTCAAAATATAACATATAAAAAATCCAAAATTTTACTATATGATTAGTGTGGTTGTTTAATTTATCCTAATAATATATATATATATTTAAAATAATATAGGATACAAAAATTATTATCAAATTTTTATTATTCAAAAACAATAATTATCATGTATATTTTGTTCACATTAAATAATTTCGTAGCTTTTATGTAAGAAAAAAATATTTTACACTAACAAAGAATTTTTTGATTAGCTTAATAAATGATATAATATATAAATTTATATGAACCAATTTATTTTTACAAAATTTCTAAAAATAATTTTCTTGATGATACATGAGATAATTCAAAGTTGTAAATTGTAATGTTTTTCAAATCCTCCAATATATTAAATGAGAAATCATTTAAGTGATTTTTAGTTTTTTTTATCATAAAATTATTTGATTTTATGATTAGTTTGATTTTTGGTTCAAAAACATTAATTATCATATATATATTTTGTTCAAATTAAATAATTTTGTAGCTTTTATGTAAGAAAAAAATATTTTACACAAACAAATAATTTTATGATTAGTATCATTTTCTTAAACATGCAAAGATTAAGGAGGAGCAAAGTGAACTTACAGCTTCAAACACTTTGACTTTTTGCAGTTTCTTCTCGTACATGAATCTCCTTCTTCAGCGTGTCCAAAGTTTCACCTGCATATCTATGAAACATATTAGAAAAAACTGCACACAAAGCTGTTGTATAAATTTTCTCAGGGAAAAGCTAGCATGTTTCTCTTAAAGGCTGTTTGGCTGTTTGAATTCAACTCTTCCAGCAACAATTCTTTGGGAGCTTGGACAGAATCCACAATCAAACATAGAACAAAATACCTACTCAAAAACACTTTTTAATCAAGAGACTAAAGAGAAACTAAACATCAATACCAAATTAGTTTCTTAAAGAGAAATTAACATCAACATCGTGTTTGTTTCCTGGTCTTCCAGAAACGGAGTAAACGAACTTTAACGGTGGAGGAGGAGCGGCCAGTCTGCAAATCAGAGAGGAAGACCGAAACGTTAGGCATAGCACACAATTGTTGTTTATTGAATTGTTTAGAACGAATGAGAGGATGATTCTGAAATGAGAAAAGCATACTTTTGTATAGTTGAACCCCACCACTTTGCATAACAAGAATTTGCATTGATTGTAGATTGTGGATGATCGATTAATAGAATGTTTAAAGAGGATAACTCGGTTACTTGTATCGTTTCGGACTGTAAGGAAGAAGATGAAAGATCGTCTGTACAACCATAATCGCCATTAGCTCTGGTGACGAGAAAGAAGAACACGCCATACCCTAATAGTAAATGCGTCGTTTCATCGAGGAAAGATAGTATATTAAGTTTGAGCTTGACTAAGAAGAGAAACGGTCCAACAAATGTAAATCTCGTATAGATGGAGAAAATGATTAAATGAATCGCATCGTTTTAAAAAATAGAACACGTGACAGCACTTCGAGACTCGACTTGTGACATGGATCCTACGTACAGATTTGAAAGGACAAATGGTTTAATGCTTCTTTTAGTTTAATTTACTATTATTGATACCCCCAAAATAATGGTTATTAATATCCCAAATGAAATTCTTGAATTGATAATACATGTAGGAATTTTATAGTAACTATACTAATATTTATCATATTTATTCTATGTTCATTTATTAAGATTAATTATGATTAGAGATAAATATGAAACGACATTAAACGTAATAAAACAGTTAATTCAAGGGTTAATTTTATTTTTGTACTTAATTTATTGTTGACCAAAACTATTTAGCCAAGAGTAGCATTTGAATTTTGATTGCCGACAAAAAAAAAATTGATTGCAATGGGCCTGCCCTGTCTGACCCGATCATCTATAACCGGGTCCAATCACTATTAATAGGCCCTTTCAGTTTTTCAACGCTAAACGCTTTTCTTAGCGTTATAAACACCAATACAAACCGCGCGTTTTGTGACCGTCCCACATCCTTACTGGTTGAAACCTCCTTATTACTAGGACAAAACTATCTCTCCACGACGACGACCAAACAAAAGCTCTTCCTGTTTTGGTTTCCCTGTAAGGAAAGAAATGTCACCATCGTCTTCTTCTTCCTCTGTCTCTCTCACTTTCTTCTTATTCCTTCTTCTAGTTCTTTCTCCGAGTTTCTCATCTTCTTCCGATGACATCTCCGAGCTGTTTGACGCTTGGTGCCGGAGACACGGCAAAACGTACGCTTCGGAAGCAGAGAGGCAACGCAGGATTCAAATCTTTAAAGACAATCACGACTTCGTCACACGCCACAACCACATCACTGACTCTACTTACTCTCTCTCACTCAACGCCTTCGCGGATCTGACTCACCACGAGTTCAAGGCCTCTCGTCTCGGACTCTCTGCTTCAGCTCCGTTGCTGCTGATGGATAAGGGACAGAACGTTCGGGGAAAGGTTCCAGATTCTGTTGATTGGAGGAAGAAAGGAGCTGTTACTAATGTCAAAGATCAAGGAAACTGCGGTATTTTGATTTTATCTCTGTTCATCATATCTCAGATTTGATAGGAGATTTTGAGTTCAATGAGTTAGTGGGTGATTCAAAGATCAAGACTTTAGGATGGAATTTAGATCAGAGAAGTAACAAAAAAATTGAAATCTGGGATCTTTGAGGATTCTGGACAAGGATGCTGATTCATCTATGTTACATACTTACATGTTATGTTACATGAAGACCAATCATCATGATATAGACAAATGCATCTCTTTCACGCTTTTTGCCTTTTAGGAGTATAATAAGTACTTACTTTTCTTTTCATGACTAACTATAACAGGTATAGATAGATTTATAAATAGAAGTTAACTTGTGGTGTAACTGAAACCAATTAGGAAACTCCCTAGAATCAAATATCCTTGTTTCTTGAATTACATTCATTGCCTGAGAGATTGGACGAATAAAGGAACTTGCTCAGAAATCTGTTTGTATCAGGCAGAGCTTAATCAATTTAGAACACTGTTCTCAGATGTATCACTACCTGATTATTGTTGTGGTACATTTATAGGAGCGTGTTGGTCTTTCTCGGCGACTGGAGCTATGGAGGGAATCAACCAGATTGTAACAGGAGATCTCGTCAGTCTCTCTGAGCAGGAACTCATTGATTGTGACAAGTCCTACAATGATGGCTGCAATGGTGGTCTAATGGACTATGCTTTTAAATTTGTCATTAAAAACCATGGAATTGACACTGAGAAAGATTATCCTTATCAAGAACGTGATGGCACTTGTAAGAAGGACAAGGTATCACTTTGCTTTCTCCTCCATCCTGTTTGCTTCCTTGATAACTGATATTTGACATCAATAATGTACGTATGTATCTTCTGTTCTGCAGTTGAAAAGAAAGGTTGTGACAATTGATAGCTATGCTGGTGTGAAATCAAATGACGAGAAAGCGTTACTAGAAGCTGTAGCAGCTCAGCCAGTTAGTGTTGGTATCTGTGGCAGCGAGAGAGCGTTTCAGTTATACTCTAAGGTACGTTGGATGATATACATATACACCCAAAAGTTCGTTTTGAAAATCTGGCCTAATTTGCTGCAGGGAATATTCTCTGGCCCATGTTCAACATCATTGGATCACGCAGTGCTCATTGTAGGATATGGTTCAGAGAATGGTGTCGATTACTGGATTGTGAAGAACTCGTGGGGAAAGAGTTGGGGAATGGATGGGTTTATGCACATGCAGCGTAACACGGGCAGTTCAGAAGGAGTATGTGGAATCAATATGCTCGCTTCATATCCCATCAAGACACATCCAAACCCTCCTCCACCGTCACCTCCTGGCCCCACGAAATGCAACCTTTTCACCTACTGTTCGGCTAATGAGACTTGTTGCTGTGCGAGAAGCTTGTTTGGTTTGTGTTTCTCATGGAAATGCTGCGAGTTAGAATCTGCTGTGTGTTGCAAAGACGGTCGTCATTGTTGCCCTCGTGATTACCCTGTCTGTGACACAACCAGAAGCCTTTGCCTTAAGGTACACTCTAGTGTGGATTGTATATACTGATCACACTGCTATACTTCCACCCTTTTGTTGACTGATGAGGCTTATACTTTTGACTTGCAGAAAACTGGTAATTTTACAGAGATTAAGCCCTTCTGGAAGAAGAATGCGTCCAATAAACTTGGCAGATTCGAGGAATGGGTTATGTAGGAGAAGTCTTAAGCATGTTACACGCCGAACCCTCTTGGATTTGTTTATCTATAGCTGAGAGATGATTATTTATAGCTGTTGTTGTGATATGTATTAGTAGTCTCTCATTTGGATGTATACAACTTTTGAATCAATAAAGGTTACTTGCAGGACACATAAATAAACAAAAGTTTCATCTATACATATTGTACATCAAAGAGCAGAGACTAAGCTTCTTGGCTGTTGTTGTCGTTCTCTCCTTTGTTCAGTTCTGCCATCTCCTTCTTCTTTGATTTGTGCAGGTAATAGAAGTAAGAAGCTAGTGCCAAGACTGCTCCTACCAAAGCACCTCTTCTCTGCCAACCAAAGTCATCATCCTTAAAATCAAAAGCCAACACAACGAGCAGAGCAACAACAGGTGAAGCACACATATGCACAACATCAGCGAATAAACCAGACACCAAGAGCACCAGACCTAACAGCCCCACCCCCCAAACCTGCCAAGAGAGAGCTAGTCCGACCAAACTCATAACGTAGTAAGTTCTCCCTTTCTTATACCTCTCGCTATCTCCCTTCAACTCCTTGAACTCACCACTCGCAAACAGACCCACAAGGCAAATGAGCGTGGCGACGAAGGAAACGCAGATTTGTATCTCCAACACCGTCCGGAACACCTTCTTGTTACCACCGTACCGCTTTGTCTTCACCAAGACTTTCTCGAACCCGAGTTGCGTGAGGGAAAGAGACAAGGAGAAGGCGAGAGTAGGGAATATGAGTATCAGCCAAGCCTTGATGCCGTAAGTATAAGATTCATCTTCAGTAGGAGTTCCGGAAAATGCAGGGGTGCAGAAGAAGTCAGCTGCAAGAGTGAAGATTATCGATATAACGATCCATCTGTTAAACTTGAGACGGTTTATGAAAGCTGAGAAGAGGGAGGTGAGTATCAACTGAGCAGGTACCAAGATACCCCAACCTACATATAATCTGGCCAGTGCGTATAACTTGCTGTAAACAGACACAAGGACACCAAGAGAAACGTAAAGCAAAAGAACTCGAAGAAAGGGAGGATGGCGATTGTTGGTTTGATCCGAGACTTTTGGTTTTGGTAATACGAAGAAGAGTGGGATCAGGATCGGGAAGGCAACGTTCTGAAGCAGAGCTTGCGTCCATGTTCCTCTGTACTGTTGGTCTTGGTCATTCTCTGACCGATTGTTTTGGACGTAGTAGAAGTTCAAGAGAAGCATGACGAGAGAGTCTCCGGTTAAGATCAAGAAGCCGCAGAAGAAAACAGAGATCCACCATTTGCGTTGATTGTGCTCAAGGGATTGAATCTGGCCTCTTGGTTCTGGACCTTGAAACTCCTCCATGAGTCTCTTCTTCTTGTTCTTGAATTATGCAAATGCGTAGATATTAATCTTATAAACCGTGGTGTTGACGTTGGACCTCATTCCTCATGACTGGTTAACGTGCAGACACACATTTTCAATCACTGGAAAGAGAAAGAAATGGTCACGAAATGGTCAGATGCTTTTGACTCAACGTTGCTTTGAATAAGTTATGATCCCAGTTTGTGTTTTAAATGAATCAAATTAGCTGTAAGAATGGTATTATTTATTCTTTATGTTATCATCAAAGAGCATATTGGCGGCAAAGACTAGAAAGTCATCAAACACGTTCCCAGCTGTACTTAGCTCCCCTCCCTCAAGAGGCGGTAACAGAAGAAGCTATTCTGAGGAATCTTTGTTTGATATTGGATCACGAGTCAGTCAATAGTGTTTAGGATTGACACTAGCAGAAACAAACGAGTTTTGTTGCTTATATAACATTTTGCAACCAAACTAGTCCTGTACGTTTTACATTCAGTAAGGTGTACAGTGCACTTCATCTATGGTTCTTGTTTTTCAAACCATTTTTTTTTCAGTTTGTCATAGTTTTCACATGAATAAACAATTGAAATTGTCTACTTAGGCATTAATTGGCAAATCAATTACAAGAGCATTTAGAAGATGCAAATACTCTCTACATGCTTTTTATTCAATATTTTCATTTCATGTTTTTGATAAAATATTTGCACTTAGAATAAATAAAAATTTGAAAACAAAATTTACGATTAAAATATTTTAACTTTTTGTAAATAATAAATTTCACATTTTAAATGTAATTTAATATATATAATTAAATATGATTAATTATTTTTAATAAGATATATATATTACAATACATATACACTATTTAGAAATAACTAAATTATATATTATAAAATAATTTTATATATGAATTATATACTACTCTAACAATCATTTTATTAAATATACTAATAAAAATATATACTTTCTGCAGCATACTAGTTTTATAGCATATTATAACTACTAGGTGATTTTCCCGTACTCATGCACGGGAATAAATATTTATAAAGTAAATATATATATTATAATAATTGATTGCTATTTACTTTTAATTTTAAATTAATTTATAGTTTTATGCATAATTTGTATTAATAATTTATATTATTTTAATTAGACATATAATTTTAGATATGTTATATATAGTCGGTTTTGTTGTTTTTACAATCGGTTTAGTTATCATTTGGATATATTAGGTTGCATCTATTTTCTCTGAATTAAATTATAATTTTTTATTCAAAATATATTAAAAGTTTGATTACTTTTCTTATTTGCATTAGGTTGGTTTTTGTCTTAGATATGTAAATATATTTTAGGAAGATTATTTATAACTTAAGATATATTGTGCTTAGAATGAAGTAAAAAAATAAACTAAAGTGTTTGGTTCCAAATTACGTAAATTAATATAACGATAATATACTACAGTCTCATGCATATATATAAATTTTACAAAAGAATTAATTAAAACAGTTGCTTAATATTTTATCTTCATTTGTTAAGGTGTTTTGAGTCATCTTATAATTTATATTTATAAAATAAATTATTATTATTATAAAATTATATCTTCTTACTATAGTTAAATCTATTATTTTAGATATAAATTGGATTAGTCGAGTTACTCATTTTGTGAGTATCTTAAATTACATATATTCTTTCAAATTCAACTGAGGTATAATTATTTTTTATTATAATTAAGTCAAGTAAAATTAATTTTATTTATCGTTTAAATATGCATGTATTTTCATAATATATATATCAAACTAAATGTCGATTTTAAAAAAAGAAATTAGAAAATAAAATGATGATCTATAGAATGTTACATAATAAGCAATTCAAACATTTTTGGAAGCTCATGAACACATATCTATATTTACAATAACTAAAATATTTTTATAAATTATAAATGATTTTATGCCTTTTGGTTATGGTTATATTAAGTTCCACAAACATAAAAACATAAAATTTAAAATCAAATTTAATATTAAGAAAACATATAATTTTAATAATACAAAATATAATATATCTACCTCATTAAAGTGTATAGTGTGATTTTAAAATATTTTGTTATTTGATCAAAAGATGTTTATTTTTAAAATATATTTTTCGTTTTTTAATCTCTTAAATATAAGCAGTAAAAAATTTTGATTGTATTTGAAAAATCTTATTATATAAGTAAAAAAAAAATTGTAGATATTTTTTGCTGTAATCGAAAGATATTATGGTCAAATAAATATAAGAAAAAACAAATTACATTTCCATAATACTAATTATAAAATATTTTAATCAATAAAACATATATCAGTTTATTTTACTTAATTATTTTATGTAATTATCTAAAAATAGATAAATATATTAAAAATATTTCTGTTACTGTGAAAATATATATTGTTGTACTGTTTAAAATTATGTTTTAAAATAAATAATATTTTTTTCTAATATCACGATTATCTGTGAAAATATAAATATAAAAAAAGTATATTAGTATATTTTATGTTATTTAAAAATATTTAAATAGAATATTACTATTTTGTGAATTTTCCTTTTTAATGAAATAATATTATATATATATATATTTTCGTTTTTAAATTTGCTTTATAAGCTTTATAATATTTCCTTTTTATTATATATCTTATTTAAAAAATATTAAAAAGTAATTTAAATAAAAAATCAACAATAGTGTTTAAATATAATATTTTAATTCATTAAGGGTATCATCGTAATCAACCACTGTGAGAGTTGACGTGAGTGCGACACATAGAAAACTTTTCCTGATTTCTCAAATAATATTATAGAGATTTTTTCTCAATCCTACCAAACCGACTTTCTGTTAATAGAAGACCAAACCGACTTTCTGTTAATAGAAGACCAATCCGAGTTAAATTTGAACCCAACCAAACCATTTACAAAAATCCTTGAAGACCAGACCATTAAACGGTACGAATGAACACGTGTCCGTGACCCATGTGCGTTATTACGTGTGACCCGAAGCAGCAGACGAAAAGTGTAGCGTTGTTATAAGGAAGACGGAACGTTAAGACCCTTCCTCTTGAAGGAAATAAGAAAAGCGCGAGAGAGATGGCGATGATGAAGACAGTTTGGATCTCACTGGTGTGTTTATTCGTTATTGCACAGGCAGATCAAGGTGGTTTCGATGTTCGTCATCACTTATCCACCGTCACCAGGTTCTCTCTCTCTCTTTCGCTCTTATTACTTACTCTTCAGGAATTTTCTATCGTTGTTCCCAAACTGAATCAGGAACAACACTTCTTATCTAATTGGTTGGATTGCTGTTTGAATGTCTACATTAACCTAATTAGTTAGTTGTAATTATTAATTTTGGAATTGGAATGCAGATACTCTGTTTCGAAAGATGTTACTCAAAATTTGATTGAAGGGTCAAACGTCCCCAGTGAGTGTACACCTATCCACCTTAATCTCGTGGTAAGCATAATAACTTATATCTTGTGGAAAATGTGATGGAAAATCTAAATGAGGATTGATGAATATTGAGATGGTGTGGGGCTTTTTAACATGTTAGGCTAGGCATGGGACTCGTTCTCCGACCAAGAAAAGGTTGCGGGAACTGGAGAATTTGGCTGGTAGGTTAAAGGAACTGGTAAGAGACGCTGAAGCTAGGAACTTGCCTTCGGACAAGATTCCTGGATGGTTAGGGAAATGGGTATCTCCTTGGCAAGGGAAAGTGAAAGGTGGGGAGCTGATAAGGCAAGGCGAGGAGGAGTTGTACCAGCTCGGAATCAGGGTTAGGGAACGGTTTCCTACTTTGTTCGAAGATGATTATCACCCTGATGTCTATACCATAAGAGCTACCCAGGTTGGTGGCTGCTTTTGAATTTTTTTTTGCCAAGCAAGTGTTTTGGTTCAATACGTTTATAAATGGTTTAAGTCTTATTTGTAGATTCCTCGGGCATCTGCAAGTGCCGTGGCATTTGGAATGGGGTTATTCAGTGAGAAAGGAGATCTTGGACCAGGCCGTAATAGAGCATTCGCTGTCACTAGTGAAAACCGTGCTAGTGATACCAAGCTAAGGTTTTTTGAATGTTGTCAAAACTACAAGGTATAGCTTTCTCATTGACTCATCCTATAGTATAGTAATTACTCAGGTTATTTGCTTCTAAGTTTACCCACTTTGACATGGTCTGTGAATGCAGAGTTATAGAAAAGCTAAAGAGCCTGCTGTGGATAAGCTCAAGGAACCTGTTCTGAACAAGATTACAGCTTCCGTTGCAAAGAGGCATGGTTTGAGTTTCACGAAACAGGACATTTCTTCTCTCTGGTTTCTGTGCAAGCAGGTGCTTCCTTCTTGCTTTTCGTCAAAATTTTATTACCTTCATTTCTGTGGGCTATCACACGTACTTGGAATGTTAAAAGTTGTTTTTCAAAATTTCAGGAAGCATCATTGCTTAATGTCACTAATCAAAGCTGTGAACTTTTCACGCCATCTGAGGTACAAATTGCAAATTGATTTCTTTATGTGTTTGGATTTTTTCAATACGTGCTTTTAGATATCCTTAAGCTTATGGGTGCTGCTATAATCCATAATCAACTGCAGGTTGCGTTGCTGGAATGGGCAGATGACTTGGAAGTGTTTATCCTCAAAGGTTATGGAAATTCCTTAAACTACAAAATGGGAGTTCCATTGCTCGAAGATGTTTTGCATTCGATGGAAGAAGCTATCCAGGCCCGTGAAGGTAATGCCAACTTGAAACCAGAAAGAAGGAATTATTCTTTTGTCATCTTGATTACCAAATATAATTAGTTTACCTTTTTATCAAGCAGAAAATCTCCCACCAGGAAGTTACGAAAAAGCAAGACTTAGGTTTGCACATGCCGAAACAATAGTTCCGTTCTCTTGTCTTCTTGGGCTTTTCCTTGATGCATCTGGTCAGTTTTCGCTTCTCAGATTCCTGCATTTGCATTTGCTGTGAAACAGATTTTTCCCCTTAAAGGCTTGTTCTTATAAGGAGGTTTCAAATGTTTCAGAGTTTGAGAAAATACAGAAGGAGAAACCATTGGAACTCCCTCCCCAGCCTCCTAAAACCAGGGACTTTAAAGGCAGCACCATGGCTCCTTTTGGTGCGAACAACATGCTTGTCCTCTACAGTTGTCCTGCAGCTTCCTCGCCTAAGTACTTCGTGCAGGTTCTGCACAACGAGCATCCTATCGCAGTTCCAGTAAGTTTCCTTCTAACCAACAAACGCA
Organism: Brassica juncea; assembly: GCA_018703725.1. NCBI lineage: Eukaryota > Viridiplantae > Streptophyta > Magnoliopsida > Brassicales > Brassicaceae > Brassica > Brassica juncea. The sequence continues at coordinate 41,136,016 of CM031938.1, forward strand.
AACACAACTTCAGCTCTATTGTAGAGGCAGTGTAGCATTTGAGACAGAGCTTCCTTGACAAATGATTTGACTCATTTTCCACGAACTCTCTTATGCTTCCTAACATGTCCTTACAAGTTTATCCATTTCTTCCAACAGGGCTGTGATGGAAAAGATTTCTGTCCTCTTGAAGATTTCAAGGTATTTAGCATCATTCCCTCTTCCTACAAGTTATTTACATTTCCCTCGCTAAGACTACACATTACATGACTCTCTTGTCTTTTTTTCTCTTGCAGGCCAAAGTGGTGACCCCTCATCTCAAGCATGCTTTTAACAACCTCTGCAATGCTAATCTAGATGACCCTACGCAGAAGCATCCATCAAGTAAGTTATCTTTTTGGAGCTGGCTGCTTGGGTCGAGCCCAAAAACAGAGCTCTAATTACTTGACAACTTTTGTTCTCACACTCTGGCTGTGTCCAGGTTCAAAAACCTGAAATCAGATTATGAGCAATGTTGTCTGTTTTTTTGTTTGTCCCCTTGCCACAGTTTAAGCGAGTTCACTCCGCTAATCTGAAATGGTTCGAGAGGCATCTCACTCAAGCTTGATTTTTGAGCTCTGAATCTCTTTCCATGCTTGGTAGAAACCAAAAGCTCTAAATTACATCTAAGGACGTGTTCATTTTGTTTTGATTCCAAGCCTACTTGGACAAAAAAAAGTTCAATATATGATCTGGAGACTGAGAAAAGAATGTGTATATTAATCAACTTATAAGATAGAGACCGAAAACAAATCTATGATCTCAAGTGAGATGACTAACGGAATCAGGACACAAGCTTGATTTTTGAGCTCTGAATCTCTTTCCATGCTTGGTAGAAACCAAAAGCTCTAAATTACATCTAAGGACGTGTTCATTTTGTTTTGATTCCAAGCCTACTTGGACAAAAAAAAGTTCAATATATGATCTGGAGACTGAGAAAAGAATGTGTATATTAATCAACTTATAAGATAGAGACCGAAAACAAATCTATGATCTCAAGTGAGATGACTAACGGAATCAGGACACAAGCTTGATTTTTGAGCTCTGAATCTCTTTCCATGCTTGGTAGAAACCAAAAGCTCTAAATTACATCTAAGGACGTGTTCATTTTGTTTTGATTCCAAGCCTACTTGGACAAAAAAAAGTTCAATATATGATCTGGAGACTGAGAAAAGAATGTGTATATTAATCAACTTATAAGATAGAGACCGAAAACAAATCTATGATCTCAAGTGAGATGACTAACGGAATCAGGACACTCGAGACGAATATAGTCATACATGAGTCCTTGAAAAGGGCTTATAGCAAGCGGTTGGGTTAGATATATAGAGTTATTTCCATGGCGAAGAGAAGAAGCAGGCACATCCACACTGTATAGCCAGTAGAGTCCATGTATACCATGTCTTGCAATCGTATTATCTTTTCCTATTTCCCCCGTCGTAAACAATGGTGGATTCGCAGAAACATCGTTCACACGAACCTGCACAAAAAAAAAAAGATAAACCAAAAATATCAAATGAATGTTTTCACTTGCTATATAGTGAAAGAAGTGTGTTCAATCAAAGCGCACCTGCAGTTCTGCTACGTTTGAAGTGGCTAGAGCAATTCGCAGTTTGAAATTTCCAGTGAAGTTTTTCGTTTTATTGTCGAGTTGAAATTTAATTTCCCATGTAGTACCGTTGTATCCTCCATCAGCTTTCTTCCTACAAACCCATTCTTGCACACATTAAAAAAAAGTCTCATATTCGTAGTACCACTTTGAGTTTGTAGTTAGAAGGAAACCAACCTTGTAACTTGCATGTAGAACCAGTTTTTAGAGTAATCATCGACATCAACATTGTAAACCATATCTTCATTAGGGTACAGTTCTGCATACCGTTCCCATAATCCATATTGTCTGTATTTATCAGAATGGTTGTGTAGGTATAGTTTGTTTATAAACGTCGGGTTAGGGTCAGGAATGTAGAACTCTGCAGCGGTTCGGTCTGGTACACCGATTTCCCATAGAGTTACACCCTCTCTTGGAGGTTCATACACCAACCCACCTAGGCTAATATTCGTACCTGGTACCAATTATTTTACTTTTCGTTAGTACAATACATATGGATCAACAGTCTAGTTGTTGTGTTACAATTTACAAGTATCGAACCTGGAGAGATGTCGAATACGGTTTGGTTGTGGTAATCACCAATGAATCCAGGAACAAATGCATAGAGATTGTAACGACCAGTTCTCACATTGTTGATAGAGAAGTATCCTTGTTCATCGGCCTTTGACCAGAACTGATAACCCTGTCAAATGTATATCAAATTTTTTTATAATTACCGTTAAAACTAGAGGGAGAAGAAGGATTCATATATGAATATGTTAAGAAGATCACTTTGTATTCTCTTTGCCATGAGCCAACATCTCCTGGTGCAGCCAAACCCACGTAGGAACCATTCGCAGGTATATCCTCACTCCTTATGTATCTGTTACATAATCAAACAACAGCTTAGGAATGTTCTATGTGAGAGAACGACATAGTTTTAAGGAAGGAAGAAAGAAGTAAGTAGTGTACCGGTCTCGAACGAGTAATCTACCGGTAACAGATCCTCTTTGTTCAGATGCAGGGAAGTCACTTGAAGCTGTGAAGCTATAAGGCCATTTCTCTTCTTCAATCTTTGTCTGAAACAACATCCAAATCAACTCAGCTCTTTTATTATTTACATATGTATATCTGTGTATATATGTATGTGTGTAACAGACCTGGTTCTTGGCTTGATTCCAAAGCAAGAGAGGATCAACTCCTTTAGGAAAAGAGTTTAGATAAATAAAGACAGGTCCAAACACTTTCTTCCATGCTTCACCTTCTTCAAAACTCATGATTAGTTCTGCTCCAGCATAGTGAGTACTGTGAAATACCTGTTTCCCATTTCACACACACACATCAATTATCAACCATCTTATTTACCAAGTTTCTAATGCAGAAAAAAAACTATGCTCACCGCGAGGTTGGTCGGACCGACATGGGAGCCTAGGAACTGCTTGAGAGGACCAGCAGATCTGAACTCGTTGCTCGGAGTGATTTGCCAGAAACCAACTGAGTCATTCGTGCTTATCCATCCATGAACTTTTATGTCTTTACTCTCCATTGAGTATTCGTACTTGTCATCCACCTGTAATAAAGGTAACCAAGATTAATGATCCTCTGTTTTTATTGCTCTGTTTTAAAGCGGAGATGAGTTTTTTTTACCTCTCCTTTAAACTCGGGCTCGATAGGGTCAAGAAGCTGAACAGCCTCGGGATAAGCAAGAGGTTTACCTCTAGGAGGAATCCGATCATCTGGCAGAGGCATGTTCCTTTGCCTCTCATCTGAAATCGCCATGTAATGAAACCTACACAAAAATAACAAGTGGAATACAGTTATAACAACAGGGACTTCTGTAATAGATGAAGTAGAATAGAAGTAGAGAATCATTACTTGTCCTGGTTTAGCTTAAATACTAATCGGATATTATCGAGTTCAACAGCAGGCCACCCTTTTGGCCTCTCGAAGATGGCGTAACTGTAGAACCCTGACGAGTTTCTTAGCATTACAAACCTGAAAAAAACTCAAATTCCATGAATATAGATTCCAAAACACTACTTTATTTACTTAGAGGTGTATATAAACTAATTTAAACTACCTCTTGTCTATATTCACAGGAACAGCCGTCGTTGAAGAAGCATTCCATGTCCTTGTAAACGATATCTCTATCTTATCATCGTTCTGCGTTATCACTTCCATCTTTGTTGCTTCAATCCTGCAGATTAATCCAAGTAAATTTCACATTTGAGGGTTATTGGTATTATTATAAAATTATAAACAGAGCGTTATCTACCGGTCTAATGTCCCTTTGGACTTCTTAATTTTTTTCCCTGGATAGTTCCACACTAAGTCCCAGTAACTGCAATAATCAGAACAATTGGATTCAGTATCATGGAGTTTAAACACTCAAATTAGGGCAGTCACTGAGTCACATACATATGCATATACATAGTCTTACCCTCTATCATGTTCATTGCCGGTGTAGGCAAGTACATTTTCGATACCATTGTACCGGATTCCGGTGACAAAACCCTCAGGGTTCGACAAAGTTAACTGAAAAATTCCATTGTCCACCACCACCTGTAATTAATCATATAGATTATGTTTTTTTAAACGCTACATGTGACTTGCACATTAAGGAAATTATAAATTAGGAGCTATGGATAAGCTAGAGAAAAAAATGATTTTTAAAGGGGGTCTCTAATTACTAATTAGCAACTAAAAGCTAATGAAGTATATATTGATTAGTGGAAAGAACATATAGATATACGACTTACATGTCCAACTTGGTAATGTAACTGCAAGACTTGTGTTGATTCTGGGTCAGAACTTTGGTTTTGGGAGATGGCAATTTCAAACAAAGACAAGAACATGATCAAAGCAACGACCCATCCTCCCTGTCTCAATAAGTGTCTCCGGTAACCTTTTTGTCACCAAACACGTACACACACATGGAAACACTTCGTTAGGAGTTAAAGTTCTTATCATGCTTAAAAAGAAAGGTTGATTATATAATTCCAAAAGGAATTGTAATGATGTTTCTTTTTCTGATGCGCGCGTACCTATGGTCGTCACGAGCTGGTAAACATGTGAAGACAACATAAACATGATAATATCACCGGATTTGTCTTGGAGCTTTCTCGAAATGCTGTCCACAAAGATAATCAAACATGTGAAGTTGTAGAGACAAGTAAAGTAAGAATTAGAAGAAGAGTCGTTTATATTTGTGTCAAGTTACAAACATTATATAGGTTCTCTTCTAATAAGAATCTATTACCCATACAAAGCCTTTGAAATAGGACAAAGACAAATGACAAGAGGTAACACAAAGGTACATGTGAACTAACAGAAAATGAAAAACAGAAAAAGGGAGGAAAAAAAAGAGGGAAGTTAAGTGGTTAAGGCAACAACAAAGAAGACTTTTCTTCTGCTATAAACAAAGAATTTTGTTGCCCAAAAAAAAAAAAAAAACAAAGAATTTTTTATATATTTAAAACTAGACTTCATTTGAAGATCGTATTGATAATTGTATATAATATGATATATATTAGCTATCGTATTATATATACATTAGTTATCATGTGCTAAGATTCGTAAAAGGTAACCACTCCCAGTAATCTTTCTTGTATTTTCTTTTCCCCAACAATACTTAACCTACTCGGTAGATTTCTAAGGAAACTACAAACCTAATCATAACATGACATCCAATTCATTAGAAAGTGGTTCGGCTTCTTGACGGTGACACCACTTTTTAATTATTTATTACATATACGATTATTTATTTCAGAGAAACATGTCTACAAGAACTCTGTCTCTACGTAGTTTAAAACATGCGGTTAAAGATATAAATATATATACAACTAGCATTAGATTTACCTAAACTTATCTCATGCTTATTACCTTGAATACGTACCGTATGCGACGTGATGCCCATATAATTAAAAGCCAATGTATTTTAAAGATGTATATAATGCACACGAACAGAAGAAGGAATATAAAGAAAGCTGATGCGTGAAGCAAAAATGTTGTTATGCGGCTACTTGGGTGGTTGATTTGGAGTTAGGGAAAGCACATACATATACAGTCGATATATCATATGCAAACACATACAATATAGAAGCGATATGCAAAGACTTATAACAGGTTGTTGGCCAAATGCTTAACCAAAAACTTTTTACGGGTTTTTATATACTATCATGTTTAACAGAAATGTCTTTTTCTATGCGAAAAATATCAAATTGATGAATAATACCAACAGATATTTCCTCAGACATTTCGCTATCATATCTATACCAAGAAATGAACCATAACGTCACTAACCATTCAATAGTTGATCTGTGAGTCTGGATCATTGACAATACAACCAGGAAACAAGATTCTATTTAATCACAACATTGAGATGAGGTTAACAGAAAAATATCCAAATTTATAGAAAAGGGGAGTAAAATAACTTAACTAATACTATTAAGTTTATTATTTTTACCAAATCAATGATATCAACCCATTAAATAGTCTTCCTTTTCAAAAAATATAAATTTATAGACACATTGCCTAAAAATAGTCAAAATAAATGAATGACAAAATATAAGTGTTCAAAGGCATATATTGTTGTTACTATCCTGAGAAAAAAATTAACTGGACAATCAAATTTTAGTCTTCTGATTTAAGTACGATCATAAGATTCTTTTACATATTTGAGATCCCTCCTTATTTTGTCCTCAATTATTAGATATACAAGATCGAATTACAAAAAAAAGTCAAAGACATTTTACTAAAAAATGAAAATACATCATACTAGGTGTTTTCTTGCAGCAGTAATAAAAGTTTGAATTTAAATTATATTTAATAATAAAAATTTATTATTGTTTTATCAATATTTTAGTATAAATTTTGATTCAATTGAACATAAAATTAAGATAAAACAAAAAAATTTCTTATTTTAAATTATTTTTAAGAAGAGATATGTAGAAATTTAAAATAATAATATCAGATATTTTTTTATATTTTTTGGATAAATATATTAAATAAATTTGTATAAAATTAAGAAAATGATCTAAAAGATGTATAATTATCAAAAAGTACAACTAAACAGTATTTATAAAAAAAATTAAATATATAGAAGAAGCTAATAATATTATATTAAAAAATTATAATTTTTAAAATTGTAAGAAGATTTGCAAATATTATTAGTAATAAAATTGTATAATTATAAAAAGAAATAAATAATATTACAAAATTTATAAAATATTGTTATATTTCTATTAATTTATTATTTACTGTCATATTTGAATAAATTTACTTTAATGATGATGTATAATTTACTATCATATTCTAAAAAGTTTACCAAAAATATAAATAAATATTCAATATAATTATCCATATCATATTTAACAATAAGCCATGTCATATTTATAGTATACCATGTCATATTTATTTAGAGAAAATAATTATAGAGAGAATATGTGTCAATATCACTTGACAAATAATGTTTAGGGGATTTGAGATTCCTCCTTATTTTGTCCTCAATTATTAGATATACAAGATCAAATTACCAAAAAAAAAGTCAAAGACATTTACTAAATAATGAAAATACAGATATTGTACCAGAAAAATGTCATTACTATTAGTATCTTAAATGGATTCAAAAGAAATAAGTTTTCACCAAAAAGGCACAAAATCGTGATAATTATGTTATTTTGACCAAGTTTTATGGCTAAAACTATTTATATTTTCCATTCAAGATACCACACAACCAATATCCTCAATTATTAGATATACAAAATCGAATTACAAAAAAAAAGTTAAAGACATTTACTAAACAATGAAAATATAGATATTGTACCAATAAAAATGTCACTATTATTAGTATCTTTAATGGATTCAAAAGAAATAAGTTTTCACCAAAAAGGCACAAAATCGTGATAATTATGTTATTTTGACCATATTTTATGGCTAAAACTATTTCTATTTTCCTTTTAAGATACTACAACCAATAATGTATTCTATAAACGATTAAATTGAATGTTCTAAAAATTGTTAAGCGGTGGTTAGACGTTTTATAAAGGATTATTGTTTAGGTGGGCGTATAGATTGATTTTTTTTTAAATCAGTTTGAAAAAATCGTTTCGTTCGTACCTGATTTGCCGACTAGGTGAGCGCCTAAACACTGTCTAGACCGATTTTAGAAACCGATTTTAGAACAATTCTAAAATAGACGTAAGAGTTTGTTTTAGAAAACGGCTTAAATGTTGGTAAATCCCACTATAAATGAATTTTTTTTTTTAGATATGAAAAACTTATAGTGGGTCGTATTCGTATCTTCATACGCTGATATATATAATTGCCCAGACTATTACCATCTTCTGTTTCTTTATCAGTTGTATCGAGATAACCACCTAAGTACAACCATTTGATTCGCAAATAACCATAATTGTAAGAAAATGCTAACATGGTATTTTTTTTTTCTTATGCAAGATCTTAGTGCATGGACAATAATTCCATTTTTTTCTGATAAAATATATGAACACATCAAATTCGATGTGTCAGTGAGAGGAAACCACTTAAAATAAGCCACACAAATTTAACATAGCTTTGTATCACAAAAAGACTAACCAAAAAACGAATTGCAAACTTTGGATATAGTCTTTCTCATCATGAAAATGAAAAATTTCTCAAAAAAAAAAAAATCATGAAAATCTATAAATGGTATAATAATGTAAAAATAATTGTACGTACTACGTACCTATAGCTAGGGCTGGGCATTTTATCCGTTAAATTTGATTCGATTCGTTATTCGTTGCTATTCGATCCGAAAATTCCGGATATCCGTAAGCTTTCGAAGCAAAGCAAATACTAAAATTCAATATCCGTTAAAATCGAAGCAAATCACAAATATTAAAATTTTGGGAAGCGAATATCCGATCCGATCCGTCAATATATAAATACATGTATATTTTGATTATATTTAAAGTTCTAAATGTATAAAATTATATAATTATTATTCTAACATATGATTTGATAGATTATATTCACATTATTACTTATATAAACGTATTACTTAAAAGGAGAGAAAACATTTATGACAATTATAATTTTTTTCTTATGTTTTGTCTTATTATAATTTTTAACTAAGTTTAAAAATTTACAAAATATGAAGATTCAATACTTCTTTTAATTTTTATCTTTTATATCATGCAAAAAGTATTTTTACAAAACAAATTTGTATTAAATTTTTAAGATTATTTGTATTAATCAAAACAAATGAGATATCCGTAAGTATCCGCGAATATCCGCAAATATCTATTTATTTTCCGGATATCCGTTTTTCCGAATATCCGTATTTTTCCGAAGCAAAGCAAATCGGAAAATTAGATATGATCCGTATCATTCGAAGCAAATCACAAATACCTTCAAAAACCGGATATCCGATCCGTGCCCAGGCCTACCTATAGCGTAACGATTAAGTTTCTCCGGACTACTTAGATTGTCTGCTGTGTTTTTTTTTTTCCTCGTCTCTTGTGTGAACTACAATCTCCACTGTTGTCTTATATGTGAGAATGTTATAAAACTGAAAGATATATTTCCAAATGGGGTTGATTTGGCCTACGAACTTTTTATAGAAGAAAATAAAATTTAATATTTACGTTCTTCTTGTCAAACTAAACTTGTATATGAGCCTCATCCATGTTATGTGAATTAGCGAGTTTCTTATGATAGTCTCAATAAATACTCTATCCAAAACCAATATTGTTTATACACGGCCAAGCGCGGTTTATAATATCATAGAGAACAACAATTATCGAAATTTTTAAGCAAAAATAAAAAATAATTAACGAAATTAGGAAAATAAAAAATTCAAACGCATATTAAAAAAAGAATCGGATCAATCAACAGACATTTTTGAATCAAATTGCTTAAACTTTCTGAAGAATCTTGCATGAAAATTTGATTAGTTGGGAGCTTCGAATCGGATGTAATCATACATAATCCCTTGGAAAGGACTTATGGACCTTGGCTGCGTGAGAAACAACGTGTTCTCGCCTTCTACAAGCTTAGAACCAGCCACTTCCACACTGAACAACCAGTACAATCCGTGTATTCCATGTCTTGCTATCGAGTTGTCTCTCCCTATCAATCCGCTCGTGAACACCGGCGTTGCGTTCGCATCATTTACACGTACTTGGAGTTCGGCGAAAGTAGCTGATGCGATGGCTACTCGTAAAGTATATGTGTGATCCTTATCAATGTTTTTGAGCTCGAACTTGATTTGCCATGTCGTTCCTTGATATGTTTTGCTATCCTTTTTTCTACAAATTTAAAACGTAACAATGTGCTTAGAAAAGAGCATAAATTCAAGAAATATTAAGAGATGATGGAGATGATGAGGAAGACCTAGTGACTTGAGCATAGAACCAGTCTTTTCTATAGTCGCTAGAGCCAACTACATAAACCAAGTCTTTATCGGGGTATAGTTCTGCGTATCTTTCCCACAATCCATATTGTCGAAACCTGCAAGATAAAAAAAAATCAATTATCAACCAAACTTCAATTATTGGTAGATTTGCATAGTCTAGAAAATGTAATAATTTTTGTATGGTATGTAAAAAACCTGTCCGGGTGATTTTGATAAAGTTTGTTGATATATTTTGGATTCGGATCAGGAGCATAAAACTCTGCGGCTGATCGATCTGGAAAGCCAATCTCCCACAAGGTTGCTCCATTTCTTGGAGGCTGATATACAAGATCTTCCATATACATGTAACAACCTGCACATAGTAAATTACAGTAGTTACAGTAATATATTGGGTCTAATTATAACAAACAAATGTTTTGGGGAGTTTATAGAAAGCAAGAAGAAGAGAAGACCTGGAGTGATGGTGATGATGTCATCGTATTTATAGTCGCCAATAAAACCAGGAATCCATGCATAGAGATTGTATTGGCCTGGTCGTACTCCATTTATGTAAAAGAATCCTTCTTCATCTGTTCTTGTCCAGAATTGATAGTCCTGCAAGGATAAATATTACATGTGCATAAAATTATATTTTAACTTTTGAATATTTCCATTATTTTTTCTTATAGTTTTAAGCATGTCTAATGAGGTAATTTAAGTCAAATAATAGACCTTAAAACTTAAAGTTCACCTTGCATTCTCTTTGCCATGAACCAGCAGCCCCAGGCAGAGCCAAACCAACGTAACCTCTATTTGCTGCTATGAAATCTTTATCTACATACCTGCAAAACATTTTTTTTTAATTCTAACCTTGTAGATGATAGATACATGTACTTGTCTTGTCTTAAATAAGAATTGAATTTTTTTGAAGGTAAAAGCAAATGCAAATCCAAGAAAACACAATGTGGCTCTCTGTTGTAGTTTGTTTACCTGTCTTGAACGAGAAGTCTGCCAACAACATTACCACGTTGCTCAGCTTTCACATAATCATCCGAAGCTGGAAAACTGTAAGGCCAGCTTTCCACTTCCACATTCATCTGAGAAATACAAATGTATCAATATGTGAATGAAGAGATCATGTTCGAATTGTTCTTATAGTAACAAGATATAAATAAGAACCTGAGATTTAGCATCTTGCCAGAGCCAAAGAGGATCATTGTCATCATCAGTAGATGAGTTTAGATAGACAAAGACCGGTCCAAATACCTTCTTCCATGCCTCTCCATCAGTGAACTTTGGCACTAAATCTTCCCCTGTATAGTGTGCACTCATAAACACCTGAAGAATCCCACTTCAGGTTATTCTACATCTGTAAAGATCTTAAAGAAAGACGTTCGAGCAGACGAGATGAGTATTCTTACAGCAAGAGAAGTGGGTCCAACGTGAGATGTCAAGTTCTGTTTTTGTGGTCCACCGGTTCGGTACTCATGGCTAGGAGTTATGAGCCAGAAACCAACTGATGGTTGCTCCGTGCATATCCATCCATGGACAGTAATGTCTTTGTTTTCACATGAATATTGGTACTTATCATCAACCTAAAACCCCAAAGAAGAACCAGTAAAAATCATTTCTTACAAAAAAAAAGTTAACCTCTCACAATTAGTACTTTACCTCTCCTTTAAATTGAGGCTCAACGGGGTTAACAAGTAGCACAGCTTCAGGGTAAGCAAGAGCTTGGCCTCTATCCGGTAACCGATCATCAGGCAATGGCATGAACCTCTGCCTATCATCAGTTATTGCCATATAATGAAACCTACAATCTCAGCTAATATTAATGAAAAATTTAAGTGGTCAAAGATGTTTAGTAAGTGAAGGAGTGATTCTTGTAGTTTACTTCTCTTTTCTGAGCTTGAATGCAATTCTAGTTTCTGCTATTGAGAAAGCAGGCCATTCTTTCAAGTGCTCGTAGATGGCATAAGTGTAGAATCCTGACGACCCACGAAGCATAACAAATCTGTTTCCACAATGTTTTCATGTCAGAGTCTGAAAAAAATGGAACATGAAGTTCATGCATATCAAAGTTCAAAGATAGTAAGGACCTTTTGTCAATATTCAAAGGGACAGCTTTGCCTTCTTGTGATGGATCCCATTTTCTTGTGAAAGAAATCTCAATCTGTTCTTCGGTTTCCACTATTACCTCAAATTTTGTTCCTTTTATTCTGTTACAAAAAAAAAAAAGAGAAAATAGTCATTAAGCAACGGTTACTTTGAACTTCTCAGAACTTCAACAGTTTGTTTGTAAGCTTATGAAGAAGACTTACACATCAAATGCACCAGCGGTTTCGGGCCCACCCCAAACTAGGTCCCAATACCTGAAGAATGTATAAATGAGAAAACAGAGAGAAGCATGCAAATAAACAAACAAGGATCATGTTATATCACATTACCCTCTGTTGGATTCTTCATTAAGAACCTCGAGCAAGTTATCGATGCCATTATACTCTATACCTGTAACAATTCCACCAGGCTTCGATAATGTAACACGTGCAATGCCATTATCCATCACCACCTGAGAGCCATTAATACACCAAAAATTAGAAACTTTCATCAGAATGTTTCAGTCTTGTCGTCATAATACAGATCATGAGAAGAGTTAAAGTAAACCAACATGATTGCCTATATCTTGCAACTGGAGTTTAACAGAAGACATTGTCGAAAATGTCTTTCTCCGGTTTGGTCTGAAGCTAAAAGTACATGTACATGCTTTCCTATACGTATATGTGCATATATATATATATATGGATCAGATCTAAAGAACTTATGTTGCCTTAAACGTGAGATAAAGCAAGTTGGGTATAGTGGAGATAATCTCTTGACTTCGTCGTCAAAACAGTTTGGTTAGTTTGAAACAAAATGCTTAAAAGAGCCGCAATGATCAACAAGGTGAAATTCGTGTGTATGTCTCAAAGCTTTCGCTTACGTCTCTTCTAAAAACAATACCATATTAGGTAAACTTTTTCCTTGCTCCTTAAAAGGTCAACCTTACACTAACCGGACGTTGACTAATCTCTTCCACGCTTTGAGAGTTAAAAAGCCCAAGCCCAACTTTCTGAAGCCCAAATTCACAAAAGTCCAAAAAAACAGAGCACTGCCATATCCTTTCGGTTTCACCCACTTTCTTCAACCAAACCCGCCTCCTCTGTTCTTTCTTCCTTCTTCCCCATTCTCTAATCTCTCCGAGAGAGAATTAAAGCTAGTTTCTTTAATCGTTCTATGTTCTGAACTTGCTATATTACTATCTCCAATGGATTTGATGGTGTCCACAAGCAGTGTACAAGAAGGGTTATGCTTGATTCAGCAATTTCATCGCGAGTGTAGTAAGCTTGATGTCCTAGGTCGTACGTCTCGTAACGTTAAGTCTAGAGTCTCTCTCGGGTCACGAAAAAGGAACCGACTTGTTCTCGCCTTCGCGGCCTCTGGTCTTAACGGCAGAGCTCAAAAGTTCGAAACTTTAGCCTCTGGGGTTAACAACACTAACGGTAACAACGGTCACTACAGCTCCTCCTCCGCGAATTCGTCTCTCGCGCTGGAAGATGTCGAGAGTAACAACCACTTGCGTCAGCTGGTCAGAGCCGGAGAACTTGAGGAAGGGTTTAAGTTCCTGGAGAACATGGTTTACCACGGGAACGTCCCCGACATCATCCCTTGCACCACGTTGATTCGCGGGTTCTGTAGGATGGGGAAGACGAAGAGAGCTGCGAAGATCTTGGAGATTCTTGAAGGCTCTGGTGCTGTTCCCGATGTGATAACTTACAATGTTATGATTAGTGGATACTGCAAAGCCGGGGAGATCAGTAACGCTTTGTCCGTTCTTGAGAGGATGAGTGTTTCTCCTGATGTTGTCACTTACAATACGATCTTGCGTTCTCTCTGTGATAGTGGGAAGCTGAAGCAAGCTATGGAGGTTCTTGATAGGCAGCTTCAGAGGGATTGTTATCCTGATGTGATTACTTACACTATATTGATAGAAGCTACTTGCAAAGAGAGTGGTGTTGAGGAGGCGATGAAGCTTCTTGATGAGATGAGGGATAAAGGGTGTACCCCTGATGTTGTGACGTACAACGTTTTGGTGAATGGGATATGCAAAGAAGGGAGATTGGATGAGGCGATTAAGTTCTTGAACGACATGCCGTCTTACGGTTGTCAGCCGAATGTGATCACGCATAACATTATTCTGAGGAGTATGTGTAGCACTGGGAGGTGGATGGACGCGGAGAAGCTTCTTGCTGAGATGCTGCGTAAAGGCTTTTCGCCGAGCGTTGTCACTTTCAACATCTTGATTAACTTCTTGTGCAGGAAAGGCTTGCTTGGCCGAGCGATTGATATCTTGGAGAAGATGCCTAAGCATGGATGCCAGCCGAACTCTTTGAGTTACAACCCTCTGCTCCACGGGTTTTGCAAGGAGAAGAAGATGGACAGAGCTATCGAGTATTTGGAGAGGATGGTCTCTCGTGGTTGTTACCCGGACATTGTGACTTACAACACTATGCTGACGGCTTTGTGCAAAGACGGGAAAGTGGAAGATGCGGTTGAGATACTTAACCAGCTTAGTAGCAAAGGGTGTTCACCTGTCTTGATCACTTATAATACCGTCATTGACGGGCTTGCGAAAGCAGGGAAGACAGGGAAAGCGATAAAACTGCTGGACGAGATGCGTGCGAAAGATCTGAAGCCTGACACTATCACCTATTCCTCTCTTGTTGGAGGTTTGAGCAGGGAAGGGAAAGTAGACGAAGCCATTAAGTTTTTCCATGAGTTTGAGCGTATGGGTGTTAGGCCAAACGCAGTCACCTTCAATTCTGTAATGCTGGGTCTCTGCAAGACTCGGCAGACAGACCGTGCCATCGATTTCTTGGTTTATATGATCAACAGAGGGGTTAAACCGACTGAAACATCGTACACAATTCTGATAGAAGGCATAGCTTATGAAGGTATGGCAAAGGAAGCTCTGGAGCTGCTCAGTGAGCTTTGTAACAAGGGACTCATGAAGAGAAGCTCAGCAGAGCAAGTTGCAGGGAAATGTAGCAGTAAGTAGTTCAATCACTTAGTCACTCAGACTCGTATGTTGATCTGTTCTAAAGATAACATTTCCATGGTTCCGTTCTATTTGTTATGTCGTAGGTTCAGTTTTGATTGTCAGAATTTTGGTTTTTGGAGTTTGCATATCAAATATGAAACAGCTGTTACCACTATCTTTTGTTCTTATTTATATAGATTCAAATGCGTTTGGATTTATGCATAGTATCTATCGTACTGTTAAGGAGCGCCTTCAAGACGAATGTAGTCATACATAATCCCTTGAAAGGGACCATTGCATCTTGGCTGTTTCAGGAATATCGTGTTATCTCCTTGCACAAACCGGTTTCCCGGTATGTTCACTGTGTACAGCATGTAAACCCCGTGGATTCCGTGCCTTGCAATCGAGTTGTCTCTCCCTATAAGTCCAGTTGTGAACAAAGGACGTGTTGCTTCAGCATCATTGACTCTAACCTGCAAATAGAAAGTGCGGACAAAACTTTAGTGCCTTACTTAACAACTAGTTCATCTCTGTAGACATATGAATTTTCATTCTTACCTGCAACTCTGCTAAGGTTGCAGATGCTATGGCAACTCGCAGTTTGTAACTTGCCTTTTGATCAATGTTTTCTAGTTTGAACCTAATCTGCCAAGTTGTTCCTTCATACACATCTCCTTTCTTCCTAGGAACATGAGCAAAGAACCAGTCTCTGCGATAATCGCTTACACCAATAGTGTAAACAAGGTCATTATTTGGATACAAATCTGTGTATCTCTTCCACAAACCATATTGCCTGAACCTGGTAAAATCAAACCAAAGTGGTGCTTAGTTTGGCTAATTGCACATGCAAGCAGTACTGTTCACAAAACTGTAGCTCATAAAACCTGTCTTGAGGATGGACTAAAACTCTGTTAACAAGTGTTGGATCAGGATCCGGGATAAAGAACTCGGAAGCTTTTCGGTCAGGGATGCCGATTTCCCATAAGGTAGGTCCATCTCTTGGAGGTTCATAAACGATATCACCCATTTCAAGCTTGCACCCTGTGTTGTTATGACCATCAAGACTTGGCTGATATGTAGGAGATTATAATATTTGATACAACTTATTTACCTGAAGTCACAGAAACAACAGTGTTGTTATGATAATCTCCAATGAAGCCAGGGACCCATGCATAGAGGTTGTACTTGCCAGGACGCACATTTTCTATCGAAAAGTAGCCAGAAGCATCTGTTATCGCCCAAAACTGGTATCCCTGGTAAGACAAAAAAAAGTTAAACAATCCAAAAGGTATCAAACCAATCTCTTTTCTTTTGCTGGTTGCAGATAATTGAGAAATGTTTGAGGGAAGAAGCTCACCTTGCATTCTATTTGCCAAGAACCAGCATCACCAGGTGGAGCCAACCCCACATATGCACCTTGTGCTGAAATCAAATCATTCCTTACAAACCTATATAACAATCAACATTAATTTGTGGCTATTAAGTGGAATGTTAACCCAATAAGAAAGAAATGACAGAAGCAGAACAAATAAAATGGAGAATCCCTAATACCTGTCACAGACAAGTAATCTACCAAGGGCAGTGCCACGTTCTTCAGACTTTGGATAGTCCTCAGATGCCACAAAGCTATAAGGCCAACTTTCAACCTCAGCCATCATCTGCAGATAAAATTCACTTAAGTGAACCATTTCACTATAACAAATCTATTTTTGTTTTCAACAACGCTTGGAAATGCGATTCTGATTTGCTTCCCTCGTACCTTTATCTTAGCGTCATCCCATAAGGAGAGTGAATCATCTCTAATAGCTGTGGAGTTTAAGTAAATGAAAACAGGGCCATAGACTTTCTTCCAATGTTCACCGCATTCAAAGCGAGGCATCATGGTTTTCCCCGCATAATGTGTACTGTGAAACACCTGATATATTCACAATCGCAGTGGAAAACCAAGATAAAGAGTGTGCTAATATTCTGACTACAACATTGAAACAGTCACCACAATGGTCACAGGGACACTTACTGCAAGGGTGGTTGGGCCAACATGTGAGGTAAGGTTTTGTTTGAGTGGTCCGCCTGATCGGAACTCATTACTGGGCGTTATTTGCCAGAATCCTACTGGCGGATCGAAGGATATCCATCCATGTACTCTCAGATCCTTATTCTCACACGAGTATTGGTACTTGTCATCTACCTGTGAGAGAAAATAAAAATGATGTCAGAAAATAAGCATATATTCACAGGATACGGATTCACGTTTTAGTAGAAGGGACACTACACAGTGTGTAGTACACACTTTCAACAACTCATGTGATAATACAAAAATGTACTTCTAACTTCTAAATCACTGAAAAAATGTTACGGAACTCATACTTCGCCTTGTAGGTGTGGATCACACGGAGCAGTGAGCAAGGAAGCTTCCTGGTAATCTAAAGTTTGGCATCTTCCTTTGCATAGATCATCTGGAAATGGCATTATCCTTTTCCTGTCATCTGCCACCGCCATGTAATGGAATCTGTATAAAACAATCACCAAGGAAGATATACATATATATGAGATATCAAACAACTATTAAACTCATATCAGACAAATGATTATATCCTTCTGCTTGGAAGCGCAACACAAACATTTGAGCCTTTTTTCTTAGTGCACAAACATGGATCTCAAGGCGACTTTTACATAAGAATAATGGGGGAACTATTACTTGTCTTTTCTGAGCTTGAAGGCGATTCTCGTTTCCCCAAGTTCAAACCCAGGCCACTCTTTAAGGTGTTCATAAATGCCGTATGAGTAAACTCCAGAAGAGCCACGGAGCATTATAAATCTGAAAGTCAAGAACATCATGTCAATAATGTATCTTTTCCACTCATGTTTCTCGTCAAAAGGGAAATACATAATGCAATGATAGACCTTTTATCGATATTCAGGGGAATGTACTTTCCCTCGAGGGATGGATTCCATGTTCTTAGAAATGAGATCTCGACCTGTTCTTCGGTCTCGACTATCACCCTGAAAGTCTCTCCACTGATGCTGTATAAATAGTTAAACACAATCAAACGATCCACCAAACACATTAGATACCATTCTTTTGTTTTACTTGTAACATTTTCATATTAAGGCCCGGCAGAAAAAGAGAGGCTACTTGATGCAGCGACAACTAGTTTCGAGTTATAAATCAAATTAGCTCTAAAATCGAAAAACCGCAAAAACAGATGCAAGCCATCAACAGCAGGATGAAGACGAATAGGATAAGGTGTCTGAGCTTCTAAATGCTAAGGTAAATGCATAGAGGACATACACATCAAATATTCCCTTGCCTCCAGGTTCATTCCAGTGCAGGTCCCAGTACCTATACATTCAGATAAACTTGACTTCTCCATCGAAGAAAACAGTGAAACCAGTATAAACTATCAAACATGAGTTCATAGTTCATACCCTCTATTGGTCTCCTTGTTACGAATTTCGAGCACATTGTCAATACCGTTATACTTTATCCCAGTGATGATACCACCTGGTTTCGAAAGTGTAACTTGGAGGATTCCATTATCCATCACAACCTGAAACATGTTTCTCTTCAGTTTCTACACATTTAATGAAAGAAAGAAAGATTAAAGGAAACATTTACAGACTGAGAAAGTTGCATTACATAACGGTCACTGATATGCAGCCGGACACCTTGAGAAGGCATCCTGCGATCCTGTCTATGTCTAAGACCACTTGTACCTTCACCTGTCCCTGTTGAGTCTAGTATTAGTGTAAGAACTAAAATCTTAAAACTTTTTGGCTTGTTGAAAAACAATTCACGAACATGAGCATTTTTTAAGAAAAAAGGAGAAGGCAGCAATATGAAATGATCAAAGAATAAAAGCGTTTTGTCTAAAATAAGGCTTTTGTACCGGCCATAGATATAGGATCCTTAGAACTGGTCTTTTATAAAAATATGCTATACCAAATATTGTTATCAAATAAATTATAACTCTATGATCGTTTAAAGACTCTACCTTTCTGGATTCATACGCATACCCACTAAAGGGGGAACCTTTCTACAAAGAAACGAACCCAATTTGATGAAGTAGAAGGAAAAACTGTTTAGAATGTCATTAGGAACCAAGTAAAGGGACAAAACGACGAGAAAGCAGACAGCAAAATAAACTTGTATCTTCATCTAGTCTAAAAAAAAATATAAACTTTTCTGTCGCAACTTCGTTGAACAGACTTAAAACCGTTCTTCTGTAAGTGAGGTTAAAAACAGAGGATCAAAACAGCCATAAGCAGAGAAGGGATGAGGTTGCAATACAGTGGTGGTCGGCGTTGGAAGCGGTTTCATGGTTGGTAAAATGATGCAATAGCCGATCGGCCAGTTTCTTCATCACTTCTTGGCGCAAGCGATCACTCCCGAAGCCTGTTGCTCACAAGTTATCGATCTACCGAGAGACTGCTTTTTTAGTGTTTGATCAAAGGAAGCGCATGTGTCTTTTGTTTCGGTTGCGTCAGCGTTTGTGTGAGCGTTTCGTTACAACGCTCGAGTGTATCAGTTCCGGTTTTGTCGGAATCTCAACAACAAAATCAAATTCAATTATAGTTTCGGTTCTGTTTCTCCAGACCGAACTTGGACCGGGTTTCAGAGAAAACAGACCAGTTACTCATATGGCAGAAGTCTTCCTTGAGAATTGAGATCATGTTTGTTCCTGAAAACTCTTTTATTGAAACCAAATGTAAAAGAAAGTCTCATGGTGCTCAAGCTTAAACAATCTTTAGGGGAAGAACATCTCTGTCTCAGTAAGCATTTAAAATGTATAAAACCCCTTCGAATCTGTCTGAAAGGAGTTTGAGCAAATTTACAGACACAGGAGCTATGTCTCTCTGCTTTAGCTCCCCTCAGGCTTCCTCTGGAAGAAGAGCGAGCCTATTAAGATAGCTATCCCCGTTATTGCTACAGTGAAGAAAAGCCTTTTGTTAGACACACCGTTCCCATCTCTTCTCCTCCTGCCGTTTCCATCTCCTTCTGCTGCTCTTGGGACCCTCCTACACGTTAGAATCAATGCCATGACATGAGTTTAACCAAAAGATTATTAAGCCTTTGAATCAGAGTTTCAAAAAGAAATACCTGGATGATTCAACATTGTTGAGCACAGAACCAGGGCACTTGGTTTCATGGTTAAACGTTTCTCGCAGTCTAACATAGCTGTTGCATTGATAACACAGTTCCGTGCGGTTGCCACATACTTCCTGATTATGAAACACGAGCGAATCATCAGATAAGCCCTTCACTGGAGAGAAAAGGGGCGAAATAAGTGAATACCTGATGCTCAGCAAGATCAACTGCAGGCAATGGAAACTCACAGAACTCACACGTTACCATCCTCTTGGGGCAGATTTCTTCTGTATGAGTATTAAAAACCTCACGGTCTATGATTTCTTTGCACATCGAGCATGGTACCTTCTCAATGCAGTTCAAGAGGAATGTCAAAAGAGAAACTAGATCATTTCGAAAATCTAGCAACATCTAAAACCAATACGCGGATACTATAGCCACCATATCAAACTATAGAAACCCTTTTGACCAACATGTCTCAACATCAAACTAAACTAAGTCTTGAATTCCCATAGATATATCTAAGAAAAGTTCCTCAGATCAAAGATAATACAATCTAAAGACTGGTAACTGGTAAGAAGTAGAAAACCATTCTTTACCGGAGCATGTGTGTTCAAGAAGTGTTCCTCGGCATGCTTTTTGGGAACCATATCACCACAGATCTTACATTTTTCTAGGTTCCGGGCACAGTGCACACGATGCAGATCGATATTTGGAGCTGGAATGTCTCTGTCACTGAAAGCATTAGGATCGTCAGTACGCTGAGTTCAATAAGAGGTAACTCTCAAGGAGGGAACAACCATCCAAGTAGATGATGCTAAACCATTGGAGACATAGAAAAGGAATTGAGTTTTACTGATCCCAATTCAGAATTAGGACCTAGAAAAACTCCCAGTGTCAGCAGACACACAGCTAGGGATACAAGTCACACAACGCTACAATGAGTAAACCAATCACACATAGCCCTCTAGAAATTATGCAAACCATCAAAGTTTCAATAAAAATCAACTTTTTTTTTTTTTTGCAAAATAGTTTGTATCCATGGAGTTGTATATAACTAACCACCGACACAGACCTAGCTTAGTGATTGCAGGGACCAAACTGGATCAGGCAGCTCATAAGTGTCCACACAAAGGTTATAACTTTCAATTTATACACATGACTTCCCAGTTCAGACAGAGTTTTTCCCTTTGGTCCGAAACGAATTACAGAGTCATTAACCGAAATTAAATCGCTTATCCGATCAAATAAGAGATCAATAGTTGCATACCAGTGGTTGCAAACGATGGTGATTTCTCCGGTCTCAGTGGCCATCGTCAACTGAAAAAAAAAAAAAGAAAACAGGTTAAGGAACAATATAAAGAGATCAGATGAGCAGGAGGACGATCAGAGGAAAGGGAAATTTCAGAATCACCCCGATGATTCAAGCTCGGATCTTTTAACCTCCGATTTTTAGAAAAAAAAGAAAAAAAGAAAAAAAGAAGAAGAGGATGTTTAATTTATTAATTAATGAATAATGATATTAATTAAGAGGAGTATGGTTGAACCAAACTTTTAGATTAATTATTGGGTAATGAACTACTATATATTTAGCGTCAATCCTCTTATATATTAATCGAGTATTGATTTCTGGTCAGTCATACAAGCAATTCGAAAAAAAAATCCTTATAATTTCGTTGATCGATGATTATTGGTCGATAATTAAGAGCAGTATGGTTGAACCAAACTTTTAGATTAACTAGGATCGGTACGGGCGGATTGTGAATTCTAAAATAATTTCAACAGTTAGAATATGGGGAAAATTTTACTTTTACACTTTTTTTGGTACCACTTTTCAAGTCTACCACCAATCAAAAGATATTTTCATAAATACCACATTCATTAATGTGTAAATGACTTAAATACCCCAAAAGTAACCTAGATCAAGCAAAGAGATAAGCTTTCTCTCTTACGGCAGCGCAAGAAGTTCAATCTTATTTCACAACGATGACTTCTTTCTCACAACGACAGCTCTTGCGACGGCGGATCTCACGACGGCGGTGCTCGCGATGGCGGCTCTCGCGGTGCTCGCGATGGCGGCTCTCGCAATTGGTGCTCGCGACGGCAATGAGATAAGTTTTTATCTCTCACGTGTCACGATGTCTCTCTGAAAAGATCATTCGATGATGACGAGTTCGAGATCATCTCTCTCAAGCGACAAGAGCAATCACACAACGTGATTCAAAATGTCGACTCCTCTTCCAGATTCTCAACAAGTATGTTTCTAATTTGGGTATTTTTTGTTTGTTCCAAGTCATTTTTGATTTCTTCTTTCTATTATAAAAAAAGAAAGAAGGTTGGTTCAGAAATTGTCATTTTCCTAGTTAGATTTAAGAGAAAGAGTATCGATTGTGAACATTGAGTTTTCGAAAAATTATAACCCTTTATAAATCTGGGTTTAAAGTAATTTTAAGATGTGTGAACTCGAGAATTTTTGTTTGTATTAACTTATATTCTCTGTAAGATTGTTGTTGAAATACATGAACATTATGCTTGGATAAGGTATCATTAAGTCATGATTAAAAGTTCACATCCTCATTTGATTGATTCGTATTATATTCTTTGAAAAGTAGATTTCTAGAGACTCCTTGAAAAGGATCACAAATCGGTGTCTTATAGGGATTGTAAAAGCATGGCTTTAGTTTGAACTCCTTAATACCTCCACATAGAATTTTTGTTACGAAACACTGAAACTATAGTAGCATTCCGAAATCGGCGTCTTATAAGGATTGGGTTTATAAAAAAAAATGTAAATGTAGTTTTATAGGGACTTATAAATGTTTATATATGAGGTTTATAGAGAATTATAAAGCATGTTTTATTTTTGTTACAAGTTGTGGTAAATACAATGCTTGGATTGGCTGAGGAATACAAACATTTGGTCAGCCGAACTCACAGTGATGATGCTGACTTTGACAGTGTCGTGCAACTAGTTCAACAAAGATACAAAATGAAGAAAAGCGATTGGAAACAAAGATTTGTGGATATTTTTATTGCAACAGAAGGCGTATGTCAACAAACAAGACAAGACAAAAGACAAAGATGCAGAGCCTGGGGAAGATTGTGACCATGGAGAAGATCGTGACCATGGGGAAGAATTTAAAAAGGTCTATAAATAATTCATAAAGACTTACAAATCTATGTAAAATAATTTATAAAGGCTTATAAAGCTATATAAAATATTAGTGTTAAGCATTATCTAATTATTTTCCAGCAATAATATTTATGAAAATTAATAAACAATGATATAGGATTTAGAAATGTCTTATGTAAAGAATTTATAAGAGTTTATAAAGTGTTATAAAAATGTATAACGTATGAGAGAGATATGTATTATATATTCATATTATAATGTATAAGAATTTATAAAAAATAATGTATTAGAATTTATTAAAGGAACTTATAACCCCTTATAAAACTCAGTTATAAGAGTTTATAAAGTGTTATAAAATCAGTGATAAAAGTATTTTAATCAAAATGACTTATAAATCTGTATAAAATAATTTAGAAAGACCTATAAATAATATATGAAGGCTTATAAATTTATATAAGATAGAAAGTAAATGTTAGAGATGAGAGTTCTTGTAGAGTGTTTGACGGTATAACTCTGAGGAATGTGGTTTCCTGGACTTCGATGATTGTTGGGTATGTGAAAAACGGCTTAAACAAAGAAGGGTTGGTTGTGTTTGATTAAGAGTGGCATATAGGTTTATAATTCAGTTATAAGAATATATAAATTTATTTATAAGGGTTTATAAAATCATTTATAAGGGTTTATAAAATTATTTATAAGGATTTGTAGAATTTCAAAAGGTATTTCATTTACGAAGTCTTAAAAACATTTTATAAAGACTTATAAATTCGTTTATAAGGATTTATAAACATTTCTAAAGGTAAATCTTTTATAAGGTCAAAACATTTTTTAAAAGCTTATAAATCATTTATAAGGATTTGTAGAAAACTTTTGTCTAAAATATAAACTAGTTTTAAGGTTTTATAAATCATTTATAAGCATATATAGAAATTTTTTATAAGGGTCTATAAATCATTTATAAGAATATTTAAATTTATTTATAAGGGTTTATAAAATCATTTATAAGGGTTTATAAAATTATTTATAAGGATTTGTAGAATTTCAAAAGGTATTTCATTTAGGAAGTCTTAAAACATTTTATAAAGACTTATAAATTTTTTGTAAATGTTTATTTACCATTTATAAATGGGTTTTATGAGTTTATGTCTTGGATTTTATGGCTCTGCTTTAACTTATACTAGTTTATAAAGTATTATATAACTTATTACCCCTTATAAAGTATTATATAAGTTATTAAACATCACTTATAAACCTTTATAAAACTCAGATATATTATATAGTTTATAAAGTATTATATAAACTCAGATATGAGAAGGCTGATAAATAAATTATAAATGTTTATAGCTGCCCCATGTATCTCAGATATACTAGTTTATAAAGAATTTTATAACTTATAACCCCTTATAAAGTAAAATAATTATTAAAAATCACTTATAGTCCTTTATAAAACTCATAAATACTAATTTATAAATGCATTAGTATTTATTGAACATCACTTATAAACCTTTATAAAACTCAGATATACTAGTTTATAAAGTATTATGAAAGTCATGATAAAAAGTAAAATCGGTAATATAAATACATGAGGATGCTCGTTACTAAATTTTTAAAGAAGAAATGTAAATTACTGATGGTTTACAGCTTTCATTCACTTATAAAAACACGTGTTAGAGATATATATTACATAAAGACATGTGTCTTGTTCTCTTATATGTCTCACAAAAATATTTTTTTATAAATGCCTATAGATAATTGTCTGCAAGAGCTGATTAAAACATTTCAGATATACTCAGAGATGTAAAGGCTGATAAATAAATTATAAATGTATATAGCTGGCCCATGTATCTCAGATATACTAGTTTATAAAACATTATATTAGAGTAAATGTAATTAAAAATGGTTTACAGCTTTCGTTCACCTATAGAAACACGTGGTAGACAATATATTAGAGAAAGACATGTGTCTTGTTTCTCTAATATCTCTCACGAAGATTTTTTTTTTCTCATATCTCTTCATCCTTTTCTCTATCTTTATGCAACTCCAAACTTCTTAAACATTACAAAACTTGAATTGGTTTTATGGCAAGTTGAAAAGAAAAGAAACCAGGACGACTAAGAGGAAAAAAGGTAAATAATTCTCTTTATAATCTCTTATAAAACGTTCTTTTTAACTCTGTTTCTTTCATTCCTTTAATATATACACTTTAGCCCAAAATTATTTCTCTCTTTCAGATTCAATTTCAAGAATGGTAAAAAAGAAGAAATCGGTAAATGTTTTGCCCATTGCCAAAGGTTGTGAAGTAGAAGTCACTTCAGAAAAAGAAATGTTCAAAGATCTGTTAAGGTATGCACAATCCCATTTTTATAGAGACCAGACCGAGCTGACTCAGAGGATTCTGGTCAAAGAACTCTCTAGTGAAGGCTTCAACGTGTTTTGCCATTTTGGCCATCCGGCTTGGTCTGAAATCCGTTTCAGCAGCTGCCTAGAAAAACACACACACACACACACAAAACAAGTGTAAGACAACGCCTATTACGGAACTGATGCAAAATTTGAACACATGGAGTAAGTAAGCTTCCTGGAATATGAATCCAAATCACAATGTTGCCACAAAGAATCACAAGAAACATAAATATCATTTTCATATGCTTTAACTGAAATAATCCCACCTGAGATTATCAATTACAAAACAACAAGAGAAGGCAGCTATACACACTGTTAGGAAAATGAAAGAGCAGAGATCTCGTAGACTCAAAAACAAATGAAATATCACGGAAGTAATGAAAGATTTGAATCCATGGAGTAAGACGAGCTTCCTGGAATATGAATCCAAGTCACAATGTTACCAGAACCTTAGTAAGGATCAGAAGAAACAATATTATCATCTTCATTTACTCTAGCCAAACCCCACTTACTGTGAGATTTTCAATAACAAACAACACCAAGCCAGCTACAGAGACACTGCTAAGAAGACAAAAGAGCAGAGAGATCTCCTACACTCAGAACAAAGATTTCAAAAGTAGAAGCATAGAACACTTCTCTATATATAACCCCAAAGAGCATACTTTCTCTTCTACATAAGTTCCAATCAAAGCATCACATGCTCAGCTTCTCTCAAATCAACAAAAGAAAACGGCTTTAAACTCAATTCCATAGACCGATAGAGCTAAAAAAGAATATTTGAATCCATGGAGTAAGGGTCTTCCATAGATCGAGAATAGATCTGAAAAGAAAACCTCTTCGTTAGCCATACCCGACCCTTCTTTACTCTCCCCTACATCAAATCTCATTTTTCACCAGATCTAACATTTGAGAAGTGGATCCACAGAAAACTCAAACCCAAGGAAAATATATATCGATTCGTGAGGAGAGAAACAAAGAGAGGCAAAAAGAAAGAGGAAACTAGGGATTCCGGCACCGACGTTACTCGCCACCACCGAAGAAGCTACTCGCCACCACCGGAGAAGCTCGATTCTCACATCGAGGAAGAAAGGAAGAAGATACAGTCATCGTCGTTCTTAGTTTTAGGTTTAATTAACTAGGGTATAATGGTCATTTTCCAATTAAAAATCTGGTGGTATAATTGATTAGTGTATAACTGAAAAGTGGTACAAGGGAAATGGTATTTTTGGCAATTTCTCTAGAATATGTGTATATTAAACATTGTTTGTTTTATTTTATTTTTTATATTTTTCATTTGTTCTTGTGAGGCATGTATGCTATTAGGATATATCGTTAAATAAACATTGTTTGTTTTATGTTCCATATTTTTTACATTTGTTTTAGTGACGCATGTATGCAAGTTTTATATATCGTTTGAGTTAATTTTTAATTTGATAAGTAGTTGGTAGCTACAAGATAGTTAAAATTATGGAACTCTGAACACAAATAATAACAGTTTCATGTCTCGTCTGTATTGATGAATATATATTACTTTGCCTTTTTTTCTTCCTAAACAGAAACTTGGTAGAAGGAAGTATTCGTAAGGGAGTAATTTTTTTTTTTTTGGTAAAAACAAAGTAACTGATATTATGAATTTTTTTTATGTTTTTCTGGATGGAAATAATGTAATTTTATTTTCTAACTTAAATAGTAAAGCAAACAATAATATAATTTTCTATCTATAAGCAATATAATCGACACACTACCAGCCACCAAGTTTCATTATTTTATCAGTGAAATAATGGTTTCAGAAACAATGTTTTAAACTTAACCATGTACAAAGCGAAACTAAATTTATATTTCTCTAAGATGCACAAACATATGTTTAATGCAGAGGATCATAAAGAAGCAGAGCTTATTGATAATAAGGTCGCTTCATTTTAATCTGAGTTTATTTGTCTTCTGGGCTTTTACGCTTCGGTTAAAACTATAATGGACTTTGTGGAAGATTGACAACGCCTTTCGATTGAGACAAAACAAAGACAAAGAACAGTAGAACAACCTAGAGTCACATATTGGTGATATTCACCGTTTGGTCGAGGAAATAAAATAAGAAATCACTGGAGAATGATAAGAAGCAAAACTCAGTCAAGGAGGGGACTAAGGTGGGGCATAAGCACATTAGTTATCACACATTAAGTTTTATTTGATTGTTTCTACCCACTCCATTAGGAGGTGCCTGTGGCGGATGAGTTTGTTGAGGTATGAGGTGATTGTTCGATCCTGACGATAGCATGCGTTCATAATCACTGCCGACATGGCTTCTGATGTATCAACGGCTCTACGACTGTTATGGCCTCTAGAAGCAATACACCAATTGCAAACACATCGACCTTCTCATCAACAATGTTGTGTATGAAGTATCTCGGTGGTACACTTGGCATATGGTCTTCAATTCTTTCTGCCATTAGTTTATATATATTCAAACAAAGAAAGCTCTGAATCAAATTTTCAGCAACCGAGAGTGGATGGAAACATGGAAAGATGGGGTTTTACTTTTAACCTTTGAAGTTTTCGTTCATTTATTCTTATACACTTGAAAACATCATCTCTAAAGTAGTCTCTAGCGGGTCAATGTCAAAAACACAGTCTCTAACAGTTCATAAAATACAAACGATAGACTGAAAGAGGAGGGATCAAGATGCCAAGGCGATTTGTGGACTGGAACCTTTAAAAAATCATACATGAAAACACTTTGCTTATGAGCTATTGTTGCTTCTCTAGCTGTAACCACTAGTCATAAGTTAAGAATTGGTCGCAGTCTGTCTAAGAAATTAAAATTGCAACATATCACCTTAGAGTTCGTCTAGGTGTGGCTTGTCTGTTCATCATCATCATTGCCTTTATCATCTTAACTCTATTTTCTCAAAATCTCAGAGACGCACTTCAACGGCGGATCTAGTTTTCAAAACGGCGAGTAGTTGAGAATCCTTTGCCATTCCAATCTCTGAACTTGAAAAAAAACATTTAGAGGAATGAACTGATGTAATTTGTGGAGGAGAACTCACATATTTATAGATTTGGATTCACACAATTAGGAGAGTAGAATCAATGTCAATGCTAGCGTTAATGACGATGCATTGAATCCGGTCGACGTCCATAACGGTTACAGATTTCAGTGCGGATTCGAAGAACTCAAATCGATTAGCCAAGGTCGGGAACTCCCACATGTGTTTGATATGACTTTATCCTTGCCGGTGATAGAAGCTTCCAGAATTTCTGGTCATGGTGATCGAATTTTTGGTTATTTGCTCCCGCTGTGAGCTCTGCAGAAGCTATTAACTATATCTAACGTCAGATTTAGTTGGTGCATAAAAGGTTATCAGCCCAAATAATGGTGAGACCAAGTCCAGTTGAAAATCATAAAAGCCCAAATAAAACAAACGTAAATAACACAAAACGTAAGCCCAGTTGGTGCATTCGGATTGTGTAACGAACAAAACCCATCAGTTTCCAGAGTTAATGAAACTATGAGTTATGGTCGACCATGACACGTGTCATGTCTACAGAATGCGAATTTATAACGTGTCCGCCTACGTGGCGCGTTCTGGAGTGAATAAACTCTATTTTATAATAATAGATTATTGGATAATGAACTACTACATATTTAGCGCTAATCCTCTTATATATTAATTGAGTAGTGATTTCTGGTCATTCATACAAGCAATTCGAAAAAAAAATTTATAATTTTATTGGTCGATGATTTTTAGTTTTTATTTATTTTAATCAAATCTAGAAAAGGCAATCATAGAACCAATTAATGTTAGTTACCAAATAATTTTATATAATCTTATGCATAATCATTTATAATATCTAATGTTATTAATTATGGAAATATTCATCATTTACTTTTTCACTAAAAGTCTATTTAAAATTATATGAAATACATTGTTAAAAGTAGTTAATAAAACTAATATACTTGCTTTATTTTTCTATTAGAACACTTGTAAAAAGCTTTATTTTCCTATATAAGTCATAATATACATATATGAAACAAATAATTTTAATAAAAACATATTATAATAACTATTAATGCATCATATAACGAGTTTATAAATTAATTACATTATTTTATAATCATATGTGGTGATTAAATTTTGTAAAAAAAAATTGAATTCATTTATATTGATTCATTTCTAACGGTTTATAAAAGATATATAATAGTTTATAGTTATATAAATATTTGGTAGTCAGTTTTAAGGTTTAAAATCTTCAATAATGATTATTGTATCATTAATAAGAGTTTACAAATCAATATATAAAGATCTATAAAAATGTTATAAAGATTTATAAAACCATTTATAAGGAAGAATTTCTCACATTTATAGGAATTTAGAAAATATTTATGAAGGTTAACAGGTTTGTAAATTATTTAAAATTAAAAATCATCGATATTTATTTATAGAAATATTTTATTAAATTCTTAATTCATTTTTAAGTTTATAAATTATTTATCATAGATAACAAATTATTTTATTGAGTTATAAACCCATTTATTAGGATTTATTAAACTATTTATAAGGATTTTAAAACTTCTGAGAAATAATTCATAAAATTTAATTTGTAACTATTTTAAGGGAAAATTTTATATGTACACTTTGTTTGATACCACTTTTCAATTTTACCACTAATCTAAGGTCATTTTCATAAATACCTTTCTCATCACTGGACAAAAGACAATAGTACCCTTACTTTATTCTCTTTTCAATCGTCTTTCTTCTCTGATTGATCTTCTCTCGGAGTCACCGGAGATCCGCCGTCTCTTACACGACTGGTTCTCTGCGATTCCAAACCTCCACAATGTTGATTCCTACTACTTTACAAGAGATAACCTTGATGGAGACCGCTGATCTCTCACCAGCTTTAGTTTAATGAATCCTTCCTCTCTTCTTCCCCTGAGAATCCCTGAGAATCTCTTAATTTCACGACAACGAAGGAAAAAAAAAGTAATTTTTGTTCCCGTTGAAGCTCAACTAGTTTCTCTCGGCCTCTCTAGATCTATCTAGCTTCTCGGCATTGCAGGTAATCGCTATTACCTCAAGTACTTGGTGTAAAATATTAGTAGATAATCACAGCTAATCTCGACGACCTGAGAGTTCTGCGTAGCTTAGTGATTTCGCGATCTGAATTTCACATTTTGAAGTCTTCTTTACAAGTTGTATACTTGAGATTCTAATCTTCTATCATCCTTTACAATTTGGTAATGATATCGGGTCAATCTACAGCTATCCAAGCTTTTGGTTTTTTGCTGATTTGACTCTGATTGCAATCTTTGCGAGGTTGAATTTGAGATCTTTCAGCTTTTAGCTTGTTGGATTTAATACTGTTTGGTTTTAGCATGTTCGCTCATACGTCTTGTTGAGCCTAGATCTGTGTATGTTCAGAGTTTAATATGTGTTACTCTCCTGAAGAATAAGACGTTGAAGTTCATCTCTTTATAGCATATTCAGCATTAACACTTGCTTGTTAAAAAGAATGAAAAAAAAAGTTTCTAACTTTGTCAGACAATTCAAACAAGAAGCCTGTCTAATTCTTTTTTTTTATGAACTTGTAGCTGATACTTTGCTCCGTAGTTGTAAAGCTATGGTGACGATCCGGAGTGTTTCAGTCTTTATTCTAGTTCTGCTGGCTGTATCAACCCTGGCTTTGGTTGCAAATGGGAAAGACAAAACGATTAAAGTGAAGAAAGTGAAGGGAAAGAAGGTGTGCACGCAGGGATGGGAATGCGTCTGGTTGTCTGAGTACTGCTGCAACGAGACGATCTCGGATTACTTTCAGGTGTATCAGTTTGAGCAGCTCTTTGCCAAAAGAAACACTCTCATAGCTCATGCTGTTGGTTTCTGGGACTACCAGACTTTCATAACCGCTGCTGCTCTCTACGAGCCGCTTGGGTTTGGTACCACTGGTGGAAAGCTCATGGGACAGAAAGAAATGGCTGCATTCCTTGGCCATGTCGCCAGAAAAACCTCCTGTCAGTTCTCTTCCAGAATCTTAAAGCTTTTGATTTTTAGTTCTGTCTATAAAGCATATGTGCTCTTTTCTCATAATTGACATTTTAGGATGATGCTATGCGTATAAAGAATGGTTACTTTTTCATCTTATTAATCTGATCAGACATTCACATTCGTTCAAAATGGGCACCCTCCAGAGGGATTTTGTGGTTTAGTGTGTTGTAAGCAGCTTTGCATTAGCATGAGTGTTACTGTGTTTGTTGTCTTATATAGGTGCATACGGAGTCGCAACAGGAGGGCCTTTAGCTTGGGGTCTTTGCTATAACAGGGAGATAAGTCCAATGCAATCTTACTGTGACGAGTCCTGGAAATACAAGTACCCTTGTAGCCCTGGAGCTGAATACTACGGACGTGGTGCCTTACCTATTTACTGGTATGAAGGAACTTCAACAACGGTGCAGCTGGGAAAGCACTAAAAGCTGATCTCTTGAACCACCCCGAGTATATCGAACAGAACGCCATACTTGCCTTCCAAGCAGCAATCTGGAGATGGATGACACCAATCAAGAAAAAATATAAAAATATAATTTATAACAGTTTATAAAAATAATTATTCATAGTTTATAAACCATTTATAAAAGTTTACAAACCCTTACAAATAATTTATTAATGTTTACAAGGTTTTATAAGGATTATATATAATTTATTAATGTTTATAAATCATTCCTAAGAATATATAAGCCTTTATATAATTTTATAGATAATTTATAAATCTTTATAAAATAAGTTATAAACCCTTACAAATTGAGTTATAAACGTTTGTCTAAATTATTAACTATTTTTAAGAGGTTATAATTTTTATAAGACTCATTTTAAATCTTTATAATTGATTTATAAATCATTACAAAATGATGTATAAACATTTATAGCTGAGTAGTAAAATATTTTTAATGATTAAAAACTCTTATAAATAGTTTATAAGCCTAGATATAATTTTATAGCTAATTTATAAATCTTTATAAAATAAGTTATAAACCCTTACAAATTGAGTTATGAATCCTGAGAAATGATTTAAAAATCTTTATAAAAACATAAAATATTTATAAGGGTTTATAAATCATTTCTAAGAATATATATATATATATATAAACTATTTATAAAGGTTTATAAATCAGTTATAAGAATATATAAAAATATTTATAAGGTTTTATAAAACATTTATAAGGATTTGTAGAAAACTTTTGTCTAAATTATTAACTATTTTTAAGGGGTTATAATTTTTTATAAGACTCATTTTAAATATTTATAATTGATTTATAAATCATTAAAAATGATGTATAAACATTTATAGCTGAGTAGTAAAATATTTTTAATGATTAAAAACTCTTATAAATGATTTATAAGCCTTTATATAATTTTATAGCTAATTTATAAATCTTTATAAAATAAGTTATAAACCCTTACAAATTGATTTATGAATCCTGAGAAATGATTTATAAATCTTTATAAAAACTTATAAAATATTTATAAGGGCTTATAAATCATTTCTAAGAATATATATATATATATATATGTATATATATACTATTTATAAAGGTTTATAAATCAGTTATAAGAATATATAAAAATATTTTATAAGGTTTTATAAAACATTTATAAGGATTTATGGATAATTTTTGTCTAAATTATTAACTATTTTTTAAGGGGTTATAATTTTTTATAAGACTCATTTTAAATCTTTATATTGATTTATAAATCATTAGAAAATGATGTAGAAACATTTATAGCTGAGTAGTAAAATATTTTTAATGATTAAAAACTCATATAAATAATTTATAAGCCTTTATATAATTTTATAGCTAATTTATAAAGCTTTATAAAATAAGTTGTAAACCCTTACAAATTGATTTATGAATAAATCTTTATAAAAACTTATAAATTTTTTTTTTAAGGTTTATAAATCATTTCTAAGAATACATATGTATATATATACTATTTATAAAGGTTTATAAATCAGTTATAAGAATATATAAAAATATTTTATAAGATTTTATAAATCAGTTTCTGCACTTTCTTTCCTCTCAGAGACCATTTCTGGAACTGGTGATGTAGACGTAGTGTTTCCTTGTTGAAAGTCACAAGCTGAACTTCACAATAGACAACTGAGTTTTGTACCACAGCTAACTCATGTAGTGTCTCATTTGAACCAAATGCATACTCGGGTTCTATGGTCACCAGTGCCACTTCACCTTTCTTCATCTTTATCACAGCTCTATTAAGTTCAGCGATCACTTGGTCTTTCTCTGTTATGAGCTCAAAGGATTTCTTGCCTTCACTGTGACATTTCTTCAATAATGCAGTACCATCTTGAAGTCTCCATTGAACTTTCACGCTTACAATAACTCCCTCATGAAGATGTTTATGACCTTCTCCTTCCTTAGGGATTTTCTTGATAACCTTGGCTTTGAATTTGAATTTCCATGATTTGAGTAGCTTCTTTTTCTGAACGTGTGGCTGCTTTTTCCTTCCTCTCGCAAACATTATCTCCTTGTATTCGAAATTCCAATTCTTCCGACACTTCCTTTGTTTTATCGTACGGAAGGCTCTCATAAACAATAGATCAAACAACTTGTATAAAAACAGTCTATAAGGATATGTATAACAAACTTGAACTTAGGTTTCTACAAGGCTTTTATAAGGATTATAAATAATTTATAAATGTTTAATAGTTGCTTTGATAGGTGAAATTTATGTGGCTCGTCAATAAAAAAGGTTCCAATTAGTAAAGACAAAAAAACTTTGTGTTTGTGTATGTTATGATATTTTTTCCGTTCATTCAATTCATTAAATATTCTTCATATTGTTGATCGAAGGATGTATCTAAATCATTAATGAAGATTTATAAATGTTTATAAATACTTATAAAACATTTATAAGGGTTTATAAATCATTTCTAATAATATATATATAATATATAATATTTATAAAAATAATTTATAAGTGTAAAATCATTTAGAAGAATTTATAAAGTCATCTTAAGGTGTTATAAATATATAAAAATCATTTATAAGTAGTTTATAAATTATTTATAATAGTTTATAAATTATTTATAATAGTTTATAAATTATTTATAATGGTGTACAGATAATTTATAAATATTTATAAAGTCACTATAAATGATTTTTAGTCTTTTATAAGGCTTTATATATTACAAATGTTATTTTAAAGGGTACATTAAGTTTTTCAAAAGTTCTATAAAAATGTACTCATCAATAAGAGTTTATAATTAATTATAAGTCTTTATAAATTGGTTTAAAATAAATAATACTTTATAGAAACTATAACAAATTTATTTTATAAATCGCTTTATAAATTTTGTTTATAAAAGTTCATAATTGGTATAACAAATATATCATTTATAAGAGTTTATAAATAATAATTACAAGAGATTTATATATCTTCTTTTTTTGTCAGCAAGATTAATATATCTTTATAAGAGTCTATATATCATTTATAAAATTATATAAACTATTTATAAGTTTATAAATCATTTATAAGGGTCCATAAATAAGTTTATAAGGTTTTATGAAAATTCATAAATAACTTACAAGAGTTCATAAATCATCATTTTGTAAGGGTTTGTAAAATGTATTCATAAGAATTTATTAACTATATAAGTGCTTATAAACAACTTTGTAAGAGTTTATAAATAATTTATATCAGATACAAAAGAAGAAAATCATCAAATACTAGAGGGTCAGCTTCAGAGGTCATCTCCTTTGCTGCTGACCACTCTGGTGATCATGCAATCGTAAATAAAGATACACCAGTAGGTCATCAAGATGATCAGATCAAACATGTTCATTGCTTTTACTTTCCATTAAAGTAAACTGTTTCGTGAGTAATGTCAGAACTCACTGTTTCCCATTGCCTTGCAGGCTGAGATCATCCAGATCAGAGTATATATAAACCATTATAAATAACTTAGAAACCATTACAAATAATCTATAAATCTTTAGAAATTATTTATAAACCGTTATAAATTATATATAATCTCTTACAAATAATTTATAAACCATTATAACTAATATATAAACATTTTATAAACCATTATAACTAATTTATAAACATTTTATAAAGGTTTATAAAATATTTGAAAAGATTTATAAAACTATTTACAAGAACTTATAAGCTATTTATAAGAGTTTTTGCTGCAATTCTCTCAGCAGGATTGTACTTAGCATTTTCTCCATTTGTTAAAATCTATTTATAAGAGTTTATAAATCTATTTATAAGGGTTTATTCAAAAGACTATAAGAATTTAATAATCTCCATAACACAATTTATAAGAGTTTATAAATCAATTAAGAAGTGTTTATAAATCAGTTAGAAGAGTTTATAGAGCAATAAAAGAACGACTTGTATATAGATGCTGA
Source organism: Brassica juncea (assembly GCA_018703725.1). Taxonomy (NCBI): domain Eukaryota; kingdom Viridiplantae; phylum Streptophyta; class Magnoliopsida; order Brassicales; family Brassicaceae; genus Brassica; species Brassica juncea. The sequence continues at coordinate 41,172,124 of CM031938.1, forward strand.
AAAGAGAAAAAACATGACCACATGTTTAGATTCCAGCTTATTCATAACCACAAGCATGTAATGAGCAATCACATTCTATATACCTTCTGTTCCACAATTACTTTCTTCCCTACTCCAGTTATCTCCCGAAGTGTCTCCTTAAGCTCTTTCTTCTCAGCAGGTGGTAGTGGCTGTTTGTCAACAACAACCAAAAAGAAACATTTGCTGTTTAGATCCTGTTGGTAACATTTTCTTAAGTAGAAAAACTATTATCTTACCATGACTGTTGTAACCAAAACCTTGACGTCTCCCATATGTGCCGTAGTCAGCTGCATGAATTTTTTCACAATCACGTTTAAGTTCTTCAGCTTCCCGTTCTCAGCTAACAAAGCTGTTTGAGAGGAAAAAAAAACAGCAAAACAGCTTCCCATCCTCATCATCTCTGCTCTCACTTTCTTCTCTTGGTGGTGGTGCTGGTGGGGATCTCTTTGAAGCCTTATTAATCTGAGATTCAGATTGGCGAGCCTGCGTGAGGCGAGAAAACGTTAAAACAGAGATAGATAGATAAGACTGGGAATTAAACAGAAAGCTTCTTGATACCTTGACACCACTAGACTTGCTTCTGCCACTGTTTGCAGATTGATCCTTGGATTGCTTTGCTTTGCCGGTTACAACCTCGTAAATGGTTGGAAGATCATTTATCATCTGGAACAGCCTCATCCTGAAACAAATTCATTCAACTCAGAGGCAAGACAACTACAAGTTACCACCAAACAATGTGTACAAGAACATAGAACAGTGGGAAGAGAAGGAAAATCTATACCTCTTGTTTTTTATCAAAAGAGAAACGTGCACCAAAGTAAAAGGCAACAGAGATGAGCCAAGAGTCAGAGTGAACTGCAATCAGAGAGACCCAGTTTTCCTCTGCCATACCGTCCCTTGTGAAGTTGATGCCAAGAGCCACAGTTTTGGTCGGATCATGATGATTCTTCTGTTCATACAGAGAACCTGACAGTTATACCGCTCTGCTTCTTTAATCACAGGCATTCCTATGCTACACAATATCCCATCTGTCCAATCACCAAGCAGAAATTCCTTCAAATACTCCCACCTGAGAAAAAAAAAAGCATATTCACAATGTGTAAAAGAAAGCATGATTCAAGAACTGGTTTACTAATGGGAGCTTAAAAAGGAGAAGCATACGCGTGAGTGATGGTGTCAAGCTCCAAGAAGTGATCCTCGCAGCCGTAGCCAGTGACCTCGAGCTCGGGTCCAAGCCTTATGACAGCACCGGCAGCCTTTGCCTGGGAAATAGAATCCTTGATGTTCTTCATGTTGCATTCGAACTCCATGGCCCATTGATTCAAGTTACACGTGGCGACCTTCAACAGCCTGATCTTCGTCGTTCAGTAGTGTATTCTACATACAGTAGAAGGTATGAGCTGTCATTTTTAAAACACTGAACATCTACCCCAGAATATCTTGGTGATTAACAATCATACATATATGTTGAATGAGCTTTCAAGATATGAAAAGCAAGCCGTCCACCTTATGTTGAATGTTGCTGCCCTTCCAACAAGACTGTGCAACTAACTGAAGCTTAGCAGTCCACATAAGAAGAAGGGACTCTGTATCCTGGAACAATGCTTTCAACACTCATCAAAAGGATATTTTCACATACTATATCCACTTCCAACTTATAAGGTGCTAGCTACTTCCATTAAATTCCAGACCCAAGTCTCCAATAAGAATATTAAAAAAAAAAAAAAAATCAAAGAACTCTGTATCGTTCCTGATATTATACAAATTTTAATCAATGTCAATTGTCATGAAGCTGACTGACGGAGACCACTGAATTGAGATAAGCTTTATCAATGAGAAATGTAGATTCAAACCAAATTTCAGAATGAATCAAAAAGACGAATCGAAAGAGTACGAAGATGCGCATACCATCTATCCTCGTTGTAAAGAAATCTGAGAAACTTGATACCTACCTTGGGGAAATCGAATAGGCCAATGGTTCTACCGCCTAGCCTAATGAATAACGGTGTTGAAGCATTCGAGCAAATCGGAAGGTTATCAATTTGGGTTCATCGACGAAAACAAAGAACCAGGAGAGCTAGTTAACGAAACTACCAGAAGCTTCGAATCTTCGATTACCACGTACAGAGTCAAAAGCTAAGTCATCCCGCTGCATCATGAGATCGTAACATATGGTCTCGATTTAAGAAAGGAGAGAGGATTGCCGTCGGATTTGGTCACCTCTGAGAAATTGGAAGATCGTCGGAGATGGATTTGCAGATCACGAGAAAATAGATTAGGTATTTTTAATTATTTAGGGGCATACTGGTCTATTTCCTCTTTAAATTTTAATGGTAAAGATGATTAAGGTAAACTTGAAAAATGGTACCAAAGAAGTGGTAGTTTAGACAATTTCTCCTATTTTAAAAATTATTTATAACTGTATAGTTTCCTTTATAAGAGGTTATAAAAATGTTATCAAATAAGAATAAACTGCAAAATATTATTTGTTTCACAAGTTCATCATTTTCAAAACCTTTTTCAAAAATCTCAAAAACAAAAAAAAAAACGTTTTGATTTTATCTAAAAGCAAAATAACCACAAAATTACATCAATCATAAAATAATTTAAATAATATCATGAATAAAATTATATTCCTAAATTTGTGAATTTTTTTATATTTTTAACTTTTTATTAAATTAATAGAATTCACATATATAGTTATGTTTCTTCTTAATAATTTTCGTGTTTATATTTTAATTGTAAGTGTGGGTCTTTTTGTCACATGAGTTCATGTTTGTGGAATTTATAATTCTTTATGGATGAAAAATTTGATCTGCAAACTAATTAAACTCTATATATATGTGTGTGTATGTGTATGTGTGTTCTAATGATAATGTTATAAAATAATTTAATGAAATATTGTTTTGTAAAAAAATGCAAAAATCTAACTAGATACTATATAAATCATATTTAAGAATTTAAAAAGTATTAATAAATAAAATATGTTTATTAAAAATTATCTACCAACAATTCATATTCAGTTTTAAAATATCAAAATATATTATTCCATGTCAAAAATATAAAATATTATATTATATTAAAATTTTAAAGTTATTTGTAACCGCAATTTGCAAAATTGCGGGCAACCACCTAGTTCAATTTGATAACCACGACACTATAACGCCTTCGTGCCACACTCATCTGTATACACTGAAGTTACAAGCGCCTCATTGCCACGTGGCCCGCATCTCATTCACATATGGATGGTAGATTTTTTTAATGTCGAATCATTCGTTTAGAGCACCATTAACCCATGCAGGAGTTTATATGCATTTTTTCTGATTTAAAAATAAAATAAAAGATGAATCAATCGCGGGCCACCACATGTCAGTAGAGCCCGCAAACAGTCCAAAAATTTCCCAAGAACCGCCCCTTACAGAAGAGGAGGAAGAGGCAGATCTTATAAAAAAGTGGATGGTAGATTTTTTTTTTTAATGCTGAATCATTTGTTTAGAGCATCATTAACCCATGCACGGATTTATATGTAAATTTTTTTTTCTAATTTAAAAAAAAAATTAAAAGATGAATCAATCGCGGACCGCCACGCGTCAGTAGAATCCACGAACAGTCCAAAAATTCTCCAAGAGTTGTCCCTTACAGAAGAAGAGGAGGAGGAAGAGGCAGATCTTATAAAAAAAGTGGGTCTTTGTCACATGAGTTCATGTTTGTGGAATTTATAATTCTTTATGGATGAAAAATTTGATCTGCAAACTAATTAAACTCTATATATATGTGTGTGTATGTGTATGTGTGTTCTAATGATAATGTTATAAAATAATTTAATGAAATATTGTTTTGTAAAAAAATGCAAAAATCTAACTAAATACTATATAAATCATATTTAAGAATTTAAAAAGTATTAATAAATAAAATATGTTTATTAAAAATTATCTACCAACAATTCATATTCAGTTTTAAAATATCAAAATATATTATTCCATGTCAAAAATATAAAATATTATATTATATTAAAATTTTAAAATTATTTGTAACCGCAAAATTGCGGGCAACCACCTAGTTCAATTTGATAACCACGACACTATAACGCCTTCGTGCCACACTCATCTGTTTACACTGAAGTTACAAGCGCCTCATTGCCACGTGGCCCGCATCTCATTCACATATGGATGGTAGATTTTTTTAATGTCGAATCATTCGTTTAGAGCACCATTAACCCATGCAGGAGTTTATATGCATTTTTTCTGATTTAAAAATAAAATAAAAGATGAATCAATCGCGGGCCACCACATGTCAGTAGAGCCCGCAAACAGTCCAAAAATTTCCCAAGAACCGCCCCTTACAGAAGAGGAGGAAGAGGCAGATCTTATAAAAAAGTGGATGGTAGATTTATTTTTTAATGCTGAATCATTTGTTTAGAGCATCATTAACCCATGCACGGATTTATATGTAAATTTTTTTTCTAATTTAAAAAAAAATTAAAAGATGAATCAATCGCGGACCGCCACGCGTCAGTAGAATCCGCGAACAGTCCAAAAATTCTCCAAGAGTTGTCCCTTACAGAAGAAGAGGAGGAGGAAGAGGCAGATCTTATAAAAAAAGTGGGACCCTTCCCCCCCCCCCCCCCTAAGATCCTTCTAATAAGAGTCACCGTTAATGGATGGTGAGGAGATCTTATAAAAAAGTGGATGGTAGATTTATTTTTTAATGCTGAATCATTTGTTTAGAGCATCATTAACCCATGCACGGATTTATATGTAAATTTTTTTTCTAATTTAAAAAAAAATTAAAAGATGAATCAATCGCGGACCGCCACGCGTCAGTAGAATCCGCGAACAGTCCAAAAATTCTCCAAGAGTTGTCCCTTACAGAAGAAGAGGAGGAGGAAGAGGCAGATCTTATAAAAAAGTGGGACCCTTCCCCCCCCCCTTAAGATCCCTCTAATAAGAGTCACCGTTAATGGTGCTCTTAGTATAAAAATAAATAAATTTGTGAACAAACTGGTTATGCATAAAAATACTTACTGCAAAAATACACCAGTACAAAAAAAACTATTAAACATTCCATCGAGATACCTGTTGATATTTAGTAGACCTTAAACTTAAACTTTAATTAATCCTTGTTGATATTTAGTAAGTATTTTATAATAAAATCAACAACCACAAACTCAAACAGACCTTGTTTTTTTTTTAAACTTCAAATTAAAGTGAACATACATAGACAGAGCTTGTTTGTTAAAATACGCAACAACAATTAAGTATGAATACAGAGAGATTCACACGAAGTAAACCTTTATTAATAAAAATAGAAATAACAAAAAAAGTACAAATAACAAAAAAAATAGAAATAACAAAAACGCGGAAAGGCTGGGTTTGTGGCCCGATCGTCGGTGGCTTTTTATTAGCTACGTATTGCTTTACTGGTTCCAATATTCAAGCGCTATGTGCATAGCATAAAACATAAAACACACACAATTCACATGCATGCCTTCTATTCAAGCGGGTGAAGGGAGGTTGAAGGTGGAGTAACGTATTTTCTACAATTGTAAGTCGTTAATGAATATGATTCCATGTCACTGCACTTCAAATTAGGAACAATATTTAGATATTGCATTATACCCTAAATCTCTTTTCTTAAAGTCTAACTTTGGTTACCTCTTCTCGATCCGAATTGACCGTAGTTCACAATTGGCAAACCTAAACAAAAGAAAATAAACCAATGAAAATAAATTCAGAAAATATTTTACGTACGTACGATAACTTTGGTCCGTGATTTTAATCACACGTTGGAGCACATAAATAAACAAGAGAGTGGGAGTAGTATAATTACCTCTTAAGGAGATGATCTCCGAGAGGTGTGCCAACCTTCTCATGCAGCGCACGAAGTGTTTGTTGCAAAAAAATCCCGTGGCTAACAACTGCAATATCTTCCTCCGGCCTCTCCCATAACCTACATTTTTTAAAAAAAAAGTATTAGACTGTTACAATAATGTTGGGAAATAGATAGACATTACCAGAATTTACAATGGAGGTGATTGGTTGAATTGTAGCCGTAGAAAATTTACTTTAGAATTTTATATATATAAATTTTTGATGTAGTTGTAAGTAATGTAACTGTAGAAATAAAATGAAGAAAAAAAAAGAGATTCCTACAACAATGTTTTTTTGCTTTAAAAAAAGAAGTTCCTACGGTCGTTACTTTAATTTTCTGACTTTAACTTAAAAAACTACAAAAAGTATGGTTATCAATAGAAACTAAAGTCAAAGTCACTTGATACAACTCAACTAATCACCCTAATATGTACTTACAATTATTATGTATGTTTATAAAAATGTTTTTTTAAAAAAACCAACTCCATGGAATAGTAGATTTTGAATCGTATGTCGACTTGTTAATTCAAAGCAGAACGACAATGTGGAGTTATTAATTTTTGATATATGAAAATAGATACTAATTAAAAGTAATGAAAATTTTTTTAGTTTTACTTTTGTATTTGGTTGCATGTCAACTAGTTTTATGCAATTGTCTTAACAGAGGCATATGAGAAAGTCCAAAGAAAAGAAAGTTATGGTGGTCACCATTTGAGAAAGTGAAGGCCTCTAGCAGAAACCTCTTCCATGTCTTCCCTCTCTGCTTGCCATAGAACATCTTCATCACTCTCTATCTATAATTAAATGGAAAATTAATTTCTTAAAATTTGAAAATGAAAACAGGATCATTTTGAATTTCTAGAAATTAAATCGGTGAGAGATTAACTACCATTGAAAAGTCGATCTCTGAGAAATAAGTGCGATGGGTACCTATACTTTCTCGTTTATCACACGGATATAATCCCTGCGGATATCAAACAATGGATCAAAGTGCATAGTTATTTATTTTGATTCCTTACTGGAACAATGTGGCAATCATTCATTATAAATTGAATGGTTCTGTTAATAACGAAGCTTTGATTCTATTAATGAAAGAGATATATGTTAAGGAAGTTCAGTTGATTCTTCTCCGTGAAAATATGAGTGCTACAGTTCATAAATGAATTATATAGCATTGGTCCATTATATCGTACTTTAAAAGAAAAGCAATTCATATTTTCCTGGTTATAAGAATTAATATTACCATGCGTTCCCTACAAATCTCAAGTGCTAGGATTGGAGGGGAGTTTTTAACTTTTTGAAAGATATCGGACTGATTCATATCTTCTCGTCCCCTAAATATTCCAACTGAAGTTTGCATTGCCCTGAAATTGTATAGACAGTGTTACTATCAGGGTATTAAGGATCCTAATCCATCCTTTCAACCAATTTTGTCGTGGGATAATAGATTTTTGCGGTCTTTGACCGGTCGGCTCACCAAAGAACCTCGGTGATAGAGACACCAACGTTAACCCGCCATGCTTTATGATGCGAGTTTCACAGATGAATCCACAGTTCTCTTAAAACATAAATTAATTTCTTCTTGTTTCATTGAAAAAGTAAACGAATATCTTTTAAGTTTAACTTTTTTTCTAAAGTTAAATTCTATACACAATAAAATATCACTATGATGGATGATTATAGGCTTATTATATATTCTTAATCAATTAAAAATAAATAAATATTTTTTTAAAAAATACAGGCAACTTTAGTCTATTTAAAATAAACTACATATTAGTGAACCATCTAAGAATTTGAACAACCAAATAGATAAATAATTAATCATCGTTGACAATGTAAATGTTAGATATACATTATCATAGACCTGCACGTCATTTATTTCACTAATATGGTTTACCAAATTTTTAACTAAAATCAAAGTTTTGGAAACCCTACCTAAAATTTCCTGACCAAATTAAGAAGAAGTCGTAGGTAGGTGTAGCAGTACCTGCGCAGTGGAGAGGTAATCACTAACTGGACAGTGTTTAGTAATCCTGATTCAGTGATTTCTTTCCTCCTCTCTGCAACCTACAAAATTATATCGAGAACTTTTGAAATTAACATTGATAAGGAACCCATTAAATTTTTAACCAAATTTAAATATTCATTTAAAGTTAACCACTGAGATTTAGATAAATGCTAAAAGAATCTCAAAATCGTATATTTTCAAACAAGAGATTTTCACTCACTTTTTCTTTTTACCTATTTTCTATTTTTCTCATGAAAGATTCGTTTAAAATAATACTACTACTAATACTCTCATATTTATATACAGGGGCATCTCAATTTATCAAACCCTAATAGGAGTAGTTATATATATCATTCTCACCTGTTGGACACCCGTTGGAGAGAGACAGGCATCTAACAGCTCGCCAGATAAACGAGGCAGTTCTCCTTTCTCTATTGCTACATTGTGGATTCCTTGTGCATGTCTCACCTTTCATCCATTTCCGGTCCAACACACAATATTAGAATCTACCTCATGTACCCTTTACCTTTACGTACTTACTATATATCTCAAAACCAAGCCATGAGGATTTGTCTGTAAACGATGTAAATGTTCCACCTTTTATCGAAATGTGAAATTTCGAAATTCAATCTGTTAACGTCATATGGAGTTCTAAATTAATTTATTATTCATATTTGATGCCCACAAAGTAATCGAGTAAACCCCACACAAAACGCTTAGATATGATCGCTCTTAAAACTATGTGAATTATACTGTATATGATCCGAAGATGAATTTCAGATCAAAACACATACTTATTTTCGAAGTTTATATATGACATAGGCCAATTGATGGAAGGTGAACATTGTTTACCATTACTTGGTGATATCTTGTAGTTGTAGGTTAGTATGTTTTAACTGTTTTTTTTTTTGTATGCTTACGTTTGCGTATACCTTATTATAAATGTGTACTTTTGCAACTTCATCCACATACTTTTTGCAAGCAATTTTGTTAATTGTAAACATAAACGTTAATCGCAAAGGAAAGGAAAAATTTTATTTTGTGTTTGCCTTTTGTTATAGTATTTTATGAGCAAACAAATTGTTTATTTTTTTTCTTAAAAAAAACAAATTGTTTGATTTTTTCAACATTAGTTTTAAAAAATTTCTTCTCTCAGGGGAATGTAAACGCAAAAGAAAAAGATGTGTTTGGAAAGATCTAACAAAAGGTCCCCATCAAACATAGAAGAAAAACTACGTCAAAATGTATGTATTTTTTCTAAAAAGGTCCCCTGATGGAGAAAGTTAACCAGCAGTTGCGAATATTTTCCATAAGATAGAGACTGAATTGATATAAATAAATGATCAGACTAACCAAATGAAGGGTCTTAACTCCACTCAAATCCATGTATGTACGTACTCACCTCTCTAGGCGACCTCTTCACCCAATGTTACAAAATCAATATCGTTTGTTCTTTCTTCTTCTTCTTCCTTACACATTCATATTACCTGATCATATATATAATATACTACGCACAGATCCAATTCTTCATTCACTTTCATGGAACGATGTGAAAAGAAAAAACTTGCTTTCCTGGAACCAGCCCAGAAACTTCTTCCAAATTGGAAAATAATTGCCTCTCTTTTAAGAAGTATCGACGTAGGTCAATTCACTTGACTCAAGTCAATGCCGTGTTGACTGGATGGGATGTCTTTTTTCTTTTGATAATAAATTGACTGGATGGAATCTATACTAATAAAGTAGACTTTTTTATCTCCTTGGGGGGAAAAATGCCATGTGGTATTTTCTTTTTAATAATTAAAATATTTTCTAAATTTAAATTTAATGAATTTTGGTATTAATTGTGAAATAAATTAGGGGTTTTAAACTCTCCTTCATACATGTCCAAGCGTTTATAAGAGTGTTTTGAATCTGATTCGGACCCGTAGTTGAACCGATAAATTCGGTGATCCAATATAAATCAGATTTGGGTTTTGTGAAAAACCCATAAAACACACAAAAACTCTCTAAAACCCGATACATGTTGCATCACTGGTTGAACCAATAGATAATTTTTATTTTTTATTATTTTTAGTTCAAGTTATGTTTTAAAATTATTTTTTATATTTTAAATTTCTAATTAAAAATTGAAAATTATCAGTTTTATTACCATCTTCCTCTTCTTCTACACTATAATTTACGTTTGCAAGAAAGGTGAGTCATGATTGTGTTTGAGCCGCACGTCCGTAAAACAGACTAAAGCACGATGAGGCTTATTATTCCTCTACACTACAATTTACGTTTGCAAGAAAGGTGAGTAAATTATTTTTTATTTAACTTAGTTTATAACAAATCATTACATTTTTAATTTACAGATCAAAAAGAATAAAATCATATGATCATGTGCATTACAAAACAGAGTTTTAGATTGTTGAAGAAGAAAAACCTCGCGAGCTTGATTATAATAAATTAGAGAATGCTCTTGCTGAAGAATATCCCAAAGATGATGAAGTGACAAATTTAGAAAATTTTGTTGGTAAATTTTAAAATTTAGAGAAAACCAAAATTAGTTGATGTGATCTGGTTTTAGTTTATTTTTGTTATTTATAATTTATTATAATGATTTTTTAATTTTGGTTTATTTTGGATTGGAAGTTTAATTTTATGTCTTGATTTTTTTAGATGTCATAATTCTTATGTTAAATTTTTTTTAAATAGTCTAAACTATTTCTTAATATTTTGTATGTACACTTAAAATACTTAACTTTAGTTTTTATATATATTTGTTTTCATAGCTAATATATTATTATTTAATAAAACTAATTCATTTATTAATCTGCGATTCATCCGCGGTTGATCCAATGATCCAGTGATCCGGTAAATCATCTGATTCAGTGTCCGGGTCGGGTTTCAAAACACTGGTTTATAGGATTTCTTTGTATTTGATGTTGACGATGGAGAATATAGCCTCTACAATTCTCCTTCTTTAACGCAATCGACGTAATCGTTGATATAATCAATCCAGAAATCCCACTCATCCCACTATTTCCTATTGAATGCTTCTTTAGTTTCTGTTTTCTCAGTTTCATTGTATATGAATAGACGATGTGAGAGTTTGGACAATGATCCATTTACTTTTTCCAATTCAATCATTGTCGAATTCCCAATTTCGTTGCTCGGAGTTGAAGACAAATCGGTGTAGATATATTCAGACTAGGCTACAACAATTTTGGCAAGCCTGAAATGTTGAGAAATGGGTGAGATATTGGGGTTGATATGTTGTTGATTAATGGGAAGATACACCGGTTTCTTATTTCAATTTACCAGTTAATGATTGCTTACTTTTAAAGTAGTAGTTTTCTTATGCATCATTTCCTTTCTCAGGTGGTGCTTTTACATGCGTTAATCAACTTTCTCAGGTTTAACACCTTCAAACATTTCTTGAAAGAAAGCTCAGTCTATGACATGAGTATCTAAGATTCCAACTAAATTAACTTTTTACGAATATCGATTTTTATTATAAATTTATTAATCGATTAGTAACAACTACTTATACTACGGTCGCAAACCACTATCAAAAAGATCAGAAAATATATTTTTTTACATATTTTCATTTTACATATTTTTAACATATTTTCTTTACTAAGACCATATAATAAATTATAAATTTAAGTAAGAATACAACATACGAATCCGGCGCGTAGCGCCGGAATATCACTAGTGTTTCTCTAAAATTTACACCGTTCGTTTTTATTCCCCCTTTTCCGTAGATTATATTTTTATCTACCTATTTTATAAAAATTTATGTATAATAACTTAAAATTTAACAAAATATATAACTTGCGCATTCTTGTATTTCTTATATAAACAATTGTTTAATATTCCCTCTATCGATACTATTATTTATGAAGTGATTCGGCTTATGTGTCAACTTCTCCATAGTTTTAGATTTTTTTGTTTATTTGTCATATTGAGTCATTAGTTTTAATAATATTATTATTAAAAATTTATTTAATATATTTATTATAATGTCTGGATAATTAATTAATTAATATTAACAAATTTTACCGATAATATCAATTATAGATTTATCTTATGATTTTAAAGGTCTATCTTATGATTTTAATGGTAATTAATTACTTTAAAATTTTAAAATTTATTTTAATATATTTTCTCCATGATTTTAGGTTATTTTCGTATTTTACATCTTGAGAATTTTTTAAATAATACTATTAAAAATTTATTTGACACTTTTGTTTATCGTGATATATGGGATAATTTTTTAATAAACGAATATTAACAAATATTAATAAATAATAACATAGTTAGATTTATCTTATATTTACTTTATGATTTTAAAGGCAGATAAATATTCCAAGTATTTAAAATCTATTTAATATACTAATAATAATAATAATTTTACACATTTATGTGTATTAGCTTAAAAACATTCAATTAAATTAGAATGAATTATTTGTAAGAGAAAATATATTTTTATTCAGCTTTTAGTATTTAATTTACGTGAATTAGGTAATGGATAATTAAAAATATATATGTCGTAAAATATAAACTGCATACATATGCTAAATATTTATAAATTTGAATATTAAGAAATTATATTTTTAATGAGTCATTTTTATTAATATTATTATATAATATATTAATTTATCATGATATCTTGAATAATTGATTAATAAATTAATATTAACAATTTCGAATCATAAATAATTACTTTTGAATTTTAAACTTTATTTTAATATAATATATATATTTATCTTAATATTTGGAATACGTAATTATAATTTAAAGTATTTAAGACTTAAGTGTATTTTTATAAAAAAGCTTCAACTAAGTTAGAATTAATTATTTCTAACATAAAGTAGATTTTTATTAAGCATAATATTATATATTTCATTTAAATTATTTTTTGATAAATATTATCAAAATAATAAATTTAAAACAAAAATGGTAAATAATATATCAACAAAAAATGAAATTTATTAAAACTTTAAAATATAAGAAAACATGAAAATCTAAGATAAAAACTTTTTGATAGCATAAAAATAAATTGACAAGTAATAAACACAGTATAAATATAATTTAAGGGAACGAAAAGGTAATCTTTTATAACATTTTAATTTTTTTACAGTTTTATAATAAAAATTGTTGATAAGAATGATGTTTGTTGGCTATTGTTATTTTATTTATTTTTTATAGGCTGTGATTGTTTATAATGCTTTTAATGCAGTTGAAATTCATTTTAATTCACTGATACAATATGTGTTTAATTTAAAATTCAAGTTGTCTAATGATAATTTGTGTCAAGTCCTCGATCCTCGGTAGGATCGTCTGGATGGACCATTGTGCGTGGAGACGCACCGGTCAGATCATATGACCTAAAGACAAGCGTGTCATGATCCAAAAATGTGGTTAATGGAATCAGACAGCTGAGACTTAACCAAAATAGGATGGAGACAAGCTTAAAGGAGTTGGTCGAGTGTTTCGGTAGCTGGACGAGGTCTGGGCGAAGCTCGATCAGCTAGGTGAAGCTGTGATGTAGTGCATGATCAGAATGGATCATGGGAGAACTAAGTCTAGGTCTGGAAATAGACCAAGGGACTTAGAGGGATTGAATAAGATAAAGATATCAAGCTGTACGAAGTGTATCACAGCTGGGTGATGTGAGCAAGAAGCTCGACCAGCTGGACGGAGATCACTTGGAGCTCAAGTAGAGTGTGTCAGCTCCCTGAACTGGATGGACTAGCTCACTCAGCTGGGTCAACTGGGGATCAGCTCAACTCAGCTTGACTGAGTGTTCGGGTCTCAGGCAGTTGGGCCGGATCCGGACAGTGGCCGGGCCATGTGGGCAACCCATATGTGGCGATGGACCGGTGGACTCTTGGGATTGGGACAGTGGCTTGGAATTAGATTTGGCCATGTATTGGACATACCCAGGAGTGGTTTTACAGGCCCAGAACGTCTGGTAACTGCCTGAGGCGAATGGGTGTGATCTGGACCATTGATTAAATCAATGGCCAGAAATGAAACAGAAGGGATGCATTGGTTGGGAAGTAACCATTCCTTTTCTATAAATATGAGGACAAGTCCGTGCCTTTGCAGGCACGTCAGGGATCCTTTTTCCTCCCTGAAACACAAAGAAAAACAGAGAGAAAAGGTTAGGAGGTCGGATTAAACAATCCAAACCAGAGAGAGATGTGAAGGCAGCAAAGGGACATATTTGAGGGCAATCAAGAGGGGAGTTGAGAACGACCCTCTGGTGAGTTTTGATTATTGTTGGCCACGCCCTGGGATTCCTATACATCCATAAAAGACACGCAAATAGCCAGGAGAGAAGTTGGAAGATCGGATTCCATTTCTAAGGGCAGAGACAGCCTTGAAGGCAGATGTGTGTGGGAAGGCAGTTTCATGGGAAACAAAGGGGGAAGTGATGCACGACTTTTGGATGGGTTTTGATCATGGATGATCATTCACTGGGCTTGCTCTATAGTCTGGGAACACACGCAAATGGTTAAGAGAAAAGGCCGAAGGCCAGACTCCACTCCCAAAGGCAAGAACAGCCTTGAAGGTGGATGCAGTGCAGAAACTGTTTTCATGGAAGTTCCATGGAAGGGATGATGGGTACGACCCATGATGGGATCTTATCAATACTGTAAGTATGTGATAAGGTCTTGATGGAGGCGTGCTCTGGAGGAGCATGGCCGGACTTGATAAGGGGGAACACATGATCTAATAAGATCAAGTATAAGGTAACAGATTTGATACTTACTTTCCTGTTTATGTTTATGTCTCTTGTGATGCTGTTAAGGCCAGGTAAGGCACGCCCCTTGAAGACCATATATTGTGATATAAACCATGATTACATGGAGGCACTGAACCATAGCCTTGGCCGGTTCAGGGAAACTCTCCATGGCCTTGGTTGGGCTGGTATGTCCAGATCTCATAGTTCCTGAAGGGATTGTGGAGATTTGATTACGGATTCCTCTTAGTGGGGAATTATCATGAATTATCAGGGTTTTTAATTAGTTTTATCGAATTGATTTAGAGATGGTCAGTTTGGCCGGTTTGGCTGTTCATTGTCGAGATTCATGGGATCGAGACCGGTTCTTGGAATTCTGACTTGACCATTCTCTTAGTTAGGATTTATCATGAATTATCTGAATTTTAATTAGTTTTTGGGAATTTATTTGAGTAGGTCAGATTTGGGCCAGAGATGTGTCCTAAGGATTTGAACCTTGGTTATGTAGATCTGTTGCTAGGTTATCGGTTTATATATGTATTGTGATGTATTATAAGGATCCAAGACCTTGAGGAAAGGATCGGATCAGTGTTGGTCAAACTCATCCCTACAGGATGATAGTTGGATGTTATCTTTTGGATAGTGATCCATAGAGGATCATGGATTGATGTGGGGTTTCATCATGGTGTGAACCATTGATCTGACTCACTGAGGAGACACATGGGGTCCTAGTATCAGAGGAACCATGTGGAGTGCAAGGTCCAATTCGTTTGGAACCAACAGCAAGCAAAGGAGATGTGTAAGGCTAGTACTTGTGGTCATGGACCACTAGTATGGAGCTGGTGTGTTTATACAGAGAAGGCCGTGTGTGATCTGATCATGGGTAAGGATGGACGACCTGATCCATAGGTTTTGGATCAAGGCGTCTGATCTGATTGATCATAGGATGCACCGGTTGTAAGAGCAAGACTGATCGGGTCCGCTAGGACATGGTTCCTTGGCCGGTCTGGTAAGTGTGAAGACTCATCAGTTCTGAGTCAGTGGGGATGGTTGGTTGAACGACTCAGGATCTGATGGGAATGGTTAGTCCTTGTGAGGACTTGGTATGATTAGTCCATAAGAGGGACTTGGTATTATACTCTACAAGTGTAAGGATGTGGGATGATACATGAGCCAAGGAGAGGCTATATGTACATCAGTTTACATTGAAGACTTCCCAAAGGTTACTTAGTCTGTGGGGATGGTTGGCTGAATGACTAAGTACCCAAGGGAAGAGTTTATGCATGTATAAGGGAGTTGGACGCGTGGATGGGGAACTGGGCAAAGCTACCTCGCAGTTTTATCAGCTGGAGAAGAGTAGATGGAACCTCAAGTGAAGTGGCTCAGCTCAGCTAGCTGGATGAGCTAGCTAAACAGCTAAGTCAGCAGGGACGATGAGCTAACAAGCTCCGTGGATGTGGCAAAGGTATGATCTATCAATATTGCATAGATCTAGATAGAATCGTTAGGTGAATGGAACCTCGGATTTTGTATGATTTGGGTTGGGTTCAGGATCGACCTTGGAGCTAGCTGGCAGTTGTGTTTACTGACCAGTAGCTGAGGTGATCTGACCAGACAAGTGTTATATTAGTTTTAGACCAATGGTTGGTAGATAATATTCCGCTGTGCATAAGTTGAAATGATCTAAAGCTAGGAAATGACTAAGGTAGTCTTGAGCTAAGATCTGAGTTAGCCCTCGCCTATGGGCGATGTTTTAAATAAAGGACCAAATTTTTCGAGGTTCGTTCAGGGTATGGACCGAGCGACGTGAGGCATCGACCACGGCCTGAGAGGCCGGGTCGGGGTCTTACAATTTGAGTATTACTTGAAGAGAAGATTTTGATCCAAATCTGCATTCCATAAGTACAAATATGAATAAAAATAAAATTTAATACAACGATGGCTAATATTTAAATGAGATAATTTATCATATTAATTTGAAATTTCTATCTGATTTAATAATCCCGATTTAATAAAAAATAATATTAAAATTAAAATTTGTTGAATATATAAATATTAGTCCGCACAAGGTGCGGATATCCATCTAGTTTCTAGTAAATAACGTTGTAGAAATAAACACATAAATTAAAAAAGAATTAGTTTTATATATTTTTAAAATAAAACATCATTAACTATACATATATTCATAATTAGACCGATAATAAAATATTTTGCATAATATTATTAACCATATAACACCAATTATTAATATATTTTGCTTTAAAAACTATAAACATCACTTAATTTAAAATAAAAGGTTTTCTAACACATCATATATTTAAAACGGAGGGAATAATAAATAAAAATGTGACCAGTCATAAAAAAATATTGTAGAAATAGTCACCAAGAGCAAATAAATTTAGTTTTGACATAGAAGCTTGTAAAATAGATGTAACAAATAGAGTATATATAAAATAAACATTATTTCATTGGTAAAATAAAATAAACACTATTTGTGGAAAATAAATAAATATATATATATATATATATATTGCTCTATCTGAGAATCCATTTTCAGTTTTCTTCTCTCCCAGCGACTTGCAAAATAATTAATTTACACTTTTCTTACAAGTTACAACTTACAAACAACTCTAGAAATTAAAAGTTGAAAACCGGCCGTATTCCACACTCCATTCGACAACATCTCACACACGCTACAAACTCTAAAACAAACGCAAGGACGGGAAAAGTGACAATTTAGACCTCAGCTATTTCGATCGTGCCAAATACAACCTGAACAAATGATCAGTGCCAAATACGACCTCAACTTGATTATAATTCAGAAATACTATCCAAACTTTTTAAAATGTGTCTAAATCTACATTGACTATAATCAATGTTTTTAAATTTAATCCGAACACTGTATCGGACCACTTTCAGAGTCACTCGATCATGGATCAACCACAGATGAACTATGGATCAATAAATTAATTAATTTTATTATAAAATAATATATTAGCTCTAAAAGTAAATATATAAAAACTAAAGTTGAGTATTTTCTAAATGTTTTTCTAAAATAAAATAACAGTTTGGATATGTATATATATTATGTTTAAAAATACTTAAATTTAATTTCTATTTTTTTATTTCACATACAAAATATAAAAATATAGTTTAGACTATTTCAATTTATGGTAACAAGCTAAGAGTTATGACATATAAACAAAACTATCAAAACTTATAATTTATAGATATTTAAATGTCTAATATGAATAACAAAATTAAACTTCAAATTTAAAATAAACAAAAATACAAAAATATAATGAAAATGCAAAGTGATGAAAAGAAAGAGATACACAGTCGGCAAAGGTCAGCAGAGGAAGACAATAACAAAACTAAAAATCTAATTTTTTAATTGAAAATTTAGAATATAAAAAAAAATCTAAAAAAAAAAACAAAAAAAGTTATCTACGGGTTCAACCAGTGGTTCAACCGGCAATAAAGTTCTAACAAAATTTTAGAAATTAAAAAAAAAAGTTATCTAATAGTAATTTTGTTTATATGTCATAACTCTTAACTTGTTACAATAAATTGAAATAATCTAAACTATATTTTTATATTTTGTATGTGAAATAAAAATAAAATTTAGTAATTAATATAGTTTAGAATATTTCAATTTAATGTATATATCATAACTCTTAACTTGTTAAAATAAATTGAAATAGTCTAAACTATATTTTTATATTTTGTATGTGAAAAAAATAGAAACTAAATTCAAGTATTTTAAACATAAAATATATTCATATCCAAACTATTTTTTATTTAAAAAAACATTTAGAAAATACTCAACTTTAGTTTTTATATGTTCATTTTTATAGCTAATATATTATTTTATAATAAAATTAATTAATTTATTAACCCGTAGTTCATCCGCGATCGATCCATGACCGCGTGACTCTGAAAGTGGTCTGGTTCAGTGTTCGGGTCGGATTTAAAAACATTAGTTATAATCAGTGTAGATTTAGGCACATTTTAAAAAGTTCGGGTAGTATTTCTAAATTATAATTAAGTTGAGGTCGTATTTGGCACTGACCATTTGTTTAGGTAGTATTTGGCACGATCAAAATAGTTGAGGTCTAAATTGGCACTTTTCCCACGCAAGGACAATATGTCTTTGCAGATAGTAGATCTTTTTATTTTATTATCATATCATGTGAGATTAATTTCAGATCTGTGTACATTAACCGAAAATTTCTCTTTATTCAATACAATTTTTAAAAATGCAATAGACTTGAAGTAGATAAGCTAGGGGCACAGGCAAATAGAAGAAGCTCAACAATTCTGAGCTTCAAAAATAAAGTAATAAAATAAATAATAAATAACTTCATTAAAAAAAACTTCGTCAACGATGGTTTTAGTAAAGGCTCTGTAAACTCTTTGAAATTTTCTCCGTGGAATCAATTATCCGTAGAAGAAGTAAGGCTGAAAAGTCAAGATATAACAAAAAAAAAAAATCAAAGTTCGAGAAATGGATAATTATTATTAATTATTCTAAATTAGATTAATTAAGATCATACTAACCTTTTATCTACAATCACAACAGTACGAATTTCGCAATTAGCAAACCTGTAGAAAAACATATAACCTATTATTAAGTATAAGTATACAAAGAATATATAAGTTGGTCACTGCAAAGGATAACATATTTTTGTATAACCTCTTGCAAAGTTCATGTCTAACGGACACGTCACAATCGTTTGCGAACACATACAACATATGCTGCAAAACTATGCCATGGCTAACAACTGCAACCTCCTTCTCTGGTCTCTTCCATAACCTGTTAATAGAAAATTCATATATCTTTTTTCACTATATGCCAGTGTTATTTAACTTCACGAAGTTAAGATTCAAAAGGATTACCATTTCATGAACTCTAACCCTCTCGCCAAAATCTCTTCTTCAGATTCTCGAACATCGGGCCTCCATAGATTGTCCTCTTCCCTTTCAATCTATAATATCATTCAGAATATGTGTGTTAGAGAAATCATCATATGTAACGTTGATAATATATCGAGAAAGCTTTATATGTTATATAGCTTTCCAGAAATAAGATTTCATAAATGAAGGAAAAGTGAGAGAAAAAATTTGCCTGAGAGAAATCAATGGTGGGGAAAATAGTTTGATACTCGCTCACGTTTCTTCTCATATCAGGAGGACGGACTCCCTGCATGCACAGTACATATCCTCTATATATTAGTTATATCCTTTATATATTAGTTATTTTAGATTTTCGATATCGTTCACATGAGTTTGTTTTAAGCATTGAATGTACGAGACATTTCTCCATGTATCAGTCATACATTACGGTCTCTAGCAACCTCAAGTGCCAAAATGGAAGGGCTGCTTGTCATATTTGATTTTAAATCTTCGTGTCCAAAAACTCCAACCGCGGTTTGCATAGTTCTATATAACAACAAAAACTTAATTAGTCCAGAGTCACTATAAAACAAAATGATTTACAATTCAAATGAAAAATCAAGTTTAAAGTCTTCATTACTGTTATATTACCTGAGCAAAGGAGAAGTTACAACTAGCTCAACCCTCTTTAGTAGCCCGGCCGCTTGAAACAACACGTTCGCGGAGGTTCTCAACCTTTAGATAAAAGTTAAACGATCAGAAATTATTTAAGTAATAATAACAGTTTTTTTTTTTAATAATTTACTCCTCTACGTGAAAGTTATATATGTACACTTTCAGTTATGGATTTTACTCGATTAATAATTTGGGAGTTACCGTTTTTACTTTTCTCTCCCTAGCTCACTCTACATTACAAAGAAAAACGAGGATAGTTTTTACCAAAAAAAAAAACGAAAACGAACTAAAACGAGGAGCAAACTAGCATATGCCGGCCTTAGTTAGTCAATCAGTATGAACGGTTTTGATTCTATTCCGAACCACTCGATAGTCAGTATGTGACGGGTCAGACGGAATTCGATGATTTCGATCGATTACGATCTACGATTCATCAACAAAAAAGCAAGGTGCATATTAAAGTTCTTATGTTTAGTATTGTTTACCTGTTGGTGACCATGATCAGTAAGTGGAGCGTCAAAAAGATGAGGAGACAACAACGCATTCCTATCCTTCTCGGCTTCCACATTGTGCACTGCTTGTCCATGTCTCAACTTGAATAAACGAAAGAACAAGCATGATTAGTACGTATTAACAAAGTAATGGTAAAAGTGACTTGTGTGTAGCTAATCAGTCTTGTTAATAAATTGTGACTTACCAAGTGGATGATTTTACAGCTCTCCAAGGGGTACAAGAATCTTGAATCCATTCCTACACATTAAATGTTTTCTTTAAGAAATAATAAATTTAATGATTTCACTGTATCTACATATATATGCACATAACACATTAAAGAAAACATTATTAATTATTATTAATGATAACTTATCAACTAAAGGATATTAGAAATTCTAATTGCAAAATATCAGACCTTTCAGAGAGAAGGTATTTTGGAAGAACAAATAAGATCTCAAGGGTTTTCTTTGATCTCAAGGTTATAGTCAAATGATGATATTATGAGGCAAAATGATAGGCTTTCTTTGATTTCTTTATATACTTGATTTTTTTTTTTTTTTTTTGAAAAATTATATACTTGAAATATTCAAAGACCACACATGTGAACGTGAATTTGTACGTAAAATTTCATGCCATTATAAGTCAAACCTTTGACTCATTCGTCACTCAGAGCATGTGCATCGCAGTCTCCTCATTTAAGGTTCTTTATTTTGATTTCTTTTTCGATTTAAAAAAAAAAAAAACAGTTGCGGGCCGCCACGTATCAGTAAGACTCACGAACAACTCAAAAACTCCTCATGAGACTTTTTCCTTAGGTTTTCTTCTTTTGTGGGTCTCCTCCCCTCAAAAACCCTCCAAGAATCCTTGGATGCATATGCTCTTAGTATTTAGTATTTGCTAAGAGCGTCTCTATCGTTTAAAAGATTGTTTCTTTCTTAAAAGAATAGTATTAATATTTTAATATAAATAATCATTGAATTAAATTTTACTTAAAGATAAAATCAAACTATCAATCAAAAACTCTAGGAACTACTCATGGTTAGTCTAATGGTAGGCGAAATCCAATGAATTAAGCAATTCAAGTTCAAAACAATCCCACTACACTAAACATATGTGGTCAGGTGATATAAATATCTGATTTTCATTACGAGCAACATGTATGTTTGCCGTCGATAAACAGATTTCCAGAAAATTAATCTATTAGTTCTATCGCCGATGGACAAACTCTAGTTGTTCTAAACATTTTTTAGATGAGAATCGCTTATCAATTTTTTTGATACTTTTTCACTATTTTTGACTCAAATCCTATAAGGTATCTAATATATATAACAACAAGCTATATTTCAAATGATATTATCTCTAAGTAAAAATCAGATAAATTAATTAAAAAACTGGAATTAAAACCACGTAATCACGATGAATATAATTAATCAATGTATTTGTCCTGTACATAAAAGTATATGGCTAGGAATATCAGTAAATTGATCATTCAAATTTTCAACTTGAGGTCTTAGAGCCAAAAATGGATCGAATCACGTAAAAAAGGAGACAAAGATATCGTAAAACTCCAAGAAAGAAATGTTAAACATATATTGCTTTAAACTGGAAGTCTGGAAAGGTCGTTACTCGGTTAGCTTTGAAACTACGTTTCAGTCTTTGTTTAGTGATAACCAAAGATGGTTGTCGTGAAATACATGTCGAGATATTTTTCTTTTTCTTCTTGACATGTCAAAATTTTTAGTTAGAATTTCTAAATACATTTAAACATCTATGACTAGTCTAGAACCTATAAATTTTGTAAACACGACATATTAAAATATAAAAAGAATAGTTTTCTTAGAAACCCACAATAAAATTACTAAAATTTGTTCATACATTTGATCTTTGATCATATGGTCTTTTACATGTTTTTTTTTTCTTTTCAAAATGTTTTTTCCTTTCTAAAAATCAGCAAACAATTATATATGAACTCTACTATTTTACACATTGAAGGAGTTCAGAATATTTTCTTAATCGATCTAGGTTAATTATTAACTTATAGATCAGCTATTTGCTTTCGAAATCGAACCATTGTTGATATTTGTCTATCCATCTTGTTTCGTGCCGTTTGACCTCTATTAACCTACAAAAATGGATGCAGCAAAATGTTCTTTACTTTTGTTCAACCTTTTCTCTAATATTGTCATCAAGTAAATCTACATCGAGACCATACGTTCTGTACAGAGCTTGCATGTTCTTTAGCCTATCTTTTAGCGTTCTGCTATATATCAGTCCCATCGCATCTCAAATGTTTCATTGAACCGTGCAAAAGCTTGTTCACTATGCTTCATGTTAGAACCTCTACTGCTTTCTTCGCCTTCTTGTCCATGCCATTTCAATATTTCGAAATGAATCTTTCAACCAAAGCAGCTCTGGTTCTCTCTCAATATTCTCTTGATTTATTGATTGTTGGAACCGTCTCCAGCGAATCCCTCCACGCTTCAAACTGTTTGGATTCCTCTGTAATCACACCCTGAGCATCCATTGCTTTCTTCGCTCTGTCTTCTTTATTGACAGCAACGACTTCCTTAAGATCATCCACATTGTAGACCCGTGCACCGTCTAATTCAGCGGCACACGACGCAACGTTTCTACGAACAGAGATATCAAGTCAAAGAGCCTTGTATATGCACCAGGAGGAAGCATCTTGCAAAATTCTTTTCGCTTCGGTTCACAATCCCCCATTTTAGTGCGCAACCTTTAGCAACCAGGTACTTAGTTACAAGCTTCCCCATCTTTCCTGCACCAATTACCGACATTTTAGCATATGATGCATGTGAAGAAGATTCAGGAAGCTTCTGAGAGCAAGTTAAAACAGAACAAATATCCATGAAAGAACTATACAATCTCCTTTATAGTAATCATATGCACGATTAAATAACAGCTCAGGAATGAAAGAACTACCCAAAATTTTTGATAGGATGAAAAGTGTAATGATGTCATGATGAGTGTGATAAAAGAGAAAATGTAACAGGAATCAAACTTTTGAGAGTCTGAGATGTGGTAACTGGCGGGTGGACATTTATTCTGTTATGGCTTTTATTCTTCTAGCATACTTTAAAAATTTCTTGTGTATTTATATCATATGGCTTTTACACGGTTTTCTCAAGAGGTGTTGTTTCTGATATAATGATTTTTTTAGGTTGTGATTTCGAGTTTCCTTTAATTATGAACCACATCTTGTTGCACTACTATGTCTTAAGTTTGTTTGTAATCTTGTGGTGGTTAAGCAGGCTGCTATATGAATATGGTGTATGGTATGGACTATTTGAGAACTATGAATTATGAATTACGTTAATACTTTTGCTTGGTGCAACCATGGAGAGTGCAAGCTTTGCTTTGCTTTACTCTGTTTTTCTGGACATTTTTTCATTGTTGCTTTTATTAGTAGTCAATTTAGAGCACTCCCAATGATTGGTTTTATTTTCATCTTCAAAAATTCATTTTTCAAAATAGATAAAATGAAACAACGTTTTCTCTAATAGTTTGCTTCATTCGTTCTTTATAAAAAAAATATTTCAAATATATATCATTTACGCTTTATTATGATTTATTAATAAGATTTTATATTTTCTCAAATTAGATAATTTTATTCAACTATTATGTTTTAACAATAATCCAACAAAGTTACTACTTAATATAAATAAAAAATTAATGTATAATGAAATTATCACACAAATATAAATAAATAAACAAAATATTAAATTTCATAAAATATATAAAATATTTTTTATGAGTGATCAACCAAACGGTTACGAAATAAGAAATGGATGTATATATACTATATTATTCTAAACTGAGCTAAAAAGTTTATAGTTGAATATTTTCATATTCTTCAATATCAACATCTAATTATATGAAAATAAGAATAGAAAATTTGAAATTAATTAGGTAATGTTATCATGTATAATTTATATTATCAAAAAATAAAAGTTAAAGACTAATTTACAGTTTTAAAAATTCATCTTCAAAAAATAAAGATAAACAATATATTTTCAATTTTAGGTAATACTGTTCACTGCATTATTTTGGAGGAAGAAATGAAATATCATTAGAGCAAATTTTCTTTAAAATAAAGAAAAAATGAGAAATAAATCTCTATTTTTTTGAACTGAAAAATAAATCACTATTGGAAATGGTTGTTAAGTTCAACAACAACCAAGATCGAATAAGAGGGCTGAGAAAGTGAGAAGGTGTGTTTTACTGTATTGTTCTGATTCAGAGGTCGAATATTTTACTATATATATTTAGTTTGGTGATAGCATGTGTTTCTTGTGATTTCTGGAGGATGAATTGAATTTCTCATATCGAGAGATTTATTGAAAGTATGGGTATACTATTTGTTGTGTAGTAATACCCCCATATGAATTTCCATCCATTCAGCTCAGAAGATTAGACCTTTCCATCATTGTTTGTGTGTCACACCATTGAAGAAAAAGGCATTGTCAACCAAAAAAAAAAGAAGCATCGTCTCTTTTTGTGTGTGGATAATGAATGAGCATTGTCTGTTTATTTTCACAGGCTTATTATTATGTCTACAAGCCCATTGCACTGACTTCCTCACCTGCCAACTCTGCGGGACCTGGGTTGCCATAAAGTCAACGGCAGGCCTAATATTTAGTCAAATGGAGAAAACGAAAAGTCAAACATCAGAGCAAAATATTTTGACTTTTTTTGTCGATTGTGTGATTTCTAGTAACTGATGAAAGATTGAGAGACTCCGATGGAAAAAGGAAGGAAGAAACAAAGCCAAAACATTGCATCACTTCACTTAATTATTTCAAAATCTTGTAAGATCAGAGTCATGTCTCCAAATCCAAAACAGACAAAAAATTTAGTAACTCCATGTTTGGTCTCGCTGAAGAAGAAGATCAAAAAAAAAAGAAGCTTATTCGTGTTCTCTCTCCAAACTCACTAACTCCCTCAACCGAAGATGGAGCTCACCGATCGTCCTCAACACCTTAACCGCCTGCGACGGAGTAAGAATCTCCACCACTCTCCCCACCGTCGAACACCTCAGCTCATCCGCCCTGTTCATCGCCCTCGCCATCCCGCTCTTAAGCACCTCCATCGCTTCCTCCAGATCCGACCCTTCTCCGTCCACCATCCCCCTCGCCCCCACCCGCCTCGCCGCGACCATCACCGGAGGATCCGCCACGCTCTGCTGCACCAGCGCGAAATCCCTCGTCACGTCTCTCTCCTTCCTCCTCGTCTCCGACCGGAGACTCGAGATCCGGTCCCTCTGGTGTCGCGTCAGGTCGTCGACGGAGGAGTCCGTGAGCTTGAACACCAGGGAAGGCTTGAAATCGCCGACCCAGAGGATGAGTCTGGCGTAGGAGCTGAACCACGGCGGGCAGAAGAAAGTGAACACGTTGTCTCCGGCGACGGAGACGGCGGAGGATTTCTCCTGGTAGTATTGGAGGCAGTGAGATAGAAACTGGGTCACGAGAGATCGTTGCTCTTCGAGTGTGATACGGTTGGTTGACGCGCACGTAAGCTGTTCGATGAAATACCTGTGACGAATTAGCCAACCGTTAACGAAGCTGCTGAAAGTTTCGGAGCTGCTGGTGATTGGCATGTTTCTTGTCCTACTTTGGAGTAGAGTAGTCACTAGAGTATCGAGTGGATGTTGTGTCTGGAACGTGCTTGTTCGCAAAGATTTATATACTCTTTTCTTTGGACTTGACAAACAAAATCTTTTAGCAATTAATTAATATTGTATTATGTCGGTTCTTAGATGAAAATTATATTTTGTGCCCAGGCGCCGGCCAAATGGAGTTTTGTGACTTTTTTTTTTGCCGTGTGAGAGTGAAGTATGGTCAGACAATCAGAGCAACTTGTGACCGTTTTTTTTGAGCAATTTGTATTGGAATCAAGTTTTGGTACATGTGTGTGTTAACAGTAATAACACTGTTAAGAAATCAATAGAATCTACAATATGAAATCACTGTTCACTAGGTAATTTCTAGTTAGATACTGAGTAACAGATAATTTCAGAAAGACAATCCCTAAATTAGCTTACAAAATTTTGTGTTATTATTAGTTTATTAAAGTTTTCAAGTTAAAATAATGTTTTCTTTACTGTTACTAGTTATAGTTGAAATTATTATTATTTTTTGTAGGATTCTCCTAAGTCCTAACTGGAATTATGTCAGGGTTGCATCATAATTTTATATGGCATTGTCTAAAAGTGCATCTGAAAAAGGAAACCGATATATGTTACTAAAAGAAGAAGGCACATGTCATATAAGGAAGACGACATATGTAAGCGAAGAAACACAGTTTCTGACAAGACTATCTTAGAATTCAATTTATATACTTTTATAAGTGTTTGTTTATTCTGCGGATTTTTTGTTGGACAAACGAAAAGAACAACGGTTCATCAATGCTCTAGTTAGGCCTCGCGCCATCATTTCTTCTTTACTAAGAAAATTTATACATTAGTTTTAGTGTTATCGTTATCACACTTCTTTCGAGAATATCTATCTCCCCATCAACCTAGGGTATCTAGCAACAAAAACTATTCTAATAACCAGTCAAATTATCAAAGAAAAAAAATTCAATCCTGACATAAACTTATTGAGGAAGAAAATAGTTAACCATGCGAATCTGCTCGGATGGTACGGTATTTGGAAAAATATTAATCATTCCAAATTTGAAATATGTTTCTAAATTATTCATCTGTATAAACATACGTCATAAATATCTAGTTCGCAAATAGAGCAACCGAGATTATCAATAGTTGATAGACTGAGACTAGTTTCGGTCTTGGTCTGGAACACTCCAAATCATTCAAAACAATTTATTAAAGAAAAAAAAAATCTATCCTCACAAATTTTATTCGGTATCTAAATTAGTATTTATGTTTTTAATGTAATCTTATCATGACTAATACAATTAACAAGTCCATCAAAAATCTAAAAAGATTATCATAACCAAGTATACTTTGTACTCGTGTATATTTTCTTATATATGTGTGCGTAAGAAAAACAATGCAGTGGCTGATGAGAATTCAGTTTGGAATACCTTATACCTATAGCATATATTATTACTATGTGTGTATCATGTATGCCTCTGTAATTCGCTTATTTATGCATGGTTACACGGAGATGGTACAGTGATATTAGTGCTTCCAAAGATGTAGAAGTAAAAAGGTATAAGAGTTATAACAACAACATATAAAATATTTTAAAAAAAAACATATAAAAATATTATAAACGTAACGACAAAGAAATGAGAAAACACGTTTGCCAAAAAGGTGAAAACGTTTGGATGGTCGATGTTGCCATGTTGGCTATTGGACGCACGGACAAAGATCCTTTTCAACTCGTTCCTTACGCGGCAATGTTCTCGTCACTCGCCGCGTATCTTTTACGGCCTTTTAATCTCTCTCAACATTTTAATTCTCAATTCATTTTTTTTTTGTTTCTTTCCTTGATTACGAAAACTGGCAAAGTCGGTTCTAAGAACATATTTTAAGAAGACAGAAGGGCCTTCTTGTGTATGGTTTTGTATTAACCTTTTTGGGTTATTTAAGCTCATATAAAGCCCAACAAAGTTTTGTTCACATATTATTGGGCCTCACAATTGCATGCTACCCTTCATTGTCTTTTTATTATTATTATTATTTTCTGGACAGTTTTTTTTTGGACAATCCTTCATGTCTTAAAAAAAAGATAAAACTTTAAGCAAGTGAACAATTGACAACTTAAAGCAAGAGTTATGAACAGTGGCGCGGATCCAGAAATTTTTTTAACCGGTGTCATAAGTTAAGTTAGTTATGTTAGTTAAATATTTATTTAAAATAAATAAAAAATAAAATATTATTAAATTATTAATTAATCAGATTTTTAGATTTCTTTTTCTTATCTAGAAACACAAATAAAAACAATAACAATAACCAAATGTATTCAAATTTGGGTTTAAAAAGGCAAATGTTCAAATTTAGATTTAGAAACTCAAATAAAAACATTCACAATAACTAAAATAACTATGTCCAGCCCAAAATACATAGATCCAAACAAAAAAAATTAAAAATATGTTGGACCACTGGCCCACAACCAAAAAAAAAGAAAATAAAGGTGCAAAGTGGCATTTGAAATCAGTGAGATTTTATGGAGTGTCAAGTCAAATATTACTACCAACTGAACCATGTTTTCTTCGTTGACACAGCCTACAAAAAAAATTATAATATTTAAGGGGTGTCACCCCTCCTTCCCACATGTATCCGCCTCTGAGTTATGTTCACATGTTATTGAAATTGTCTTATTTTCAAGCAAACTGTTCTTTCTTGAAATAAAAAAGCGCTCAATTGTTTTGATTTTATTTTGAACCTGCTTAACCATGAAATTTCCACTAACTTACGTAAAAGTAGGATACTCACGTAAAGCTATTAATACGAGATGTAAAAGATAAAAAGATGCTGCTACTTTAGAGTGAGGATTGGTTAAATGTTGGCACCCTCTCTCGTGTTCTCACTTTAGAGTGGGATAGGATTGGCTAAATGTTGCCACCCTCGTGTTATACGGTTAAGCCCGTAACGTATTGGGATAAAATCATGCACGTGTACGGTTCACACTGCCCTTCTCGAACTCAATCCTTTTAGAACCAAACTCCATCTCTAAAGCTTTTGCACCAAAAAGAGAAATAAACAGAATACTTGACGTCGCTCTTGTGCTTACGTATTAAGTGAACGCCGAAAGTGGAAACTGACGATTGCCATTTTCCTCTTTTTACGTGCCAACTTTCAGGATAATACTTTTATTATTTACAAATTCGCCTCACAAATTTTAAAATAATTAAAAAACGAACCTAATTTTAGAAAGTAGATTCTAAAACAACCTCAGACCACATGATGATTTAGTTAGCTGCCACCTTTTTCTCCACCACTCAGCTTTACTCTCACACAAGTGTGCTCTCATAGAGAGAGATTCGTTGAAGACAGAGACAGATAGAGAGAGAGAGTGAGATGTCTACTTCCGATCAAACTCGTCACCACCACCGACCGACACGCAACCGTCAACACCTCCCACCTCTCCCACGACCGCCTAATCGTCCTTCTTCGGTGGTGGCGGCTCCTCGATCCAAGGTCCCGAAGCGCGTGCTCCTCCGCGTAGCTTCCGTCGCGTGCGGGATCCAGTTCGGCTGGGCCCTCCAGCTCTCCCTCCTCACCCCTTACGTCCAGGAGCTGGGGATCCCGCACGCCTGGGCCAGCGTCATCTGGCTCTGCGGCCCGCTCTCCGGACTGTTCGTGCAGCCGCTCGTCGGCCACAGCAGCGACAGGTGCAAGAGCAAGTACGGACGCAGGAGACCGTTCATCGTCGCGGGAGCCGTGGCGATCGCGATCTCCGTTTTGGTTATAGGACACGCGGCGGATATCGGGTGGGCGTGCGGGGATGGAGAGGAAGGGAGGGTAAAGCCGAGGGCGATCGTGGCGTTCGTGTTGGGGTTTTGGATTCTTGATGTTGCTAATAACATGACTCAAGGTCCCTGTAGAGCTCTCCTCGCTGATCTTACTGGTAATCTATTTTGGAGATTCTCGTGATAACACTCACATGTAAAACATGGAAAGTGTATAAAATTTATGATTCTTGGACACAATTAGTTATTAATGTGATTATTACAAAAAAGTGCTCTGTTTTATTTTAGCAAAAAAAAAAAGTGCTCTGTTTTGGTTTAATTCTTGTCTAATTAATCTCTTGTATTTTTCAGAGAATGATAATCGCAGAACACGAGTAGCAAATGGCTACTTCTCTCTCTTTATGGCTGTTGGAAATATTCTTGGCTACGCTACTGGATCATACAATGGTTGGTACAAGGTCTTCCCTTTTACCAAGACGGTTGCATGCAATGTGGAATGCGCAAATCTCAAGTCTGCTTTCTACATAGACGTTGTCTTTATTGCGATAACTACCATCTTGAGTGTGTCGGCGGCTCACGAGGTGCCTCTTGGAGCAGTGGCCTCTGACGCGCATGGGCAATCCAGTGGAACAGATGAAGCTTTTCTTACCGAGATACTGGGCACTTTCAAATATTTTCCTGGAAGTGTTTGGATTATCTTGCTTGTGACAGCTCTGACATGGATCGGTTGGTTTCCGTTTATTCTGTTTGATACTGATTGGATGGGTAGAGAGATCTACGGTGGTGAACCGAACCAAGGTGCTTCTTATAGTGCTGGTGTCAGTATGGGTGCGCTTGGTTTGATGTTGAACTCTGTTTTTCTTGGGATCACTTCGGTGCTCATGGAGAAGCTTTGCAGAAAGTGGGGAGCTGGTTTTGTTTGGGGGATATCGAATATCATTATGGCTATTTGCTTTCTTGCAATGATCGCCACCTCGTTTGTTGCGTATCACATTGGCTATATCGGACATGAACAACCACCTGCTGGGATCGTCATTGCTGCTGTGTTAATCTTTACGATTTTGGGCATCCCGTTGGCAGTAAGTTACTCCTGCAGTTCTGATGTCATGTTACTTGTGCTTTGCTACTAATGTTTAGTATGGAGATATAACACTTTTACTTTGTTATTTTTCCTACTCATCAGCCATCTGTGTCCACATGGTGGAGTTTATTTATGCTTATACAGTTATACGCTGTTACTGATGCTATTGTTACACTTCCGCAGATAACTTACAGTGTCCCATATGCGTTGATTTCCATACGTATTGAGTCCTTGGGACTAGGTCAAGGTGTGTATCATTTTAATATTGTGGTCATTGCTTTAATTCTACAAGTGATCAGTGGTGTTTCTTATCGAAGTTATGTTGTGTCAGGCTTATCTTTGGGTGTGCTGAATTTGGCTATAGTCATCCCACAGGTATGCTTTGTTCAACCATCCTTTTATTTTGACGCAAGTCAATTTCTATTCTTGTTTGAATGTGTCTGCTGATCATCGAGAACTTCTCAGAAGGGAGTCCATAAGCATGCATTAGTGAAGCAAAAGGATTCATTCTTTGGTTTTACTTAGTAAAACTCAATAAATTTGATATAGCTGGTTTATGACCAGTAATAGATTTTGATTATTTTCTTACTTTCCCTATTGATGCTGACTGATGATTTTTTTTTTCTTATGTTGTTTATGATTTTTTGTCATCAAACTCAGTTAATTCGTTTAAATTCACTGTGGTTATGTGTTTGCAGGTAATTGTGTCTGTTGGCAGTGGGCCATGGGACCAACTATTTGGCGGTGGGAATTCAGCAGCACTTGCAGTTGGAGCAGCTGCAGGATTCATTGGCGGAATTGTAGCCATCTTGGCTATTCCCCGAACAAGGATTCAGAAGCCCGTCCCTCTACCATAACATCCTGTCTTTCTTGCTATAAAGTATGTCGTTGTTCCCTTTTTCTGTTACCAAACGTATAGCAAGCATTTTAAACTTGTCACTGATTAACAAACCTTGTTAATGCAAAATAGACGAGACTTAGCAGAGGAACGGATAAAGAGTGGAGTGTGTGAAGGCATGGTGGAAGATTGGCAAGGAGATGCACCACTTATTTGTGTGATCCTTGTTGAATTCGTGCAATGGCTTCTCGTGTGACTAACTTAGCTGCAGCGTCTAGGGGAACCTAACTCCCTCTGCTTTGGGGCTATGATCCTTGTGTCCACACGAGGAGCCATAGAAGTTTACCCAACGAAATAATAACACATCATTCAGTTTGTGAGGTATATGTTGGAAGCCCCCAAATCGGGGTGCTTCTCTGTTTCTTTGTTGTCTACCAGTTAACCACGTACTTGTAAATTAAAGTGATACCCCTGTGTACCAATGGAGAGTTTGTAACGGATGCTGAAATTTCCGAAAATGTTGCAAGTTCTTTTTCCTTAAAATAGTTCAAGAGAAGGCATCAGAATAGCATATATAACAAACTATATTAATAGGCATGATTAGCAAGATTGATCATACTTTTGTGTGTACAAGTAATTGTTTTTCCGGTGTCGTCAAATCAGTAAAAACAAATGAATTATAAACAAAAACTGAAAACTTATTAATTCATGACTAAACTTTCTTGAGCTAGAGGGAATATTCAGACCAGAGTTGTGGTAACATACAATATAACAGCTTCTGCTGCAAAGTACATCCGATTACGTACGTGTCCACAAAGCTAACCAAAGAACTGTCTCCTACTACTATACAACAGGTTTTGAATCTTTCTCTTCCCCCCCCCCCCCCCCCCCCCCCCCACCCCCCACAAAAAAAGAAAGAATTCTCATTATGTCAGCGGAATAGATCTTGGAATGACCACATAATGAATCTTGCAAAGATATCAGACTCCAGGAACTCGATGTGAGCAGCGCGACCGATGAACGAGTTGAGGTTACGACCGTACAAGGTAGTATCGAAGTTGACGTCGCAGCGCATGAACACTCTCTGGTGGGGAGGAGTTTCTCGGGTTGGCCCACGTATTTGGTCCATACAGTTATTTAGCATCTCCAAGAAAGCAACGCCTCTTTTTGAGTTGTCGGAAGAAGCTGGTTGGCACGACTCGATCCTAGCTGAGTGATATGGAACATACCCATCCTGTCATAACAAAAAAAAAGTATTGTAGCTAGGATCAGATCTAGCAAGATATTTGTTATCTTATGAACGTATAATGAATGTACCTGAGGTGAAGACAGGAGAATTATATTCTTGAAACTGTCCAGCGTCTTTTGCTGAAAAGAGTTTCAGAACTGGCATTAGAACCACATAGAAACAATTTGTTTGTAACTAATAAATAGTACAAAGATGTTTATCTACCTTGCAGAGCTTGTAAAAGAAAGTATTCTGGAGATCAGGATCATCAGTGAGCGTGAGCTGATGAATAACCTGAGTACTCTTTAACTTCTTCAGGAGCCAAAGTCCAGAATTAAACAATGAGTTTGAACTGTATAGATAACCCAAGTGTGGACCCGAAAGAGATAGATATGTATGTAGATACTTCCTGTATGGTTCCATCAAACTATCTGCAACAAATACACAAGAGATAATGATGAACAACCAAACAGAACGTACTATTTTAAGAAAATTTAATCGAGGTTCTTACCTGCTAGTGCAGTTCTAATGATGACATTGCCGATTGAATGTCCAACAAAACTCAGTTTAACGTTCTTCAAGCGACCGTATTTCGCATGTTTATCCATTTTCCTCTTGAAGAAAGATTTAACTTCCTGAGCCAGCCTCTGTCCCATTTCCCTGAAATCGCCATGTGTTTTCTCCTCATTTGCCTCAGACATGAGACACTCTGTCTTTGGATCAATCATGAGCCACTGATTCCGGACAAGCCTTAGGTCTAAGTGATGCCCCTATAGTAATTAACATAAATCAGTAAGAATGAATGAGTAACAAAATTAAAATATAAAAAAGGTAAACGTTAGGCAGCAAAGGCATAACAAAAAAAAAGAAGCAATTTGAGCAAAGAGATTAATCTGGAAGATACTTGCCTGGAAACCATGAACAAAAACAACGATCTTCAACTCACGCCCACTATGCTGTGGAGTGTTATGTTTTGCTGACGCATTCTCGTCATCATGTCCGTTAATGAAGCTAGAATCAATTTTATCGCTGAAAGTACGTTTTGGTGCATTCCAGACACGTTCAATTATAACAATAGGAACTCGCAGAGGATCGCCAAATATATGCATGTCTTGTATCGCCCGATTGTTAATCTGCACCATTAGTTGCCACAAGTGAATATTTACAACTTACGAAGCGAACAGGTAACTGAAACACAGAACAAAAAAAAAAAAAAAAGAAAAGAAAACAAACCCGCATTTGTGCAATGCTTCGACGGTGAAGTTCAGCGCGGGTGGCTGCAGCTTGCGCAGGCTGCATAAGAGCAAAATTTGGATGCGTGGAGCTAAGCTTACATTCTGATGAAATTTCGAAAACAGGCACTGTAATTATAACTTACAACATTCAGCTTCAACACACTTGTCGCTCTTTTGTGTGAGCTATGGTTTGACGTATCATCCATGCTACTAATAAAATGATGAGGCATTTCAACCTTGGAGTACACCATCCATATTGACCATTCAGCCCTTCGATCCTTTGTCCAGATATCACGAAGATATTCCAAGATCTTTGTGTTATTCTCCCTGAAAAGGACAAATAAGATTAATGATCAGAATACAGTTTATGTTCATTTACAGAAGATAACTTCATAAACAATCTGAAACCTGCAGGCTTATTTGACTATGGAAGTCCAAGGGTAATTACCGATGAAATGCCAGAAAGGTGTTCCAAAGATGATGGAGCTGAGTGCCCAGTAGGTGGAATGTGCGAGATAGATGCTCTTTTGAGAAGTCAAGAAGCCACTCATCACTTTCTAAATTAAATGGGGAACTCAATTTCTGTGACAAATTTGGAGAAAAAAGCAAACTCATATTCCAGAAGATAGTGAAACAAAACAATAGATAAAGTACACTCTGCTGCAAAATAAATGAGGACCTCAAGATTGTTTTGTTGCTTGCCTTGTCCTGAGACTTCATCCTCAACAGAATTTCCCGTCGAAGCAGATTCAGGTAAAAGAGTGTTGTCCATACTGGATACAAACTCAGATAAGTCGATTGTTTGCCCAACTGCCTTGCTTAGTCTTTGCATTTCTTCAAGCAAAGTGTCACGAGCTTCAAGTAGGGATTTAACAAATGACACCAGCTTCTCGTCAGCAGAAGCAGTCTGAGCAAAGGCCAAGTGAGTTACAGAACAGTCAATAAAATTATGGTTCGAGAAAGAGAGGCATCACTACAAAAGAGGATAACTTAGTAAAGGTCTTGTCAAATCATGCAACTTTGTAACATTTTATTTATTAACTGAAGAGTTGAGAATCAATTAGAAAGTGTTGCTAAATCGAGAAGAAAAGAAGAAGCATTTACTAGAAAACAGAGAGCTAAGTAGTTCTGTCCTGTGAAACCATGAACTTTGTAGCTTGTATACTAACGATGTCAACAAGACTGAAAAAAAAAAAAAACTGATGCGTTTCAACAGGACTCATAAAAGCAAGAACCAAAACAACATCTCCGCAACAGTTTTAACATTCAGAAGCTAGAGATTTTAGAGAAGAATAAGAGCATAAAGTTCATATTCGCAAGAAAAAAACGATTGTTTATGAAGACAGTGATAAGACCATCTGTACATTCGCCTGATGAGCATAACGCTAAAAATTAATTGGCTGAATCAAAGAAGAGTTTAAACATGATAACAGGATAGTGAAAGACCACATACTTTCTTGGAAGACTGAACACTGCCGCTGGCTAAATTTTTACCATTAACCGCATCACTGCACAAAACATACTCGCATATTAATTGAAGAGATACATGAAACTCAGCAAAAGTGGAACTCAACAATGGTCCATGATGCAGAATCTAAATATAAGTACCTTGGCAAAATTGCAGGCCGTCTGTAAGCAGCGGATTTCATGACACTGACGTGGACACTTACGTCGATAAGAACGGCGTGAAGGGTATCAAAGTGCACAGGACAGTAAGAATGCAGGCCTGAGAGAGCTTTCGGAGGGATACGAAAATCATGCACTGCTGCAGGAATGGCATCTATAATCTCCATAATTGGAGAATATAAAAGCTCAAACCTCAATATAACAGCAGATGTAGCTGACCCCTGCATTCATTCAAAACTAGTCATTTACTCTACTTGTCTTCTTGGTCAACCAAGTATAACATTTCTCACAACTAGAGGATTATTGTTGCAAACTATAATAAATAAATCAGCAGCTAAAACAGCCTCATAAACTCAATGCCGTAAATACTTAAGCAACACATTTGTTCACAATCCAAGGAACCTAACCTAAGAGGAAAGAAAAGCTTTTTACCTCATATCTTTCCAATGGCATAGTAAAAGAGACCATCATGCAAAGACGAACATCCTGTTTAGCATATTTGATGCGGAAGGGCTGTGATAAGAAACTATTATCTTTATCATCTATCTTCCACACTCCAGATGAGTCGTTTGAGGTTGAATCAAGAGCTGTGACCACAAACGTATTTGATTCTTAAGCTAAAAAGAAACTCTCTAAATACACAGAATCAGTAATAGTGCACTCAATCACACAAAAAAATAGCTGATGGAGAAGAGTACCTACCTTCATACTGAACAACACGTGAAGGAATCCCAGAGGAGCTGTTGTTATCACCATCCTCCCATCTCATGCTGATTTTTATTTGATACCATCTAAGAGAAGTAAAAAGAATCAAAGATTTAGACACATAGGATTAAATAAAAAAAAACTGCTTCAATATACAATCAATGTAATGTAACGGTGATAACAATAAATACCCTTGCTGGAAAAGATCAAGGTTATGGAACCTATGGATATAAACAGCAATTTCCTGAACAGTGTCGAGCATGAGCACAGGTTTAACCCTGGCTGCTACGTAAGCCTCGGCATCAAGCGTCTTAGTTTGCCTACTTCTTTGGCTGAGTCCAATTAACCATCCAAGACGCCTTAACATATGGTAGGCACACTCACATCACCCTTCTTGTTACAACTTGTGTGTTTCAGGATAATCAAATCCTGAACCAGTTCTCAGAACTCTCATCCCCTCAGATGCAAAACCACAAGCTATACCCTGCAGATATATAAGAGTTGTGTGAGTCAATAGCGTTGACAAAAAGTCAAAATTAGGTCAATGAGCTTAAAAAAAAAAATCACCAAATCTGAGGCGGTGGATTGCAATAACGAAAATGTCGAGAGATACGACCGTAACGTGAACCTTAAGAGATCTGACGATACAGGTAGATAGGAAACCCAGACAGACACTGAGCAGAAGAGGATCTGGGGAAAGTTACAGGATTATGAGTGATTGTAAAAATAGTTAATCTCGAGGGACTCCAAATTGATTTTTTTGAAACTTTTTTTTTTAAAAAAGGCAGATTTGATTTTTTTGTCTTTGTCGGGGTAAAGGATGGATTAATGTTCATACGACCACACTGTTTCCTATGTCTTTTTGGCTCTATATGTTTATTTTTTTCATATCGATTTTCCTTTTTTTTTTTCCTCTCGCGCGAAAGCGACCCGCCATTCTAACGGCCTGAGATGAGTTAACAGCCCGTTTTATTTGGGCTATTTAGAAGGCCCATGTAAGAGAAGGCCCAAAACTTCTATTTTGTTTGGGTTAAAAGCTATAACGAAGTAGAGGTAGGACTGGGCATTTTATCAGTTAAATTTGATTCGATTTTTTATTCGTTTCGATTTGATCCGAAAAAAACTGAATATCTGTAAGTCTTTGAAGCAAAATAAATATTAAAAATCAATATTCGTTAAAAACGAAGCAAATCACAAATACTAAAAAAATTAGGGACGGATATCCAATCCGCTCCGACTTTTATATAAATAGTTATATATTTATACTTAAATAGAGTTTTAAATGTATAATCTTATATAATTTTATTTATAAATTACTAATAAAAATATTATATTAAGAAAACAATTATAAGATCTTTATCAAAAAAACTACAATTGTTCTAAAAACATTTAATATATAAGAAAATTTTATTAATTTTTAA
This sequence comes from Brassica juncea, assembly GCA_018703725.1. Taxonomy (NCBI): domain Eukaryota; kingdom Viridiplantae; phylum Streptophyta; class Magnoliopsida; order Brassicales; family Brassicaceae; genus Brassica; species Brassica juncea. The sequence goes on from CM031938.1 coordinate 41,210,358, forward strand.
GAATTTATAAATAAAAAATTTCATTAATTTTTACTTTCTTTTATATTATGTTAAAAATATTTTTTAAACGAATTTGTATATAACTTTTTAGATTTACTTATATTAAATAAAATGAAAAGATATCCGTAAATATTCGTGAATATTCACAAATATCCTTAAATTTTCCGGATATCCGGAAAACCGAATTTTCGTATTTTACCGAAGCAAAATAAATCGGAAAATCAGATATTCGTAAAGTACAAAGCAAATCACAAATACTGAAAAATATGGTAATAGTCGATCCGTGCCCACCCTACAAAGAGGTATAGACGGTAAACTGAAAAGATATACTCCTTCAAAGGACATTTGAGAAAGAATTTTTTTGGAATGGTCTTTGACTAAAACATCTTCAAAGGACATTTGAGAAAGATGTGGCCGTCGAGAAAAAAAAATTCGACATCCATTAATGAATTGAATAATGACTTTTAATTCTTTTGTATTCTTTTCTCATACATAGGGTTGGTGTGGTGTGGTGTCTACTGCCTAGGTCTTTTGTTTGTTTGTTCAGCTGTAGTGTCTAAGTTAGCCTTAATCTCTTAAAACCATTAATGAATTGAATAATGGCTTTTAATTTAGGAATTCTTTTGATGGAAGGAAATCCATATCTTATCTTTCTATTCAAAACGATGAGAATAAAATACGGTCTTACCAGTAAATGCAAAGGAAATAAATGAAAGGAAATCTTCTAGGTGTATATAACAAATTCACCAAGAAGAAAAGCAAAAAATTATACATTTGATTTTGTTTAGTTGCTAAAAAAGAAGGAGTTGACTTTACCCTCTTTTTTTTTTTTCTTTATCGGCAAATGTGATCACGAGACAAATGCAGTGTGCAGTGGCAGTATTTGCTTTTGAACATGCACTGTGATTATTTTCTTCTGACCCGTGCCATACACATTGACGTTTGTTTGTGTATATAACATAAATATCATTTACACTTCTTTGATTCAACTTGTAACTATTTGCTCTCTTCCTCGGTTTCTCCACTCAAAATGAAAAGCTTCGATACGGTGCATAATCCCTCGGCGGTGGAATCCGGTGACGCCAACAAGAATAACTTCGACGATGATGGTCGGGAGAAGAGAACGGGGACGTTGATGACGGCGAGTGCGCACATAATCACGGCGGTGGTAGGCTCAGGAGTGTTGTCGTTGGCTTGGGCTATAGCACAACTTGGTTGGTTGGCAGGAATAGTGATTCTTGTAACTTTTGCCACCATCAATTACTACACATCCACTATGCTCGCCGATTGTTATCGGTCCGACACCGGAACACGTAATTGCACTTACATGGACGTCGTCCGAGCTTACCTTGGTATGTCCTTTATTAATGTTAACTACCATTTTGGTATGTTTGGAAATATAAACAACATGGTTTACTTCATTTGGCTTTGAAAGATTTACTCTATTTTTTTTTTTTGTAAATAATTAAGATTGTTAAAATACATATGGGTGGAACCAAGTTAGTTAATAGTAGTTTGATTTTGGATATTTTGTTCGAGCGCTTGTAATCGAATTTTTTTTCAATCTCTGTTTCATGTTGTTTTAATAAAATTTGATTTTTTAAAAAAAAAAAAACAGGTGGTAGGAAAGTGCAGTTATGTGGACTGGCACAATACGGGTGTTTCGTAGGAATCACTATTGGTTACACCATCACTGCCTCCATAAGCTTAGTGTAAGTTACACACAACTTATGACTTATTTTTACACCAAAAAAACTTGGGACTTATTTTCGATTACGTTATGGTCACTAACGTTTTTGTGAAGAAAATATTAAGTCTTGGTTAATATGTCGTGTTGGCCAGAGCGATCGGGAAAGCAAATTGTTTTCATGACAAGGGGCATGGTGCGAAATGTTCCGTGTCGAATTATCCATTCATGGCGGCATTTGGGATCATCCAGATTATGCTTAGTCAGATTCCTAGCTTTCACAAGCTCTCTTTTCTCTCCATTATCGCCACCGTTATGTCCTTCTCTTATGCGTCTATCGGAATTGGTCTAGCCATGGCCGTTGTGGCAAGTACGTGTTTTTCGCTTCCTATCTCATCTTTTTGTCTTTCAAAATACATTTGATGCTCAGGCAATTTCAAAACTCTATGCAAATATTTTGACACATACATTTTGATTTAGTTGTTTAATTTTCACTTATTATATGAAGTTTAGGAGCTCTGAGATACGTATATACACATTCAAAACTGATTATAAACTGGGGTGACTTGTTCGAATGCATAGTTGTCCATCTTTTTCAACGCCCTCATACATACAAAAAGTTTGTTTAGGTAGAAAAGCATATCTTGGTCTAAGCGGCTAAGCCCAGTTGTAGGATTCTCACAGATTTGTAATTACGATGATATATACATGCATGTGAATTTTCTAACTAAAAAGGTGTGATATGAAAGGTGGGAAGGTTGGTAAGACGGGGGTGACGGGCACGGTGGTTGGAGTGGACGTAACCTCGTCTGACAAAATATGGAAGTCCTTTCAAGCGGCTGGAGACATTGCCTTTTCGTACGCTTATTCCAGTATTCTCGTTGAGATTCAGGCATGCATTCTTTCTTTTATAAATGTTTTGATGATGTTCTTATGATTCTTATCAAGAAAATATATATCTTGCATTTGACACAGAATAATATAAGTTTCACTTTAAATAATATAATTAGCCTTCAACTGCGGTTCATACAAATAGCTCTTAAAACAATGAATCTCGTACGCCTTTTTTTCTTTATTTTTAGGATACATTGAGATCAAGCCCGCCAGAGAACAAAGTCATGAAAAAAGCAAGCCTTGCCGGAGTCTCAACTACAACTTTTTTCTACATGTTATGTGGCTGCATCGGATACGCCGCATTTGGAAACGAAGCCCCTGGAGACTTCCTTACCGACTCTTTTTATGAACCTTACTGGCTCATCGATTTTGCCAATGCTTGCATCGTCCTCCACCTAATAGCAGCGTATCAGGTAACTCATAAGAATATAGGCTCAGATCATGGATTGCTCGGTTATAAAGAAATAATTACTACTACTAACAACTCTGAAATTACCTATGTCTCAAGATGAAAAAAAAAAGATGGAAACAAACATATTGATGATGTTTTTAAAATGGGCAGGTGTTTGCACAACCAATTTTCCAAATTTTTGAGAATAAATGCAACAAAGCATGGCCGGAAAGCAATTTCATCACCAAAGAACATTCAGTGAACATACTATTCCTCGGAAAATGTCGTATCAACTTCTTAAGACTGGTGTGGAGGACAGCTTATGTGGTTTTGACAACAGTTGTAGCAATGATATTCCCCTTTTTCAACTCGATCTTGGGCCTTATCGGGGCCGCCGCATTCTGGCCGCTAACAGTTTACTTCCCTGTGGAGCTGCACATCTCGCAGAGAAAGATTAAGAAGTATTCTATGAGATGGATCGGGTTGAAACTCCTTGTGTTGGTTTGTTTGATTGTTACCCTCCTAGCCGCAATAGGATCCATCGTCGGCTTGATAAAAAGTGTCAAGGCATACAAGCATTTCCACAGTTAAGATTACTTACTTGTAATCTGAGCTATCTTAATTTTGTGGTACTGCTACTTTCAAGACAAAACACCTCGGGTCGTTAGAAACCTATTGAGTATCTAAAAGAATAAAAATACAAATATTTTAATAATACTTTTTTTTTTAAGTTAAGTGAATTAACAAATGAGTGGTTGCACAGAATCTCTATTCGACATCCAGTTTTCATTTTGGAATCGGAATCAGAATCTTGTGGAAGTTTACAGAATCTCGTTTTCAAAATACTTCTAAAATATCCTATTTAAAAACAAGTTGAAAGCTTTCGATTCTATTTTAGAATCACGCTTCTATTTTGGAATCACGTTTCCATTTAGAAAAATACAATATCATTATAAATATAGTATTGAAATAGAGAGAGTAGAAGTATACAAATTTCAAAACTTATACTATAAACTATCTTCATGCATTGAGATTTTTATTAGAGATATAGCATATATATTCAAATACATTGTGTCATTTATTTATAAAATATTAAAAATTATCAACACAATAATTTGTTGTAATCTTAATTTACAGTGGAAACTCTAAAATTAATACTCGATAAATTAATAATCTCTCTAAATTAATAAATTTCTCGATAAAATAATAAGATAATAATTTTGTAAGAAAATTCTATGTAAATATATGGTCCCATTAAAATCATAAGTTAATAATATATACATTTCATATAAGTATACACTAAACATTATATTGTTGGTTTTATATTCACAATTATATTTTAATCATTTTAATTTTTAGTAATAAATTTTATAAAAGAATTATACGGATATACTTTTCCAATAAGTCTCGCTTCCTAATTTTTTTTAAAATAGCGTTTTTGCGCTTTCATATGATTATGTTTCCGCATATTTGCTTCCCTCCGCACTGTATTTTAAGGGTCTAACAAGTACCTCAAAAATTTATGATACGAGAATACTTAATTTGTCTCTTTCTTATTTTTAATAGTTTTTTTTTAATTAAGTGATAGGTACAACATGCTGAAAACATATCAATAATAGTATTCTTAAAATATCTCTGATGTAAAACTTCAATTTTACTCTAAAATATAGTAAAAGTGAAATATGGATTAAAAAGGCTACAATCGCACTTCATTTTCCACTATATAATGGAGTGATGAACAAACAAAAAATAGATTACTCCATAAATAGATTAAACTCCATTATTGAATGCAAAATGGAGTAGGATTGGAGGATTTTTTATTCCATACTCAATTTTATTCTATTTTATAATAAAAAATAGAGTGGGTTGGAGATATCATTAGAACGGTATTATGGGAGTAGAAGATTTACTTTGAAGAATGTAGAAACATATTTAATTTGAAGTATTCAAGGAAATTAAACGTTCGTATTATGTAATGTTTTTTTTTAATATCAATCCTCTATGGGAAGTAATATTTTGTATTGGTCCCTTAGATTAAAAAAAACGAATTAAAAAGTTTAAGAGAAAACAAAATTTTAGAAAAAAGGAGGAAAACTTTGTGAGGTCAATTCAAGAGCCCACACAAGACAGAAAAAAAAAGGAGAAGGAGAGTATGAAACCAAAGGATCTAGACCTTCCGTAAGTTCTACAAAATATTCATTCACTGTATTATTCGATCCACAGCTCCGTTCTCCACACCTGCTAGATCCTCTACTTTTAAAATGGCTTTCGGTTGTCAACTGTCTTAATTAGTTTGCCTACTTCTTTGGCCGAGTCCAATTAACCATCGAAGACGCTTTAACTTATGGAGGCACACTCACATCACTCTTGTTGTTACAACTTGTGTGTTTCACGATAATGAAATCCTGAAGCAGTTGTTAGAAAATCTTCATCCTCTATAACATAACCAGATGCAAACTCATTGTGCTCACACAAAGCGAAAACCATAAGCTAAACCCTGCAGATAAGAAACACACACAAGAGGTGTGTGAGCCAATAACATGATTAATAGCGTTGATAAAAAGTCAAAGTTAGGTCAATAAGCTAAAAAGATCACCAATCTGAGGTGGTGGATTGTAATAATGAGAACGTCGAGAGCGAAACTACCTTTCCTTCAATACGAAAGATACGACCATAACGTGAACCCTTAATAGATCTGACGAAACAAGTAGATGGAAACCCAGACAAATTAACCCTGACCAGAAGAGGATCTGGGAAAGTTAATTACAGGATGATGATGGTAAAAATAGCATCTCAGACTCCGAATTGATTTTTGGAAACTTTATTTTTAAGGCATCTGTCTTGTCGGGTTAAGGATGGATTGATGTTCATGCGACCACACTATTTCCTATGTCTTTTTGGCTATATATGTTTATTTTCTTTTCCTTTTTATATTATGCCAAATTGATCCGTCAACCTTAATCTATTTTTACTTTAAAATATAGTTTGAAGAAAAAGATATCCAATTCTATTCAATTTTCACAGTATAATTAAATTAAAAAATATGTGTTCAAAAATAATTAACTTAAAAATTTGGTTTATTCTATTCATAAATTAACTCATTTATTTATTGTTCATCACTCTATTTTTTATTATAAAGTAGAATAATATTGGAGTAAAATCTAACTCTATAAAAATTATAGAGTTATTATATTTTGAACACATTTTTTAATTATGGAGATAATTTTATATTACTCGCTAAGAATTAAGACTTTTAATATATTAACTTTTTTTATGGACTACTAAAGTCTGTTCAAGACTTTTGTGGGCCTTGGGGCCAATTTTTTTTTTGTATTCTTTTAATGAAAATTTAATCTTTTTTATATTTAAAAATTAACTTAACAAAAATTTTAGTCTTTTTATAAGAATTTGTGATAAATTCAATCATAAAAATATATAAAAAATAAATTTTAGTTATGAAAACATATATATAAACATTTTTTAAACTAATTTCTTCCAAAACAAATTAAAACAAGAAAAAATCAACACAAATTGCAAAAAAAAAAAATATATTAGGCCCTTATTTTGGTGGGCCTGAGACGGTGCACCTTTTGTCCCTTCCCCTGAGCTGCCCCTATCTACAAGAGAAGAATTCGTATTAAAAATCAGCAACATTATATGGGTTCTGTTGCTTGGTTTCTAATCTCTCTCTCTTGTATTTGCATGTGTCTCTTAAATCCTAAATTCCATATACATAGGGTTGATGCGGTAGTCAGGTAGTGGTGCCTATATCTTGTGTTTGTTTGTTCAAAGTCAACAATTATTTATTCTTCAAAATGTCCCAGTCAGCCTTAATCTCCTAGAACAATTATTGAATTGAATAATGACTTAGAATTTATTAATTCTTTTTATGGAAGGAAATCCATATATTATCTTCTTTTTTTGATCCAAAATCCATATATTATCTTTCTATTCAAAACGATGAGAACAAAACAGGGTCTAACCAATAAAATTTAAAGGAAATAAATGAAATGAAATCAAGGTGTATATAACAAAATTCACCAATAAGATCAGGAAAAATGATACATTTGGTTTTAAAAAAGAACGAATTGACTTATATTTTTTGCTTTATCTGACGCGTGCCAAAAGAGGTAAGAGTATCTCCAAAATATCATAAACATTGAGGTTTGTTTGTGTATATAACAGTAATGTCATTTACTCTTTCTTTGATTCTGCTTGTAACTCTTTTCTCTCATCCTCGGTTTCTCCTCTCAAAATGAAAAGCTTTGACGCGGTGCATAATCCCTCGGCGGTGGAGTCCGGTGACGCCACCGGGAATAACGTCGACGATGATGGTCGGGAGAAGAGAACCGGGACGTCGATGACTGCGAGTGCGCACATAATCACGGCGGTGATAGGTTCCGGAGTGTTGTCGTTGGCTTGGGCTATAGCACAACTTGGTTGGGTGGCAGGAACATTGATTCTTGTAACTTTTGCCGTCATCAATTACTACACATCCACTATGCTCGCCGATTGTTATAGATCGGACGCAGGAACACGCAACTATACGTACATGGACGTAGTCCGATCTTACCTTGGTACGTATTGTTTGTCCTTTTTAATGTCAACTACTACGTTGGTATGTTTGAACCACAAAATATAAACAAAACGTTATGTTTCATTAGCTTTGAAAGATCTATAGCTATTTTCTCCTTAGAGTATGTGTACTATGCTTTTGAAATGGAAGAATATTGAATGATTATTTTTTAAAAAATATATATATATATAGAACAACAGGTGTTAGGCAAACTTGTTAGTTAAAAGTGTTTGGTTTTCTATGCTAGATTTGTTTTTTGTTGTTCTATTCCGGTTTTGCTTAAACCACCTTCAACTTGAATACTGAAAATAGTTTTGTGATGTAAAAAACGACAGGTGGTAGGAAAGTGCAATTAAGTGGACTGGCACAATACGGGAGTCTCGTAGGGACCACTATTGGTTACACCATCACTGCCTCTATAAGCTTAGTGTAAGTTATAACACAAATTTTAACTTCCTTCGATTATAGTTTTGTGATGGTGACTAACATGTTGTTGTCTTGTGTTGCGTTGGTTAGAGCGATTAAGAAAGCAAATTGTTTTCATGACAAGGGACATGGTGCGAAATGTTCCGTGCCAAACTATCCATTCATAGCGGCATTTGGGATCGTGGAAGTTGTTCTTAGTCAGATTCCTAATTTTCACAAGCTCTCTTGGCTCTCCATTGTGGCCGCCGTTATGTCCTTCTCTTATGCATCTATCGGAATTGGTTTAGCCATTGCCGTTGTGGCAAGTACGTTTTTCGCTCCCTATCTTGTGTTTTTGTCTTTCATTATACTCTTGTAGAACAGGCTCAAGCAATTTCAAATTAAAACACCATGCAAATATATCTTGATACATACATTGTAGGCATATATATGATATGCATATGAATTTTCTAATTAATGGCGTGCAAAATTAAAGGTGGGAAGGTTGGTAAGACGGGGGTGACGGGCACGGTGGTTGGAGTGGACGTAACCGCGTCTGACAAAATATGGAAGTCGTTTCAGGCGATTGGAGACATGGCATTTTCATACTCTTTTTCCCTTGTTCTCGTTGAGATTCAGGCATGCATTCCTTTTTCTTTTTTTCTTAAAGATGTTTTGGTGGTCAACATCAAAATAGAAGACAAAGAATTTTTATAATTGTTGCTTTTATTTGATTTTAATTATTATAGAAGACAATGAATTTTGTGTATGTTATTATTTATCTTTTGCAGGATACACTTAGATCAACCCCACCAGAAAACAAAGTCATGAAAAAAGCAACCCTTGCCGGAATTTCAACAACAACTGTTTTCTACATCTTATGTGGCTGCATGGGATATGCTGCATTTGGAAACCGAGCCCCCGGAGACTTCCTTACTGACTTTGGTTTTTATGAACCTTTCTGGCTCGTCGATTTTGCCAATGCTTGCATCGTCGTTCACCTAATCGCAGCCTATCAGGTAACTCATAACAACAAGAAAATATGTAAAAGAAAAAACATATGTTTTGGGTCTCTGACTTAGTTCCTACTACAGACAACTTTGAAATTACCTAAGTCTGAAGATGAAAACAAACATATTGATGATGTTTTAAAAATGGGCAGGTGTTTGCACAACCATTTTTCCAATTTGTTGAGAACAAATGCAGCAAAGCATGGCCAGAAAACAATTTCATCACCAAAGAGCATTCGATAAACATACCATTCCTCGGAAAATGGCGCATCAACTTCTTCAGACTTTTGTGGAGGACAGCTTATGTGGTTTTGACAACAGTTGTAGCAATGATATTCCCCTTCTTCAACTCGATCTTGGGCCTTATCGGGGCCGCTGTATTCTGGCCGCTAACAGTTTACTTCCCGGTGGAGATGCACATCTCGCAGAGAAAGATTAAGAAGTATTCTATGAGATGGATCGCGTTAAAACTCCTTGTATCGGTTTGTTTGATTGTTTCACTCCTAGCTGCAATAGGATCCATCGTCGGCTTGATTAATAGTCTCAAGACATACAAGCCTTTCCACAGTTAAGATTTGTTACTTGTAACTTAAGCTATCTGAATTTTGTGGGAACTACTTATTTCAAGAAAAACAGTTAGTAGTGTTGGTGCATGTCTGTCTGTCTTAAATAATTGACGGCGTTGACTCAAACGCTAGCTTATCCGGTGCGGTTTTGTCCGGTTTTTAGAACATTGGTATTATGGTATTATGGGAGCAGATTTACTTTGAAGTGTTCAAGGAAACATTCGTATTATCAGTATGTAAATGTGCAGTATCACAAACTTTAAATTTTAATTGTCAAATCACGAACGTAAATGATGTCAAGAAAGAATCACGAACATAAAAAAGATGTATTAAATATCACCCATCAGTTTTGGTACAAGTAAATTTTTTTTCAACAACTTTAAAACAAACTCAAATGGGTCACTGACTAGTTAAGCTTTATCTCCCTATTTTAGCTTAATTTATTTTTAAATCATTAAATTTATCTATCATTTTATAGTTTTGTTTTTAAAATTTAAAGTCTACATCAAATTTCTGTTAATTTTTACCAATCATGCTTTAACTTTATTTTTAAAAGTTACAACAAAAAAAATAAAGCAAATTTTTTTCTTTTGCATTTTGAATAAAAAAACTACATCCTTCTTTTTTAGACCGTAGAATCTTTAAATGAAAAAAACATCTATAATATCAAATAAATTAGATAATCATAAAAAAACATCTATAAATATTTTAATTTAATTTTGGGTGTTTTTAACTTATTGAAATATTTTAAATAACATAAATATTATTTACATATCACATTTAAATAACTGCAAACTTTGATAATTTATAAAAATATATTAATATAAATTATTTTAATTGATAAAAAAAAATTATTTTATATATACATCACATATTTCACATATTATACTTTAAAATATCTACAATCTATAACTTACAGCTACAATAAATCTAACTACAACAGAAGTCTCTGCAAAAAAATCTACAGTAACAACTTTACAGCTACAACCTATTTACATACAGCTTAATTTTTACAGTTCAATTTTTACAGTCACAGTCGAACCAATCATCACCATAGACTCTGCAAACCAATATGATAGTTCGCCATCCATATGGACAACAAATGACGCTTGTTTTCTTGCATTACGTACTAGACTGTCCATTCTTAAATTCTGCATTTGTGGTATATGAATGCGCTCTGAGCTGTTGAAACTTCTCTTCAATATCTTTACGTCTTCCAAAAAATTTGCAAAGACTGGTCATTCTTCTAGTTCTGAAATCATTTTCACCAACTGAGAACAATCCATTGCAAAAGTAACATTAAACTGTCCTAGATTCCTCATACATTTCATTGCCCAAATGAGAGTCTCTATCTCCGAGTGTAGTGGCGACTGACTCACTCTTGTATTCCTGGCTGCCATTAAACCATCAAAACCTTCCAGTGTACTATACCATCATTTTCCCGCATAGTTATCCTAATTTTTCCATGACCCATCAGTAAAACACCATCTACCTGGAATATACGCTACCATTGCTTCAACTTGTAATCGAGTTTGATTGATTTCCTGTTTCCTGTCTAAGTGAGATTTGTGCCTCAGCCCAAAGTAATGACTCTGTTTCCGTCAATTTGAAGGTCTCCCTAGGATCAATATTCAAATTGCTAAAAACTTTGTTGTTTCTTCCTCTCCATATGTACCATAAAATACATGCAAATTGATGATTTTCCAATTCAGGAGAAACCCTCCAAAATAATGGTCCATGTTTGTGAAAAGTGATTGAGTTGGAAAGATGTCTGGGTTTAATAGAATTTGTGAGAGTGCCCAAACCTCAACTGCTTGTGGACATTTAAAAAATACATGATTTATGGATTCCTCAAGTGCTCTACATCGTGCACAAATTGTATCTCCTTGTAATCCTCTTGCTCTCAAATTCTTAACCGCTAGACATTTTGATATCAGTTGCCATAAAAAAATGTTTTATCTAAGGTGGACAGCGTACTTTCCAACAGAAAGCCTTCAATGAAGCAACCGAAGGACCAATCTCTGGTGGTGTTTCTTTCACTATCGGTGTATATTCGTTCTATCTGATATCCAGAATTAACTGTGTATCTTCCATTATTGGTAAAATATCATCCATCACGATATGCTATATGTGCTTTGCTTAATGGTATACTTTTAACTGTTTTCGCATCTTGAGAATCTATCAGAGTCCGAATAATCTGTAAATTCCATGTTCTTGATGTTATATTTATTAAAGAATCCACTGTAAGATCTGGGTAAAGATTGTGTTGATTATAAATATTTGGAAAACATCTATTGTTTGGGCATGTTAAAAAGCAACCTCATTTTTAAGGTTGGATAAACCTCAAATTTGAAGTTTTTCAAATGGTAAAGCCTTAAATCTAATTTAAAATAACTTTTTTTTGCATTATAATCTTTAAGATTTACCAAAGTTGATATAATTTACAAAGCTATTATAAATAATAAAATATATAATAAAAAGCATTACAAAGAATTAACGTTATATTATAATAAATGAGAACTTTAAAACACACAAATTAAATCATAAATTAAAAGTAAAATATCAATTCACTCAATATAACTACTTTTGTAATGTTCTTATACAAAATTAATTAATGAATTTCGAAATAGTATATTCAATTATTTGTTAATTATATGTAAATAAGAAGCTTAAATTTATCAAAACTAACATTTTATATGTAAAATATTTATGAAATATAATTATAAAGACTAAAATGTTAGTACAAAAGTTAACATGGTTGGTTATTCGAAAGGTACGTAATTATAAGGACTGAAAAAATATGAAACCTTAAATATAAGGTTTTCAGATGTAAAACTTCAAGTATAGATTGCACTGTTCAAGACTTTTAAATTTGAAGTTTTGCGATTGTTCTTAAAATACAAAATATAAATTATATTTAGAATTCTAAGATTGTTCTTGGAGATGTTTTTAAGAGAGCTTGAAAATGTGAAACTGGATCATACATCTTTCTAGTCCAAGATAAACATTAACCGTAAAATCTAGTCCAAGATAAACAATTTCCGTCTTTGAATAAAGAATGAAAGAAAAAGGAACTAATGCTAAGTCAAATGGTTTACAAGGGAAACAACTCAACAAGTGAAATGGATATTTTATGAAATCTATATAAATACAATGTTTATGGTATATGAAATTAGGGCTGGGCAAAAAATCTGAATCCAAAAAACCAAACCGAACCCGATCCGAAAAAGTAACACCGAATCCGAACCGAAATTAAATAAATATCCGAATGAGTTCAAAATTTGGATATTGAAAAAACGGAAACCGAACCCGATCCGAACCGAAGTATTTCGGATACCCGAATGTATCCGAAATAGATTTATATACCTAATAATATTAATTATTTTTAGTTATAATGTATATTAAAAACATCTAAAATATATAAGATACTTTTAGGTTTTTCAAAATACTCGAAAAATATATACAAATAGTTAAAAGTAAATGTATAAAATAGCTAAATTATACTCAAAACACCAAAAATACTTAAATATATATTGATATTCTATCCAAATATTAAAACAAAATCAGTTTATATGTTAGGTTTACGTATTTTGACATATGTTTTTAAAATTTATATGTAATATATTATTTTGTTTATAGATTTTTAAAAAATAAAGTATATAATAAACTGTAAAATTTTAATAATAATTTAAATGGGTTATCCGAGCCCGAACCGAACCCGCAAAGATCCGAACCGAACCCAAATCGAAATTTAAAAATACCCGAATGGGACTGAAATCTTTGACCCTAAAAATCCGAAACCCGAATTGACCCGTACCGAACCCGAATGGATTACCGAACACCCATCCTTATATGAAACCTTTCACTTCTTTTCATGTAAAACAAAATGGAAATAATATTCAAAATTTATTTATTTTAGTTTCTAGTAGAGTACATTTAATATTTCCATTAGTTTTTTAAAAACTATTGCAGAGTATGATAACAAAGGTTCGGGTTGTTTATGAAATGGTAATGGTGATTTTCTCTAATAAACAAAAGGGGTTGAACACAGTTTAATCCCCAAAGTTTAGTATCATGACACGATTTTAATATACTATGTATTCAGAAATTCATTTATTTTTATTGCAAGATAAAATATGATAATATCGATTACTATATAAAATTAAATCAATATCTAAATCATATCGAGTTAGGACAAGTTAACTAGCAATAGAAATTTTATAAATTAATAAAAACGATAAATTAATTAAAAATTAGTTAAATTGGTTCGGTATAAAATATGACATAATTTGCTAAAATAATAAGAAAAAAAAATTAAAAAATTCTTAGCCAAATATATGGTCTCACTAAAATCATAAAGTAAAAATTACCATATATAAATTTTATATAAATATACTTATTTTACTGTTTAGTTGGCTTCAAATGAATTTCAACTTTAATTTTCTTTTTTCATTTCAATATTTTGATGTTATTTTTTGAATTACATATAAAAACGTGTTTATATTCTAAATATGACAAATTCAAATCTAGAAAATATAAATAATACATAGTATCATGAAATAAATATTCTTTTGTCTTTTTATAAAAAAGATAAATCTAAAAAATTCTTTAAATTAATAAATGTATAATAATAAATTATTATAGTCCATATATTATTAGTGTATTCATTTAACTAGTGGAGTATTTTTATTCTTCTTTTCATTATCATTTACCTAATTTCAGCTATCCTCATTGTCATAAATATAATTTTTTTTCAAAACAAGTAAAAGCAATTATACAGCAAGAACCACTGGCAAGTCAAAAATTAAATAAAAAATACCCAAAATAAAGATTCTCTAAAATGAATATAAGATTTTTTTTTTTTGAACGACAAATGATTATAAGATTCAACGTACAGAAATGCTCCTTCCACATAAGCTTTGATATCTGTGCATCTATAAATGGCTCTTAGTATACTTTGTAATAACATGTGCCAAGGACTCTCAAACACTTGTGTCATTTACTCTCTTCTCTTCTCTTTTCATGTCTCCCCCACCACCTCCCACAATGAAACCCTTGGACGCACTCCACAATCCCTCGGAGGTTGAGTCCGGTAACGCCGCAGTTTAAATGAATAAAATAAAACACACCAATCATAATTTTTATTAAAAGAGTCTGTTATAATTAAAATAAAATAAATAAATTATAATTAAAATTTGATTGTCATTAATATTTTAAATGAATTACTAAAATTTCATAGTTTTCTAATAACAAAATTTTTAAATAGTATATGAACTAAATGTTATTATATACTATTATATTTTGTATATAAACATTTTAAACAATATATTGCTGAGAGTTTCAAAATGAATAAAAAGATAATATATGGTTGTAAGTATAAAAGTTTAACCTATGTTAATATATTTTTTTGTATAAAAATATTATGTAGTTTACGAATTTTAAAAGAAACAATTTTAAAAATAAAATTTGTTAATTTACCTATTTAATATAATTTGTCATATTTAATTCATATAGCAGTTCTATTTTTTTAATAATACAGAATATAATTATAAAATTTCTAAAAAATAGTATAAATTTTTATTTTCTTGTTTTATGATAAAATTTTAGTAAATATTGATTTATAACAATATTATATTACTAATTACGAAATTAATTAATATGTTATTTTATAAAAATATTTAAATTTTAAGTAAGATTTTGTTAAATTCTTTCTCAACAGATTTTTTATAACTAAAAAAATTCAAATTTATAGTTTGTTTATTATTAATTTAAATAATCAAATATGTCATATTAACTAATTCTTTAAGAGATCTTACTACTATGACTTGTTAAGGTAGATAAAATAGAACCCTAAATTAATAGATTAGATATGCATTAGAAATATGAAACGTTATTCTATATGGTTCAACATATTACATCTTATTAAATATGGTATTCAAATGATAAAATACCGAAAATAATATATGTGTAGAGCCTATCTAATAAGAAAATAGAGATTTTTTATACCACAATTAAAATAAGAAAATAGAGATTTTTATACAACAATTAAAATAAGGTTTATATTAAGTACGCACAAATAAAAATATGAAATCGATTAGAAATATGGTCAAAATAAAAAGTAGATGTTGAGATGACATCTATTATTGTACGTGAATAGTGGAAGTCAGTTTGATTAAACCATTATCTTAATATCAATTAGAAACAATGATTAAATATATTTACCTTTAATAAAACATGATTTGAATATGGCTAGTAATTCTAGTAAGATGGAATAGGTCCAAAATTTAAAAACAACTTCTAATAGTAGATAAAAAGTAGTACTCTATTTTAATAGATTAGATACAACTCGCTATTACATGTATATTAGATATTCTATATATTTATAAACACAATAAATTAATAATTTTTTTCAATCCCAAATTAGATCATTGTAAAATATGGCATAATTCGATAAATAAATTAATAAAATTTCAAATTTTTTATGTAGTTTCATTAAAATCATAAATTAATGATTACCACATATAAATAAAATATATCCAAATCATTTTATTATTTTTGGTTACAAAATAAATTTCAACTTTTTTTCATGTCAATATTTTAGTGTTATTTTTTGAATTATATATAGAAATATGTTTCGATTCTAGCCTATGGAAAAATTCAAATCTAGAAAGTTAAAATAATATATAACATCATTAAATAAATATTATTTAAAAAATTATAAATATATAAAAAATGAAATTAATTAATAATTATAGTCCTTACGTTATTAATTTATAGAGGTTTTAGTGTAGTTTCAAAGTAAATCTTCTTTAGTTGAGGTAATTGATTTATTAACTAGTGAAGTACTTTTATTCTTCTTTTCATTATCATTCAACTATTTTGAGTTATCCTCATTGTCGTAAATGTAATTTATCTTCTTAAGAAACTATCACTAAATACAATCTAAGAGATTACACAGTCATATCTATTCAAGGTTTTCAAAACAAGTAAAAGCAATTACACAGCAAGAACCACAACAAGTCAAAAATCAAATAAAAGATACCCAAAATAAAGATTCTCTAAAATGAATATAAGATTCAACGTACAGAAATAAATGCTCCTTCCACATAAGTCTTGATATCTGTGCATTTATAAATGGCTCTTAGTATACTTTGTAATGATATGTGCCAAGGACTCTCACAACACTTGTGTCATTTACTCTCTTCTCTTCTCTTTTCATGTCTCCCCCACCACCTCCCACAATGAAACCCTTGGACGCACTCCACAATCCCTCGGAGGTTGAGTCCGGTAACGCCGCAGTGAAGAACGTCGACGACGATGGTCGAGAAAAGAGAACCGGGACGTTTCTGACGGCGAGTGCGCATATTATCACGGCGGTGATAGGCTCTGGAGTGTTGTCTTTGGCTTGGGCTTTAGCACAGCTTGGTTGGGTGGCAGGAACCATGATCTTGGTGACTTTCGCCATCGTCACTTACTACACGTCCACTTTGCTAGCCGATTGCTACAGAGCGCCGGACCCCATCACCGGAACACGCAACTACACGTACATGGGCGTTGTTCGAGCTTACCTTGGTATGCAATTTGTTATTATCCTTTAAATAAAATTTTATCAGCATTATCAAAATTTTCAGTTTTTCTATAGAATTATGTTTCTTATGAACAATTTAGTCTATCGATATTAATATTTTTGGTATTATATGGTAAAAAAATATTCTTGTGAAGATTCGTTTTGATTTTTTTCCATTTTTCATAAAGATGTCCCCATGAAAAATTAAGATCAGAGTAATGTTTTCTTGTAAAATCAAAGTAAATCAACAATTTTTTAGTGTATCTTATCTGTTGAGGAACATTATTTGTGGTTCTAGATTTTTTATTTTTAAAATTCTGCATGCTCTTCTTGGGAAGATATATGAGTTAGTTATCAAAATCTTCAAAATTAAAATAATTATGGAATTTATCTTCTTTCCAAAATTACTTAATGAATTGAATTGACTATGCGTAGGATTATCCCATTAAAGAATGCTATCATTAAATTTGATAGTTGGTCTCCCAAAAAGATTTTGAATTCGAAATGAAAGAAGGATCCAAACTTATCCACAAAACAAAAGATTATCTGACTTTTTAACATCAAAAGATTAATGACACTTGTACAATTTCGATGATTAACTCCTGCTTCTTGTAATCGCTGCTGGCGATAGAGGAAAACAAAAACTCATATCCTTTTCAAAAAAAAAAAAAAAAAAAACTCATATGTAATTTTTGAAGAGTGACTAAGTTTTATAATATACATATAACATAAAACGACAGGTGGTAAAAAGGTGCAGCTATGTGGACTAGCACAGTACGGAAATCTCGTTGGGGTCAGTATTGGTTACACCATCACTGCCTCCATAAGCCTAGTGTAAGTCGTTACACAATTTACTTGTTAACTTATTTCGATAACAATTTTTCTGATGGTAACTAAAACATGTGTGTTGTGTTTCGTTGGTTAGAGCGATTGGGAGAGCAAATTGTTTTCATAAAAATGGCCATGGTGCGAAATGTTCTGTATCGAGTTATCCATACATGGGGACATTTGGGCTCCTCCAGATTTGTTTAAGTCAGATTCCTAATTTTCACGAGATATCTTTCCTCTCCATCATCGCCGCGGTTATGTCCTTCTCGTATGCCTCTATCGGTATCGGTCTGGCCATCGCCAAAGTGGCAAGTACGGTTTCATTTCCTTTCTTCAACGTTTAAATGCTTACATGAATCTCCAACGTTCGAGCTAACCGTGGACGTGGTATAATTATGTGGAAGGTGGGAAGGTTGGTAAGACAACACTGACAGGTACAGTGATAGGAGTGGACGTAACTGCGTCTGATAAAGTGTGGAAAGCGTTCCAAGCGGTTGGCGACATTGCGTTTTCATACGCTTTCACCACTATTCTCATTGAGATCCAGGTATGTACTGCTTCCACTACGGTTCATTAAATATGTTGTGATTGTGTTGTTTTTGTGTTCATATATATGATGTATTAGTTAGAATTTGGATCTATTAATGTTTTTTTGGTAGTTAGAATAATCTCTAACTACAGATATGGATCTATTAGTTAGAGAATATGGATTTACCACTTCTATTCTCTCTTTCACCAAAAAGGGATATAAAGAAGGTGACATTTACCTTGAAGATAAGATGTTACTATCAACTAGAATAGTAGTCTAGCAGGCATGCATATACAAAAAGCTTGATGGATTAAAAACATTTAATTATATATGTGAAGCTCTAAAGATACTGAAGCTCAAATATGTTTTTTAATTTTTTTTTCTTTGTTGCAGGACACATTGAGATCAAGCCCACCAGAGAACAAAGTGATGAAAAAAGCAAGTCTTATGGGAGTCTCAACCACAACTGTGTTTTACATCTTATGTGGTTGCATTGGGTATGCTGCATTCGGAAACTTAGCCCCTGGTGACTTCCTTACCGACTTTGGGTTTTACGAACCTTTCTGGCTCGTAGATTTTGCTAATGTTTGCATTGCTATCCATTTAATCGGTGCCTATCAGGTAACTGTAGCATTGACAGTTTTCAAGTTCATTAAATCTCATAAAGCAAACGTATCACTGATAAACAAACACAAAAACAACACAATCACAACATATTTGTAGTTGTACATAGATAACCGTGTTAGAAACTTAGATCAATAGTTGAAAAGATTGCAGAAAGCGAGTTACTTTGGTTATAAAATACAGTCATTTGATACTTCTAAAAGTTAATGATATCTTCTTAACCCTATGTTAATATCATTCGCAGGTATATGCTCAGCCCTTTTTCCAGTTTGTTGAGAGCAAATGCAACAAAAAGTGGCCTGAAAACATTTTCATCAACAAAGAATTTTCGTGGAAGATACCATTTCTCGGAAAATGGCGTGTCAGCCCCTTCAGGCTGGTGTGGAGGACAAACTATGTGATTTTGACAACATTTATAGCAATGATATTCCCCTTCTTCAACTCCATCTTGGGTTTGCTCGGGGCGCTTGCGTTCTGGCCCTTAACAGTTTATTTTCCTGTGGCAATGCACATAGCGCAGACAAAGGTTAAGAAGTATTCGGGCAGATGGTTGGCGCTGAACCTACTCGTGTTGGTTTGCTTGATTGTCTCCGCCTTAGCTGCAGTGGGATCCATCGTTGGCCTAATCAATAATGTCAAGAAATACAAGCCTTTCAAGAATATAGACTAAGTTACTTGTGATGATGAACAATTTTATATGAACTATTATTTGTTTCTAGCAAAGTATTTTATCCAGTCATCCAGTGTGTCTTCGAGTAATGTTGTGAACGTACAATGTTATTGAATCGTATGAAAATTGATGTAATACTTTTATGACTACAACTACAAGTTATTTGTCAACATTGGACGTTCGAGATAGAACCAGAAACATGAATCTTTGACTAAAACAACACAGGCCAATATTAATAACTAAAACCATAACAGAACTGGAATCCACATGACCAACGATGGAAACAGTACAATTCTGTTATAAAAAAGACACATGTCATTATATCGCACCGTATTGGCTTTTTCTTAGTTATCTATATCATCCAGATTCAGAATCCAACAGTTTCTCAATACACTAACGAATTCAGAAGACAAAAATCTCTAGTTACGAGACAAGTAGCCACGTAAGCGTACAAAGAAGAGTGTAAGTGATCCATTGTCTGAACAAGATTGAAGATTAAGGTCTGGAAATTGATAGTGTGAAGAAGATGGGTTCAACTCAAACATTCAATTTTTCATGAATACAAAAGCGTAGGAGCTAGCATGTTCATCTTCTCAAACTGGCAATACCAAACTAATTTCATTTGTAACCAGCTAAAGTTAATTATCAGAATCTACTACGGACATTGTAGATCCAACAGGAAAAAAAAGGAAACAAACAAGCAACAATCTCATGTGTGTGCTGTTACATCCAGAAATTCTAAATTTGATTTTTTCATCTAATTTATACAGTTACAAAACCAAATGAAAGGCAAAAGAAGAGTGACAAAGAAACTCACTCTTCACCTCACTCGTAATAACCCAAACCCAAAAAAAAAAAGGTGAAAAGCCAATACTAAACCACACAAAGTTCAAAACAAGAAACTCACTATATACATCCTATTTTGTTAATGCCTTTAACAGAAGCTTTTTTTCAAAAAGAAAAATACTCCCAAGGCCAAATTTTCGTGACTAAATTTCCAGAAGATTAAAAACAAAAATTGAACCTTATTTTCCATTTTTTTTTCCCTCAGCCGAGTGACTCACTGCAAAGCTCTTTCCTCATCCGTTGATTAAACAACCTGCAAGCATCCATACTAAGATCAATCGCCGCAGAAAGCGCCACGTACGCAGCTGCATCCTCCATACAGCTAACGTGCTGCACACTTACCTCCACACACGGCTTACTACACTTCCCTTCACCCTCCACACTCGCTGACATCACAAACCCTTTATACCCACTCCCCAACCACAACCCGTATCCACCGTAATCCCCGCTCCCTCCTCTCGGACTACTCGCCGGCGACGTACCTCCGCTGCTGCTTCCACCGCTACGTCTTCTCGACCTGCTCACGCTACCTGCCGTCGGCGACGACCCCAGCTCGATCGAGAACTTCCCACCTCTGTGCGAACTAATGCTCGACTCCGTGAGCACGATCCCCGCGCCGCTTGAACCGTCTGGAATAAGCTCGAATCTGTAGCCGAGCCCGTCGGTGGCTCCCCCGCGTTCCCGCCACGCCTCTAGCCGCCCCCAGGGCTTCCACGTGCCGTCCCCGGGACGGAGGATGAGCCAAGAACCGGGGTTTGACCGGCTCACACGATCACTTCCCGGAGATGCCACGAAGGGAGTGACAATAGACGCCATAGCCACTGGAGAACCCGACAAATCGTGGACCGTTACGGACCATCCTTTCCTCTCTTTTCCGGGACGTTCTCTCTCGCTCCCGAACGAGTTAAGCCAGCTCCGTTGAACCCTTGTCTCAGTCGGCAACGATCTGATCATGATCAATAAACAAACATATACAAAGAGTAAAGTTTTATACTATGAATAGATAAAAGTGGTTAAATATCCTAAAGAGTAAAGTTTTATACTACTAAATATCACAAAGAGTAAAGTTTATACTATGAATAAAATTCAAAATAATATATGGCGTTAGATCTTATGTTAAAAGCGCATTTCGATTTGATTCCTCGGAAAAAAATCTTAAATTAGAAATTTTTAATTAAACTCAATTCCCGACAAATTTGATTTGATTTGGTTTGGTTCGGGAAAACTAACATTGATCTCATTGCACGATCGCCGGTATTCCGGCAACTGAATTTGCAAGTGAAAACCGGTTGCCTGATACTCCCTTGAATCTGAACCACCTGAGGACTACACTCAGGCTCTCCCTCGAACTGGAATACGAATCTAGGATCAGGCTCCGCCTTCACATTCAGATGAAACTGAGACGATGATGTCTCTTTCCCCGCTCCTTTTCCGACAGATATCCACCCGTTGTGGAACACCACGCACTGCTTCGCCTGCGTGCCGGCGAGATCCAGCGGCACGGAGACTCTCGCCAGGGGACGGCCGGGGTGCACGCCGCACGCGGCGCCGGGTCTCCCCGTGTAGATGAAGATCTTGAGGCAGGGTTTGGAGGCGAAGATGGATCTGGAGGCCAGGCGGGCGACGTCGGAGCTGCTGAGGTGGAACGTGGCGGCTAGGGTTTGGATCTCCGGGAACTGAGCGGTCTCCAGAGGAATGTAGGGGATGGCTGCGGTCTGCGGCGGGAAGTTTTTGAGTTTGATCTTGCAGAAACAGGTGGAGGAGGAGGGGTGCACGACGGAGCTCGACGTCTTCGCCGCCTGTGGAGATTTCAGAGCTAGGTTTCCGATCGTGAGACGGATGAAAGGGCAAGGATCCATTTCAGGGGACGGGGACAGAGAGAGAGAGAAGACTGAGGGTTTAGGGAGAGAGAGACATTAATGGCAGGAACTGTTCTGTGAGCAGAAACGATGGTGACTTGAGAATTAAGCCAAGGGAAAAAAGAAGGTGACGAGTGAAACGCAGCGTTTTAATGGCGCCGCTGGATTTTTAACGACTTAACCACCAGCAAACGCTGTTGTCTTTCTTTGCTTTTTGTATTGCCTCTGGTTTTTGAAGTGGGGGCGAGAAGGAAGCACAAGGTACATTTTTTCCATTTTTGCATTCCCTCCTTTCTTTTGCTTATATTTTTCGGAATTGTCTAATAGGTCCTTGTTCTCTCCGAACATAGAATGATTAGCCCAGGAATTATTTCGTAACTATTTGACCCCACTTTATTGAGTGAAAAATTACAACATAATCAGAACTATTTGATAAATTATTAATTTTCATTGCATATTACTTATAGTAAATAAATATTTTTAACAAACACATTTACTTGTACATTCACATTATAAATTTAGGATGATATAAACACATAAAACCAAATAAGACAAATTTTATTATTATAATTTATATTTGTAAAAAGATCGCTATTATGGCAGGATATTAATTATTTCCTTTTAAACATGCTCGATTAGATCAGATAAATGACCGCTAAAGCCTAAAATCGGGCTAAATTATATAAAACCAAAACAGTGATGTCGATCAGCTAATATCGTTACAATGTGGCACTTGTTTTGCAAATTTTCTTTTCAAGTTTTAAACAATTTCTTTGAGTTTTAAATGTGTACGAATAAAAGGGTAAATCCGAAATTTGGTGGTAGTTGAGGGGTAGAGAGAAAAGGCGTTGGAGCACAGCTGGGAACAGGCTGGCAAGAGATGCCAGCTAGGATTAGAGGTTGACGCCGGTGTCCTCTCTCTCTTTCTTTGAGTCTTGACTTTCTCTCTCTACCTGATCAGTGAGTGACCAACCACACAAAACGTAGGCCCCCACTTCTTTAAATTTTACGAAAGTGCCCTTCATGGCTTACGTGTACGTTCTCGGCTCTTTGTGGCCTTGATCGGGGGGAATCTTTCCGTCTCTATGCGGAGCTCACGTTTTTGTGTCAGTCTCATAGTTTTTTTTAAAATGCTTTTTTTTTTTCGTTTTGTTGTTATGGGCCGCACCAATGAATGAAGGGTCCAAATCATGTCAACTCATCCAAGGCTCAAATCCAAACCAAGATCAAATATAAATACTGGATAAAAACACCATAGCAGAAATAGTTAGACGTAATATGTTTTCTTTAGACGTAATATGTTGTTGAAGCACAGTTGATTAAAAAGAAAATGCACGCGGGCATGTAGATGATGATGCAGAAGAATGCCTTTGTCCTCATGAGTGACTGAGTCTATAACCCAAAATGTTACTAAAATATTCAAAAGAAGAAAACAAGGGAACAAAATCCAGCTATCATCCACGATCCTCGTTCAGCTTAAAGTAATAAACAAACCTAACCAATAGTTAATTGAATCTAATATGATGGTAAACGTGCACGCATATCTCTCGCCCAATCCCCAAACAATTCTACTTAAATATATCAAAAAAAAAAAGATACTAGGAAAATTATTATTAAAATGGAAGAAGCTCATCAATTTGTTTTAAATACTAGTTTACCTTTGCAGTAGAATAAAAGTGTGACTGACTATCTGATGTGATTTTTCTAAAGAACGGTTTTCCTCGGAAGTGTAAACACGTTAGAAATTTTATACTACTATACAAATGTAATAAAGTTTGGTTGGTTCAAAAATTCAGGAGAGTTGAGCCTTTGTTTCCCTTTCAAAAATTCACAAGTTTTTTTTTTTTGTTTGTGGAAAAGCTTCGATTCAAAAATGCGTTTTTCTTTTTCTTCTTCTTCAAAATGACCTAGAGAACAAACAAGTCCTTGTGGTCTGAATTTTTCTTTGATGTGTTACATGAACAACGTGAACTCCTTACAACTGACCATAACATTGTATGTAGTAAAAATCCATAATACATAAGCGAAACTCGAGATCTGCGATATAAGATGTAATTTGCACGTCGCAAACAGATATTACTTAGTAGTGATGTAGCTAGAGAGTGTAACATCGAATTAAGTGAGTAAGAACACTCAACTCGATGGATGTTTGAAGTAGCCGCTGCAACTTCACATTTCTATTCTGTTCTGTTTCTTGCAAACAACAGTGTTTATGGTTCTTGGAAAATCATGTGATAAAGATGTAAGATGTTTACCAAACCATAGAAGATGAGCTCATAGATTCTCAGAGCCACATAAGTATGAATTACTTGTTTGTTCTCCAAAATAAAATAATGAAGAAAAAAAAACATTTTAAAACTAAAGGGTAAAAAAGGAATAGATATAAAAGAAAGAGAGAAGCACATCTGAAGATCAAAGCACGACGGAAGCAAGCAGCAAAGAGAAGAGGAAGATGAAGGCGTTAGGGTATTGGTTAATGGTGGTTGGTTCGCTGAGATTAGCTTCGGTTTGGTTCGGTTTCTTCAACATTTGGGCTCTTCGTCTCGCCGTCTTCTCTCAGACCACCAGTTCTGTTCTTCTCCTCCCTCCCTCCCTATTAATAATCTCCATTTTAGAATTGATCTCAATCGATTTCATTGTTTAGATTTCGCTGAACTGTCATTGTCTTTTGATCTTAGTAGGTGATGTTGACATAAGAATCTATAGATACTTTGACTTCCTTAGTCTCTTGAGATTTTAGTCATACTTCGTCACTAGTGGCTATGGGGGTGTGTTTATTGTTTCTAGGAGAAATGATTTGTGCGTAAAAGTTTAGTTTTTTTCGGTTTCTGTGATACTTAGGCAGAGGCATTGTATCTTCCAATACGGATCCAATATATTTGGGATCCCTAAGCTATAAAGACTTTGAAAAAAATTAATGAAGAGCTATAGTACATTGCATTGTTAGATCAATGGTTTTGTAGTTCACAAGTCAACTAAGATGGAAACCCTGATTCTTCCCGATTCTTTGAACATAGTCATCATCTTTCTAGCTGACTTTGATTGCAAAGTTGCGGTAGTTTGAATTGAAAGCAAACACATTCTCAGATACACTAGTTGCTTCAGGGCTCGAGCACAGAGTATATGTTATTCTCTATACTAAAAGGCAGTGTCATGTGGTGTTTTCTTATTTGTTTATTTCTTGATCATTATAGCTTCTTTGCAAGTTGAGATTATATTAATTTACAGATTTATCTTTGTTTGGAACCCGAGTATTTGCTGTTGCGTGATGGTTTCATTAAGTTCTTAGTAGGTCATGTTCATTGAATCTCTGCGACTCTAGACCTTTCTGAAAAAAGTGTTCTGTTCCATATGACGCGTGCTTAGTGCTTGAATTTGTTAGACATAATATGTAGGAAAGAGAGATTAGTACCATAAGAACAGTAAACCGAAGCAGCATATCCAAGAAAGATAAGCAGTGTTAAATAACACTCTTTTACAATTCCTTGGTGATGCAACTTTGGTAGGAAGTGGACCACCATGCCTAGAAATCAGGAAGGGGGGGGGGGGGGGGGGGGGGGGGTATTTAGATATAGAATTGGTTGGTTTTGATTACAGTTTACAGAATCCAATGCACAATCCTTTTTTTCTTGTGGGATCAAATATGCAACTCTTCTTAAAATACTGTTGAAAGTAAATCAATGACCAGGTGAAGTGTATCAGATGCTGTAGATGAATTAGAATAGAAGCAACTTGATGTTTTTTTCGTTTCCTTTGTAATTTATGGTGCATAATATTGGCAAAGGGAGTGGTATGGAACACTGTTTTTTTTTCCCCTGTGATTGTAAGGTCATCGAAGTGTTTTTTTTTGGTCGAAGTGTTTAGTTTGTTGATTCTGGTATCCAGAAAAAGCAGGAATAGTTTTGCATCATATGAGCAACTGAAGAATATGAAACAAAAAGGGTTAATCCAGGAAAGACTATAATTCACATAGTTGAAGTTTACTTTAGGTTTCCTCAGGAGATGATCCTTATGGTTTATAGTAATAGACCCGTCCAGTCCTCATGACTCAAGACGTTCTTTCTTCTGTTTTAACTGTTTTGCAGTGAGTGAAGTTCATGGACGTACGTTCGGAGTATGGACGCTCTTGACATGCACTCTCTGCTTTCTTTGTGCCTTCAACCCCGAAAACAAACCGTTATACTTGGCTACGTTTCTCTCGTTCATCTACGCCTTAGGCCATTTTCTGACTGAGTACCTCTTCTACCATACAATGACCGTCGCCAATCTCTCAACAGTGGCCTTCTTTGCAGGTATGATTTGTGGCAATCACCAGACATTACATCACTCACTCTTGTATTCAATCAGTTAACTGTAGGCTGTGAATGATCCTCATACTGCGTTTACATGTATCTAACAGGCACGTCGATTGTGTGGATGCTCTGGGAGTGGAACTCCCTTGAACAACCGCACTCCAAACTTTCTTGATGTTTTTTTCAAGAGGACGTGTAACTGATTATTTTTCTTTGAAACTTTTTTTAAGAGTTGGAATCATCTCCGGCTTTTTTTTGCTCGGATTCTTAAAGCTGTTGATTTATATTTCATCTTCCATCTTTGATAGTCTTAAGGAGACTTGTAGGACTTGTTATCTTCTAATAAAGTATGGCTCAAAATTGTCAATCATGTGTTCTATGACAGCAGCTGAATTGATTGTTTTTACTTGTAATGTTTTCCAAATTTGAGCATGAGTATTGTGAGCAATAAATCTTTGCACTGTTCCTCTAAAACTAGCATCAAGTTTGGAAGTTGTTACACAGTGGTAGTTGTTAGTTGGTAGTTGGGAGAGTAATAGAATATTGCGGTTGTTTTTTTTTTTTTGATAAGGCATTCAAAAACTTTGTTGTTTACAAAGGCAATTCTCCGGATGATATCATTATAGATCTTTAAATTTATATATACACTTGATAAGTAAAGTTGAGGATGCATTTGCTTTCGTATAGACTATAGACTGTGGTGAGATGCACGTAGAGATGTCAATTGGGCTGTCTATATCCAATAATCCAATGAACTCCAAATAGATAAAACAGTTTATTGGACATTATATTTTTTAAATCGAAATTGTACCCGGTTCAAATTGTATAAACCAAATTAGACAATTTCCAATGGATCTTCCGCGTGGTCCAATTAAAAAATCAAGTTTAACATATAAAAATTCATATTTAACACGAGTCCATTATGTTTTGTACAATCCAAAAGCATATATTAGGTACATAAATGATTTTGCAATTTTGGCGGAAAACGGGATTTCACGGTTTTGGCGGGAAAATGTGATTTTGCGGTTTTGGCAGAAAAACATGATTTTACGGTCTTGGCGGGAAAATATGATTTTATAGTTTTGGCGGAAAAACGTGATTTCACTGTTTTATGGGAAAACACGATTTTAAGGTTTTGGCGGAAAAACGTGATTTCACGATTTTGGCGGAAAACATGATTTTACGGCAATGTTTTGAAAATCGGACCGGATACCGACTCGGTGTAGCTACTGATTGACTGGTTGGACCGGTTCAACCGGTCGAACCGGGTTTTCCATTTATGAAAATTATATATATATATATGTAATTGTATATTTATATTATATGAACTTTACTTCTATAATACATTCTCTGTTCTTTTCTATAATTAACTAAATATAAACAATTAACATAAATCTAACTATATATATAGTAAAAAAATTGAATAGTGAATACTATGTAAACTGAAATTGATAAAATCATATGATTTACAATTAAAATTATCATATTTATTTATTTTTACAACTAACATCTCAAATTTTATGAATTTAGTAAAATAAAGATAGTATATGAAAGTCAAAAATATATTTTTCACATTGTTTCTTAATAAAATAAAAAATCAATTAAATAGTGATAGTTGAATACTAATTAGAAAATTTTGAATGTTAGCTAGTAATAATTGAAAACACTTAACTATATGTTAATTTTTAAGAACCGGGTTTTAAAATTGACCCGGGTCACCGGTTTTGCTGGTTTTACCGGTTTTTCACAAATCCGGGTTTTAAACCAAACCGGACTCGACTTCTTCAGCGAGTCACGGTCGGACCGGTTCCACTGGCCGGTTCGATCCGGTTTTCAAAACACTGTTTTACGGTCTTGGCGAAAAACGTGATTTAACAGTTTTGGCAGAAAAACGTGATTTCACGGTTTTGGCGGAAAACGCGAATTATGGTTTTGGCGGGAAACACGATTTTACGGTTTTAGCGCGAAAACGTGATTTTACGGTTTTGGCAAAAAAATGTGATTTTACGGTTTTGGCGGGAAAACATGATTTTATGGTTTTGGCAGAAATACATGATTTCCCCCCATTGTCTTCGTCTGTCTCTTGCGCAAGATGGATTTACTAGAATAATTTCTCTTCTTTACTTTTGTTACTTGCAGCCCAAAAAACTCCGATACTTCAAAATCCTAAGTCAAGACTGTACTCCACAATCATAAATTCATAAATATTTAGTGTGATTTAAAAGTACTTTTAGCGATAATAAAGTAGAATAAAATTCAGAGCAGGTTTAAATTTAATGAAAGTTTTGTTCCAAAAAAAAATTATTCATCTGTTAGCATTAGCTAATTCTTGTGAAAAAGAAAAGAAAGAAAATACATACATCACAATAGAAAGAAAAGGGTGAAAAATGGAAGAAGAAGAAGAAAATAGGCCGAAAACAAGTTTTGGATGGTTTACAAGATCAATTTTACAAGTTGAGACGCAGAAGTTTTTGAGTAACCAAAATATTTCATTTTCATATCTCACATCATTTCAGTCATCTCACCAAACTTTGCTAATTTTAGTATGCTTAAGGTTATGTCGAATACTAATAATTCTTATTAAGTACATAACTTGTATTGTGGATATTATCAAATCAGTAGGATACATCGGATTATAGAATTAGCTATATTTCAAAAGTATTAGTCATACAGATTTTTAAGAAAAAATCTCTTATGTCATCGCAGGCAGTGGATCAAAAATTATCATCCGTTAGTTGAGTAAAATGTTACTAATAAGAGCAATCATGAAGGATACATACCACCTACAATCTCATACTTGTCCAACTTCTGTGTATCTACCATGTAGATATTCAAATTGGCGAACTCTCGCAACCACCCATATATACTAATATACATATACTTTCGACAATATTGTATCGAAAATGAAGAGACAATAATGCAAATGGGATGGCCTCCATAGCATATAGCATTATCAGAAATAGGAAGGGGGAAAAACTCATTTAATTGATGAAACTAAGGAAATAAAAAGTTGGTAAGCATTTAGTTCCCCGTTGATATTTTACGAGACATGATAGAGTAAACAACTCAACTGTAATCTGTAACCACACCTTTTCAGTTTCTGCTATCAGGACAACAAATTGAATACCATCTAGACCAAAGCACGATTTCACTGTTAGAATGAAGAAGAAAGAAGCATGGATGAGTGTGATCCATTGATCTAAAAAATAGAAAAGATAGAGAAGAAGAGATACTTGAAAAGATTCTGGTCTGTAACACCTTGTTCCACAAGGTAGTCTGTATAGTCTTGGCTTGCAAGTAACCAAACATAACCTAGAGTGCCTTGGAAGGCAAGACAGGTGGGGAGCTCGTCCAGCATAGTCTTATGAAGCAGATTTGAAGTTAAAATGGAGCACAAAACCATTGGAGAGAGCTGAGGTGGGGATTTTATTAGAATAAAAGTCACATGTCTTGCTTAAGGAAAAGAGCTGTCTGGTGTTGTCCCTATCTTGCCCAGCTGCAGCAATCTTCTTGTCCTCATTCTAATATAACTATTTATTGTTTTCCTAGGATAATATTAGTTTAAGAAACCCTAAGATATTGTTAATCTATTAGCTAGGGTTTCTGGATGTATTTGGCTATTTAAAGCCCTTGTTGTTACTCATTGCAATCTAAGGAGAGTAATACTCTTTCTTCACATACTTTGGTTACTAAACTCTCTCATCCTCTCATTCTCTCTATTCTCTCTGGTTACTCACGAGCTCTTACTCTCCATACTCTCCAAACTCTCATTCTCAGTTACTTATACTCTGAGCAATCTTGCTTACTCTCTTTGGTACTCATTCAAACTCTCACTCTCTGAGCAATCTTGCTTACTCTCTTTGGTACTCATTCAAACTCTCACTCTCTCTGGTCCATTCTAAACCAGACACTTAATCTCACCTATCCTCCTCATATTTCTTCAATTCTATTATGGTATCAGAGTTACAAGCTCCTGAAAACCTTTCTTACTTCCGCAAAATGAATCTCTGTTCAAAGTTCTCTTCAAAATCTGCTTGGTTACATCCTTTTATCCTCTGGTCCAAAGGTCTTCCAGGAGAGAAGAACCTCACCAGAACTCAAGATAAAAGAGTATCTCAGTCCCTAGAACTCAAAAAATCTTCAGCTCAGTCCAGCAAGCTTCATCAAAGTCCAGTCTATTGCAAAACCAGTAGGAATATTCTATTGTCCACTGGTCCACAAATCCCCATGATGGAGAACACAAAAGAAATGGCGACCTTGGAGACTGTCAAGGGTCCAAAGAAGAAACCAAGCCACCTCCTCTTGTCCAAAATGTTGAAGAAAATCTATGGAGAAAACCATTTTTGGAGCAAGATCACTGAAGAAGCTTCAAAGCTAGGCTATTCAAACTATTCTCTGGTCAACAAAGCTGGAGCTCATTCTCTGACCACCAATATTCACGACCAGCAAGAGGACAGAAGGGGTTTTAAGTGTGTTCCCGACATGAAGGATGGACACACCAAGGAGAGGTGTTGGATACTCAATCCACACCTAAAGCCACTGCATTTTCAGTGCGCCCCCATGGGCTGGAGGTCCAAGAAACCAGCTCAGATTTCTTGATAGTGAGCAAATCCTCCTTTTTAATTAGAGCATTGTGTCATATATATCTGTTTCTGTTGTGGGTTCCTAGGTTGTTTAGAATTGTTGCTTTAGTTCATGTGACTGTTTTGTTTGATCCTAGAAGTGTCTGCCTAGGTTGTCATTACTTCCTGGTAGGTTGAAACTCTTTTTTTTAAAAAAAGCAAAAAATATTTCTTTTGCATTGTCTTGTCTGTTCTGAGTGTGCTAAGCATCTAGGAGTGCTTTCTAGTTGCTGGTAGTCATGTTTAATGTCTAAGTGAGTTGCTTAGATTCATTGTTTGTCATGGTGCATTGTTAGGTGGCGAGAAGTGGTCCTGGTCATGTGTTGCATTAATGAATTAATTGTTCATGTTAATTAATTGAGGTGTATGTCTTAATTTGCGTAGAAACTAGGTTGTTGTTCTTGTCTAGTCTCTGATCCAAAAAAAAAAATTGTTGTTCAAAAGTGTCAATTTGTAGTGGTTTCTGCGTGTTTAGCAATTGTTTTAAAATTGTTGTTTAGACTTGTCTCAGGTTGTGGTATTTCTGTGTTGCATGAATACCTTCATGATGATTAGAATTCTGTGTTGTTGCTTGGACAGAATCATAAAGATGTATGTCCATTGTTTGCAGTGTGCTTTGAAGATCTAACTTGGTGATAACCAATGTTCTGATCTCTTGTTTGTCTACTGATGTCTGTGTCTAGTTAATTTGACAGGTTACCCATGTTGTTCAGAGCCTTCATGATGTATATCCTGACCATGGAGATTGCTCACTACCCATCAATCCTTTGGACACTGATTGTGTCAATTAACTCCCAAGATGGTTGAGAGGATGAATGGAGAAGTGAAGAGATTGCTCAGAAGTGACTTACCTGATGCCAAGAGGGTGGACAGGAAGTTCACTCAAGAGAAAAGACCACCACTTAAGCCAAGAAGGCTGTGGTCTCAAGGCATTGGTGATCATTGGCACTAATCTTCCAGGCTTGACCACATACTCTCATTCTCAGGTCAAGATTGAGGAGGGGTGTTAAATGAGAAGCCAATATCCATTCTTCAAGCCATTGCAAAGATTCAAGAAGACTCCAACCAGCATGGGATATTCTTGGCTGAGCAACAATAAGGTTGTCCATCTAATGTACTTCAAGAGGAGGTGCTAAAAAGGCTGATCAGAAGTTGCAAAGTCCCCCACCAAGTTGGAGACTCAAGAAGACAAAGCAGTGGCTGTTTGTGAAAGGGAATGGAGTGAGGAATTCAAGTGTAAAAGCCAAGAAGGAAGACACTCCTCAGCAACATTCCACATATATGCAAGGGAAGTACCTAAGTTACTTATTCTGGTTTGAATAGGTTTTCCCCTTGAGAGTTGATGCAAGTGTGTATGCATTGTTTGAATCAGGTACTTGGAGCTCATGAGAGGAGTCTGGTCGTGGATCAACCCTTTGATGATGGCAAAAGGTCAGAAGAAAGGGGGAGACAAAGAACCAGTCTACATGGAGATCTCCAAGATGTTTTAGTGTGAAGCAAGGAAGCCACTGGTACCTGACTTGCCATTGAAGAAAGGCAATGATCCAGAGTTTATGAGTCCCTCAATATGATCACAAGGCTCATAAACTCACTGGCCAATCCCTAGGCTGAAATGCTTGCACTCTTTTTCCCTAAGTGATGATTTTATCCCATGAGGTTTTCCACACTTAGGTTTTTAATGAGACAAGTATTCTCAGTTCCAAGCTTACCCAAGGATCTCCTATGGTCAAGCTTGAGGGAGAATGTTAGAATGAAGAAGAAAGAAGCATGGCTGAGTGTGATCCATTGATCTGAAAAATAGAAAAGAGAGAGAAGAAGAGATACTTGAAAAGATTATGGTCTATAACACCTTGTTCCACAAGGCAGTCTGTACAGTCTTGGCTTGCAAGTAACCAAACCTAACCTAGAGTGTCTTGGAAGGCAAGACAGGTGGGGAGCTCGTCCAGCATAGTCTTATGAAGCAGATTTAAAGTTAAAATGGAGCACAAGACCATTGGAGAGAACTGAGGCAAATGGGGATTTTATTAGAATAAAAGTCACATGTCTTACTTAAGGAAAAAACTGTTTGGTATTGTCTCTATCTTGCCCAGCTGCGGCAGTCTTCTTGTCCTCATTCTAATATAATTATTTATTGTTTCCCTATGATAATATTAGTTTAAAAAATCCTAAAATATTGTTAATCTATTAGCTAGGGTTTCTGGATGTATTTGGCTATTTAAAGCCTTTGTTGTAACTCATTGTAATCTAAAAAGAGTAATGCTCTTTCTTCACAAACTTTGGTTACTAAACTCTCTCATCCTCTCATTCTCTCTATTCTCTCTGGTTACTCACGAGCTCTTACTCTCCAGACTCTCCAAACTCTCATTCTCAGTTATTTATACTCTCAGCAATCTTGCTTACTCTCTTTGCTACTCATTCAAACTCTCACTCTCTCTGGTCCATTCAAAACCAGACACTTAATCTCACTTATCCTCCTCATATTCCTTCAATTCTATTATTCACGACATATCTTTCACGGCACTTTGGTGGTAAGGGTAAAGAAAAGTTATGGTTTCACAAAGCTAGTATAAATACAAGTACGCATAGCAACACACATAGGGTAGTAAATGCCTCTATTGTCCTCTACTCTCTCTAGATTTATATCAGGGTTCCTGTCTTTTCTTCTCTCTCCCTCTTTGTAGTTTCTCGAATAGTTTCTTCAGAGTTGGCACAAGCTCATTATACTTTTTCTATAACCTCTGAAAATAGAATCAAACAATAGCATTTCATCTTAAGAGTTCAGTTTGGTGCACACAAGGCTCATACAACAATTATCATGGCTCTTCGCTGCTTATCTCAATCTTCAACAACTTTCTCTTATCTCTCTAAGGTTTGTATCTATATATATCAAATTATGTTGTAGTTGTTTCCTTCATGTATAAAAAAGAAGAGTAAACTTCATTTCTTTCTGATTTGTTTTTTTTTTTTTGACAACGAAAAACTATTCTACTTTTTGATTTGTTTAAGAGCAAAAAAATTGATATAGATATATAAAAAATATAGTAATAAAAAGAGATTTTGGTTTCCTTAAAGCTCACGCGCGGGTTTGATATGTAAATGAAATAACACAGATCTGTGGATTTCGTATGCATGGGACCAAGGCAGCAGCTTCTGT
Organism: Brassica juncea; assembly: GCA_018703725.1. NCBI lineage: Eukaryota > Viridiplantae > Streptophyta > Magnoliopsida > Brassicales > Brassicaceae > Brassica > Brassica juncea. The sequence continues at coordinate 41,244,878 of CM031938.1, forward strand.
TGTAGAAGAACATGTCTCGGAGATGGTGGGGACAGGACGGTAATATTATCTTCCAATACGAATACAACAACATTTGTCCTTTCTTTTTCATTATCACCACATACACAAAGAAACATAATAAACAAGGGAAAAATAACATAAAGTAAAAGCAAAAACTAGATGCTAAAAGTGTACTCTCCTAGTTAAATTGAATTTTGTGTGACCTCAAGCTACCCGGTCATCAATGTTATTGATTCAATAGGTCAAGTTCAACCCATTCTTTTAGAAGAACTAAAACTAAAATTTGCAACAAAAAAAGAAGAAGTTAACTCAAATGTTTTTTTTTTGAACAAAAGTTAACTCAAATGTTATGTTGGTAGTTTATTCAGTAAAAATATAGTTGCTTTTGGTTTAAACTAATTCTACTACGTGGTTGTGATTTCTAGTTGTATATAATACACGAATAAAATATAATTTAATATGTCAAAATATATAGTCATTTTAAAACTTAAATGTGAGATGATAAAAGGAGAATATATTGTTTGCAATTCAATCTTTATTCACGTTTATTTTTGATGTTTAAAGTAAATAAACGGAATCTTAACTAGGCAAAAAGTTTCTTTATGTTGCAGGGAGGATGAAGAGTATGCTGATGTGGATTGGGACAACCTAGGATTCAGTCTTGTACGGACAGATTACATGTTTGCCACCAGAAGTTGCAGAGAAGGAAACTTCGAACAAGGTTGCCTTAGCCGCTACGGCAACATCGAGCTCAACCCTGCTGCTGGAATTCTCAACTACGGCCAGGCAAACCTTCAAAACTTATCCAAACAAATCACAATAATTCCTCAAATAATAAACAAATTTTCTGGTGGATTTTGCAGGGACTAATCGAGGGGATGAAAGCTTACAGAGGAGAAGATGGTAGAATTCTTCTCTTTCGTCCAGAGTTAAATGCCGTGCGTATGAAGAAAGGAGCAGAGAGAATGTGTATGCATTCTCCTTCTGTTCAACAGTTTATTGAAGGTGTTAAGCAAACCGTTCTTGCAAACAGACGTTGGGTAAAACATTCAATCTATTATGTATATGTCTTTGTTCCTCGATATGATCTTTGTTGGTTTAGTTGTCTTAAAGGCTCAAGCTTCTTTTTTTTTTGTGCATTAGGTTCCCCCTCCGGGAAAAGGCTCCTTGTATCTCAGACCATTGTTGTTTGGAAGTGGAGCAAGCTTGGGTTTGTCTGCAGCATCAGAGTTTACGTTTCTTGTGTTTGGTTCTCCTGTTCAAAACTACTTTAAGGTCAGTAGTGCTTTCAAAGGTCTTTTTCTTCATTTTCACACAAAAGATAAATCTTGATTTTAAATTTGATTGCTTGTATAGGAAGGTACAAAAGCATTGAATCTCTACGTTGAGGAGGTGATTCCACGCGCGTATCTTGGAGGAAGTGGTGGCGTTAAGTCCATTTCTAATTACGGTCCAGTAAGTTAAAAACTCAAGTCAGTCCTTTAGTATGCGTAGTACAGAAGTGTAACAAGTGTTCATAAGTGAGTCTTGTGTTTGGTAATAAACTGTAAAAAAAAAGGTGCTTGAAGTGACGAGAAGAGCGAAAGCGAGAGGGTTTGCGGATGTTTTGTATCTGGATGCAGAAACTAAGAAGAACATAGAGGAAGTTTCTGCTTCTAATATATTCCTTGTCAAGGTAAAAGGAAACTATGTTTTAAGCAACAAGTTGAATGCTTCTTTTGTAATGTAAAAAATTGAAGTTTCTTGAGTGTTTTCAGGGGAATACAATAGTGACTCCAGCTACTAACGGGACGATTCTTGGAGGGATCACGCGGAAGAGCGTGATTGAAATCGCCCTTGATCTTGGTTTCAAGGTTAGTTTCATTCCACAGCCTTTTTCCTCTTGAGGCAAAACAGAGCACATACCCTCAGTTTCAGGATAGTTTCAGTTTACTTTATTTAAGTTTACATATTCACATATAAAATTTAATTTAAGTAATGTACATAATAAATTAAATAAATACACTTGCTAAATCACAGAGAACTTACTTGGAAACCAAGAAACAGTGTGTCTACTGCTCTGTTTCCTACTTTCTTGCAACTCTTCTGCTCTGAAATGAACAGGTGGAAGAACGAGTAGTTCCTGTAGAAGAACTGAAGGAAGCAGAAGAAGTTTTCTGCACCGGAACTGCCACTGGAGTTGCTTCTGTTGAGAGCATCACGTATCAGAACACAAGGTTTCTTCTTCTTCACATACATGAATATATCATATATGGAACATATGTAGATGCTTAGAATTATACACTTGTCTATTGGTTTATCTGCAGGACTGAGTACAAAGTGGGAGATGGGCTTGTTACGCAGCAACTTCGATCTATTCTTGTGGGAATACAAACTGGTTCTATCCAAGACACTAAGAACTGGCTTTTGGAGATTGACTAATTTGAGAGAGAAAAATAAATTGTTATGTTGCACTATTTGATGTATCAAAAGATTTGGAACTCTGAAATGGGTTTTGTCTAATGAATCAGTTATGAGTTAAAACTTATAAAAACTTTCACAAGTGTTTTTCTCCCCAACATATCTTGCAAATGAATCCATTCTTTGTCTACAGTACAGTAGTATCAGATAAGTTACTTCGGCTTACCTTTTCGAATGGATAACTAAAAACGTTTCATGTCACCAAAACACGGTCCAAAAACGTCTAATTGAAAAGCCTAAATAGTCTCGCAAGAGCCCAATTAAGAATAAAGTTTAAATACTTCGGACCGGTTCTGATTGATCTTTGTTTTCCTTTTGACAGGCTACCTTAGATTGCCTTCAGAACACTTGCACAATTTTCCCTTCCAAGAGTACACTGATTTCCTGACAGAGCTTGTGAAGAACACTGAGGTTATCACCTAGGTTGAAGTCCAACATACCGAGAGCCTTTCATGAGTTAAGTATCTGGGCTTGTACTAGGTACGAGGCTTGTACCCGCTACTTATCTCGTACTCAACTTAAAAAAGCAAGTATTTGCTATCGTCAAAACAAGTAACAAGTATCTAATTTTTATTACTTACAAATACAAATCAATTATCAATCTTTATTATTTTTTATAACTACTTAAGTCGTTATTCACTATTCGTTTTTTCATATAATAATTATACTTAATATTATTAAATATATATTGTGAACATTTATATCTTTATAAACAAAACTCAATATAAATGTTGACATTAACATTTTTATGAACAAAACTCAATAGAGATTTGTGATTTAAAAATAAAGATCTTATTAAAATATTGAAATCTAATAATTTACCATCCAAAATATATTGTAGTTTAAGTTTCAAATATTTTAAATTCAATTATAGCTTAAGTAATCAAGAAATTTAGTAATATTTTAAGGTTTTTTGGGGCGGGGGGTGGGGGTGTGGTGGGGTTCAAAACCTTGGTTTGGCTATAAGTTGTCATAAACATATTCTACCTTTCGTGAGACACACGTCTAATCCCCTTTGAATCATACCACTTAAGCGTAATAATACCTCTGGATCTTTTTCTTAAACCTATTCTATCTAATTAGATTCTTTGATTAGATACGACAATTCGGATTTGAGATTTTTCCAAAGAAAATTGATTCGTAGATATATAGTCCACTAGGTTTGGTGGTTGAACTTTCATATGATATATATATATATAAAAAATTATTATAAGAAAACGAATACACTTTTGCTACGACGATATAGAAAGGGACAGGTCAAGCAATAACAGATGAATAACGTTGTTATCAAGTTAAGAACCTCTTTCTCTGACGTGGTTCTAAATCTCCATTACCTTTCCACTTGAAATATCTTCGGGTTATAAAAAAAAGTGTTGAATAGTTATGGACGAAGCTGGTGAAAAGACGATGATGTTGGATAGGACACACATGGAACGGAAGTTGTTGTTTTTTCGACAAAAACATCTGCATCTGACGTGGCTATGACTTCTCAAGTTAAAACTCAATCTCTGGAGCTCCCATGAAGGAAACTGTAATCTAAATTTATCTTTATGGTAAATCCACATTAGTACTACTGTATGGGTACAAAGAAAGGGGCCAATAACAATCCCAGACAGCGCAATTGATAATAGTGTTTGACTACTTTTCATTGAAATGTGCAATCCATAAACTAGGTCTACCATAAACTATAAAATGAATATAAGAACATTATTATATTTATATCTTTGGTCAATGGCAAAACAAATACATTTGCAAATAACCGAGATTATGCTAATAATTATTCTCTTTGGATCGAGAATTATAATAGGCTTATGTATTCGATAATACTTATCACTGGTGTTTCAAAGCGGAACTTTCTCCATACTCTTCTTTTTTAAAAGTGGCCATGTGAATCATACTACTTGAGCTATCAAAATTAAAATTAATTATTTGTCTAAGCTGGTACTATAGTTAAAGGACGAAGATGCTAACAATATTATTTGATGTTTATATAATCTAAACTATTAAAACAGAAGTACAAATAGTATTTAGCCCTAAATTTTCCTCAATAATTACAAGAGAATGCCACTGGTTTTTAATATAGAAAATATTAATAAATCAACTAAATTTAATTTACAGATTAAACGAATATCTCTTGCATATGTATATTGTTACCTAAAAGTTCGGTTCCCCTTAATGACATACAATGTCTCTTGCAATCATGTTTCAATTATATAAAAAATGAATATATTGTTTTTAATCCTTTAGCAATATAAGGTATGCATATTTTATTTTCTTCACGTTCAAATCACAACTGAAAATATATGTTTTTAAGATTTTTATTAAACATATCCCACTCAGATCAAACCATACACATATCGCATACATTTTGCTTGGAAACACATCATTATTCACAAAACAACTTAAAACTTTACTTATAAATATTTTAACCATTTAATCTGGAAATTTATGTTAACCGGCTATTTCTCATTTTTACTCTATCACATTAATGGTCCATTTATTGACTTATAAATTATCTTACAAATAAAAACTTGGACTAAGTAAAATGTCTTTCTTTTCCACTAATTATAACTATTTCATTTATTATCTTTTATAATTAATTTGACATCATTTATTACAAATTAAAAAAATAGAACTTACCAATTTTAAAGTGTTTGATTATATCTTTCTTTTTTTATTCTTCATAACTACTTCATTAATTATATTTATTATAATAATTCGACATTATTTATTTTAATTGTTAACCATATTAATTTCACAAGTTTAAATAAAATTGTTTTATCCGCAAAAAAGTTCAAACCGGTTAACAAAGAAAAGAAAATTGAACCGGTATATATAATTTTTTGTTTGTTTACAAAATCAGTTAGACATGAACATTCAAGTACTCATTCCAATAAGAATCCGGATTTTTGGATATCAGGTTTGTTGAGTTTTAAAACTAAACTCCATTCGAATATTATAAATTTCCTGACGGAATTTGAGTCGGATCTTTCTAAATTTGGGTAATTTCGCAGGAACCTAAAAATATCTAAATAAACTATATATTTAAAATATTATTAAACAAAATAAAAATTGAAACCCGTGCGGACGCACGGGTCAAACTTCTAGTTGATTTGTTATTTAACACGTGAAATGATTAAATATTAGAGGCTTATATTCCTTTCATTTCAATATAGATGATGTTTTTTTTTTTTTTGAACACAAACTTCATTTCACTAAATCAACTTGAAGAACTACAACAGCAAGAGGGAATTAGACATCCTCTTGAAAAATAAACATAAGCTACAATAGCAATTAAGATTAAACATGATAATTCTTCATAAAAAGATGACAGCGAATTCAAGACAAGGCTTGAATGCGTCGAAAAAGCATGTACGACAGCGTCGGACAGCTGAGATTTAGTCACCTTATCTTGTGACGTTGAAAGCCAACTCTCACCAACGAGAAACACCAAAGTAGTCTCGATTGCACCTTCTGGCCCCGTACAGACCGCTACACAAGGTGGCAAAACGGTGAGTAAATTGAAGCAAACTCTCGGTAATAGACCCGAGGAATCATCTCCTTTCACAGAAAAGAGGCATGGCAATAAGATTCTCTCCTTAGCAGAAGAGAATGGTAGTACCGATAACAAAGTCGATGAACCCACCGAACAATTCATCCTATAAGAGTGATATAACAATACGCGCATAATATAGATCCCAAGGAACCCCTCAGAAATCTTTAAACTAGTCAAAATAATCAAACCCGTGGTTAGTTGACTCTCCTTGTGATACGCAGTGGGTATTGATTGACTAAGCAAAGGGTAGCTTTCTTCCTTAGTGGTACTGGGCCAAGCCCACAAACAATTGAGATTCGGCCCACTAACAACCAGCCTGGCTGGAGAAACCCTGGATCCGGGATGGGAGGCGGAGCTGGAACGGAGAACATCAGGTCTGAGCTTGTAGAGAAGGGTGCGTGCGGCAAAGCTAAGGAGCACTTCGTCGTCGGGATGAAGGACGGTGGCGTAAGATGGAGGAGAGAAGGCCGTGATTATTGGAATGTTGGGGGTTGAGCAGCCGCCGAGAAGAGAAACGGAACCCCGTTTATAACTTGAAGATGATGCACTGTGGTGGCCTGAGGTGCTCTTAAAGGCTGAGTTTTGAGCTTTATCCGAGCGTAGCTCAAATCCGGAACATCCAACGGAGGTCCTCTCAGATCTGGAGCGCATGTGGCCGAACTCAAAGCTGGGAAAGAGGTGAAAGGTAGACCTTGTACAGCTTCTTCGGGAGACCCCTGTAAAGGATGCAGTTCCGGTTGCCTTGAAAACTTGAGCAAAGACCACGAAGGTCTTCTCCAGTTTCGACGACACCAGATCCAGAGAAACTGATTGAGTAAATGCGAAGCAAGAAACAAGACGAGAGCTTTGACTTGGAGTGAGAGAAACCATGAGGAAGATGTAGCGGATCTCCCGACGCCGGCGGCCAGAGGCCTTACCGGCGTCAAGAAGCAGCGGCGGCAGCGTTGTCTCGATTATTGAACCAGAGAGAAAACTAAATTCTGTTATAATTCAAGATTGCAATCTAATACAAAATTATCAAATCTATTTCGTACTGGAATCTTTCTATATATAGATGATGTTTTCATATATCTAGATAACTTTAACTTTATCAAAAACTGTAAAGCCAATTGTATTATTACTATTTTTTATAATTAAATAAATTAGTTTTAAAATTATATTTTCAGTAAATATTTTTAGAAAGGTAAAAAAAAATTTACTATTTTTTTTCGAAACTCAAATTTTTAATATATTAGCAAATAGCCAAAACTTCATCTATTGTGAAAGACTTATAAGACTGATTTATTTAATAAGTTGAATGTCTAATGGAAAAGTAAACATGCTATATCAATAATATAGAAACACCCAATAATTGTTTCAACTTTCAAACTTTTTTTGGCAAATAATAAAATACACTATCATCAGTTTTTGTACAGTTCACCTTCTTCATTGACATCTAGTAATTAAAAAAAAAAAGAGAAGTTTACCTGATTGAAACGACATCATCGTTTTTTACTTGTATCATAAGTTGTTGAGTTGTGTTCTTTTTTTTTTTTTTTTGATCAAAAGTTGTTAAGTTGTGTTCATAATCCCAATACAGTATGTATTAACCCTTGAGGAAAACATGATTGACAAATACTTTAGCAACAAAAAAAAAAGATGTCAGAAAAAAAAAAGAGCTGATATTATTTACAAACTTAAAACAGAAAAAAAGAGCTGATATTATTTACAAACTTAAAAAATTACAATTCAAAAATAGGATTCTTCATTTAAAGATACACCACATATTTTTTTGAAGTTTCATTCTTTCACTTACCACCATTAAAACAAAACAAGAACAAAGCTGCGTTAATTTCGTTAAACTCTAGTTTCAGAGAGACACGTCTAGATCTAGTTAGGTAGATAAACACAAGTGACGAAAGCAAATGAAAAAAAAACAAATAATAATAACCAGAAAAAAACCAAGATAAGAACTCTTAACAATGTCCAGTTTGGAAAAAACAGTAAATAAAACAAATCACAACGTTTTCCGGATAAAAGCAAACACACTTCACATCAGCTTCGCAATCACTTACGTGTTGGATACTTAATTTGACACTCTTCTTGCCTGGTGGTTTCTTCACTTTTTCCTTTTTTGGAAAAATCATTAAAAGAAGTTTCTCTCTTTTTTCTTTTGTTTTCCACTTTATCAGATCGACAGAATCATCTTTTCACAACCAAAGACACAAAAGGCTCTGTGACTGTGAAGATGATCAAAACATTCTCATCTCTGCGCAAAAGTTTGGTGTTACCTCTTCATGTACATATTCGTACGGTATAAAGTCTTATCCAAGACAAAACTCAACATCTCAGATGCAAATATATTTGGCCTAATGTTTTTTATTTGATATTTTCAGCTACAAAGTTTCTCTAAGTACAACGCACAAGCTGCCTCAGCGTTGCAAGAGGAGCGTAAAAAAACTACTTATCAGTAAGTTTGCATCCAACTCATATAAATAATATGCCTTTACCATTACATTAGAGAAAGCTCTGTTTTCACAATCCTTGTTTCTTTTTCTTTTTTTATGTAGAGATGATGAGTTTGCGGATTTGGACTGGGATAATCTCGGCTTTGGTTTAAGTCCAGCTGATTACATGTACGTCATGAAATGCTCAAAAGACGGTGAGTTCACTAAAGGTGAACTTAGTCGCTTTGGTAATATTCAGCTAAGTCCTTCTGCTGGAGTCTTGAACTATGGACAGGTAAGACCCTCCAAACGTTTCTTGATTTCTTTTTTTGTCTCTGATACGTTCTACTATGGACAGGCGATATATGAAGGTACAAAAGCGTACAGGAAAGAAAACGGGAAGCTGCTTCTGTTTCGACCTGATCACAACGCTGTCCGAATGCAGCTTGGAGCTGAACGGATGCTCATGCCTTCTCCTTCCGTTGATCAGTTTGTTGATGCAGTTAAGCAGACAGCATTTGCTAACAAACGTTGGGTACAAAACGCTTTTCTTTGTTAATCATTCTCTGAAGAGGTGTTTCTTTTGAGGATGTGAGTGAGTTTGTGTGTGTGTTTTGGTTTAGGTTCCTCCTTCAGGGAAAGGGTCATTGTACATTAGGCCTCTGTTGATGGGAAGTGGTCCAGTTCTTGGTTTAGCACCTGCACCTGAATATACATTCATTGTCTATGCATCTCCTGTTGGTAACTACTTCAAGGTATCTTTATATAACCTCTTTCTCTTTAGTGACGATAGAAAGATTGGTGAGTCTTTTCAATACTGGTTTTTATAGGAAGGTATTGCTGCTCTTAACCTCTATGTCGAGGAAGAGTACGTCCGTGCAGCTCCTGGTGGAGCTGGAGGCGTCAAGAGCATCACAAACTATGCCCCGGTAAGTACTGAGACCCACTTAGTTTCAAAGATTCAGAGGCTAACAAGTTTTGATAAACCATGTGGCCTAGGTTTTGAAAGCACTAAGCAGAGCCAAGAGTCGTGGGTTTTCAGACATTCTTTATCTCGACGCTGTCAAGAAGAAGTATCTTGAGGAGGCTTCTTCTTGCAACGTCTTTGTTGTAAAGGTAACAATATACATATACTGTGAACTCTATTTGCTGTATCTTCCTAATATCACTAGTTCAGGGTCGGACAATCTCAACTCCTGCAACTAATGGAACAATCCTGGAGGGGATTACTCGGAAAAGTGTGATGGAGATCGCAAGTGATCAAGGTTATCAGGTAAAACACAACTCAAAAGCTGTTTTACCTCAGAAGAACCAACAATTATAAACTCAATTAAGTGTCTCACACTTGGGATATGATCAGGTAGTAGAGAAGGCAGTTCATGTGGATGAAGTCATGGATGCAGATGAAGTTTTCTGCACCGGAACTGCTGTAGGAGTTGCTCCTGTAGGCACAATAACATATCAGGACAAAAGGTAAAATAAAATAAAATAAACTCATCAACCTGTAAACAAAGATTTGGCCTGATGTGATGATTTTTCTGAGACATTCAGAGTAGGGTATGAAACAGGGGATGAATCAGTCTGCCAGAAACTGCGTTCGGTCCTTGTCGGTATTCAGACAGGATCCATTGAAGATACCAAGGGATGGGTTACATGCGTCAACTGAGAAACCAATTATCAAACCTTCTTCTACAAAGAGAGATTACTCTGCATTTTATTAAGATGTGTATACACACAACAATGAAGAAGGCTGTGTAAATCTATAATAAAATAAAAAGTTAATATATGTTCTGATATTCATTAGGATAATGCAAAACAATGTATTCTGATTCCATATTTAATGAATGCATTCTTCGTTGAGAAAGAAAAACAACTGAGAATCCATATCATTCTCTTTTTTTAAATAAAAGAAGAAAATTAATAATAACATGGAAGAACAGATATGATACTTAGGACCAAAAGCCTTCTTCTATACAAACTCTTTCAAATTTTCCTTTGAACTCGTCCTTGGAAGTGCTAGAGCTCTGGTTTCAATGGACCTAAGACAAGAAGAAACTATCAATAAAGACAAGGAAAAGAAAAGAGATAGGAGAAGCAAGTTTGTGTAGCTTTTAGTCACCAGTATTAGGTGAGAAACTAGTCGATGGATTTGAGACGAATCCCATTTGGTAGAGGCTCTGTAGTTCACTCTCTAGTGTTGTCTACACGATTAGATTAAAAAAAAAATGTGTTAGGAAATTAAAGTGGTGGTGGTAAAAGCATGGTATGTTGATTCTGCTGTTGCTTGCCTGAGGTAATGAGTTGTATTGTGGAGTTGCGGAGGTAGAAATGTTCGGTATCGTCCCTTGAAAACCGGTGAAAGGATTCAGACCGATCGTTGGAGTGTTTCTGTCTCTTGATTGCAGAATCTGAAGGGAGAAAATACAGCTTATTCATAACTTGCAAACTACTAATCATATTCACTTTAAAGTTTTGAGAGGGATTCCGAGCTTCTTACATCTTTAGCAAGAATCCTATCTATATCAATGTTGAGTTCTGGATTCACCGTAGCGAGTTTCATAGATAAAAACTGGAGAAAATGAAGCAAGTGTGACACAGAAAGAAAGATCAGAACCAAAACCATGGAGCAAACTAACTTAAGCGTTTCAAGAATCTGGCGTTATTGGGAGTTGTTCTTACCTCAACCTGCTGTTGCAATGACTGAACATAGTTGATGATTTCATCAAGCATAACCGCTTTGCCAGTGATCTAGAATCAATCATCAACCTCAAACACTTTCAGCTAAATTTTACTCGGAAATCAAAAGGAAGTGAAAACGGCTAAAAAGCCACATTTTTAACTCCAGTACCTTGTTACATCCAGGAACAAGCTCTTGAAGCAGTCTCATCCTTTCACTTATCTTTTCTCTTCTAACCTTCAAAGAAAACAGCAAAAAATCTCAGAACCAGTGATTGGCAGGGAAACAAACGGTATAATCTGTAAAAGAGTCATTACCCTTTCTGCAAGACTGTGACTATTAGTGGCCTGACCTCTTCTTGCCCTCATATGAATGTAGTTTTCTTTAGGCGGTGCTTCTTCGCTCTGTGAGCTCTCCTTGTTCATCTTCTCTTTACTCTGATCATTTTTGTGTTTCTTCTGACTTTGAGGGTCATCTTGAAATTCATCCACAGCTTTCTGCTAATTTAACAACACTCACTTGTCTCAGCACAAACCACATCAAAAGCTTTTGTCTTTTTTTTTTCTTCTAATTTTTCTACATCTGATGAGAATCAAACCCCTTGAACCTATTGCTACCAAACCAAAACTCACCTTGTTCCATTGTGATTCAGCTTCGAGTTGTCTTCTTTTTCTAGATGGGGAAGCACCACCAAGAACAACATCATCCGAAACCTGATGACGATCCTCATAAGACTCTCCAGCTCTGACCAATCTAACAACACTTTCCCCTCTCTTGTCTGAACCAAGAAAGTGACCACCACCTCCACAATCACCAAACGGAAGAAGACTAGCAGGCATGTCCGGATAACCAGAACCGGGTTGGTAATGAGGGAAGCAACTCATCCCTGGATTGTCCATCGCCATTGAAGGATACTGTGAGCTAGAGAAGCCACCACCACCACCACCATTGACAACTGGATCCCACTCTGCAGAAGAGAAGAAAGGATCTGCCTTTGAATACAAGGGCATTGATCTTGAGATCCCACTTTCATCATCTCCATGGTTTAACCCCATCTCACCTTCAATACTCTCTCCACCCATTCCCACTGATTCAGAGAGAAACTCTGACTCGGTATATGCTTCTTTGCAAGACTTAACAAGTGAACACTGTTTGCAGAGTTTATTATACAGTGTGAAAAGAAGAACAAATTCAAGAGAGCATCAAAATCTTAATGAAGCAGAAGCAAGTCACAGCAGAGAAAGAGAACTCTCTTAGGACAAATGCCTTATTCGTACTCAAGTCAAACGAAGAAAAAAACTTAAAGAGAACCAATACACAAAGAAAGCTGAGAACTTTCAGAGCATAAAGTGGTGACAAGCAATGGGTTTAGCTAAGTTACAGCTCACAATCACAGGAGCTTAAACAAAGGAAATAAAGAAATAAAGGAAAAAGTAGATTCGCTTTTAAGAGTGTGAGATGAGAGAGAGCAACGTCACAGACAAGAACTCAGATGAATGTAAAGCTTGTGAGATAAGAGAACCAATGAATTTGAATTTAAAATGAAGGAAGCTGACACAATCACCCCATTGGATATGATCAAGTTGGTAGGATCAGAGAGGCAATGATTTGGGGAATTAATAAATGGAAGGAAGATTGAGACCAAGCCCTGTTGGAGATAGTCCAAAGATTGTGAAAAGAGTACAAAACAAGAATCAAATTGTTCGGTGGGAGTTTTTACATTTTACAGTAAACCTAATCAGGGTAGATAAGGGAAGAAGAGAGATATGAAAGGGTATCAAATGCTGTTTCTGCTTGAATTGGGAAGAATGAAGAATTTAAAGTTGGGTACTTAGAACAAAGAACAAAGAACAAAGCAAGCATCAAGTTCCTACCTTTATTATAGAATCAAAGGAAAAAAAACAGTAACAATAATTGTGTTTAGTGACAATAAAAGACCTAGAGAAAGAGAATAATTAACAGTTGAGAGAGAGATGTTGAAGTTAACACTAACAGAGGAGACACACTATGATTATTAATAGTTTAATACAAAAGACAGAACAACTACTGCCAAACTCTGCTTTCCTTTCTCTTTTCTTTTTCATTATTACACAACCTAATCTACCTCTCTAGCATATACATGTCTTAACTTTTACACCTTGGAAGTGTTTAAATTGACATTAATGTGTAAATTTTACTTCTCAAAAGATATTAAAATGTGTTTTTAGTATTTATCTCAAAGTCTCAATGTGCAAGCAAGAGGGTTCTTCTCTTCATGCCCAAGCTTTTGCTTTCTAGGTTCTACTCTGACATGTGCTTTAGAATATTATAGCATATAAGTACACATTACATGCATTTATATAAGCATAACATGATTATGTGTAAGATAATATTGTTTTTACTGGCAACTATATAGTATTCTAACAGAAGACTCTTTGCTGTGAGTCCTGTGACACACTCATATTTTTTTCTTCTGAGTGCCAACTAACCAACGCCTCTTTTGAAATAATTTTCCTCTCAGCTTTTCTAATAGCCGTGTGATTAAACCACTACGTTTACATCTCATCTCTACGCCGTTGGATCCACGCAACATATTTTTAAAATTCCTTTTTATTATTTTCCTTTCTATACTGTAATAAATATATGTAATCACATAAAAGTTTCTTCAGTTCTCAGGATTTAAAGGTAGTTTAATTTTTTTTCTAAAATAGGTGGAATGTGGCATGATGGACACACATTGTGTATTCTTTTGGTGTTATTACCAGTATTGCAACTTGAGAAGAAAAAATAAAATCGTCCATTACTAAACTTGCAGTAAAGTTTACGAGGATCCTAAAATCTAGGTGATATTGTGTGTTGATCAGAAAAAGGTGATACTGTGTTGTCATTTTCTGAAAACAAACAAAGCTAAACTGGCGAGAAGACTTTAACAATTTCAAAAATTTTACTTGTCTTCTTTGTGAAATATCGATGTCAGTTCTAGTCTAATAACGTTTGATACAACATAACATGAAACCAGCAAATCAGCATGATCCCAATACTAAACCAACAATATCTGCTAAGTACCGTTTGGTCAGGTAGTTGCAATTTTGTTTCTTAAGTATGAACAGAATCGATCCCATACTTCTTACAAATGAGTCATACACGTAGTCGGTGGTAAACCATTTTCTCAGTAACTCATTAATCTTCTTAAACTCATGCAAATTAAAGATGCGGTGGAAACAAGTTAACAATCGCATTAGTACACACACAATAATATTATTGTACTAGTAGTTAACGTTTTCGGTCAACAAAATAATCCTAGATCAGTGTCATAGGAGGAAACATAAGGAATAAAAGGGAATCTAATAGAATCAATTAACTGATAGTACTTATAAAATATATGTATAAAGTTCGAGCTACAGCTGTTTATAAGACTTGGACACACTAGTGTTCATAGGGCTTGGAACAACTAACCCCCAACAACCATAAATCATGGTCAAGCTTTATATTATTTGGTCAAACCCGCAATCATCGTTGTTAATTAGCTGTAACTCATATATATAAATGATTCATGCTAAAAAAACTATATTTTCTTATATGTTACTCCATAAAATTAACATACAGTTAACTATGTTTGTATGAAAGATTAAATTTATTAAAACTGAGTGTATTTCTCAAACTTCTCTAAACATTTATAGTATTAGAAAATATTGTTTAATGACGTGTATTATATCTATAAAATAATCCAGACTTTCTTTTCGTAATTAGATCAACCAGATTTGAACCCTCTGTGATGGGAATGTATTTACGAATTTAGTTAGGTTGCGAAAATAAAATTGTTTATTCAACGTGGAAATGGTTCTCATCATTGCAAACAAGGTAGAAGAATTAAGATCCAACCAAATTATAATAAGTGAGACTTGCACACAACTCATTCTACATTACTCCAATAATTACATTGGGCCACACTAGATTACTATTTCACGGAAAATACTCATATACTAGAAGCATAATATCATATATATATAAATGAAACAATGTTCACCGTCGATAGATATATGCCATACATGTGATCACATCTTAGATGTGTATAGTTGTATAATTACCAATGTTTAAAAATAATAGTACTATCTAATCTCCGTTTCATGTGCTGTAAAAGAACAGTGACACACGTAGAAAGTGAGCAGAGGAATGATTAAGAAACCTTAATGGAGTTGGTTAAATTTAAGGTATGAGTTCCTTATTAAACTCTGTTTTAATAAGACTATCTTAAACTTTGATTAGCGTGAATGGCAACTAAAGCGAGAAGATCCTCCGACCACGCGAGAGGACTTCTACTTA
Organism: Brassica juncea; assembly: GCA_018703725.1. Lineage (NCBI taxonomy): Eukaryota > Viridiplantae > Streptophyta > Magnoliopsida > Brassicales > Brassicaceae > Brassica > Brassica juncea. The sequence goes on from CM031938.1 coordinate 41,260,299, forward strand.
TGTGGATCTCTCTTTTAACTAAAATTATAATGGCCCACACTGAGTGGGTTACTAAAACCAGGGTTGGACACGAATACTCGTTACTTACCTTATATTCGTTATTTGACATGTACTTGCTTCGTTTTTTCAAGTATTCGTCATTGCCAAATCAATTAATAAGTACTTGCAAGTACAAGGCAAATAACAAGTATCACAAAAAAAGTTAACGATTCGCCTTGATATTATTCGTTATTTGTATTACGACTGAAAAAATGATAACTAAACCATAAAAACCAAAGTCATAACAAGTACTCGTTTCCAACAAGGCAGATACAAGTCGAAAAATTCATTACTCGTTCAAAATAAGGTAAGTATTAAGTATACATAAAAATGCAAGTACTCGTCTTGCGTCCACCGTGGTTGGTTCGTGCTCTTTTACTCGCAACAATGCTCAAAGATTCCTAGGATCGTTATTATAATCGCACATCATGAATATATCTTTGTTTCTTAATAAAAATATAACAATTTGTTACACCTATATTTTTTTTAATGGACGTAGGGTGTTTAAGGCCAAAACCCACACTAATTCCCAGGAACCGATTTACCAGTAACATACAAATTCAGTTGATGTATGTGAGAGTTAGATATCCACACCCGACTGACTATACGAGTGAGTAAATCGGAGATATGTTTTGAACCGGGACGTTTATCACTTACCCGACCAGTCGACTACACCCGCGTGGTTAAGAATATCTTTAAAATAATCAATTGTATCTATTTCAGTATAACCCGAACCGAACCATAAAAATCTAAAATCGAATGATATATGATTATTTTACGGGATTTAGGATGTAATACAAAATATATCTGACTCTAAAGTATTATTATCCGAACCCGATCTGTACCAATAAAAATTTAGTATGGAAAAACCCGAAAAACCCGATCCGGTTCCAAACGGATACCCGAACATCAAGGAAAACAAATCACGTACAATTTATTTATTTTCCCTTTTGATGACAGTAAATGGGCCTCACGTGAGAGGAAGCCTTACCCGCTAAAGTGTGTCTCTGGGCACGTGACTTTCACTCTCAGGCAGGCAGCGATCAGAGACGGAGAAGCAGAAAGGGAAGAAGGAAGGAAGGAAGCTCATGGAAGCAGGTGGCGTTACCCGTTCTCATCTTCGTCGTCGTCTAGTCTTTTAGATTTCAGCAGCTCAATTCCCTCCGCAACCCAATCGACGTTTTTTTCGAAATTGCTCTGCCCCTCAGTATCAAAATCCTTACCGAAACATGGAAGACGCATACGCCATATCTATCTCAGAGGTGCTCTGCATTTTCACTTCTCGAAAACCGGCGATAATGTTCCCGGGAACTTTTTTCACTGTGTTGGTTAGTAAAATTTTGATGGGGGGGGGGGTTTCTGTTGGTTAATGCAGGTACTTGATTTCTTTGGGGTAGACCCAACGAAGGGCCTTTCTGATTCTCAGGTATGAGTTTCTTAACCCCAATTGAGATCTCCATTGTTTGGAAGTTGAATCCTTTAACTTGTTACAGTCACTCTGAAATCTCATTTAGTCCCTGATGCTGCATTTGTAGGTTAATCAGCATTCTAGACTTTTCGGCCGGAATGGTATTGTATTACTTCCTAATACTATTTTCTTGCATTTCTATAAGATTCAGAAGTTTTTATGAAAATTATTGTCTTCTGTAATTGGAATATAGACTACAGAGTATTCCTGTTTCACTTTAAGATAGCAATTGAAGACGGTATTTTAGTTTATGATCTTCTTCGTTTAATTTTTTTTTTTTTTTTTGCATGTTTTTCAGATAAACTTTGAAACGTGCGCACTTAGAGAGACGAGTTATCCCTGCAGCATATTTGAGGATCGGCATCCGTCGACCGTGGCTATGACAGTACTTGTTGTCGTAGAGATGTTTAATGCTCTAAATAACCTCAGTGAAAATCAATCCAAGTATATCTCTCTTTAATTATTTCCTTGTTAACAGCTGATTCGCTACATTAGATGGGTCTTTTAGCTACCTCGAATAAAATAATATAAAGAGGTGAATTTCGGTGGAGTGACATCCATCAACAAATATTGGATTAAGACTGAGTAAAGATTGTATGTGATTGCAGGGTTATAACCCCAAGGAGTAATGTATGGCTTGTTGGTTCAGTTATCCTAACGATGGTTCTGCACATGCTAATATTGTATGTCCATCCACTGGCAGTCTTATTTTCTGTAAGTTTCGTCTCTTCCGCAAACCCTGTATGTCATACCCGTTTCTTGTTTTCAATCCTCTCATGTTTACTGCTTTATAGGTCACGCCATTGTCCTGGGCCGAATGGACCGCCGTTCTGTATCTCTCGTTTCCCGTAAGTATTCTCTTCTTGATAGTCTTCTAACCCTCACAGTGGAACCTTACCTTGCTATTGACCACCGTAAAACTCATATGTTGTGCAAATTCGTCAAGGAATAGCATCTGCATGGCAGTAGGCTGATCATTCAGATATGAGATGAGATTTATAAAATAAATTTAATTCCTTAATATGATTAGTTAATTTGAATCATTCTGTAAAAACTGCAGGTTATCATCATCGATGAGGTTCTGAAGTTCCTCTCTAGAAACACCGGTAATGTTTCAATTATTTTCAACTGAACTAAAAGCAAATACAGAGGCCTTGAACCTGATGTGTTCTTCTGTCTGTGTTCGTTAAATGTAGGCTTGAGGTTCAGGTTCAGATTGAGGAAGACGGGTTTACTCCCCAAGGACCGGCGTGACAAGTAGGATGAGAAAACAAAGACATGACTTTTTTGGTGAGTTTTGGCTCTCAATAGATACACACCGACACAGAGAGAGAAAGGGAATCTTAAGATATTGTAGTGCAAATCCTAAAGGCCCAGCACCATTATTAGATTCTTTCGCATTTTGTTTTTGTTGTAACCAGTTTCTCTGTATTCTTACATTAAATCAACATTAGTTTACTACTGCTCTTTGTGTCGATCGTTGCAAAATACTTAGAAGATTCCATCCACATTTATTTGTTATGTATGTCTCCCAAGACACCAATGAAGCTCTCGAGTCTGAGCTTAGGAGAAATCTATATTGATTGGTTCACAAAAAGGTAGAGTTCCAAGATCATACGTCAGAGAGAAAGGTGTCGGTCTCTCTTATTTGTTTTTAAGAAAGAAAAAAAAAACGAAAAAGGACGTAAGATATTTTGATCAGGTACTTAGTATTTATCAATCACTTCGGACAAAAAAAACATAGTTAATTATACCATTTTAACAGTGAGCAGCCCCTCCATTTGATTAGGCAAAGTAGATTTAGTTGTCAGTGTGGTGGTGACTGGGGACAAATGAGAATAATATTATAATCAAAACACCGAAAGAAAAGTTTACACTTCGATTCCGTGAATTAGTGGCAAACACAACGCTTTCCTTGCTTTAATAATCATCATAATAAAATATAATTAAACAAGAAACTTTATCAATCACATGATAAAGCCGAAAATTGATATTGATATAGCAAAACAAAGTGGTTTTAAATTCGCTCAAAATTTTTAGTCCAGAAATATAAAAAAATATGTTCATGAGGATAACCTGTCTTAGGTATGAGAATTGTATGTTTCAACGCATTCATTCACCCAATATTGATTTTTTTAATGTGCGAACCAGTCATAATTATGGTAAGAAAATTAGTAAAATTAACACCCCTGATGAATTAAAGCGTATTCGAATGACCAAGCATGTTTTCTTTTTCTTTTCCCCTTCAAAAGGTATAAAATACAAATTAAAACTAAGTTCATAACTTCAAACTTAAACATCAAAAAAATGCAAAATCATTGAAACACACAGAAGGTCGTATTTACGTATTGAACTTCAAATATCAACCAAACTTGGGTATGAATCGAGAGTAGTTTATCGACTTCTATCATTATTTCTTTGTTGCGGAAAATCAAAGCTAAAAAAAATATCAAAAATCAATCCACAAATTACTAAAGTAGAGAGAAGAAACAAAAAAAAAAAAAAAAACTAAAACTTAGGGCTACCAGTAACAGCATATGATTTGCTACGAGGATACAAGAGCTCAGAGACTTTCTTCTTAGTCGTCTTCTTCGGATTCACAGATCCTTCCTCTCCTTCTTCCTCTTCATCTATCTTCGCCATCCGTACGCTCGTGCTCTTCGGCAACCCTCCATACTTCATCTTCTTCTGCATCTCTTGTTGCAGCTTCTCTTGTTTCACCTTCTCTTGTATAAACATGTCTATCTCATTCTTGTGTCCTAAACTCCTAACCGACGCTGCTCTCACTAGCTCGCTGTAGTCATCATCGATCCCGAAGTCAGTGGCTCTCCGTGTAGATGCGGAGGATGAGAAGGCGGCTGAGGAAGAGCTTCTGCTTCTTGGAAAAGCAGTGGAGACGGAGGAGGAGGAGGAGGAAGGATACTGAGTCCGAGAGGCACAACCAGTGATGCTTCTCACGTAGAGATCACGAGCTTTGCTTAAAGCTCTGAAAGGTGTTGAGATGATTCTCAAGAACTTGTTCTGGCTTTGTCCTCCGTTTCTCATGCTCTGTTTTAGAAAATGGGTTTGTGTTTTTTTTTTTGTGTGTTTGAAATGATGGGTTTGGTGTTTGGAGTGTGATGTGGTTTTAAGGGTTTTTAAATGGCGATTTGATTTTTATAATAATAATTACTAGAAGGTTATGTTAAAGAAGAAATAATTGAGAGAATCAAAACGTGACTTTTAAGGATTTGTTAATAGTTGGTTCTTGGAAAATAATTGTAAAAAGAGTGTGGAGGAGAGCAATCACACGGTCCCATCGATAGTATAACCATTAACATGTTTTTGTTGATACACATATTGAAATATAGTGCAGAGTTGTCAATTTTCACTAATAATGTTACTGTAAATTTCAACATGTAGTTTATAGCATATTTATTAATGATAACAATTAGTAATAAATATGTAATACTAACGTGAATACATTTTGAAATTCACCTAGATTTCGTATTAAAAAGTAAAATACATCTGTACTAAAAGTACCTAATAAGTATTGGATAAGTCTTACGACATGGAGTAATAACGCCGCCTTCAATTATCTTCAATTTTTTCGCGTTTTTCTTTGTTCAAGTTTAAATGTCAAAAAAATACGAATGTCAAAGCTTGAATGTACGGGTTAGTCAATGTTGTGTATTTTTCTTCAAGACGTAGAAAATTAGATTTATCTATTTATCGAGGATACTTGTTTATTTTTCTCTCAGTAAGTTACAGATCAAAAAAAAAAGGAGTTATATTGAAACAGAATAAAGTATTAACAACTAGTGAAGACTAGATTGTCGATTTTTTCTTAGAAGTTTCCTTAGACTTAATTATAAACGTTTAGACTTATAAACGTTACCAAAATCGATTTCACTTTAGATTTGAATTGGAGTCAATGATTATTATTTTTGTACACTTTCCCAACCTCACTGGCCAAGGTATAAAGATGTGGCAAAAAAAAAGGCCATTAAACAGTTTAACAGCCATCTTCCAATTAAACCCTTGTGATTTCTCTACTATGAAACTTGTAACCGGCGGGGTCTATATTTTATGTACGTCTAAAACTTTTTAGCAACTATAGTATTAATCTTTTAAAAAGCTGGGAAACGTGCGGCGGACACAAAATATGGGAAGCGTGGCAAAGAAACATTTGATAGGTTTGGACTTTTCTTTTTGGCAGGTATGTGGGCACATCTTATTAGAAAAATGAAAAATTAGATAAGAACAAACATGTGGAGACATGTCCGACGTCAAAACTACCATTGCTTCTAGAACACAGCTAAATTATTCAAACGTAAACCCTGTTTGCATATCCTTTTTGATTAATCAAGTCGCTAATTAACAAGATTTTCTATCGACAACACATGTAATATTGTCTTGTTGACTTGAACTGCAGTAATAATATACATCTTTTCTGGTAATTACATTGTGTGTGTACTCATTATGTCAAGGAGACATATTCTAAAAAGGGATGGTTTCCCTATGATTATGTAAGTTAACAGAATTATATTTCAATAAGAAAAAACTGGTATAATCGTATAAGATTTTTTGAACAAAAAAAAATCGTATAAGATTCATCACTGTATGTTAGTCTACCCTTTTTGGAAAAAATAAGTCTACCTTTAATAAAAATTTCAACGGAAACTAAACTTATGTCAAAAATATATTAAAGATTCAACTTGAAGATATTAAAGAGTATATAAAAATTCATTTCCTCATGATATTTTTTTTACTTAATCTTTTCCTCATGATATTGTGATGAAAGTTAATGATTAATTCGTTATTCTGTTTTTTTTTTTTTTTTGGAACATAGCTAATGCTATTTAACTACATCGTATGAGAGCAGACACAGGCCTATGGAAACAAAACTTCCTTCCCGGCAAAGCCCACACTTAACGGACCTCAATGTAGAATCGCCTGATGCCACCTAGCTAGCTCCACCAACAACTACGAAACTAACATTGTCCAAACCGAATCGAACCGAAACCGAACCGAACCGAACCGAACCGAAACAATGCGTTTATTAATTTATAATCCAACTTGTCATCGATTTTCTCTCTTCTATCGTCAAAATTTCATTTTCATGCAATCGCTACACTCTTTGTTTAACCCAATTATCTTCTTCCTTTATCTGCTAATTTAGTTTCATCTATTCACATTGAGCTCAATAACAGAATCTAATCACGATTACAAACCCTAATTTTACGAATTTGATTTTGTGAGATTCAATTTCAAAAATTCCTCTTTTTTTTTTTTTCTGTTTGAATGGGAGAAAAGAGTCTCTTTTCACCTCGACGAAGAAGGAAATGGCTCATCTTCATCTCGATCTCCGGCCTTTCTGGTTACGCACTCCACAAGTTTTACCACTCACCATCCATCGCGAGGAAGAGAAAACGCCTCGCGAAGTTTCTCACAGCTATCGTCTCCGTAACCGAATCGATCTCCGACTCCGCAGAGACCATCTCCCTCGTGTCTCGCGACTTGAAAACATTCCTCGATTCCGATTCCGATCACATCCCAAACACCTTGAAACAGATCTCCAAGATCGTTAACTCCAACGAGTTCACGGACTCGCTCTCTAACGTCTCTCAGGCTCTCACTATCGGCGTCTCTCGCGGGTACAACAACTTAGAGTCTGGCCCCGATCCGGGAACCAGTGTTGTTGACAAAGTGATCGATAAGGCTTTCTCAGAGGCCGGATCCGGTTTCCTCTCCGTCCTAGTTGGTAGCTTTGCTAAGAATCTCGTTCTTGGATTTTACGGTGATTCTGATTCTTCTGCGTGGGTGAACTTGCTCTGTGATGATAAGTGTAGAGAGCTTTTATCCGATTGCATCCAGAGATTCACCAGCACTGCAGTATCTGTGTATCTCGACAAGACCATGGAGATCAACGCTTACGATCAGATCTTCCAAGGCTTGACGAATCCTAAACATCAGGATAGCGTCAAAGAGGTTCTTGTTTCCGTCTGTAACGGTGCGCTCCAGACTCTCGTCAAGACGTCTCATGACGTCTTTACTTCTTCTTCAAGGTCTAGTACCGTGTTAGAAGAAGAAGACGAGTTCAAGAGTAATGGTTGGACTAATGCTATCTCGGTTCCTAGTAATCGAAGGTTTATGTTCGATGTAACGGGAAGAGTGACACTAGAAACGGCAAGATCAGTCATCGAGTTCGTGATGATGAAGACGCTGCAAGGGTTTAGGAAAAGCTTCGAGGTGGTTCAAGAAGAGGTTACAGAGAGAGGACGCCAAGTAGTTAGATATGTTGGAGCTAAATCTTCTGTTATTGTCACCGTATGCCTAGCGTTGTACTTGCACATCATAAGCACCTGTGTTAGGAACTCTCCTATTGGCGTTAGCCATCATTTTTAAGTCAGCTTCCTTCTTCATTTAGATTTGTTATATAGTTGGAGCTGAGAATAGTGTTTTAGAGGTTGTTGTTGTTAGGGGTGGGCAAAAAACCCAAACCGAACCGAACCAAACCGACCCAACCGAAGTTAAACCGATCCAAACCAAACCGTGTTCTTTACATAATCCAATTGGTTCATGTTTTACTCAACCCGAATGGTTTGGTTTGGTTTGGATTTAAACCAAACCAAACCGAACCAAACCGATAACCCAGTATATATATATATGTATATTAACATATTATAAATTTTAGTTAAAGTTTTGTTTTTCATTTTTTCGTAACTTCCATATATTTTTAAAATATTCAAAATATGATTCTTTTGTTTACAGCGTTTTCCAAATATGATTCAAATAATACTATTATACATATTCTCTAATCATAATACCTAAAGATTGTACTAAAAACAAAACCTAAAAAATATAATCATCGAAATCGTAGTTGTCTCGTTCATCTTCTCCAATTTCCATTGTCTAAAGGTAAAATTATGTAATATTGTAGGATCAATAAAAACAAAAAGATAGATGCAAATAGTCTTTTAGTTAATAGATTTTGGAATTCTTACAAGTCTTTGTTAAACTAATTTGATTACAAAATATAATATAATAGGTTTTATAACCAACCCGAACTACAACAAACCAAACTAAACCATAATAAAATAAACCGAACTATCAAAACCTAACCGAACTAAATCTAAACCAAACCGAACTAAACCGAACCGAACTAAACCCAAACCAAACCCAAACCAAAACAACTTTGGTTTTAATTGGGTTGAGTTTTATAAAACCCACATTAACCAAACCAAACCAAACCCAAACCGAACCCGAAACTAAACCGAACTGCCCACCCCTAGTTGTTGTGTAGGTCTATTGTGCACAAAACTGATTGTTATTGATGGAACATATATTATATTATAGTTTTGATTAGGTTTCTTGTGACATTACAATCTTTAGAAGTGATGACTTTTCATAATCTCTGTGCCACTTCTTGAACAAAAGCGTCATAGATCAACAGACCTGACTTCCATTTCCCGGTCCACACTTCATACAAACCAAACTGAAGCTTGGTGTCTTGTGTTATTGGTGCCGTGGGACTGACCAAGATCTCGAATCTTCCATCAGTCTCATCTGGTATGTTAACCGGTTGTGTCCCGCCTTTGAGTTTCTCAAAGTTTGTGTTAATAGATTTGATCCTCTTCCAGATTGTCTTCCCTTTCTTACCAACTTTGGCAGACATGAAAACCGGAGCCTTGTCCCATCCGGTTGCATCACCTGTCAAGGAGATTTTGAAACCGATTCGGTACGTTTTGCCTGGCTCAACCTTGTCAAACGAACCGGTTACTTCTAACCAACTCACCATCTTCAGTTCAGCAGGCGTCCTTGGAAAACACACACCAAAGACCAAAGGACAGTTTTATTTTAGAACCTAGACTGGTTAAGAATGTAAAGATGAAGAATGTAGGTGTACTTGTCTTCTTTAGGGATGACCCAGTACCGAGAGTCACCACCCCATACGAAGTTAAGACCACTTGGCTTAAACACCCATGCTTTTCTAACGATCTATGTAAACAAGTTTTGATTGGTTTAGCTACAAGCCTAAAACAAAATCAAAATAGCAACTGAAAAAAATAAAAGTTTTGACATATTACATCTTGTTCCATGTTGGAATCTGCCTCGTAGTGAGAACTCTTGATAGCTTTTTGGGCAGACATTTTCTTTCTTACTTTCTTCTTTGTTGTTTTGTTTATGTATAAGTACACTTCTCTTCAGCGTCCTTTATATAGAGATCTGTTTTTCTTTTCACCGTAGTGAAATTTTATGTGGAAAAATAAAGATTCTGACAAAAGAACATATTAAATTGGACCCAAATGTTTACTTGTCAAGAAGTGCGTTACGTTTTTGTAAACTTTGCATAATATGAATTGTAATAACAACCATGTAAAAGGCATAAATTCAATTGGACCGCATAAGGTAAAAGCAAATATTCTCGGTGTGTGGCTCTTCTTCTTTCTCTACCTTTATATCTATCTGAACTTTTTATATATGAGTATCAAACGGATCACATATTTTTACTAAATGCTTATTGGTCATTTAAAGTTGAGAATTTTAACAGATTAGATGCTGTCGTCGCCTGTGTGAGTTCGGAATTACATTTGGAATATTTACATACAGGCAACGTCCATCGGTTGGATGAGCGGGAGGTTGACAATGATGATGAAGATGTGGTGGCGATGAGTGTGTGTTTGGCTTCAACTTGCAAACGGCGTGTGAAATCTTTGAGAAAGTAACTTAGCTTGTGGATTTAGGTGAGCTTGGCTGTTTTAGATTCCTGTTTTTCCCAATAGTGTTCTTCTAAATTCTACTCTAGTTCACCTTTAATTTTTGCTAGTGGGCGAAAGTTTGACAAAACAAAAGAAGATTCCTAGTGATTTCAACACCGAAACATAATAACCAAGATAAGCTCTAGTTGCAATTGAGACTATGATACTACACGATTAAGTATGCTGTGGTTTGAATGAACAACATTACTAGTTATGAGGTTACCTGATATGAGTATTTATCACTTCTTCTTTGATACATAATTGCCTAGAAAGAGCTTTGATTTCAATAAACAAAGAACATGCCCTTCACAATGAACATTCAGATAGTTTTATAGTTTATATATAAACCAACCAAACGTCAAAGCTGCGAAGACAAAACGGCACCTCGTTGACGCAAGCTCACGCATACGGTGTAAATTATCTCATATACGATTGAGCAACCTGCTGTTTCTTTATACTAAGCAAAAAAAGTAGAAAAATCAGAGTCGCATCATATTCTCACTCACATACCTTCTCCCAATCATCCACCACTTCTTCGCTTGATCCTTCCACCGGTTGTTTACCATCAGCTTTTGAACTGCTGCTCCCTTCCCTCTGAACCAATGGCTGCAAAGCAGACGTGTTTGGCTTCTCGGGCTCCAGTACACTCCAACGGTTAACCGAGGTTACCACTGGAGTGTTGCTCGTTGCTGATCTCCACGCAGCGGCTTGAATATCTGTAGATGATCCTCCAATGGGGGAGTCTTCAGCTCCCCAGTTCTCATCACTCTCCTGAATCACTGCTTTCTTCCATGGATTTGCTTTCTGCACATCCCGAGATGAGCTGCTAGGTAGTTTTCCCCATGCATTACCGAGTGATGGAGACTGCGCACCGTTCTGGACAACCACGGCTCCTTGGTATACAGAACCGTGGTCCAGCCTCCTCATGGCAGTGGCGGCTCGGGCATGGTCGTGGAACACGGCCAAAGCGTTCTTATCATTCAGCCAAACAAGCTCACATTCACCACCAAATCTCAGCACCAACGCGCTGATATTTGCCTCCCTCGGGAGATCCAATAAAGAGACCACAAGCCTTGGATCCATATCCACCAGCGGATCGAAGGACGGTGGGTGAGGCCCGCCTAGAGACACAGCACCACCCCTAGCTCCAATGATTCGTGTTGGCGGTTTGGACTTCTGTGTTACGTGGACCACTGTAAACCGTTTTGGCTCCCACCCTGCATTGCTAACCGCGAGTTTCCATCTCTCAGCTAGAAGCCGAACTGTATCTCGTTTATCCTTTTGCATCGGGCAGAAGACATGGACCTTAAGGGCGCTTGTGCTTCCTCTAGCCTTCCCAAGTACAAGGAACTTGAAGCGCTCTTCAACAGCCAGTACCCACTTGGGATCACGCCTGTAGATGTCCGAAATAATCTCTGTCATAGCAGAATTGTCACTGAAATGTAAAGAGTCCAGATTTGGGGGAGTGATATCAAACGCGTCCTGAAGAACCCGCTTACGCTCCAGCTTAGCACACTCATCATCACACGAAAGCTTTCGCTGCCCCAGAGGGATTCGGTTTCCATTCGACTCAACAGGCTGAAGCGTGGTTGGAAGCTTCTGCAAAACAGAGGCTTCATAGATAGAATCAACACGAAGATTGCTGGCACTTCCTCCTCCAGCATCACACGGGACTGTAGCGGTTATGCGACCACACGAACATGTTATTGTGACTGGAAATTCACATCTTGAGTCAGGGCAAGGGTGAGAAGGATGGCAGAGAGCTGCACATGTGTGCCTGCAATCTCTTCTAGGAGCACTACAAGTCTGTCCACATGTAACACGAAGACCTGCTTCAGATTCTTTGTAAGTGTCACATGCCTCCGGGTGACAAGTTCTGGCACAAGCATGCATGCCACAACGCCTCGTCTTTCCACAAATCTTGTTACATCTGATGTCTTTCAGCCCACAAGGTACGTTTCTCAGAACCACGTGACCACCAACGCATTTCTTTTCCACGGGAGCAGAACAAGGAGGGCAATCTCCAAAATGGCATCCATGCGTAGCAGAATGGCCACAAGGCTGAGGAATGGAGCATGGAAGCTGGCAACTAGGAACAGGCGTCCCACATGGTAGTGGTGGAGGAATTGAAGTATTTCCACACGCACACGTTAGATCTGTGAATATCATCTCGAGGCAAGGAGGGCAATGGCCACTATGGCACAAAGATTCACAGGAATGTTGCCCACACCTTAGCTTCTTCCCACAAGGTAGTTGGCATACGTGCGGGTCCCAATCGCCGGCTAAATCATTCTTCATCGTGTTCAAGTGAGGGCAGCAACGCTCACTACATCTGTGTCTCCCACAGCTCTTCTTACGCCCACATGGTTTAGAACACACAAACTTCTCCGTCTCTGAAGTTGTTATGTAGCATTCCACAGTCCTGGATGTCGACCCACACCGGCATTTCTGGTTGACCTGTACCAAACAAGGAGGGCAGTCGCCTGAATGGCACACCTCGTTGCAAGAATGTAACCCACAAGGAAGAAGCTTCTTGCATATGTTTGAACAAGAAGGAATTGGGTCCAAGCAACTCTGCCTGGTCTGTTCTTCTAGACGCGTTTTCCCACAATAGCACGTCTTAACTCTACTGGGCAGTAAGTCACAGTCGCCACAAGGTCCAGGGTGGCAAACCTCGGAACAGAAATGATTATCACACCCAAGCGGCTTCCCACAGTTCAAATTGCACGAATACACACCATCTTCAGCTTTCAACTCTCCCTTCACATTCATATCTCCGCAAACGACAGTCTCCACCTTTTTCTTGCAGAAACATGTGGCATTTACTAGTACCTGACAAGGATCACAAGGGCCAACGTGACATGTCTTTTCACACTGATGACGCCCACAGTTGAGAAGCTTCTCGCAACGCTGCCCACAAACAAGAAGAGATCTCCGCTCAGAGCATCTAGTATGAATCGTCTTTTTACCACAAGGACAACTACGAGGTGGAGCAAACGCCTTACAAGGAGGACATGGACCAGGATGACACTGCAAAACACAGACATGAGGACAAAGATCCTCATTGGTCATCTCAGCTGCTGCAGCGAAGTCTCTCTCCAGCGGCTTCCCACACGGCTCCCCGCATGAATGTGGAGTCAGATATGGATCAGAGGGTGGATCTTTTCTCTTCCCACAAAAACAACGATAGCATATCTCTCTTGACGATGTCAACTGCACAGATTGGCAACCTGGACACCTCCAATTATCACCTTGATTTTTCTCAGCCAACAAATCAATGGAGGTTGGTGCTCGGGCCCACTTCTTGATACAATGCATATGGAAGATGGAGTAACAGCTGGAGCAAGACCATATATTAGCAGACCGACCAACCTTGTCATAACAAATCATACACTCGATAGAGCTCTTCACCAGCTTCTCTTGTATCTCTTGAACAAGCTGAGGCAAGTTCGGGTCCGTCAACGCAATGTTCTCTTCCTTCGCTACCCTTTTCCCCTGATACACAGGCCTTGTGGTCCTAGACCCAACTCGTTGACGATTATCTGGCAGAGCTCCCGGAACATTATTGTTTCTTCTCTGTCGATTAGCTGGAGGTGGAGCAGTAACATTATTGTTCCTTTGGTGCTGGTTATAAGGCGGACGAACAGAACCGTCATGCTGCCTTCCTAGATTAACGGGACGTGAAGCAACACCAGCGCCAAGAGTTTCTGAAACTCCGGCTGTGTTAACAGGAGGATGGGGAGGCTCATTGACAACCCCCACGGAGGTAGAAGCACCTCTAGGAACCCATGTTTGCTGAGAATTCTGATGACGCCTGTCTCTCCTGACTTGAGAGCTCATGTTCTTCTCTGACTCCACAAATACAGAACCAGATCCTGCACCGGCCGTTGTCACTGTTGGTTCAAAAAAGTGCTTCTGTACACAGAGAAAACAACAAGATGACATATTCAGATTGTAGAAACTCGAAGTTTCAAATACTGATGTCCCAAAGTATCTTTGCATTACACCTAGATAACATCACCAAACACGAATACGTACAAACCAGCCTATACAACGAAAATGAAATCCCGTTATCTGCTTTGCGAAAAATCCTTACATCGGGTTACAATCTATTGCTCCTTCTTCGAGATCTCATAAAGTTCCCTACTTTATAAAATATCTAAGAAATTTAAGGAAACCCAGAGCTACCAACATATAATCTTGCTTGCATCGAAGAAGGAAACAACAAATCGCAACCAAAAAACAAATGGGGAAAAATTGGTACCTGACGAAAAAAATTACGGAAGGGAAAAGAAAAGAACAGGTGGTAGTCGCTCGATTTCTCAAGGAGAGAGAGAGTGACGGCGAAAATAGAAAGAAGGATGGAGAAGGAAGAAGAAGATATTTATAGAGAGTGAAAGTGAGAGACCGCCTTGCTGCAGCCAAAGGAATTTTAGGGAGAGGAGAAAGAGAGAGAGAGAGACGCGCACGACTTTTTCTGTTCTGCTTGACGACCACTCGTGGACCGACTTATCCCAGTGGGCCTTAAATGGGCTTATATTGCTGACTTAACCGACCTTAACCGGATCACAATCCTATGTGATGCTTTTTTTTTTGTCAACATTACATCCTATGTGATGCCTATTTTGTCTAATTATATGGCGCACATGAAAAGGCTGAATCCGAAAAAGTCGCTCCAAATGCAATAATAGATTTTTTTAAAAAAAAAAAATCGACTCTCAGTTTGTATTAGGCCTGGGCATTTCGGGTATCGGTTCCGTTCGGGTATTTCGGTTTCGGGTAGTTCGGGTAAGGGTTAGAGGATCCATTAACTACTTTACAAAATTTTGGTTCGGTTCGGTTCGGATAATTTCGGATTCGGTTCGGTTCGGATAGTAAAACTAGGAACCGGAAAATATCCGAAAAAAATTTGGTTCTCATTTAGTTCCGATTCCGGTTCGGGTAGTTCGGGTAAAATATCGGTTATTTAGGATAAAATAACAAATAATTAGGATGATTTAGATAAAAAATTGGATATTTTGAATTACTTTGGATATTTCGGATAAAATTAATCGGATAATTCGGATAGTTCGGGTATTTCATAATAATTTAGTTATCTTCAAATATTTTTGGCTTCTTTTAAATAAATTTTAAGTTATAAAGATATATTTAGTTATGTTATATGTATATACAATTAATATTTTTATATATTCGGGTACCCATTCGGTTCTCGGTTTGGTTCCGGTTCGATTCGGTTATTTTGGATATAGAAATATAGGAACCATTCGGATATTTGAGGATCCTCGGTTCGGTTCCGGTTTTTTTGCCCAGGCCTAGTTTGTATCCGAAAAAATCTCTAAAACCGCTAAAATCGCTCAAAAACAAAACTGTTATATGGAATTTTAACATAAAATATAAAGAATTATACAATATGGAAAAGGAATGAACCGGCCCACAAATTCCCATATATATACACTTCTCTATAAGCTTACATTCATCTTCTTTAAGGTGTGTCTTTCCTTACCTCTTTTTCTTTCTTTCTTTTTTCTGAACAGAGAAACTTATTCATACCAACACCGTCTAATCAGGTTGGTTAATCTTATTACTTACGGCTTACACCGTATATTTTAATTGTTTTTAATGATACAATTGCCGTTGCTATAGAATATTTAGGGTTTTGAAGATTTAGAGGTTTTAGGCTTTTTCAAGTTTGGTTGATTGCTAAAAGAGATTTTTTATTTATCTGTCTGTATTCTCAGATGGACCTCTGCGCGATATGCAAAGAGAAGAGGCAAAAGTGTGTGCTAACACCCTACTTGCCGGCGAACAAACATGAGAAGTACGCTTACTTAGTTTATGTGTTTGGCATTGAAAACGTGGTTAGAATTCTCAATGAGATTGATCCTAGCCAGAGGCAAGCTTGTGTGGACTCGCTGTGTTTCGAGGCGGAAGCACGTGTCCGGGACCCAGTGTATGGCACCGTTGGTATCATTAACGACAACAAGCGTCGTATTCAATACCTTCAACACAGTTTGCAAATTGCTCAAAGGGAGTTGGCCATGATAAAACATGGAAGATCACGTCTTTGAGGGCATCTAAGTACTGCTTTTATTTTTTTTAGTATGGGATTTGAATTGTTAGAATATTTGTTTCGAATCATGATGTCTTCGTTGGTTTTTTTCTGAATAATCTCATTATTATTATTTTTCGCCGTTTCCATGGAGATAGGGTTAAAGCTCATCATCTCTCTTTCGTTTTGATTATAATGATCCATGAGTAATATGAACATCTTGATATGTGAAGATCGGGCCAACGTTGACGACACTATGTGAACATCTCTTCGTAATCTTTTACCTAGACAGCACGCCTCTAAGTTCATATCGACCGACTAGCTAGAAACTGTATCGTTACAAGTATTTGCGGAAGTCGCATACCAAAAGTTTAAACGATTCACATAATGAAAGTACGAAATGGTCTATCATTGTTTCATGGAAATTAACGCATACTTAGCCCTTTAAACATAAGGTTCATACTTGAATGAAACTTAATAGTATTTCATTGAAAGACATAGACGTATTAAACCATGCACGTAGTACTGTTTTGTTGAACATAAGACATTCACCATAATATTGTCTTTAATGAACAGTATAATATTTGTGAAACTTCTAGTAACTAGATCAAAATATGTTTACTTGGTGGAATCAAGTCTCTTCTTGGATCGACGGAATCGAGAGACCGAACTCCAGCCATCAGTACCAAATTTGCAAGAGTATTTACTCCATATCCACAAAAGAAGAGACTTCTTCTTGTCCTTGGCGTAACAATCTTGATGATCAGCTCGAACGTTTCTTCCCATCGAAGAAGATATGCGGATCGGACTATTCTCTAAACATTTTCTATAAGCTTCAAGAAAAGGGTCAACGTCTTTCTTCCTGAAACTTGACAAACTGGATCTCGAGTTAGTAGGCGTGAAAGGACACACAACAAGGGGACTCTGCAACACTTCCTCACTATACTCAGCATGAGGGCATGGAGGCGGCGTAAGCTTGCACTGTACCTGATCACGTCCACTCTTGTTTCTTCTTCTTGAAATTCCAGGTTTTAGCTCCCATGAGAAGGGAACTTTGGCTTTAGAAGTTTGATCGAACTCATAGTTCTTTGGACTAAGCATCGTGTATGAAGACTCTTTGCATGTGGTTTCATTTGAGATATTGGTGTGTGTATATATATTAATATATATTTAAGAACATTTCGTAAAACTGTATTTGATGTATCTATATTTACCTAAGTTTTGATTAATATATAGTTGGAATGATAACATCATTAATTAGGAAGCCCTTGGCTACATATATAACCTCCTGCTTTATCCATATATATTAATACGATCATTTTTGTCTTGTACGATCTAACGCAATACAATTAAACTGAAATTAAGCATAATGTTTTGCACATTTAAAGTATTTTATTGTTAGAATACAACTTTACTCCTCTGTTGACATACATTATTCATATGTAGGCATGTGTATAAATATATTAAATATGCAAAACGATTATGAACAATTATTTCATAAAAAGTTGACAACAATTGATTTTAACATGAGGAAAGAAAACATGTTGAATACACAAGTACGTTACGGTATGTTAGTTTAGATGGACCAATAGAACACTTCATAATAACAGTATAAACAATAATCAAATTAAAAATTTTAAAAAAAAACGTGAACGGCAGGATTCGAACCTGCGCGGGCAGAGCCCACATGATTTCTAGTCATGCCCGATAACCACTCCGGCACGTCCACCTTTTGATTTTAAAGAGTAATGTAATTTTATATCTTGGCTTCTAATTTGTTGAGAACATGGCAACATTACAACTCCTAAAATCTCTAAACATAAAAGGGCTACGTTTAACAAATACATACGAAAAGTCACTGCATTATGCTGAAGAATGCTCTTCATGCAAATTAAATGATATAAAATTGTAATATGTACTTAATACATAGTATATCATAAGCAAACATCCATTATTTCTCTATTTTCTTGTTTCATCTCAAGAAACCCAACAAAGAGTGAACAGAAGTTCCCAAAAGAAACAACATGAAAGACAACAACAGAAAAAAAAAAGAACACATACTTGAGAAGAAACAAAACCAATATATATGTTATGGATCGAGAAGAGAAGTAGAGAGGCACTATAGTGGTTCTTCCATGGTCAAAATCAACTGTTTCTCTCTTTTTTTTTTTTCTTTAAGCAGCGACGTCTTTGTCCTTATCGGCAGCAGCACTGTCACCTCCTTCGAGTTGGCTCAAGTTTCCTTTCTCCTTGATAAGCTGAATATGATGATGCTTGCAATAAAGTTTCCCCTCGTGAGCTATGTAGTTCGAAGGACTTATCGTGCAGCCTCCATGTGTACACTTGAAACAGCACTTGTGGTACAATGTTCCATTCACCGACACCTTCATAAACAAGCAGTCAATAGATATTGAACAATATAGCAATTATCAAAGAATCTAATGTATGAGTTTTCTCTTGTTTGACTATAAAATTAGAAATGTTTCAGCTCTGGTTACTCTAAAGAACAGATGAGATTCTGATTACCTTCTCAATAGGATAGACAGTTTTGTCGCAGCCAACGCACTTTTCTCGAGTTCCACCAAACATATTCGACACTTTGGTCCCAGCAGGTCTCTGTTAGAGGTGTTTCAGATCAAATGTTTAAAAGTTCAAGAACCACAAAACACACAATCAAGAAACAGATAAAAAGAGTTTGTCTGAAAATTACCTCTCCCTCCAAAGGTCTATCAGGTTTTCCAATCTTTGGTGTCCCTATATATAATACGATTAACATACAAAGAATCAAACTTTTAGATACCCTCCAGAGTTTCTATATTTTGATCTGTTTATTGCTTATTGTTTACCTTCGAAGCTTTTCTCAAGACTTCCAGTTCTCTTGAAGTTTTGATCGAAATGTGGTCTGCAATAGAGAACTCCTTCAAATGAGTTGTAATTGCTAAGCTGTTTCATCAAACAAGAACAGGCAATCAGATTCATCCTTCACACTCTTCCACACCATATCAAAGATCTCTAACTCATCATCTATATCTACTTAGATCTACCTCTGGCTTTTTCAGAATGTAAGAATAATAAAAAGAATCCAAAGAATCCAAACCTTGAGAGTTCCTTTGCAATGGTGACAGCGGAAACAAGCTTTGTGGTAAATCCGGTTATCAGCGGTTAACTTGTCGACGAGGTACACGGTTTTGTCACAGGCCATGCATTTCTGAGTTGTTCCTGCGAACGCCATTTTGTGTTTTCTTGTACGAGGATCAGAGACCAAGAGTTGGAAGAAGAAGATGAAATAAAGATGATGAAGATGATAGAAGAGAAAGAGAGAGTGTCAATTATTGTTGCTTCGTTTTTCTTTATGGGGACCAGATATATTGAAAACGAACATGTCCTCTCTTCTTCTTTAACCTTTAAAGTAATTTCACTTGTACAAAGTTGGTTAATTTGAAAATTTTATTAACAAAAATGTGATGAAAGAAATTCAAATTTTGTTGTGGAAGAAAGTGTTTGAATTCAAATGCAAAAGAATGCTATCGAATTGTGATTAGAATATGAATCTAAATGTAAAATTAAAAAAATGATATAGAATGCTATAGAAAAAGTTAAAATTTTTGAACTTTTGCTAATTCATATTCGAATATTTGGGGGTGTCTGACAAATCTAGCATGGTTTTTGTCATTGTCTAATCCAATAAACAAGCTAAACGGTGAATTAATAAAAATGTACTATTATTAGGTGTAAGTAAAAGGGGGGCTCAACGGCCATTTTTTCTCTGTTAATGATTTTTGTCCAAACTTTAAGTAAGCACCAGTCAATATCTTCTTGTCTACTAGATATTTTCAACATTTAACTCACGAGTGATTTCAAATCTATTTTAGGTAGACATGCAATGGCTTGACAAAAGACAATGCTTAACATTTACACCATGATTTTCTCAATAGTCAAGAGTCTATATAATGCTTAGTGCTATACTAGTATTGTTTAAATGCCTGTGCTGTTAAGATTAATTTTACTCTCTTGGTTAAGCTAAGGAGAACCCAGAAAAAGGGGAAACAAACAACTGGAAAGAATCTGTGTCTGGTTTTAGATAATGATTAAAAGCTGTATTGCTTGTGGTAAATTGGTTGGAAATCTGTAAATATAGTAATCTTTATTTGAATGGTGTGTGTGTATATATCAAAAATATCTGAGACATACTTTACCATAAAGGCTTTGAATGAGCTGTTGTATTGACATAATTGGTTGGAAGGGAATGAGTGATCATAATGACACCTAACACCTTTGTTTAATCAAACACCTAACCTTATTTTAATTGTTACTTAAATATACAAACCCCTGCCGCCGAAAAAAAAAATATACAAACCATTTTCCAGATAGTTTTTTTTTCCCCACCCCCTTAGATTTATGGGCCTTCCCTTTTTGCCAGCATGGGCCACTACTCTCTCATATTAATGGAAATTTTTGACTTTTCTTCTGTGATCTTCTCCCATTTTTCTCCCTCTAGATGCAACGAAACTTTCGACCAAAAAAAAAAGATGCAACAAAACTTTTGGTGCACAAAAAAATATAACGAAATTTAAGGTTAGAGGCCAGTGACTGTATTTTTTTTTCAATTCTCAAACAACCTAGAACGTTGTTAGTTGTTACCCACTATATTTAACATGTCTTTAAGTGTTAAAAATACGAGTTTTCCTAGAGCAAAAAAAATCGTAAGATTTAATACCCCGTTTCACATATGACCAGACGATGATGCTATAGTTTGGTGAACAATCACCACATTCACCACTAACAGAAAAACATTTTAATAATACGCGAATCAATTGGTTAACTGGTTTGGGCTTTAACTCAAGCCCATATAAATAAGACAAAGATCATGTAGGCATCACCACTCTCCTCCAAAAAGATAACGTACGAAGTACGAACAAGCAAGCAAGTAGAGAGTCAAGTCAACTGTCCGAACGTTGACCAAATCTCTCACTTCCTTCCACGGTTCCACTTCCACCTTCTCTCTCCGGCCAAATCTAAGATCTCACTCTCGTCGGCTATCGTCTCCGCTCACCAATTTCTCCGGTAAACTTTATTCACATTCTGATCTTACAAGCTCCTTTGCAAAATCGACTAAGATTTTTCAAGCTCAAGATTTTATCTTTTTCATTTTCACTATCAATGGAACAATCTCTAATTCTCTATGCACAAGAATTCTTCTAAAAAACACAAAGTTCAGATTCTAAAACTTTATGTTGTTTCAAGTAAATTAATTCTTTAATTTTTTGTTCTTGAGGTGTTACTTGATGTTTGTATGATCAAAGTGAGTTATTATTATTAAGAGTTTCGGATGGAATAGTTATGAATTTTTTTTTCTGTTTATCAACTGGTGAATTGTGATGAAGAAGGAGAAAAAAGAAAAGAATGGCGACACCAGTTGATCCTCCTAACGGTGTTAGGAACCAAGGGAAGCATTACTTCACCATGTGGCAAAACCTATTCGAGATCGACACTAAGTACATACCAATCAAACCCATTGGCCGAGGCGCATACGGTGTAGTCTGCTCTTCTGTTAACACTGATAACAACGAGAAAGTCGCTATCAAGAAGATTCACAACGTGTACGAGAATAGGATCGATGCCTTGAGGACTCTAAGGGAGCTCAAGCTTCTGCGCCATCTTAGACATGAGAATGTCATCGCTTTGAAAGATGTCATGATGCCTATTCATAAGAGGAGCTTCAAGGATGTGTATCTTGTTTATGAGCTAATGGATACAGACCTCCACCAGATTATCAAGTCTTCTCAAGTTCTTAGTAATGATCACTGCCAATACTTCTTGTTCCAGGTACATGATTGGTTTGGATCCTATCAATTACCCGATCTGATCCTAGAATCAAAAAATCAAAACTAAACCAGAACCAAACCGGTACCCAGATTTCTTTAATATAGTTTACATACTTATAAAGACTAACTATATTTAGTTTTAAAATAATTAAATAATTTTAAAAATATTATTTATGAACCGAAATATCCAAAAAATAAATTACCAAAATATTTTATCCGAAGTATTTAAAATTATCCAACTTTTCTAATTTTTATCTGAAAACTTAAAAATATGATTTTTAATCTGAAAACCTTAATTTTCTGACTTCTTAACCTAAATTAACCCAAAAAACAGAACCGCATAGATCCAAAATTACCTTGCATATTAGTTGGTTCCCAACTTTATTATCCGAATTGAACTAAACACCGAAATAATTGAACCGAAACCAAACCAAAATTTTTAAATACCTGAACGGATCCTAATCTCTAGAACCGAACTACCAAACCAGAACCGAGCCGAAAAGAATGTTCAAGTTCTAGCTTCTGTGTTTGTCTTGCTTTCTGCTTAAGTTTGCTTTGTTCTGTTTTGTAGTTGCTTCGAGGGCTAAAGTATATACACTCAGCCAACATCCTTCACCGAGATTTGAAACCAGGTAACCTCCTTATCAACGCGAACTGCGATCTGAAGATATGTGACTTCGGCCTTGCGAGGACGAGCAACACCAAGGGACAGTTCATGACTGAATATGTGGTGACTCGTTGGTACAGAGCACCTGAGCTTCTCCTCTGCTGTGACAACTACGGAACATCCATCGATGTCTGGTCCGTTGGTTGCATTTTCGCCGAGCTTCTTGGTAGGAAACCGATATTCCAAGGAACTGAATGCCTAAACCAGCTTAAACTCATCGTCAACATACTCGGAAGCCAGAGAGACGAAGATCTTGAGTTCATAGATAACCCCAAAGCCAAACGTTACATCAGATCGCTTCCTTATTCGCCAGGGATGTCTTTATCCAGGCTTTACCCGGGTGCTCATGTTTTGGCCATCGACCTTCTTCAGAAAATGCTTGTTTTTGACCCGTCCAAGAGGATTAGTGTCACCGAAGCGCTTCAGCATCCTTACATGGCGCCTCTTTATGACCCGAATGCAAACCCTCCGGCTCAAGTTCCTATTGATCTGGATGTGGATGAGGAATTGGGAGAGGAGATGATAAGAGAGATGATGTGGAATGAGATGCTTCATTACCATCCTCAAGCTTCGACATCTGAGCTGCTTTGAGGTCAAGTCTTATACTGGTAACTAACAGAGATCTTATGTTACTTATGTCTTATATCTATATAGTCTTAATAAGAATAACTTGAAGTTTAAAACCAGTCGTGATGCCATGGAAGCTGTCTTTTTTTTGTCCTAAAAGCTGAGTGAGCCTGTGAGACTGTAACATGTATGTACATAGAGTGATATGTTTTTCTTGTTTGTTTCTTTCAGAACTTCGAACCCTCTGATGCAGTGAGATGTTTTGCGTGTTACAAAAGTCTTCATTCACGAAACTAGGATCTCCTTTCACACTCATATGATCAAATATAATAAATAGGACTAGGCCGTTGCAGTTACCTAACTGAAACCAAACTTATTGTTACCCTCCCTACATCACGTGCGTTGCTTCCTCCTCCTTTTTTGTCGACACATGAATTGTTTCTTATAGTGTTTTTTTTTCTCTTTGTTAATCCACTGTTTAGCTAAAACGTCATTTAAGTAAATCAATTTTTTGATTTGAATTTAAGTATAATATTCCCAAGTACATGGCTAAGCATGAAATTCCTATCTCTTTCTCAGTCAAAATTAACAATCACTAAAGATAAACGAGTAAGCCATCATGGAAAATGAAATAAACCTTGCTTGTCCCACAAGAAAGTCAATCAGTAAAGATCACAACTGGGATGAAATATGACGTTTCTTTTTTTTTTTTTATGTGATAGAAACTATTCTATTCGTCCCATGAGAATTTTTAAAAAGTTTATAATATATGTGATCCCATCATTTTATCACATCGAATGAGATCTGGTCAAATCTTCCAATCTATTTGTTTATAAGAAAATGATAATCTATAGTTTAAAGACAAGTTTCATTATGATAACTATAAAAGCCGTCTCTCTTGTCGGAATACTTAAACATAACAACTTCTCCATAAACCAAAAAAACCGTCAACCTCTCCAATCCTCACACACACACACAGACAAAGAACCAGTCAATATGGTGAGTCCCTTTTCATCACCGAAGAGATCTAGGAAAGAAAGCAATAACCCTTATTCGAGTCGCGGTCTTGATAAGTTCTCTGCACTTCTCTCTGAGCTCGACGAGAAGAGACAGAGCATCTACGCGAATAGGCTCGACTCCGATGGGCCTCCTCTTGTCCGGTTTGTGTTCAAAAGCTCCGGAGAGTGCGTCCCTGTGATGATCAAGACAAAGAAGGTAACCAAGAAGAAGGTCGATGGTCAAAAAGGTGATCTCAAGATCAAGACCGAGTCAAAAACAAAGGAGGCGAAAGAAATAAAGGAGACAGAGTCAGAAACAACGGAGCGGAAACAGAGATGTGTATTGAACGAGAATCTTAAGAAGATTTCGAGACCAAAACGTTTTTTGCCTGTGACAGTGATCTTGGTTCTAGTCTTCTTGGTGTTGTTTGGAAGAACCGTTTCGATCATGTGCACTTGTATCGTTTGGTACTTGGTTCCAATGATCAAAGAACAGAGCAGAAACAGAGGATCAACATACAAGACCAAAAAGAAGAAGAAAATGAATGGATCATCATCGTTTAAGCAGAGGATGGTGAGTCGTGACCATACTGTTGTCAAGGAGAAGTTTCCACATCAGGCTGCAGCTCCTGGTAAAACTCGGTGACGAAAAACTGATTTAACCTTGTTCTTTTAATTGTGTTTTGAAAGTTTATTTTATTCGTTTCATCTGACACTAACATTAATCTTTTTGATGGTTTTGGTCCTTCTTCTTTGCTTTGTTCTGTAACTCCCTCCTCTTCTTTCATCTGTTCATCTCTTCTAGTTCTAATGATATGTAATTATTCAAACGGATGTTTTTCTTGGTCGTTGTCCGTAGTTCATTGATTCAATTCTACAGATTTTTTAGAATCTTGAGCATTTGGCTTTGGAGGTTTGGTTCCTTGTTGTTTTGGACGACATGTAGTCGTGTACTATTTACCACTTGTTTACTATACCCACATTTGGTAGGGAACTTGTACGATACGGCTGGGCTGAGCTGGGCTAAGCCCAATTGAAATTTAAAGTGCTGAATTGAAGAAAAACTTGCCGAAGTCAGCCCAACATCAATTTGGTTGAGTTGTATTCAATTAGAGAAATTAGGTCCTAATGAATGGTAACTATTTATGTTTAGTTTGGAAGAAACAGGAAACAGTTGATTTACTACTTGAACAGTTCCACAGCTTTTGCTTGATACCTTACCAAAGAATCAAATGCATGAGTCATGATATTTATATAAACCATGAAATAATGTTGCTTCGTTAATATCGTAATTAACTAATAAATAGATGAATCAAATTAAGAACTTGAAATCATTAAGACACAATGTATTTTTTGTGATCTTCTCATCTATATTATTAAAACTGAATTACTTTTTTAAAATAACCCTTTAAAATAATTATTTAATTATATTATAATGCTATTAATAACCTTCCTAATCTTAATTTTTAACATTTATTGTCTTTTTGTCAATGAAAGCAACTATAAAGCATTTCTAAATTGATTTTCAAAATAGTTAAAGTTGAAACATAAATTTTAAATAACTATTTAATAAACATGATAAAGCAACTAATGATATATTGATTTAGGTAAACAACATAAGATTATGTTAATTAATCAGGATCAAATATCGTATTTTATAACTAAAACTCTCCTAAAACCTAAAGAGGAAGAAATATGTCCATTTGTTGATTAAACTAAATTTAGAAAGATCCTAAACTATAAACTCTCATGAAACATGTTCTTGAAGGTCAAAAAGCAAAACTAATAAAATGAAATATTTGTGGAAGAGAAAAAATATTAATAAATAGTGGAAAAACGAATATTTCTAGTGAACGAACTAATAAGAGAAGACTATAAATTGTTTTTGTTATCACATATTCAATATTAATTATGACATGTGTGAGTATCAGAAGGTACATTGGTTGTACAGCGAATAACAATTTTGTTGAACATATCATTAACTCATAAAAATCAAAAGAGAAATAAGTGCAAACAAAAGGTGATTAGAGAAGCTAAACCCAAAAAAGATTCCAATTTTTTAACAAGATCACTAGTTGAATAATCATCATAAGTTTCAATTCTCGATAAAAATGTTTGTAGAAAATGCTTAGATTCTAGGATGAGAGTTTAATACTCAAAAACAGAGAAAAATGATCGGATTTAAGACTCGGGATATTTGTATTGAAATCTAGTTCTAATTACAAAACATCACAAAAACCGATTGAATCACTTGTGGAGTTCCCTTCGTTTTACATCAAAATCTTTTTCTTTAAAAACAAAGACAATTAGTCAGATTTAAGATTTGGAAGATTACATACAATTGTCTAGCATGACTAGAAAAAGCTCAACCAAAAGAAATAAATAGTAAGAAAGGAAACGAATAATGGCGGATTAGCTGATAAAATAAAATTAGGGAAACTGTTAGAAATTCAATATAATGACATGTATGAGTATGAGAAAGTATATTGATTATACACTGAATAATAATTTTGCTGAACATATCATTCAAGACTCTTGAAAATTTAAAGAGAAAGAAATACATGTCAATGGTGGTTGAAAAAACTAAACTCAAGATCTCAAATCTGAAACTCATATGAAGCTTAATATATAAATCAAATTCAAAACTTGAAATCATTAAGACAAAGTGTCATTCTTGTGGTCTTCTCCTATCTATTAACAAAGAATGAAGGTTGGATTTTAATCTATTTATTAATAATATAAGTAGAGCTTAATTCTTAAGATTTAATAGTTTGATCCAAAAAATAAAGCTTAATTCTTAAGATCAGGTTAATCACTAATCAAGATTCAAGACAAATAAAAGAGAAATTTTCTAAGATATCTATTTTTAGTTTATTTTCACAAAAATAGCATTTAAGGAAGAAAATGAACAAAAAATGTTTTATTAAAGAATACATATACATTTATACTCCTAGAATTAACTAATCTAAATTTTAGATTTAGAGTTAAGATATATGATTCTGGGGTTGAGGTTTCAAATTAAAAGAATAAAAAAAATTAAAATTTTCAAAATAAAAAGAACTATTTTTTTTTAAAAGCTTTTTTGGTGACAATAATTTAAAATGGCTATTTGAAAGAATTTACTCAAATAAAATCTTACTTTTGTAATAATATTATAATATTTTAAAAAATTGGTGAATATTAGGTGGATGGGTGGGTCCAAATCTCTAACCATTACAAAACACAGACGATCCGATTCAATCACTTGTCCCCTCGTTAACATCGAAACCTTTCTCCTCAGAGACAAGAAGGTAAGAAGCTTCTTCATCTTCCTTGTTTCACATTGTTGATGAGATTTAACAGATTGTTTCTTCTGTAAAACCAGGATCTGCGACTCTTATCCAGCAAGCAATGGACGCCTCAATGATTACTAATTGCAAATCCACTGCCTCCCTTCCCGTAAGTGAAACACACACTCTTTCTATCTCTCATGAAATCATTAAGTCATCATCAGTGACATTTGGTTTTCTGTTTGTTTTGTTGCAAGTCATTGTTCCTTGGGAGGTCGGGAGGTAGTATTAGAAGTTCCCAGCGTAATGTCATGATGGGGAAAACCATTAGCTTCCCGAGCCAAAAGACTCAGACTTTGAAGGTTAGCCAGAACGTCAAGAGGAGGTGTGGTGGTGGTGGTGCGCTTGGTGCTACATGCAGCAGCAGTGGGGATAAGATTCTTGTGGCTAACAGAGGTGAAATAGCTGTCCGTGTTATCCGAACTGCTCATGAAATGGGGATTCCTTGTGTTGCTGTTTACTCTACCATTGACAAGGATGCACTCCATGTCAAGTTGGCTGATGAAGCTGTTTGTATTGGTGAAGCTCCTAGCAACCAGTCGTAAGTTTTTTTCTCTTCTTCTGTTAACATGTAGCGAATAGTGTGCATACATATCAAACCATTTCTTGGGTTCTATGTCTAGTTTGTTCTCTTGTTAGTACTATTTTGAGTAATATGCTTGTTTTTCTATTAAACATGTGTATTAGATTTTTTTGGTCCATGATTACTGGGGAGATCGAGTTTAGATTTTTAACTCTGAATTTTCTGCAGGTATTTGTTGATACCGAATGTTCTGTCAGCTGCTATTAGCCGAGGATGTACAATGCTTCATCCTGGATATGGATTCCTTTCAGAGAACGCTCTTTTTGTTGAGATGTGCAGAGATCACAGGATCAACTTTATTGGACCAAATGTAATTTCCTTAAAACATTCGCAGAATATAGGAAATTGGTGTTTTCTTTTTTTTTTGTGAAGCTCTTAACTGTATTTTGAGTGCAAATTCTTAATTAAGGAATTCTCTAACTGGATTATCTGCATGTTTTCCTTGATTTTCTACAGCCTGACAGCATCCGTGTTATGGGTGACAAATCAACTGCCAGAGAGACGATGAAGAATGCAGGTGTCCCAACTGTACCAGGGAGTGATGGACTATTAAAGGTATTATGCTGGATCATCAGTTGTGTATTTCAAGTTGAGCAACATTAATATGTATCTTGGAACTTTCTCATGCATTGAAATTTGTTATCACAGAGCACAGAAGAAGGAGTCAGGCTCGCCAATGAGATTGGGTTTCCTGTGATGATCAAGGTATACTATTTCGTTTCTTTGGTACCCCGGAGCAGCAGTTCAAGTGTTTACACTGTTTTCCATGTTACAGTTTGCCTTGATTCTCACTTAGGTTTTGCTTAAATAGGCATCAGCTTAAGCTTTTTTTGTTTCCCTTTCTATTCGATTGTTTCTCTGAGTATTGAATCTCACAATTGGTATATTTCTGGTTTCCAGGCAACAGCTGGTGGTGGTGGACGTGGAATGCGTCTTGCTAATGAACCGTCAGAGTTTGTGAAACTGCTGCAGGTATGAAGAACTGGTCCTACTGTATTTTGATATTCGAGAGGAATTTATCATAGAATCTTTAACCCTTAGTCAACCTAGACTGTCATGATCTGCATTCTGACTTGCTCAAAAACAACTTTATATGTATGAATATATTGTAGTAAAGTGCAAGTATCATAATGTTAACCATATCCCTTTACTACTATACCATAAAAAATTGTTTCGCTTAATTTGCTGTTTTACAGCAAGCAAAGAGCGAGGCCGCTGCTGCTTTTGGAAATGATGGAGTTTATCTGGAGAAGTACGTGCAAAATCCCCGGCATATTGAGTTCCAGGTATGCAGTTTTCAGATTATTTGATGATTTATAAGAAGATAACAAGTTCATTTTCATGGTTTTACGTCTCATTAAATGGAACCTCTGACATTCTCCGCTTCTTCATAAAAAGGATGAATTAATATAAAGAACTTCAACTGTATTTTTCCAGACTTTGTCTAAGCACAAATATATTTAAATCTTTACTGTGCTATCAAAGTTTCTCATCTACAGCTGCTGGATTTAGATTCTTGCAGATAAATTTGGAAATGTTGTTCACTTCGGCGAGCGTGACTGCAGCATCCAGGTATCATTTCAATAAATTTTTATTTGGTTCTTGGTGGTCTAAGAACAAAACGAAAAACTGACCGCTTAATATTTAGCCGTTGCTAATTACTAATGTTCCCAAATAACGCACCTATGCTTCCAGCTGCAGGATCTGCTACACTAGTGTTCTCTGTAGTAGTTGCTAAGCTGCAAAAAATGAACTTTAAGTTCACATATTTTCTAACTAAATCTTCTCTTGACCACAGAGACGTAACCAAAAGTTGCTGGAAGAAGCACCTTCTCCTGCACTGACCCCTGAGTTGCGAAAAGCCATGGGTGATGCAGCTGTTGCAGCAGCAGCGTCGATTGGTTACGTTGGTGTTGGTACCGTGGAATTCCTTTTGGATGAGAGAGGTTCCTTCTATTTCATGGAAATGAACACTAGAATCCAGGTTGGATAAGTATCTTTCTTTATTTATAATTCACTAGAATCTTCCCTTTAATCTAAGTATCTGAAGCGTAATGAATGGCTACCGTTTTTGGGGGATTAACATAGGTGGAGCATCCTGTGACAGAGATGATTTACTCCGTTGATTTGATTGAAGAACAGATTCGCGTTGCAATGGGAGAAAAACTGCGTTATACACAGGTATGACTGGCGTCTCTAAGTATCTTTTGTGAAGTTCCAAATAGACGAAGGGTGTGCTAGAAAAGCTCTATATTAATTTTCTCTACAGGAGGATATTGTGCTTAGGGGACACTCTATCGAATGTCGTATCAATGCAGAGGACCCATTTAAAGGATTCAGACCTGGACCTGGTATGTTTAACCGTTTACATGCAACATTTTACCAATATTTAGCAAATGACCTTTGATTAAAATATTTGTTTCGGACACATTAACAGGAAGAATAACATCATATCTGCCATCTGGAGGTCCTTTTGTTAGAATGGATAGTCATGTATATCCCGACTATGTTGTTCCTCCAAGCTATGATTCTCTTCTTGGAAAGGTATACACTGTGTGTGTGTGTGTATATTACATTTAAATGTTTTGTGTTGTATTCCAGAACTTGTAATTGATGTTTTTACGTACAGATGTTAGGATTTTTACATTAGTTTTCTTTTGACATTAATGGTTTATCTTTTATTTATTTTAGCTTATTGTATGGGCTCCAACGAGGGAAAGGGCAATTGAGCGGATGAAACGTGCACTCAATGACACTATTATTACAGGTATTTCGTGGATAACTTTCTGCTGATTCTGATTTGTTATGTTTTGCCATTGTTTGTCTGTCGTCTGATTCGATACTTTCTTTTGTTGCACTTCTGATGAAATGTTTTCATCTCTGTTTCTTGTTTTTCCAGGGGTTCCCACTACCATTGAGTACCACAAACTTATCCTTGAAGTTGAGGTGTGTGAAACAACTAGCTAGCTGTACTCTTTAGTGACTTTTTTTTTATCATGAAAGTATTGAAATTTATGCAATTTACGTTCTGGTAACAGGATTTCAAGAACGGAAAGGTTGATACAGCATTCATCCCCAAGCATGAAGAGGAATTAGCAGAGGTACATATAATTTGTCTACACCCTTTACTCGTTAAATCATCTTTTGTCTATTCTAACTTATGGCCATTCCTATGTGTGCAGCCTCATGAAATTGTTTTAGTGAAAGATTTGACAAATGCAGCTGCTTAGAGTGCATCAGCTCTTTAATTGCCAGAACACAGGAATCAATTATGCCAATGCCCGCAAAGTCTTCATCCACTTGGCATGCTCTCAGCTATAATTTGTTGTTCTTTCTTTAGAGTTTATGGTATTCACAATACGTTCTAAAGGAATTGTCGATTTAGTGTGAGGATCTGTGAGAACTTCATTTTCAGACCACTCAAGTATTTCAAGATGAAAGTTTTTTTTTTTTTAACTATGGAGGTTTCAGTAGGCTTTAAATGTAAGACTTGATGTTCAGTTTGTTGCCTATATATCCTTAGAATTTTCTGCTTGCCATTACTCCTTTAGATTCTTATGGTATCTGTCTTTCCCTGGAGTGCCTCTAGGGAAGTGCATTCCATGAAGTTATGGAGAATGGTGTTGATAAAAGACAGGTGCGTCAATGAGCTAATGGTGCGAAACATAAACCCTATATTAATGGTTTTTGACGAACTCTCTACGCCATGCTTGTCCATTTTTAACTTACCTTGTGTGGGATCTCCTTCTTGCAAACCTTCTCACTAGAACGCAGACTCAGTTTATGCATATACGTTATGTGTATGCTTTAGTCGCTGAAGTAGTCCAAAGAAAGGGATGTAGATCATTATAATCAGTGTCGTTATAAACAGAGTAGGAAGGTTTAAATGGCTTCTCTCTCGAGCTATTTAAATCACGTCATTGCATAGATTATGGCCTTATGGATAACTTACTCGAGTAATCCAATATTACAAACGCGTCCGCCTTGCAGTATCAAAAATTTCTCTGCATAGAAGAGATGTCGCGGAGAGAAAGTGAAGAGATAGGCTGCTCTCTGATGCGGGATAAGAGGATGGATGTTTGCTCTGTTGCAATCTCCAGCCTCTCTTTTGATTTAGACGACTCAGAGACAAGTGTCGAAACCAGATTCTGAAGAAACTGAACCCTTTCTCCATGATCATCCGCGTTACTTCTGAACGTCTTGCTAAAAGACGTGCTGATCCTGCGCCACCTCAGAGGAAGATACCTGTCCGGGAGCTGGAAACAGTTTCCTGTTGAGAGAACACGGAGCGCGTGCCTGCAGAGAAACCCGGAGAACTCAAACAGTTGGCAACTGCAGCTTATGATGCCCTCCTGAGGAACCCAATACACTTTTCTGCCTCCATCGAGTTTTGTGTGGTGCCTCACGAGATACCCGTCCTCCATCTGGAACGAAGCGTAGTGAGCTGCAAGCACAAGCTGTTCTTGGAGTTTGGAGAACGCGAAAGGAGTGAGGACCGAGGCTGCGTGAGATTCCATGGGTGCGCCGGTTTTTAGGCTGATGTTTTGAAGATTCTGCTGCATTGTTTGCTGTTCTGTGGCTTGGTCTTTAAAATCCACAGCAACGGCCACCTGCATATACAATCCATAAACCCTATTAAATATATGGTTGCACCACTAATAAGGACATAGAAAAGGCCTAAGAGTTTAACCAGCACTGAATATAAAACTGCCAGAAGAAGAAAACATACTTGTTCTACAAAGTGAGCTAGCCGGGTTTGTGCGCTCAAAAACCTTTGGATAAAGGCGTTAATGGCTTTGGATCGGCCACTCAAAGTCATTCCAGCTAAAAAATGGCTTCTCAGGTAAGGTAAAGACCACAAGGAACGTGAGGCGTACAAGTTATTAACGTGCCTGTTTGTGTGCAGCCCAAAAGAGTTCACCATGTCTCTCCAACCCAACTCGAACTCCTCGATGGATTCCAGATGGTAGAGGCGATAGAACTCAGCTTTCCAGTCGTTGTAACGTTCCCCAAGAGCAGCATTAAACCAGGATGGAAACTTTCCAACAACCATCCATATGCAGAGTGCGTGCTTAGTGGCTGGCATCTCTCCATCTATGGCTTCTTTGAGACACATATTATGGTCTGTCAGTATTGTTTGAGGCGCCTTCCCACTCATGAAACCTGTGAAAGCCTTCCACATGAAACAAACATTAAAAAAAATGTCAGATAGGAACTACATGGACTAGAGATAGTTACCGAGAGTTCAAAAGAGAAGTACCTGTAGTGCCCATGACCACGATCTCACATTTTCATCCCGCAGAAGCACACAGCCGAAGAAGCAAGGCACACCGTAGTTATTAACTCCAACCCATATCCCAAGCGGCATCTCAACTGCGCTTAAGCGATGTGTTGTGTCAAAAACAACAGCATCTCCAAAGATTTCGTATGCCTGAATGGAAGAAGCATATGACCATGCAATATTTTCCAACTTATCGTTTTCATCCAACGTAAACTCGAACTTGAAGTTAGGGTCTTGCTCCTTTATGCTCTGGCACATCCTCAGAAAATCGATGTTCTCATCCTCAGGATCAAGCTTCTTGAACGACTGAAGCAAGTTCCTGACATCCTTTTCAGTGAACGGCAAAAAGCCAGGCTCGACACACTTCTCAAGCTCCATGAGCCTCATCATCTGCTGAACTGTTATCCCCGTCTTGGAAAACATCAGGATCCTGCTTTTATCTGCATCTGATATGGACCTGTACGCAGGAAGGAAACGAACTTGACTCGGTTCGAGGAGGTCGTGGTTGTGGTGATTAGCAAACCCCGTAACACGCCACTCCACTGAACCCAACTCCGTGATTTTACTAATCCTCAAGTAAGCTTGACATCCACACCGAGAAGATCTTCTATTCCTCTGTGGTTTTCCTTCACTTAGCGTTTTAACAGGTGTGTTACCAGCGCGATGGCAAACAAAGTACCGCCTGGTGAGTCCTTTCCCTACTCCATCTTTCCCTTCTGTCCTGTGACGGCGTATCGAGAACCCGCAGCGCTTAGCAAACGTGCTGTAGAAATCGTAAGCCGCATCATGCGTAAGGAATCTTTGTCCTATATATGGAATGACATCGTTAACTGCTTCCAAAGAGAGGCCCGTCCCGTCTGGTGATCCCTCAGTGCTACTAGCATCGTCCAAAGACAGAGATCGATGGTCTGAGGGATCATCGTAGATGAGCAACATCTGTCCAGCATCATCCGACATCTTGCTCGCTGCTTAAGTATATATTCAGCACTCTCAAGGGTCAGATAGATTTACCTGACATGATAACCACATAAAAGCAACAAGGGTCTGAATAGTACTGCTAGAGGAGATACAATGTTCAAAAGATGGCTAACTATTGAGATAAAGCTATCGCCTTTGTGGGTGATACATGACCGAGCAGAAATTATAATAGCCGTTAGCAGAATCAACTAAGCGTAGAATGTACTCATAACATGAACCCTAGGACACATTGATAACAAGTTTCAATTTTTTAACTCATACACACGAAGCTAGAAGATTCAGAATCCAAATATCTCACAGAAAGAGGAGAGCTTCAAGTAATTAACTAATCAATTCGAATCATGAAATCAAGGTCACATTTTGTATATGCGGATCAATGGCCATCAGAACAAGCAAGATGGGTTTCACAATCGAAACTAGCATGAATCGAAAGCTAATTTCTTTCATCTTTAAAAACAATAATAACTTGAAGCAAGAGAATAGACAGAGAAGTTGGAAAGAGAGTGAGAGACAGTACTGATTATAAGACGAGAGTGACGAACACAGTGTTGCGAAGGAGAAGCCCTAATTTGCGCAGGGAGGTGAAAACAATCCCTTTGCTTCTCCTACGCATCTTGTTATCTTACGCCTTCTCTAACTCGTCTCTCGAATACTAATAAACCTATTACCAAACATCCCCACTTACTAAAACGACACCGTTTTATCCTAAATTAATTATTATTATTATCGTCTCTAAAAAAATTATTATTTCTAATTCAAGGGTTTAAGCCTCTCATAAAACCCAAACCTTCTTCCTCCGCCATTTATCTCCGTCACCTCCTACGCCACCGTCTCTATGCGGCCACCACCACCACCAGGCAAACCCCTATTCCGATCACACACATCCAGCAACGCCTCTACAACATCTCATTTTCCCCACAAACCGAAGATCCGAAGACGAACACTGATAATGACGAATCATTTCAATCCAATGATCCTTCTCAATTCCAGATTCTTTCCTATCCACAGATCCGGAACCAAACATTCTCATCAGCCGAGGAAGCAGACGCCAAGCGTCGCGAACTCAAACGCCGGAGACGGATCGAGCCTCCTCTCCACGCCCTCCGACGCCATCCCTCATCCTCTCCGAAACGCGACCCCGCCCTTCCGGACTCAACCTCGTCGCTCGTCGGCCAACGGCTCAACCTCCACAACCGAGTCCAGTCCCTGATCAGAGCGTCCGATCTCGACGCCGCGTCGCGCCTCGCTCGCAGCTCCGTGTTCTCGACCACTCGCCCCACCGTGTTCACCTGCAACGCGATCATCGCCGCGATGTGCAGAGCCGAGCGCTACACCGACTCGATCTCTCTGTTTGAGTATTTCTTCAGGCGGAATCGCATCGTCCCCAACGTGGTGTCGTACAATCAGATCATCAACGCTCACTGCGACGAAGGACACGTGGAGGAAGCGCTCGAAGTGTACCGTTATATGTTAGCCAACGCTCCTTTCGCTCCTTCGTCCGTTACGTATAGGCATCTGACGAAAGGGTTGGTCCGAGCGGGGAGGATCGGAGATGCCGCGAGTCTGTTGAGAGAGATGATGAGTAAAGGTCTAGCTGCGGATTCGGTTGCGTACAGTAATCTTATAAGAGGGTTCTTGGACCTTGGGGAGTTGGATAAGGCTGATGAGTTCTTTGATGAGTTGAAGAGTAAGTGTACTGTTTACGATGGGATTGTGAATGCGACTTTTATGGAGTACTGGTTTGAGCGAGGTAAGGATAAGGAAGCTATGGAGGCTTACAGGTCTCTGTTGGATGAGAAGTTTAGAATGTATCCACATACAGGGAATGTGCTTTTGGAAGTTTTTCTCAAGTATGGTAAAAAGGCTGAAGCTTGGGCTCTGTTCGATGAGATGTTGGATAATCACACTCCTCCTAGTATTCTCTCCGTGAACTCTGAGACGGTTAGTATAATGGTCAATGAGTGTTTCAAGATGGGGCGGTTTGAGGAAGCCGTTGATGCGTTCAAGAAAGTTGGGAGCAAACCGACCTCGAGGCCGTTTGTGATGGATTATGTAGGTTACTGTAACATAGTGACAAGGTTTTGTGAACATGGGATGTTACCAGAGGCTGAAAGGTTCTTTGCGGAAGGTGTGAGCAAATCCTTGCCTCCTGATGCTCCGAGCCACAGAGCGATGATCGATGCTTATCTCAAGGCAGAGAGAATCGAGGATGCTCTCAGGATGTTGAACAGGATGGTTGATGTGAATTTAAGGTTGGTTGCTAGTTTCGGTACTAGGGTCTTTGGCGAGCTGATTAAGAACGGTAAGGTCATTGAATCTGCAGAGGTTTTGACTAAGATGAGAGAGAGGGAACCGAAACCAGATTCTTCGATCTACGATGTGGTGGGTAGAGGTCTTTGTGAGGGTGGTGCACTTGACCAAGCCAAGGATATAATTGGTCAAATGGTTGGATATAGTGTTGGTGTTGCTCCTGTAGTGCGGGAGTTTATCATAGAGACTTTTGAGAAAGCAGAACGTCGTGAGGAGATTGAGAAAACCTTGAACTCGGTTACTCGTCCCATTAGAAGAAACTCTGGGCAATCTGATAACATTGCACCTAGTTTAACCTCAGTGCTAGGAACCACATCTGCAGTTCCTCAACAACCTAGAGAGAAGGCCTCATGGATGAGCAAGGGGGCAGGGTCAGGTTGGACCAATGTTCCAACAGCAGGAGGAACTTGCAAGTCTAATAACGGCCAGAATCTGCCTTGGTCCAACACTTCGGCTAACCAGCAGCAGCAACCTTGGTCTAATCAGACGGCAGGGAGACAGACACCATCATGGTCGAGTCAGGCACCAGGATATCAACAGCAGCAATCTTGGTCTCAGCAACCGGGATGGCCAAATCCTTCAGCTCATCAGCAATCATGGGCTAATCAGATGCCTGGCCAGCAGCAACAGTGGGCTAATCATACGCCTGGGCAGCAGCAACAGTGGGATAATCAGACTGGTCACCAGCAGTCATGGTCTAACCAGTCGACTGGCCAGCAGAAACGATGGGGTAATCAGAACACTGGCCATCATCAGCAACCGTGGGATAATCAGACGCCTGGTCAGCAGCAACAATGGAATAATCAGACAGCTGGCCAGCAGTCAGCGTGGAAAGGACAGCAGCATCAGTGGTCTAATCAGACAGCTAGCCATCAGCAGTCACAGTGGTCCAATCCCACGTCACGACATGTGGCTAATCAAGCACCATGGTCAAACTCTGAGAATGGTCATCTTCCTCAACAACAGCAACAACAGGAGCCAGGGTCCTACGTTGGGTGGCAAGATGGTGAAGAAAAAAAGGTAGTTGAATTGAGCAACTAGTTCGACAACTTGGCTTATTCATTCTGCACATCTTCCTTTGCCTTTTGGTTTGTAGGTCGCAATTTTTTGCAAACTCTGATATTTATTTATTAAAGATCAACATCATAATCTAACACCTTTGTTGTTGATTGACTTGTATTTATGCTTCTCTTGAAGCCTCCTAAAAAAAAAAGAATGGAGTTCAGTATTTGGGTAAAAACTCTCACTATAATTTCAAATTTTCCAAAAAAGTTGATGACAAAGAATAGATGTTGGTAATCTATAACTAGATTAGCTATAGCTCTGCAGGTCGGCAGAAGAAAAACTCTTACATACAAAAAGGCTCGACCTTTACATTTTTTATATCTAGCAAACACCAAATGATTATAACCAGAAGAAGTCCTAAGCATATATATCTCGTAGAAGAATCTCTCATCTCTATAAAAGTAAACATGAAGAGAAAAAATCAGCTGTTTCCCTCAAAACCCCATGACTGTAGAACTCAAATTCATAAGAGGAGCTAAGGCACTAGGAGCAAACTTCCTAGCAAAAAGGAAGCACAAAGAAGTTGGCTCTTCATTATAAAGACAATCCGTCTCGTTTTTCCTTATTGACTGTAGAAACCCTTCTGTGATGTTATCCGCCGCATACGTAGCTGGATGAGGACCCCCTATGGACCAATCCACCCACGTCACACTTCTGTTCGCGTTCACTGAACCGTGAAACATGTTCAAGAACGTTGGGATGTAATGCTCGTCAGGGTAACAAGCTGGCCTGCAGAACTGTTTGAACAAGGAGTAGTATTTGGAGTCGGAGATGATGTAGATGGCGATTTTACGGTTTACTTCAAACCACTGAGACCCTTTACGCCAGTGATGTAGTTTGATGTCTGGTAGCATCTTGCGGCTGTAACGGCCACGGCCGTAACGTGTTGGCTCGTCGTACGAGTCCACGAAACTGTAAGCAGAGTTTATAAGGTAAGAGTAGACGGTTGAGAAGTTGTAGACAGGGACGCAGCTCTCTGAGAGAAGAACAAAACGCTCGTTTGAGAAGTCGAGCAATGCGTTGGCTAGAAGACGCTTCTCTGCATCCGTTAATAGTGGGGATCCCCATTCTACTTTCTGAGATATCAAAGTATAGAACAAGTATCAGAACCAAAGAGATCTTTTTTATTTGTAATCTTCAAATTTGTAAATCACGAAAGATCTAACATAGAATGACACAGACCATGCATGATCCTCCTCAAAGTTTTGTGGGAGTATGTTGAAAAACAGAACAAATTTTACAAACCAATCTCAAGAAGCCTATCATTGCAGTATATAGAGAAAATGAAAAAGATTAATACAAACAAAAGAGGTTCGAATCAACAGGAGAAATTCATATAATGCTTTTATGAACTAGTATGTTTCGAAGCAGCTCTACTCTTACCCCTTACAGATCAATTTTGTTCCCATCAAATGAACTATAACCAGCTATGATTCCACATACTCGTGAACACTAGCAGAACTATGTATCTACTACCATAAGGCACAGATGCCAAACACAAACTAATGCGCAAGACGGCAAGAGTAACCCTATCTTCATCCATACACAACCTTGAAATAGATGTAGCTAACAATTGAACACCCTAGGTGTGTTGATTATTCCACGTGCATGAGGGCAAGCTATAAGATATCCATTAGAATTGGTAAATAGGTATGTCTTCCAGCTCAAAATCTTGGTTTATCATTACCGGACCAAAGCACATAACTTTTCCACTACTAATCTACTTATCAAATACTCTGTTCTTGTAACATAAGAACAAAAGCAAGACACTTGTTTTTTTTATTAGCATCAAACACGTACCTGACTCGGGATCTGCCTGTCATAAAACGGCGAATCACTCGAGACATTCATGTCGTAACCCGGAGGCGTATGAACATAAACCGACAAGTACTTCTCGTTTCCTCTAAAAAACTTCTCCCAGAGCGGAAGCATAGGCAAAGGCCCTCTCGTCAGAAACATGAACGCCACCTTCGGAACCCTCTCGTACGGATACTCCTCCTTAACCGGAACCATCGACGCTCTCCAGAACAGCTCGTCGTCGCTCATCCCGTGGCTCAGATTCTCCGGCCGTACGAACCCGTCGACGCTCCAGCAATCCCGATCCCTGCGTTTCGCCTTCGCCGCCGCGGCCTTTTTATCGTCGTCGTCGTGGTTCTCGTCGTCGCCTGTGCAGTCCCGGTGGATGACGGTGCAGTTTGAGTAATCGGAAACGGTTTGTAGGGTGGCGGAGGAGGAGGATGAGAACGTCGTCGTGGGCAAGGAGTTGAAGTAGCGATCGATGTGGGAGCTCGCGGCGAGGCCGATGATGATCCCGGCCATGAATATGAGCAGAAACGACAGCGTTTGGGCCAGTTTTAGTAACCCTATGTGTTTCTCGCCTTCCTCTTTCTCACCCGCTCTTCCTCTCGCCATGATCGAATTCGAGAAAACTCGAAACAGAGTGTGGTGATGATCTCTCTCGACGTAGATGGCGACTGTTCGTCCAAAAAAAAAGAATAAAGTTTCAGCCTTTCATGGAAACATTTGTATGCTTCGGAGAGACCAGAATCGGATCTTTCGTGGAAGTGAGAAACGATGACTGAGACAGATCAGAAAACTGAATTCTCCGCAGAGAAGGAGAAGAAGAAACATAAACAAATCTGGTGTTTTGTTTCTTTTAGTTGGAATCCATGTGTGGTGGATTTTGATCTTATATTAGTATTATATAAAACAAAAACTAAAGTTGAATTTATAAGTAGTTTAATTAGATTTAATTGAGTTTTATGGTACACGTTGAACACATAACGAGTTCAAACTCCGCGGATCTTGCCAGGTGGGAAGAACTTATAGGTTTTAAAGTTATTGGGCTGGAGGCCCACGTTCGATTGTGACGTGGTTTAGTGCTGGTCATCTCTTTCGTCCGACTTTCTGTTTTTTAACATTTTCCAGTATTAGTTGATCAAAAAAAAAAAAATCATTTTTCAGTATTCAAACTTACGGATTATTTAGTTTTGAGGGTATCCGTAATTATTTAATAACTTTATAGTCTATGATTTAACATTTTTAAAATCAATCTTTGAAACTTTGGTCATTTTCTGTATTTATTAGGCTATACGCTAGGTGTACACTATGTGTGTTTCAGAAAAATAAATACAATTATGTATCTTCGTTTTGTATAAATATGACAAGATGATTTATACTATTTTTGATTATATATAAGCTTTCCAGTTTTGATACTTTTAGTTTTACTTTAAGAATGCTTTAGTGAAAAAGTATTACTGTTTTCATAAAACACTTATAAATCCTAGTGTTCTGGTCCAAGATGCATAATGGAATACTTGAGTAAATTTTCATTTAGAAGTGGAAATCTACTGATGGAATACAAGATTTAATCACCGTAAAAGTATCATTTTAGTGTCACATTGTCACCCACGAAGAGAACACTTATTGGTTGTGGTAGTTTGAAAAAACTTCCATATGAATGGTATTTGTATATTCTATCATGATTATATGTGCTACTTTCAAACTTCCTCTCACAGCTATAAAAGAAAGTGAAAAACATTATCTTAATTAGTTATTTGTTGTAAAAGTCTCATCAGCCTATAGTTTGAACAAAAAATTTTATTAATGCTTCTATATTAGAAGATCTGAGTTTCAAATTTCAGAAAAATAAATATTTTTTTAAAAAATTACAAAATTATTCAACATGAAACAAGAAATACTATCAGAAATTAATATCATTAAACTCAAAATAGTGCACATGAATCCTCGTAAAATAAATATAATTATCAGAGATATTATCTCTATTATTATCTATATAATATTATTTATAAATTATAATAGCATAATTACTAACTTTATTTTTTAGATAATATTAATAATTGTCAATTTCCAACGTCAGATTGACACTAAAACAAAAAGAAAAAAAAATTGGAATGGTAGAGAACGTGAATACATTTTAATACGTGACATCTCATCCAGTCATTTGTTGTAGTGCGAGAGAAAGCAAGAATCTAAAGTCCTTATTGGTTATGCACCTTTTAACACACGTCGCAAAAAATTTGACGAGAGCTGGTCTACAGAAAAAGAAAAAAAATAAACGAGTCTTGGTGATTAAGCTTTTTTTTTTTGGTAAAATGGTGATTAAGCTTTTCTTATCATGAAACATACACTAAAAGTTAACCTTTCTAGTTAATTACCTCCACACAAATTAAGTAACTGAGGACTATAACATGGTATCCCATAATTTAAGTGGATCTAACAAATGGTAATACTTCAATGAAGTGTAATATCTGAAGCTTAACATTTACATTTTCACACATTAATATTTGGTGTAAAATTATTTTTTTAAAAATAAAATAAAAAGGAAAAAAATAAAAAGAAGAAGCACTCGAGTTCGATGAGAAAAAAAAAAAGAAGACATTATTTGTAACTGTTTTGAAAATTTTAAAAGCTTGTCCCGTGCCCTTTTGATTCTTCTTACGTCGTCTCTATAGGAGGACCGCGTCTTCGCTCATCTCCTCATCTCTGCCTTCGCCTAAGGAAATCTCCAACGGAGACGAAACGAAGAATCTTTAGCTTAATACCATCACGACCGGGGAAAAGAAGAAGCCACCTGTAACCGCCGGTTTTCGGTTCTCGCTCAGATCTGACTCACCTTTTTCTCTCCAGATCTCTCTTACTTCGATCTCGATTCGATTCGCTGAAAGGGCTTTTGAAAAAATCGTGATGGAGGCGATCGATGAGTTGTCTCAGCTCTCAGATTCGATGAAACAAGCGGCGTCTCTGCTCGCCGACGAAGATCCCGATGAGACCTCTTCTTCTAGACGCCCCGCCACTTTCCTAAACGTCGTAGCCTTGGGGAATGTGGTGAGTTCATTGCTCCTCGATTTGCTTGTGTGTTTAGGCTTGTGTTCGAGTGTTGTTATTACTGGATGCGTTATCGTGGATCTCGATTTGTTTTTTTTCGAATTTTACTGAAATGATTCTAATAGCTCAGATTGATGTGTTTTGATATTTGCCTTGAGATCTGCTTGTCAGATACTCCTCCCCCTCTAGTTTCTGTTAAAATCTGTTTTTTGATCAACATTAGTTGTCTAGTTGAAAGATTGAAGAATGAATTGCTTCATTGAGGTAGCAATAACTTAGGTACTTCGGAAATTAAATTCTGTCTAAGTGATATCTCTTTGCTTACGGAAACAGGGAGCTGGGAAGTCTGCAGTTCTGAACAGTCTTATTGGACATCCAGTCCTGGTAAGTAGTACAATGAGTCTTATGTTTATTATTGAATCATACCTTTCACTCACGTAATACTGACGTCTGTTCTGTTTGCTGTGGAAAAAGCCTACGGGTGAGAATGGTGCTACACGAGCTCCTATAATAATCGACTTGAAGAGGGAGGCTTCTTTGAGCAGCAAGGCTATTATCTTGCAAATCGACAATAAATCTCAACAAGTTTCAGCAAGTAAGTTTCCCTCTATCAACATATGTAATCTAGCAGTGGTGTGTGAGGTCTCTTTCTGCATGTACAATGTAATGCATTTGATCAATCTTCTCATAATGTAACCATTGTGTTCTACATGGGTTTGTTATAGGTGCTCTGAGACACTCTCTTCAAGATAGACTTAGCAAAGGAGCCTCAGGGAAGAATCGTGATCAAATATACTTAAACCTTCGTACCAGCACAGGTTAAGTCCTTTTTTTTATTTGCACGATTATTAGTGGCATGCCTATCTACTATTATAGTAGCGCATATCAGCTAATGTAAATTGGGTGATTGAATATATCTTGATATCCGTGAACTATTTAGCAGTAATACCCCCATCCCGGATACGATATAGTGCACTTTTTAGAGCTTAAAGCTTTAAGTTGGTGGGTATCATATAATATGTCTAATGAAGCTTAGAATATACAGTACTCTTTTGAACGTGAATAGTGACATATGACCTGCATTGTTTTAGTGTTAAATTTTATTTGATCATCATTAACATATTACCTTTACCCTTTATATTTCAGCTCCACCACTGAAATTAGTTGACCTGCCTGGACTGGACCAGAGAATTGTGGATGATTCAATGGTGAGCTTTGGACCTATATAGTGCCTTTTAATGCCCTTAAACAATATTAATCGGGTTTCCAGCTGTAATTCTAACATAGTTCATTATCATGTTTTATTGAAACCTTTGTTTGTCTTTGGATGCAAGATTGCTGAATACGCGCAACACAATGATGCCATACTGCTGGTTATAGTCCCCGCTAGCCAGGCCTCCGAAATTTCATCATCCCGAGCCCTGAAGATTGCGAAGGAGCATGATCCAGAGAGTGCGTACATTAGTATTTTCAATCTGTCTTTCTTTTATTGTTTGTATTTTTACTTACCAATAGATGTTACTTTACTAGGCACTAGGACAGTAGGCATTATTGGGAAAATTGACCAGGCTGCAGAGAACCCGAAAGCCCTCGCAGCTGTTCAGGCTCTTCTCTCAAATCAAGGACCGCCAAAGACAACTGACATCCCATGGGTTGCTCTTATTGGCCAATCCGTTGCAATTGCATCAGCACAGTCTGGAAGTGGTGAGAACTCCTTAGAAACCGCATGGCGTGCTGAGAGTGAAAGTTTGAAGTCCATTTTGACTGGGGCTCCACAAAGCAAGCTTGGCAGAATTGCCTTGGTGGACACCCTTGCTAGCCAGATCCGTAGCAGAATGAAGCTCAGGCTTCCAAATATCTTGTCCGGGTATTGCATCACTCTATGTATTCTCTTTCGTTAACGTCATACGTGAAAGTTGGACCACTTATTTTACCAATTAATCTGTGATGATAGTTATGGAGATACATACATTAGGGGTCAACATGCAAAATGATTATTTATCCAAGCTGCTTTCATTAGGCGTCTTTTTTTTTCTTTCTTTTTCCTGTTTTCATTATTCAACTTCTTTGTACAGGCTACAGGGTAAATCTCAAATGGTGCAGAATGAGCTAGCGAGGCTTGGGGAACAACTAGTTAACAG
The DNA here is from genome assembly GCA_018703725.1 of Brassica juncea. Lineage (NCBI taxonomy): Eukaryota > Viridiplantae > Streptophyta > Magnoliopsida > Brassicales > Brassicaceae > Brassica > Brassica juncea. The sequence continues at coordinate 41,305,188 of CM031938.1, forward strand.
TGCTGAAGGTACAAGGGCTATAGCTTTGGAGCTTTGCCGTGAGTTTGAAGAGAAATTTCTTCTCCACTTGGCTGGTGGTGAAGTAAGTACTTTGCTACATAAGTAAACTAAGATTTAGTCGGAAAATCCAAAACATATCGTGAAAATTAGGAACTGTCTAACTATTAGCAATCAGAATATCTTGCTAACGTACGTTTGATTAGATCACATTATATTGTGGAGAATCTCATAGTTGAGGTTTATGGTGATGTATAAGCCCACTCAAAGTGAGGGGTTGAATTACATGTTTTGTACTTGTATGTTTTTTGTTCATGCTGAAGTCCTTTTGGAACTGGGTCAACCTTTTTCTAACAGTCCGTTTTTTTTCAGGGAAGTGGTTGGAAAGTTGTTGCAAGTTTTGAAGGAAATTTCCCCAACCGAATCAAGCAGCTTCCATTGGACAGACATTTTGACTTGAACAATGTTAAAAGGGTGTGTGTCTGCTTCTTTCCTAAATTTTTCTGCACGAGACATGTTTTAAGAATGGACTTCAGAAAATTCTTTAAATTTATCAGGTTGTTTTGGAGGCAGATGGTTATCAACCTTATCTTATATCTCCAGAGAAAGGGTTGAGGTCGTTGATAAAGATTGTTCTTGAGTTGGCTAAAGATCCTGCACGTCTTTGTGTTGATGAGGTGTGCCTATTTATTTAAGTCTCTTTTGTTTTTAGGTACATGCAGTAGTATTAAATTTTAGTAATTTACTGCATTCGTCTCACTTTGACACTTCAATTCCTCTGACTGTTGCTGAGAGTTTTCTTAAGTTTTCTCTGGTTCTAGTGCTCCTAATTAGTTTGTTTAAGTCTCTGTATATCTTTCCTAGTCTAAAATAAATGCATCCAGATCTCTGTTTTGTCTTATTTCTCTGTTGAGCTAACATGGTCTTAACTTTTGATTAGGTTCACCGAGTTCTTGTTGACATAGTTTCAGCCTCTGCAAATGCTACACCTGGACTCGGGAGATATCCTCCTTTCAAGCGAGAGGTAATAATTTTTGGTGGTGTTTTGTTCCGTTACATTTTTATCATTTTGCTAATTGCTGTTCCTTCCTAACTAATGATCAAGCAGGTTGTAGCTATAGCAAGTGCAGCACTTGATGGTTTCAAGATTGAAGCCAAGAAAATGGTGGTTGCACTAGTTGATATGGAAAGGGCTTTTGTGCCACCTCAACATTTTATCCGTCTTGTGCAAAGGAGGTATACTGTCTTACGTTTCTTTTCAATTTAATTTTGTACTCTAAATGGCCGTGTACTAAGACTTAGTGATCCGTCATTGCATTTTTTTCTTTTAAATACTATGGATCACATCTGTAGGAGTATTTGCTTAGGACAAATTTGACATTGATCTATTCCATTAACTTCTTCTGCTTCTTCTCAACCATCTTTATGGTTTCGTTATTCTTTCTTGGGAGCTAATAACTTAACGGTAAAGTTATCATGCTTTCTGATGGGAGATTTTAGTACTTGTTAGGCTGGCTGGCAGGGGTATTTCAGTTCACTTCAGTATGCTTCTTTAGAATCTTTATGGCTGACTTTTGTATCCAAGTAGTCATATTACAATTTACATGCTTGTTGTTTTCATGGTTCATGACTGGGAATCATTTCTAACTTTCTGACGATGCATCAACTTCATCAGAATGGAAAGACAACGTCGCGAGGATGAGCTGAAAGGACGATCTTCTAAGAAGGGACAAGATGCTGAGCAATCCCTTTTAAGCAGGGTGCGTCTTTAATCCAAATTAATATGGATCTACGTAGTGGAAAATGCGTTTTATGGTTTTACATTAACTTATGAAAGTACTTAATTAGAAATTATCATACCTGTATGTATATCAGGCTTCTAGTCCTCAGCCAGATGGGCCCATAGCTGGTGGTAGCATGAAGTCAATGAAAGACAAACCTAGTCCGCAAGATAAAGAGACGCCGGAGGTCTCTGGTCTGAAAACTGCTGGACCTGAGGGAGAGATAACAGCAGGTTGGTATCCTATTATACGACTACCCAGTCGCTGTCAAAAACGTTCATTCTTCCCCCGATCCCAATTTACATGCGTTGCATGTTTTCTTTGTCTTTTTTCGTTGTAAGCCTTGATAAACCAACTTCCAAGGTCGATAACAAATAGTTACTCTTTCATATAGGGTACTTAATGAAGAAAAGTGCAAAAACAAATGGATGGAGTAGGCGATGGTTTGTTCTGAATGAGAAAACTGGAAAGGTTAGTATTTAGTGTATATCATTCGATGTTGACCCAAATATCTGCAAGGAGAAAGCACTGTAATCACTTGTCCATTTATCTTTTCCTAGCTGGGCTATACCAAAAAGCAAGAAGAAAGAAACTTCCGAGGCACTATAACTTTGGAGGTATCATTCTCTTCCCATTCTTTCTTTACTCCTGTCAATAGTGTACTATAATTTGAGAAGACGTAAGTGAATAAGAAGAAAACTAGATAAGACTAATAATATTGTTTCATATTCACCTTACGATTTTCCCCTACTCTGGTTCTTCATGGAGATTTACAATTACTTTGTGTGTTGTGAAGGCCATGCTTCAAATTTCGTATACTACTGTTATTATCAGTGAGAAACGTGGATGCTCTATAAATAACATTTTTTCTTCATTTTTATGATATTGCCTTTTTAATTAACTTTGTTAATCCACTCAGGAATGCACTATTGAAGAAATACCTGAGGAAGAAGTTGAAAAATCAAAGAGTTCGAAGGACAAGAAGGCAAACGGACCTGATCCAAAAGGACCAGGTCTTGTATTTAAAATAACCTGCAAGGTTCCCTATAAGACTGTACTAAAAGGTACGTGAACCAATCATTTTCAGAATTCAAACTTCTTAATCCTCTATGCCTTCTTTTATGAGCTTTTCCTCAAACGATTATATTGCAGCTCACAATTCCCTTGTGCTCAAGGCTGAGAGTGCAGTCGATAAGAACGAGTGGATTAATAAGTTGCAGAAGGTTATTCAGGCTCGAGGAGGCCAAGTGGGCAATGTTTCCATGAGACAGAGTCTTTCAGAAGGTTCACTTGTGAGTCATCATGGCCAACTTCTATGCTTGATCTTTTATCTTTCGTATTTCCCTTAAAATCTACGCTAGATATGTTCACTAGTTTTATGCACTAACGAACTTCCAACTCTATATTACAAAGATTTCTTTGTGCTTGTAATACTGAACGGAAGAACCTAGAAACTTTACGTTGAAGAGTTAAACATGTATTGTTGGAAGAGTGAAAAAAGTTAACTATATCTCAGTGAACGTGGAAATTGTTGTCGAGTTGGCATATTAGGCATTTATGCTTGGTATCCGTGATAGTGGGTATTTATAGTGTTATATTGTCTGCATTTCAGGATAAGATGGTTAGGAAACCCGTCGATCCAGAAGAGGAACTCCGGTGGATGTCCCAAGAAGTACGGGGTTACGTTGAAGCTGTCCTTAACAGTCTTGCAGCCAATGTTCCAAAGGTAGACTATGCTTAATCTATAGCTTCCTTGTCCATCCCTTTTTCTTTTATAACTGTTCCTCGATTACTACAAACAGGCTGTTGTTCTTTGTCAAGTGGAGAAATCAAAAGAAGACATGCTGAATCAACTATACAGTTCTATCAGGTTCAATATCGTTCCTCATCCCTGTGACGAATTTCATTTCAGTTGCGGTGTGCTTATCTGCGTTCTCTTGTGTTTGATATATAGTGCAATTGGCAATGAGAGGATTGAGTCATTGATTCAAGAGGATCAAAACGTTAAAGGAAAAAGAGAGCGTTACCTGAAACAATCCTCTCTTCTTTCTAAGCTCACAAGGCAGCTTAGCGTTCATGACAACCGAGCTGCTGCTGCTTCAAGTTGGTCTGACAACGGTGCCGCTGGTAATTTTTTTTTTCTAGATTTGAGCAGTGCAATACAGGCTATTGTCGGCTACGTTACATATATTGGTTGTTCTTAAACTTCATTGTGGTATCTCTTGACCCGCAGAAAGTAGCCCAAAAACCAGTGGAGGAGGTTCTTCAGGGGATGACTGGATGAATGCCTTCAACGCCGCTGGTAATGGAGCGTCAGATTCATTGTCAAGATACGGATCAGGTGGTCACAGTCACAGCCGCCGTTACAGCGATCCTGCTCAGAACGGAGATTTACCATCACCAGGATCTGGTAGCAACCGCCGCACCACCCCGAACCGGCTTCCACCAGCACCACCACAGAGTGGATCATCTTACAGGTATTAGAACCTGAAAAACCAAAACAAGAATGGAGACTTTGGAGACTGATTATTTCTCTGGAGTTTGAGTCCCGTATTCTGGGACACTCTTTATTTTATTAGTTTAAGAAGGGTAGGGCTGGGCACGGGGCAAGTACCCGGTTTTTTTGCTATACTTGTGACTTGACTTGCCCCGTCCGAGTATTAAAATATTTGCCTTGTACTTGTACTTGCTAATACCAAGTACTTGGTTAAGCAAGTACTTGTTTATATTTCAGATACTTGCGAGTAACTTGCTCGACTTGTACTTGCTTATTTAAGATTGAACTTTTTCTTGGATCTTTAAAATGGAAAGTAAATTTCGATGATTTCAATTTTTGAAAAAAAATTGCTTGGCTTTTCTATTAAAACTAATGTGAAAAGATAATGTAGAATATAATTGGTATAATATTTTTAAAAAAATCTCATGATTGAAAATGGAAAAACACAATCTCTCTTACCGATATAAAAGAACTTATTCTTCTTTTTCTTAGTTATGAGATCTCCACTTCCTTATAAATATGCTATAAACATCATTTTATATATTTAGAATTTAGAATATACCTATATAGATATTAAACTAACTGAAATAATAATATAAATGTTACAAAATATTTTGAGAATCAAGTAACGGGTCGAAGCAAGTCAAGTACCTAAAATAAATCGAAGACTTGATACTTGATTTGTATTTGTAAGTAATAAAATTTTATAACTTGTTACTTGCCTTGATTATGACGAGTACTTGTATTTGCGGGGCAAATACGGGGCGAGTAGCGAGTATAAACCGAGTAACGGGTATTTGTGCCCACCCCTAAAGAAGGGGACTGGATGATTGTACTACCTGTTTTGTCTTTTTGTAGATAGATATTATCACACATGTGTGTTTGCAGCTAAAAGAGTTTGTTTCATTGGAGTCCATGTCTGTTTGAATCTTTCTGTTCTTTTCTCGTTTTTTTGGCATCTATTGTTGAGGGGTTATTGTGGACCTTTCTATTTTTGAGGGGCATGTTGATGCAATATTTTGAATGTTATACTTTTTCTACACTAAACCTTGAATGGCCACTAATAACATGCGAGAACAGAACCTTCCAACGGATCCAGAAGGTTTTGACTTAAAAACCCTTTTCTACTCTTTAAATTTCCAGCTGTGTTATAATTATAAAAAATAATATGTAGAACCTTAAAAAAGAGTAAAATATCGATAGGCTTACATCATTAAATGTATTGTTTATCCCCACTTTTAATCTTTTGTTTTTTTTTATATATATTTTATAAAACATAAACACTACCAAAAGTGAATTAAATTATATAATTTCACCGTTAATAAAAGAAATATTTATATCGTTAATTCATATTTTATTTTTGGTAACAAGAAATATGGCAATTCAAATAAAAATACTTTTTCCTTTTAATATATTGATTTATTTTTTTCGTTTAAAACGGGTATGCGTGTTGGTTGAATTACCATAAAAATAAATAGAACAACCTTTGGTAATATGGCAAGAAAGACCTCACAAGTCGACATGGATAAAGGAGAGATTCCAGAGGACGCCAACGAGCGTAAGCAATATCACATCCATCTTTCAGTTTTTTTTTCTTAAACTTGAGCTCATCATAGGTTCTTTATTCTATGGTTAACCTAGTTGCTAATTGTTCTGATGTTTTGATGGTGATACGGTACCGTGATAATAGATTGCCCAGGTCCCCAAGCAGAAACTGCTGGAAAGTCAGAGGCTTGCGCAGGTTGCCCTAATCAAGAAGTATGTGCCACTGGCACTGCTCCTAAGGGACCTGATCCAGGTTCGACTCTACCTTTTTGACAACTAGAAAACTTATTGGATTGATGCTAGTATGGTATATCAAGTGTCTCATGGTGATAATATCTTTATGTTTTGTTCAGATTTGGTTGCTATAGCTGAAAGAATGACAACCGTGAAGCACAAGATACTGGTTCTTTCTTGCAAAGGCGGGGTTGGTAAGAGCACATTCTCAGCTCAGCTCTCGTTTGCTCTAGCAGGAATGGACCATCAAGTAGGCCTGATGGACATTGATATATGCGGGCCGAGCATGCCGAAAATGTTGGGCCTGGAAGGTCAATGCAGTCACAAGAGTAACTTCGGATGGTCCCCGGTTTATGTGGAAGATAACCTCGGCGTCATGTCCATATCTTTCATGTTCCCCGAGTGTGATGGTGAGCCTGCCATCTGGAGAGGTCCACGCAAGAACGGTCTCATCAAACAGTTCTTAAAAGACGTTTACTGGAGAGATATCGATTACCTCGTGGTTGATACCCCACCAGGAACCTCAGACGAGCACATCACCATCGCCAGTTGCCTTGCGGGGATCGACGGTGCCATCATCGTTACAACTCCCCAGGAAGTCGCCATGGTCGACGTTAGAAAAGGAGTCAACTTTTGCAAGAAGAAAGGGGTCAATGTGCTAGGAGTAGTAGAGAACATGAGTGGTTTAGCTCAACCGTTGAGTGATTTCAAGTTCATGAAGAAGCTGGGATCATCCTCCGTCGTGGACGTGACGGAAGACATGATCTCTTGCGTGAGAGAGAATGGACCGGAGCTTCTTCTAGATGATGTATATGTGTGGAGCCAAGTGCTTGACAGAAGCGGAGGAGGTGCGGAGAGGATGTGTGAGGAAATGGGAGTGCCGTTTCTTGGGAAAGTTCCTTTGGATCCACAGCTTTGCAGAGCAGCCGAACGAGGCAAGTCATGCTTTGAGGGTAACAAGTGCTCAGTTAGCGCACCTGCACTTAAGAGCATCATAGAGAAAGTCATTGCTTCCATAAATATCAAGGAAGACCTGCAGAGTACTGATGGAGAGAGAAAAGAAACCCCATAATTAAACTGAAGTGAGAGCAGCCTTTTTTGTTCGTTTTATTAAAGGTGTTTTATGTATAGTTTTATAGGCGTTACATGTCTAACAAGATTTTTAGTTTGAGATTTTGAACCATCATGGCCAACTTCTATGTTTAATCTCTTATCTTTCGAATTTTTCCCTTCCTTAAAATCTACGCTAGATATGTTCACTAGGTGTTATGCACTACCAGTGATCACGGACAAAGGTTTCTATGTGCTTGAAACACTGAACGGAAGAATCTTAAAAACTTTACCATGAAGAGTTTAAAAAAGTATTGCTGGAAGAGTGGAAAAAAGTTAAGGATGTCTTAGTGAACGTGGAAATTGTTGTCCAGTTGGCATATTAGGCATTTATGCTTGGTATCCGTGATACTGGTTACTTATGGTGTTATCTTGCCTGCATTTCAAGATAAGATGGTTAGGAAAACCCATCGATTCTGAAGAGGAGCGTTCCGGTGGATGTCCCAAGAAGTACACGTGGTTACAACTTACGTTGAAGCTGTCCTAAACAGTCTTGCAGCTAATCAAAGGTGGACTACGTTTAATACATAGCTCCAAGCTTTCCTTGTTCATCTGTTTTTTCTTTTCAAATTGTTCCTCTGGTCGTGATACTAAGCAACGTGAATTAAACAGGCTGTTGTTCTTTGAAAGTTTTGTTATACTTTTCTCTAAACTTATTATGGAAACGGCTTTGTTATATAACTTATAAGTAGGTCTGGGCACGGATCGGATATCCGTTTTTTTGAAGGTATTTATGATTTGCTTCGTATGTCACGGATATCTAATTTTTCGATTTGCTTTGCTTCGGAAAAATACGGATATTCGGAAAAACGGATATTCGGAAAATAAATAGATATTTGCGGATATTTACGAATACTTACGGATATCTCATCTGTTTTGATTAATACAAATAATCCTAAAAATTTGATACAAATTTGTTCTGTAAAATATTTTTTTGCATGATATAAAAGATAAAAATTAAAAGAAATAGTGAATCTATTATGTATATTTTTTAAACTTAGTTAACAATTATAATAACACAAAACTTAAGAAAAAAATTATAATTGTTATAAATTTTTTTCTCTTCCTTTTATTTTATACTTTTATATAAGTAATAATATGAATATAATTTGTCAATTCATATGTTAGAATAATAATTATAAAATTTATACATTTAATACTTGAATATAATCAAGATATACATGTATTTTTATATTGACGGATCGGATCGGATATCCGCTTCCCAAAATTTTAGTATTTGTGATTTGCTTCGATTATAGCGGATACTGATTTTTAGTATTTGCTTTGCTTCGAAAGTTTACGGATATTCGAAATTTTCGGATCGAATCGAACGAATAACGAATCGAATCGAATTTAACGGATAAAATACCCACCCCTACTTATAAGTAGTACAATGATCCGGTTCGCGTGAATTGTAAAAACCAGCTAACTCTGAACCCTAAAACCCCTAACTATATAAACCCTAAAGCCCACTATTAGCAGAAGAGAAGCTTCCCACATATCCAGAAGGTTTCTGACTTTTGAGCTTAATATATAGGGGTTCCCTCATTTTAGAACTTACCTCAACTTCTTGTCGCGCGGACGCCGTTCGTCTTCGAGAATCCATAAACCCTCGAAATCTATTTGTATGTCTTCTCACGATTCTCTTTATCCTTTTTTCTCTTTGTTTCCGACCTCGTAATCTCTCTTTTAATTGTTTACCCTACAAATTACTATATGTTGCACCTTGACGTACCCTCTTCATATATATTGCATGCACAATATTGTTTTACCACTGCCAGTTTTGTTTATTATAGTTCTAGAGATTGTGATCGTACGCTCCTTCGTTTTATACTCTTGTGATGTTTTTGAAATCTCTTTTACTCTTCTAACTCTATGTTATGTAATGGTTCTTATGCATGTATACGCTAAAGAAAAAAAAAACAATGGTGAAGAAGTATAACTTCAAGAAGATAACAGTTGTGCCAAATGGAAAACAGTTCGTCGACATCATCCTCTCCCGCACTCAGCGCCAGACGCCAACCGTTATCCACAAGAGCAACAAGACCAGCCAGCTCCGCAGCTTCTACATGCGCAAAATCAAGTTCACGCAATCAAACTTCGCCGAGAAGCTCTCCACCATCGTCGACGAGTTCCCCCGCCTCGACGAGATCCACTCCTTCTACGGCGACCTCCTCCACGTCCTCTACGACAAGGACCACTACAAGCTCGCCCTCGGCCAGCTCAGCACCGCCAAGAAGCTCATCGCAAGAATCGCCAGCGACTACGTGAAGCTGGTCAAGTACGGCGACTCTCTCTACCGGTGCAAGTCCCTGAAAGTCTCTGCTCTCGGTCGCATGTGCACCGTCATGAAGAGAGTCGGTCCTTGCCTAGCTTACCTCGAGGAGGTCAGGCAGCACATGGCGAGGCTTCCTTCCATAGACCCCAACGCGCGGACGCTCTTGATCTGCGGGTGTCCTAACGTGGGGAAGAGCTCTTTTATGAACAAGGTCACGAGAGCTGACGTGGATGTTCAGCCGTATGCTTTCACCACGAAGTCTCTCTTCGTCGGTCACACTGATTACAAGTGTTTGAGGTATCAGGTGATCGATACGCCTGGGGTTTTGGATAGGCCGATGGAGGATCGTAACGTCATCGAGATGTGTAGCGTCACCGCCTTGGCTCATCTTCGAGCTGCTGTCTTATTCTTTTTGGATGTTTCTGGTTCTTGCGGTTACACCATCGCTCAGCAGGCTGCTCTGTTCCACAGCTTGAAGGCTTGTTTCGTGGACAAACCGTTGGTGATTGTTTGCAACAAGACTGATTTGGTGTCCGTGGAAAGCCTGTCTGAAGAAGACCTGAAGCTGATCGAAGAGATGAAGGGAGGGAATGAAGAGGCGGTGGTTTTGAATATGAGTACTCTGACGGAAGAAGGTGTGATGGCTGTGAAGAATGTTGCTTGTGAGAAGCTGTTAGATCAGAGGGTGGAGGCAAAGATGAAATCTAGACGCATCAGTGACCACTTGAACAGGCTCCACGTGGCCATGCCGAAGCTTCGTGATGACAAAGAAAGGCTACCTTGTATAACTCAGGTGGTTATGGAAGCTGGTGAGAAGAAGACGGAGAAAGATTTGGAAGATGAGAATGGTGGAGCTGGAGTTTATTCCGCTAGTCTGAAGAAGAAGTACATCTTGGCTGATGAAAGTTGGAAGGATGACATCATACCTGAGATTTGTGATGGTCATAACGTTGCTGACTTTATGGATCCAGAAATTTTGAATAGGCTTGAGGAGTTGACAAGTGAAGAAGCCCTCAGGCAGGAGGAGGCTGAGGATGAAGAAGAAGATGAGTTTGAGATTGAAGGCGAGAAACTCACAGAGGAGCAGAAGAGACAGCTGGCTGATATTCGTAAGAAGAAAGCTTTGCTGATACAAGAGCATAGGCTCAAGAAGAGCAATGCACAGAACAGAGCAACTGTTCCAAGAAAGTTTGACAAGGACAAGAAGTTTACAAGGGAGAGGTTGGGTAGAGACTTGTCATCTCTTGGTCTTGATCCTTCTTCTGCTATGAACCGTGCAAGAAGCAAATCTAGAGGCAGGAAGAGGGAGAGATGTGATGATGTGGATATGAAGGATGAGCAACAAAGTAATAAGAAGCTGTGTGTGAGATCTTTGTCAAGATCGAGATCAGTGTCAAGGCATCCACATGATGAAATGATACCTGGTGAAGGCTTCAAAGATTCGTCGCAGAAGATGAAAGCTATTAAGATTGGGAATAAGTCTCACAGAAATAGGAACAAAGATGCACGTCGTGGAGAAGCTGACAGAGTTATACCAACACTTAAACCAAAACACTTGTTTTCAGGTAAAAGAGGGAAAGGAAAAACTCAAAGGCGTTGAAACCAAATAAATCAAAGGTACATATTACATTATTTAAGTCTCTAAGCATAGGCCACATGCATATCTCTCTCTATCAAGCTTGTACGTCCTGTTTGCAGCCATAGTTGACCATAATAGTAAAGCTTGGTCTTGTGAATAAATATATATTATGTATTTGATTCTTGCAGGGAATATGCTAAGTGAAGCTTTTATGAAGGGACTGAAGAATATGATCTGTAACTTTTTATTTTTTTTTTTACTATTTATATGTTTGCTTTTATAAGATTATTTGTTAGTGATGATGAATGAGTTTTTTTAGATGATAATGTTATTGATACTTGCAGTGGTTATATGTTATATCGTTGATGGTTGACTCTAGTTCCAACAGGCTCTCTCTCTCTCTCTCTCTCTCTCTCTCTCTCTCTCTCTCTCTCTCTCTCTCTCTCTCTCTCTCTCTCTCTCTCTCTCTCTCTCTCTCTCTCTCTCTCTCTCTCTCTCTCTCTCTCTCTCTCGTTTCCAAGAGGCTCTCTTATTTATATTTACAAAAGTTCGTTTCTCTTGGCATATTAATTTGGATTCTTCGTATAGATCTTGTTTTGAAACTATGAAGTTGTAGGTTAACAGAAATAATGACTTTAGTAATTAAGTAAAACGTACTTTGAAGTAATTGTAAAAGCGATTAAAAACCTCATTCATTACTTTTGCGGACGAACCACTCCAAGAGACAGCGATCGTGGAAGACATGAGAACATGGCATGTGCGTAGGAGCACCACCACAAGAGAGATCCCCCAAACAGATGGAACACGGTTTTGTTTCCATTTTCAGTTCCTCTCCATCTATATAGTTCCTTCTGAATTCAACTTCTGAATAAGGGAAGACAAACCAACGGAGACTCTTAAAGCGCGCGAGCAAATACAGTAGAAAGATAAAGTATTTTGAATCTTATTATCACTCTTGAGTTTCTTTTAACAGCATAAGCATTACATTTATAGATGTATAGACTTTAGGGTTTTGGTTCTAGTCTTCCTCGTCCTGTAGTGCTGCGTAGCGGTTCTGGATAGTGACAGCAGAAATTGTCTGAGTTATTTCCCGTGTGCTTATCTCTGTAGAAGACCGTTGGCCAACGGCAGAGTACTACCAGAACTGATGTTGGGCCTTTCAGTTGAGCTGAAGTGAGTATTGGGATTCTCCGAAACTGGGCTGTCAGGACGCGCCTTCCTTCTTCCCTCAACGATCAAGAGCTTTAGATCAGCTCAAGGTAACTTCTTCGCTCCAAATAAGTTACTCAGATAAGAATGGTAAGTTCTGGTCAAGGTTTGATCGAGCTAGTCTGTACGGTCTGTACGGACAGCCGACCTAAACTTTCCAGACTTACCCAAACACATTCCTTTCCTCATGTATGCTCAACTCCATCTCTTCTCTTGCTTATACTCAACTCATCTCAACAGTTATATCTTTTCTATTCCCTTATTACCAATCAGAAGTGGATACAACTCCAAAGAGGAAAAGGAAGAATTTTATTATTTAGTAGGGTCGGTCTGCCCTACGGGCGGAAAATTATAATAAAAACTATTTTATATGAATTTATATTAATTTTATGAATCGTTTAAAAAAAACATTGTAGATTGAAAACAATATTATAAACAGAACTAAAATACATTATTTTTAATAAATATATTGGTTTTGAACTAAAATGACAATAACCTCCATTATTCTCTATTTTTCAAAGAATACAAAATTAGCAAAAAAAAAAAATCAGAAAATGTAGAAAGATTGTTGATATATGTTACACATATGGGAAAATAGGTTTTGTAAGCAGCCAAAAAAATGTAATGGCTGTTAAAAGTGCTAAAGAGTCTTAACGAAATACGTATTAATTAAAAGAGATTGTTATAAATCCATTGTGTGGATTGCCATTTAACCAAGTAGAAGTCCAAGGAGGTTTACATCCGATCCGGCTATCCGGTCCATCTACACCCGTCTCCGATCCGTCTAAATTCCGGTTCGAGATTAGAAGACTCAGTCAACCTCGTTATCATCACCTTGACCAAGTCTTCATGTATGACATCAATGTAGTCAATAGCAATTAATGTGTAGATTTACTTCCTTGTAAAGCATTTGTAAACCCTTGTATCAAACCACTATATAAAGTGGTGTTGGCTAATGAGAAATATACACAACACTTTCTCTCAAACATTCTCTCAAATCATAACACGTTATCAGAACGAATGTTCTCTCCACCTGAGAAGTCTCTCTCCACCTGAGCTCTCTTTTCCGGCCATCTCTTTCGGCCAGAATTCAGGCGCAACTTTAAACCGCCGTATCTCTCAAACCCTGTGGAGCCAGACGACGATCCACCTATCAATCTGAAGCCCAAGAAGAGAGGAATCCATTGCCGCAGACGGCTTTTCAATCTGATCTCAGACGCGTCCTAAATCGCATATACAATCCACGCCGGCCATCTCCCTAGTTATATCCGCCGGCCATCCCTCTCTCTCATGGTGGTCTATTCAGATCAATGTGGTAAAAGGTAAACAAATCAAAACCTGAAAATCTAAAATCACCATTATATCTGAAACAAATCTAGGATCTATATGAATCCAAAACTTATAAACAATCTATGGATCCAAAATATTAATCTTGTTTCTATGATCCATATGAAACTTGATTCCAAAATTATTTGAGTCCATAAACTTATAATTCTCTAAAGGTTCTAAGTATCTCTAAATTATTAAAACATCTAAAGATCTATATGAATCTTGTTTCTAAGAATTCTTGAAAATCAGTCAACCAAAATAAAATCGAAATTAAATTCATTCATTGCATATCTTTTCCTATTAATATTTGTTTTGTAACTGTCAAAGTTTTAAAAATCTTTTATGATTTTTATAAATGCATATTCGATTTTATAAATGCTTGTTTGATTTTATTGAATGCATATCTTTGACTGAAAATTATTTCTAAAAGTTTTATAAGTCATAGTATCATTTCATATTGATATGTCATAAGATAGAATAAAATCAATTGAGGCAAATGTCACAAAGACAAATGAGTTCAGAGAAGCCTTTAAACAATGGCATGAAAGGCTCGGCCATCCTGGTCTAACCATGATGCGCAAGATAATCTTGAACTCAACTGGCCATCCCTTGAAAGAAAGTAATATTATCCCTATGGGCATTACATGTATTCCATACTCACAAGGAAAATTAATAATAAGGCCATCACCTGTAAAGGTAGTTAAAGAAACATTGAACTTTCTGGAAAGAATACAAGGTGATATATGTGGACCAATACACTCACCTTGTGGAACATTTCGATATTTTATGGTCCTCATTGACGCATCGACCAGATGGTCGCATGTTTGTCTATTATCATCTCGGAACTTGGCATTGGCAAGATTATTGGCTCAGATCATAAGACTGCGAGCCCACTTTCCAGATTTTCCATTAAAGACTATATGTCTTGACAAAGCAAGTGAATTCAGTTCCCAAGCTTTTAATGATTACTGTATGTCCATGGGGGTAAGTGCGGAACACTCCGTGGCACATGTACATACACAGAACGAATTGGCCGAATCCTTCATTAAAAGAATCCAGTTGATTGCTCGACCATTACTCATAAGGTCGAAGCTACCAGTATCAGCTTGGGGACATGCGGTATTACATGCTTATTCAAATAAATTGCTTAGGTCCAATGCTCAGGACAGAACATACATCCGACTAGTTCTTGATCCATGCATTTACCCTTAGACCATTATGACTGATTTTCATCCATATTGCTTGATCTCAATTAAATGATGACTGATCCTTATTCAAATTCTAAAGGGCTTTAATACCCTATATATAATCAATCCAAATTTGAATTATGATTAAAAGGGATCACTAGATGCAATGATCAATTGATCATTGTCATACTAGAAATAATTAATGCAAATAGATTATATGATTTGGGGGGAGCATTATTGAAAATTTGTTTGCATAGATTCTTTATGCTTGAAAGCAATGATAAATATTCAGATGTTGAAAATCTAAATCTTGGTGATTGTATCTAAATATCTCACTTTTGAGATAGATACAAGGCGATTTCTCTTAATCATACGCCATTCCTAAGGTACCAACCAATGGGTCTCGGGACGCCGAGCCTCATGGTACTGATGATGAGATCTCCATCCGAAAGTCTCATAGATTGTCCAGACAAGGCCGACATGGCCATTCCTAAGGTACCAACCAATGGATCTCGGGACGCCGAGCCTCATGGTACTGAGGGTTCAAATGATGAGATCTCCATTAATTATCTTATGTCTGGGACAAGATGGAGGAACCTAAAGATCCAAGACTATAAGTCTGTGGATGAGTTTAACTCGGCTCTTTTCATGATAGTCTCAAAGTTGAAACTGTGTGGAGAGACTATCACATATGCTGACATGTTAGAGAAGAAATTCTCTACATTCCACAAGCAATGTTTTGCTTCAGCAATAATACCGAGAAAAGGATTCCTCCACATATGTAAATTTAATCTCTTGTTTGTTGCTTGCTAAGCAAAACAATGAGTTAATCATGAAGAATAGTAAGATGAGGCCTCCTGGATTTATGCATTGCCTAAGGCACATGCTGCCACAGAGCCATATGAAAGAGTCAAACCATGGCCATGTGAAAGGCCATGGAGGATGGCAAGGATGTGCGTGGATATCACCCACAGTCACTCCATAGTCGAGACCAAGGCTAAGGTTATCAACCAAGCCATGGGTATAAGTCCGATATCAAAAACCATGCCTCGACCAAATCTGCTTGCCATCAGTGTGGGATGAACAACCATTGGTCCAACCAATGTAGAACTCCCAAACACCTTATTGAACTCTACCAGGAGAGCATAAAGGGATAGAACCCTATGGTCCATTGGGTCCATCACGATGGTGCGAATGATTTCGACCATGAGTATGATGATCATCTTGGATATGAGACTTCATATTGCCTTAAAGAGGCCAATTAGATTTCGACATCATTCTACTTTGTCTTTGGTCTCTATAGTGGATTAAGCCA
Organism: Brassica juncea; assembly: GCA_018703725.1. NCBI lineage: Eukaryota > Viridiplantae > Streptophyta > Magnoliopsida > Brassicales > Brassicaceae > Brassica > Brassica juncea. Next base: position 41,321,249 of record CM031938.1, read on the forward strand.
CACTATATTAAGAGACAAAAGATACTTTATTCAAGGCCACGGCCAGGCCAACCTCATGATGCCTGAAGGCACGCATCTAGAAATCTATGATGCATTATATTCCCATAAATCAAAGTGGAATTCGTTAGGTTTCAAAGACATTCGTATGAATGGTCTACATATTGAAACTATGGGCAAAGGAAAGAAAGAATTCCTTCTTATTTATGAAAATTCCCAAGGCCAAAGGAAAGTCCTAGAGACTATACCTACTATATCTATAGGCCTTCATTGGGCCAAGATAAATATGATTGAGGATTAATATCTCAACTCACTTTTCAAAGAGTTCTAAGAAGCCTTTAACAAATGGCACGGCTTGCTCGGCCATCAAGGCTTAGTTATGATGCATAAAATACTCTTTACGCATTCCTTGAAAGAAAGGAAAAAGAAGCTCGACCATGGCATTGCCTAAAAGGCATTATATTCACCCTATAAGGTCCATTGAATTAAGAAGAGAAAATGGTTTCCAACAATGGACAAAAGGGAATAAGAGTACCTAAATTAAAATCGCCTAAATGGTCGTGACTACATTCTCTATTGATCTAGAGATCAATATGATATTAGGCATAAGCCAGGGCAATCATGTTTGATTGACCCACGAAATTTATCACTTAGATGGCATTACCATACATAACCATCCAGATTATGATGCAAAGATTTAAAAAGGGCACAAAAGCTATCCCATAAGATCTCATGTTTGTGCAATATATATCTATGCACAAGAGAATTTATTGTCCCAGCACCACGAATTAGAGTATGTTCATGAGGGGAAGTGAGGACAAATCCTATGATACATGACCATACTAAAATCTGTGAAATATGGTCCACAACCATAATTACATATTGGTTGAATTATAAAAGATTAACTTGCATCAGGCCATTTATATTATATCAGGCCATATAAGTGATCACAGATATTCCCACCTCAGACTAATACGGGTCATGAGTCCAGACATATATCATCTTAAGATATTGAGAATGAATCCACCACAAATATATGTGCCATCTAAGATCATATGACCTTAGAATCTCATAAGGAGGATTGGGAATATATGTTGGGTATATATATATATATGAATATACTTTCTCCATGAGTTTAAAGAAACCTTGAGCTAAAATGGGTGATTTAATTATAGGCCAAGGAACAAGGATTACATAAGGTTTATGAATCCGAATATCCAACATTTGAAAGGAGAAAAGTAATAAGCTGGTAAAGAATGGTATCTACAATCTGGTTTCAACCATTAATGTCTTGGCAAAGATCCTCAGACTAGAAAATAAGTTATAGACGTCCATATGCTACAATGATAGCAAAATAAAATGCCAGATACATTGACCCGAGAAAAGAATGACTAAGTCATCCCAGCTTAGCACCACACGGTTTTGATGTCTTAAAGACTCAACCAAGTTGCTACAGAGTCTAATATAAGACCAAATAAAGTTCCAAATAAAGTTCCATAATTCAAAGGAACCTCGGAAAGAAAGAAAGGTGCATGAGATAAATTCCGAGTTTTATAAAGGAAACCATTCCAGACATTGAGATATAAGGCTGGCCAGCTGAACGGCTAGGTACCATACCATATAACTTGGGACGCCAAGTTATATGGTTACAAAGGTCCTAGATAATGAGAATCTCAAAATCGATTTTATACCAAGTCTGGAATTAAAGGAACCATATATATAAGTGTGTCGACACATACATTCATAGAAAAGCGCAAGTATGTAGCACATGAATAATAAAACGAGGATCATGAACCCACGCAAGAGTACTCATAATTAATAATGAAAGAAACGTGGGGTTTCTAAAAGTGATATATAATAGGCGTGTTGTATTGGCCATAAATATTTAAACGCCATAAGATGTCCAGTGAATAAATAAATCCTGAAAGAAGGATAAAATCGTGAGACAGACCAAGAGAGGTCTATATAATCCAAAGTGGTGGATACTACTACATATGTCACTACATATAATGTCTGGAAGAAATTCAAAAGATGTAGTATGTTTTATATGACTCACTGGATGATGATAATATTATTGGTACCTAAAGGTTTACCAAAATGTATTGAGCTCAGAATCATAAGATGAGAAAAGAAGTTCTCATGAACAGCATTTTTCTAAAGCTGTCCATGGACTGAATTATATTGCTACATGTAAGCAAATGAAGAGTTCTATAAGAACAATTCAAATCAGTCCAATGAGGAATTTTAAATTCCTTGTGTTTTATACTAACCAGCCTAAGATAGGTTAAATGGTTATTCATTAAACCTTATAAAGGTTATAGATCATCACCACAAATTAGCCAAATTTTTGGTAATACTTATGGCTGGTTAAATTCTCAGCATGAACCAACCAAGCTGTGGTATGAATGAATAAGCTATCATAAAGATAAGCTATAAGATCAAAGTTTATCTTTGAACAAAGGTGTAGGACCGCATTATGCGTCCATATGCGACCCAACGGGTCCGACCATATTGTAAGATTTTGTCCATGATAAAGCTGTAGATCATAGATGCCATTAGATATGAGTTTGATGATCTATTAGATCAGTTCTATGTCAAGGCCATGTCCGGCCTAAATCTGTCCAATCGTCCATGTATATATATGTGCACGAACTGCCGACATATTAAGACTGAAAAGTCTTAGATTGATCATAGATAAACTATGGACATATGTAAACAAGGATCATGATCTAACCGATATGACCTATGTATAAAAGTTGTCTATGGCAAAAGAATATTATACTCATAAAGCTGAGGCATGTCCATAAGTCCTAAAAAGCTAAAGTATCTCATACTTGATACAATGATGATCCATATCATATAAAGGATCTAAAGTACTAGCCGACCAATATGTATGGAAAGGCATATAAGAATGATTTGGTCAAAAACCATAATCAGATGACCAGAGTATAAAATAGTACATTTTATCTAAAGTACTAAAAGTGGTCGATATCAAAGTGGTACATTTTCTAAGTACCATCAGGATTCTAAGAGACATGATATGTCCGAACATTACAAGATTGTTCAAATAAGAATCCATGAACATCTATTCAGCAAGTGATGTTCAAATCAGAGGGAGTAATGTGTGTTGTACTCTTTTTCCTTAACTATGGTTTTGTCCCAATGGGTTTTCCTAGTAAGGTTTTAATGAGGCAACATTAGCACATTACAAGCCCGATATGGTTATGGCATCCAAGGGAGAGTGTTATAAATCCATTGTGTGGATTGCCATTTAACCAAGTAGAAGTCCAAGGAGGTTTACATCCGATCCGACTATCCGGTCCATCTACACCCGTCTCCGATCCGTCTACATTCCGGTTCGAGATTAGAAGACTCAGTCAACCTCGTTATCATCACCTTGACCAAGTCTTCATGTATGACATCAATGTAGTCAATAGCAATTAATGTGTAGATTTACTTCCTTGTAAATCATTTGTAAACCCTTGTATCAAACCACTATATAAAGTGGTGTTGGCTAATGAGAAATATACACAACACTTTCTCTCAAACATTCTCTCAAATCATAACAGAGATAAAATATTTGACGATATATAAGAACACAAAATAATTAAATATTGACCATAATACGATTCTAATATGAATGGTGCTAAAGAACTCTCGTTTTTAAGCCATAAGAACAGCTCTTACTTTTGTGCTCTCGTTTCTTCTTATCCATTCTATTTTTTGGTTTTGCTATTTCCTACAACTGATGTTGCTCATTAGAATGACATGGTATTTCATTTTCTATACTCATTTTCTTTCTTTATTAACTCATTTCTTCTTTCGCTTTTCTTTTTTTATCCTTTGTTGTTAACTGAGCTATCTTCTATTTTCCATAAGCCAATTCCATGACATTCATGTGGATGCTAGTATCTTCTTTTGCAGTCTTACTCATCTGGTCCTGAAAAACCTTTGCATTGTATTGAAATTTAAAAACCTTCGTATTTATCTACTTTTCTTTATGCTAAAACTGGTGAAACTATCTTATGGTCTGCTAATCTGTCATTTGGAGTTTTAAGTGTGCATGTTCTTGAAGTGAAGGTGTTTAGGGTGTTTTCACATTATGGCCATCGTCCATCTATGTCTTCTGTAGTTATTATGATGAACATAGATGCACGCACTTGCAAGTTTATGTCCCGTGCCAGATCTCTTTGGCTACCTTTTCTCATGTTCTTTACGTAACTCTTGTATGTGAACATCAATTATAACTTGATTTGTTTTCCAGTTTACTCTGCATTTCCCAATCTGCATCACACTTTTTAGCAGCTTTTGTGATTGATTCAACTTTTTAGAGATCCCTCAACACTGGTTATAAGTTATAATCAGATATGTTATTTCTGAACTGTATAAGTAATATCCATGAAGGAAAAGTTGATAAACAATCATCCAAACGGACGTTATGGAAATATAGCACAAAAGGCCTGCTAACCAACAAAATAGATTGAATACAAAAACACGAACGGGTATCAACTTAAGAAACCTAGTTGGGAAATAGAAGATATTGAGGACATAGAAAATGTATCTCTTTGGATAAACAGAATGAAAGCTTTGAGCAGTTGCTGCGACATGAGAAAATGCAGTCATTCTCAATCCTTGAAAAGAGAGATAAATTTGAGTAGATAAATAACCAACAACAACAAAGTCAAGAGAACATAAATGTGAACACATCATACTGAACGTGAAGAGAGTTAAGCTGTTAATGGAGATGGGAGTCATTACCATCTTCCTCGCATAAGCAAAGATACCACCAGCATTACCGGCCCAACGTCACCGAGCGCCTATAGCTTATACTGTTTCCCGGTCGAGTGATTACTCAATAACCCACCGCTATCTCTTAGCTCGATCGTCACTCTATCTTCAGTCGTAGACTCATTGCAGACTTAAACCTCTGCTTCAAGAGGATACACACTTCCGTAGCCCCCGAGTTACAAAGAAAGATCCTTGAGTCAGTCTAAGCAACAATGGCTTTATCTACGGGTGCTCTTTGACAGGCATGAGCGTGTTCATGATGGTCAGAAACTGTATAAAACATTTTGCTATTGTTATCTTACACATTCTTCCTAATACCATATTAGAGCTGGTTATTTCTTTTTTCAATCCCACTTTTACGCACAACAGTCTAGAGCTCAACCACCTTTAATTTGTGTCCTCTGTCACCACCACCTTGGCCTCTGCCTCCACCACTTCCCGCTGCTTCTCAGAAAACCTCCGTACTCGTTTTGGATGCCACTAAATATGATATGATGAGATGATAAAGACATCTAGTATGAAGGAGAGCTCAGAGTAATTGACACTTACATTGGTAGGCGTCTCATAGAAGGAGCTGCACCTCTTCCATGTCTTCCTCTCCCGACTCAAATCCCTTGTCTGCAAGAATCAGTTGTTTATTTAAGTCTTTTCTAGTGCATTCATCAAAACAATAATCCCACCAGTGTATCTATGATTCAACACGACCCAAATGTTCAATAACATAATCAAGAAAATCTATATATAGAAAAGAGAGTTACCTCTCTCCTGGACACGCCACGTAGGCGGACAGATCATAAAATCGAGCATCCTGAGAACGACACGTGTCAATGAACTTTGATTCGCAGCGTTTCATTTAACATTTTGTTACGTGGACTTTGAATTTGATCTGGGCCTTTTCTTTGTTTGATTCAGCCAGCCAGCAATGAGTTTCTCCAATCTTAAACGCGGCTTCTAACATCGTTTTCATATTAGGGTTTATTTTTGCTTGATCTCCGCCATTTGAGAATGAGACCGAACCAGAGTTTTAAGAATGATGTTTCAGATTCTTACTATCAATCTTTATCAGTTACATATTCCCCATCTTGAATTTCTTCTTAAATCATCTCTCACGATCTACCTTGAATTTGAGTTTCGTCATGCAAGGCGGTGGAATTTCGATTATAAAAAGTTAAGCTTATCATTGCAGAAAAAGCTTAATAGAAAAACTACCATTGAAGATATCGATGTTCTAATAATTTTGTAAACTTGAAGTTTATTATTTTCTCATTTGAAAATATAAGAAACATAAGAAACGAAATATATACAAGAAAGATGTCATTATGCTTTCAAAAAAAAAAAAGATGTCATTATGCTATTTTCATTTTAATTAAGTTTTTTTTTGTGATTATTGCACCATGCGAATCTACTTTACCATTTCTAATTAAGTTCGTGTGATTATTATGGTTCAAACTCAGGAAATTGAGCCACATACTGAAAGTTTTGCAAATTTAGGGCCAAAAATATTTTATAATTTTGAAAATTTTGAAGGCCGTAAGCCGTGTAGTTTATATATTATTAGAGCACAAGCCCAAACCATTGAAGTCAAGCCCAAAACCCATGTAGTCTAGGTTTTCTCGATTAGTCTCTTGCAATTAGTATCATTCTCGGATTTGAATTACTAGAAATTTTACAACAGGTAACTTATATATAGCACAGGTACAACTTTGATATATCATGCATATCTGACATGCAAGGATTTCGATATTGTGTCGAAGCTTCGTCTCAGTTAGTTGGAGTAGAAGTAATTGGATCTGGTTGAGCAATTAATTGAAGAGAATATAAGGGAAAATCAACAATTATTGGGGCTCCCTTCAAAAGTAATGTTTGTTCTTTAGTTAAGTCACTCTTTAATATTACAAAATTTACATTTGATAATATTTTACTTATATTTTATATTTTTTTACTTATATTTTATATTTTTTTACTTATATTTTATACAATTTTTACTTATATTTTTATATAATTTTATTAAAACTTTAAATATAAACATATTTTGTATTTATTTGCTAATAATAATATTCATAGGAACATTAATATTGTTTATAGAAATTTTATTAATAAATAGATTATACACGTTTGTACTATATGCTTTGAATGGTTTATCCTCAGGACCGATCCTGATCATAAACAATATATATGACAATGGTAATTTTGGTCAGGGAAATATAGTATGCGATCGGTCGTATGGTAAATCAAACTCAAAATATACAGGACGCAGGTGACAATGAATGTATGTCATAACTATAATTTAATTATTTTATTCCAGATTTATCCAGGGTTATATCATGACTATCAGCCGAGGTTTTTCATATATTGGACGGTAAGTATGTGACACAGTTCATTTCACTTTCTATTTGATATTTTTCAATTCTAAGTATCAATCCCTAAAATCATAGTAACAATAATATTTATTTCATAAATGATAGATAATGCTGATTAGTAGTTGTGATTTGTGAATGATATGATTTTAGAAACAAGCTAACAATGTATTTTTATACGAAGTATTAGTCGAATCCAAATCTTGAGTATCACCATTACTAGTTAGTTATATGTGACATGTTGGATTCTTATATCATAATACTGAGTATCACCATTAACTAGGTAGTTATATGTTACATGTTTTTTTTACATATTGGATTCTTATATCATAGGTATTTTAAAAGATTAATATGTTAGCTTCTTATAAAAATTGAGAATATACTTTAACTGATGAAGAAGTTTTCAAAACGTTCACTAACAGTTTTCTTAACAAACATATCAATATGATTTGTGCATATATTATAGACGGACACATGCAATAACACAGGCTGTTACAACCACCGATGCGGCGGGTTTGTTCAACCCAGTAACAAGATCGTGGTTGAATTTGCAATTTCTCGAACCTCCACTTCTGGAGGCCCTCAAGTCATTCTCACAGTTAAAATATTGGGGTGTTTTTTTGAATTATTACTACATAATATTTTTTCTAACCAAAACATAAATACAAGTATAGGATCAGAAACGTGGGAGTTGCTCGCTGGATGTCCTTATTGACAATGGCATCTTCGAGCCGATTGGCTATTGTCCATCATTCCTTTTCACCCTCCTAACCGAATATGCCGAAACAGTGGAGTGTGGGGGTGAGATAGTGAACACGCATGCTTCCGGAAGGCATACATCGACTCAGATGGGATCCGGCTGTTATCCTGGCAGTGGAATTGGCAAAGTGGCATACATGCGTAATCTTCAGATTGCATTGTCAGAAAACGAATTTCAGCCGGTTCAAGACCTTGAGATAATAGCAACTAGTCCACACTATTACGGCGCTAAGATCCTCAACGATACTTTCTTTTACTACGGAGGGCCCGATCATCTTAAGTCAATAGCAGCTCATCTTGCATTAGATTATATTCTTATATACTTTTGTTTTGTATTGTTTCTATTGGTTTAGTTTTTATTTATCTTACTAGGGTAAACCCGCCCTACGGATGGACAAATAAATAAATGATAAATATGATTTTTTTTATAAAAAAATTAATTTACTTTTAACTAAAAATAATATTAAGCTTCGTTAACAACAATTTTTTCTATGTATTTCTAAATTTATTTTAGGAATTATTAACTTGTCTAATTATAATAAATTTTAAAATATAATTATTTTAGTTTAACTATACCAATACGATACATATATTTTTGAAAAAAAAATTTACAAAACACTATGAAGCATTGGATATTTTTTTAAATTTATGTTTACTATATACTATTTTTAAATCGTAATTTCTTCGATTTTCTTATTATATTTATCAACTTTTACAGTTACAATTGTTTGATGTTATGATATTCAACCTTAAATTTTTGTGGTTAACTAAATTTCACAATATGTTAAAATCTAATTGCCTATTTTTATTTTGGCAGTATGAGTATTTTTGATACGTTTATTTTATTTAGATCGTCTAGTTTGATTCCTACTATTATTGTGTTGTCTTTGTTAGGCTATTTTGTATTATGTTATTTGCTTCCTATGGAAAATTTTATTTCTTTTTAATTTTACAGCTTAGCATTTGTTTTTATATTAATGTGGTTTGTTTAAAATTTTCAATCAAACAAATGTTTTTATATTGTCTCATTTTACTTAGTTTAATTTATTAGTATTGTATTTATTTGATTAACAAAAATACAGCCTCAATACCTTATGTGATTGACCAATTTCTTCAACACCGAAATGGAAACATGAGTAATGTATATTCTTTTTAAATATTTTCATCTGATTTATCTTGTAATGTTTTTAGCTTCATGTGATTTATAGTGTGTTTGTTTTTAAAGATGTGAACATTTATCTTTTTTTTTATTATTATTAATTACATTGTATTTCGTTATCCTTCAATTGAATACTAAAACTGAGTGTATTCAATTGGACAGAATAGCTTAGACTTGCGTTTTTATTATTTTTCATTTATAATTTTTTAGTTGTCTTGATATTCATGCAAATTATTATTTTTATTACTTTTTCAACTATTTTTGCATCTTAGTTTAAACCTGAAAAGAGGAAAAATCTCTGAGATACACTATTTTTATTCTGATTTTCTTTCAACTTGGTTTAATACAACGTAAAAGAAATATCTTAAATGAATTCTTCTATTTGTTGTTCTTCTGAATGTTTCATATTTTTCTTGAAATTATGTATTATGGATTATTTTATGTATTTCAATAATACTTTTGTTATATTTGTTATATCTTTTTAGTTTTTATTTTTCTTACAATTTTCTGATTATGCGACTAAAATTGAAAAAGTAATGTCATATTCACACTTCATTTTATTTTAGTTATCCAGTAATGGAGTTATGTATGTATTTATACAAATTTTCATTAAATCCATGCTATTCGCTCTTTTTATTTTCTTTTGTAACTCAGGGTTCGGTGAAACAAAACGGAATTCAATTACTTGCAAATCAAACTTGTTGAATCTCGCCATTAACAGCTGGACTTATCCTTATTTATCGACTATGGTTGATAAAGGAGTAGCACTTGACGATGACAAACTGATCTTTACGTTTATACGACGATACATATGTAATTTGTAAAACATTTGTTATTTGTCTTTTTCTTCTTTTTCTTACTGATATGATCATCTTTTATCTGTGACATTTAAGAACAGTCACTTTATTATAAACTTGATTAAACACAATAGATTCCATGATAAAATTTATCGATAAGAAGTGGAAACTAAGAAGCCTGTGGCGCAGAAGTGAGAACAATATAAAAGAATAATGTTTAAATTCTTCATTTTGATTCTGATTTGGAAAATCAGAGACTGTGGAACTTTGTTAACATCTGTATCACCCGTGCCTTTACACTTCTTCATCCCCTTCTCCGGAGCCTTTTCCATAAACTTTATGAACCAATTTGCAGCTTCTTTCTCTATCTCTTTAGTCAACTTCGCTGTGTTTCCTAATTCGGAAGGAGGAGCTAGTGTTGGGTTCTTGTTCTCATTGTTTGATCTCATATGCTTATGGTTTGCTGCTGATTTGGAGTTGTATTTCTTCTCGTAGATGCAGGTTTCTCCTGGTCAATAGGGTCGTGATGAGCCTGAATTTTGTCAAATATTGAAGAAGATCAATCCTCAGATTTGTTCTCATTAGCTGATGAAACAGGTGGTTCAATGGAAGCGATTTAACTCATGGTTTGAGATACCTGTTTGTGAAATTACAGGAACTCCTCAAAAGAACGCAGCCTACCAATCAGCCTGTGTTGATTTTCTCAGTTTGCCGGTTTGGCTAATGTTCTGCATTTCCCCCAAGAACTTTATCACATTTTCAAACTTAAAAACACATAGAACCATACAATGAAACAACATAAGGAGACTGAGTTGTATACCTGAAATGACGAACAACTGTTTCAGTGACAGTAGCTTCTCTCAATGCCCGAAAAAACTATCTTCTGAGCCATCTCTCGCTGCTGCACATCAAAAGACACCTCTAAGTAACACCTATACATTCTTAAATACATTTAAAAGATCAACAGACATAGAAGTTTCGACATGCTATGATCTGATCAACAGACAAATCAGTGGTACAATGCATTTAAAGAATTTTTCGAACCGGACTTGAAGAGATGTCGTCAAGGTGGTGAGACGGTGAACATTAACGATGGAAGGCATGAGGGTCGACTGAAACAAATGTAAAAAAGAAAGCATAATAACCAAATCATTAAAAAAATATATTCTAAATCAAGAAAGTAAAATCTTCTCAAATAATCAACAATCGACCTTAAGAAATATGGGAAGTTCATAGAAGAAACTTTTATGTCTTCAGGGTTGAGTCTCCTGCTCACAGACAATCCTCATGATGAACCGGCGAGGATACCTGGAGGAGACGGAGTAGTGTAGTCGCTTCATGATGAATCGACAAATCTCAATCCAAGTTCCACTCTTTGACACTGACTTCAGCATCTCCATCGGTGGAGGAGCAGCGTCCCGTCTTGAACTCAGAGAGGAAGATGGATGAGTCACCATTTCTCAAAAAATAAGTTTATTGCATTGTTTTGTCGGATTAAGCAGATGGGTTTCAGGGGAGGAAAGTTCACCTTTTTATATGCGCAGATACACCGCTGGCTGAAGAAAAGCTCGCATTCAAGGCTACAACGTGGCTGATTGATTAATAAGGGATTCAACACAAAGAATCTGTACGTTTCGGTGACGAAGATGAAGCTCATACGTCGAGATCTAACAAACAGCGGTTGTGAACCCTAAAACTTTATTCTTTGCGTAAAGGATAGTTAGGGTGACTATATCGGGCTGGCCGGCTCGTAATACATCGAAACATAAGTTCAATTAATATAAAAACCCGAATCAACCTAAACCTCCATCGACAAACAGAAGCCCACATGTATTAAATTAATTGAAACGATGAATTTTGAGTGCTGCGACACATGTCGTGTCTACAGAAGTTGAATTTATGACGTGAATCTGATGTGTCATAGTTAGGAGAGAAGCAATCTGTCTTTTATTATAATAGATTTGAATCTTCACTAGAGTCACAATGTTCGGTTTGATAATCACTTGCTAATGATTTTAAGATTGCCTATATTTTATTCTTCTAGTTCAATTCTTATGTCGTAGCTAATTCAGTTCTCCCAAAACACATAATGCAAGTCGTGGAAGTTAAACGCACTGGACACACGAACATGCATAGCTTTGTTGTGAATCTTGTGAATTAACATACACACATTTACACACTAGACCCACACACGTTTCATACATTGCCTAAATTCATACCATACTGTACCAAATCAAACCAAATGATCTTCAGTTTCTATACTAAAAATGAAAGTTCAGTTTCATATAGAAAACAAATAATATGGTAAATAGTAATTTTATTATTATTTCATCACATTTATTATATATAAAAAAAAGATATATCAAAACTTTTGACAACAACATTTCTTAGGCACTTTACGAGAAGGAGAAGCACATTCTCCATAATGGTAGCCCTTTTCAGCACAGTCATTTTGACATTCAAACCATGCGTATGTAGGTGTACACAGAGCATAGCAGTTCTCATATGAGAATTTTTCTGTCTCGGAACCTACATAAACCGACATAAATAATAATTATTTCATTCGATATATCCCGTATTTTAGTAGTCTTACTTACAATTATATAACTTATTATCAACAAGAACAATTATATAACGTGTCCACACGGTAGAATTTTAACAAAACTTTTGAATCCATTTCTAAATATGTATGCAAAACACAAACGAATGGTGTTATAAATTCGATATGGTTAGCTATTAAACCTTTTAACAAAAAAAAAGATATGGTTTTTTTTTGTGCAAAAAAAAAATGGTTAGCTATTGTTTTTCAGTTATTAATGGTAACTGAAAAAGTTTTAGTTGTATTCTAAGCGTACCTGAGACCAGAACGTTAAGATTAGACAACGAAACTGCTAATGTTACTACGAGTAAGCAAGTCATCAAAGTTTTTGTAGAACCCATACTATTTTTTCAATGAAATGTATTGAGAAAAGATCTTTATTTTGTGAATGGATACTAAAGAGAAGTTACATGTATATATATAACTTTGGTGACTGGAAATCTTATACTATTAAATTAATTTCTATATTAGCGAGTCAAAGACTTTTTTTTTTTGACAACACTGATCATCTATTTGAATCAGTGTTCTAAAATGCGCTAGGCGCTCGTTACGCGGTAGATGACTGTATAGCGCCTAGCCGTATAGGCGGACGCCTAAACGGGGTATATACGGATATATAATTTTATAAAAATATAAATATAAAATTAATATACATACATTATAAATATATTTAAAATAATTTTTTTTTTGTATAAGTATATAGTTTGACATATATAAATAGTCTTAAATTATAAAAATTAAAATCATTTTAAATATATAAAAATGACAAATTTAAAATGATTTTGCAATAATTAAGCTAATATCTACAATCATATAAACACATAAAATAAGTAAATTTAATATAAATAATAATATTAATGTAATATAATAATAATATTAATAATTTTTTTGAATATTAATGTTCAAAATCCGCCTAGGCGTCCGCGTAGACCGCATAATGTCCGTTTAAACGCTGTTATACGCCCGAATTATATAAATCCGCATAAAATACTGTATAACGTGAAAACGGTACGGTCGGCTACCGTATAGCGCCTAGACGCCGCCTAGGCGGGCGCCTAGACCGTATTTTAGAACACTGATTTGAATACTTGCAGATATCATTTAATTAGTATCCCGAAAGTTTCAAAGTTTTTTTTTTTTCTCTACATGCGAGTCAAAGTAAATTTTGTATGATTATTACACTGACATCTAATACTTGCAGATATCATTTGATTAGTATCCCAAATCAATTTTCAAAGAGTTTTTTTTCTATGTAAGCGAGTCAAAGTAAGTTTTGTGTAATTATTACACCCATGGGAATCTACAAACTCTTTTCATTTGTTATGATACCGCCATTTAATCAACGAACTAAGAGCATCCACAATGGTGGATTCCATTGTGGAGTCCTTAGGGACTATTTTAGTATTTTTTTTTTTTAATTGAATAGTTAAGGAGTCTTAGCAAAATAAGCAGTACAATGGTAGATTCTTTCTAGGAGTTCTTAGAAAAAAAGTTTTTTTTTATTAAACATATGAAATTTGCAATTTCAAAATTTGCAATTTGCATAAATCTTCACCAACAAGAGATTACTTCACTTACATATTTGCAAAAGAAAGGTGAAAGCTATTAAAGATCTCCGAGGAAAAAGATCACCCCTTGCACAGCCTTAAAGTCACGAACGATAGAGTCAATCACCCCTTGCACAGCCTTAAAGATCTCCAAGGAAAAAGATTCAACTTTCTGTTACAAAAGAAAGGTGAAAGCTATTAATGCTATTAACAGATGACAACAATGCTAAACACTAATCTCAGTCAAAACATATGTTAAATAACCAGCTTCATTGCGGAACATACCTTGGCATTCAATACCAGCTCTTTTGTCAAATTCAGCTGCTCTGAAACAAACTTATAAACTGTAACAGCTGAGGCATCATCACTCATGAAACATATTTTTCCAATAGCAGTAAAACTTGAGGCAGAAAAGCGAAGATAGTCCAAAAGAAGCTGCATAAGAATGATAGAACAACTCAGTCGGACTGTAAATCATTAGCTCTGACAGACTTGTACTTACAGAAACGTCAAACATCACCAACCTGAAAGAAAACGTTTGAATGCTCTTCCTCTTAAGACTCCTCCATCGACATAACAGACATGTATAAATGCTTTGCACACCATTGGCTTACCTACAAGAAGTTGAATAAGAAAAGATAATACAACAACCCTCTCAAACTGAGGCTCAGCACTAAGAAGCAAAAAAGAGAAACTATTGTACCTTAATACCAAAAGCGAGAAAGTACTGAGAGCAATCAGACCGATCCAAAGCCAGGTATTTTGACAACGGGAACACTGCAGTGCTCAACGCAGTTGGCTATCTCCTCTTGCTTCCTGCTTCTTTCTGAGGTCCATAGAGGAGAAACTCAGAAAGGCTCAAGTCAGTCACTCCACTCTCATTAACAACACCCTGAACACAATAAATACAAAAACAAAAGACCCATTAGGATTAAAAAAAGAATCAAGATCTAAGAGAAGACTCACATTCTTTTGAGAGTAGATGAAATCATCGTGGAAAATGACTGGAAAATCATCTTTTGTCACCTATAAAAACAGAAACAACCACACACAAAGCTCTTGGATTCACTTTTCGTGGCCATCTCTCTTTCTTGAATCTTCTAGTTCATATGTTCATATCTATTCTAAGAAACTATAGATAGCATCCATCCCCAGGAGAAACCAAAAAAAAATGAAGATTCAAAAATCAGAATCTTCTTCCACACAAATCTAACCCTTATCAAAAAAAACAAAACCCTGAAAGATTAACTGAAAGATTAACCTAATCTAACAGAGGTGGAGAAGAAACCAACCTGAACGTCGAACTCAATGAAATCGATCGGAAACTTGGCTGCGGAATTGAAAGAGAGGATAGAGTTTTCTTTAAAACCCATTCATACCAAGGTTCCTCATCATCTTCCTGCCCATATTCATCATCCTCCTGCCTAGATTAGGGGTTCGGTCTCTTTTCTCAGACGTCAAATGCCTTTCCTTCGAGAGAATTTTTTTTTTCGTGATGGAGAAAGAGACTGAATTTTTTTTTTTTTGAAACACACCCCCAGCCGAACCACTCACGCCTTGCCACGTTCTTAAGGATTTGATCCTTAAATGCCTTGACTAAGGATCAATCCTTTGGTTGCCAATTTTTTTATTATTATTTTTATGTTATTTGCCTAAATAAATGCGCTAAGGACTCATTAAAAGCCTCCGTTGCGGCTGCTCTAAGGATCGTTGTAGCATACACAAGATAATACGTCTTTTAGTTAGCTAACTTATGAATTTTTGCTGTTTTAAAGTTTTAACTATTCTAAAAGTTAAAGATTTTTAAAGCAAGTTAAGAAAAATATTTATTAAATTCTGATTTTAGTGTTACAGTCTATTATTTTAATTAAACAAATTTTTTCCTATTTTAATAGTTCTCCCAAATTTTATTTCTTGCGATGAAACTTTTAATCGACTTTCGCCACAAACTTAAGTGATCAAACTAAAATAATTACAAAAGGAGATAAAAGGCAGAGGTGATCGATGAACCATCTCTTGTTTAAGATCACATTGGTCTGCAACGCCCGGTCTCTCTTAACCTCCATAGCCTCTCTCCAAGCTCTCTCGCTCTCCTCGAACTCTTTCAGCTCCTTCTCTCTCTTCCTCAATCGCTTTCAGTTTATCCTGCTCCGCTACCTCCTTCCTCGCCTGCTTCCTCTTCATTTTCTTCATCGCTTTTCGCTTCTCCTTACGGCTCATCTCCGTCGCTTTCTCTTTAGTACTCTCTTCCAACCTCTCCCCTCCCACCGCTTCCTCTGGTCGCTCTCCTTCGTCTCCGTTCTGTGGCACCATTATTCCGATCACGTAAACCTCTCGCTCGGCGGTTTATCAATTGCTATAAAATTGACTGAAATCGAATTATAAATTTTGATCAAACCATACCAAACCGGAGAACTATAGCTGGTTTACCAAATGGTATACATTTAACATAAACCGATATAAATTGAATCAAACCAAGACAAACCGGAGAACCCTAGTTGGTTAACCAATTGACATTGAAGTAGACTCAAATAGCTTGGTCGGAAGCTCTCTCTCGTGAGAGACACTATTCGACTTTTTGATTTGTTCTTCATCTTCTACGACCAGTGTTTCACCAGATGCGAATCACACTAAGCATCAATTTCTTGATTCCTCGCCTTTCTCTGTTTCTGGGTTTCGAATTTGCAAACTAAAGTCAGCTTTTTTTTACTCTGTTTCGCTTCGTAGATTGCTTAAATCTTTGAACAAAGTTGCATGCTTTCTACTTCCTTATCGAGTTTCACTTTGTCTCTCGATGACGCGCTTTACCTTCTCCAACGTTTCCTTACCTCCTCAAACCATATCAAGCAGATCCACTCTCTTCTGTTCACCACCAACGCATTGCTCGCTTCTAGCCGGAAGACGAAGTTCGTCTACAACACTCTCATCCGATCCTATCTCACCACAGGACAACACAACACTTCTCTATCTCTCTTCAACCACATGCTTGCAAACCAAGTCAAACCAATCAACCTCACTTTCCCTTCTCTCATAAAGTCAGCTTCCTCTTCCTTCTCTGTTTCCTACGGTGTTTCCTTACATTCCCAAGCTCTTAAACGGGGTGTGCTACGGGACCCGTTCGTGCCGACTTCGTTTGTTCAATTCTACGGTGAAGTTGGTGATCTGAGAAGCTCGAGGAAGATGTTCGATGAAATTTTAGATCCTTGCGTTGTTGCTTGTAACACTATGCTTGATGCTTGCGGAAGAAACGGAGAGATGGGTTATGCTTTCGAGTTGTTTCGGAGAATGGATGTAGCTGATGTGGTCTCTTGGACTACTGTTATCAACGGGTTTGGTAAGAACGGTTCACACGCCAAAGCTGTAATGCTTTTCAGGGAGATGATAGTGGTAGTAACGCCCAACGAAGCTACTTTGGTTAGTGTGCTTTCTTCGTGTGCTAATTTAGATCAAGGAGGTGTTCATTTGGGGAAGCAGATTCATTGTTATATTACGAGGAAGGAGATCATCCTCACTACCACATTAGGTACCGCATTGCTAGATATGTATGGGAAAGGGGGTGACTTGGAGATGGCGTTGATCATTTTCCATCAGATTTATGATAAAAAAGTTTGCGCTTGGAATGCGATGCTATCAGCTCTTGCCTCGAACGGTACACCTGAGAAAGCATTAGAGATGTTTGAAGTAATGAAATCGAGGAATGTGCATCCGAATGGGATCACTCTCCTTGCAGTACTCACGGCTTGTGCTCGATCTAAACTTGTGGACTTAGGTATCCAGCTGTTCACTTCCACATGTAGTGAGTACAAGATCAGTCCAACGTCAGAGCATTACGGTTGTATGGTTGATCTCATCGGAAGAGCTGGACTGTTGGGTGATGCTGTAAATTTCGTAAAGAGTTTACCGTTGGACCCTGATGCTTCTGTTCTTGGTGCTCTTTTGGGTGCTTGCAAGATTCATGAGGATGCTGAGTTAGGGAATAAAGTAGGTAAACAGCTTATTGGACTGCAGCCAGAGCACTGTGGCCAGTACGTGGCATTGTCAACACTAAAGGCTTTGGGTAACAATTGGACAGAAGCAGAGGAAATGAGGAAGGTCATGGTAGAAGCTGGAATACAGAAAATCCCTGCATATAGTGTGCTGTCTTAAGAAGTGAGAATAGATTGTTTCAGACACAAGAGTTACTATGTAAGCTCTGTTCAGGTCAGTACATGTTCTGTCAGTAAATGTCGCTTCTGTCTTCTGTGAAACTCTTGCTTCGCTAAGTCAGTACTATGGTTTGTTGAACAATAGGAGAAAGTAAACGCAGACATAGACACAAGTTAATATATACTTTTGTTTCTCTTTCACCATTGACACAGAGTCAACGAACCCAAGTTCTATTTAATTAGCATATGTTCTGTCCCTGACAGACATTATTATTGTATGTATGTACCTACCACTGGGTTATCTAGCAGCTTCGTTTTCTTTCTTCCCAATCTACATAAATAAAAATTACTTCATTCATCAAGCATGATACAAACTTAACATTCAAAATACCACCAGCAACACACCACAGATAAAAGTAAAAACATAGATAAGTACTATCACTCTTGATTTATTCTTGCAAGAACTCAACACACAAATCCACCACAACAGTCAACTTAGGCCGGGGGCTTGGCAAAGATCTTCTTAGCGAATTCAGCTAGCGTTGCAGTCTCGGGCATGACAGGTTTCACAGCTGGATCGTTACAGAATTGCTCAGCCCATTTGGACAGAGAAGGAGTCTTGGCCTCATCAAGAATCTTATGACCAGCTGCCAACTCTGTGACTCTCAACCAACCCAAGAAGCACCCGAACGCAATGTCGAGGTAACCGATGTGTTCACCGTTGAAGAACGGTTTTCCTTTGCTGCAATCGATGAAGGCCTTCTCTAGAAGCGCGGTCCCTTCTTCCACTTGAGCTAGCACCGCTTTCTTCTCTTCTTCTCCCTCAGCTTTTAGGATACTTCTCAAAGAGGGAAACCACTTCATTCATGTTCAATGTGTCGGACAAATATAAAAAAAAAAACATAAGATTATCTCATGAAATGAAACTATAAATGAAAACTTGTGGTGCAGGTAAAAGAGGAGAACTTTTTCGTCAATGTAGGCAGCCCAGAACCGAGCGATGGCTCGGTCATAAGGATTAGAAGGTAGCATGGACGGTCCAGATGCGCTCCAAGTCTCGTCAACATACTCAACGATGATGTTAGACTCACAAACCGGTTTGTCAGCATGAATCAGAACGGGAATCTTCTTGTGAACCGGGTTTGATTTAAGAAGCAACTCGCTCTTAGAACCAAACGTCTCCTGGAGGAACTCGTAGGGAACAGACTTGAGGTTCAGAGCAATCCTCGGCCTCATCACGAAAGGACTCGCCCATGCGCCGATCACCTTCACTTGGTCGCTAGCCATTTTTCTCTTCAAGATCAAGAACAGAGAAAGGACTTTGGTTGAACTCGGTTGAAGCTTTAGTGGTAGATCGTAGGGCATTTATATTGGAAGCGAAGAGGGGGTAGGTAAGGTCGTAACGTACGGCTTTCGAAATTTCATGGAGGTGAAGAAGCACCAGTTAAAGTTTGACACGTGTCTTAAACGGTTGGGAAAACGTTGAAATGCAGGTCCATCACTTTATTAGGGGCGAGCGTTACATATTGTTCGGATGCGTGCTTGGTGTGAACTTAAACCATTGACACACCGACAAATGTTTCGTCTTCACGTGTTCACATTTGTATTTCATGCATAGATAGCTTTCTGTCAATTGGACCATTTAAGAGCTTTGTATCTATATTATTAAAGCAGAAGTACAAAATCGATTCGTTTGGATACATGGATTGCCTTAGTTTAAATTTTTGTGTTTGGAAACAGGTTTATGTGCTTTTAATAGTTTTTATTAATTAATTCGAGATTAGTGTGTTTGGAAACAGGTTTAGGTGTTTTTTTTAAAAAAATAATTAATTAATCCGAACTAATCAAACAATATCTAAATATTTAATGTCTAATTAAATGTTAAATCACAGAAAAATCAATCATTCCTTATTTTATGTTTCTGTTAATGGCAATCAGTTATTATTATAGCTAAAATCAAAAAATATCTAAATATTAAATGCCTAATTAAAATGCCTAATTAAATGTTAAATCACAGAAAAATCGATCATTCTTTATTTTACGTTCTGTTATATGGCAATCAGTTATTCTTTTTAAAAAGGAATATTCTAAATTATATTATGCTTAATAATAAAGCAATATCTTACAATTGATCTAAAAATTAAATACCAATAACAATTGATTGCCTAAAATTATGTAACAATCTTAACGTCGTTTCTTCTCCCCCCATTATATAAGGTTTGAGTCATCCCATTAGTCCGTAGTCAAATTATTAGGCTCTCCTCCTTGCATACATACTTTTATTCTTAAGCTTTAGTATAGTTTTTTTTGTCTTTTATATGTTTTTGGTTTCCCGTAAACTAATTTTATCATTTGTGATCATGTGCAGGTTAATGCTCGACGAGTTAATGGAATTGCTAATACAATTAAAGTAACAAAATAATGGTTTTCGTCAATCAAAACTTCAAAAATCAACATTGTGGGTAAATCACGACCTTTTGTTTTGTAGTTCTTACATGTTTTTTTTTCTTCTTAGAATTGTAGTTTTTTTTCTACTACTGAAGACAACTACTCGATCTTTATTTACTTGTAAATGCTGAATTTGGGAGAGCTCAAGCAAAAGATATGTTGCAACACTTGTGGGCTAGACCAACCTCTAATGCATCAGTGGATATTGTCCAAGGACGCTACTATGTTGAAGTTCATTCGGTTGGTGTAACAAAGGTAACTAATGTTATTGTTTTCATTTGTTTCTATATTATTAAAGCAGAAGTACAAAATCGATTTGTTTGGATATATGGATTGCCTTAGTTTAAATTTTGGTGTTTGGAAACAGGTTTATGTGCTTTTAATGGTTTTTATTAATTAATTCGAGATTAGTGTGTTTGGAAACAAGTTTAGGTGTTTTTTAAAAAAAATTAATTAATTAATCCGAGCTAATCAAACAATATCTAAATATTAAATGCCTAATTAAATGTTAAATCACAGAAAAATCAATCATTCCTTATTTTATGTTTCTGTTAACGGCAATCAGTTATTATTTTAAAAAGAGAATATTCAATCATAGCTAAAATCAAACAATATCTAAATATTAAATGCCTAATTAAATGTTAAATCACAGAAAAATCGATCATTCCTTATTTTACGTTTATGTTATATGGCAATCAGTTATTCTTTTTAAAAAGGAATATTCTTAATTATATCTATATTATTAAAGCAGAAGTACAAAATCGATTTGTTTGGCTACTTGGATAGCATTTTGTTAGATAAATGTGTTTGAAACAAGTTTAGGTGTTTTAAAAAAAATTATTTAATTAATCCGAGATTAGTGTGTTTGGAAACATGGATAACAGTATATTTACTTTCTTTTATTTACATATTTAGTCATTGAATTTATAATAAATCAAGTATTTCCTTTTTGTAATTCTTTTTATTTACAGATTCTACCACTACAATTCCATAATTTATCTAAACAAATCGATATTCATATATTGACAAAAGCAAATATTATTTTCTTTGTGAAAAAATAAAAACACAAACTGAAAATATATAGTATATATTATATAAAAAATTTTAAATATAGTATTATCTTATTTATTTTAGTCAAATATAAAAATTTCGAGTTCATTTTTCAAGAATACAAAATATCATAAAATTAATAAAAATTCATAGAACACTAATGAAAAAAAATAATTTCAAATTAAGTAATTACAATTCCAAACTTATCTAAACAAAAAGCTAATTCATATATTAATCATTATTAATATTGTACAAATATCACTAAATATTTTCTTGCTACAATCAAGGAATGTCTAAATATTAAATATTTTAATTTAAACGTGAATCACCAAAAAATCTAAACTTTCTAACTAGATTACCTTTTTGAAAGATGATATCAATTAATATTGAAAAGAATATTCTTAATTGAATCACAGCTACAATCAAGGAATATCTAAATATTAAATGTCTTATTAAACGTTAATTCACCCATAAAATTGATCCTTCTTAATTATATTACGACACTATTAAATGACAATCGTTTATTATTTTGAAAAGGGAATATTCTTAATTATGTTATGCCTAACAATCAAGCAATAGTTTCCAGACCCGTATTTTATGTAGTCCATAACATATTTAATTTTATAGTACATATCCATTATTCTTGACCCATATCTAACAAATCCAATTTAAAAAATTAGTTAGCATATATTTTCCCTGATTTCAAGTGATTCCTGCGCAAGGAAATTCAAAAATATCAATGATTCTTCTATAAATTTTCTTAGCAAGTAATTCTAAAAATACAGAACCAATTAAATATATGTTACCTTAATTAGTTACCTTGCGCAAAATGACTGCAATATTTACGATTTTATTAAAAACAGAAAGGATATTCTTGCGCAAGGAAATTCAAAATATCAATGATTCTTCTATAAAATTCGTTAGCAAGTAATTCTAAAAATACTGAACGAATTAAATATATTGTACCTTAATTAGTTACTTTTTATTGCGTGAAACTGATAAATAAAAGTTTAACGATATATTTAGTTTAGGAAAATAAATCAGAATATCCTATAATTGAATCAGTATATACCAAATCTAAAAGATTTCGAAACTTGATCATCAAGATACTTTAGAATTTTCTTCTTATCTAACCTAACCAACCTAACTAGCAGACTAATTACTCTATAAATAGTCATTGAACCTTTTTTTTAGTCGACCATCTTTGTTCTCTGTCTGTTTTTCTTTTTTGTTTAGTTCATAATTTTCTTTTTTGTTTTTTTTGTATTCTAATTATTTGTTCATCATCAAATAAGCTAATAATTAGTGTTTGTTTGTTTTTTTTGTTTGTGCAGGGACTAAACTAACGTGAATGATATATGTCTGGCCAAAAGAAGAAGAAGAGGAAAAGTATAAGAATGATATTTCGAGGAAAATTTTCCTAAGGTTGGGAAGCGTATTTATGTTTTCGTGGTATTTAACTATTTGTTTATGTTAGTCCTTTTTAGATTTTCGCAATGATGGTAAAAATTATTGTATGTATATAGAACCACTTATGTTTAAATACTCTAACTTGCGTGAAATTATGTTGTCTTGTGTAGTTGAAAATAATCTTGGTAGACTCGTGGTCTCGGATCCACATTTCTGATTATTGTTTTATTTATGATCACACACTAATTAAAAATGCTATTTTGTTGTGTGTAGGGTGTTAAAATGCATGCTACTTGGAAAAGAGGAGAAGAGAAATGAAAACTGTTTAAGAGGTAATGTATTTAATATTTAGATTATTCCATTATATGTATAGTAAAACAGGTTGAGATTGAAAGGTAATATATAAAAATGAAAACTGTTTAAGTTAGAATATTAAATATTATATATTGTATAATATTTACATTGATAAAATATTAAATATTAGTCAATAATTATACTATTTTATTATATGGTGAAACATGTTATTTCCAGTAATTTATTTTAATATTTTCGGTATTTTAATACAATATATTTTTGAAAAAACCCTTGAAACTATCATAGTAAAATTAATATTTTAAAGATATAATATTAAAGAATATATCAATATATTTTAAATTAAAAAGTAATATTTAGTCAATACTTACATTATTTTTTTATATAATGAAACGGGTTGGAATTGAAAGTTAATGTATAAAATGAAAACTGTCTATGTTAGAAAATTAAAAATTCAACATATATATATGATATAGGTAATGATTTGAAATAATTAATTAATTAACATCATAAAAATAATAAAGAGAGTTATTTTATATTTTTAATGTTCATAGTTTATGTGATTCTGGAAATAAGATCAAACAAATGAAAAAACTAAACCTTTAATTGAATCGCATATACTATCAACCTTTAGGATTATATTTAAGTTCACAGAATAATTGTATTACAAAAGTAGGTTTTCAAACAAATAACCAAGACTAACATAGAAAATTTTACTATCTAAACTTAAAAATAAAATTCAAACTCGGGCGGGACGCACGGGTCAAAATCTAGTTTATATAATTAAGGTAATACTTTCTCTGTTTCATATTAGTTAGCTTTGTATTTATATAATTAAGTTAATACTTTCTCCGTTTCATATTAGTTTTTTTAGAGTTAAATTTTTATTTCATTTTAAATGTTGTTTTATGTTTTTTTAATAGTTTTTCCAACTTTATCCACCTTCTTTTCTTTTATTAGTCAACATAATCAAATAAAAAAATAATATTAATTAAAATAAAGTAAGAAATTTAATAATTTTTAAAATTTGTGCGAAAAAACTAGAACGACAAATGAGCATGTCTTGATTTTAAAGATATACGATATTGTGAAACTATATTTAAAGAATAGTTGCATACAATTATACAAATATACCTTTCGAGCAAATTCCCTTATCCAAACACACATGTCATATTCTCATTTAGTATAGATAAATAATAATCGTTTTAGTTGCTCTATATATATGTACATTTAATATTTGTGTTGGCTAGTCATATTTTCTATATTTGTAAATTTCTTAATGAAGTCATCTTCAACCTCATTCCAATTTTATTTTAAAATGGAATAAATTGATGTATAGAATAAAAAAAATACTCCAACACAATTTTATTTTCTATTTTATAATATAATTTGCTTCCCAAATAAAGTAACTTATTTTTTGTTTCTTCATTATTTTATTATGGAGTGAAAAATAGAATATGATTGAAATATTTTAACTTTATATTCTATCTTATTCCATTTTGGAGAAAAATAAAATTTTGCAGTAGAGATGCTCTTAGTTTGTTAGTTTCCATGAAATAAGTATGTGTTAAAAAAACATTGAATGAGTATAGTCCAGTAGCTATCATCAACGTAAGCTAGACGTTACTCTTTTTTCATTTATTCTTTTGTGATAAGTTTACCTTACACCAGCTATCTTTATACATTAAAAAGTTGATCGGCTTCCAGAACAGTCTCTTGAGAAGAATACCAAATAGAATAATGCGTTTGCAAGATGCATTATATCTTCACTAGTTATAACTTCAAATACATTATCATACAATGAATTAAAAACAAACTAAAGTTGAGAATATTTTTTTGAGAAACTTTAACTTAGCCTTTATGTTTCTTTATTATATTCTGCTGAATCTATTCCGTTCTGCCTGCTCTTTTCCTTGGTTGGGTGGGAGCTTTAGTGTGAGTGGGGGCTTGACATTGATGATGCTCCGCAATTATGTAATATCTTCTAGGCCTTATTTTCTGGTTAGTTTGGGACACTTGAGGGATTTCTTTTGAAAACAATATATGCTTAGCTGTGTTTTTCTATACACTTAAAATCACTTTCAAAGGCTTAAGTATATCTTATCATTCTTGTTACTTATTTCTCAAAACGAGTCCGTTAGACCATCAATTTCACAAACTTAGGAAGACTAATAGTCATTTTAAGAAAGATATTAGTCTTTCAAACTTTTAAAATATACAGAAACTATATGGTAACCATCACTAGTACTAGCACAGAGAAACATATTTTGTATGTAAATCAAGCATATTATTACTTTACAACGTATTCAAATTAAGTCGAATGTTGTTTTTTTTTTAAAGTCGAATGCTGTTCAAAACACTGTATATGCAAGTCATCATCTAATGCTGTAATCTGTTCGGGTTTAATCTAAGATATGCATATAGACACCCAACCAAAAAATCACACACAAAAAAAAATCCATATAATATATATGCATATAAATGTACACCTACAAAACTTTATATATTCCTCCTCTTTAGCATGCATCTATATTATTAGGTTACATTAACACATTCAATTCATAAGTAAATTCACATTGCTCTCTCCCTCGTTCTCTAAAACGTCAAGCAAATGAGTATGAAGCGCTCTTCTTCTTCCTTATTCTTCTTTCTCCTTTTCTTCTTCTTCCTTTCTTCTCACGTCTCCTCACAAGCCTGCCTTAAAACATGCGGCCAAATACCCATCAAATACCCGCTTGGAACCGGGTCAGGTTGCGGTGACCCACGTTTCACACGTTACATCAAGTGCGACCCAGACCAACAGACTTTAACCCTCACAACCCACACAGGCTGCTACCCTATCACTTCCGTCGACTACACCAAGCAAACCATCTACGTCACTGACTCGTCTATGTCCACGTGTGCATGTACCCGACCAAGCCAGGGATTCGGGTTGGATGGGGACGCTCCGTTTTCTTTCCACGACGACACCGTTTTTACGCTCCTTGACTGTTCTGTTGACGAATCCCCTGTTTTCAAGCCGTTAAGTAACAGTACTGGACGGGTCTCTCTATGTGACCGCCAAAGCTCCTCCATTTGCAACTTCTTGTACTCTAATTGCAGGTAAACCAAAATTCCCCTTTGACCAACATAGACTAAACCAGGCTGCCGGTTCTATCTAAACCGAAATAAAAACCGAATCAGTTTCCCTTTTTTTTCTTGACGATGTCACATAAGAGATGCTCTA
Organism: Brassica juncea; assembly: GCA_018703725.1. Classification (NCBI taxonomy): domain Eukaryota; kingdom Viridiplantae; phylum Streptophyta; class Magnoliopsida; order Brassicales; family Brassicaceae; genus Brassica; species Brassica juncea. The sequence continues at coordinate 41,347,843 of CM031938.1, forward strand.
AGTAACTAGTGATAGATAAAGTATATTAGATCATTTGGTATGACTACATATATGAATTGTAATGAACCCGGTTTACTACTGGTTTTGACTTTTGGGTGTCATCTAACGTCTGTCTGTTACTTAACCCGGTTTGACTTTTCGGTTTTACAGGGCCATTAGCCTAATAAACCTCCAAGAATCAACGTGCTGCGTCTACGTACCTCTAGATCTCGGACCATCGTTTGAAATGGATCTACAGAAGCTCCGGTGCTCTTCTTACTCCGGTTTCTACAACCTTGGTCCGGCCCAAGAATCTCACCCTGAAAACTGGAACTATGGAATTGCACTAAAGTACAAGTTCAACGTCTTCGATGAGTACCCTGCTGTGTGTGGTGGCTGCGAGCGAAGTAATGGTGCTTGTGGGTACAACACTCAGACTAGCTCGTTCATTTGTAATTGTCCCGGTGGGATCAATACGACGTCAGATTGCTTTTTCCTTTATAACTCGGGTTCCATTGCTCTTCCTTGGTTTTCAAGTAAGCACCCCTTGCCATACTCCTTTTTTTTAATCAAAACACCACTTGCCATACTCTTTCACATATTCTCTTAACTATAACTTCTTTATTTCCAATCAAGTTTCGTTTCAGACAAACTTTAACAAGAAACCTGAAATTTAACGACTAGTTCTAAATGAAGTGTTCTGAATATTAAGCAAAATGTTTCCTTACATAATTTTATTTAAATTAGCAGGAGCATGGATGATGTACCCTTTGTCATGGGTTGTTTTTTGGACAGTGATGAGTCTTCATTGAAGGGGTTTTAGTGGTTCATAGAGAGTTTAATGAATGGAATCTTTGCTTTCTTTCTATTTTATCTGTGATATCATCATGGTATAAGATTCTCTATTGTCTCTCTGTGATATCAAGGATGTAATGGGTCGTAAAGAAAAAGAAAATTCATTTCACATATCGTAAGAAATACACAAACCCCAACTAAACAAAACAACATAAGTTGTAAGAAACAGAAAGGAATAAAAGAAACACACAACAAACGGAGGGCACTATTTCTTACTGCACAACTCCAACATTCCAACGTAATTAACACTGAGATGAGACTCTAAGCTTCATCATCGTCTTCATCGTCGAGCTTATAGGAACTAAAATGTTCGACCCGAAATTTCCACTCGCCTTTAACAGGATCAAACGATACAAACTCAGCTCCTTGTGCCTCGGCTTTCCTCTTAAGCATCATCTTATACTTCTCCACTCTCTCCCCTTCAGTGAACTGTTTCCCTGTCTTCTTATCAATACATTTTATATTCAGCAATGTTACCTCCGCCGGTTTATTCAACCCTTGCCCAACCGCCGGTTTCTTGCTCTCGTCCAGGTATACAATAACTTCCCTATTATTGAACTGAACCAGAGATTCCAAGTCTAGCCTACGAACATCAGTCTCTCCCATGAACTTTATGCTCCCATAACCCTGTCGTCCCACCACAAAGTCTCTAACGCGCCTGCAGTAACCAGGATTCGCTCTTTCCTTAGCCGCTAGTTCCCGGATGCTTGGTTCGGTGAAATAATCGGATTGGCGTAGCTTAGGCATTAGCGCCTCGATATCTGCACTGTGCTCGTGAACAACTGCGGCTTCTCCGGCTCGGTGTCCACCTAGTATTCTGGAGGGACGGTCTTTCTCTCCAGCGTGATCTGTGCTTGTTGAGCCGTTTGATTTGTGATTTCCATTGACAAATGGGTGAGTTCTTTCTTCGGCAGAACCAAGTTCTCTGTTATCATTTTCTGTGAATATATTCCCTCAAGTCAGTCAGAGATTGGTCAAACGTAAAGAAAACATTTTTCACATGTGCATATTTAATATACTTACTGTCATGGTTTGCCGCATCAGTAGCTATTTCTGGAGTCTTCCCTGAAATTTACAGATAATATTGTCAAAAAGAGCCAGGAATCATTGAACTCAGTAGTCAGTACCATTTTGGTGGTGAAGTTTTCTAGGATTTGAATAAAAGCTTACCATTTTCATGTAGTGGAGCAGTGGGGCGGTCCTTCGGAATTGTAGGTTTGACCCTTGAAGACCACTGTTGAACTGGGCGTATAACTAGAGCTCTAGGGTTCTCCCTCGGAATGAAAAGAGCATCTGCCTTTGGTGTACTTGAGGAGTTCTCCTCGTCATCAGCGAAGAATGGAATCTACAAAAACCATTTCTGATTTAAACATGTTGAACGAACATGTAGCACCAATATCAAGATTGAGTAAAATATAGTCCGAGTAAAAATTCACAAGATAGAAGCATGCCTTTGGACCATTGTCGCCAGGACGGTACTTTCTTGCCGGCAGCCTGGCCCGCCTTTGTAAAAGGTGTCGAGAAGTCAGGAGAGATGATATTCTAACAGGAACAGGTTTGTCAACAACCTAGCAGGAAATGACACAATATGAACAAAGAAGGAATTGAGTTGAGAAACTTTCAGGTAGGACAATAGTTAATTTAGAAAAATATCAAACTTTGTGGTATGGCTTTGATTTAAAACTTTTAACTTCTGAACTGGTCAGCATCGATGACAATAGTTAATTTAGAAAAATATCAAATTTCTACTGACAAGTTTATATTAGTTCTGATTTAAACTTCAACTTAAAACATCAATAAACCTATTTGATTATATTTAGCAAAGACCGAAAGAGTTAAAGAAAAAATGCACAATCTGTGTGTTGCCGAAAGAAGAGTAGGCTTACTGGCATGCTGGAGATTCCATATTGAATTGAAGGTGAAGTTCCACTTTGGTTTATTGAGATCTGCGGCATAGCAGGAAGTGTTCCAAATGGATTTGTAACAGCAACGGGTTGCAAAACAACAGAGCTTGGCGGAGCAGGCCTGTCAACAAAAAAAAAAAAGATGAAAACTGAAGCTCGAGTAGAGCAGAACAAAACTTCCACACGAAAGTCATGTAAGAACTGATGTAAGAAAGACCATACGTTTGCCCGAAGTTGCCTTGACCAAAAAATCCCAGTCCACCAGCATTTCCAGTTGCATTAGCTTTAGACCATGAATATACTAAGAGTTAGCATCTAGAAATAAGATGATAACGTCAGTGACTTAGTCGACAGAGGTACCTGCTTGTGTTTGACCGAAGTTGTTGAAACCAAAGCCATTTGACGCTTGACCTGGCTGAGATGATTGGAAAGGCGTCATACCAGCAGCCTAAAGAAAAAAACGTTCAAGATTAGAAGGCCTAAATCAGATCGAAAGCGAAGTGCAGTAGCGGGTGTCAATGAAGAGAAGCAAAAGAACTACTAACTATGGAGAGAACAGGCATCACCAAAAGAACTAAAAAAAAAGAACTAAGTGCTTGGGCTTGGGCTTCATAACGAATAGGAAAAAGAATTAACCATTGTTTGTCCAAAGGGAGAGCTGCTAGACGTAGTTAATGTTGAAGAACTTGAAAACAAGTTGCCAAATCCAGTGGAAGGTTTATTGAAGATGTTAGTTTGGCCAAATGCAGGAGCACTACTCTGTCCGAACTGTCCAAAGGCAGATCCAGTCTGTCCAAAGGCAGAACCAGTCTGCCCGAATGCAGAACCCGTCTGTCCAAATGCAGAACCAGTCTGTCCAAATGCAGAACCAGTCTGACCAAGGGAGGGGTTTGAGTTGAACAGATTAGATGACTGAGTGTTTCCAAATGCTGCAGTTGCCCCCTGAACAGGAGTTGAACCAAATATTGATGGAGAAGAACCAAATCCAGGAGTGCTCGACGAACCAAATAACGGTGATGAAGTCGTTGTTCCAAAAGCGGAGGATGATCCAAAGACGGATGTGGTAGTTGATGAAGTTGACCCAAAAAGATTGGATGAAGATGTTACACCAAAGGGCGAGGAACCAAAATTTGAGGTAGCCGTTCCAAAACCGGAACTGGCAATTGTTGGGGTTTGAGGGGCAAAAGGATTAGTAGACGTTGAGCTCGAAAAAGGGTTTGTTGGGTTTGCTGGTGTCTGACCAAACGCCGGTGATGGAGAAAAAGGATTTGGCTGAGCAGTTGATACACCAAATCCAGTATTTCCAGCAGACTGGCCAGCAGGAAGCGGTCCACCTGAAAATTAAAGATGTAGAGAATCCATCTTTGTTAGAAACAGTGCAAGAATATAGCGTTAAGGAGATGTAACACAAGATTTGTTTGATCAAGTGTACCTTTATCTCCTCGCTGGTAGTCTTCCCACCTTAGCTCCTCATGGCTTTTATCTTTGTATGCCTGCATGGCAGAAATAGATTCTAACTTTCCAGCAGGCGCACCACTGCCTGTCTCTGCCTCAACTGTTGGTGCATAAGGCACGGCTCGACTGCCCCCTTGTTGTTGACCACCGAAAGGTGATTGACCAAAACCAGAACTCCCAAATGTTGGGGTTGAAGCCTGCGCACCTACAAAACAAATCATTCAAACATATTTCTTCATCCTTTATTCAAATGACTAACACAACAATTAGTTAGTACATGCTAAAGGGAGAACCTTGGGCTCCAAAGGGAGATGGTGTAGAGCCAAATGCACTGCTGCCAAACGCTGATGTGGACTGGCCAAAAGCTGGGGAGGAGCCAAAACTGAAGGATGAGGTGTTTGATGCACCAAAAGTAGGAGTAGTAGATGCTCCAAAGGCAGGAGAACTGGATGCCCCAAAGGCAGGAGTACTTGATGAACCAAAGGCAGGGGTGGCTGATGCACCAAAAGCAGGGGTGGCTGATGCACCAAAAGCAGGGGTGCTAGAAGCTCCAAAGCCAGTGTTGCCAAACGTTGTACCAGTGCCACCAAAGGCTGGAGTCGGTGAAGCTCCAAATGCAGGTGTGTTTGTGGCGCCAAAGGAAGGTTGGTTTGAGCCAAAGGCAGGCGTGTTTGTGGCACCAAAGGCAGGCGTGCTTGATGCACCAAACGCGGGTGTGCTTGTAGCACCAAAGGCAGGCGTGCTTGATGCACCGAATGCAGGTGTGCTCGTGGCACCAAAAGGTGTGGATGAACCAAAAGTGCTGTTTCCAAATGCAGGTTGCGATTGCTGCGTTGTGCTTCCAAAAGGATTTGACTGAGGGGTTGAGAATCCCAGAGGTTTCTGCCCAAAAGCAGAAGACCCTGAAAAAAAATGAATAAATAAATTAGCTTAGCCCCAAACATAAATGTGAAACTGAAAACATGGACTAACGAAAACCTGGAGTAAAGAAAGGAAAACAACAAAAAAAAATGGGAGCAAATATCTAGAAAAACCAACAAAAAGAGAGCCCAAAAAGTGAACAGATATTAAATCTGGTAGTGACAAACATTCTACAAAAGAACTGGATACTGTGCACTGAAACAAACAGCGCACATTAATTACTGAAAATATCAAAAGGCAACCTCCTCAGGTATCCATATTTTTCACGATGTTAAAGACAGAAAATGCATTCAAATCCCGGAATAAAAAAAAAATTACTGAGAAAATTGACAAACCATGCGACGAAAGACATATAAGGTACATACCACCAAAAGGTGAAGATGCTGGAGATGCTCCAAAAGCCGGAGTGGGATTCCCAAACGCTGGTGATGAAGAAGCTCCGAAAGTTGGGGTGGAGCCAAACGGAGAGGAGGCTTGAGGTGCACCAAAAACACCGGTTGAAGTGCCACCAAATATTGAACCCCCTGTCTGTGCACCAGAAGGTGCAGACGAGCCGAACGGTGTTGCTGGAGCAAAAGGATTACTACTAGAATTACTGGTCTGACCAAACATAGATTGGGATTGGGACCCAAACGGGCTGTTGCCAGATGACTGTCCAAAAGCTACAAGTACAACGTTTCAGAAGGTCAATTTTCTTTTAAAGCATTAGAAATAGCAGAGAACTATAAAATTAACAGAAGGCTTTAGAAACCAAGAAGTATAAGATAGGATCACTTACGATTAGATGAGCCAAACATCTTCCTCTGTAAAAGAAATTATATTATCTTGAAGCTGGTAAAGAAAACAAACTATTAGAAAGAAGAAAAAAAAAAGATAACAACGAAACCAAAAGCAAGCACATAAGCAGCACAAACATCTATAAGCATACTAGAATTCAACATCCCAATGATATGAATCCAACGAATTCAACTTAGATCATGTGTGTGGGATAAGGAAATGAAAATAAATGCGTATGACTAAGATTTAACAATCCTCTAAAAACTTGTGAACTACGCAAATTACTCACAGATACATTCAGCGATAAACAAACCTCTAAGCAAACTGAAGAAAATCGAGACTAATCGCGAAAGAATGAAGAAAAAAAAACTATGAATCGGAAGTAGAAATTGACGAACAAGGTCACACACACGTTTTTCGATCAATGAAGCTCCGAACGTCGAATTAGTCTGCCTGTGTGGAAATAATTAGGGTTCATATTGATGAGAAACATCCCACATCGGATATATAAGAATTAATCTACTACTATATAAAGGGTTAGGGCCAATTGGTTTTAAGTTGGAAGCCCAAGAAACTTATCATGGTATCAGAGCCCAGATCCTAAATACCCTAAACCCCTAATTAATATTAACCCTTCTCGACCGGATTTATAGGTCGTAATTAACCCTTCCCGACCGGGTATAAAGGTCGTAATTAACTCGCTCGACCGAGTATAACTGTCTTACTACAACTACTACTATACCGATGTTGGGCCCTCTGTGGATGTTATTCCCACATTGTCCACGCTTCAGACCTAGATGTCTGAGCGTGAGGGAGGGTATTGATGAGAAACATCCCACATCGGATATATAAGAATTAATCTACTACTATATAAAGGGTTAGGGCCAATTGGTTTTAAGTTGGAAGCCCAAGAAACTTATCAGTTCAGGAGTGAAATCGCTTGAGAAGGGAGAGAAACGAAATAGGTTCGTCGCCGAATCAAACGTGGAGTGGAAATACTAGTGCGGAATTTGAACGTGGAAACGAAGAGGTCGATCTGAACACCGGCGGAGTAAGGAGCAATCTCGCCGGGAATCTGATAGCGCGACAGTTGCCAACTTTGACAGAGCGATGAAGGGCGGAAGATTGGCCTTTGTTTCTTCTAATGGCGAGGACTCGTGTACTTGCGACGGGTGATACGATAAATGCGATTATTTATTCCCTTAGTGTGATTTGTTAATTCTATTTTCTTCCAACATTTTTAGTAATTAATACAGACTATTAGTAGACGGTCGAATTTGGGCCTGCGTTAAGCCCATTTATGTCGGCCTTTGAATCTAAACTAGGTTTTTTTCTCTCTGCTCTTTCTTCTCCTCTCTCTCACGGCAAATCACAAATCTAAACTACGTTTTTACCAAATTAGAAGATAACTGGATAATTAGGATTCGAAATTTATATATATTCACTTGAAAAATCGTCATCCTTTTGTTGGGGGTTCTAAAGGGATGCTTTTTGTTTCTTCTTTTACAAGGAAAACTAAACGAGGAGAAAGAAAGAATGTTGTATTAGTTATAGGAGTTCTTGAGTTAATTGGTGATAGTTCATGAAATCAATCCCATTTAGTCTGACGCAACACAGTATCTGCTCTGGTAACTCCTCTGGTTTGTTCCCCTGTTCATAAACACAAAGCTCTTTAGCGATGCAATCTTTGTTTTCTCAAAATCCACAACAAATATGTATGTAACTTACAAGACCTACCTGAATCGTGAGTCCAACATCAAGAACACAGATCTTGAGTCTGTCTATGAATGCTTCAAATCCTTTCCGAGATATGTAACTGAATCTATGCATATCTATATCGACCTCAAAGTAATTCTCACCCTACAAAGAGTAACAAGTCAGCGTGTTCCTAATCAAGAAGAATAGCTAAAGAATCTGGTCTCACCGAGTAGAATTCATGCTGTGGACGGGACAGAACAGGCTTCTCGTTGTAAGCCTGCATCAGCTTTTTCTCTGGACCACTCAAATGGAGATCATCTACGTTTGCAACACGTCCCAATATCTTAAGCCGTTCTCTGAAAGACGCGATTGTGTCCATAGGGAAGCCTTTAACTTTCTCAACCTCATCATCTATTAATCTCTGCGTCAATAAAACCAAAAGAAAAAAAAGGCTTCAATACAAAGAGCATCAAAAAGCGCCATAAAGATGGTACTAATCAGAATTTACCTGAATGCTTTCTTGAAAATGAAGCGGAAGTTCCTTTGCATAATTATCTGAAAGTTTGAAGTATAATACTATATTCATCCCTTCTCCATCAGTTTCACCTTGAAAGATTGTAGTTGGATACAACGGCATCTGTTTCAACGGTTGAACAAAAGAAACAATCAACGTAAGATTCCAAAAGAAGGTAATAATAATAACAAACCAACTATCAAGCAGAGAACTAGTTCATACCTGAACATTAACGATAAGGATGGATGGCAGTTTTGTGGATGTTGTAGTAACGGGAAGCTTGACATATTGTGCGACATGGTTTATTTTACGTTCTGATAAGAAAACATCCACCCCAAAAGGATTATACGCAGCATGGCTAGGCGCAAACTCTTTCTTCTTTTCTCTATACCAAAAATAAAATAAAAATAAAACATAGCTTCTTGTTAAAATGGTTACATTAGTATAATCTCATAAGAGTAAAATCATTATGTTTCCTACACTGGTTTACCTTAAATAAGTTTTGCCACGGACACGGAAGCTGTTTGGCTCGATTGTTGACCAACAATCAAGCATTTTCTTGTCAACTGGACAGAAAGGAACCTGAGAACCAGCTATTGGTCTCTTCAACTGCGATTTAGAAAGAACTGAAGCAAGTTTCCAGAGACATAACGTACGTTATTGAATCATGATCCAGCTTGATGAATCCAACGAAAGAAGTTGTGATGTTATATATAAAGACTTACACAAGGCGCCTGAAGCATGACCTTCTCTCCACTTGTAAGATTGTCTAAGAGACGCTTTTTTCCTCGAACTTGGAGGGCTAGAGCTGAGAGCTCTTCTTTTGTCAACACAAGGAACAACAGATATTGGATTCAGACAAGGCAAACAGTTACTCGGCAAGATCCTGCAGTTCTCCAAGAGTCCTCCTCCTCCTTCATCTGCAGATGAATCTATAGAATCAGGCTGCTGCTGCTGTTTTGTGTCGTTCAAACCGCCTTCTGAATGCGACATGGCTTCGTTTGAGTTTGAACCAGAGTCTCCTGTTGATGATGTCGTTATAGTACTCGAAACCGATACACGCTCACCTCCGTTTAAAGACAACGCATCTGAAAATGAAAAACAGAAAAAGCCATGAAATGATGATCGATTTGTAAAAGGTGGAGATGATATGTAAAGTTACCTTCATTGACGCTGTGGAAATCATCGTCACAATCTGTTTCAAATACGGCATTAGACTCAAACCATGCTTCTTCTCCACTCGCTGTTGACCAAAACATACAGGAACAAGTTAACACGTTAGTTACTTCTCTCTGACGTCAAATCAAATTATAAAAAAATCACAGGAGATTTACAGAGTAAATTCGTCAAAAAGAGAGAAGAAGGCTTCCACAGTTTGATCAATAGAAAACAAAGATTTTTAATTTACAAATAATGAACTTTTATTACAAAACAACAGTTAGCAGAGCTTTAAAGAACTGTGTAATCAGAGAATCTAGTCCCAAAGATTCAGATAATTGCAATAAATGAAGCATTAGACGAAACCTTTGAAGACTTGCAAACGAATCTACCGACCAAACCAAACCAAAACCAAGGAAACAAGAGAAGAATTGAATTGAGACCTCTGAAACTGGGAGTGGGCAAGTCGTTGCGAAGAGGATGATGGAGATTGTCAAAAGATCCGTCGGAGAGACGAGAAGAGGAGGATGTGGCTGCGGCTGCGGCTGCGGCTGCTCTCTTCCTTCGTCTTTTACGACTCTTCCTTGGCTTACTTGACCTCAGCTTCGATCCCACACAGCTCTTCGGCGTCGACACGCAACCTCCCATCTCTCTCTAGATTATTAGAGTTTAGCTACAATTTTTCCATGGAGGATCGCCGAGTTTTTTTTCAAGAGAGAGAAAAAAAAAGCCCAGAAATTTATGTAAAAAGAGCTACGTCTCTCCCTGTCTCTGGCTTTGATCAATGTCTTGTAATAGAATCTGTCATCATCGAATCAAAGTATCAAAACTATAAATGAGAAAAACCCACAAATCTAGAGGTATTAGGAAAAGATTTGAGAAATAGACAAACTTATTTGGTGAGGAAAAAAGGTTCTTATTTTTTTCAACAAACAAAAAAAAACAGAGGTCTTTGGTACACAAATAATTAAAAAGTATTTTTTTTTTCCTTTTTGTGTTTTTGGAGATTTCAGAAAGTAGATAAAATAGAGAAAAGATATCAAATTGAGAAGTTGATCAAAAAAAAATCAAAATGGGAAGTAGTTAAAAGAACATTAAGTTTGTAAATGTATTTTTTTTTTAATTTCAACCCATTGATATAAACCGAATTCTTAAACCGGTTCTGATTTGGTCAGTAGAACTGGTCAGAGTTTCAATTATTTAATCTTTATTACCCTAACCATCATCATATAGAGCTAGATCATCTATGTTGTTGGTTAGTGCTGCTACTAATGGCGCTATTAGAATTTGGTTTGTTTGTTTTAGTGATTAGAGTTAATTAAGAAAATATAGTGAAACCTTGCACTAAAAAAAGTTAATCGTTACAAAGCAAGATAAAATGTTAAGTACCTAGGATCAAAAAAAAATTCCATATTACCAATTAACATAAGATATCTCAATCCAACCAACTAATTTTAAAAATGTTATTCCAAATTTTACTAAAGAAAATACCAATCAAGTAGAATATCATTTTCATCTATCTACTCTAGTTACTATTCAAAAAAATAAAAACATACACACAAATTTACTCCGAGTTTAGTTGGAGTAAAACAATTTACTCCATTTTTCTTTTTCTTTCTTTTTTTTCTTTCAGCTCTTTTCCACCATTTTTTTACTCTGTATTACTCCCACTAGTACCGCTCAAACCCTAATTGTCAAAAGAAATAAGTGCTGATAAGTTAGGTTCCGATGTGACAATCTTAACTTGGCAAAAAAAAATGAAAAGAAAATAGCCATACAAGAGAGTGTGGGTCATGTCTGGTTTAAATTACGTGGCTTCTTTGAATGGTTGAGCTGCTTAACGACGTGGGTCGACGCGGATGGCGGAAGTATAAAGAGATTTACATAAAATATTACTTTCATCAATATTTATATTTTTGTATTCTATCAATGATTTGCTTTCTAATAATAGTATGTGCATTGGTACATACGGTTGTGTATGGATTCAGTTGTTGACATACTGGAGGACTTCGATTCTCCAAGTTTGTTTTTAGCCTCGGCGAAGAAATTTAGAAGTTAAGCAAGAGACGTGTTATAGTAAATATGGAAAAGTTATGAAATTGTATGGTTACATTTTTTTTTGGGATAAATTGCCAAGAAAAATTTAAATTGATTTGTGGTTGGCACTATGCAGATATTAGTAAGAGATTTGATACTTTCATTTAGATATAAGCATATATAAAAACTGTATAGCGTTGAAAAGAAGAAGAAAAACGTGATATATTGAATACTTCCTGATATTTACGCAAAGTTATACGACCTATATGCAACCTCCAAATTAGGGATGGGCAAATAAACCAAATCCGAAAATCCAAACCGATACTGATCCGATAAAAATGAATCCGAACTGATCCGAACTCGGCATAAATATCGAATGGATCTTGTTTTGTAGTATTTCATCTGAACCGTACCCGAATTTAAATGGATATCCGATAGAACCCGAAACATTCAAAACCCCAAAAAGATCTTGTACCAAACATGATCTCAAATCCTAATATGTATCCAAAATACACTAAGATATATTGAACATCTAAATTATTATCTATTACATAAAGGTTGGTGGTTTTATAAGATGAAAGTTGATGGTTGAAGATGGCCGTTGAAGTTTGAAGTTCTTATATTCTGGTTTTGTTTTCACTAAACAATGTTTCTCATTTCATGAGAAATTGATTTTCGTTTTATGCTTTCATTTATTTGGTTTTATTCCTATCGATAAATATGTTTAATTTTTTGTTTGATTTTGAATTATCAAGGTTGATGTTCATTTTTTATTTTTGAATCGATTTTACTTATGTTTTGGTTACAAAATATGTACAAATCAAGTATTTTAAAATCAAAGAACCGATTTTACTTATGTCTTGAAGATTGAAGTTTGAAGTTCGTGGTTGAAGGTTGACAATGGTGCTTGCAGTTGAAGCTTGAAATTTTATTTAAGTTTTTGATTTTTGATTTCATTGAATAATATGTTTCTCATTTGGTTTTGGCTTTAGGTTTCTTTGAATTCTCTCATTTGTTTTGTTTTATTTATATCAATAAAGATGTTTGACTTTCGTTTCAAATTTACGTCATTTCATAGTTGTTTTGACGAAATTGATGCTTTTACTTACTTATTTTTGTTGTAAGTTACCATTTATGTAGATTTGTATTGGTTACATTTACTACAAACGGTATACTCAAGAACCGAAAGTCCATTTGAAACCTAAACCGATAGTATTTCGGGTTATACCAATACCAAAATAATTTACCAAATCCAACCCGAACCGAAGAGCACCCGAACCGATCCCGAACCGAAGTTTTAAACTATCCGAATGGGGCTGGTTTTCGGTAACCATGAAAACCCGAACCCGATTAAAACAGAACCGACACCCGAATGCTACCCCGGTTGCCCGGCCCTACTCCAAATCATAAGAGCATGTTTATCGCTAAACCCACTTTAAGGGTTTCTTATTTATTTTATTTTATTTTTTGCTTTTTTGGTCCGAAAAAAAAGTAACCAATCGAGGGTCGCCACGTGTTAGTGGGGCCCGCGAACAGTACAACAAACCCACCAAGATCGGTCCTTAGCTCGCGACTTTGGTGACCGGTTTTTGTTTAGTAGTGGGGCCCACCGTCTACTTTTTTCCTTAAAAACCTCTTAACATCCCGCGATGTTCATGGTCTAAAACTACTAAATCAGACAAAAAATAATTCTGCTGATAAATATTAGAGGAAACATTTTCAAAATGACAATCTGTTATTACCATGAGAAGAAACAAAAGTCTAATATCATGACCTTTTTTTTGTAAACTAATAATATCATGACTTTCGGTATATACATTTTTAGATTATGTATTTAGTTAGGCACACGCGATCTTTTATTATAGCATAAATACTTTTTCATCTCTCTCAAATTTGTGGCACTAAGCATGATTATCCCGGATTTCTTAGGGCGGAGTTCTTAGGGGAATATAAGAAACTGTTCTAAACAGTTTCTTATATTTCCTTAACAAACTCACCCTAAAAAACCCGGAATAATCATGCTCTAAAGTCCTTGAGGAAATCATCTGTCAATATAAATAAAATTCAATTTCAAACGCACTAACGAGGAAGATGAATACAAATAGTTTGAACACATGGACGGAGTAGAAAGAATAATTAATCTGGGTTATATAAAAGTTTGAATTTGAAGGTAAAGTGTCATGGTTGGTCCACCTTATTTCATTTGACTGACAATCTAACAAGTTACAATATCTCATCTACATCTCTTTCCTATATATTTTCTCCAATATATGTTATACAAATGGCATGGCAATATACTTAACTATGAATATAATCTGTAAATTTTAAGACGCTATGCTTTACAGCTTCTACATTTCACAACAACCATACAATAGTATGTATACCTGGATACACTGTATGCCATTGCCATCCACTAAGAAACGAAAGAAACATATTCTTGTTTTTTATGTCGACATAAATATATTCTCTTGTATATATATGTCACTTTTTATCAAATACATTCTATTTTATTCAGCCAATAATTCGCAATGTAATTGGATTGTCGTGTTGTGGTAATAAAAACAAAATAATAATAGTGACAGTAGTAATGAGTACATATGATGAACAAACAGCACACGTGTGGTTGCTGTTTTTGGCAGAAACTCCTTGTCATTTCGATTTGTTCAGAACTGACGCTTTCATGTTCCACACACGCCTCGCAGACTTCCACAATCCTTTGGATTATTTCGAAAGAAACAAACAATCACATCTACAGCCTACAGGTGAATAACTAACTGTTCACAACTAAAATTCTTAGGTATTTCGTTGATCGAATTAGACGTTAGAAATATTTCTAAAGCTGCATCCTGATAAATACTAGGGTCAAACCATTTTTATCGTATGTGTATATAATGGGTGTTCAGAAAGAAAAAATAAATAAATAATGTGTTATACACATAAATGCGAGTCTACTCTAAAATACATTTTGCTATATAAAAAAGTCACGAGCAAATAATGATGCGAAACGACAACGTGACAGTCTTGTTATAGAGATGAGGGGCCATTGTAAATAGTTTTCTAGCTTAAGGATTGTCAAATGTCACAAGTTTACATATATACATGCATATAACCGGCCCACCACTTATGTTGATTTTATAAAATCCAATTACTATATATATTTTAATTTATAGTTTATGAATACTTTAGTAGTTAAAGCAGATATAAGTGTAGAATATTAACAACCGAATGCTAAGAGTATCCACAACCGTGGATCTCATTGAAATTTTTTAAAAAATTAATTTTTTATTTTTATTTTTATTTTTTCGGATTTTTTAAAAAAAATATTAACCAATTGCGGGTCGCCACGTGTCAGTGGGGCCCGCGAATAGTTAAAATACTCAGCAATCTGAATCCTTAGCAAAGAGATTTAAGAGATTAAACTTGCACAAAAACCAAAAAAATATGGATCCCACATAATTAGATAATAATTTTTTTGCTAAGGATTCCACCTAAGAACTACCGTTGCGGGTGGTCTAAATAATATTTTAGGAATTTAGTTTCAAAAATAAAAAGTGAATCATGAAAGGCTATACTGTGATGACACGCCAACCAAATACATGGTTCGTTAATTATTTTTAAAAAGATGTTGGTTTAAACTTCTGAAATAATATACAGATTTCAAATGTCACAACAAATCTGCTGATTTGTAGTGGATGATATATCATACATGTGTGTATGACTGTATATAAAATAGATGGAAGTTTATTTCATCTCATTATTGTAGTTTCAACCAATTAAGTGAAAACATTAAAAATAGAGTAAATCTTCCAGCAGCCTTTTATGAAATATCTCTAGATTTATTAATTTTCATCTCTCATTTCAACATTATTTTTTCATCCTCTGATCCATTATGTGACCTGACCAGTCACGCTCACAATGTTTCGGCCAGAGATAAAAACACTACATAAATATTTAATTGTTTCATCATATTCCACCCAAAATATCTATGTACCGGTAACCGGTCCATGCATATACAGTATCTTATTTGCCAAATAATTGAAGTTTCAACTACTAATATAGTATATTCCTCCCAATATTGTAATTTTTTTCCATTGTATTGAAGACGACTACTGGCGACCAAGTATCGACGTAGCCGTTGATATTTTCGTTTAAAAGATATTTAAGCTTGTGGTTTTCTTTTGATGTATCTATTCTACTAAAACTAATTTAGTTTTAAGTAGTTTTATCAATTTTTTTATTTTTTAAAACTAATTCTAACCATTTCATTTGTTAGTTTTTTAGTTAATTCGACATCATTTATTACAAAGTAAAAGATATAGGTTACCTATTTTAAAATGTTTGATTGTATTTTTTTACTCTTCATAACTACTTTATTAATTGTATTTATTATAATAATCTGACATCATTTATTTTACCTGTTAACCCTAATAATTTCATAAGTTTAAACAAAACTGTTTTATTCATAACAAAAATTCAAACATCTTAAAAATTTATTTGTTTACAAAATCAGTTAGGCATGAATATCTAAGTATCCACTCGAATACGAATTGGTTTTTTTTTGGATATCGGATTTTTAGATTTTAAATTTAAGCAATTCATATAATAAATTTCCGAACAAATTTAAAGCCGAATTCTTCCAGATCCGGATAGTTTCGTAAAAGTCTAAAAAAATATCTTAATAAATTTTTAAAAAAAATCTGCGGGGATGCATGCAACAAGCTCTAGTATGACTATCTAGCAGCATTAAAAAAGTTCTATCTGCATTAAAGAACACTCCAGAGCCTCGTCCTTCCTACATCAGTCTCTGCGCTTTTTGACCGTAAGTTGAGTGAAATGACTCCAACGTTCCAAACGTACGAACGCAGTGATTGTAAAAATTAATTTTTAATTGTAAAACTAAATTATTTTAAATGTAACACAGTTGTTGACAAAAAAAAAAATCTAACACAGTTTAACTAGGTGAAAATGGGTTTAACAATTGTAAGAAATGACGTGAAGCATTAAATGACATGAGTCGAAACTTGACAACTTTCCCAACAAGAACCATCAATTTCACCAACTCACTCTCCCAGTGAAGTGATGGGAAACTTTATCCCTGTATATTGCTTTCTTGGGCTTTATAACCCACTCTTCTAACTTACATCTGAAAACGGAATGTGTTATAAAAAAGAAAAACCACTACGAGAATAAGTCTAAAAACCATCATAATTGATGTAGAAGTACCACATAATTGAGTTTTTAAAGACCCTAGGCTCAATTTTATCGACTAAATATAGAAAGTTCCCATCAAAGATCTTGAATCTAGTGGTTACGTGCTCAGACCTGCATCGATATTTAACTTACATTTACAAAAAGGTATAAATAAAGTTAACACAAACATGGAAAGTCACGTTTCCTTTTAATTATTCATTGATACTCCTTTCAAGCATTGCCGATTGTTTTTTCTTACTTTTTTTCAGCATTTAATTTATTTACACAAACTGAGAACTGTGTGGATAGTTGGATCCAGCGATGAAATCGAATGGTGGACCATGTGTGTCATCTTTGATGTTCCCCATAATCTTAAATACACCGCTCTAATGGAAACGTTTAACAAAATGACATGTATTTTTCTTATGGCCCCAAGTGGCATCTTACATACTACTGCCTCTGTTTCAATAAGATACATATTTTAGAACAATCACACATATTAAGAAAACATCTTAAATTTTGAAAAAAACACATTGTTTTTTTGTGTTGAACAATTTTCCATAAGTAATAACCAATCAAAATTCAATAAACACAATTAATTTTCTCGAAATTTACTATTTATCATTATTATATGCATTGAAAATGTAAAATATTGATCTTTTTTAAACAAAAAATTTTCCTAGAATATGGATCTTTTGGAAACAGAGGGAGTATTAGCATTAGACTACTAAACCTAGGTTTACTAACAGCCAAGTGCTCTTTTACGAGAATCGTCACAAAATATCTCTCTCTATTTCATAACACATAAGCCAAAGACAATGCTGGTTTAAACCATTAGATTGCAATCTCCTGTTAGTTAAATAGAAAAAAATGGATCTTATGTAAAAGGAAGAGTTTTTTTTTTTAAAAAAAAAAGAAAATGAAAGACCTATATTTAGTTTCAACCTTTATGAAAATGTAAAGAAAAATACCTTTTGTCTACGTCTAGTTCATTGCGTGTGAGAGTAGAAAACTCATGTTCTTGTCGTTTATATGACCAGAGTCCTAACTAGTCGTGTACAAGAGTATAACTATTATAAGTGATAACGATCATAAATCGTGATTAGACACCTCCCTTGTTATACACGATTAGTTGAGCACTCTGAATCAGGCTGGTTCATTAACTCTTTGCACTTGTCCTGCAAAACACTGACGACCGTATTCACTTACGGTTTCAAGTTTGTAAGCTATATGATATTATGAGGGTGTTGATAAGAGTCTGAGTGCAAAAGGTACTTCAAAAATCTAAAGATTGATCGAGGAAAATGCATTCTACACTAGCTGATGACAATATTGTGAGGAAGTTCATTCTATAGAATGTCATAGAACCTAGTGATATTACCTTTATGTTTGGACGTTCACTTCTAACAGTGACTGTAAGTAAGAAACAAAGAGAAAAGCGTTTTTTACTTGCCTTGGTGTCAAAGTGGTCGTTGTTATTAGTACTCTGCCAATGGCCACTGACAGTGTTATGCTGCAGAGACTGCGCTGAGTCCAGTCTATTATCAGTGTCCTGTACCAAACTGCAGCCCGTGTTTTGGTGAGGACATTGAGGAGACGCTGATGAAATAACGTTTACTGCAAAAGGAAATTGGAAATCTGGTTAGTGCAAAAAATTATAACTGATCAAGGTAATTCTCTTCTCCT
Source organism: Brassica juncea (assembly GCA_018703725.1). Taxonomy (NCBI): domain Eukaryota; kingdom Viridiplantae; phylum Streptophyta; class Magnoliopsida; order Brassicales; family Brassicaceae; genus Brassica; species Brassica juncea. Next base: position 41,366,017 of record CM031938.1, read on the forward strand.
ATGCAGCAAGTCAGCTAGATAACATTCTCTTATTTCATACCTATTTACACAGACGAAGTTATGGCTTGTGTTTCTGGATTGTGGTACAGCTTACAGGTGATATTTAATTTTAACCAAAGGAAATAACAAGGCAACAAAAGAAGAGACCTTACCTGAATTTTCTTGGGAACCCATGATAGGAGCTTCACATGCAAGTTCCTCCGTTTTGTCAACTGTATCATTGTACCTAGTTAGACAATAAAAAAGAAATAAGATTTGATCTGGGACTATTCTTTATTCAGACCGAGACGAAAAGGCCTCTGAAGTCATCCCAAAGTCGAACCACAAAAGAGTAAAGATTCACTATATCATGTCATGTTCGTTAAGAAAACTGCTGATGCAAACTATCCGCCCATGGACCAGTAGGGAATATGTTCAAGCGATTTAACAGACCTCGAATGGTCGTTTCTTTCATCGGCACCTTGTTCGAATGTCAGTATTGATGTGAACACCCTTCGGTCCTGTTACTCGAAATTTCAATATATTCATTTGAATTTGAAAATCAGTAGACTATTACCAAAGGATGGAATGTTAGAAAAGGAAAATTTGAATTAATCTCTCACCTCTTCGGTCATAAGGGTGACAGATTCCTGAATCCGCAGCAAGATCATCTCTAAACTCCTCACTTCAGAATGCAATGCCTAAACAAGGGAAACACCACTTGGAGACTGTTTGAGGATGTAAAAAGAATCAAACTCGTTACATAACTAATGATCTCCTTTTCTACCTCCTTCTCAGAAATCAAGTTCTCCACAACCAAATCTTTGACCTTCAAAGTTTTCTGGAAGTAAGGCTGGTCAAGCAAACAAAACATGGCAAGTACTTCATGATGAAAGATCTTGCACTAGTTCCCTTGCATTTCAGAAGAAAAAACTAATAATTAAACTCTATCATGGATATCTCTTCGATTTGAAGTTGATATTCATTTTTCATCTTTGCTTCTTCCAGCTGAGCGCAAAGCTCTGATATTCTATTCTCCTTGCTCTGTAATTCCGTTTCCTGATATTCGATTTTCTCTTCTAAAGTGCTGATTTTCTCTGCATAAATAAAGATGTTAGAAATCATTATCTTCAAAAGGGTAAGCATGCAGAAATTGAGTCACTTTCCAAGTAAATGAAGATAGCCAGAGAAACTAACACGCACCATACACACTTCTAGATATCCATCAGTAACAATATAATGGAACATTTTTCAAAAACTACCATTCACATAAACAAAAGAGACCACAAGAGTAAAATGAACAATAAGTAAACTCTCCAGAATCAGGAGGCTGAGAAACTCACCGATGAATACTTTTTCATAGGTAGAGACGTGGTCCAATTTTTCTTTCAAGCCAGCCACTGGATACAAGAAACCGTGAATGCATTAGTATTCTGAAAGCATATCCTTCTCCAAAAATAGCAAGAGACGAGGGATATCTACATGCCTACATCTTCTTTTTGATCCACAAGTCCCTGAACTTCGTGAATAACGTTTTTGATTGCCGACGCCTCCTTCTCAATCGAATCAAACAACGCTAAGTGAGAGGTTATCTTCTGGTGAAGGATGCCAATCTTCCTGTCCCTGGCGTCAACTGAACATTTCATTTCACTAAACGACTCCTGCAAAATTCACCACCGCTTCACTAGTTGAAGCTACACGATTCTCCTAAAGCCAGAATGTATTCATAATCTCAAAAAATGCAACAAGCAAGCACCTGGTAAGCATTTAAGAAACTTTCTCGTGATTGAAGCAGGTTTTGAATAGTATTCTTCAGTTCGTTCTGCTTGTTTTCCAGCAAACTGTAGTCGTTCTGGAGGTAACTCACCTGCAAAATCAATTCACTGATTCCACATATCTTAAAACTGAAACAGATTATTCGCAGAACCAAAATAGAATCTTACGAACCTTCCTCTCGAGTGCCTCTTGTGTTTCTCTGGAAGAAGCTAACTCAGATTGTAGCTCGTGCACTTTCCTGGTGTATTCCTCCTCCGCTTGCTTCTGTTTCTGTACCCAAGCGCCATGATCACGATTTTCACGACTCAGAAACGCGATACAAACAAGAGGCCATGTACAGTAACATTGATTCGATTAACCTGATTGATTAGATTCATGTGATCTGTGACTGATCTCTCCCTTTCCTGCAAAATCGCCGGTAGTGAAGTGGAAGAAGAAGAAGAAGAGAGCGAAAAAGCTACATAATCCATAGATATACAAAACATATGTTATCTTACACGCAGATCTCGCACTTCTCCGATCATCGATTGAAGCTGCAATTTGAATTTCGATAGCTTGAGCAGCTCCATCGTGGTTTCTCCTCGGATTTTTTGAATTTTCGCCCGCAATTTTCTCGAGAAAGTGTCAATTAGGTCGTCGGGATTCTCAAATCAACTAGCTAAATACGTATAGTTGTCAGAGAAGCAACTTTGTTCTAAATGGGCCATATTCTAAATGGGCTTTAAGATTTTTATTTTGATGTGTTCCTATATATTTGTGATTACTGAGCAATTATATATTTTCTGATGATTAAACTGTTTAATTATCCATTGTAAACATTTGACAACATATATTAAGATGAAATTATTTTTTTCATGACCCAAGATGACAATTTTTGTAAACTCTTTTATCGCGATTGTTGATTAACATTTATAATATTTATTGAGATTAACATGTGTCTTATAAGATAACTTTAGAAACTTTTTTTTTAACATAACTTTAGAAAAAAAAATCATTTTATGTTGTACTTTATGTATAAGAATATTATACAAAATAATAATTTATTTACTATGTCGGTAATAATTTATAAAATTATAGAGACTACAAAAGAATAAACCTAACCACATTCCTGTGAGATATATTATAGTGTCTTATTGTTTTTTTTTTTTTGGAGTAAATGTTAAATCTTATTGTTAATTCAGCCCCATTGAATTTTTCATAGTTTAATTTTTATTGAGTTTTGTTTGGTAACGGCATAGCTATAAGACGACACAATATGAAGAGTAAACAAAAGAGAGAAGAACATTACTATTCTTCCAAGTTAATTAGTTCTTCTTGTCAATTTTTTTACATGTAGATCAAGTTGAACTCGCGTTAAAGCTTCTGAGTGTTTAAAGCTAGATTGAAAAGGAACACATTTAAAGGTAATTTCCGAAGTTTCAAATGATCACACACAAGTTCAATTTTGTTGTAATAACAGATTCGATTGTCTCTAGAACAGTGTCTTGTACAAACTTTTAGCCAACCTTTCCTTATATATTCAAGATATTGTTTAACTTACTATTAGGTAGCTACATTAAACCACCTAACATACAACCTAAAAACAACCTATTCTATATGCCAAATAATAAACATTTTCCTATATATGTGTACCAAATGCGACATATGAATGCATTACCTTACACAGCAATTAAGCACGCGGAGTATTTGCTCATAGTTCGTACTCCTTACTACTCGTGAAGCATGATGTTCACACTTAACAGTCCATTTTCACATTATGTTACGTATTTCCCACGTGCCTAAATTCCTCCTTTTTCGTACTTGTAACTGCAAATAAATTATTGACAGTAACACGGGGTTAGTTCCCGTTCGGATTCATATTCTTGCACATGCAGACTGAGCATATAATCTAAAACCTAAGAATCAATCAACATATTTCGTATAAAAAGCATCTATCTTTATTAGCATAAAGACCATAAATCACTAATACAATATACTCCGTTCCAAATTCAAATAAAAATCAAGATCAATATAACACAAAAGAAAACACCATATAGCAGTACCGATGAATGATATATAGATGCATTTTATAATAACAAACGTTATATAACTTCCGTCGCAATTTTCTTTAACGAAGAAAAAAAGAGAAAGAGAGAGGAGAGTTAGGCCAAACAGGCGAACATCGTACGTCCACGATATCCGTGGTGCTTGTTCACATTATTTGCTCGGAATATAACGGTGACACGTTTCAGATAATGATTGAGACTCTCTATTGTGAAAGAGGAAAGATAAACAGAAAGCTTTAAACGGTGAGAGTGAGGTGCCTAACGAGCACTATTCATTAGATAACAGAAATGGTAACAAGACAGTGAAGTGTTTGGCAGAAAATGCTATTCATATTCCACAAGTCTTTCTCAACAATAAAGCCCTTGTCATCACTATTCCTTCCTTTTCGGTGTGGTTTTCTATTGCGTGCAGTTGCATCTAATTTCGTAATGTTCGGCTGATTATTTAACCATAAGTTGGTGGAGTTTAGAGCTTTTGATCGCAGCTAAGGAGGGACTTATCAAAAACAAACACAAGTTTTGACTTTGAGTATTATATAAGCTAAAGGATTACGTTATAGACTCGTTCCAGAGTATCCAATAATCACAACTAGGTATTAAATTTATAATTTGACCCAAAAAAAATGGAGGCAGATGTCTGGCTAGTATCTGGTTATACAATTCGTCTAAGAAAATCACAAACAGTGAAATTCGATCTGTTGCCCCGTAAATAAAGCAAGTCAACACCATATGAACAGTACCACTAAATCGTAGCCTTCGATTATAGTATTTTGACTCAGTAAAGGAAAAGACAACAACATAATTTCGTTTTAACAGTTTAAAGCCAATACTAATATATAGTGGTAATGATCCTATATGACTGGAAGAAATGAAAAGACCTTGTTTGTTTAGATTAACATGACATCATTAAAATCCACGAACCATCATTATCAATCACTAATCAATGATGTTTTTGTAATTCAGTTATTACATGATCAAAGCCGATAATTAGATAAACTAAATGTTGCCAAAAAAAAAAAAAAGATAAACTAAATAAGCGATGTGACCTTTTGCTTCTTACCATATGAATGCGTACGTGGAAGCTCTTATCACCGATCAGTGGAGTAAAAAGAGAGCAGTTAGTATAGTCCGCGACACAGAGGATAACTGATAAAGCTGGTCCCACAAAAGAAAACCTCGCTATGAAGTGACTTGCCTACAACTCCCGAGGTGAAAAAGGGAAAAGTAAGTGAAGAAGAAATAAAGACTCAAATAAAGAAGCAGACAGCTTCTTAAAATAAAATAAAAAGATAAATAAAATAAAAAGTCGGTAAATAAAACTTATAAAGAAAAAGGAAATCGCGAAAGAGAGGAACACAAACACATTGCGCATCAGACTCCACTGTCTAAGGAGAGATCGCATTCTCTACAAGTCACATCAAACTCTCTCTCTCTCTCTCTCTTGAAGCTCACTGAGTGGAACCGGTAGCAGCTGAGTCAACTCGCAGTAGGTGATGGATCCGGGCGGGATGATGAACGAGGCCGGGACGTACAACCTGGCGGAGATCTGGCCGTATCCTATCAACGGAGGCGCCACTGTTAACTCGTCGATGAGGAGCGGTGTCTCGTTCGACGGACCTAACTTGGTCCATCAGTTCTCCAACTCGAATCTGATTAGCGACACTAATTGCAACGATCCGGCGCGTATGAGCCACGCGCTCTCGCAGGCGGTGGTTGCCGGTATCGCCGGTGCTAGGAAGCGGCGGGAAGCAGGTGAGGATAAAGTCGTCTCCCGCAGCGACGGCCATGACGACGCGGTACGGTTTTGCTTTTCTCCCTCTTTAAACGATTGAGATCTTACTTAACTGGTATTGATTGTCCTTAAACTCTTTCGAGTTTAGTGTGTAAGGACGTGTTTGGATGTGTAAGGACACTTGGCAACACCCTCTCTCTGATGTTTAGTAGTTGTGTTTGTTTTTTTTTTTTTTTGTGTGGAGCCTACAGAATGAGGGTGACAGTAAAAAGCAGAAGACTTGTGAAGATGAAGTTGAAACAGGAACAATGGATCAGAAGAAGCAGTTGCCTGAACCTCCGAAAGATTATATTCATGTGCGAGCTAGAAGGGGACAGGCTACAGATAGTCACAGTCTAGCTGAAAGAGTAACTCTTCTTTTTCGTTTAATACTACTCTCTTTTTAAGCTAGTGAATGTCGAGAGACCAGACTCGGTAAACAGAGTTTTCTTGGTTTGCACTTTGCAGGCGAGGAGAGAAAAGATAAGCGAGCGGATGAAAATATTGCAAGATCTTGTCCCTGGTTGTAACAAGGTAATATATCAAGGGGTTGTGGTCTCTCTCGTCATCTGTCACAACCTTTAAACACGTGAATCTTTGTATGGTCAGGTTATCGGAAAAGCGCTTGTTCTAGATGAGATAATCAATTACATACAGTCTCTGCAGCGTCAAGTTGAGGTGCAGCCTTACTCCCTCTCTCTGTAACGTTTTTGGTTTTGTTTATTGCTTGTGTTTCTCACAAGACTGCTTTTGTTTTCAGTTTCTATCGATGAAACTCGAAGCAGTCAACTCAAGAATGCCTCCTGGAATCGAGGTTTTCCCGCCAAAAGAGGTTAGCCTGTCTTTGTGTAACTATCCTTAAGATCCGTTGTCCCAAATTTTCCTCCAAATACCTCATGTGTTCTGTACTACTGCTTCTGATGACATTCTTAGGTAGATTGATGAAACTCAACAGATCATAGTCGTTAGATATGATTATGAATGCGGTTGATTAGCCAACGTCAAGACTTTTATTTTCTATACCACATGCTAACAAATCTTTCACTGAACAACTTCACGTTTCGGCAATTTCAGTTTGATCATCAAACTTTTGAGAATCCGGGGATGCAGTTCAGCTCACAAGCTACAAGGGAATACAGCAGAGGAGCGTCACCGGAGTGGCTGCACATGCAGGTAGGAGGTGGTTTCGAAAGATCATAGTAGAATAACAGTGATAAGAAAGAAAGCTGGCACTAGATCACTAAATAAACTTCGGTCTCCAATGTTAGTTACGAAAAAAAGAAGCAGCATACGTATAAACATTTATAAAATATATATAAAGGTTTATTGTTATAGATTCCTAGTTTAGACATGAAGTAAAGCGGAGGTAGATTGTGTGATAATTTCCTCTGTTGCTGTCTCAGAACATGTTAATAACTGTTTAAGCATTCAATTGCTTTTTTCTTCTGCTTTATGCTGTGTTGTAATCTTATCTAAGGAAACGTTTGGTTCTCAAAGAGCTCTCTCTCTCTAGAAAGCATTGATTCACATTTGTAAAGTAGAAAGAGTTCGATTTAGGGAACTTTGAATCAGTATAAAATTCATATTTATAAACGAAACAGAAATGAAAGTGTCGGGCAGGATTCGGAACCTCGTTCCTCTATGTAGTAAACAAGTGAAATGAGAAGACACTATTCTATATATAGACGCTTCTCCTACAAACTTTGTTCTCAGCAATCACATCAACAACAAAAAAATGATGTTTTCTTCTTTCTTTTTGAGGGAAACTCGAACTCCACTTAGAAAAAAAAAATACAAATAAAATCACAAAAAATAATCAGGGGTCTTACGGGTAGTATCTGGTTCGACTTGTCTTGGAGCTGGATCAAACTGAAGGAAGTTCTGCTCCATGTTTTCTCCTATCTCTAGAATCGCTGCCATGTTTCCACACCGGTAACAATAGTTTGGTGCACTAAACACCGTCACCACATTCTTATCCTGTTACCAAAAAAAGAAGAAGAAGAAGAGAGATCAACGATTCAATCCATAGTGACAATCATCCCTTAGAACCTTAAGCAATAGAGATGAACATAGATACCTGGCACCAGTTAAAACCTTCCATGACAAGCTGATGCGCTCTTGAAATGAGACTGAGTCCATTGTTGTGATTAAACTGAGTTGCTATATCCTGTCCAAATGTATAGCCAGCACCTCGTGGAGATATTCCCCACCCACATCGATCATCGGGATCAGACCATAGTAAATCACACATTGGTCCTTCGTGTGGAACCTACAGATCATCACACCATACATAGGAGTCCAAGAGATGACCCATAAGATATTTGCTCTTTCAGAAAATTATGTCTTAAGAGAGCGAATGGAGGCAGAGACCCAAGAAACAACTCATAACTCTTCTTATATAATCCAAACTGAAGGACAGAAAAAAAGAAGGTAATATACCTCCTGTATGCGATCCAAGCTTCGGATATTATCAAGAGTATCCAGAGAAGGTGATAGCCCTCCATGCAAACAGAAAACCTGTAGTTCATAAAAAACTGATGCAATCAAACAAGTGTACATACTTGAAACACCAAAACTGGAAAGTAGAGCTCAAACCTGACTCTCGATAAGGGCAGTAAGGGGAAGGTAATCGAAAAGGTCTGTGAAAAACTTCCAGACATTTGCATTTCCGTACTTCCTCAAGCATTCGTCATAAAAACCATATCTAAAAAAGCAAAACACGCATCAAACAGGGTAATGAAAGAGATGTTGCTCAGTGTCAGAAGTAACAAGAGACATCATTAAGCTTACACTTGAGTAATCTGCCGACTCTCATGATTCCCTCGCAAGATTGTAATTCGATCCCTGTATCTGACTTTCAGTGCCACCAATAAAGAAACTGTTTCTACTGAATAGTATCCACGGTCTGCAAAGAACAAAAGCCATATGATAACTACTACATCGCACAACATTAATAACATTAAAAAAGATACAAACTTTCAATCATAAATTAAAAAAAAGATGCAAACTTTACACGAATCAGCGTCGAATGAAACCACCCAGAAACGTAGATCTACACAAACCCCCTAAAATAAAACAAGGGAGAGGTGGAGAAAGAGGACAGACCTACATAGTCACCCATGAAGAGGTAGTTTGTATCGGGGGGATTACCACCGATTCGAAAGAGCTCGATAAGGTCATAGAACTGGCCGTGGATATCGCCGCAGACGGTGACGGGGCATTTCACGGGCTGGACGTTCCATTCCTCGACGAGGATCGCCTTAGCTTGATCGCAGAGGGTCTTCACATCCTCCTCCGATAAAGGTTTACACTCCATCAGATGCTCGATCTGACGGTCTAGATCTCCGTTCGGCGGCATGTCGATAGATGAATCGCCAGAGATCAAATCGTGTGTGCCTCAGGTCTCTCTGTGTTTCAGACTCTCTCTCTCTCCTTTGGCTGAGAAAAAAATGGATTTTTTTGATTTTTAGTTAGTTAAAAAATAAAGAGGAACACCGCAAGATGCAAGTTGGAACAATACGACAGATGTTATAATCCGGTTAAGGTACGGTTTAGTTTTATTTTGACTACCAATGTGTGACTGATAGGAATCGGATTGGTATTTGTAACACGTGGAAATTGGAGCCGAGTTGTTGGTATTGGTTCTTTGCATTTTGATTAGTCAAATGTACAATAGGCCAATGTACAACTAAAACTACCCCAAAAAGTGGAATGTCATGGGCCTGGACTAGAGAATTAACGGACAAGGAGAAGGCAGGTGGTAAAAATTTAACTCAAAAAATGGGGCATTCCGAGAATTGAACTCGGGACCTCTCGCACCCTAAGCGAGAATCATACCACTAGACCAAATGCCCTCTGTGATGTTCGATCAAGAAAGCATATAATTCGTATAGTAAACTCTATCTTCTAGAGGTATGGTTAGGATCGGAACCTTGAATGAGTTATGTGACTGGTTAAATAAATATGGATAAAGGCTACCGGAAATGAATATTTTATCATCCATGTGCAATGATCATGTACCAAACACTGATAATGTTAAGGAGGGTGTGATTTTTGGTATGGCCGCAAAATGTGTGTTACTGCTGGAAAATTCGGCTAGAACTATTAGATTTCGTGTATAATAAAAAATATGTGATGTTGTCATGAAGAAGTAAACCCTAGAGTTCAGTGATGTGATGATGGGCTTACATTGATACCGCGTCTGTATCAAAGTAGAACATAAAAAGCCCATTAGCTTAGGCTTATAACTTTCAGTTAAAAGAAAAAAAAAAAGTAAAACCCTAACTCCGCTCTTTTCATAACCTTCCGTTTGATGCTAAAGCTCTAATTAAAATACAATTAACATGATTTTTCATTACATTAGTTAAAAACATAGGGAGATGTTAATTAATTATTCTCCGGATATATAAACAAAGTCCTCTTCTTCTTCTTTTCCGCCTGCTACAGCATTGCGTTACCCTCCCCTCTCCGCTTCCCAGACCAGAGAGACAGAGAAAAGAAGAAAAAAAAGCGAGAGAGGTTGCTCCAAATCAGAAGCAGTCTCATCACATATGCATGTTTAATCGTTCCAGGTAACTCGAAAAACATACAAAACCTTTTGTTCTGCTCTTCTTTTGTTTTTTTTTTTTAAACTTGTGAAGAAAACCTTTCTACTTGGAAAAAAAAACTCGACCGCCAACTCTTAGTTTTCTCGATACCAAAGGAACGTAGAAAAAGTTGTCTCTCTTCTGTTCACCGTATGAGTAAACGTGATCCGGTCTTCAAAGGTTTTTAATCAACCTATCTCTCGCCCTTGTTCGACTTTGCGATGATAGATCTGGTTCTCGTTTGGGTGAAAACGGAACCACGTTTGTTGATTCCGAACTGTTCCTCTCGAAGTTGATTGTTTTCAGTTTGGTTTGGCTGCTAAAAAACCTGATTTTTTGTTTTTGTCTAGAGGAAGAAGGAAGAGATGAAGAGAGATAGAGAAGACCCTGAAGCTCAGAGGCGAATAAAGCCTGAAGTTTCTTCTCGAGGAGAAACGTAAATCTCTCTCTGTCTAATTTATTTGTAGACTGTGAGTTGTTCTTAGGTTTACAGACTTCATAAACTAAACTTAGCTTGGTTTTGATTCTTCAACGTAGTAGCTGACCTGCGATTCCAGTGTTTGGAAGTAACTTACGTATGTTTGTGCAATTTCAGGAAAACCAACAAGGGGGGATTAACCACAAGTGATGCCCTGCATTACCTCAAAACTGTGAGAAACATTTTTCATGACAATGTGGGGAAATACGAGACTTTCCTTGAGGTCATGAGGGACTTTAAAGCTCACAGGTATACCTTCTGCTCTTTCACTTTCACTTTGTCTTTCTTTTAAAGCTCACCGTTTATATTCGTGGTGTCTTTGTTTGGTTTGCAGAGTCGACACTGCTGGTGTCATTGAAAGAATTAAAGATTTGTTCAAGGGGTATAACGACCTACTCTTAGGTTTTAATACTTTCTTGCCCAAAGACCATACGATAACCCTTTCCCCTGAGGAGGAGAAACCTAAGGCCAAGGTGGATTTCAAAGATGCTATCAGTTTTGTCACCAAGATTAAGGTATGTGATGTGCTTATTGACACACTGAGGTAATGTTGATTTTCTTTCAGTTAAGGTTTTATCACTTTTGCAGGCGAGATTTGGTGGTGACGAAGATGCGTATAAGAGGTTTCTAGACATCTTGAACTTGTATCGAAAGGATAGAAAGTCCATCGCTGAGGTCTACGAAGAGGTATGTTTATTGTTGTTGCCCAGAGGGTTTACTCTTTTGAATTTCTGCCACGTATCTGATTTGTTAGAGCGACAGTTCTAATGCATTTCTCTGTTCATCATCTATTGTGTAGGTTACTCTGCTGTTCAAGGGTCATGAAGATCTGCTCGTGGAGTTCGTTAATTTCCTACCTAATTGTTCAGCATCTGCTTCTGCGAAGAATGCAGTACCGCGTCATAAGGTTTAGTTCAATTTTATAGAGAAATAGCATCTTTTGTGCAGTTAGCCATATTTTTGATGTGTTGCTTTGTGGAGAAATGAGGCCACTAGGGAACTTGATGAATCAGTTTTGATTGAGATATTGATTTATACTCTTTTTTGCCACAGAGAATAAAACGGCAGTGTAAGGTCGAAGTTGAATCTGAACACTCTGATCAACGAGAAGATGGTGATGAGAACCTTGTCACTTGCTCCGCTGGCAATTCCCTGGGAAGTGAGTATTCGTATGGCCTGTTGCATTTCTATAATATGTCTTTCATTCTAGTGATGTAGATGTACCCTCATCTTTTATAATGTGACCATGATCATTTTTTCTCTGTTAAAGTCTTAAGTAGTGGTTTATATCTTCATCTTGTATACTGTGATCATGCCCAGTAGTCCGTAGTTTATATCTGGTTCTAAGGTAGTTAATTTTTTTGCAGACTCCCTTGTTAAAGAAGGCCAGCGAGGCTATTTAAAAGCGGAGGACAATGGGGGAATTCGAGATCATGTAAAGAGAGAAGATAGTGAAAGAGATACAGATAGAACTGACAAAAGCGCAGCGGCTGGCAGTAGTGATATTGGAAATCAAAAAAGTACACTATCTGCTTCAAAGTATGTGGGAATACCTATAAATGAACTTGACCTTTCCGAATGCGTTCAGTGTACGCCAAGTTATCGTCTCCTTCCAAAGGATGTGAGTGCCACTTTCTCCTTAGTAACATCTTTACACTACTCTGCAATTCACTGCATCATTCCGTTCTCTTATTATCATATGGTTGTTCATTGTCCATGCAGTATCCAGTTGAGATTCCAAGGTACAGAAATGCACTTGGTAAAAAGATACTTAATGACCACCTGGTATCCGTCACCTCAGGGAGTGAAGATACGTTCAGTCACATGCGCAAAAATCAGTATGAAGAAAGCTTGTTTCGGTGTGAGGATGACAGGTATGATCTGGTTGTGTGGTGTAATTGTTTTATTAAAAAAAAATCCATCCACTTGTAGGCATACTTAGTTTTATCTTCGATATGGTTGGGCCGGGTCATCTCTTCTTTAGAGAAATTGTGATCTTTTTGTTCGCAATAAAATCCCCTCTTTAACATTCCTAATGTTGTGTCCAGGTATGAAATGGACATGTTACTAGGATCTGTAAGTTCAGCTATCAAACACGTGGAAATTCTTCTGGAAAAGATCAACAAAAATACAATTTCAACGGACACTACGATATGCATTGAAGAACACTTATCAGGTAAGTGGTTAGTTTGCAACAAAATCTAGTGTGGCTATGTTTTTGTCCATCCTTCGCTTATTTGTGCTAATAACTTTCTATACGACTGTATCTTATAGCTATGAACTTACGGTGCATTGAGCGTTTATACGGTGATAATGGGCTTGATGTCATGGATCTTCTGAAGAAAAATATGCATAGCGCTTTACCGGTGATACTAACGCGCTTGAAGCAGAAGCAAGAAGAATGGGCAAGGTGCCACTCTGATTTCCAGAAAGTTTGGGCTGAAGTGTATGCCAAGAATCACCATAAGTCACTGGATCATCGTAGTTTCTATTTCAAGCAGCAGGACGCCAAGAACTTGAGCACAAAATGTAAGCTTCTTTTTCAATTTTTTTTCTTAAATAACTTCATTATGGGAAGATCTCCAACGTCCATTTGTTTTGTTTAGCTGCATTTCAAATTTCATTGAAAATTGTATTACTAGATTGCTGATTATGAGAGTAGAGCCTAGATTTTGAACTTATTTCGGAGTTTCAGTTTGCATCAATCCCATTGTTTTGTTGGGTTCTTAAATGCAGGTTTAGTTGCAGAAATAAAAGATATCAGTGAGAAAAAGCACCAAGAAGATCTGCTTCAAGCTATCTCTGTCAGAACCATGCACTCGTTTACTCCGGATCTGGAGTTCAATTATTGTGATACACAAATTCACGAAGACCTATATCTGTTAATCAAGTACTACTGTGAAGAATTATGTGCGACTGAACAAGCAGATAAGGTAATGAAGCTGTGGACAACCTTTTTGGAGCCCATGTTCGGCATTCTTTCTAGGTCTCAAGGTAACCTGGGGATGGACGAGAAGTTAAAAAGCAACAACCAAGAATTGGATGATGCATGTGTTGCAGTGAAGGACAGCGCTTCTGGGTCAAACCGTAAACATCCTAGATCCCCGGAAAAGCTGAAGAAGGATAAGCCAGCAGTGCAAGGCAGCTCTCCTGTGAAAGATGTGTCTTCCAGTATATTGAAAACAGCTAAGCACGATAAACTGCAAGATGATGAAGCTATGGTTAAGGAGGTAAGTCGTTATGTGCAGTTTTCTTTAAACCAAATAGGATGCACTTAGGCTCCAACAAAATTAAATGACAAGTTACCAGTTTGATCCCTAACTTTGGTTCACTGTCTACAGGTTATCCATTCGTCCAAGCTGGTGTCCCCAAGAAAGGATCAGATAACTGAAAATGTAGAGACTCGCAAGGTTAAGGAAGAATCAGTCGGAAAGCATGAGGTTGAGCGAGAAGAGGGTGAATTATCTCCCACCGGCAGTTGTGAGGTGGCTAATGGAAACGAAGGTGAAGATGGATCCTTGGCATTTTCAGAAAGGTTTCTGCAAACTGTAAAACCTGTTGCCAAGCATGTGCCTGGACCATTGATAGCTAGTGAAACTGGCTCCCAGAATGATTCTCGAGTTTTTTACGGGAACGATTCCTACTATGTGCTATTTAGGCTTCATCAAGTAAGGACTGTTTAAAAGCAAGCTTCTCGAGTCTTTAATATGATAGTTTTCATCTCCGGTGCTAATTTCTTTGTACTTCTTTCAGATGTTGTACGAGAGGATGCAATCAGCAAAGAAACAGTCAGAAAAGAAGGGGAAGGCTCCAGATAACACAACTCCTGATTCTTATTCAAGGTGATATATCTTTCAAGTAAATAGTTTTTTTTTTCTTTAACAACGGTTCCTTACTGATTTTTGGAAGCATAACACTGTTAGGTTCATGGATGCGCTCTATAATTTACTTGACGGCTCTAGTGACAATACAAAGTATGAAGATGAATGCCGCTCTGCTTTGGGAGCACAGTCATATGTTCTTTTCACATTGGACAAGCTAGTTCAGAAGCTTGTTAAGCTTGTAAGAACAAACTAATTTCTTGTCTCCTTTACTCTCTGCGTCCATTCTCTTTCCTGATCATTGGAATGGTTTGGATATGCTTCAGCTCCATGCCGTTGCATCTGACGAGACAGACACCAAGCTTGTGCAACTATACGCATATGAGAACTGCAGGAAAAAGGGAAGATTCTTTGATCTCGTGTATCATGAGAATGCACGTGCCCTTCTCCATGAGGCAAACATATACCGGATCAGATACGTAGGTTTCTCTTGAACTTTCAAATCTTTCTCCGTTCAAGTCGTAGTTCATTAAATATCATTTTGGAACTTTATTGCAGTCGTCGGCAGAAACCAGTCTCTCGATTCAGCTTACGAACAGCTGGAACAGTCATCCTGAAGTGTCGGGTGCAGCTTTGGAGCCGGGTTTTGCAGACTATCTGCAAAATGATTTTCTGACATCCGTCAATGATGAAGAGAAGCACGGAGTGTTTCTGAAAAGGTGAGGAAGCACTAATAAGAGCATAAGGTATATATATATATATATATATGTGTGTAAACAAACTCTCTGCAGGAATAAGGAGAAACTCATCGGTATAGATGAATCTTCGGGGATGCTTGTTGCAATGGAAGGATTGAAAGTTGTAAATGGGATCGAATTCAAGATGGCTTGCAGTAGTTCAAAGGTACAACATACCATAAGTTTTTTTTGTGTGTTGAGATAGACTTGCCGTCTGAAATGTATATATATCTGCGGATGAATGAAACTTATACTTTGCCCCCAATGATTCAACTGCTGTAGGTGAAGTATATTGCAAACACATCAGATCTTTTGTACAGAAGCAAACAGAGTAAACAGAATCCAAAGGGGCTGAAGCTTAAAAGAGTGAGCGAAATCTCAAAACAGAGGAGAATATCGCGGTTTCACATTATGCTCAACTGCAAAATCATGGCCTTGCCGTCTCTATAAAGCACGTACCTACTCCACTTCTTTCTCTCTTAACATCTCCCAACGGCTGTGAGATCTTCTTTGATGTAACGGTTCTTCATTAACGAGATTTAAACGTTGTCTTCTTTTTTCTTGTTTCAGGTGTTAATGTTGAGGTTCTTACTTGCAAAGGTTTGGTGGTAGAGTAAGATCATCGTATTGCTCATGATCATATCCCTACGCTACCTTTTTTTGTTTCCGCCAGTGTTGGACCTTTTTGGGTGTATAGTTTTTATTAGAATATATATTGTATGGTACGAAAGTTGTCAACATGGTGGAGTCGTAATTTCTACATTCAGCAACTGTTTCATTTCATGCTCATCTATCTTATTAAAATAGAAGATCTCTTATATATCATTCAAGATAACAAGTTTGGATAATAGCAACACACATGGGACTCGTTTAATGTGATGTGATCTACATGTCGAGAGTAAAGCAAAAACACGTTGAAAGACATGCTTTAGCGGATCGAGACACTACAGTAGCCAAAAATGACAAAAAAAAAGAGAAGAAAAATATTCATTCCCCCGCATGAAGGGGACAAAACGCTTCCTAATGGAAATATTCTGTTAATTTATTGCTAATTTTTAAGCTACGCCAAACGTAAGGAGTATCCTTTAGGGATGATTTTGTTGTCGACAATAATTAATGGGTTTTGTTGGTTATGTTCATTGTATCTACATTTTTTTAATATTGCATTCGTCTCAATGTGGTTGGATGCGTCATTAACAGTAGATGATGAGGTTATTCTAATATGAATCATATGATCCTTTATGTTAAGAGTAAGGCTGTGAATATACGATGTTTTTAATTTTGTTAAATAAGTAAAACTAACGATGGCCATTAATTTGTTTTTTCATTCATATTATTGTTGTACATATCTAAAAGATATAATGGTTCACTAGATTTTTGACCCGCGTTTAAAAACTATTTTGTTGTTTTTCTATATAAAAATTAATAATTTTCGTTTTAATTATATACACTGTGACATGATCAAGTTTCAATTATGCGGGTTTGTTATAGTATATACAGTATGACGAAATTTACAATGCCTCACACAACGGTTTTATATTTCTAAATAAGTTAAACAATAGTTGTACCTGAAATTCGTACTTGGCAATCACTTATATTTAACAATTATAAATTCCCAAAAATATTTCTAAACATATAAAGTGGTCTAATAATTTTTTTTGATTAAGTCAGTGAAATCATTTAGTTACAAAATTTCAATCTCTAATATTACTTTTAAAAATTATTGCAGACTTAATTTTATAGTTATTATAAAAAACGTTTATGGGCTATGAAATGGATTATATAAAAACATAACCCATTTAATTAGTTAATAGATTTGGGTCATAGTCCATTTAAATGTATTATAGGCCTAAAAACCGAAAGACAATAATGTCATTAATGAAATTTTTTAGTTAGTCATATAATTAAGGATAATTTTGGAAAATTTTAAAATTTCATTAAGAGTATAATTTGGGAATGATACCCTTTTAATGGTATTGATATACCCATTAACTAATACTTAAATTGTTAATAACATAGTTCTTATTAACAATTGCATATACAAAATTAAGTTTCTTAAGCCCTTTCTCAAAAAAAAAAATAATAATAAGTTTCTTTACTTTTTTTCAGACTTCGCCACCCACATCTTCCGTACGTCAACCTTAGCTTGGCCGGTGATCCTATACTCAGGCCCGTTCCTTCTATAAGGCACATAAAGCATTTGCTTTAGGCCACGAATTAAAATTGTAACTTAAAGGCAAGATTTTCAAAAATGTTAGTTTGGTTTAATGGTCAAATATCCCGGTAAGTGACTTTTTGGTTACTGGTTCAAGCTTTCTCTAGCAATTTTCTTATTTATTTACTTTTATGATTAATATTGAGCTACATTTTTTTGTATTAGAGGCCACATTTCTTTTTGAGGCTTTAAGCCACCTCAAATTTTGGGACGGCACTGCCTATACTCAATCGTGAAAGGTCCATTTACCAGTATGCATCGATTTGAAAAGAAATGTTAGACGCATATATACAAAAACTGAAGTAATACAATAAGTTTTTTTGGTCATGGATTCTAATGAAGTAACTTCTGTATACTGCATCCATGTGAAAATATGAGTGCCAGAGACAGCGGACCTATAAAGACTATTTATGGACAAATATGCCCCAAAAAAGGGAACAAGAGTTGCACATTTCCAGCTTTACAGACTTTTTCTTTCTTTCTGTTTTCTATATTTTTCTCGCTAACTTTATACACATGTACACATGCATAATATTAATGATGCATCGACTTCTTTGTATAATAATAATTTGTTTTCGAGTTTTAAAATTAAAATTTTCATCAGAGAATCCGCTTATGCTCTCAACTCTCACCTCTGTATATTTATCTTGTATCAGGCTCAGACGTTATCAATTAGTTATTCTGTATGTGAAAGAAAAGAATTAGCTCTTCAATTCTTGAACTTTCAGATATAACGAAGTTACTGATAATAGATATGTATGGCGTTTTACAAAACGTTAAGTTTTGTAAAATATCATGGCGTTTACTCTAATTAAAGATGTAAAAACCGAAACATTCATCAATAAACTTACGCAATACTGCAATAGTACCAATTAGTTGAACAAGTGTTCCTAAAAGTCTTTATTTCATCTAACGTTTCTATTAAGTATGACCACACCTCGAATATAAGACAAAGTGGTAGGCTTCTTCCTTTTCACTAGTGGTAGACTGGTAGTTGATGCTACTACTGCGCTCGACATGTAAATTATCTAAACGTTCCGATTAAAATCCACATAATGCATATTGTCAATAACGTGGACTATTTTAAAATACGCTCTAAGCATTGATGTTGACACCATGTGTTATACAATATGATAAGTGATAACGAAACTTAAAACTTGGTCATTTCGAAACATGTATACTCAACAAAACTATATCTGCATGTGGTGTACGTTCGTACATAATAGGACTTCCGCAGTCTAGGAAGAAAAGTTTTTACTTCGAAGCCCTATAATTACTTAGGACACAAGACTTAAGATAATTACCATTTATTACGCATGTTCGAGTTTTCTTACCACCGGATAAATGGTGAGGTTAGATTGCAGTTTCTTTTTGTTAATTGGATTTTTTTTCTGAAATTGTTATTTTCAAATTAAACAACAATAAGTGATATGAAGGTTTTTTAGTTCCATTTTCCTTTAATTAAAGCTTAAAGAAGTCAAAAGCCATAACTTTGTGGAGTTATTAACACAAATAGACACTTTATGTGTTTTAATTACAACAGAGAACACATTGTGCTACTTGCACACTTTCAGGTGGTTGAAGACTTTTTTCTCCTCTGAAAAGTGAAACCAGACATGGGCATTTCAGTAAAAGACAATTTCTGTCTGGTTAGGTTGGTTAGTGGATTTAAATTTTGAAAATACCAGGATTGTATTGGTGGACGTGAGAAGAAGTTTAGGATGGTTAATAAACGGACTTTGGACCCGTAAAAAGATGAAATTAATCTAATTTACCATTTTTTCAACTAAACCAAATTTTCGTTTCCGGGAGAGAATAAAGCGAGGAAATTACTGACTACAGAGGTTTTGACGGTGGATTCAGGCGAAATCGATAATGACGAAGAGGAGGAAGCGAGCAGGGAAAGAGAAAGCCGACGGTGAGTTTTGTGTGTTTTCAATTGGGTCGGTTTTTGTGGTTCAACTAAAGCGTGTATTCGAACTTGATAAGTGGGTGGTCGTGTTGCAGAGGCGGCGCTAACGGAGACGAAAGCAGTGAATGAGAGGTTACTGACGCGTTTGTTTGCGACGAGTAAGCCAGGAAACAGGTGAGTCTCGTGAACTTACTTCTCTATAGGTCTTCTTACTGAGTTTGTTTGAATTTTTTAATTGGGCATTCTTGTTAATAGACGTGAAAGCTGCTAGAAATGTGCCAGTTCACAAAAAAGTTAGTAGGTATTTGCATCAGAAAGTTTATACAGTGAGTTTCTTAATTTGTAAAACTTCTTTGGCTTTAACGGTTTCTAGATGCTGTAGAAGATCTTCTTTAGCTGGCTGAGCCTATATCAAATTATCTAATACTGTTATTGAGTTCTTTGTTACCGTTAAGGTTTTTGGAAGGATTATGAGCAGCATAAACTATGTAGCTAAGGATATCAGTTTAGGCATTGGGGCTTGGGCAGCTATGCTTGAAGGTGTATTCGAGGTTGCACAAGCTGTGAAAGTCACCATGGGGCCAAGGTATATATATTTATTTTGTGAGTTTTTCTAGTAACAGATGTTCAATATGAATGTCTTAATTGGTTTCGGTGGTGGTGTTAAAGTAAAAAAATAGGTTTATATTGTTTTTGGAATCGGTTGAAACTTGCCTGTAATTGCTAAATTACTTGTCTTGTAAATCTCCAATGTTTTTTATGATCAGTATCTGCAAAAGCTTGTGAAGCTTTAGTCCTCAATTGATACTTTAGTTTTCCCTATGTGACTATATGGTTTTGTGTATGTTAGGTGGACCACGCATGAATCCAAGAGGAAGTCCAGCAACATTTTCATCCCTATGGAACAGTTAACGGTGTACACATAGATAGTTTGTAGGTGTACACATGGATAGCTTGTATGTATACACATTTATAGGTGTACACATGGACAGTTTGTAGGTGTACACAAATGTGGTATGATTATTTTGTTGTAATGTAATGTGTATGACACTGATGTTTAACATATATTTTACATAAAAATTTCTCTTGAATTCATGGGATTTGAAACTATTATATCATGTAACATTGTGAGATACATCAATACAAGGATAGATATTAAACTATTACTGAAGTGAAAAGTTAAATTGTACACATGAATTGAAAAAGCTTATCCACATGGCAAGTGTACACAAAATTCCTCAACTGAAAATGTATCTATTCTATAGCCAAAATGTATCATCTTGTACTTTGTGACTTGTATAAATGATGAGTGTACATAAGATTCGTTATACGCATGTACATTATTCTGATGATTAAGCCGTAAAGCCAAGTGTACAATATCTTCATGTTAATTGTAAATTTGACTATAATGAGTAATGTACATAGAACTCTTGTACATTATCCTAATGTACATTGGTGTAAATGAGTGTACATAAATAAGTCTCTTTACTTGCGTGTACACTATCCGAGTGTACATTAATAGAAATTAGAAGTGTACATATGTTTTGTTATCCACATGTACATATCATAATATTCATTGGATATTACAGAAAATGAAAAACAGTTATACATCTCCAGTTTCATAATCAAGTTTCAGACAATGTACATCTGCCACACAATAGCCACATGAGAATACTTTCTTCACATGAATCAATCACAAAGCCTCGCATTTCAAGATGCTTCCATGACTTTCTTCACCTGTTTATAGATGATACATCATTCTCTAAGTCGAACTTCAACTGCAATAAAATCAAACACACCAAAAACCACTAACGTTTATTAAACAAGATTTACGACGACTAGATTAACAGAGGAGACTTATATAAAAACATTCACAAAGAAGTTCATCATCTTTCTTCTTCAAGCTTGAGCAATCTCATCATCTTTCTTCTTCAACTTATCACTGAATCCACTTTTAATTGAACTGACTGCAAATAAACCCGGTCTTTTGTAAGAGATCAAATCCTCTCATTTCATTTCAGAAGCAACCTTCTTATACTCAAGCTTCAGTTTTCTCATCTCTGCTACCAATGATTTATTGTCCTTGTTGCCACTTTTTCTGCATATAAAAAAGAAGAAGCTTTAGTTAAAAGTTTCTACAACCAAAACTTACCAATATAGAGCTTAAAGATTCAAACCTTTACTTACTTTTGTATTCAGAATGAATAAATCATTTGTATCTACAATTCTCTTGAGCACAAAGAAGAAAAAGAATAAAACTTTGATAAGAAAAGAGTGAACTGTTGTCGAAGGTGGAGAATAAGAATTTGTAAGTTTTAAGTTTTTGAGATGAACAATTTGTGCTAAGATGGCGATGTGGAGAATGAAGAAGGTGAAAGATAAGAGGGTTGATCTGGGCCATCAATTGGTGGTTGATGTAAGATCTAATGGTTGTGGTAAAGTGGAAGATATATGTCCTATCAAGATCTGCTAAGTTTGATCTGGGGCGTTTATATTTCTTCAAGATTAAGGGCTAGGAACAAAGCCCGCCAAAAGGAAGAGCTAGTTGACAATTATATAGTTGGAATTGGACAAATCAGTTAAAGTTTAGTTAGGATCCACCTTCAATTTCTAAGGAAAGTGTCTTAGTGACACAATGTGTCCTGGCGTGTAATTAAAGTAGAGGAATGTGACCTGCATTGTTAATCTTTCTAACTTTGTGCTTAATGATAATAATTATAGGAAATTCGAAAAGCTTTTTTCAGAAACAGAAATACGCCCACGTGGAACGAGATTAAAGGACATCTATAAACTGACGGCGTCAAGTCAACGTGCAATTAAAAACACCGTCAAAAGGTAAAAAAAAAGTTAACGGAGATAGATATTACACGGATCCCCCCGCCGGAAAAGTAACGCACTAATCTAAACCGGGACTCCTCATCTCCTGCCGTCGAACCGGCGAATCTTCCGGTGACGACGAAGACTCCGGCGACGATGTCAACACATCATCATCGTCCATTGCGGATGAGAGCGGCGAGGAAAATATCTCCACGGGAGATAACGGCGGGGAAGAATCAGTCGAGAGAGTCAACGGCGGTGAAGCGTGGACGGAGGAAACAGAATCATCTGGAAGCTTCCGTTTGTTTCCGTTGGAAAGTCTGACGTCTCCGGTTAAATAGTTTCTCAGGCGTTTTACGTCGGCGAGTTTCACCGGTTTCAGTAAAAAATCCTCCGCACCTTCCTCGAGGCACCGGTCGATTCTGGTCATTACATTCTCCGACGACATGATTACAACCGGAACTTGTCGGAAACTGGACGATTCCTGTTTCAGATTTATTACACATTGTTCAGGAAAAAAAAAGAGTTTTAACATAATCTGGAAATCGGCGGGAAAAAATGCGAGAGACCTTGATCTTCTTGAGGAGCTCGTAGCCGGTCATTCCAGGCATACAGTAATCGGTGATGATCAGATCAACTTTCAATCTCTGAGAATATTAAAAAAAATAAACTAAATAAAATTAAAATCAATTTTTTTTTGAAAGAATGTTAAATTATATTCAGATAAAAAAAATGTTTCACAATGGATTTGGCTCTGTTAGCTAAAAACAGAGTGAGATCCATTGTGAAACAGTTTTTTAATCTGAATATAGTTTAACAAACTGAAAGAAAAAAAAAACAATATGTTGATAAGTAACTCTCAAGAATCTTTACATGTTCAACGACTTACATCGAGTTTAGCAGAGGCTTTCTCGTTGTCTATCCCTAGAAACTCCAGAGCACGCCATCCGCTATCTACCGCCGTGACTGAAACAGAACCGCCGGAGAGACTCGTTTCTTTTTTTTAAACAAATTTTCCGGTGGTGATGATGTCTAAATGCATTTTTAGTTATTTTAAAAGAATTAGGAAGACGGACCTTTGCAAGAGGTGATACGAAGCAATCTCTCGATGACAATCCGATCAACGAGGCTGTCATCGACCGCCAGGACATGAACTTCATCTAAATCCAACGGTTGAGATTCCATTCCTCCGATGCCGATGTTCAACATCTCTGGCCTCCGTAGACAAGAGACGCCACCGTCGCTGGCCATAGAGGAGTAGTGGTAGTAACTGAGAGGAGAGAGGATATTAAAGTTTCAGGCAAGAGAGAAGAAGAGAGAGTTCACATCTGTTTTCTTTTCCTCTTCTCCTCTGCTTATGACAGTTTTTTATATTTCTGATTTTTTTCTCTTCTCTCTCTCGCTCAAATTTTTTTTTTCTTATAATCAATCTTTTTGTATGGTCTTTCTGATTTTTTTAATTATATTTTACTTTTCCATAGAGGAAAATCCAACGAAATCTTTTAATGAAAACATATTTTTTTATTTCTTGTGTGCCGTGCTTTTAGGGTTGAAATGTTGACCTTTATATTGAAAAATTGTATCAATAAAATGAGATTTGTGAAAATCCGGTGGGGGGCCTCTGCGAATATCATAGAGAAAATATTCCTAAATCGAATAAATAATAGACGAGAGAAATCCGTACAAATGACTCGAAAAATATACCATAGACATATCATGAAATAATAGCTCTTAGGTAATGTGAGTGGAAACCTGAAAGTGAACTTTTAACTGTTCATGAACAGAATAAAAAGCTGAAAATGTGAAGCTAGTTTGGTCACCATTGCAGTTCACAGTAGCGACTAGCGAACTAACGAGTAAAGTAAACCGGTTCAATAAGTGCGTATAATCTGGGTCGTTTAAGATCGGTCTTACAAGATATGTTGTCGATCAACATACTTTAAACATTTTACTTAATGACTTCCGACTTCCGAGTATGTATGACCGTATGAGTTACGAATTGTGATTCAGTGTCTGTTCTCCATGCATGTTTCAATGTAACTAAGACATTAGTTCACAAAATCTAAAATTTAACCAAGATAATCTTATATTGCAAGTTTGCAAGTGTTCTTCTTCTTAACACGTTATGTTGTAGATAAATGTATTTATAAAATTATAGATAAATAAAGCAATATAATATTGTTCCATGTGATTGGTCAGTTTCTACTTCTTCTTTTTTTTTGAGAAATTGGTCAGTTTTTACTCTGTTATCACGAAAGTATAAAATGCAATTCATAGAATAAATAGTTGACAAACAAAAAGATAATAAATAATGTAAAAATTCAGATTAAGACTTACATATAATGGTTGACAAAAAAAGACTTACATATAATGTCTTTTTCCAAACCGCCGATGGGTGTCATAAATCATAACGTAGCCGCAATAACATTACACAAAACATTATGTTATCCAACTTTTCAAAAAAAAAAAAAACATTATGTTATCCAAACCAGACGTTTAGTTACTCTGCAATAATAAACTAATCCAAAAAACAGATTTATTTGACAAATATTATTTTTTTCGAAACAAGTGGAAGGTGGATAAATAATAACGCATTGACGTCCACATTAAAATTAGGATCCGCGGGCCCATGGAAATCTAAAGGGAGGACCCATTAATGTCTTCGAACATTTCTTTCTTAAGGCATTGGACCTTTCCTCTTTTCTTCCAAACATAATTCGCTGTTTCACTCCTTAGGCACCACAACGTATCAAATCTTGGAGATTGCTTTTGCTTTGAGACCCACTAAAAAAAAAAGAAGTATAAATGTATTTCTTTTTGCTAACTTCACTTATTAAAAGGTTAGTTTAAATATATTTTCTCTTGTTAATCAACAAATCATTCTCTAAGAAAATGTAAATACTTAATTGTTTAAAAGAAGAGCAAAACTCAATAGAATGACATCCTCCTAATCAGTCACCGCAACATGCCAACATCTGATACATACATTTTTTTTGGTGTAAATCTGATACATACATGATTCAACTAAGCAGAAAGAAAATGCCCAATGACGCGTGAAATCAGATTTTACGATCGATATGCCCATTCTTTATTAAAAACACAATTGCAAAATCTAAAGATTGATTTGTGAATTGGTTTTTCAAACGTTTTGGGCCAACGAATCATGGACCAAATCTTCATGATGTCAACTACAAATTGAGGGGTTGAACAAAAAATATCCTTAATAGTTGTGATCGACGTGTCGCATATCAAAAAAAAAATCTAGGAAATAGAAAAAAATGAAGACAACGACACATTTTTATTTTGGTACTTGATTTGCGGGTTGAAGCATCGTTTTAGTTATAAACTAATCTACTTTATTAATTCAGAAATACACAAATAAAATGTCCCAAAGTTTTTCAACTTATTTACAATGGCATGCCACTGAAGTTATTAATTAACCTATCTTATAGGATTCTTTATCTTTTCACTTTAATTAATGCATTTCCAAAATCTAATTCTAACTAAAACATTATGGCAACAATAATTAATAAGCCTAACTTTTAATATTCTTTGTCTTTTCCATATATATATATATTTCGTAATTAAATACATAAATTATAAGGTAATTATTTTACTAATTCCATATATACATAATAATTAATTTCATACTAATTAACATATCTTTTAGGATTTTTTCTTATTAATTCTCTACCTATCTTTAAATAATTATTAAACAATATTGTTTTCAAAGACATATAATTATATTTTTATTATTTATAAGTAATAACTAAAACAAAAGTCACAAAAAGAAACATTTATATAATATATAGATTAATATATAAATATGTTATGTTACATATATTTTCATATAAATAATATCCAATGTAAATTCAGTATAATAAATGTTAAAAAGTAGAAAATATATAGGACCATATATTTAAATAGTATATACAAAAATTTAGTTATACATTTTCATAAAATTTTGATCCATACAAATAAAAATACATTTGTGCAAATATACGGGTCGTATTTTAAAAATAAGGATGATACAATTGATGGTTTATAAGATATAATAAGATTACCCAATATAAACTATAAAATTAGTGTGTTTAAAATATCTTTTTAAAAAATAATTTAGACAGCTAAATTTTTTAAAAATATATATATTATCGCTTATAAAAAATAAAAACAAACACTTGCCCGGATGCGCGGATCAAACAACAAACCTTTCGTTCTTCTTCTATCAAAATTAACCCATAAATAATTTGTAATCATTTAAATTAATATACTTTCATTTTATTATATTACAAATTTTAATCCAAATTTTTTATATATATAGAATTTGAATAATAATCTTTTCTTAGAAATGTTATAACTAATTTATTAATTTTGGTATACCATATTAACTCTTACTTCTCAAGATCTAATATATCTTTAATATAAAAATTTATTTTCAATATATAGTATACATAAATTTTGTTATATATATATGTTGGGTTTGTTTATATGATACCAAATATTTGTGATACAATAAACTGTTTACATGCACAGAAAAATACTTATTGTAATATAATTAATTTTGATAGAAACATCATTTAGCACAAAAAATTAAAAAAGAAAAAATTAATACCCGTGCGGTCTCACGGGTCAAGGTCTAGTTATATTTATAAGTGTAAGTAATTTCTCTGACTTTTTGAAACCACAAAGCATGCTAAAACATATCTTTGCAATGCAGTATACCTAGCAATAAAAGTCACTAATTAGTCGACCTAACAAAGCTTTCATATTCATTGGTACTTATATTGGGCTAGATTTTACCTTAGTACTTTTTTTTGGTAAAAGTTTTACCTTAGTACTTGTTCTGGATTAGTTATTAAATTTAATATAACAGTTGTAATTTCTAATTCAAAATGGTGACTGATGTGAATTGGTTTTTAAATAAACGTCCCGTCAGAAATGGTAGATCTAAAAACCGAAAATAACTTGTCGTCCTTCGAGTTGGAGACGAACCTTGTTTTTTCCTTTTTTTTGGTGCAAGAAGCCAAGAACCTTGTCTTTTCCCAAACCAAGTAATCAAACTTTTCTCAAGATATATCTGACCCTTCCCTTGAACTGACAAAAGCTTGCGTCTAATGGTTTTGTCCACAAATTTGATCAGACAGTTCACATCCTTGCTTGCTCACCATGCTGACTTGAGTCTAATAGTTTTCACCCCTGTAATTGATCACGTCATCACCACATACCTCCTCCGCCCATATTTAAAAACACTTTTTAGTTACTAGATAAATTACATAATGTGACACTGTGCCACATTGGTATCACTATTCACCTATTATTATTGTTGTTTATGTTTAATAAGATCTGATGGAACCGACGTGGAACGTTTATATAATGGGCCTTTAAACCAAATATGGGCCTTATTTGGACTATTTATATAAGAGAGAAACTTTGAAGTGCAGCCACACTTAGTACTGGGTCTTGAGGTGCAGCAACATCATTCCTATACCTTTAGACAATTATATAACATATATACATAAAATGTAATATCTATTACCAAAATTGTTTCGCTAGAAGTGATTCCCATTTTTTGGTCGATTGTAAGACATTGAACCCTAATCCCCTTCTGAGTTTTGTTTGTTCGGGACTTGAGGTGCAGCAACATCATTCCTATAGCTTTAGACAATTATACAACATATATGTATAAAATGTAATACTAATTTTCTCGATAACAATATTAAAATGTAATACTAATATTAAAATAATTCACTAAATTTATTTGACATATTCCAAATCTAGCATGAAATTAGATCTTTAGTCCAAAAAAAACTAAATTTTAATTTGGATTTCAGTAGCGGATGTGACATCCAGATAGTTTTCAAATCTATCTATACTAATAAAGTAGGCTTTTTTATCTCCTTGGGGGAAAAAATGCCATGTGGCATTTTATTTTTAATAATTAAAATATTTACTCAATTTAAATTTAATGAATTTTGGTATTAATTGTGAAATAAATTGAGGGTTTTAAATTTTCTTTCATATAGGTCCAAACGTTTATAAGAGTATTTTGAATCTGACCCGGATCCGTAGTTGAACCGATAAATCCAGTGACCCAATATAAATAGGATTTGGGTTTTGTGAAAAACCCAAAAACACACACAAAAACTCACTAAAACCAGATACATGTTGCATCACTGGTTGAACCAATAGATAATTTTTGTGTTTTACTATTTTTAGTTCAAGTTATGTTTTAAAATTATTTTTTATATTCTAAATTTCTAATTAAAAATTTAAATTTTCAGTTTTATTGCCGTCTTCTTCTTCTTCTTCTACACTATAATTTACATTTGCAAGAAAAGTGAGTCATGATTGTGCTTGAGCCGCACGTCCGTAAAACAGACTAAAACACGATGAGGCTTCTTATTCCTCTACACTACAATTTACGTTTGCAAGAAAGGTGAGTAAATTATTTTTTTATTTTTTATTTAACTTAGTTTATAACAAATCATTACATTTTTAATTTACATATCAAAAAGAATAAAATCATATGATCATGTGAATTACAAAACAGAGTTTTGGATTGTTGAAGAATAAAAATCTGGCGAACTTGATTATAATAAATTAGAGAATGCTCTTGCTGAAGATTATCCCAAAGATGATGAAGTGACAAATTTAGAAAATTTTGTTGGTAAGTTTTAAAATTTAGAGAAAACCAAAATTAGTTGATGTGATCTGGTGTTATTTTATTTTTGTTATTGATAATTTATTACAATGATGTTTTAATTTTAGTTTATTTTGGATTGGAAGTTTAATTTTATGTCTTGATTTTTTTAGATGTCATAACTCTTATGTTACAATTTTTTTAAATAGTCTAAACTATTTCTTAATATTTTGTATGTACACTTAAAATACTTAACTTTAGTTTATATCTAAATTTCTAATTAAAAATTTAAATTTTCAGTTTTATTGCCGTCTTCTTCTTCTTCTACACTATAATTTACATTTGCAAGAAAAGTGAGTCATGATTGTGCTTGAGCCGCACGTCCGTAAAACAGACTAAAACACGATGAGGCTTCTTATTCCTCTACACTACAATTTACGTTTGCAAGAAAGGTGAGTAAATTATTTTTTTTTATTTTTTATTTAACTGAGTTTATAACAAATCATTACATTTTTAATTTACATATCAAAAAGAATAAAATCATATGATCATGTGAATTACAAAACAGAGTTTTGTATTGTTGAAGAATAAAAACCTGGCGAGCTTGATTATAATAAATTAGAGAATGCTCTTGCTGAAGATTATCCCAAAGATGATGAAGTGACAAATTTAGAAAATTTTGTTGGTAAGTTTTAAAATTTAGAGAAACCCAAAATTAGTTGATGTGATCTGGTGTTATTTTATTTTTGTTATTGATAATTTATTACAATGATGTTTTAATTTTAGTTTATTTTGGATTGGAAGTTTAATTTTATGTCTTGATTTTTTTAGATGTCATAACTCTTATGTTACAATTTTTTTAAATAGTCTAAACTATTTCTTAATATTTTGTATGTACACTTAAAATACTTAACTTTAGTTTATATATATATATATATTTGTTTTCATAGCTAATATATTATTATATAATAAAACTAATTCATTTATTTATCCGCGATTCATTCGCGGTTGATCCAATGATCCAGTGATCCGGTAAATCATCCGATTCAGTGTCCGAGTCGGGTTTCAAAACACTGGTTTATAGGATTTCTTTGTATTTGATGTTGACGATGGAGAATATAGCCTCTACAATTCTCCTTCTTTAACGCAATCGACGTAATCGTTCATATAATCAATCCAGAAATTCCACACATCCCACTATCTCCTATTGAATGATTCTTTAGTTCCTGCTTTCTCAATTTCATTGTATATGTATAGACGGTGTGAGAGTTCAGACGATAATCCCTTTACTTTTCCCAATTCAATCATTGTCGAATTTCCAGTTTCATTGCTCGGAGTTGAAGACAAATCGGTGTAGAGATATTCAGACTAGGCTACAACAATTTTTGCAAGCCTGAAATGTTTAGAAAGGGGTGAGATATTGGGGTTGATATGTTGTTGATTAATGGGAAGGTACACCGGTTTCTTATTTCAGTTTACCAGTTAATGATTGCTTACTTTTAAAGTAGTTGTTTTCTTATACATCATTTCCTTTTTCAGGTGGTGCTTTTACATGCGTTAACTAACTTTCTCAGGTTTAATACCTTCAAACATTTCTTGAAAGAAAGCTCAGTCTATGACATGAGTATTTAAGATTCCAACTAAATTAACTTTTTTACGACTATCGATTTTTATTGTATTTTTATTAATCGATTAGTAACAACTACTTATGCTATTCTACTTTGAACTAAACAACTTCAAACAAAATAATATACTACGGTCGCTAACCACTATCAAAAAGATCAGAAAATATCATTTTTTTACATATTTTCATTTTATATATTTTAACATATTTTCTTTACTAAGACCATATAATAAATTATAAATTTAAGTAAGAATACAGCATACGAATCCGGCGCTTAGCGCCGGAATATCACTAGTTTAACTATAAATTTTTACATTAGATAAAAAATACAATAAACTCAAATTCTAAACTTTATTCAAAACATACATGTCGTTGCTTTATGCATTTAACTAAACAGAGTATATATATGTCACATTAACTTATTCAATAGGAATCTGTTTGTCCAAAAGTTTTATCTCTTTGTGTTGATCACCTTATTATAGTTGAGCGAATTTATGTAATATCTTTTTTTTTGTTCGTAAGCTATATAATAGTTTAACATGTACTTTAATTAATGAGACTATTACATAGTTAGAACATAACCTCTTTTCGATATTTCTTGTAGGTGAAGTACGCTTGCAGAGTTTTTTGGATTTTTTGCATTCTCTTCGCAATTCTCATTTTCAGTATAGTGGACTGTGGACCCTGCATGCTTAACTTTATCTCCGCTCGGTTGTCATTGTTCATTTCCATTCATCCTCTCTCTGCTCTATTTCGCTATAAACTTCGTATTTAGTTGTAGGAAAATTTATAATAAACATTTTACATTTATGTGATTATTTTTACCATATTTAATCGAAAACATTAGTTTGAGAAACATACCTTCACAAATATCAAAAAGAATATATATATCAAAAGAACGGAAAAAGAAGAAATAATTGATATGTGGCCTACTCGGACAAGTGACCACTAAATAACTATCGTCGCTTATTTTTTTTCTTTCGAATAGTTATAATAGTTTTGCTTGATTTAACTAGAATGTTCGCGTAAAACAAATAAAAGAATTGTTACAAAAAAACAAAAAAAAAAAGAACAATTTAGTGGTATAAACTAGAAAGGTAAGGACCACCACGTCTTGTTTCCAAGCTAAAGTTAAATATATATACACCACGTCTTGTTTCCAAGCTAAAGTTAAATATATATAGTATTACTTAACGATTACAATTTCTCATGTATGAGTTGTTAAATATGGTATCTAAATAAAGCAACCTACTATTACAAATATGACTATTTTGTTTAGGAAGGGGAATATTCAAAAGCATGTCAAACTAATATCTAATCACTAAATGAATTTCACATTGTATATTTTAAAACTATAAAATAGATAAAGTCTAATTAAAATATTGATAAAATCATGAAATGGTTTTCATAATTATACGATTTACTAATCAGAATCGAAATATTGCAACAATAGTTTTTTTGGTATTTATGTTTTGTCTGCAAGTTACACTTGTCAAAACCTGTTAAACAAAGATTCAAAAAAAAAGACCTGCTAAACAAGTAATGAATCCAACAAATAGGAGACCCCAACAAATAGACACAAATGTTAAAGAGAGAGAGAAATAGAGAGTGGAGGACCGCAGGCTGGTGGTTGCCACTTTGGTCAAAGGTTTCTATTATGGGAATTTCCAAAAACGGATAAGGAAATATTATATCATCAGAAGACAGTCGCAAGTGATACTCGATGCCAGGTAAAATCTTTGTTCTTATATATGAAGAACTTCTACTCTGCATTTTCCTTGTGAGCTTTTCTTCCAGAGAAAAATTAAAATATCTTTTTCTTTTCGTTGTGTAATCTTCAACGCATTTTGTGAAGATCGGTGGTGAAGTCTAACACAGGTGCATTATGGTGTTACAAGAACAACATTAACAGGTCCGATCTATATGCTTGTGGTTCAGAAAACAAAATCTTGCAAACTAAACGTTTTTTTTTAATCGGAACGTTTGTGATTTTATTTTGGTCTTTCCATGACAAGAATGATGGTTGCTTACTTTGTGAACTATTTTGTGGAACTCTTTTTTGTTATCAAGAGTTATGGAAAAAAGTAACTTGGTCGTGGAAAGTAAATAATGAAATTGGTTTTGTGTGTAGACGCTAGAAGCAGTTGAAGAAGATGAAAGAGGGAGGACAATCGGACCCCCAAAAACTTGACGATTTCAAAGCTCTCACCTCATGGCCATCTAACCCATGGCAGTTCCAAGGCACCAATACTATCATCGTCGCAGCGTTCACAATGGCAACCGCACTTTTACTACTCTCTCTCTGTGGAGGAGTTTCAGCCAACTGGGCCACTCCAGTCTTGACCATTCACGTAAGACTTAAAATGACAAACTTTAGCTAGAACTTCAAACTTGATCTTGAGTAACTTTACATTTTTATTTGTTTTCTTGAAATAATAGAGTCCGGACGGCGATGTTATTGACTGTGTTAAGAAAATGGACCAACCATCCCTAACGAACCCCCTCCTGAAAAATCACTCCTTCCAGGTTTGTTGTGTGTGTGTTTTTTTTTAATTGTTTACTTTCAATTTTGTCTACCTCTTGTTCTAGCTCTACGAGCTGCCTCTGAGGCGCTCAGATTCCTGCATATTAGATTAGACTAGATCTTCCTTCGGTTGTAAGCTTGTGTATATAAGTGAGGAGCAGCCCTAAAAGCCTGAGCAAACCTTAACTTAAACTGAAGTTTATTGTAAGCCCATTTTGTGGCTCAAATCATGAGTTAAATGAATTCCTGATCTCTCACAGTCACCACCTTAATCAACACTCCAATGTCTCTTCTTAAACTGGAGCACGAGATGCTACACATCTTGTGTCAAGTTCAACTCGTCACTAGTCTATTCTTTCTTTATAGTTTATTCCAGTCAACACCATCAGATTGTTAGTGATTGATTATCACATCAATCCTTTATGATTCCAATGCTAGCCTTTAAATTATACTCATGTGCACTGAGCCTTGAACCAATCAACTGCAGAAAAAAAAATAGAAGCACATATGTTTCAAACTTGAACGAATCTCATAGTCAGTCAGCCTATTGTCTAATCAGATAACACAAACTTGTACCGCCACCTATTAATAATAGAACCCACCACCTAGCTTTCGACACAACCACTTGTCCAACTTACTGAAACCTTCTTCAACCTATCTGTGATCCTGATCCATCCCTTTTGTATCACGGCTGTTACGCCAAACAGAAAATGTCATCAACCTGTTAGACAAGGCTTTCAACACAAACCCTGAATCCAAAAAATTTCAAACAACAAATTTTCCACTAGCAGATTTGAATGAAACCCACTGCTCGTAAACTTTAAACCAGCCTCATACCATATGACCCCATGATACGCTTGTGAATCCTTGATATATTTTGTTTTATTTTCAGCTGTGAACCTGCACCACCACAAAATGTAGTTCTGCCCTAGAACTTAGCCGATTTTGGCTCTTGCATCACGTTGTTCTCTGATTTAAACAAATCACTGCGTTCTTAATATAAGCATCACTGCAGTACACCCCTCATATGTTGGTCTCTTCACTTGCCGTGCCTACAAATGAACTTATGATGCACCTTGTCCTGTTAAGTTAACCGTTAATAGTCTCTTTTGTTTTCTTAACACACTGAAACGACAAGCTCAACTTTTGTTTCCTTAATCTATATGGTTCCATATACGATCAACATCTTTTCATGTCTAACTCCCGTTTTGTTTTCTTTAAACAGGATTACCCCAGCGGCATGATGAAAGCAGAAGAAGGAGGATTTGGCTGGCAAGTGTGGCACCGCAATGGAACAGCGTGCCCTCATGGGAGCTTTCCCATACGACGCGTTGAAGCTGAAGCTGAACTTTCAGAGGGGAAATACGGTCCCCAGATTCCTGATGCCGCAGACAGGGCAACCAGAGGGCATCAGGAAAGTTAATTTTTTTTCATTCGGTTAGGATAGTGTGATTAGTTTACATATATTAGGTTTGGTCTGTATCTGTGCACACTATGTTCAAACAGTTTTATTATTCCCAACATGAATAACTGAGTGTACTTTGGTGAAAACAGTATGCTGTAGGGTACGTAGAAGATCTCCCCATCTATGGAACGAAAGCCACGCTAAACGTCTGGAACCCAGTCGTGGAGTCAGGGGACGACTTCAGTCTGGCGCAAATCTGGGTCACGTCCGGAAGTTACGAAAACGAAGACCTCAACACGCTTGAGACGGGTTGGCAGGTAACTTATCAAATTATACTTATTTCATGTTACTTAGAATATATCAGAAATTTATGTATGCCAGTGTCTAACCATAAAACTGATTATGATACTTATGTAGGTTTACCCGAACAAATATGGCGATCACCAACCTAGACTATTCACATATTGGACTGTAAGCTTTCTCCTTTTTATGCTTTCTAATATCAACAAATACACTTTAACAGAA
Organism: Brassica juncea; assembly: GCA_018703725.1. NCBI lineage: Eukaryota > Viridiplantae > Streptophyta > Magnoliopsida > Brassicales > Brassicaceae > Brassica > Brassica juncea. The sequence continues at coordinate 41,400,872 of CM031938.1, forward strand.
CTATTTTATTATTACTACTGTTATTAGGAACTAATGCAGTTCTACTAGGTCTCCTATAATACTATAGTTTTTAGAAGAAACATATATATAACAATCCGCACATATACCTGAATGATTTGACGTGTAGTGTGCTTTTATCTTTGGTCATACGTCATAAGTATGGTTTACAGTGTTCATTAATTTAAGTTTCAAAAGAAAGTAAAAGGTTAACAGAGTTATTGGGCTTTTAGCCGAAAGAGAAAAAAATGTAATTGGGCTTCTAGAACAAACTCTGATAATCACAGGAACCATGTGAAACGAGACATATATAAGATAAAGACGTAATTGGACGTCTAGAACAAACTTTGATAATCATAGCAACAACCATGTGAAACGAGACATAGATAAAGAAATCAGGGGTAATAAGAACAAAACGCACATGTATAAAACTTGATACTGACAACAAAAACCAATTGTTTGAATACTGACATGCATAGTCTGTGTAAATTTGAAACGTAACAACTAATACAATTTTATTTCGTTGAATCTTTGTAAATTTCAGAGCGATGCCTATCTTAGCAGCGGGTGTTACAACCACTATGGTAAAGGCTTTGTACATGTCAACAGACATGTCGCCCTAGGAGGAGCAATCGCCGGGACTTCGACTATTGGGGGAGACCAATTCGATATAACCTTGCAGATTTGGAAGGTCAGTTATTACTTTTCTTTTTTGACATGAAGGTCAGTTACAATAGATATATAAACTCATTTTAAGAGTAACTATTGACCAAAAAAAAATTGAGTTGCTCCCTCGTAATCTTTTCTTTAGAGAGGTGAAAATTTTCACATTCGTACAACGTTATAATTGGGCCCTTTGATACTCTAGGCTAGCATTCAGTGGCATCTTAACCTTGTCTATTGTGAACTTCATGCCATTTACTTCTCATATTCGATCCGAAGACCATCACTTGGCTCTACTCCACGGCTACACCCCAATTCAGTTCATTCCTCTCTCTCTCTCTCTTACTTTCGAACACAGCCTACAACAACTATGGTCTTACCATCTCTTGCTCTTTTGATTTTAAGAACGTCTGGTAGCGCCCCTCCTTGGAGGCAGGCACCTAAAGTGAAGAAAAGGAGGGAAGGTGATGTGAATGCTCTCTTTCGAGAGATCTTTGAGTTAGACTGCTGGTTATGCTTTTGATTTCGATTGGAATCAGAACCTCTTTTAAACTTGTTGACCGCAAGTTCAAACTTGTTTAACACAAGTAATACTCTCTTTTGTGAGAATGAACGTGCGGTCAACAAGTTTGGATGTGGAGCTCCTCAAACTGAACTTCATGTGTTATATATCAAATGTCCCAGCCCGGGTATTGGATTCAATACCTGCAACAACACACAATCCATCTTCACCTTCCGTCACTTCATTTCCTCTGCTCCGCCTTCCTCCAACATGTTATTTTACTGTGGAAGAGGTGGTGATCCTTAAAGCTTCCTTGGAAGCTCTCGTTCTTGGCATGAATGAAGCCCCAATTGTTGATGAAATCCCCGGAGCTCCTATTCTATACTCCCTCCCGTACTGGTTTATCTTGTTTCGTTGTATGCTGCATGGAATGGGGGTGGATCTTTTCCACAAATGTGTAGGATGGCGTTGTACTATACTGATGGATCACAAAGACTTGAGAGAACAAGAACACAATTTTACTGCAATTTTCTTTTCATTTCGTTTTCTTCCCATGAATCCCATTAAATACAAACTAAGAAAACTAGTGGATTGTTCCACAATCCTAAAAACTAGGAATTATAATTGCATAACCAAATAAATAGAGATATGGAGATCAAGCTCCTATATTCAAGGAAACGTTAAAACGGAAACTAAGAAACGCCTTCTATCTTCTTAACCAAGTCTCCGGTTCGATTCAGTTATCTTGATCGAATTATTTGGTTCGCATCACATACAACTCTCAAACCGCAAGTTTGTCTCTGATTACTGACCGCCCTGGATTCAAAATATAACCCCCAACAAATAGTTGATATTCCTTTTTAATATACTGAGGCATCTATCTATAATAAAGAATGCACTTTAACGATTGATTATTATTATCACTGTTCTCGTATATTTCATTGCATTTGATTTGGTTTAATGTTTGCTAACAATTAAAGACCCAAAATTTTCAGGATCCACTTTCAGGCCATTGGTGGTTGGGTATGGGCCAGAATGTTGTCCCGATCGGTTACTGGCCCGTTGAATTATTCACGACACTGTCTGATCATGCTTTCAGAGTACAGTGGGGTGGGGAAGTTATTTACCTGAACAGCTCTGGAATGAGCAATACAACCCAAATGGGTTCTGGAGAATTTCCAGGCAAAGGATTCAGGAAAGCAGCATATTTCTGCAACCTGCAGATTGCTGAGAAGAACCGTTCCTTTCTACCGCCTCAAGACTTTAAGATAGGAGCTACTCAGCCTGACTACTACTCAGTTAGGAAGACGCATAGCAGAGGCTGCGGAGATCATTTCTACTACGGAGGGCCAGAACCACTACGATCATCGTCCTTTCAGAGTGATCCTTTGGCGCTTGTGTTTTTATTTTTCGCAGTTTATTTTGTTGTTTAGTTATCATCCTGTAGCACAAGTCATAATATATGAGTTTCCTACTTTAATCGTTTGTGTGTGTGTGTATCGTAAGAGATTCAGATGAGAAAAGTTATATTTTCAGATGATTAATTTAATATATGCATTATAATAAAGTAGTGTTTTGTAGTCAATATTAATCATAATAGCCTAGAAAAGTATAAAAGAAGCTCTTAAATCATTGCACAAGCCAAAAACGAGGCTCTTAAATCATTTTATTATATTAGGTAGATGATGGTTACAAGGTACCACAACAACATCTTAAAGGAGTATTAGGAGTAGGAACTATACAAGTTCCGGTTTGAAACCCTTTATTAGTACAATCAAAAAAGCACATATGAGGTAAGTAGCTGTCCGTGCATAAAGTCTTAGCGCAGTAAGTATACTTGATTTTATTCTCGTGCACCCCACCTACACAAACCCAGACAAAACACATACGATATTTGTTAATTCTTCAATTATTGTCTTTAAACCATCATGTCTAACTAAACAAAATAACTACAGTAAATTTTCGACATACCTGAAACCAAAATGTTGGTGTTAAACATTGAAGCTGCTAATATCACAACAAGAGAAAAAATCACCAAATTTTGTGTCTTCGCCATAATTTTTCTTCTGTATAAAATATCTAGCAAGAGAAATATCCTTAACTTTTCATGTCTTGTAGAAAAACTCTATTTATGTAAGTTTTAGTCTTGGAAAATCACAACTTACCATTACTATTTTATTTATTTTAATTGATCTTCTATATCGATAAATGCAAATTAAGGATATTCATTTATATTTTTGACCAATTAAGTTATTTTGTAAATTTGGTCAAAGAAAATATATTGTTCAAATCTTAATTTAATCACATGCAGTGACCTGAAAAAGTCATATGAGCTGTCAAAGAATATCGTTTTTTTTCTGAAAAAAATGTCAACGAATATCGTTATTACCATATTATGTACATGTCAATTATATGACTGATCCTTTGTAATTACTGCAGCAAGGAAACCCTACGCTCCTGTGTAATATATATATTCAGTTATTCATACTCTTTGTTCATGAATAAGGCACAATACATCTCTATATGCGCTTGAAAATGTTACACGATATACAAGTTTTTAAAGGACAAATAACATTAAAAAAAGCTTGGTCTTCTTTTTTCTCCCAGCCACGGAAATCGAGGAAAACCGTAACACCTTTTGTCCAGCAGTCTCTTCCCTTCTTGCAGAAAAAGCTACTGCACTTTTCGACATATTTTCAAATTGTCTCCCTGTTTGGGAAATATCTGTCGGTCAAAAGCAAGGACTGAGCTAAAACCCACCGGGTTCTTCCCCCGACCCGGGTCGGGAGGACCGCCGGCGTCCACCATCTTGCTCCGATGACGACTCCCAACACCATGATATCTCCCCTCTGGCGTTCCTAGAGATTACTAAGTCGAAGCTACCTGGAAAGCATTTAGGGTCTCCTTGCTTCTGTAGTGCTTCTCTTCTCAAATCTTCTTAGAATCTCTCTCGTTGGTGACTACTAACAGGAGATTGTCGCCTTGTTTTCGAGATCCTTAACTTACAAAACTCAGACCATGTCAAACAGAAGACTTTCTGCCATGGAAAAAGGTAAAGGTATTGCTACTGAACCTTACCAAGCACCGAGGAAGGCGCGAGTCCAAGTGCAAGTTCCGGACTCTTCCTACCTCATCCAAAAGCATTCCCTCACGTTGATTGGAAAGGTGACCAATCCGACAGCCCAGAAGGTGTGGGCTCTACTACCAGTCCTGACTGAAAGGTGGAGCTCCGGAACTCGCCCCATTGGTTCTGACCTGGGACAGGGGATGTTCCAATTTCAGTTTAGCTGCGAAGCGGACCTGTTGGAGGTCCTTGACAAACGACCTTACCTCTACGCGAAGTGGATGCTGATTGTGCAACGCTGGGAACCGTCGACAGCTCCAGATTTTCCAAATCTCATCCCGTTCTGGATAAAACTTCAGGGTATTCCCCTGCACTTATGGACAGAGGAAATAGTCCGCAGTATCGGCCAGGACATTGGAGTGTACGAGTGTGCTGAGATAACTACTCTATCAGTGCGGATGAGAGTGCATGTTAATGGTCGGTTGCCCCTGATAAAGACCACAATCCTCGAGCTTTCAAACGGAGAAGAGATCTCAGTGACTCTTGTATACGAGAAACTTGATAAACATTGCTCGTACTGCCACCGACTGGACCACGAAAACAGAGATTGTTTAAAGGCAAAAGCGGAGAAGAGGGAAGCTTTAGCTAAAGAAACGACCAACACAACGACTAGGTCCCAGAATGCTAGCTCACCCGGACGCAACTTTCCAGTCACCCACCAGAGATTCACCACCTCCAACTCTGTTCGTGGGAATGGGGAAGAGAATAGGAGTTATCATGATGATCGTACGGGAGACAAGTACTACAAGGGACGACGTGATGATTATCACAAGCGGGGACTTGGAGACTCTAGAGGAGATTATGGGAAGAATACTATTGATAGAACATCTCAACGGAAAAGATTTCACCCGTATTCGCAACAGCGAGATAATTACCAGGCCTCCTCACGCCATCACCAGTCACGAAACATGATCTATAGAGAGATCCAGAGACCCTCGCAAGAGCCACCCCAAATGCCACCCCCACCCCCAAGAATCCTACCCCAGGAAGGCAGTGGGGGAAGAGCGAGCGGACTCATAGCAGAATCCAGTGCCTCGAAAGCAGGGCACCCAAGTTCTGCAAGGGGGACTCCCCTTCGGAACGATCAACTGGATCCACCACGGGAAGAAATCGATGAGGCAATGGGAAAACTCCGTGAAGCAATGAACCAATACACCTTATGTGCAGACCCCTCGGAAAGTGCGGCGCGCAAAGAAAGAATGCGTCTAGCAGAGGAAGAAGGTGATTTTGATGAAACAGCGATCCAGATGGCGCGCACCTCTTTTGCTAACAAAACAGCCATTTTAATGGAGGATAGACCCAGTGGAAGCACAGAGAGAATCCCTGCTCTGCTTCGGTTAGGATCATCACCTACTACTACTACCCCTCCTCCTCTTACAGAGGCACTAATCGATAGTCCCCAAAGAACTCCGGCTCTCCAACGCCTTGGACCCGTAGGCACCTCTCATTCTCCGGTTGCAAACAAGGCCAAACAGACTTCAACAAAGCGCAAACCAGGTAGACCCCCGGGGAGGAAGACAACTCAGAATAGTCCAAAGATTACTGGTGGCACCAACCTTCGAAAGCGCAAAGTCCAGAATGCAAAACCTCCGGCTTGTAGACGCAAAATCGCTGATAACCTGAAACCGCGTAACACAGACACTGGCGAGAGAAGGAGTAAACCAGGGGCTTCCCAGGCGAGCAGCAGTCGCAGATCAAAGTCAAACAGCTCAGACAACCAGCCCCTGTGTAAAATGATCCCGGCGACATCTAAACGCAAGAAGGCGGATTTTCCGAGTCCGTCAATTCTCGGTCCTTAAAGATAATGAGCTGGAACTGTCAAGGTTTGGGGAATCCCTTGACAGTCCAAAGACTCCGGGAACTGAAGAAGAGCATCAACCCGGACATCATTTTCCTTATGGAAACGAAAAACCCCAACGAGTTTGTATTGGAAAAATTCGAGCAGTTAGGCTATGATTTTTTTGACTTAATCCCTCCGACGGGACATGGAGCTGGAGGCCTTGCTCTCTTCTGGAAACAGGAGATTGTTTTAGAGGTTCTTGATGCCACTCCAAACTTATTCGATACTTGTATTGATCTGGAAGGAAAAAGATTTTATGCCTCTTTCGTCTATGGAAATTGTGATCAACACAAAAGAAGAACCCTTTGGAATCATCTCATTAGCCTCTCTGAAGCCCGCGACTCACCTTGGTTTATTACGGGGGACTTTAATGATTTATTAAGCAATGAGGAAAAACTTGGAGGCCCACAACGACCAGAGGGATCTTTCTCGGATTTGAGAACCTTTTTTGCTGAGGGAGACTTATACGATTTACAACACACGGGGGATTCCCTATCGTGGCGAGGTCAGCGGGGTGACCATCTCGTCCGATGCAGACTCGACCGAGCTGCAGCAAATACCAGCTGGTCTGAGCGATTCCCGACAGCAAGATGTGCCTACCTGGCGTATGAAGGATCGGATCATAAGCCATTGATAACAGTCTTTGAACCTGGGAAAAAGAAGAGACGCGGCTTGTTCCGCTATGATAGAAGGCTGAAAGATAATCTAGAAGTTTCAGAGATGATCCGATCAGCTTGGAAAGCGGCCACAGATTGCTCAGTGTCTGAGCGAATTACGCTGGTTAGAAGAGTCATCTCCCAATGGAACAAAGACAAACAGGCGAATAGCCGGGTCCTCATTGAACAAAAGCGGGAAGAGCTTGAGATTGCCCAGACTAGTCCGGTAAATGATATCCCTCTCATCAATAGGATCACAGAAGAGCTAAAAAAAGCCTATAGAGATGAAGAAGCTTATTGGAGACAGAGAAGTAGACTCCTTTGGCTGAGGCTTGGTGATAGAAACTCTGGGTTTTTCCACGCAACCACAAAGAACAGGAAGAGAATCAATGCTCTATCCCTCATAGAAGATGCCGATGGGAAGCCTGTCTTTCAGGAAGGGGAAATTGCGCAGGTCATCGTTAACTACTTCCAGTCCCTGTTTACTAGCCTCTCGGGTGATCGAAAAGATATAGTGGAGCTAGCTCTCCAGCCTATTATCACAGACGAGGACAATGAAAAGCTGATTGGAATCCCGGACCCGACTGAGATAAGGAATGCACTCTTCTCCATTCATGCTGACAAGGCACCGGGACCAGACGGATTCTCAGCGGGTTTCTTTCATACTCATTGGGAGGCTATTGGGGCTGACATCGTAAAGGAGATCCAGGAGTTTTTCATATCCAGGAAGCTGCCACCGCGAATTAATGAGACTTTCATCCGCCTAATCCCGAAAATTCTAAGTCCAAAAGCTGTAGCCGACTATCGACCAATTGCTCTCTGCAATGTCTACTACAAAATCATCTCCAAGATACTAACTAGGAGGCTCCAACCCCTCCTCCCATCTTTGATATCTGAGAATCAATCTGCCTTTGTTCCTGGCAGAGCGATCTCGGATAACGTGCTGATCACCCATGAAGTCCTCCACTTCCTCCAAACGTCCAGAGCAGAAAAGCGATGCTCCATGGCGGTAAAAACCGACATGAGCAAGGCCTATGATAGGCTAGAATGGGAGTTTATTAGACTGGTTCTCAAGAGGTTGGGATTCCACCCTCGATGGATAGACTGGATCATGGAATGCGTTTCTACTGTTACCTATTCTTTCCTCATCAACGGCTCGCCTAGAGGAAGAGTGAAACCGAGCCGAGGCATCCGTCAAGGAGACCCTCTCTCACCCTACATATTCATACTATGTAGTGAAGTGCTCTCGGGTTTGTGTAACAAAGCACAAGAAACAGGTCTGCTGGCCGGCATCCAAGTATCACGAGGAAGCCCCCGCGTTAATCATCTCTTATTCGCGGATGACACAATGTTCTTCACTAGAGCAAATAAAGCCAGTGCATCTGCCCTGAAGGAGATTCTCAGACAATACGAGTCAGCTTCAGGACAAGCCATCAACTCAACCAAGTCATCTATTACCTTTTCCCGCAAAGCCCCGGGAACACTCAAAACCTGCATAAAGGACTGCCTCAACATACCAAAGGAAGGAGGGATAGGCAAGTACCTTGGACTACCGGAGCACTTTGGATGGCGAAAGAGAGACATGTTTTCCTCCATTGTTGATAGAATAAAGGTGAAGGCCAGTGGATGGTCTAACAGATATCTATCAACGGCGGGTAAAATGGTCATGCTGAACAGTGTACTCTCGCCTATTCCCTCATATGCGATGTCGTGCTTCAAGCTCCCCCGTTCCCTGTGCAAACGGATCCAGTCAGCCGTCACTAGATTCTGGTGGGATGATAAAAACGGAAAGCGCAAGATGACATGGGTCTCCTGGGAAAAAATGACGAAGTCTAAAGCAGAGGGAGGACTAGGATTTCGAGACTTCGAAAGCTTCAACGACGCCTTTCTTGCAAAACTTAGCTGGCGCCTTATCCATAATCCCTCGGGACTTCTCAGTCGAGTGCTAATGGGCAAGTACGGCGGCGATCAACAATTTCTAAAGGCAGGACACAAGTCCGTAGAGTCACATGGCTGGAAGGGCCTCCTCATTGGACGGGATTTAATCTCTGCAAATGCAGGTTGGGTGGTGGGAACTGGAGACTCAATCAACGTCTGGACTGATCCATGGCTTAGCCTATCCACACAAAGATGCCCCATGGGACCAGCCCCAGAACGATATGCTACGTTAACAGTCAGAGAGTTGATGCTGCCGAACGGTTCGGATTGGAACAGGGACCTTATACAAAGACTTTTCCCGCAAGAGGAAGAAACAATCCTCAGCATAAAACCCAGCAAACAAGGAGCGCCAGATAAATTTATATGGTTAGGCACGGGATCGGGTGTGTACACAACGAAATCGGGCTATCTAAAGGCTCTGGAAACTAGCAGCGCTCCCACCCACGGCCCAACCAGCAGGTCGTTAGATTGGAACAATGACATCTGGAAGCTGCAAGTGGCTCCAAAAATTAAACTCTTCCTATGGAAGATTTTCCAAGGAGCTCTGGCGGTTGGGGACAGAATTGCCTCGCGTGGTATAAATGCTGATACGAGCTGTAAGATCTGTAATGTCGTGGAATCTATCAATCATCTGTTTCTTCACTGCGATGTCGCATACAAGGTATGGCAACTTGCTCCTTTCGCTGCTTGCATTGATTCTAGAGGATTGCTAGATTTGACTACTGCTTGGCAAGGACTATCCAAACTTGTGTGCCTGCCTCCATCCGGAGTAGCATCAGGACCTCTTGCACCATGGATCCTCTGGTCACTATGGCTAGCGAGGAACAACAGAGTTTTCAATAATAAAGCTTCATCACCGGAGGAGATTGTCTCTAGAGCCATCGCAGCTGCTCAGGAATGGCTTCGGGAACAGAGAACCGAACACATAGTTCCGGCCACCACACAGACATCACGACCTCTGCTGGAACCGAACTGTAAACTCCTGCAAACCGATGCTGCTTGGAGGGCGGACCTTCACCGAGCGGGTTTGGGATGGAATATCATTGAAAACGATCAGCAGTCAACTTTCATGGCACATTGTTATTTTGTTAGCTCACCTTTGGTGGCAGAAGCGCTAGCACTTAGAGAAGCTTTGGCTCACTGCAGATCGCAGGGAATCCTCCATCTCCACTGTCAAGCGGACTCTCAACAACTGATAAAAGCTCTAACCTCTAAAGATCCGATCCCTGAGATCTATGGAATTGTCTCAGACATCTTTCTGCTAGAGTCTTCTTTTGTCTCTGTAACTTTTGAGTGGCTACATAGATCAAAAAACAAAACAGCTGATGCCTTGGCAAAGCAAGCTTTGTATGATGCCTGTATTGTATCACCTCTACTTGACTTTGAGGTCTAATTTCCCTTAATGAAAGTTTGTGTTACAAAAAAAAAAAAAACATCTCTATATGCGCTCTACTGCAATAAAATTTATTTTCTTTATATTCAACAGTTTTTGATTATATTGCAAAATAAAACAAGACCCCATATATCCGAAATATTTATTTTTATGATAAAATATAAACAATAGATTCTTCAGCCTAGCTGTAACGTTCTCTTTCGCTCACAAGATGTCTAGCATCAACGTCTCTTAAATCAAACGCTGATTTAATTCTAATAATTATTCCATCACTTTGCATCTTCAACTTCCAATCGTCCACTAGATTTTCCAGCGACGACTAATCTCATTTTCTCTACATCATCAAATCGGTTTCCTTTTTTTCACTTCATTTTCGTTTCCAAATAAGTGAAATCATGTCACACATCCATCCCAAACTCTTGCAAATTACATATTTATTATGATTTACATTTTCGTCATTCTTAATTCTAAAATAAACTACGAAAAGCTTAATCCCTTTAATATGGGTCGTACGCAGCCTTCAAAAGGCGGTAAGCACCGTCCTGGTCACCATCCTGGTGTGCGAGGAAGAAACTAAGCAGCTACCAATCTACTACGTGAGCAAAGTGATATCACTCTAATTAGTCTAAGAAGACGTTATTAGTCTTTTAGTCAGGCTGATTCCATTTCAGCTATTACAGAAGAGTCTGACGTAGATATTAGTCTTTGAGTGTCATCTGTTTGTCAAGGCAGTCTGTGGATTATCTACTACATTTATGGGATGCAAGGAATATTGGTACGGGAATAGATGAACCTATGGGGTGCAAGGAATTTTGGTACGGGAATAGTTTGAAGCTTGACAAATGACACCCCAATTTATTAGTAATAAATATGATTCCGAGGTAAAGAAATGATTCTGAGGTAAAAAAAGATTGATTTGCTTAAATTTCATATTTAGACTTGTCAAACAATTACTCCGTGTACACACTCGTGGAGTATATTAGTAATAATCACAGAATGGACAAATACACTTTTTAGATAACCGTGTACACACTCGCTTCTTCCGACAACATGCGAGCCGAATAACCCCAAAATACATGGAGGACAAACTTACAAAATTGAAAAACAAGCAAATGGAGACCACTTGTCCACTTGCAAGAAAATTGTTGTGAGGGAGACCACCTGTCCACTTGCAAACAAAATTGTGAGTAATCCCTTTTAGAAGTTAGAACGAAGCACATCCCTCTTTCAAGATTCATCTCTTTTTTCACACATTTTGAATTCAAATTCTTTATTTTTTTTGAAAAAATTAGCACGTGGCTTACTTGTGAACATCTACTGGCATGTGTCTTCTTTAAGAAAAAATATTTTTAGGTTTTTAGGCAAATTACTTTTAGTGATTTTATAGTAAAGGGAGTTTAACTTTAGACTATTATTTGGCTCTGTTCTTTTAGACAACCACAACATACACCGCTCAACAGAATGCTATAACATTTAAGAAGGAAAACATATACCCATAAAAAATGATTTTTTTTTTAAAAAGTTGAACACATCCCGTGCATGCGCGAGGAGCAATCTCTACTTCTCTAGTTTGTAGAATAAATACAAGTATATCAAAATGTGGCACTAGTTATACAATTATGATTTGTTATTTTTGTACCAAAAAACTAGGTACTTTTCTGCACTATGTGCAACAAGAAATTTTTAAGTTTAAATTATATTTCAAATAAAAATTTGTTAATATTGTAGATTTTATTATTTTCATACCAATATTTTAATACCAATTTTAATTTAGGTAAACATAAAATTAATATAAAATAAAATTTTTTATTTATTTAGATTATATTTAAGAAGAAAAAAATATATATATTTAAAATTATAATCTTAGAGACATTTTCAATTATTTCTTTTGGTTAAGATATATTAAATTAATTTTTATATTTTTAAAAAAATTGTTATAATTTTTTATAATTATCAAAAAAATAAAAACAAACGGAATTTTAAAAATTTGTACATATCAAAAGGAAATATATGGTGTTACAATTAAAAGTTTATAATTCTTTAAAAAAATTGTCTAAAATTTTGAAAATCATGTTTAGTAAAAAAAATTATATGATTATAGAAGTAGACTTAAATAATATTTTGAAATTTGTAAAATATTTTATATTTCTTTTGTTATGTTGTTTTATGTCAAATTTGAATAAATTATATTTTAATAATGATGTATGATTTATTTTCATATTCTAAAAGGTATACCAAATAAAAATAAATACTAAATGTAATTGTTATGTCGTATTTAATCATAAACTATGTTATTATTTTTTAGTATGTCTTGTCACCTTTTTGTAGTGAAATTGTTTCCCACTATAATATGAATTGTATAAGAGGATGTCTGCATTTTTTATTGTACGGATGCGCCTGATGCTCGTTTTTGGATGTGTGTTGAGTGTAATAGAGTTCAGCTGAAAAATTAACTATATTTTCGGAATTCAGTCGTTCCATATCAATCATTATCATATAAATATATAATTATCGTATACTTTTATTGATTAATTGATATATGCGTGATAACAAAGTAGTCTTTATTTTTCAATCATTAAAAAAGATACTAACAAAAGTTTGCAGCTCTTAAATCATTTAGCCATTAGGAAGATGATAGATATATTTTTCTAGGAAACACAACAGCATCTTGAAGGAGTATTAGGATCCACTACAAAAAAAGGATCATAATACATCACTTAAATAGAATCAGAAAACTAAGTGATATTATTTGGAATTACTTATTAGCAAATGAAACAAATATATATTTTTTTTAAATCAGTCATAGCAAACGATGCGGTTATTAACTTGTGTGGCATCAATTGAATGAACTTGATGCAAATCTATATTAGCTTACATCACTTTGTGAAAAATGATAGAAACTACAAGTTTACATCAATTAAATGTTTGATGCATCTATTAATTTGTATTAACATCACTTATAGAAATGATACAAAAGTAACATCATTTTAATAAATGTTGCAAATTTAACATCAATGATATAAATGATACTAACATAGTTTTCTCTAAATACTAATATGTGTACGTAATTCATTTGTGTTAATTGAATATATTTTTTTGACAAATATTCTTTTTCCAAGTTAAATATGAACACTTTTTGTATATTTACTCTTATAAAAAAATTTAGTGCTTTGATAAATAATTTTGAATTGATTTAATAAGTAAGCTAGATAAATTGATATTTTGAAATAGAATTATAACGACATATATACTCACTAAAAAAGAATCTGAAAAATCTATATTTCATATATATTATGCTCACTAAAATATATAATTAATTAAAAGAAATATTAAAGTTATGTATGTTTTTTTGTAAAACATATATGTTTGTTACCAAAAATATAGCAAAATCTCCTACTTTATCTCATCCACTATAGTTCACGTTCCTTTTCTCATAAGAAATCAACTGAATAAAAGCAACGATCTTGTACATCTTTTTCCAAAGTCTTTCTCTTCCACAAACACAATTCTTTGGCAAATATTTTTAACAGAGAAAAGGAATCTTCGTGAAGGCTATTGTTGTTTACCTCAGTGCAACATCGGTTAAGGTTAGTCAATAGTGACAATCTGATGCAAATTTTTCTTTAGATTGATTTGGTCTATGAATCGGTATTTTCTTATATGAGTGATGATAATGATGGTTGGTTTTATTTGTAGAAGCAAGTATTAGTTTAAAACACTACCACCAAAAGCAGAAGATACAGAGAATGGGAAGAAGAAGAAGAAGAAGAAGAAGAAGCTTGATCGAAGAACTTACGGCTAATTACGTTTATCTGTTTTTTTTTTGTAAATTGTTTACTTTCTTTTTCTTGTTTTTGTAAGTTTCTTATCTTTTTAATTGTGACATCAATGGAAAGAAAAATAAGAAATTATTAATAAATTATTTTAATATATTTATTTACTGATATAAATTATCATTATTTTTTGTAGATATTAATAAAAATAAAAATCAACGTGATAATAATTTAGTTATTAAATGACAAAATTCTTAAAATCAATTTAAAATTTTCATACTGATTTTAATTCAGTTATCAAAAGTGATATAAATTTATTGTTAAAATCAATTATATGATTGATGCTAATACCAATATCGTTTTTGTATAAATGATTTAAATGTTAATATCACTTATTGTAATTGATATATATTTTCATCACTTATAATAATTGATGTAGATATTAAGTATTTTTACATCAGTTGCTAACAAAATGATGTGAATTATTTGCATCACCACTTTCAGAGTCATTTATACAAGTGATGCAAAATTATTTTACATCATTTATAGCATCAACTATACATTGTCCAGTTTATACCTCTCCTTTGGACCATCTTTCAATTTCTTTATAATGTTGTTTGTATTAGTTAGATCATCTTTCTGCTGTTTTGCTATTTGTCTTCTTAGTTTTTCCATAAAAAATAAAATTTTGGTATAAATAAACTTAATATTTTGCCAAAAAGAAAAAAGTAATACAGTCAAAAAGGCACATATAAAGTACTGCATTTAGTACGTGTGGTTTTCTCGATCTCACCGTTTGTTGTTTCTTATATAAACCAAACCTAAGATCCTCCCGACATAACCACAAATCACTTTTTATTATTCGGATTAAATGATAAAATTACATTCATCTTTATCTTCTTTGCATTTATGAATTTTCTATATCGTATCACAGAAAAAAATGAAAGTTTCAGTGATTGGTTCCAGGTATGTTGAAAATTTCACCTTTTGTTGTTTCACCTTTGGCTCTTGAGTTTTTGTTTTTGGCAGTTTATTTTGTTGTTTAGTTATCATCCTGTAGCACAAATCATATAATATATGTGTTTCTTACTTTAATCGTGTGTGTGTATTGTAAAAGATTCAGATGAGAAAAAAGTCATATTTTCAGTTGATTAATTTAATATATGCATTATAATAAAGTAGTCTTTTGCAGTCAATATTAATCATATATAGTAGCCTAGAAAAGTATAAATGAAGCTCTTAAATCATTGCAAACAAAAAAAAACGAAGCCCTTAAATCATTTTATTAGATTAGGTAGATGATGGCTACAAGGTACCACAACAACATCGTAAGGGAGTATTAGGAGTAGGAACTATACAAGTTCCGGTTTGAAACCCTTTAGTAGTACAATCAAAAAAGCACATATGAGGTAAGTAGTTGTCCGTGCATAAAGTCTTAGCGCAGTAAGTATACTTGATTTTATTCACGTGCTCCCCACCTACACAAACCCAGACAAAACATATACGATATTTGTTAATTCTTCAATTATTGTCTTTAAACCATCATGTCTAACTAAGAAAAATAACTACAGTAAAATTTCGACGTACCTGAAACCAAAATGTTGGTGTTAAACATTGAAGCTGCCAATATCACAACAAGAGAAAAAATCACCAAATTTTGTGTCTTCGCCATAATTTTTCTTCCGTATAAAATATATAGCAAGAGAAATATCCTTAACTTTCAAGCCAGTTCTCAAAAAAAAAAATATCCTTAACTTTTCATGTCTTGTAGAAAAACTCTATTTATATAACTTTTAGTCTTGGGCAGTGTTTTGAAAACCGGACCGGACTGGACCGGCCGGTCGAACCGGTTCGGCCGTGACTCGCTGAAGAAGCCGAGTTCGGTTCGGTTTAAAACCCGGATTTATAAAAAACCGGTAAAATCGGCTGAAAACCGGTAAAACCGGTGACCTGGGTCAATTTTAAAACCCGGTTCATAAAAATTAACATATAATTAAATATTTTCAATTATTACTAGCTAAAATTTTATATTTTATAATTAGTGTTCAACTATCACTATTTAATTGGCTTTTTATTTTCTTAAGAAACAATGTGAAAAATATATTTTTGACTTTCATATACTATCTTTATTTTACCATATTCACAAATTTTGAGATTTAGTTGTAAAATAAAGAAATATGATAATTTTAATTATAAATTATATGATTTTATTAATTTTAGTGTACATAGTATTCACTATTCAGTTTTATTTTACTATTAGATTTATGTTTATTTTTTATATTTAGTTAATTATAGAAAAGAATAGAGAATGTGTTATATGTAGAAGTAAAGTTCATATAATATAAATATATAATTATATATATATAAGTTTCATAGATAGAAAAACCGGTTCGACCGGTTGAACCGGTCCAACCAGTCAACCAGTAGCTACACCGAATCGGTATCCGGTCCGATTTTCAAAACATTGTTCTTAGGAAATCACAAATTTCCATTTCAATTTTATTTTATTTTAGTTGATCTTCCATATCGATACATGCAAATTAGGGATATTTATTTATATATTTGACCAATTAAGTTGTATTTCGTAAATTTGGTCAAAGAAAATATATTGCTCAAATCTTATTTTAATAAGATGCAGTGACCTGAAAATCATATGAGCTGTCAAAGAATATCTTACCATATTCTGTAGAGGTCAATTATATGATTGATTCTCTGTAATTATATCCGTTATCCACTCTTTGTTCATGAATAAGACACAACTTTACATCTCTATACGCAAGGCTCTACTGCAATAAATTGATTATAATGTAAAATAAAACAAGACACCATATGTCCGAAATATTTATTTTTATGATAAAATATACACAATATATTCTTCAGCTTAGCTGCAACGCTCCCTTTCGCTCACAGATGTCTAGCATCAACGTCTCTTAAATCAAATGCTGATTTAATTCTAATATTTATTCTGTCACTTTGCATCTTCAATTTCCAGTGGTCCACTACATTTTCCAGCAACGACTAATCGTACTTACTCTCCGTACAACAAGAAAAAAATTAAAATTTTAAAATAAAGATTTTTTCATACCAATATATTTATACAAATTTGAATATAAATAAACATAAAATTAAGATAAAATTAACCAAGTCGCCTTGGTCCAGTGGTAAAGGGGCTCCGGCTGGAGTTTCCGCCCTGGGTTCGAGTAGCATTGGCCACCCATAGACGCCTTAAGTGGCAAGAAAACCCGGATTTCTATGGGCCTCGTGGGATTAGTCTTTGGGCCTAGAAAGCCTTTGGGATCCCCACGGTTATCAAAAAAAAAAAAAAAAAAAAAAAAAAAAAAAAAAAGATAAAATAAACATTTTGATTTATTTAAAATTGTATTTAAGGAAAGATATATATATATATATATATATATATATATATATATTAGAAAAATTCTTTTGAATAGTCATTTTTAAGTTTTTGTCATAGAAATGATTCTCAAGGAGAAAATGACGAAAATAAGTTTTATTAAATGGTAAAATATACATTTATAGCCCCATGATTAACTAATCTAGAGTTAATTGGTGGGGTTTTAGGGATGGAGTTTCAAATATCAAAAAATAAAAAATTAAAAATTACGAAATTAAAAATATCAACGGATTGTTCTCAACTGGTGAAGATGGTGTCGTCACCCGAGGATTGGCCGGCTTTTGCTATGCATATGGAGGAGTTTTGCCGCAGTAAGACTTTTTTCCCTAATTTCAAGATCACACATATTCCAAGGGCACAAAACACAATGGCGGACAAGCTTGCACGAGGTGCAAGGAGTTCTCCTTCAGCTATGTTGTATGTGGATTCCATACCCCCGACTTGGCTTTCTGATCCGGTGGTTTCTTAAAATAGTTTCCTTTGTTGTCAAAAAAAAAAATTACGAAACAAAAAAAGACTATTTTGGTCATTTTTTGAGCTATTTTTGTGATAAAAATTTTAAAATAGTCATTTTGGACAAAAAATTTAAAAATGACTATTTAAGAGAATTGCCCAAATATAAATTTTATGTTATAATCTTATAGAGATTTTCAAAGATTTCTTTTGGTTAAGATATATTAAATTAATTTGTATAATTTAAAAAAACAAATTGATATAATTTTTTTTGTAATTATCAAAAATAAACTAAAAGGAATTTCAAAAAATTGTAGATATCAAAAGGAAACAAATGGTGTTATAATTAAAAGTTTATAACTTTTTTAAAATTGTATAAAATTTTGAAAATCTTGTTTATCAATAATTTTTTTTGATAAAACAGACTTAGATAATATTTTTAATTTGTAAATATTTTATATTTATATTATTATATTATTTAATATCAAATTTGAATAATTTATGTTAATAATGATGTATGAGTTATTTTTGTATTCAAAATGTTTATGGAAAATAGAAATAAATAGGGATGACTGCCTAAAACCCCCTGTAAACATAACAACCCTATCTATTCTCACCTATACTATTTACCTTTTGAAAAAACTACCCAATATTTAAATTCTCTTCATATAACCCCCTATACTTCTTAACTCTGCCCAGATCCCTAGCTCTAATCAGATCTGAAAACACATCTAAAAATTAATAAATCGCTTTTCGTAAACAGATTACCCATTTATCTTGACCCGACCCGATCCTACAAAACAGATCCGACTTAACTTTAAAAATGAAATCAATTTGGGGAAAACTCAAAATTAGAGAGAGAGAGACAGGAGAGAGAGAGGATGAAGAGCCAGAGACGCAACGAGACCCCGAGAGAGCAGAGAAGAGAGAGAGAGAGAGAGAGAGAAGCAGAGACGAGAGAGAGAGAAGAGAGAGAGAAGAGTAGCAGAGAGAGAGAGAGAGCAGAGCACGAGAGAGAGAGAGCAGAGAGAGAGACGAGAGAGAGAGAGAGAGAGAGAGAGAGGAGAGAGAGAGAGAGAGAGAGAGAGAGAGAGAGGACAGAGGAGCAGAGAGGAGCAGAGATGAGGAGAAGGAGAGAGGAGAGAGAGAGAGAGAGAACAGAGGAGAGAGAGAGAGAGAGAGAGATGAGAGAGAGAGAGAGAGAGGAGAGAGAGAGCGAGAGAGAGAGGAGCAGACGAGAGAAGAGAGAGAGAGAGAGAGAGAGCAGAGAGAGAGAGAAGAGAGACGAGAGAGAGAGAGAAGAGAGAGAGAGAGAGAGGAGAGAGAAGAAGAGAGAGAGAGGGAGAGAGAGAGAGCTCTATCTGCTCTCTTCATCTCTTCTCTCTCTCTCTCTCTCTCTCTCTCTCTCGAGAGAGTTTGAAACCTGTTTTTTTTAAAAGTTTACGTTCTTTATCTTCAACTGCATTAACCATAACTCATGTTTTAAACATAACAACACATATGTAAGTATATAACAATGCCGACTAAGTCATACTCATGTTTTAAACATAAACACAAGCAGCATAACAATCAGACAACGTAGAACTCTGGTTTTAACCATAAACACAAACATAACAATCAAACAAAGTCAAACTCATGTCTTGAGCATTCCGTAGCAGAAGAAAGATTTAATCAGAAAAATAGTGCTGTAACTTCTTCTTCTTCGTCTTAGGGTTCTTCTTAATATCCTCTTCTATTTGTTGCTGTGAGCGGTTTCTTTCTTCTAAGCTCATGTCTAATGTCTTAAGCCATCAACTCTTAAATCTTTTTTTTAGGAAGATGATGGCTTTATCTCTCTAGGGAGTACAACAACATCTTAACGGAGCATTAGGAGAAGGATGTATACAAGCTCCCCTTGAATATCCTTTCTCAGCACAATCAGTCATGCACATATACAATGCGTATCTCTCCGAACATAAACTTTTAGCGCAATAAGTATATTTGACATTTTCGACCTCTGCACCTACACAAACATACATAAAAAGTTATACAATATATATTATATATATACGAAAAGATTTTTTTTTTAATTCTACAGCTATTGTCTTTCAGATCATCATAGCTAACTACGTAAATAACTTGAGCAAATTTCAAGATACCTGAAGCCAAAATATTGTTGTTGAACAACGAAGATGTTAACACTACAACGAGAAAGAGAGTCACCAAAGTCTTTGTGATAGTCATTGTTTTTTTGTTTAAGTTATATAACAAGAAAATTGTTTGTGCTTTCTCCAGTCCTAAAGAAAAGCTCTATTATATCGTTTTTGGTCTGAGGAAATCTCAGGTTTCCCTATTTTACTAGTATTAATTAATCTTCCACATGTACAAGTTTCTTGTGAATTTGGTCAAAGAGAATCTGATCAAACTAAAAGAAATTGACCACTTGTCAAACTATGAGATCAGGAACTTATAAAAGCAATTGATTACTTATTGCAAGTTATGATACTCTCGTTTTTCAAATATTAATGTTATATTTCATTTTTCACTTTACAAATCTATTAAGTATTTAATTAATTTCGTAATATATAATAGAATAAATGTATATTTTATTATTTTATGAAAATAAACCTTTTAAGATTTGTTAATATTTGTGATATAAATTTAATATAATATTTTTCAATTAAATCTTTGATCTCTAACAATTAAGATTTGTTAATATTTGTACCACATGATTGAAAAATATGTCATCAATATGAACAATAGGTCTACAAATGATATTTTAAAAGTGCATTCAGTTTTTGTTATAAAATATAATAGATGGTTTTATTTTAAAAGTGCATCCAGTTCTTGTGTATTTTTGAAAATGCAATAGATATTATACCAATTTTTTTCATTAGCATAAATTACATTTAATGTAGGTTATTCAGTCTAATATTTAAATCATACAAATAATTCGATTAACATATATGTATGATCAAAACCATACAAGTATACTCTTAAGAAAATTAATATCTAAGTTAATATTAATTTGAATGGATTTTTTCGTAAATATCAAAGAAAGTAAGATTTTAATTAGTGTTCATGTTTTAATAAGAGAGATATCATTAATAATTTGAAACAAAAACAAATAAATTACAGCATGCAAGCTATAAAATTGTTGTATTAGAAAATTCTATAAAACTATTAATAATTTGGTAAATATTAAAATTAAATCACTAATGTAAACCAAATAGTTACATGTATAAAAATGAAAATATTCACCCACCCGGTTGATACAGGCTGAAAATCAGACTATAAGGATGGATGAAATGAGGTTCAACCTGAAACAAAGAAGATAGATTTTTATGAGTTTTTATGATGCAAAACAGAAACAAATGAAAGATGAATGGATTGCAAATTATATGATGAACTAAACAAGATAAATAAGCAAAAGAAAAAGGATAGATAGGATGGAATTAGGCTGCTGGATGTGTATCACTCTCAGCCTAATCAAAATGATGGTTGAAGTGGAATGAGATGGAGCTTTGCTTGCTGGTTGTGTAACTCTCTCAAGCTTGGCTAGTGGATGGGATGGACGAAATGGATTGATAGACACCACAAAGATCTATGGAAGGGATCTTTGATAAGCCTGGTTGCTCAAGAGCTGCTTCTCACAACACTCTAAAGACTTAGACAATAGTTTTGAGAAAACTAGAAAAACTTCATATTCATTCATAAAATTCAAAGAAGGGGTGTTTTACAAATGACAAACGAATTGAGCTTTATAGGTTCGACCTAGGGGACTCTAGACAAGACCAAACGGTCATAAACAATAAAAGGAAAGCTAATAAACTTGAAAATAAAATTTGGTCTTCAATGGAGCTGATCTTGGGGAATATGGCCGTTGGAGGGAGATTTGCTTGGCCATAAATGGAGAACTTTATTCCTTTTGAATCTGGACGGTTTAAGGGGATAAGAAAGCTTTCTTGGGATCTTCTTGATGGCGTGGAAGGTGCTGATGTCGTGCCTGATCTGAAGAGAAAAGAGCTGTTGGACATTAATGTCGGTTTGTTCCAAATAAGGCAAGATGGTGTAAATGAAGATCCGCCTGATCTCCTGGGTGCTGGTGCAGCTGAATACTTCTTGGATGTATTCTGGATGGTAAAGATGATCTCCTGGCTTCCACAAATAAGTCTGGGTCGGACCAATTTGAATTGGTTGGCAACTTTCCCAAATTGATGTCGGTTTGGCCGGTTTTAGGAAATTGATTGCATCTTGTTTTTTCCTGGACCAATCTTCTTGATTTTGGGCTTTCTGGCAAGCTAATAATCCACTCTTGAATCCCATGATTGATTCTGGAGAAGGCCGCTTCATTCCTGGGCTTGAATCTCCTTCTGAAGCCTGGTACTCGTAACTGGATGGGCTGGAGAACCTCCAGTTTATAAAAATCACAACTTTCTGGTCCGGACAGCTTTGGAGGTGATTCCAATTGGGCTTGGCTCCGTCTTGAGTGTAGAATCCATGAAAATTGGTTTCATGGTGAAATTCCTTCGGGTTGTTGAGATATTCGCCTTGGACTGAATCTCGGTCGCTGGTACCTTCTAAATGGCCGGTTTGAACAGCTTGGTTGACCTCTGGTTCAACCACTGGTTTGATAGCGGCATCACCGGTTGAGATCTAGTTTTTATTTTACTGCGAATTAATCTTCCAAATTTACAAGTTCTTTCCCGTGAACTAGGGTCAAAGAGAATCTATTGGTCAAACTATACAAAATTGACCAGATGGCAAACTAAGATGGAAAGTCATCAAGTGATATTAAAGCCAATTGATTGCCTGCCGATATGCAAATTCAAGTTTTTTTAAATATTACCACGTGTCTTCTTTTTAACATAATCCACCGTTTGAATAGTTGTTTTTTTGTTTGCTCTCTGATGTGAAACACAAAGTAGAAACCCACATATAAAACACAAACTGGAAATTGTGAACTATAAGTCTATAGTTATAATTTATAAATGTTTCATTAGCTATAAGTCCATAACTATATATGTTCGACTGCAGTACAACGGTTTCACATTTCTGCAGCAAAAGACTTTCCACATCCGCATGTTTGTGTAGCGTTAGGGTTCGAGAAAGAGAAGCCTCCACCGATTAAAGCATCACTGTAATCAAGCTGCATTCCGAAAAGGAAGAGCATGCTCTTCGGATCGCAGACTGCAAAAAGAATTGTGTCCAAAAGAAAAGAAATATGAGATTCAATTTTACAGATGGATAAAACACTTGCTGTCAAACAAATAGACTCAAGAACTTGAAGTCTCAGAACAAGAGTCAGTCTAAGTGACAAGAGCGAGGACTATCACAAGGCAGCTAATACTAGTCTGATCAATGATCCAAGTTGCACATCCAGTGTAAAACTATAAGTTGTGAAAATATAGCCAAACGACTAAATGATCTAACCCTTTTAGACCTTATTGTATCAGAATAGAAGGATCATCCAAACACAAAACAAACCAAAGGAAAGAAATTTACCTATAGCGAAGCCTTGGTACTCAATGGTGGAATCATCTGGTCTTGCGTTGGCTCTGTTCTCAAAGTCCATGGTGTAAGACATCCCCGAGCAACCTCCTTGCTTGACACCAATCCTCAAGCACAGATCTTCCCCGCGTTCTGTTCTCATCTTATTCAGATGCCTAAGTGCACTATCCGTCAGGGATATTGCCGGCTTCAGTCCCTCCACCGCAGGTGCCACTGATAGATTCAATAGGATTCTCGTGAGAAACGCATCACAGAGATCATCTTCACCAATTTTAGAATTCACAGACATCATCAAAGTTATCAATTTTTTAAAACCAAAACATAACAATTTATCAATTTTGGAGACAAAAAGGCATAAAAATCGATACTTTCTAACAACCCAGAAGCGAAATAAAAATCGATACTTTCTTAAAGCAGAGTACTTTCGTGAATCAATTTCGAACCTGGAGCTGAACTGGATCGAACATCGAGACGGCTTCTCCGATTGAGATTCACGTACGACGAAGAACGAGGAAATGAAACCGAATTAGATGGAGCCACGGAACGTAAACTTGCGGTAGAGATCCTTGGCTGAAGAAACGTAGGATTCGAAGTCGCGATTCCAGCGAACGCCGCCATCCCGGAACGAAATCGCCGAGCTGAGGAGGAGGGGAAACGTGTAATATTAGCAAAAGACGACCAATAACAGATAGTTATTTCAAGTCCACATGTTATTTATTTTAAATTTTCATGTTAACAAACCCCAAAGTAGATAAATACTTGAAATTTGATCATATCAACAACTCTGTCTCAATCTCGAGACTATCGGGTCATTAATTTAAACCCGAGTTCAAGTTGGGTTAAAACCCGAAACTAAAGGCCCGCGTATAGCGCGAATTAACAAACTTCATCTTCATCATCTTTTTCTCCAATTCGCGGCTCCAGTCTCCTTCTTCTTTCTTCAGAGTTAGGTTCCCCACAGTGTAAATTTCGCGCCTTTATGGCGTCTTCTTCATCCTCCAGCTCTCTCTATCTCCACTCTCTCCCGAAGGTAACTCTCTACTAGTTAACCCACTTTTTTTTCAATCAGTTTGGCCTCTGATTCAATCTTGTTTCCTTTAGAACTTGAAGGCTTCTTCGCGGTTCGAATTTCAACTTGGGTCCGTTTCTAGCCACCGGTTGTTTGCTTCCCCGGTGGTGTTTCGTCCGAAACTTCCGGCGATCAGAGCTTCATCAGACGGAAGCTCGAGGCGTAGGGTTTACAAGGAGTCACAAACAGCTAGCGGGTTTCCTAATGCTAAAGTGCAGCAGATTGCTTCTTCCATCTTGCCAGTTGGCTCATTCGTTGTCGTCACTTTCGGTACGCATAGAAAGTTTTGATTTTTTTTTTTTATTGGCTCTGGTGAGAAAAATGAATGGGAGGCAACTACTAATTTGTTTTATTCAGCTGACAGTTTTGTGGAAAGTGGTTGAGAAGTTCATGTCCCCAAAGACTTCTTCTCCTGGAGAAGGGAAATCTTCTACGCAGGGAGTGAAATGGTCTATCGGTGCTGGTACCAATCTGTTACAAGGTTTTGCTGCAAAGGTTGATAGAGAGGCCAAGCAGAGGCTTAATGAGTTCGCTAAAGAACTCAGGGCGTTCAGAAGTGTTGACATGTCAGGTACATTTATTAGGTTCAGAAGGGTTGAAGTGGATGATACTAAATATAGCTCACCTTTGAGTATAATGTTGCAGGGTGCAACTTTGGAGATGAAGGACTGTTCTTTCTAGCTGAAAGCCTTGGGTATAATCAGGTTAAAGCTCTCCCTCTCTTTCACTTCTGTTATCTGCCAACTTTATTATGTTGATTGAGTAACCATATACCCATATGGTGTTTCAGACTTTGGAGGATGTCAGTTTTTCTGCAAATGGAATTACAGCTGCAGGAGTTAAAGCTTTTGATGGTGTTCTTCAATCAAATATTATGTTGAAGGTTCTTAACCTCTCTGGAAACCCTATCGGTGATGAAGGAGTTAAGGTTAGTGGAAATACTAGTATTAAGCTTCAAAAATCACACAGAGCTTAGTCTCCAGGTTGACATTTATTTCTGTGACATGGTTTCCCTTTTATCTGGTAATGACAGACTTTATGTGCTACATTGATGGAAAATTCTAGCATCGAGAAACTTCAGCTGAACAGTACTGATTTAGGAGACGAGGTTTGTCTAAGCAGATGTTGTAGTTTACATGATCTTGAAGCTATTTAGTTAGCCCGCAATACTTCTAATTATATTTCATGTTCCTAATCTTAGTACTTCCAATGTTCCTCTGCAGGGTGCGAAAGAACTTGCAGAGTTGTTAAAGAGAAATTCTACCTTGAGGGTTATTGAGCTAAACAATAACATGATTGACTATTCTGTAAGTTTTTTTATTTTATCTCTGTTCATGTGGTTCTATATCGCAAAGTTAAGCATCCTGGTTTATGAATTGAATCTGGTGTATGTTGTCCCCTTTTCTTTTTTGAAATGGAGGTAGGGATTCACAAGTCTTGCTGGTGCTCTTCTTGAGAATAATACAATACGAAATTTACATCTCAAGTGAGTTTAGGATCGTATATGGATGCTTTCTTAGTCTCATATTTTATTTATTTATTTTGTCTGTGTTTCCCATCCCTGACATGCTGATTTATGGATAATCTGTTTCAGTGGAAACTATGGTGGTGCTTTGGGTGCCAATGCTTTGGCTAAAGGACTTGAGGGTAACAAGTCTTTACGGGTACACATACTCATGTCTCTTTTATATGTTACGAGAAACATTTGATAGTGAAATGTTATGAAGCATCTAACGGAATTTCCAATATCTTTCTACTCTGCAGGAACTTCATTTGCATGGAAACTCCATCGGAGATGAAGGGATTCGTGCTTTGATGGCTGGTCTATCTTCCCACAAAGGTTTTTTTTTGTTTCCAGCTGTGTCAATAGAACACTCATCATATGTCAAAGATTAACTCTTTATTACCTCTACTTGTGTGCAGGGAAACTGGCTCTGCTTGACCTGGGTAACAACTCCATCACCGCAAAGGGGGCCTTCTATGTAGCAGAATACATCAAGAGAAGCAAGAGCTTGGTTTGGTTGAACTTGTATATGAATGATATAGGCGATGAGGTAACTATTACACATCCATTTTATATTACCCTGTTGCCTATATTAATAAATTTTCAATGGGTTCAGGGAGCTGAAAAGGTTGCAGATGCTCTGAAGCAAAACCGTTCAATTGCAACCATTGACATTGTGAGTAGTGACATCTTCTTCTCCAGTCTCACTAAGTTTAGTTGAGTTATTTGTGAATGTTAACGCAATTTTTATAAAATAGGGTGGAAATAACATTCACGCAGATGGAGTTAATGCTATAGCTCAAGCTCTGAAAGATAATGCAATTATTACGACGGTCAGTGCCATCAAATGTGCTCATTTTTACTTCCTTGTTTACTTAATAACTCGGAAGATAGTGACAGTGCCAGTTTCAATCATTATTTCCTCAGTTAGAGGTTGGTTATAATCCCATAGGGCCTGACGGAGCTAAAGCACTATCCGAAATTCTCAAGTTCCATGGGAATATAAAGACGCTCAAGCTTGGTTGGTGCCAGGTAAAGCCTCTGCCCTTTAACTCTCTATCTATGAAATAAAATATATTTCTTCACAATTGCTTATCATTGTTGGCGTTCATTTATATATGTGGTGCAGATAGCCGCTAAGGGTGCTGAGTACGTTGCAGACATGTTGAGATATAACAACACGATCTCGGTTTTGGACTTGCGGGCAAATGGACTTAGGGATGAGGTTCCTGCAGACATACTATATTCAGCTTGTTTTGCATATATATTTGTATCTACCAAGAGTATTCTTTTCATAAACCGATGCGTTTTTGTTATTGTCAGGGCGCTTCCTGCTTAGCTCGGAGCTTAAAAGTAGTTAATGAAGCTCTAACATCCGTGGATCTAGGATTCAATGAAATACGGGTAAAAAGAAACCATGTTTGTTCTTCAGCACTGTGTCTTCATATATAAAACCTTGTAAGCTTGAACGATCTTGTTATTCTGTTGTGTGTAAAGGATGATGGAGCATTCGCCATTGCTCAAGCTCTAAAAGCTAATGAAGATGTCACGGTTACATCTATAAACCTGGGGAACAACTTCATCACCAAGTTTGGACAGGTAAGAACATATATCTCTTCCCAGGACGTCCTTTGTTAAGAGATTCTGGTTGCTGAGCCTTTTGCTTTTTTTACTCCAGAGTGCTCTCACGGACGCTAGAGACCATGTTCTTGAGATGACTGAAAAGGAAGTAGAGATTTTCTTCTAGAGAGAGAGAGAGAGAGAGAGAGAGAGAGAAGTGAAGATCTGTCCCTCCGTAGTTTTGCACCTTTAGTTGTTGTTACATTCTTTATTGAGGTGTGTTGAATGCCTTCAAGCGAGAGATAAAGAATTGTGTTCTTTTGTTGGTTTACGGTTAAGATTCAATTTTTATTTCACAGAAGTTTCATTGAGTCCAATAAATTTACCGGGTGGTTAAGAAAACATTTCGACAACTTATTGATCTAGAGTTTCAATCTGGTTTATTTTCGGTTTAGAATTGGTTTCTGGTCAAGAGTCCGGTTTTGAATTGGTTCGTTTGGCTATAGATGATTTACTAATTACACGTGTCATGAGACGAGACAGTAAGTGGGGGAGAACTTAAAGTCCCACATCGGAAAGACGAAGAAAATACGGCTAGTTTATATATATCTAGAAAGCAACAGGGGTCACGACCTTACTTGAACAGGATCAGTTCTATAGGAAGTATCTCTGTTACCCTTGATTTCTAAGGAGACAGTTCCCAGAAACCTGGTTGATGAATCAAGTCCATGCGATCTGAGTGTGATTAACGGCTACGAGTCTCTTCGGTGTCTCTGCGCTGTAGAGGATCGCTACCTAGTCTGGTCTTGACCTTACTAGGGTAGTCGCACGGTTGTCTGACAGGCTCCCATTTTTCCCCCTTTCCCTCATATTTTTTAATTTCTTGCATTTTCACCCCTAAACTTTGCTTTTATTTTTATTTTTTGCTTTCTTATTTAACCCTCTACTTTTCTCACTACCCAAATTGAAACCTCCGCTTAAACCCTCAGCTAAACAGACGTTGCAGAGAAACGGATAAGGTTCAGGAGTGAATCGAAAATTTGCAGAATGGCTTCTTTAGACGTAGCTCTTCTCTCTTCTCGGATTCAATTCCATCCATCTTCCTCTTCGTCCATCCGCTGTGCTCTTCCAACAATCTTCAATCTCTCTTCACCAGCCGCGAGTTCGTGCCTAATCAAATCGACCCAGTTTCCTAAACGGCGTTTGAGAGCCAAATCGACGAACTTTTCTCTTTCTTCCCTTCCACGGAGAGGGTTCGTATGTAGAGCTGCGGAGTACAAGTTCCCGGATCCCATACCAGAATTTGCCGAAGCTGTGAGCTAACTTAACCCCCTTCTCCTCCCTCTGTTCATACTCGATTCCGATGGGTTATTTTTATAGATGAACGAATGTAACTGATGTGTGATACAGGAGACTAAGAAATTCAGGGACCATATGACAAAGAAACTATCAAAGAGGGATCTTTTTGAAGACTCTGTTGATGAGATTGTCGGAGTCTGCACTGAGGTATATCTGGCAGTGTTCTCGCTTTCCTTTCACGCACATTGTCTATGTGAGATTATCTTGACTTGTTGTCTTTGAAACTCAAAAGTGGTGTCTTTTTTTTTTTTTAGTCTGAGCTTATGATTTTCTTGAACTTGAAAATGGCAATGTTTCGCCTTTGTTTGTTTCTGAACTTTAGCCTAATGGTTCTTAAACTGAATATGCCCGGTTAGGAAATGGTCTGTTGCAATGGTGTTGTATAATCTACATCTCCTTTGTGTTTAGGTTTGTGTGTAATTGTGTATGCAGCTTGTTCTATTAAGAATGAGGATTGGTTTTCGGTTTAAAATCTATCTAGAATGTTCAGAAGAAAGTTAGTATAGTTTTCATTTTACCAATTAGAACCTCAGATCCAGAACTTTCCAAGTTGGTTTGGTCCTAGTAATGATCCACAGAAAGAACCATGGTGACATATAGCAAATGTGATAAATTTGTTCTGAGTTGTTTGTTTCCTAACTCTTAAGAACTCTGTTTTGCGCCATTGTGGTTCTTTGACAGATCTTCGAGACGTTCTTGCGGAGCGAGTATGGAGGACCTGGAACACTCTTGGTCATACCCTTTATCGACATGGCTGATACCCTCAATGAAAGGGAACTTCCTGGAGGTCCACAAGCGGCACGTGCAGCTATCAAATGGGCTCAGGATCATGTAGACAAGGACTGGAAGGAATGGACCGGCACTGATTAGTAACACCCGAACCTCAAATCATCAAAATATAGTTCGGTACTCATGTATCAGAGGATAGATCGTCTTTGTAAAACTCTTGAATTTTGCAGATTTTCGGTATTCTGTTAGCTCTGTTCTTATACAGTCACTGGCCTCGTCAGCTGTTTTCCTAGGTGATTCATGTATGGTTCAGTAGAATATCTTGAACAAGTCGAGTATAACCGATGGCCGATAACTAACTCGGTACATCTTGAATAAATCGGTTATATCGGTTCACAGACACTCAATTTGATTCGAATCGGTTCAGTTTGATTCTTATTATAACTGGCCTCTTCTTCTTTGGGGTCAGGAGAACAAAAGAAAGAAATGGAGTCAAATCGATGAGACAGCCAGGACGAATTGGATGAAATAATTATGTTCCCATGATAGTTCCAAGTAGATGCTCAACCAATAAATAACCGATATTGTTACTATCGGTTGACCTTTCCTCTGAATAATTCGTTTCGTGAACTCGTGTTACTATATAGTTTCCGTCTAAAATGAATAAGAGTGACAAATAACAAACAAAAACAAAACGAATCCATAATTGATCAACGGTTGACTTTGACACTGATTTTTTATTTTATTTTTAAATGGGTCCAGAATGCAACCGGCCATTGTTCCCAAGTATTAGTATAACAACTCACAATTGACAACCCATAACTGATAAATTAAAGACTACCTGAGCATAACCACATTTAAAGTATCTTCATTCTCAGGTAACAAGATTCCAAAACTAAATACTATCACCATCAATCATTAAATTAGAAAACGAAGGTGAGGAAACTTCCACATATAGGCAATCATTCGAATTTGTAACGGGTGATGCCAAAACTAATTAATGATTAATGGTTATCTTTGCGTAGAGGACTACGAACAATGCTGCCTTTTACAATCCAAATAAAGGCAGTAAAACATACATCTAACTTGCACATTTTGCCTAGATAATAGAGTAAACAATGGAGATAGAGCAGAAAACTTTTATATATAAAGATTACCATGTAATGATGTAAACGTTTTTCATATCAAATCCATACGAGGTATCAGATAAGATGGAATCAGTTTCCGTAAACATAAGATTAATTAATCTTTAATGTCGAATTATATAAAATAGGTTATGAAAATAATGAAAAATTGAACGAGGAAATATCCTAACTCCTTACACATGGGTCGTACCAATTGTCGGCAGCCTCCATGCACGTAACTTCATGATCACGTGGATCCTCATACACTCCACGACCATGTGTCGATCTCTCCGTTCATACAAACCGATCTACGAAGCAACCTGTTCCTCGTTTACGATGGATCTCATGTGGCACACTGTCAGTGGTCAGGGTTTCCAAGATAAACACCCAATCATAAATAGCCACGCGTCTAAATAGTTGAAACACTTGCCAACTGTTTTATATATCTTCGCCTGCTTTCTCGATCTAAAGTCGAAAAAACACAAACATCCACAAACAATCACACAAGTCATTGAAATATGATCCACACTAAAACCGGGTTAACTCGCCGGATCCTGACATTCCCGGCTGTGCAACCGTGCAAATCAATCTCCGTAACCACGCTACTCGACTCACTTATTCAGCTCGCCGGCGACATCCTCACGTTCAAGCAGAAACACTTCTCCACCAATAAACATAGCTTCCAAAAAACCATCAGGCAGATCCAAAACCTAGCTATCGTCTTGGAAGAGATCCGGATCCGAGTCAAGACTCCGAGAAGCTACTTTCCACCCTCTGCCGCCGTCTCGAGCCTCTCGGAAATCCACGTCATCTTCCAGAAGCTCAAATTCCTTCTAGAAGACTGCACAAGAGACGGAGCTAGGCTATGTATGCTGATGAGCTCAGATCAAGTCTCGGATCAACTCAGGTTCCTGACTCTATCCATTTCCACAAGCCTTAGCACGTTTCCTGTCTCCTCCTTTGACTTACCGAGCGAAGTAAACGAGCTGATTGACCTAGTGGTGCAACAAGCCCGTAAATACGTAGTCCGACCCGACTCGGACGATAAAAAGGTCATAGCTTCCGTTAACGGAGTCCTTGCTCTGTTCGAGAACAGAGTCAGCCCTGATCCGGATGAAGTAAACCGGATCTTGGATCACGTAGGGGTCCGAACATGGGGAGATTGCGTCAAAGAGATCAGCTTTCTCGGAGAAGAGATGGAGGCAGAGCGGTTAGAGAAGAAAAAGAAGAATGATAGTAACGCCAGAGTCGAGCTTCTCAGCAGCTTAATGGGGTTCATATGCTATTCCAGATGCGTGATACTTCGACGGATCGAGAGAGATCATCGTGATGACAGCGAGATGCATAAAGACTCGATACGAGGATTAAAAGTTGAGGATCTTCTTTGCCCGATTTCTCTTGAGATCATGACGGATCCTGTGGTCATAGAAACAGGGCACACGTATGATCGGAGCTCCATCACCAAATGGTTCGGATCCGGGAACATCACGTGCCCCAAAACCGGAAAGAGTCTGACCAGTACCGAGTTGGTTGACAACGTTTCCGTGAGTCACGTGATTCAAAAGCACTGCAGAGCAAACGGCATCGTTTTAGCCACGAACGGTCGGAAAAGAAAGAGTCACGGTGACGTGGTGCCGGATAGTTTAGCCGCGAAAGGAGCAGGAAGACTCATCGCGAGGTTTCTCACTACAGAGCTAACAAACGGCGGTGAAGAGGCGATTTACAGAGCTCTCAGAGAGATTCGTGTTCTGACCAAGACAGGTAGTTTTAATAGATCTTGTCTGGTCGAAGCTGGCTGCGTGAGTCCGCTTCTAAAGCTTCTGACGTCAGAAGACTCGAGGATTCAAGAGAGCGCGATGGCTGGTCTTCTGAATCTCTCTAAACACGTCGCCGGAAAAGCTAACATCGTCGCAGGAGAAGGGTTGGAGATCGTCGTGGAGATTCTCAACGAAGGAGCTAAAACAGAGACGAGACTATACGCTGCTTCTGCTCTGTTTTATCTCTCTTCCGTTGAAGACTACAGCTTACTGATCGGGGAAAACGCAGACGCGATTCCCGGACTGATGAGAATCGTTAGAGGGGACGAGTACGGCGACTCGGCGAAACGCAACGCGTTGCTCGCGGTTATGGGTTTGCTGATGCGATCCGAAAACCACTGGCGCGTTCTCGCCGCCGGCGCTGTTCCGGCTCTTCTCGATCTCCTGAGAGACGAGGAAACCGGAGGAGAGCTCACGGGGGATTGCTTGGCTACGCTGGCGAAGTTGGCCGAGTATCCCGACGGGACGATCGGGGTGATCCGTCGCGGCGGTTTGAAACTCGCGGTGAAGATTCTGTCTTCGTCGGAAGTTTCGCCGGGGGTGAAACAGCACTGTGTTGCTCTGGTTCTGAACCTGTGTCTTAACGGAGGACGCGACGTCGTTGGGGTTCTTGTGAAGGACTCGGTGGTGATGGGATCGCTTTACACGGTGTTAAGTAACGGCGAGTATGGTGGCAAGAAGGCTAGCGCGCTTATCAGAATGATTCATGAGTACCAGGAGAGGAGAACCGGTTCGGTTGAACCGAATTTTCAAAGAGAACGACGGTTCATCCACGCCTGGTGATTTTTGGTATTATAACTCTTGAATATTTGAGAGGGTTATTAACCAAAAGAAAAAAAATTCAAATATTTAGATTAAGGGTTGAAATTATTTATTTTTCTTACATAAACGGTTCAGTATATAATTATACAGGCTCTGGTGTCTTTAAAAAATCCAAAGAGCTAATGGGGATTGTAAATGAGCTTCTGGTTTTTCTAGAAGAAGCTATGTCCATAATGTAATTATTGTATTTTACTGGAAATAAAATGAATATTCAAACAAACACTATTTCAGTGAAGTGAAACAAATTTGAGGGGAATTGCTCGGAATTTCTCAAATTATCATCAGATTTATTCAATTTAAATTTTCAATGAATATATAAAATTGAAATTAAGATTTTTTCAAACAGTGAGTTGTATAAGGTGTCTAATAATTTTTGAAGAAAAAAATACAAAATTAGGAAAGAGAAGACACAAAGATTCAAGGCATAGATATTTTTGCCACTATTTTAGATACTTAAAATCACTTTGCTTCTCATCTATTTGGTCCATCTATTTAAAAGTACATTGAAATTACTAATAACAAAGTAACAATAGAATATTTTATATTTATTTTTTTTAGAAACTAAAAGAGTTTCTTACCAATAAGATTGCTCTAAGTAAAAAGATTTTAATTTCAATTTTATATATTAGAGATTGAATTTGGGCCTTTTGTGTCAATTGTTTCCTTGTGTTTGAGTTAAAGGCCCATATTTTTTTGTGTTCGTTAATATTTTTCTCATAAGCATACGAAACGTTTGAGAACCGACTTATATAGAGTGATCTAAAAGCAGTAGCCAAGAGATTCCGACCGAAGAGGCTAAAACAAGGGTTTTTTTTTCTATTTCCATTAGATGAAGAGATGAAGAGGCAAAAAGTAATCGAGTTAGATCGTGTCGAAACGCCGACGAAGAGCTTCAGCATAGATTGGAACAACGTTCTGGTCGATGACGAAGTCCCCGACCTGGAGATCGTCGACAAAACTCCGCCGCACGAGCCTACTTTCTCCGGCGACGATTCCGCCGTCTGCGTGAAATCCCTCAAGGACAGCGAGCTCGACGATCATCTGAAGCGTCAGAGATCGCTTCTCGCTTCTTTCGGTGACAGGTTGCCGGACAACGGAGCGAGAATCCGGTCCAGGATCGGAAGCCTCGAGTACGAGAAGCAGCGGAGGTTGCTCCGCCGCGCCAAATCGGTTTGTTGTCCTTGTGCTTGCAATTGCATTTAGTGACTCGAAAAAAAATGAAACCTTTTATTGAATGTAACCATTAGAGCAACATTTCGTGTTCTGTCTTTATTAATGATGTCACTTTCACTGGTTTTTTCAGGATACTGACGAGTGTCGGATTCTCGTGCAGCCAAAAAGCTCAGGTTTTTATTTTGTTTTGACCCTGTTAATGTTGGTGTGGAGTGAAAAGTGTTTAATTCTAACATGTAAAGCTGTTTAAAGATGGGTTTAAGCAAGGGAACACAGCTACAGGATCGAAAGAGGTGTCTCGGTCAAGATTTTCTGCTCATTTCAGTGTTAATCTCAAAGTATGGTGCTTTTTACATCTCCTGTTCCCCTTTTAGGTTTGTTGCTTCATGATTTGAAGACTTGATCATCTTTTTTTGTTTTAACAGGTGGAGGCTCGACCAGTGAAACTGTTTAATGAAGAAGTACGAGATTTGGGGCGTGAAAGCTGGAAAAGCAAGGCTGGTGGTGGAGAGACGACAACAAAGCAAACCAATGGGTGGCGGTCGATGCCGAGACTAGGCAAGTCTCGGATCAGTGAAACAAACTTTTATTCTGGTGTCAAGGACCCAAAAGGGTATCGAAAACTCGATGAAGCTTCTGTAAATAGAAAAAGAAACCTTAAGGAATCGTCTTCCCCTTATTTACTCGTCGATGATGATGATGAAGATGAAGACGACGTGGTTGGCTATGATGCTCCTAGGTCCATATCTTTCTCTATTCTACTTTTTATACATGTTTTACGTGTCTTTTACCGCCATATCATGTGGTCGTTGCCAGCTTTCAATTTTTAAAACAAAGCAATTGTTCAGACGAGAGTTTAGTTTACTGACGCATCTTTACCTCTTTCTCTTACAGGGAGTTGAGTTGTAAAGCATCTCTATCACAGAGGTCGAGCAGCAGGAAGGTATCTCATCTTATCCATACAGTTTGTATCTAATTAAATATAAATTGAGGTTAGCACCTATTCTAATACTTTTTCTTTTTGCTATAGAAATCAGATGATAAAGTAATTAATTTAGATGCAGAGGAACCTGAGTCTCCAATGGTAGTGGAGGAAGCACTTGAACTTCCTGAAGGGTAAAAAAGAGTTGTTTCTGTTTTGCTTTGTGACTGTGATCCTTGTTGGACTTAATTTAGTTTTAGTGAAATCTGCAGGTTACCAGAAGATATCTGCTACCCATCAAGGTTGGTAAAAAAGCTTTCATGTATTTTGTGTAGGTTTACTAATTTTAATCCAAAATGTGATTATATGACCTATTTAATTTTTTGTAAACTTCCTTCTGGTGATCAAGGGATGACCCAGACCTCGTTCAAGTGTCTCTTGATGATATTAAATGCCTTTCACCTCGAGAATGTCTTACATCTCCAGTTATAAATTTCTACATCAGGTGACTTTACTTGAGTGACAGACTTTAACATATATTTTCTTGTTTTATTGCTTTCATTGTGATTATTCTCCCTTCTGTTTGGCTAGGTTCCTACAGCACCAGGTGTTTGCAGCGAATCAGACAGCTGCTGGTTGCCATTTCTTCAACACATTTTTTTACAAGAAGCTAATAGAAGCTGTTTCATACAAGGTGGTTTTCCGTTGTCCTCAAGTTTCATTGTTTTATTATGGAAGGTTGAATCTAAATATTTCATGTCCAACTGTAACAAGAATTGAGAGAATCTGTCATAATACTTACCTCTTCTTTGAATCTTGTGATCCACATATATTTTTATTTGGCTACTCATGCGGTCTCTTCGTCTTGTCTTTTCAATATAAGTAGGGCAACGACAAGGAGGCATTTTTTGTGAAGTTGAGACGGTGGTGGAAAGGTTTTGATCTATTCCGTAAATCATATATATTTATACCGATTCATGAGGAGTAAGTAAATTTTCTTTGACTGTGGTTTATTACTCCCATGATTGCATTTTTATGCTATTTTAGATCAGAGTTATAGCATCTCAGTATGTTCTTTGATTGCATAATAATTTGTTCACTTGCATGTTTTCAGTCTACACTGGAGCTTGGTAATAATTTGCATCCCAGACAAGGAGGACGAATCGGGTTTGACTATACTTCACTTGGATTCATTGGGACTTCACCCTACAAGATCAATTTTTAATAACGTCAAAAGGTGAGTCTAGAGGAATCCGTACCCATGCTAATCAGTGTGTACAGTTTCTCAGTGTTAAGAACTTAAGATCATCTTCACTCAGATTCTGTTTGTTTTCTCATTTGTGGTTTTTTTATTAGGTTTCTGATAGAGGAATGGAGTTACCTGAATCAAGATGCTTCTCTACCGGATTTACCGATCTCAGAAAAGATATGGAGAGACCTTCCAGATAGGATCAACGAAGCTGAAGTGAAGGCTAGTCCTTTTTACCATCTTAAGCTACAAATTATATAAGAGTGTAGTATTCATCTAAACTTATAATATCATGTCACCTTTTCAACAGGTTCCGCAGCAAAAGAATGATTTCGACTGTGGTCTGTTTGTGCTGTACTTCATACAACGGTTCATCGAAGATGCTCCTCAGAGGTTGAAATTGCATGATCTAGGAATGGTGCGTCTCTCTCTATCTTTTATTATACATTCCTCCGCTCTTTTCTAATCACTTTTGTTGTTAACGCAAATTCATGTCTTGTTAATAACACCTCCAGATTCACAAGAAGTGGTTTAAACCCAGTGAAGCCTCCGCTTTGAGGATCAAAATATGGAACAAACTCATTGAGCTATTTCGCGAGATTACAGTTGTATAGACCAGTGAATCCCTGATTTATGCCAAGACATTCTCATTGATCAATGCTCTTTAATTATGGCTTTCATCACTCAGTTTTTAAAAAAAAATTGCCATCAATCACACTTTTAACTGAAAGACCCGCAACAGTAAACACTATGACAAAAGAGAAAAAGCACACAAGACAATAAACGACAAGCAATGTATAACTCTCACCAAATAACTTTATTGATTCCCTATTAGAGGGTGATCTAGTTCGTGTTTTAGGTGGTCGTCAACATCATATCTGGATTAGATATGGAGGGGATTTGTCGCTGAAGAACCGAGCAAGAACCAGTGGTTTTCAAGAACCTTTAAAGCGTCAGCAGAGTTTATGCATATAGGTGTCTTGTACTGAGGTATCGACGAGCCTCGGGAGACAGAGAAGTTCATGAGAGACTCAAAAGTTCCTTTTTGCACCACTCTTATCTCTAGAGGTCCTATCTGACCATCTTTTCTCCTGAAACTACTATAACTACCACCCAATGATTCCTCCATGACACGACAACATTCCACCAATACCTTGTTATCAAGAGGTAGAACATCAGTGCTATTATAGTTAACTTTTGCCCTGAGTTCCATGTAAAAGACGTAGTGACCCGGTACAGTGGAGACATCAGCATAGCATGTGAAACCAGTCAACATTAAATCTGAAGATTCAAGAACGGCAGTGGTACGAGCCAGGGCCTTCAGAAGATCTTCTTCAGTCGTTGGCTCTACATAGACGCTTAGAACCACCGTATTTATTCTACGTACGAATCTGAACTGAGGTGCCATATTGTAAAAACCAGTGACCTGTAAAACATCTCCTACTCTACATCTGTGTAACCCTAAACATTCAACATAACCATATTGTAAACAACATTAGCTTAAAAAAAAATCAATTTAGTTAATAAAATAAATACAATTGTAAGAGACTCTACCGGAAAAGTTTGTGACCAAGGGCTCATAGTAGTGACCTAACTTCACATTCACGAGATCAACAATCTCTCCCGCGGTTCCTCCATCGACATCTATGAACTCGAAGTATGACATGTTGGGTATGAATGTGTAGGACACATGTTGTGGTTTGCTTAGAGGTTCCAAATTTATCCCGAAAAATGCTTCAGACGATGCATAGACTTTGGAAACTAGAGGCAGTTCACTATTAGAGTAGAACTCCAATGCTGGGGGGTGTATTGAGCCATAGCTCCTGTGACTACAGATTCAATGCATTTGGCGTTGGGCCAAAGTCGTGAAATTATACCTTGCCAAGATTTTTTCCCGCACTCGTTTTCAATTAGAGAGGCCAATTCTGGATTTGGCTCGACAAGGATGGTAGAGACAGAGTCTCGACAACTAAGGTCGGTGATCCACTCGCTGACATGGCCACATCTGATATTGCTAGACAACTCTTTACAGTAATTTTCAAGAAAATGGATAATTTGAACCAAGACAGAAGCAAACATAGCACCCACACTTACAACCTCATCTCTCTGGACAAGACCACAGAGAAGTTGACAGTACATACTCTGTTTGGCATCAGGACACAGTATGATCTGGTCGGGGCTCGTATTATTTTTTTCCAGGCTACTAAAGTATTCACTATTTATGAAGCTTGTTAGCACAGGAGCAAGAGGCAAACCACAAGGAGTTGTGGACATCGGGTGAGTGAAGGTAAAGCTCATCACCTTTCCTTGCTTAAAAACATCGATATACCTTTTAATATTAATAAAGAAAAATATCAATTCATCGTCGTTGTGAAAGCTTCAAAATATATAAAAGAAGGAAGCATTTATATAGATATTAAATTTACTTGGACTTAACGAGAGCGACTAGGGCATAGGCGGATAGCATATTCTCAAATATGATGTTGTTCGCAGGCAATATCTTTTCGACTGTTCGAGAGCGACTTGTCCACGGGGCCGAGAGGGCGTGGGTAGTCCATTGGCTGTGGGCGGTTGGGGCATTACAAGCTCCTTATCCGAGCTCCCCAGGAGAAACCGCTGGAGGTACTCTGTGTTTACGTTAGCTTTGAGTATCTTGGTCAATGCATCTTCTTGTATTTGCTTCGCATTTGAGGTGAGCTCTTCCAGAGCAGTGAGATCACAGCCTAGACTCATATTTGTTCCTTTTTTTAGATGTCTGATTCACCAATCCCCATATCGGGTTATGTATACAGATGCAAAGGTCTTTTCAAGTGTTGATACATTTTTTGATTTTGTTTAATGTAAAATTATAAATAGTTAATAGAAGCCAGGCTTGCTAATTGTTTAAGAGTTATTCTTGAGTTCACCTCTTAGGGTGAACCT
This sequence comes from Brassica juncea, assembly GCA_018703725.1. Lineage (NCBI taxonomy): Eukaryota > Viridiplantae > Streptophyta > Magnoliopsida > Brassicales > Brassicaceae > Brassica > Brassica juncea. The sequence goes on from CM031938.1 coordinate 41,440,363, forward strand.
CTAGGTTCACCAACCAATAGAATTATGTTATTTCAAATTTGATATCTTTTAAAAAAGGAAACAAAATCTTGTTAAATTATATTATGTTTTTAAAAATAAAAATAAATAAATAATAATAATCATTAATAAAAACGAAAATAATTTTTTTAAAAAACGAAAATAATTTAAAAAAAAAAATTTTTAACACTAAACCCTAAACTCTAATTCTAAACCCTAAACCCTTGGGTAAATCATAAATACTAAACCTTAAAATCTAATCATAAACCCTAAACCCTTGGATAATTATAAACACTAAATTTTTAACACTAAATCCTAAACTCTAATCCTAAACCCTAAACCCTTGGGTAAATCATAAACAGTAAACCCTAAACTCTAATCCTAAATCCTAAACCCTTGGGTAAACCATAAAATAAAAATACAAAAAAAAATAAAATAGTAATATTTACAAAAAACAAAAAAAAAACAAATCTTAAAAAAAAACACTAAACCCTAATCCTAAACCTAAACCCTTGGATAACCATAAACCCTTTGGATAAATATTAAACATTAAATCAAAAATTAAATATTAAATATTAAATCAAAAATATTTTGCAATTATTACTTTATTTATTTATATTTATCTTTTTATTTTAAAAACATAATATAATGTTACAATATTTTTTTTAAAGATCTTTTCGTTTTTTATAAATATTATTATTTTTTTGCATTTTTATTTTAAAAACATAATATAACTTAACAAGATTTTTTTCCTTTTTAAAAGATATCAAATATGAAATAACACTATCCTATTGGTTGGTGAACCTCTAAGTTCATCCTAGGGGTGAATCCAAGAATAAGTCTTTGGATATCTGCCATTGTCCCTTGATCATTTCGTATACAGATGCAGATATTTTTTAAATGACACGCGTGGAAGACAATTTTGATTTGTTTAATGGACGGTTTTGATTTGTTCAATTTAAAAATTACATAATTTGTTCTGAATTCTTTATACAGATGATGAAGTTGTTTAAAATGTTAAGCATGGAAAACAATTTGATTTTTTTTTAAAATATTTATAGATATATATAGGAGGTTGGACTATGCAGTACGCACTATTTTAATGTATAAATCGGATTAGGATAGCTGCAATATACGTGCTCCATTTCATCGGCCAATACTCTAATAAATAAATAAAATTGAAGTTTTCTTCACCTTTTTTTTGGTCACGAAAAAGATTATATTAATCTAAATTCATTGTATTAATCTAAAATTTCAAAGGAATTGAAAACATACAACCGAAGTTAAACTCTACGGCAAGCTGAATACAAGGACTAGCTGAATACATAGGACTGCTACAATGAAAATAAAGATAGGGGAATTTTCTTCACCTATCATTTTCTGAAAGTCTTCTTTTAAAAACAGGACACTATTAAGAATGACATAATCAGAATACGTTGACGGTGATGCAGCGTATAATCACTTTCACCGCCATTTTTATGGACTTTACTTGGGTTTTAAGTTATTAGTTTTCCTTATTCTTATTAGAACTAGATAATTGTTAAATCTCTCTTTTTTTTTTTTAATCTAGGGTTAATACTATTACGATTAGTATATATAGCGGCTTTGTTCTTTGTAGGCATCACGCCTTTTAAGCTTCTTTTCTAGCCACTCGAGGATGAAACGATGTCGAAGTTTGAGTAACGGAGACATGATCAGTGAGCTACCGGACGTTAGGGATGTCAATTGGACCGTCCGGATGGAAGTGGACGTGTCCAGATGGACTTTTTTTTGGGCGTTTTTGGTCTTGGTGTCCAAATAAGACCATGTCCAAATAGTCCATGTCCAAATAGGATCATGACCAGTTAGACTGTCCATGAAATCCAGATGTCCACTTAATGTAAAAAGATGTACAGATTCTAAATTTCATATATAACAAAAGATACTTAGATTTAAACTCCATGTTTACAAAAGAGTACTTAATAAGTTTAGAAATAAACTTCATATCTTCTTCTTCTTCTTCTTCTTCATCATCATCATCATCTTCTTCTTCTTCAGAATCACCTAACACGAGAGGTAAGAGACATATCAACAGCATCCAAGTAAAGAGAGGTAAGAGACATATCAACAATGCAGCAGAATAAAGATACATATCTACAAACATTTCAGTATAAAATCAGTAGAAAATCAGAACACTTACTCGACACTTCAAATCCACGCAGCCAATTTCTTGTACAAATGAGAGCTTGTACATTCGACGGAAGAAGACAACTCCTATACTTACTAAGAACACGGCTTCCTACACTGAATGACGACTCAGAAGACAATCAGAGTATATGATACTAAAACAATCAGAAGAAGATGATACTAAAACCTAAGTATATGATACTAAAACAATCAGAGGAAGATGATACTAAAAGCTAAGTATACAGAGAAAGAAGAAATCTTGTAATCTAAAGACAAAACCTGAGCAGTAATCATAAGAAAAGATGGAGACATACTCTTGAAATCTGCTGAAGTGAAATCCAGAGAAACCGTAATGGCGATTTGGATTCCCAAGTTAGTCTCGACAAAGACAGCCGCTTCTCCTGCAAAAGTCATCAGATTCGGGAACCCATAAAAAATCTAACTTGAAGAACCCATAAACGAGTGAGATCAGATCGAGATTCGTAAGATGAAGAGGAGGAGAAATAGAGATTCACCTCAGAGATTGTGGTAGGGAGAACTCTGCTTTGCTTCTACGGTCTTTGGCTTTCGGAAGAAGAGAACCTTCGATGTTGTCAAGAGTTTCTATGGCGTTGGTCCATGCTTTTGCTGCGGTTAGCTTTGCGATAGTTTTGATGGAGGTGAAGCCCGGAGAAGCGTGGTTGCGAGAGAGAGAGAGAGAGAGAGAGAGAGAGAGAGAGAGAGAGAGAGAGAGAGAGAGAGAGAGAGAGAGAGAGAGAGAGAGAGAGAGAGAGAGAGAGAGAGAGAGAGAGAGAGAGAGAGACTGTATCTTTTAATTTTTCCCCAAATACTAATCCTAGATATTTTAATAATTTGGACGGCCCATGTCCATTGGTCTTGTCCATTGGTCTTTGGGTTTATTTGGGCGTAGCCCATTTGGACAACAAAAAATTTCGGACGGATTTGAACGTGTCCATATTAGTCCATATCGATTTGGACATGGGTCGTCCATGGACAGAATGTCCAATTGACATCCCTACCGGACGCTCTGCTTGTGCAGATCTTGTCTTTAATTCCGACAAAAGATGCCGTAGCCACTTGTGTTTTGTCGAAACAATGGCGATATCTTTGTAAGAAGATTCCGAATCTCAAGTTTTGTTACAATGGCACCAAAGATCTCGTGAGATTTTCAGATAAGGTCTGTTGGTGTTTGCTCTCACATCAGGCTCCGGTTCTTCAGAGTTTGCATCTCAAGATTGATTTTGAAAATAATTAATTCCACTATGGATATCGGAGTAATGATCGTGGTTGCATTTGGACTCCATGTGCGTGAGTTGAAGCTCAGAGTTAACTCTTCGCATATGTATAGGTTTCCTACAAGCTTGTTCAACTGTGGGACACTTGAGACCTTGAAACTCGACGGTGATGTCCTTCTGGACGTTCCGTTTCCGGTTTGTCTCAAGGCCCTTCGAACTCTACGCCTTTACGGAGTGAGCTACAAAGACGATGAATCTGTTGTGAACCTTCTATCTGGCTGTTCTAGTCTTGAAAATCTGCAGGTTGTGCTGTATCCATTTTCTTATTCTGATGTGAAGACGTTCAATATCGATGTGCCATCCTTGCAGAGTCTAACACTTACTTCTGATCATGAAGATTTTGAATCTTTTACGGCATATGTGATAAATGCTCCTTCTTTGAAACACCTCAAGATTTACGGATTAATGCAAGATGAATCTTCTTGTCTCATTGAGAATATGCCTGCGCTGGTGGAGGCTCATATTAATGTGTGTGGTGTAATCTATGAGAACATTCATGGATTTCTCACTTCAGTCAAACGCCTTTCTCTGAACATTGAATCACCACTGGACCTGACTAAGTTTCCTACTGGTAGAATCTTCAACCAGCTGCTGTATTTGAAGATACTTGCATTTAAACCAGAGTAGTGGAATCTGTTTATGTTCATGCTCGATAGTTCTCCTAATTTGCAAGTCCTCAAGCTCATTAACAAATATTCTAGGGAGTGAGATCAACTCCTCGCATGTAAGAGATGGAGTCCACCAAACTATGTTCAAGAATGTTTGTTGCACTCTCTCGAGACATTAGTTTGGAATAATTACGAAGGGGAAATAGAAGATGAGAAAGAGCTGGCCCAGTACATCCTAAGGAATGCATGTCGTTTGAAAACAGCAACTTTCTCCAGAACAGACATTCATCCAGTCAAGAATCTCGACATGTACAAGAAATTGGCGAGTGTGGTCAGGGCTTCGAACTCATGCCAGCTTGTGTTCAAAGAAACTGATGTCTCAGGGAAGTACTACAAACTTATTACATTTCTCGGTTTATAGGGTCGTTGTATTGTTTTTCAGATGCTGGGTTTTACTATGTCTCTATGTTTAACCGTTTCAGAATTAAGATTATTTAGTACCGTAAAGGTGATACAATTTTTGCGTTTTGTGAAAAAAAAAATCAGAATACGTCAACAAGCCAAGAATCAAAACAAAAGCCTACGTTGCTCCAACAGTTTCCCTCAAATCATTTGAATTCGTTTTGGTATCGACTTACATAATTTTGGATTCAAACACTAATCTTTCTGTGTTCAGACCATCTTCACTAGATTATGCTGCTTTCATCTGTGGTTTTAACTAGGTTTCTGATAGAAGAATGGAGTTGCCTAAATCAAGATGCTTCTCTACCGGATTTACCAATCTCAGGAAAGATATGGAGAGACCTTCCAGATAGGATCAACGAATCTGAAGTGAAGGTTAGTCTTTTTACCATCTTTTAAGTTACAAATTGTGTGCGACTATTTTTTTTTTTTAAAAGACAAATTGTAGTCTTCATCTAGACTGTCATTTCACCCTCCTTTCAACAGGTTCGGCAGCAAAAGAATGATTTCGACTGTGGTCTGTTTGTGCTCTTCTTCATACAACGGTTCATCGAAGATGCTCCTCAGAGGTTGAGAATGCATGATCTAGGAATGGTGCGTCTCTCTCTTTTATTATATATATTCCTCCTCTCTTTAATCACTTTTGTTGTTGACACAAATTGTTATCCCGTTTCAGATTCAAGAGAAGTGGTTTAAACCCAATGAAGCCGCTGCTTTTAGGTTTAAAATCTGGAACAAACTCATTGAGCTATTCCGTGAGAGTAATCATACATATTAAAGCTGTTGTATAGAACAGAGTCCCTTATTCATGCCTTGTAATTAATGGATTTCATCACAAATAAGAATGCATCAATCACACTTAACTGAAACACCCACAAACACAACAGTAAACACCACGACAAAAGGGAGAAAAACACACATGATGGTAACATTATTGCTTCATTATTCATTTAAGAAGGTGATCTAGTTTGTTCTTTTTTTGGTGGTTGTCATCATCATATCTGAATCAGATAGGAGGGGACTTGTCGCTGAAGAAGCGAGCAAGAACCTTGTCTTCAAGAACCTTTAAGGCCTCGGCAGAGTTTATACACGTAGGGGTCTTGTACTGAGATACGGAAGCACCTCGGGAGACAAAAAATTCCATGAGAGAATCAAACGTTCCTTGTTGCACCACTCTTATCTCTAGAGCTCCAATATGTTCATCTTTGCCGCTTCTGAAGAGCCTATAAGCACCATTCAATGATTCCTCCATGACGCAACAACATTCCACCAATACCTTGTTATCAAGAGGTAGAACATCAGTGCTATTATAGTTAACTTTTGCCCTGAGTTCCATATAAATAACGTAGTGAGCCGGTACAGTGGAGATATCAGCATAGCATGTGATACCCGTGAACATTAAATCCGAAGATTGAAGAACGACAGTCGCACGAGCCGACGCCTTTAATAGATCCTCTTCAGTCGTTGACTCTACATAGACGCTTAGAACCGTATTTTTTCTACCTACGAATCTGAACTGAGGTGCCATATTGTAAAACCCAGTGACCTGTAATACATCTCCCACTCTACATCTGTGTAAACCTAACAAACACAAACATTAATAAAATACATGAACTAAAACCAAAAATAAATAATTTCGATTTAATTACATTTTAAAAGGACTCTTACCGGAAAAGTTCGTAACCAAGGGCTCATAGTAGCGACCTAACTTCACGTTCACAAGATCAACAATCTCGCCATTGGTTCCTCCATTGACATCTATGAACTCGAAGTATGACATGTTTGGTAGAAATGTGTAGGACACATGTTGTGGTTTGCTCAGAGGTTCCAAATTTAACCCGAAATATGTTTCAGACGATGCATAAACTTTAGAGACTAGAGGCAGTTCATTATTAGAGTAGAACTCCAATGCTGGGATATATTGAGCCATAGTTCCTGTAACAATAGCATCAATACATTTGGCTTTGGGCCAAAGTCGTGAAACTATACCTTGCCAAGATTTTTGCACGCACTCGTTTTCTATTTGATCTGCCAAATATGGATTTGGCTCAACAAGGATGGAAGAGACAGAGTCTCGACAACTACGGTCGGTGATCCACTCGCTTATATGACCACACCTGATATTACTAGCCAACTCTTTCCAGTAATTTTCAAGAAAATGGATAACTTGAACAAAGACAGAAGCAAACACAGCACCCACACTTATAACCTCATCTCTCTGGACAAGACCACAAAGAAGTTGACAGTACATGCTCTGTTTGGTGTCTGGACACAGTATGATCTGGTCGGGGCTTGTACTATTCTTTGCCAGGCTCCTATAATGTTCACTCTTTGTGAAGCTTGTTACCGCAGGAGCAAGAGGCAAACCACAAGGAGTTGTGGAAATCGGATGGATGAAGTTAAACCTCATGACCTTTCCTTGCTTAAAACCATCGAAATACCTTTAATGTTAATTTAAAAAAAAAATAATAAAAGAAATCAATCCATCGTTTCGTTGTCATGAAAGCGTCAAATATATAAAAGAAGGATGCATGGGGGAATTACTTGGACATAATGACCGAAGTTATTGTAGAGATGATTTGAATATTCTCAAAGTAGATGTTGTTGGAAGGAAATATCTTTTGATTCCCACTTGAGGTTCCAGAGCTAAAATAAACATTGAATACAACACTTATATTAACTATTTTGATTCATTAAAATATTTATGTAAATATAAGGAACTCATGTTATTCAATGTTACATGGTGTTATACATTATTTACCTTCGGATAAACACAGTGATGGGGTTCCCAGAAATGATATCCGAGGGTTCTCCATTTGCAACACGATCGATATAAGGCTTAACATCTTCATAGCTCACCACCGGTACATTCTTCTTAAACAGCTCTTTGTCGGAGCTCCCCTGGAGAAAACGTTGGAGGTACTCTGTGTTTGCGTTAGCTTTGAGTATCTTGCTCAATACATCGTCTTGTATTTGCTTCGCATTTGAGGTGAGCTCTTCTAGATCACAGCCTAGACGACTCATATTTGATCTTTTTAGATGTGTGATTCACTACCAATCCCCTTATATCAGAGGGGGTTATTTATACAGAATGCAAAGGTTTTTAAACGTCAATCATGGAAAACGATTTTTGATTTGTTTAATAAAAATCCTAGTACTATTTAGTTTATACAAGCCTGACTGGACTACGCGTTGGATCTCGATTCAAAGAACGCTAGTTTAATGCATAAACCATTTGAATATCTTCCATTAATGTCCCTGATTCAGTGTCAAGATATTCATTGCTAATTTTCTGAAAGTTTTTATACAGATCCAAAAGTTTTTTAAGATGTCACCGTCGAAAACGATTCGATTTTATTTTTTTGATTTATAATACTCCTTCCCTTCCTGAAAATCAGATTTTCAAGATTCTTTTTCCATGAAAATAAATTTTCTATATTTTAAACTACTTTGTATATTTTTAAAAAGCATTTGTTATATCTCTAATATGTATGAATATTTTAAAACATCGAAAGAAGGGAGGGAGTATAGTTTAACAAGACCAGTTTAATGAATAATAAATTAATTATAAACATTTATTATATTTTAATATGCGTGAATATTTTAAAATATTCCTTTTTTTAAGAACTGATGGAGTATAGTTTAACCAGACTAGCTCAATGTATATACTTGATTCATCTCTAAAACATTCATTGGCCAGTGCACTAACTTTTTTTTTTGACATCAAAAGTACTTATTCATTAAATTTGATAAGGTTTATACAGGCAAACTTCATGAGCAACAAGCCAATGGAGAGCCTTAACATCCACAAAACAAAAGGGAGAAACACGTGATCAGCTTGTCTTTGCCAAGCAATCCGCACGGATGTTTGCAGAACGTGCAATATAAGATAAAGAAAATTCAGAGAATTCTGAATGAAGGGAATTAATCTCGTCTACTTCTAGTTCAATGGCCGGCCACTGGTCTGATTTATTTAGAATTTGTACTAGTTGTTGGAAATCCGACTCGAACTTGACTTGAGGGAAGCCGTGTTGTGAGATCTCTTTCATCGCCCAACAGAGACCTTCAGCTTCCGCCTGCAAGGGAGATGCTGCTAGGAGATATTTCTTGCAACCAAAGAGAATAATTCTCTCGTCTTCAAAAAGAACAAAGCCTACGCCTACGCCTTCTGTTGTCGATTTCCAAGACGCATCAATCTGGCATTTCCACCTGCTTGCTATCTCATGTTCTTCGGTCTGACCCAAGTTCGTCACCGGATCTGGTATCCCCATCTCTTCCTCGATACAATCTTCCACCACTTGAGCTACTTTCCACGCCTCCGCTTCATGTCGAGCAAGCTGTGCAGTGTCCAAAGGCGCAACGTTCTTGGCGTTAAAGTACAGATCGTTGCGAGCTTTCCATATATACCATAACAGCCATGGGAACATCAAGATATTTACTTCCTGCATGCGAGACTCCTTTGTGTACCCAATGAGTGTATCCAGATTCACGTAGATAGAAGAACACGGGAATACGCCCGGAATCGTCGGTATCGTTGAAAGTGCCCAGCATTGCATTGCTGGAGAGCATTCAAATAAGATATGGTTAATTTTTTCTTTGTCGGCTCCACATCTTTGACATGTCTCATCTGTACAGCAGTGTCTTTCCTTCAGCTTACTAGTGTCGGCTCCACATCTTTGACCTGACTAAGTTTCCTACTGGTAGAATCTTCAACCAGCTGCTGTATTTGGAGATACTTGCATTTAAACCAGAGTAGTGGAATCTGTTTATGCTCATGCTCGATAGTTCTCCTAATTTGCAAGTCCTCAAGCTCATTAACAAATATTCTAGGGAGCGAGATCAACTCCTCGCATGTAAGAGATGGAGTCCACCAAACTATGTTCCTGAATGTTTGTTGCACTCTCTCGAGACATTAGTTTGGAATAATTACGAAGGGGAAATAGAAGATGAGAAAGAGCTGGCCCAGTACATCCTAAGGAATGCATGTCGTTTGAAAACAGCAACTTTCTCCAGAACAGACATTCATCCAGTCAAGAATCTCGACATGTACAAGAAATTGGCGAGTGTGGTCAGGGCTTCGAACTCATGCCAGCTTGTGTTCGAAGAAACTAATGTCTCAGGGAAGTACTACAAACTTATTACATTTCTCGGTTTATAGGGTTGTTGTATTGTTTTTCAGATGCTGGGTTTTACTATGTCTCTATGTTTAACCGTTTCAGAATTAAGATTATTTAGTACCGTAAAGGTGATACAATTTTTGCGTTTTGTGAAAAAAAAAAAATCAGAATACGTCAACAAGCCAAGAATCCAAACAAAAGCCTACGTAGCTCCAACAGTTTCCCTCAATCATTTGAATTCGTTTTGGTATCGACTTACATAATTTTGGATTCAAACATCTTTCTGTGTTCAGACCATCTTCACTAGATTATGCTGCTTTCATTTGTGGTTTTAACTAGGTTTCTGATAGAGGAATGGAGTTACCTGAATCAAGATGCTTCTCTACCGGATTTACCAATCTCAGAGAAGATATGGAGAGACCTTCCAGATAGGATCAACGAAGCTGAAGTGAAGGCTAGTCTTTTTACCATCTTCTAAGTTACAAATTGTATGCGACTATTTTTTTTTTTAAAAAAAAGACAAATTGTAGTCTTCATCTAGACTGTCATTTCACCCTCCTTTCAACAGGTCCGGCAGCAAAAGAATGATTTCGACTGTGGTCTGTTTGTGCTCTTCTTCATACAACGGTTCATCGCAGATGCTCCTCAGAGGTTGAGAATGCATGATCTAGGAATGGTGCGTCTCTCTCTTTTATTATATATATTCCTCCTCTCTTTAATCACTTTTGTTGTTGACACAAATTGTTATCCCGTTTCAGATTCACAAGAAGTGGTTTAAACCCAATGAAGCCGCTGCTTTTTAGGTTTAAAATCTGGAACAAACTCATTGAGCTATTCCGTGAGAGTAATCAAACATATTAAAGCTGTTGTATAGAACAGAGTCCCTTATTCATGCCTTGTAATTAATGGATTTCATCACAAATAAGAATGCATCAATCACACTTAACTGAAACACCCACAAACACAACAGTAAACACGACGACAAAAGAGAGAAAAACACACATGATGGTAACATTATTGCTTCATTATTCATTTAAGAAGGTGATCTAGTTTGTTATTTTTTTGCTGGTTGTCATTCATATCTGGATCAGATAGGAGGAGACTTGTCGCTGAAGAAGCGAGCAAGAACCTTGTCTTCAAGAACCTTTAAAGCCTCAGCAGAGTTTATACACATGGGTGTCTTGTACTGAGATACAGAAGAACCTCGAGAGACAAAAAATTCCATGAGAGAATCAAACGTTCCTTGTTGCACCACTCTTATCTCTAGAGCTCCAATATGTTCATCTTTTCTGCTTCTGAAGAGCCTATAAGCACCATTCAATGATTCCTCCATGACGCAACAACATTCCACCAATACCTTGTTATCAAGAGGTAGAACATCGGTGCTATTATAGTTAACTTTTGCCCTGAGTTCCATATAAATAACGTAGTGACCCGGTACAGTGGAGATATCAGCATAGCATGTGAAACTCGCGAACAATAAATCCGAAGATTGAAGAACGACAGTCGCACGAGCCGACGCCTTTAATAGATCCTCTTCAGTCGTTGACTCTACATAGACGCTTAGAACCGTATTTTTTCTACCTACGAATCTGAACTGAGGTGCCATATTGTAAAACCCAGTGACCTGTAATACATCTCCCACTCTACATCTGTGTAAACCTAACAAACACAAACATTAATAAAAAACATGAACTAAAACCAAAAATAAATAATTTCGATTTAATTACATTTTAAAAGGACTCTTACCGGAAAAGTTCGTAACCAAGGGCTCATAGTAGCGACCTAACTTCACGTTCACAAGATCAACAATCTCGCCCATGGTTCCTCCATTGACATCTATGAACTCGAAGTATGACATGTTTGGTAGAAATGTGTAGGACACATGTTGTGGTTTGCTCAGAGGTTCCAAATTTAACCCGAAATATGTTTCAGACGATGCATAAACTTTAGAGACTAGAGGCAGTTCATTATTAGAGTAGAACTCCAATGCTGGGATATATTGAGCCATAGTTCCTGTAACAATAGCATCAATACATTTGGCTTTGGGCCAAAGTCGTGAAACTATACCTTGCCAAGATTTTTGCACGCACTCGTTTTCTATTTGATCTGCCAAATATGGATTTGGCTCAACAAGGATGGAAGAGACAGAGTCTCGACAACTACGGTCGGTGATCCACTCGCTTATATGACCACACCTGATATTACTAGCCAACTCTTTCCAGTAATTTTCAAGAAAATGGATAACTTGAACAAAGACAGAAGCAAACACAGCACCCACACTTATAACCTCATCTCTCTGGACAAGACCACAAAGAAGTTGACAGTACATACTCTGTTTGGTGTCTGGACACAGTATGATCTGGTCGGGGATTGTACTATTCTTTGCCAGGCTCCTATAATGTTCACTCTTTGTGAAGCTTGTTACCGCAGGAGCAAGAGGCAAACCACAAGGAGTTGTGGAAATCGGATGGATGAAGTTAAACCTCATGACCTTTCCTTGCTTAAAACCATCGAAATACCTTTAATGTTAATTTAAAAAAATAATAATAAAAGAAATCAATCCATCGTGTCGTTGTCATGAAAGCGTCAAATATATAAAAGAAGGATGCATGGGGGAATTACTTGGACATAATGACCGAAGTTATTGTAGAGATGATTTGAATATTCTCAAAGTAGATGTTGTTGGAAGGAAATATCTTTTGATTCCCACTTGAGGTTCCAGAGCTAAAATAACCATTGAATACAACACTTATATTAACTATTTTGATTCATTAAAATATTTATGTAAATATAAGGAACTCATGTTATTCAATGTTACATGGTGTTATACATTATTTACCTTCGGATAAACACAGTGATGGGGTTCCCAGAAATGATATCCGAGGGTTCTCCATTTGCAACACGATCGATATAAGGCTTAACATCTTCATAGCTCACCACCGGTACATTCTTCTTAAACAGCTCTTTGTCGGAGCTCCCCTGGAGAAAACGTCGGAGGTACTCTGTGTTTGCGTTAGCTTTGAGTATCTTGCTCAATACATCGTCTTGTATTTGCTTCGCATTTGAGGTGAGCTCTTCTAGATCACAGCCTAGACGACTCATATTTGATCTTTTTAGATGTGTGATTCACTACCAATCCCCTTATATCAGAGGGGGTTATTTATACAGAATGCAAAGGTTTTTAAACGTCAATCATGGAAAACGATTTTTGATTTGTTTAATAAAAATCCTAGTACTATTTAGTTTATACAAGCCTGACTGGACTACGCGTTGGATCTCGATTCAAAGAACGCTAGTTTAATGCATAAACCATTTGAATATCTTCCATTAATGTCCCTGATTCAGTGTCAAGATATTCATTGCTAATTTTCTGAAAGTTTTTATACAGATCCAAAAGTTTTTTAAGATGTCACCGTCGAAAACGATTCGATTTTATTTTTTTGATTTATAATACTCCTTCCCTTCCTGAAAATCAGATTTTCAAGATTCTTTTTCCATGAAAATAAATTTTCTATATTTTAAACTACTTTGTATATTTTTAAAAAGCATTTGTTATATCTCTAATATGTATGAATATTTTAAAACATCGAAAGAAGGGAGGGAGTATAGTTTAACAAGACCAGTTTAATGAATAATAAATTAATTATAAACATTTATTATATTTTAATATGCGTGAATATTTTAAAATATTCCTTTTTTTAAGAACTGATGGAGTATAGTTTAACCAGACTAGCTCAATGTATATACTTGATTCATCTCTAAAACATTCATTGGCCAGTGCACTAACTTTTTTTTTTGACATCAAAAGTACTTATTCATTAAATTTGATAAGGTTTATACAGGCAAACTTCATGAGCAACAAGCCAATGGAGAGCCTTAACATCCACAAAACAAAAGGGAGAAACACGTGATCAGCTTGTCTTTGCCAAGCAATCCGCACGGATGTTTGCAGAACGTGCAATATAAGATAAAGAAAATTCAGAGAATTCTGAATGAAGGGAATTAATCTCGTCTACTTCTAGTTCAATGGCCGGCCACTGGTCTGATTTATTTAGAATTTGTACTAGTTGTTGGAAATCCGACTCGAACTTGACTTGAGGGAAGCCGTGTTGTGAGATCTCTTTCATCGCCCAACAGAGACCTTCAGCTTCCGCCTGCAAGGGAGATGCTGCTAGGAGATATTTCTTGCAACCAAAGAGAATAATTCTCTCGTCTTCAAAAAGAACAAAGCCTACGCCTACGCCTTCTGTTGTCGATTTCCAAGACGCATCAATCTGGCATTTCCACCTGCTTGCTATCTCATGTTCTTCGGTCTGACCCAAGTTCGTCACCGGATCTGGTATCCCCATCTCTTCCTCGATACAATCTTCCACCACTTGAGCTACTTTCCACGCCTCCGCTTCATGTCGAGCAAGCTGTGCAGTGTCCAAAGGCGCAACGTTCTTGGCGTTAAAGTACAGATCGTTGCGAGCTTTCCATATATACCATAACAGCCATGGGAACATCAAGATATTTACTTCCTGCATGCGAGACTCCTTTGTGTACCCAATGAGTGTATCCAGATTCACGTAGATAGAAGAACACGGGAATACGCCCGGAATCGTCGGTATCGTTGAAAGTGCCCAGCATTGCATTGCTGGAGAGCATTCAAATAAGATATGGTTAATTTTTTCTTTGTCGGCTCCACATCTTTGACATGTCTCATCTGTACAGCAGTGTCTTTCCTTCAGCTTACTAGTGTCGGCTCCACATCTTTGACCTGACTAAGTTTCCTACTGGTAGAATCTTCAACCAGCTGCTGTATTTGGAGATACTTGCATTTAAACCAGAGTAGTGGAATCTGTTTATGCTCATGCTCGATAGTTCTCCTAATTTGCAAGTCCTCAAGCTCATTAACAAATATTCAAGGGAGCGAGATCAACTCCTCGCATGTAAGAGATGGAGTCCACCAAACTATGTTCAAGAATGTTTGGTGAACGGTGAACCGTCTTGAGACATTAGTTTGGAATAATTACGAAGGGGAAATAGAAGATGAGAAAGAGCTGGCCCGGTACATCCTAAGGAATGCATGTCGTTTGAAAACAGCAACTTTCTGATAGGCCGTGGAGGGCGTTTTACAGGAAGCAGAGAAGGAGGTTGGAGAGAGTTAACGAGAAGAAGGATGATGAGTTAGTTGGAGATGCTGAGCTGGCAGAAGGAAGTCGTTAACTATAGATACTAGTGGTTAAGAATAAAGCTTTTCATGCTAATTGTAATTGTTGTACTGGTTTGACGTTATGAGTCAACCAACGTCGTTATGAGACGTTTGTATACGGTTACAGTGGTAAAAGAATAAAGATACGGAAATTTACAGTAAAATACAGAGAGAGAGTAGTCAATTCATAACAAATTGGTGCGGTGACTGTTCGTTACAACGCGATCGTTGCTCGGGAGCTTCGCAATCACCTTCCATGGCGAATTCGAGTGATTTGGAGGTGCAATCGGATCCGATGGTGTCAAGATTACAAGACGATATCGAGTTCTTGCGAATTGGATGCGATAAGCTTGCTCGAGCTGGGTTGGAATCGAAGGAGAGGTTTAATTCGATCGAGAAGCAGCTTATCAACATTGGATCTGAATCGAGTACGAAGATCGGTGCATTAGAGAGACAGATATTGCAGATCAGTGGGACGTTGGCGAGAATCGAAGCTAATTCGTTTATCGGACACCGAGACGGCAAGGAGATTGCATCGTCGTCCGATCCACAACTGCAACCATCTCAGGTACCGAGTTCACCTTCGAATCTGGAAGAAACTCAGATAGGTTATCGGGGAATCTCTAATGCGTTAGCGAATCGAGATAAGATGTTGAGGAAAGTTGAGATGCCAGTTTTCTCTGGTCAACTACCGTTTGATTGGATCTCCCGAGTGGAGCGATTTTTTCGTATTGGTAACTTTAACGATGCAGAGAAGCTACATCTCGTTTCCTTGAGTTTGGAGGGACCGGTCCTTAACTGGTTCAATGGAGAATTGTTGACAGATCCGTTTCAGAGCTGGAGCCAGTTTACGGATAGACTATTGGACCGTTTTGCGGGGTCATTAGACGATGAACCAGCAGCGCGTCTGTTCTGTTTACAACAAACTGGCGAGATTGCGGACTATGTGAACGAATTTGAGGCGTTGCGTAATCAAGTGACGGGAATAGATGAAAAGAACTTGATTAAGGTCTTCTACAATGGATTGAAACCTGAAATGAAGGAAGTAATACGTATGAAGGAGCCAAAAGGTCTTACAAATCATAAACTGGCGGTGCTTAAGATGCAGAGCACAACGTTTTGCAAAGTCATGAGTACTGATAAACCGACATCCGGGAAATCATCTTACTCAGGGAACTTTCAAAAGCGTAGCATCACTCTTCCGGAGAAACAAAATGGAGACAAACCTCAAGAGAACACAGCTAACCGTCCGAAATCAGATAAACCGTTTCTTAGACCTCGGCAATATCATACAGATGCAGAGTTGGATAAGATGAGGAAAGAGGGTATCTGCTTTCAATGTAAAGGCAAATGGTACAAGGGGCATCCGTGTAACAATATGGAGTTACAAATTCTCACAGTGGTAAACGGGTTAGTGATGGAAGTGTTGGATGAAAACAGAGAACCTGTGTTGGAGGAAGAGGTGATAAGGGACGTGAAACAGAAGGGAGTGATGATGGCATTATCTTTTAATGTTTTTATGGGAAAGGACAGTCCTACAACAACTAAGGTGTGGGGAAAGTTGGGGAAACAAGAAGTGGTGATATTGTTGGACAGTGGAGCTACTCATAATTTCATAGCTCCACAAGTGATGGACAGGTTACTCATCAAAGCTCAGAAACAGTCGAATTTAGAGATAATACTGGGCACGGGTATCTCAGTATCAGCCTTGGGAGTTTGTAAAGATGTCACCTTCGGGATTCAGAACCTGTCCTTTACGTCTGACTTTGTAGCATTGGAATTGGGTTCTGCTGATGTTATTTTGGGGGTACAATGGTTACGAACCCTGGGGAAGTGCCTGGTGGATTGGGATGCTCACGAATTATCCTTTGTTTATCAAGGTGCTTGGGTTACCATTCGTGGAGATCCTGAACTACATCAACATCAGGGCTCTTTACAGAATTTGGAGGGTGTTGTGAGTGAGAAGTCGTTGCTTCGGGATTCGGTTAAAACGGAGCAAGTTCAGAAGGTTCCAGAAGAAATACAACGAGTATTGTCACAGTATGATGACATTTTTGATATTCCGAAGGGTCTGCCTCCTCTCAGAGGCCATGAACACAGTATTACATTGTTGCCGAATTGTGGTCCAATCAATGTTCGCCCTTATCGATATCCACAGGCTCAACAGGCAGTAATGGAGACAATGGTGAAAGAAATGCTGGAAGCAGGAATCATCAGACCTAGTCGAAGTCCTTTCTCTACTCCTGTGTTGTTGGTTAAGAAGAAAGACAAGTCTTTCCGCTTCTGTGTGGATTATAGGGCGGTCAACAGAGCTACTATTCCTGACAAGTTTCCGATTCCTCTTATTGATCAATTGCTGGACGAATTGTATGGTGCTACGATTTTCTCTAAGCTTGACCTCAGGTCCGGCTATCACCAGATCAGGATGGAAGCAAACGATGTTGAGAAAACAGCCTTCAGGACAGTGGATGGATTGTATGAATTCTTGGTGATGCCGTTTGGTCTTATGAATGCGCCTGCTACTTTTCAGGCTCTGATGAACTCGCTCTTTCGCCCATTCTTAAGGCGGTTTGTCTTGGTGTTTTTCGACGATATTCTGGTTTATAGCTCTACTGTCGAGGAACATGCAGCTCATCTAAGTCAGGTCCTACAGATTTTCAAAGATCAGAAACTCTTTGCCAACAAAAAGAAGTGCTCGTTTGGTTTGACTTCTATTGACTATCTTGGTCATATTATCAGTTCACAAGGAGTGGCTACGGACCCGAGTAAGACTAAGGCAGTGTTAGAGTGGCCTACTCCAAAATCAACGAAGGACCTTCGCGGATTTTTAGGTCTTACCGGATATTATCGGAGGTTCGTGAAGAACTATGGAACCATAGCTCGACCTCTTACTGAACTGCTGAAAAAGGATCTTTATGAATGGTCTCCGAGAGCTCAATCAGCTTTTGAGTCCTTGAAGGGAGCTATGACATCGGCGCCGGTTCTGGTTTTGCCAAATTTTAACGAATTATTTGTGGTGGAATCTGATGCCTCAGGTTATGGCATAGGCGCTGTATTGATGCAGAATGAGTCTCCAGTGGCATACTTCAGTCATGGGTTGACAACTCGAGAACAGTTGAAGCCAATATACGAGCGTGAACTCATGGCAATTGTCCTTGCTATTCTCAAGTGGAAGCATTACTTGCTTGGTCGTCGGTTTGTTGTGAGGACTGACCAAAAGAGCCTTAAATTCTTATTGGGGCAACGTGAAGTGTCGATGGATTATCAAAGATGGTTGATTAAGATACTGGGGTATGACTTTGACATTGTATACAAGCCTGGCAGAGAGAATGCTGCAGCGGATGGACTTTCTCGAATGTCATTCTTTGCTTTGACCATACCAACATCTCTACAACTTCAAGACTTATGTAAAGAGATTGATATGGACGAGCAAATCCAGGAGCTGAAAGCAAGAGTATTAAGGAATGAAGAGATTAAACCTGGTTATACAGTCAAGGATGACAGGCTGTACTACAAGAACCGACTGGTGATTTCTAGAATGTCGGTCTTCATTCCTTTGATTCTTCAGGAATATCATTCGAGCTTGATTGGGGGTCATGCGGGTATTCTGCGGACAAAGAAGAGAATTCAGAACTCATTTCACTGGGATCAAATGCAGAAGGATATTCAGAAGTTTGTGACTGAGTGTGTAGTGTGCCAAACCCATAAATACTCGACTTTATGTCCTGCGGGGTTGCTACAGCCATTACCCATTCCGCAGAGGGTTTGGGACGATATCTCTCTTGATTTCGTGGAAGGCTTACCAGTGTCTGGTGGCAAAAATGTTATATTGGTGGTGATAGATCGCTTGAGTAAGTATGCTCACTTCGTGGGATTAAGGCATCCTTTTTCTGCATCAGACGTGGCTCAAGCATTCATCTCAGAGATAGTGAAGCTACATGGGTTTCCTCTATCCATTGTATCTGACAGAGATCGAATTTTTTTGAGCTCGTTTTGGAAAGAGTGCTTTAAACTCGCAGGGACCAAGTTGAAGTATAGTACAGCGTACCATCCCCAAACTGATGGGCAGACAGAAGTTTTAAACCGGTGTTTGGAGACTTATCTTCGCTGTTATACTTCTACACATCCGAAGAAGTGGTGTCAGTACTTATCGTGGGCAGAATTTTCGTATAACACTAGCTATCACACTGCGATTCGTTGCTCTCCGTTTAAGCTGTTATATGGTCGTGATCCACCTCAGTTATTGGCGTATGAGCAAGGATCTACTAACAATTTCGAGCTGGAACAGTCTTTACGAGAACGTGATGAGTGGTTAAGTGACATTAAAGCTCATTTGGTGCATTCTCAGCAGTTGATGAAGAATAATGCTGATAAGCACAGGAGAGAATTACAATTTGTTGTGGGTGATTTGGTGTTTCTGAAACTGCGTCCGTATCGTCAGACCTCAGTTTCTAAACGTCTATGCAAGAAGCTAGCTGCACGTTATTATGGTCCCTTCCGTGTCATTGAGAAGATTGGTTCAGCTGCTTATCGTTTGCAGCTACCTGAGGCATCTCGTATTCACCCAGTATTCCATGTCTCGCAGTTGAAGCCAGTGTTAGGCCAGAATCATGTGGTTACTACTTTGCCTACGGAGTTATCGGTTGAAGATGAGTTGGTAGTAGAGCCGGAGATTATTCTGGATTCTCGGTATGATTCGTTGGGACATTTGGAGATATTGATTCGTTGGAAGGGTTTACCTGCACACGAGACGTCTTGGATGCAAATGAAGGAGGCGGTGGCTCGTTTCCCACTTGCTAAGCTTGAGGACAAGCTGATTCTCTGTACCGGGGGTATTGATAGGCCGTGGAGGGCGTTTTACAGGAAGCAGAGAAGGAGGTTGGAGAGAGTTAACGAGAAGAAGGATGATGAGTTAGTTGGAGATGCTGAGCTGGCAGAAGGAAGTCGTTAACTATAAATACTAGTGGTTAAGAATAAAGCTTTTCATGCTAATTGTAATTGTTGTACTGGTTTGACGTTATGAGTCAACCAACGTCGTTATGAGACGTTTGTATACGGTTACAGTGGTAAAAGAATAAAGATACGGAAATTTACAGTAAAATACAGAGAGAGAGTAGTCAATTCATAACACTTTCTCCAGAACAGACATTCATCCAGTCAAGAATCTCGACATGTACAAGAAATTGGCGAGTGTGGTCAGGGCTTCGAACTCATGCCAGCTTGTGTTCAAAGAAACTGATGTCTCAGGGAAGTACTACAAACTTATTACATTTCTCGGTTTATAGGGTTGTTGTATTGTTTTTCAGATGCTGGGTTTTACTATGGCTCTATGTTTAACCGTTTCAGAAATTAAAATTATTTAGTACCGCAAAGGTGATACAATTTTTGCGTTTTGTGAAAAAAAAAATCAGATTACGTCAACAAGCCAAGAACCCAAACGAAAGCCTACGTTGCTCCAACAGTTTCCCTCAATCATTTGAATTCGTTTTGGTATCGACTTACATAATTTTGGATTCAAACACTAATCTTTCTGTGTTCAGACCATCTTCACTAGATTATGCTGCTTTCATTTGTGGTTTTAACTAGGTTTTAACTAGGTTTCTGATAGACCATCTTCACACAACAACATTCCACCAATACCTTGTTATCAAGAGGTAGAACATCAGTGCTATATATTATAGTGTAGGACACATGTTGTGGTTTGCTTAGAGGTTCCAAATTTATCCCGAAAAATGCTTCAGACGATGCATAGACTTTGGAAACTAGAGGCAGTTCGCTATTAGAGTAGAACTCCAATGCTGGGATGTATTGAGCCATAGTTCCGGTAACGATAGTATCAATGCATTTGGCGTTAGGCCAAAGTCGTGAAATTATACCTTGCCAAGATTTTTTTCCGCACACGTTTTCGATTTGATCTGCCAACTCAGCATTTGGATCTTCAAGCAGGATAGAGATAGAGTCTCTACAACCAAGGTCAGTGATCCACTCGCTGACATTACCACATCTGATATTACTAGCCAACTCCTTCCAATAATTTCCAAGAAAATGGATAACTTGAACCAAGACAGAAGCGAACACAGCACCCACACTTACAACCTCGTCTCTCTGGACAAGACCACCGAGAAGTTGACAGTACATACTCTGTTTGGTATCCGGACGCATTATGATCTGGTCGGGGCTTGTACTTTTTTTGGCCGGGCTTCTATAATATTCGCTCTTTGTGAAGCTTGTTACCACAGGAGCAAGAGGCAAACCACTATTGGATAAGGAAACTCAACTAGCCGTTCCCGTAATATCTCCGTAGTCAATGTCGTATATTCTCTATAGTTATGATCAGTCGTATCCGTCAAAAACGAAACCCTTTATCATCCAAACACATAAACGAAGAAGAGATCCCAGAAGCAGAGAATTTTTTCGACTGATCCATCATAGCCTGTCTCCTTCAATTACATAGTCCAAGACTTTGAATCCTGAATCATATCCGGGGAGGATGAAAAATTATTATTTTTTTGATCAAACCAAACTTGCATTAAACTTAATATGTTTACACTCCAAAAGAAGAAGATACAAAGAGGCTATTGACAGCCAATAACTAGATATTATATATTCAATTTTTTTTAATATTAATTTATATTAAATCCCGCAGAAGATTGCTTTGAATGACAAAAGAGGTACTATATCATTGGTTGATGTAGAGTATTCATGGATCCCAGCAATGTGTGGTAATTGTGGACACTTAGGCCATAAAGACTCGAGATGTCTGCAAAAATCTTCTCAGCCTAGGAACTCGACTAAATCGTCTACTGATCAAGTGGGAGCTTCGCTGGCTTCTGCAAGCCCTTCTGTTTCTGTCCCTGAAGTTAATCCAGATGATATTATTCATGCTTCTGTTACTGTCGCAAGGATTGATTCAGCCACTATTCCAACAGCCTCTACTCCAATTGCTGCCGTTGCATCAGTCACAAGAACTCCTGTTGTTGCCGTTGCATCAGTTACAGAACATGTCCCTGTTTCTATGGCTCCTTCCCTTACTGTGAATATTGGTTCAGTCCATGTCCCACCCACGCCAGTCTCGACCACAGTCATTGAAGCCATGGAAGCATTACCTGCTTCATCAGATGCTAATAAAGTCTACATCAGTATCTGATGGCCAAGTACTAGCCTTTTCACCTTCATCCTTTGTTGAGATCCTCCCAACAACTACTGAGTCAGAACCATCTACTCCAGCCACCATCTTTAAAGCAACAGTAACAACCACTCCTTCTAGCAAATCAGCCTTGGCTGAAAATGCTCCGCTTAATACAGACCATGCAACTACTTTGGAAGATTTTCCAGTCACTGGGAGTGTTTTTTTTTTAAACCCCCACCTGAAGCTTCAAGTGATATTCTACCATCCACATCTGGAGGTTTGTCTTTTACTCCTTTCACAGGTGATTGCACAGGTTATTTTAATGAATATGAAATGGTCCAAAGATCACGACATGGAAGAGAGTTGAAACCATCCCAGAAGGTCCAAGATATGCAGTGGCATACGGTAAGAGGTCGCAAAAGCCGGGGCTGCCGAGGCAGAGGTCGTCACGGAGACCAAAACTAAAGTTATTTAGTGAGCTAGTCCCTCTCTCAATTTCTTCAAATGCTCAGAGGTTTATGCTGTAATCCTCTAACTCCATATGATTTTGTCAATCATCTATCTTTCCCAGGCTTTACTTTGAACTCTATGATGTCAAAACTCATAGCCTTATAACTTTATTTTCAGCACTGCAATTTAAATATGAAAGCCCTTTTTCAAAAAAAAAAATTATATTAAATAAGAATTATTAAATTAGATAGAAATCTCAAAATAATATTATAAATTATCTAATTTAAATATTAGCCATCATTATATTAAATTTTATTTTTGTTCATATTTTTACTTATTAAACGCAGATTTGGATCAAAATCTTTTCGTCAAATAATACTCAAATTATCATTAGACAACTGGAATTTTAAATTAAACACTTATTATATTTGTGGATCAATTTCAGCAGCAATTAAATCATTAGAAACAATCACAGCCCATAAAACATCAACAAAATAACAATAGTCAACAAACATCACTATTGAGTCTATTGTCAACAATTTTTATTATAAAACAGTAAAAAATATTAAAATGTTATAAAACATTACATTTGTGATCCCTTAGATTATATTTATACTATGTTTATTACTTGTCAACTTATTTGTATGCCATCAAAAAGTTTTTATCTTAGATTTTTATGTTTTCTTATATTTTAATGTTTTAATAAATTTTCAATTTTTGTTAATATATTATTTACTATTTTGTTTTAAATGTATTATTTTGATAATATTTTTTTATTTTACAGATCAAAACTAATTTGAAGTTTGTTATGTATAAATACAAGTTATTTGTAGGGTATGTAATTGTTTAATATTCAAATATATAAAATATTTTGCATAAGTATACTATTTATATTTTATGACATATCTATTTGCAATGATTCTTCAATTAATTTATCAGTTATTACATTAAATGAAATATATAATATAATGTTTAATAGAAATCTACTTTATGTTAGAAATAGTTAATTCTAACTTAGTTGAAGTTCTTTATATAAAAATACACTTAAATACTGAAGATTATAATTACTTATCCCAAATATTAGGATATATATATATATATACTTTAGACTATTAAAAATATATTTTCTCTTACAAATAGTTGATTCTAATTTAATTGAATGTTTTTATTAATATATACATAAATATGTTAAATCATAATTAATTATCTCAAATACCATGATTATTATGTATATTAAAATAAAATTTAAATACTTGGAATAATTATCGGCATTCAAAATCATAAACTAAATATAAGATAAATCTAACTATGATATTATTATTAATATTTGTTAATATCCGTTTATTAATAAATTATCTCATATACCACGATAAATAAATATATAAAATAAAATTTTAATAGTATTATTAAAAAATATCTGAACAATTAAAATACGCAAAATAATCTAAATTATGGAGAAAATATATATTAAAATAAATTTTAAAATTTTAAAGTAATTAATTATCATTAAATCATAAGATAAATCTATAATTAATATTATCAGTAAATTTTTTCATATTTATTAATTAATTAATAATTATTCAGACATCATAATAAATATATTAAATAAAGTTTTAAATAATCTATATTATTAAAACTCAAGTACAAAATTGGAGTGTTTGGAAACATGAATTTCAGTTTAAAAGAAAGTTTGTTTGGAAATATGGATAACAATGTTAAATGAGAATTGTTTGGAAACATGAATAGCAGTATATTTACTTCATTTTATTTACACATTTAGTTATTGCATTTATAATAAATTAGGTTTTTCCTTTTTGTAATTCTTTTTATTTACAGATTCTACCACTGCATTTAAAATCAATTTAGATTAATTAATTACAATTCCAAACTTATCTAAGCAAATTGATATTCATATATTGGTCATTATGAATATTGTAAAATTATTACTAAATAAAAAATTTTCTATTTCACTTAATTTAGCCAAACACATAAAAATATTTTTTTATTTGTTTACGGAATCAGTTAGGCATAGACATTCGGGTACCCATTTAGGTACAAGTCGTTTCTTTCGGGTATAGATTTTTTGGGTTTTGAATTTTTTTTAGGTACTTCCTTTTTGTGTTTCTTTTTATTTACAGATTCTACCATTGCATTTAAAATAAATTTAAAATAATTAATTACAATTTCTAAAACTTATCTAAACAAATCGATATTCATATATTGATCATTATTAATATTACAAAAATATTAATAAATAAAAAAAAATTCTATTTAACTTCATTTAGCCAAACACATAAAAATATTTTTTTATGTGTTTACTAAATCAGTTAGGCATAGACATTCGGGTATCCATTTAGGTACAGGTCGTTTCCTTCGGGTATATATTTTTCGGGTTTTAAAATTTCTTTTTAGGTACTTTCTTTTTGTATTTTTTTATTTACTGATTCTACCACTGCATTTAAAATCAATTTTAAATTAATTAATTACAATTCCAAAACTTATTTAAACAAATCGATATTCATATATTGATCATTATTAATATTTTAAAAATATTACTGAATAAAATTTTATATTTCACTTAATTTAGCCAAACACATAAAAATATTTTTTATTTATTTACAGAATCCGTTAGGCATAGACATTTGAGTATCCATTTAGGTATTGGTCATTTCTTTCAGGTATATGTTTTTTGGATTTTGAAATTAGGCCATGTTTGGATATAAATTTTATGTGTGAGTTTCAAGATGGATATTCCGGGTCTGTATGAATTTTGTTCTGATGTATAGAAAACTAAAAATATTCAAATAACGAATGTATTTGAAAATGAATCGGATATTTGAACCAAAAATAATGGCTGCACATAAAAAAAATCAATATAAATATTGTACATTTGGATTCATAATCATTTTCTTTAACAACAAACTACACAAATATGTTGATTTGTATAAAAATTTAAATTACAATGTAAATATTTAATTAATATAGAAATATGTCACATTGTTTAAACAAAATATCAATATAAAGTATTGTACATTTGTGTTCTAAAATCATTTATTTTAACAACAAGTCAAATAAATATGTTGATTGGAGAGGGAATAAAACAAAGCAAGAAAAACACATAGTCTACCAGATAGACTCTATGTGTCGAATTTATTATAAAGAAAGTTTTAAAAAGATAAATACATTCAATAATTACAAACAAATAATATATTTCATGAAAATGAAAAATAATATCCGCCCCTTCAAGGGCTAATCAAAATTTAGTAATACTATTAAAACTTATGTCTCAATATGACAAATAAGCAAAAAACCTAAAATTATGGAAAAGCTGACACATAAGCCAGATCACTTCATAAATAATAGTATAGATTTTTGTTTGGTTTAGTCGGTTTAATATTGTTCGGTTAATTGTAAACCGGTTGAAAATACGGTCTATGGGTAATTGAGTTTCGAAGTATCGATCCGGAGAGAAATATTTTTGAAACTTTAAATTCATGGAGAAATAAGTTATAACTTTCAATTTGTGGGGATCTAAGACGAGGTCATACTTTGATAGAGATCTGATGTTATATGATAGTTCTCGTGGAGAAATATATCGTTTACCTAAATAATTATGTCATTCCTGATATTTCCTTGTAATTCCCTTCTTCTTTTTTCCGTTTCCTTGTACCCAATACATTTTTAGACTCTTAACTAGTTTAGCTTTTGCAAATTTTCAAAAGAACTAATACTTTACTGAACTACTTTAACATATATAATATTTCAGTAGACCTATGACTCTATGAGCTTACTTTGCGTTTATGTCCCAGCTTACCTACTAATGTTTCATTACATTTATATATATATATATATATTTCTAAAGACCTATGAGCTTACTTAGTTACTAAGTCTTATCTTACCTATTACTAGGTGTTTTTGCGCAAAAACAATAGTTCTAATTATATGATTATTTTTAATTTCAAAAGAATATTTGTATATTTAACATTATTAGTTTTATATTTTAATTTCATCGATTTGAATTTTTATAAATGTAATATATGCAGTCTTTTTCTGTTTATTTAGTTTCATTATTTTCATTTTTATTTAAAATTTGATAGAACTAAATTAAACAAAAATATATCCACTTTCTAAAAATATTTAAATTAAATACTTGATTTTTTTAATAAATTTATATTTTTGTTTATTTTAGTTAAAAAATGTTAAACTGGTAAAAATAAGTTTATTTATTCACTTAATGAACCGATAAATTTTAAATAAAATTTCAGTCAATTAACTATCAACAAAAAATTATTTATTTGATTAGTATTGTTTTAGATTTATATATGCACCAAATTTAGTTTTAAAAATAATTTAAAAATTATTTCATAAAATATATATATATATATATATATATATAAATCTTGACAAAAATAAGTTTTTTGTAAAGAAAATTTACTTTAATGTTGATGTAGTAGTTATTAATTATTATCATATTTTAAAAACCTTGTCAATAATATCAATATTATAAAAGAAATTATACATGTCAATAATTAAATAATGGCATGTCACAATTTCTCAAAATCATGTTTTTTTTTTTGAGAATCAATATGATGATATGACATAAATAAGTCACATCTTAGATAAGAAGAAATTTCAATTCTACCACAAGTTTGATATCAT
Source organism: Brassica juncea (assembly GCA_018703725.1). Classification (NCBI taxonomy): domain Eukaryota; kingdom Viridiplantae; phylum Streptophyta; class Magnoliopsida; order Brassicales; family Brassicaceae; genus Brassica; species Brassica juncea. Next base: position 41,467,443 of record CM031938.1, read on the forward strand.
TTTTTAAATTTACCATTAATGAATGATTGTTTTCATAAACACCATAAATTTGTGATAAAATTACACTAAGCTATTTTTTCCAAATATTATAAAACATTTATAAACCCAACCCAACCCCTTAATTAAGCCTGGGACTTGTTATCCGGGATCCGGATTCAATCCGACATTCGCTCCGGATCCGTTCCGAAATAGGATATTCGGGGTGTCCGGATCCGAATCCGGATAGTAAAATCAAGGATCCATCAAAACTAAATCCGCATCAGGATATCTTAATTTTTAGGTCCGGATATCCGGATCCGTATTTTCAAAATATATTAATATTTTTAATTTTATTAATAATTATATTTGATAAATTAATATTTATTCATAAATTATTTTTATAATTCTATATTTTAATTTTTTAAATCTTATATTAATACAGTGAAACCTCTATAAATTAATACTGTAGGGACTACACCAACATTGTAATTATTTATTAATTTATAGAGATTATTAATTTATCGGTATACTAATTGAACCAAAAATTCAATTTGGGACTATAAAATTATATTATTTTATAGAGATTTTTAGTGTATATTAATTTAAACATGTTATACTGTATTTATATTTATAAATTTGGTATAAATATTTAATTTTTGTATTATTTTAGAATTTTAATATTTTTTAAAAATATCATTTTTTTTATTAATTATTTTTACGAATCCGGAATTTGAATCCGAATATTTGTGGGTAATATGATATTTAGACGGATATCTGGAAGCCCCGAATCCGGATCCGGATATCTCAAATTTTCCGGATATCCGAATCCGTCACAGCCCTACCCTTAATACTAAACCTAAAATAATAATCACTAAATCCTAAATTCAAATGCTATGATAGTTTCGATTGATAGTATTTTTGAAAAAATGGTACCTAAATTAATGTCTAGAGAATTGTTGATTCATAATATATATATATATATATATATATATTTCAATGCGTACCAACATAACGCTTATTGTTATATATATTGTGTGCGGGCCGACCTATCGTAGATTACACTTTGTCTATATATGTCCAGTTCCGCTCCGCGTAACTAAGTTGCTAAACTCAAAACCTAATTTATATAATGCAAATATAAAATGTGATTTTCTTTAGGTCTTGTTTGCTCTTATTTTTTTTTTCTATTATTTCTCTCTTCATTTGTATTTTAGATGGTTCAGACTGTTACATACAATAAAATATTTAGGAAAATATTTGTGTCTCAAACTATTCATAATCCATCAGAACTCTTATATTTAAAATTGTTAAGCGGGTTGATCCGTGTCCAAGTAGCCCAACCCGCATCAGACTTTGGTCCATACCGCCTGGTTCCCTGCAGATTACAATTTGTATATAAATGTCTAAATCAGCCCCACTACTAGACTACTTGGACATAACTCGCGGGTTACAGTCTACTTTGATATCTCTATGTATCAACAACATGTTTATTAGAGCATCTACCCCTATAACGCCACGACCCGCCAACATCATGAGCATCCACGTCCACCTCTCGGCCCGTGAGTCTCATCTTCACTCGACGTCCGCTGCATTATCGGAAAGGTTTGGTAAATTTGATATACTGACCGTACAAGAACATTCCATGTGCTTTGTCCTCACACGATACCGGGATTGACCAGGTTTCACCAGCTTCTCGATATGTTATCCATCCTTTGATTATTCCAAATCAAGCAAGTTTAACTTTGGAGTTCTCTTTGGATGGTTAACCGAAAAATAAGTGCATTTTGTGTCAGAGGTAGTCAAACCAATTCTTATAAGTCCTTTCCACCTAATCTACTACCAGAAACCCGGGGTGCTACATTCATCCCACTAACAGAGTGCAACGTCTTCGTTGCACATTTGGACCATTACCCCGATGGTTTGAGTCCACTCGACTCCACACTTTCATCAGGTTTCGGCTCTGATACCAACTTTTAACGTCCGACTGATTAATGTTGTGAGCACTCATGTCCATTCTTGGTCCGTGAGTTTCATCCTCATTCGATGTCCGGTGCTGTATCAGAAAGGCTTTGTAGATTTGATATACTGGCTCTGCAAATACGACATGACTGTTCTCCATACTTATCTCATTATGAGATAAAGTAAAGGATAAGATTATTCTATGTTTGGAGTAATTCTATTTTCTACTTTATTTTAGAATGTAACTTTTTTAAATCTATAGTTAAGTTTTTTTTTAATCTTTTTATTTTATAACTTCTTATGTTATTTAATTATTTAAACGACACACAATACCAAAGTTCTAAAACGCAGATGCATCGGACCTTTAAGCGGCGATCAAACGTGGTTTGGCTGGGAACCTTGGCGGTTTGCATATAATCGCTCATCAAACTTTTGGACAAGTCATTAGAAATGATACATATTAATTAGCTTTGTTGTTTCTTTTCTTGACCTGATGATTATAAAGCATCGAAAACCAGACAGGATACATCCATCCACATATATAAAGTTTTAATAATGTTCTACTTTGGTTAGAAATAAAGAAAATATAAACCCAGTGATATTCCTGGTACGTCCACTATTTTAACATTTAGGTTCTTTCGCAGCACATGGTTTTGCTAAAAACATATTAATAATGTCAGTAAAGTTTACTGATGTTCATGGAGCGTCCATTTTTATAAACATTTAGGTTATAATAATGTTAGTGGAACGACCATTTCCATAAACATTTAGGTTATAATAATTATAGTAAAGTTCACTAATATTCCTGGAACGTTGATTAATGGGAAGTTTTTAGGATGAGGTTCTTAGCGGAATATAAGAAATCGTCTCTTAATTTTTAACTAAAAATATTAAGAACCGGTTGTTAAATAAGATATTTAAGAGCCGATTAGTTTTTATAGCTAAAAGTTAAGAGACGATTTCTTATATTCCGTTAAGAATCTCACATTATAAACTCCCATTAATTATGTTTTTATTTTCAGAGCCGGCCTTGAATAACTAAAGTAATTTATTTTTAAATAATTAAACATAAATAGGTCCTTTTTTCTTAGTTCTGCTTCCAGCCCCGTAAATACACGGACCGGCTCTGCTTAGGTTATAATTAATAACTAGGTGTTTGCCTATATTTCTGGGCTTAATAATTTTATAAAAATTTGTAAATAAATATATTATCAATTCAAAAATCATTAGAATAAATTATTTTCATGATTTTGATATAATATATCTAATAATTAATTAAATATTAAAATATTATATACGATAAAGTTTTAATAAAAATATATTTTACTACGTAAAATAAAATTGAAAACATTCATATATACATAAAACTATATACATGTATTTATATTTATTTTAAAAATATTATGATATAGAATATTATTGGATAACATAATACACAATCTTTTTAGATAACTTGATTCGTTTTTTATTTAAGAGTAATTATATATTAAGAAATCTAATCTAATTTTTTATTAAAGGTAATGAAATATAGAATCTTTTCAGTTTTATCCATATTTAGAATAAAATATCTAAGATTGATATATTGACAATAATTAAGATTTCTACATATCTAATTTTGAAAAAGAAATATCCATATACCAAAATTTTTGAATCTTTTTAATCAAACAGTTTTAGTGTTGTTACCATATATTGTGACGTTATATTGTCATTGATATTATAAATATTTGATCTCAGAATCTGGTTAATGTAAACCAAATTAGTCTTTTTACCACGAAATCAATTTTATTGGTTTTGTTCATATGTATAGTTAGATTGGTTTCTCTTTAGTACGTAGTATATTGGTTTATTGTTGTCGGGGTCATTCGTTGGATCGAAGAGCTATAGCATTGAAGAATCCAATAGAAGATCCATATATTTTTCAACCAAAAAGTGATATATATTGTTGATGTTTCGCTGCAATCATCAAAAACTTGATGTGATGACGATTGTTATGTTTTTCTAATACCTTGCAAGTTATGACCAAGAACCTATATAAAAAAGTTAACATTTGAAACATTACCGTTGTTCAGATTATAAGGTCTGACCAAAATAGTTAATGAAGTCTGATGAAATTAATTATCTTTTGGTTAATTAGCGGGTTAATATACGAGTTATCTTTGGATTTACCTCTTAGGTTGAACCTGTAGATTCACCAACCAATATGATTTAGTTATTTAAAATTTAATATCTTTTAAAAAAGGAAACAAAATAATAAGAATTGTCAAGTTATATAATGTTTTTAAAATAAATAAAAATAATATAGTTTACAAAAAAAAAATTAAAAATATTTTTAACGTTGTCAGCAAAACACTAAACCCTAAATCCTAAATCTTTGGGTAAACCTTAAACCTTTGGATAAATCCTAAATCCAAAATCATAAACATTTAAAACTAAATTTTAATAACACTAAACCCTAAACCCTTAACCCTAAACCCTGAACCCTTGGATAAATCTTAAATCCTAAACCCTAAACCCCAAACCCTAAACCCTAAACTCTAAACACTAAATCCTAAACACTAAACCCTAAACTCTTGAGTAAACCCTGAACCCTTAGATTAATCTTAATCCCTTTAGGATTTATCCAATGGTTTAGGGTTTAGGGTATTAGAGCTTAATGTTATTAAGATTTAGTTTTTAATGTTTATGATTTAGGGTTTAGGATCTAATGTTTTGCTAATAGCGTTAACAATATTAAAAAAATCTTTTTTTTTATAATTACTACTATTTTTTATTTATTTAAAAGTATAATATAACTTGACAAATTTTTATTACTAGGGGCATTGCCCCCGCGCAAGTTATGGATAGAGTTTCATCTCAATATTTACTAGGATTATTGTAGTTGTGAGTTTTGCGTTTTCGGTTGATCATTATTTTTCAAGTTTTTATTGTTATAGGGTTAGAGTTGTGATGATGAACTGTGTAGGCATTGTTCTCCACTTATAAAGGACTAAACTGTGTTAGTAATGTGATTGATATAGTTCGTAGTGTTGCTTGCTGTGTCACTGAGACTTATTGTTTTTTTGTCTTTTTAATTTGTTTCTTGTACTGTTGAGAGTACATAAATTATGTTAAGGTTGTTGAGAGTACCTTTGTTTCTAGATTTTTTTTCTCAAGTTTAGTTGTGTAAGTTGTGTGTATTAAGTAATAATTTTTATTATCTTTATTACGTTTGTTATATAGTTTAGTTGTGTAAGTTGTGTGTATTAAGTAATAATTTTTATTATCTTTATTACGTTTGTTATATGTTTTTATTTTTATTTTTAAACTTGTTGATTTTACCACACCTTTAAAACAAATACATGAAGACTTGTAGAAATAACTATAAAATGAGTGACAATTTTGAGTATTTGGGCCTTAATGGGTTTTGAAAAAAAGTTATGTATTTATCATAAGAAGACAATAGCATTGGCCTGTTGACATTGAGTATGTAAGCTATTTTCATAAGACAAGAGGACTGAGCAGGTGGAGATGTTGTTGTCGCCTTTGCATCTGTCGAGATTGTCTCTTGTATCTCTTGGTGTGGCTGTGTTTGTTTCTCTTTTATTTGATGGATAATAAGTAAACAAAAATCGTTGTTATTTGTATTTATCAGAGTTCATAACTTACTCTGCTTTTTCGTTTAGGTGATTTCACTGATCTTGGTTGTCTTTTTCGTCTTCTTCATAAGCATCTGCGAAAGTATGTTTGTAAATTGTTAAATAGCTGGTCGTGTAGTTTGTATTTGTTTAGCTGACTCGATGTATATGTCGTTGAGTTTTAGTTGAAGTGCTTGGTTTGGTATATTTGGTTTGAAGTTTATTTGTAAGATTAGACAAAAAAAGAGAGGTGATCATTAATGATTCGTCTTTTTTTAATTCTAATTTTTGGTGTTTTGATTATTTGGGTTGTTGTGGTTTCTTTTAAGCTGTAAAATAAAGATTTGTGTGAAATTAGTTTGATAAGTAAGGGAGATAAATAGACTTCCACAGATCTTGGGTAGGAAATATTTTTGATCATTGATGTTAGCACAATATAGACAGTAATTGTGTGTTGATTTTTTCTTACGGGTCAATGAGGAGACGGATAATGACTCGAGTTGTTTATTTGGTGAGGTCAGAGCCCTGGACAGAACGGATTTTCCCAACCACATGCGAGTTTAAATATCAGTTATGATATCGAAACATAATATAAACCCGAATGTAATATGATAATATACCTGGAAGTTTTAGGTTTGTGTTTGCAATCATTTGGAGATTGTCGAACAGCCTAATTATGACTGGATATTGATCTCAGGAGCACCCGTGATGACTTCATCAATAATGGTTGGTGGGATGAAACGAATGAGGAATGGATGATCAGTTATCTTGTACATGCTTGAGCACCTAGCAACCTCAAAACGATCGACTTTCACGAACCGGTTTTCAGATATGGCCTGTAATGATTAGCACATCCGGCGGGAATGAACTCATGAATCACGGAATCTGCAAATAATATTAAAGAATCAGGAAATCAATTAAAAACAATTATGTTAAATAAGTGTGATAGACCGAAAATTAACTTACCATAAACTCACTGTCTTTCTTGAAGTTCAGGGAATCCCAAAAGCGGAGGAGGCCAGCGACTATGTTCTGACTACTACGACTAAGACGGAGAGACTCGAAAGTTGAGTGACGAACGCCGGTGACACTGGTTTGAGAAACTGGAGAGGCAGTGGGAGACATTTTCTAGAAGATGGTTAAAGCTAAGAGGAATCAATGAGTTTTGTGGAGATGCAGATTGGGTTCATTAAAGATGAGGGGCTACAAATCAGGAACATTTATGATCAAGCGATTTAAGATGGGTAGATGAAGAGGTCACCGGTGAAAAAAATAGATTACAAATAGACAAACGTCGCAACTCTATAATCAGACCTGTCTGACACAATGATGAAAAGAATCCTAACTCATGTTAAACGACGACGGTTTACAATATAGGAAAACTACAATTGTTGCAAACTTGAGCTTTTTATTAATATAACGTGATGAAGCTCATTTAAAAATGAAACCCATAATACAGTTGCAGGCCCGACCCTCAGAGAAAACCCAAGAAGTAAGGGCTTCCAACCTTCATAAATATATATTAGTTTCGACCATCAATGTACAAATTATCCTTTAGCTTAGTGGTATAAATGTTGGTGGTTGTATCTTAATAACCCGGGTTCAAACTATGGACTTGACACTTTTTCACACTTTTTAAAGTGGACCCTACACAAATGCTGACATGTCGCATCAGAAATGAGGTAACTGCCTCATTATATTATAGATAATAGATTTTGTTTTTTTTTTAAAAGATATTAAATTTGAAATAACTAAATTTTATTGGTTGGTGAACCCAAAAATTTTCCTCAATATACCATAAGTATAGGAATTAGACTGACTTTTTGCCTAAGACATTAAAATCACACGTAAAAAGAGTTGTGTACTTTTTTAATAGAGAAGATGCTAGTAAAGCTTACGGATATTCCTGGAAACGTCCATTTAAAAAAAAACATTTAAGTTATAATTATAATGCTAGTGAAGCTTAGTGATATTTCTGGAAGAAAAATCTTGAAACAGTAATCCCTTTAAAAGAGGTGTAAATCTTTTTTGTGCAACTAAGAATTGTATAATTTTGAATATTGTAATTAATTTAAACCAATTGGTCTTAGCCTAGTGGTAAATGACTTACAGCTGTGAGTACATCCTCGGTTCGATTCCCCTTGGCCACGACGTCTTTGGTAAGAAAATGCGGCCTATCCAATATAATTATTATTATAACGAGCGTGTCTTACACGCGCCCCTCTTCTGCGACCTAAGAGCAACAAACCTGAACCTCAACCTCGATCCCCAATTTCGACGGCTCGTCCGTCTCCGACTACGCCTTCCGGTGACTACTCTACTTTCGTTCACTCCTCTCACACCTCCGTCAATCTCCTCTGTCATGGTGCCTGCGGCTCAACCTTCTGATCGTGAGTGCGTCAGCGAAGGAGATAACGACGAAGACCCTTTCATAGAGTCTAAACTCAGATCGACGAACACGACTCCGGAAATCATCCCTTATGGAGACCAACAAGGCCGTATCTACATCTCTGATCAACTCGACACCTGCGTTGAGCGGCGAGGATGTAGAAGCACCATCGAAGGTTGTTCATGCGCCATCTCCAACACCTTCGCTCTACATAACAGTTCCAGAGGTTGACAAGGTTCTATCATCACAAGCGCTTAGCCCTCCTCTTGCCATATGTGGTGAGGATAAGGAGAAGTCAGATGACAAAGTGCCCTCTCAGACAACTCTAGTTCTCGAAGCTCCATTGGGACGGCATTCTAGGCTTCAAGGAGCTTGGACCAAGCCATTGATCACAACCAAAGATACATGTTATGTCTCTCACGTTTACAGCGACATTGGTGGCAATTTGGATTGGCCTGCTCTTTCAAATAAGAATGTAGGTCATAGGAGGGACCAAAACGTGAATATCTAATCAAAGTCAGTGAGCGAGACAAACCGAAATGCTGTGTCCCGGTCACAACAAAGTTGGATACCAACTGATAAATCTAGGTTCCCTTGGGCTGCTAGAATGAACCAACAGACTAGGAATCTCCATCGAGTCACAATACCAGAATACATGGAGGATGGCACTCCTAAGGTAATCATTCCTGATCATGTACTTCTCCATGGATTGCAAAATCAGAAGGAGTATGTGATAGGTCAGTTTAATCGTTGCTTGGTTCCATCTGATGGGTTGGTTTATGCTGTTTTAAATAGGCTGTGGGGTAGGAAATGTGAGATTTCTATCAGGAAGCTTGGTGAATTCTCGTATATATTTCACATCCCTGATGAGGCAACTAGGAAATGGATACTCCAAAGGAGTTTATGGCATGTGGATGATTGCATCATGTTTGTATCTCCATGGGCAGCATCAGAAACTTTAACCATTCCGAAAATAACTTCTATTCCCCTATGGGTCAAGCTCAAAAACATCCCCACAACATTATATTCTATCCGTGGTATAGAATGGATTGCTTCAGGAGTGGGAGAACCAATGTTATCCTACAAACCGTGGCTAGACCCAACAATGATAGGAGAAGCAAAGGTAATGGTGGAAGTTGAACTTGATAAACCATTCCCCCAAAAAGTTGCTGCTTGGGACAAGAAAGGAAATTACACTTTGGTTGATGTGGAATATCCTTGGCTTCCCACACCTTGTGAGAGATGAGGTCAGATTGGTCACAAACAAAAGAGATGTTTGTCTATCACTGGTCAAAAGAAAGCTGCATCAGCCATTGGAAAAAAGAATGCCTCAGATGCCTCTGTGGTATCATTATCTGTTGTTGTTGCAGCAATGGAAAAGGAAGCTATGGTTTCACATGATAAGGTACCCCTTCAAACACACCCAATGGTTTTTCATAATAAGAGTTCATCTCACTGTGAGAAGCAAAGCAAAGAAATCTAAGCAACAATACCAAAAACCGCGTCCAGCATCCGTGTTTCACCTCAGGTATGTGATCAGGAAACTTCTCCTAATGCCCAGCCTGGAAACATGAATGAGTCACTTATGACAGATAATGTGAGTCATACCGATGAGGATCCTTTGGTTTCTTTAGCTGCAATTGCCGAGCTTGAGAACCTGTACTCTCCTCCAACAATTATGTGTTTTGATTATTTGGGTTGTTGTGGTTTCTTTTAAGCTGTAAAATAAAGGTTTGTGTGAAATTAGTTTGATATGTAAGGAGATAAATAGACGACCACAGATCTTGGGTAGGAAATATTCTTGATCATTGATGTTAGCACAATATAGACAGTAATTGTGTGTTGATTTTTCTTACGGGTCAATGAGGAGACGGATAATGACTCGAGTTGTTTATTTGGTGAGGTCAGAGCCTTGGACAGAACGGATTTTCTCAACCACATGCGAGTTTAAATATCAGTTATGATATCGAAACATAATATAAATCCGGATATAATATGATAATATACATGGGAGTTTTAGGTTTGTGTTTGCAATCATTTGGAGATTGTCGAACAGCCTAATTATGACTGGATATTGATCTGAGGAGCACCCGTGATGACTTCATCAATAATGGTTGGTGGGATGAAACGAATGAGGAATGGATGATCAGTTATCTTGTACATGCTCGAGCACCTAGCAACCTCAAAACGATCGACTTTCACGAACCGGTTTTCAGATATGGCCTGTAATGATTAGCACATCCGGCGGGAATGAACTCATGAATCACGGAATCTGCAAATAATATTAAAGAATCAGGAAATCAATTAAAAACAATTATGTTAAATAAGTGTGATAGATCGAAAATTAACTTACCATAAACTCACTGTCTTTCTTGAAGTTCAGGGAATCCCAAAAGCGGAGGAGGCCAGCGACTATGCTCTGACTACTACGACCAGGACGGAGAGACTCGAAAGTTGAGTGACGGACGCCGGTGACACTGGTTTGAGAAACTGGAGAGGCAGTGGGAGACATTTTCTAGAAGATGGTTAAAGCTAAGAGGAATCAATGAGTTTTGTGGAGATGTAAATTGGGTTCATTATAGATGAGAATATATATATATATATTGTTTACAGAGGGGCTACAAATCAGGAACATTTATGATCAAGCGATTTAAGATGGGGAGATGAAGAGGTCACCGGTGAAAAAAAAAGATTACAAATAGACAAACGTCGCAACTCTATAATCAGACCTGTCTGACACAATGATGAAAAGAATCCTAACTCATGTTAAACGACGACGGTTTACAATATAGGAAAACTACAATTGTTGCAAACTTGAGCTTTTTATTAATATAACGTGATGAAGCTCATTTAAAAATGAAACCCATAATACAGTTGCAGGCCCGACCATCAGAGAAAACCCAAGAAGTAAAGGGCTTCCAACCTTCATAAATATATATTAGTTTCGACCATCAATGTACAAATTATCCTTTAGCTTAGTGGTATAAATGTTGGTGGTTGTATCTTAATAACATGAGTTCAAACTATAGACTTGACACTTTTTCACACTTTTTAAAGTGGACCCCACACAAATGCTGACATGTCGCATCAGAATGAGGTAACTGTCTCATATTATAGATAATAGATTTTGTTTCTTTTTTAAAAGATATTAAATTTGAAATAACCAAATTTTATTGGTTGGTGAATCTAAAAATTTTCCTCAATATACCATAAGTATAGGAATTAGACTGACTTTTTGCCTAAGACATTAAAATCACACGTAAAAAGAGTTGTGTACTTTTTTAATAGAGAAGATGCTAGTAAAGCTTACGGATATTCCTGGAAACGTCCATTTAAAAAAAAAAAAACATTTAAGTTATAATTATAATGCTAGTGAAGCTTAGTGATATTTCTCGAAGAAAAATCTTGAAACAGTAATCCCTTTAAAAGATGTGTAAATTTTTTTTGTGCAACTAAGAATTGTATAATTTTGAATATTGTAATTAATTTAAACCAATTGGTCTTAGCCTAGTGGTAAATGACTCACAGCTGTGAGTACATCCTCGGTTCGATTCCCCTTGGCCACGACGTCTTTGGTAAAAAAATGCGGCCTATCCAATATAATTATTATTATTAACGAGCGTGTCTTACACGCGCCCCATTTCTGTGACCTAAGAGCAACAAACCCGAACCTCAACCTCGATCCCCAATTTCGACGGCTCGTCCGTCTCCGACTACGCCTTCCGGTGACTACTCTACTTTCGTTCACTCCTCTCACACCTCTGTCAATCTCCTCTGTCATGGTGCCTGCGGCTCAACCTTCTGCTCGTGAGTGCGTTAGCGAAGGAGATAACGACGAAGACCCTTTCACAGAGTCTCAAACTCAAATCGACAAACACGACTCCGGAAATCATCCCTTATGGAGACCAACAAGACCGTATCTACATCTCTGATCAACTCGACACCTGCGTTGAGCGGCGAGGATGAAGAAGCACCATCGAAGGTTGTTCATGCGCCATCTCCAACACCTTCGCTCCACATAACAGTTCCTGAGGTTGACAAGGTTCTATCATCACAAGCGCTTAGCCCTCCTCTTGCCATATGTGGTGAGGATAAGGAGAAGTCAGATGACAAAGTGCCCTCTCAGACAACTCTAGTTCTCGAAGCTCCTTGGGACGGCATTCTAGGCTTCAAGGAGCTTGGACCAAGCCATTGATCACAACCAAAGATACATGTTATGTCTCTCACGTTTACAGCGACATTGGTGGCAATTTGGATTGGCCTGCTCTTTCAAATAAGAATGTAGGTCATAGGAAGGACCAAAACGTGAATATCTAATCAAAGTCAGTGAGCGAGACAAACCGAAATGCTGCGTCCCGGTCACAACAAAGTTGGATACCAACTGATAAATCTCGGTTCCCTTGGGCTGCTAGAATGAACCAACAGACTAGGAATCTCCATCGAGTCACAATACCAGAATACATGGAGGATGGCACTCCTAAGGTAATCATTCCTGATCATGTACTTCTCCATGGATTGCAAAATCAGAAGGAGTATGTGATAGGTCAGTTTGATCGTTGCTTGGTTCCATCTGATGGGTTGGTTTATGCTGTTTTAAATAGGCTGTGGGGTAGGAAATGTGAGATTTCTATCAGGAAGCTTGGTGAATTCTCGTATATATTTCACATCCCTGATGAGGCAACTAGGAAATGGATACTCCAAAGGAGTTTATGGCATGTGGATGATTGCATCATGTTTGTAGCTCCATGGGCAGCATCAGAAACTTTAACCATTCCGAAAATAACTTCTATTCCCCTATGGGTCAAGCTCAAAAACATCCCCACAACATTATATTCTATCCGTGGTATAGAATGGATTGCTTCAGGAGTGGGAGAACCAATATTATCCTACAAACCATGGCTAGACCCAACAATGATAGGAGAAGCAAAGGTAATGGTGGAAGTTGAACTTGATAAACCATTCCCCCAAAAAGTTGCTGCTTGGGACAAGAAAGGAAATTACACTTTGGTTGATGTGGAATATCCGTGGTTTCCCACACCTTGTGAGAGATGTGGTCCGATTGGTCACAAACAAAAGAGGTGTTTGTCTATCACTGGTCAAAAGAAAGCTGCATCAGCCATTGGAAAAAAGAATGCCTCAGATACCTCTGTGGTATCATTATCTGTTGTTGTTGCAGCAATGGAAAAGGAAGCTATGGTTTCACATGATAAGGTACCCCTTCAAACACACCCAATGGTTATTCATACTAAGAGTTCATCTCACTGTGAGAAGCAAAGCAAAGAAATCTAAGCAACAATACCAAAAACCGCGTCCAGCATCCGTGTTTCACCTCAGGTATGTGATCAGGAAACTTCTCCTAATACCCAGCTTGGAAACATGAATGAGTCACTTATGACAGATAATGTGGGTCATACCGATGAGGATCCTTTGGTTTCTTTAGCTGCAATTGCCGAACTTGAGAACCTGTACTCTCCTCCAACAATTATGTGTATGAATGATCCAATTGAGTCTCCACCTTTGGAGACTGCCCCATTATCATCCACTCATATCTCTACTGAGGTATTTGACGTAAGTAGCAGAATAGAGGAGTTTGGTTTGGGGTCAAATAAATTTGCTTCATTGGTTACTTCTGATGGAGAAGGAGAAGAACAGTTGGATCCTGTTGACTCAGCTGATCTATTGACACCATTTGGAAAACGTCTACTACGGGAAAGACCAGTAAAACCTTCCGTAAAGGCGAAGGAGATACAACTGCAAACAACATCTCGGGGACGCGGAAACAGAGGGCGTGGAAACAGGGGAAGACCCAGGTAGAAGTGATCAGTTTTTTTTAGCTAACCCAAGAGAATTGCTGCTTATTTATGGTTCTATGGAATAAACTAGCGTCAAATATGGTGTACCAACTATATGACTTCGGTCATAGACAAGACTGTAACCGTTTTTATCAAATAAAATAATCTTATATATTAAAACAGAAGTCACAACCTTAATTCATGTGTGATTTTTTTTAAAAATAGACCCTCACTAGAAATCATTTATAATTCATTTATTACTAACAATATGACTTAATAATATCATTCTAATATAACCATCTAACCATCAACGCCTACAAAACCGGATTGGTTAACATAGACATATTTGCTTCCTTAATAAATTATAAACAGATATTCATAAATTTTCTCTTAATTACATCCGAATAAAATCTTTTCAAAATCTTTTTATTTACGATATAAATATATAATATTCGTATTTATTTAAAATATAAATGTATATTTTGTTTTTCACTTAAAAAAATCTTTTAAATATTTAATTAATTTCGTAATCAATAATACAATAGATGTATATTTCATTTTTATTAAAATAAACCTTTTAAGTATCTAATTAAATTTGTAATTATATTAAACCATGCACAATTTTGTATTAAATTTGTGATATTAATTTAATATAATATTTTTCAATTAGATCTTTGATCTCTAACAATTAAGATTTGTTAATATTTGTACCACATTATAGAAAAATATGCCATCAATATGAACAATAGGTCTACAAATGCTATTTTGAAAGTGCATTCATTTTTTGTTATTAAATATAATGGATGGTTTTATTTTATATTTCAATAATAGAAGTATATGACTGTTTCGTTTATAAAAATATAATCAAGCTTATTTTTATATATACCATATTCATATATTATTCATTAAGGTGATTGTTTTGTATCTTTTATCTTGTGCAATTTTGAAAATGCAATATATATTGTACCAATTTTTATCATTAGCATAAATTACACTTAATGTAGGTTATTCAATCAAATATTTAAATAATACAAATAATTCGATTAACATATATGTATGATCTAAAGCTAAAATCAGTCAAATATTTAAATCATAAAAATAATTCGATTAACATATATGTATGATCTAAACCTAAAATACAAGTATAATCTTAAGGAAATTAATATCTAAGTTAATATTAAGTTGAATGGATTGTGTCGTAAATATCAAAGAATGTAAGATTTTAGTTAGTGTTCATGTTTTAATAAGAGATATATCACTACTAATTTATTAATTTGAAACAAAAATAAATAACTTATTGCATGCAAACTATAAAATTATTGTATTTGAAAATGTTATAATAAACTATTAATAATATGGTAAACATTAAAATTATATATCACTAATCATGTAAATCAAAAGGTTACATGTATAAAAATGAAAATAATTACCTGCACCGTTCGAGATCTAGTATTATATTATAAAAAAAAATATTGTAATTTATATCTAAATTATAATGGGAACGCCAACATTGAAAAGTACAATAGAAGAGTGACAGACACCTTTAGGCTGGACTCATCATATGCAATAAAGCAAAGCTCCGCAGACCGTAGACTCCGTATCTATAAATAATCTTATATATTAAAACAGAAGTCACAACCTTAATTCATGTGTGATTTTTTTTAAAAATAGACCCTCACTAGAAATCATTTATAATTCATTTATTACTAACAATATGACTTAATAATATCATTCTAATATAACCATCTAACCATCAACGCCTACAAAACCGGATTGGTTAACATAGACATATTTGCTTCCTTAATAAATTATAAACAGATATTCATAAATTTTCTCTTAATTACATCCGAATAAAATCTTTTCAAAATCTTTTTATTTACGATATAAATATATAATATTCGTATTTATTTAAAATATAAATGTATATTTTGTTTTTCACTTAAAAAAATCTTTTAAATATTTAATTAATTTCGTAATCAATAATACAATAGATGTATATTTCATTTTTATTAAAATAAACCTTTTAAGTATCTAATTAAATTTGTAATTATATTAAACCATGCACAATTTTGTATTAAATTTGTGATATTAATTTAATATAATATTTTTCAATTAGATCTTTGATCTCTAACAATTAAGATTTGTTAATATTTGTACCACATTATAGAAAAATATGCCATCAATATGAACAATAGGTCTACAAATGCTATTTTGAAAGTGCATTCATTTTTTGTTATTAAATATAATGGATGGTTTTATTTTATATTTCAATAATAGAAGTATATGACTGTTTCGTTTATAAAAATATAATCAAGCTTATTTTTATATATACCATATTCATATATTATTCATTAAGGTGATTGTTTTGTATCTTTTATCTTGTGCAATTTTGAAAATGCAATATATATTGTACCAATTTTTATCATTAGCATAAATTACACTTAATGTAGGTTATTCAATCAAATATTTAAATAATACAAATAATTCGATTAACATATATGTATGATCTAAAGCTAAAATCAGTCAAATATTTAAATCATAAAAATAATTCGATTAACATATATGTATGATCTAAACCTAAAATACAAGTATAATCTTAAGGAAATTAATATCTAAGTTAATATTAAGTTGAATGGATTGTGTCGTAAATATCAAAGAATGTAAGATTTTAGTTAGTGTTCATGTTTTAATAAGAGATATATCACTACTAATTTATTAATTTGAAACAAAAATAAATAACTTATTGCATGCAAACTATAAAATTATTGTATTTGAAAATGTTATAATAAACTATTAATAATATGGTAAACATTAAAATTATATATCACTAATCATGTAAATCAAAAGGTTACATGTATAAAAATGAAAATAATTACCTGCACCGTTCGAGATCTAGTATTATATTATAAAAAAAAATATTGTAATTTATATCTAAATTATAATGGGAACGCCAACATTGAAAAGTACAATAGAAGAGTGACAGACACCTTTAGGCTGGACTCATCATATGCAATAAAGCAAAGCTCCGCAGACCGTAGACTCCGTATCTATAAATAACGCTCCTATGTTACAATTTTCTTATCATTGTCTTTTGCATCAACTTCATTTCCTCCTACTACTATTGCTCTCTCTCTCTCTCTCTCTCTCTCTCTCTCTCTCTCTCTCTCTCTCTCTCTCTCTCTCTCTCTCTCTCTCTCTCTCTCTCTCTCTCTAGCAATGACAAATATTATCACTGGTACGATGGCATGTATGAAAGAAGTGAGTGTGTGTATATGGGATGCATTGAGAAATATTCGCAACCTTCCCGACAATCTAAAGGATCTGGAGAAAGCCGTGAAAGTGCTCAAGGCAAAGCGAGATGATGTGAGCAGAAACGTGGAAATAGCGGAGCAAAGAGGAGGTCTCCAGAGGACTGAAGAAGTCAAACTATGGCTTCGAAACGTCAGAGAGATGGAAAAAGAATTCGATGATCTTTCAAAAACAAAACCTGTTCAGCTTGGAAGGTTATGTTTTTGTGGATTGTGCTCTAAGAGCTTAAGATCGAGCTATCAATACGGGGGAAGAGTTTCTAAGATGTCGGAAAGGGTTGCTGTTCTCATGGCTGAAGGATCTTTTGAATGTGTGGCTGGGCCAGCTACAACACCTACGGGGCTGGAGAGGCCTGTAGATCCCAACATTGTTGGTCAAGAAAGACTTCTTGCAACTGTATGGAAAAAAATCAACACTGATCAAGTAGGGATTATGGGATTGTTGGGAATGGCTGGGATAGGTAAAACCATTCTTCTCCAGCAGATCAACAATCAATTCAGCAGCATCAAGTCTTCAAAGAAGTTCTTGATTTGGGTTTCTGTGTCTAAATATCTGAGTGTTGACAAGATTCAAGACGAGATTAGCAAGAAACTAGGCCTCTATCATCATCAGGAGGGGTGGAAGGAAAAAACAGAAAGCGATAAGTCAATCACCATCTACAACTTCATGAAGAAAAAGAGATTTGTCTTGTTGCTGGATGACGTATGGGAGAAAGTGAATTTAAAACAGATCGGAGTCCCTCATCCAACAACAGAAAACAAATGCAAGATAGTATTCACCACCCGTTCTAGGGAAGTGTGTAGCCACATGGGGGTTCATCACCCGACTGAAGTCGAGCTTTTGCGGGAGCCTGATGCGTGGGACTTGTTCAAAAGGAAAGTCGGGGAAAATACGTTAGGAAGACACGTAGACATTCGCGGACTCGCAAAAAAACTTGCTAATTCATGTCATGGTCTACCATTAGCTCTAAACGTCATTGGAGAGACCATGGCATCCAAAACGACGGTGGGAGAATGGGAGCATGCCATACGCGCTTTGTCTTCATCCTCTACCACGTCAGAGATTAGAGCAGTAAAAGATGATATCCTCCCGGTTTTTAAGTATAGTTATGATGACCTCAGTTCTGCTGGTGTCAAGTCATGCTTCAGGTATTGCGCTCTGTTTCCTGCTGGTTCCGCATTGAAGAAAGTTGATTTGATAGATTACTGGATATGCGAGAATCTATTGGGAATAAACCGAAGTAGACAAAGTGCTACGGAGCGAGGTCATGCGATCATTAACGAGCTTGTTCGCACATCTTTATTGAGGAACGTAGACGATAGTGGACAATACGTGAAGATGTACACGGTGGTTCACAAAATGGCTTCCTGGGTAGCAACTGATCTTGGAAAGGATAAAGAGAAACGTGTTGTGCACGCCAATAAAGCTGAGCTACGTCAACTGCCGAATGTGACGAACTGGAGACGTGTGCGTAGGATGTTGTTGATGAACACTGGTATTGCAATGTTATCAGGAAGCCCTGACTGCTCTAGACTCACAACTCTCTTGCTCCAACAGAACCGCAACTTGGTGGGTATCAGTGGTGACTTCTTTATGAAGATGCCAAATATAGGTGTTCTCAACCTCTCTTCTACCAACCTCAAGCAATTGCCCAAGGAACTTTCCGATTTGATCTCCTTGCGGTTTCTCGACTTGTCATCGACCCAGATAGAGACTTTGCCTGATGGTCTACAAAAGTTGAAGAAGCTGTTACATCTGAATCTGGAAAGGACTTCTCGGCTTAGGAGTGTTGCTGGGATATCAAGAGTGCCACTTCTCAGAGTGTTGAAATTGCGTTCTTCCAAGTGTTTGACTGATGTTGAAACAGTGAAGGAGCTCAAGAGCTTGAAACATTTAGAAGTTATCACCATTGATGTCTCCTCAACTTCAGCCTTGAAGGAGCTCTTTAAGTATAATAAGTTGGCAAACTCTGTCCAACGACTGTGTGTTGTGGAAGCGAAAAGAAGTTTTGGTTTGTCAACCACGGACGGTCTCATTGACCTTACCATAAGAAGTTGCTCAACGTTGGAGGTAGAGGTACAGACGTCATCAAGCTGCTTAA
The DNA here is from genome assembly GCA_018703725.1 of Brassica juncea. Lineage (NCBI taxonomy): Eukaryota > Viridiplantae > Streptophyta > Magnoliopsida > Brassicales > Brassicaceae > Brassica > Brassica juncea. Next base: position 41,486,586 of record CM031938.1, read on the forward strand.
GCTTTCGTTACCTATCAACTGTGTCTATAAGTAGCTGTGCTGATCTTACGGAGTTGACCTGGTTGTTGTTCGCTCCAAACCTTACCGTGCTTAAGCTCCGGGGTTTAAATAAGCTACAAGAAATAATGAACAAGAAGAAAGCAGCACCGCAGCTGCAAGGAGAGGCTACTTTGCAGAAACTAGAAACGCTGGAGTTGAGTGATTTGCCTATACTGAAGCAAATTTATTGGAGTGCTCTGCCCTTTCCATGTCTGAAAAGCATTAAGGTAAGAAGCTGTCCAAAGCTGATAAGACTTCCACTTGATTCTAAAAGTTGTGATTTAAAGAAAACGTTTGTCATAAAATACAATGATAAAAACTGGATCAAACGTATTGAGTGGAAGGACCCAGCTACTCAAGCTCGTTTCAAATCATGCTGCCTAAAGGTAAATCTCCTCTATCTCCTATATATCTATATATATATATATAGTGATTACTGATTACTGAACAAACAGAGTGCTTCCTTCATTTATGGTTTGCCATAATACAGTTTGTTTCTGTTTTTTTTTTTTTTTTTTTTGCTAGTTTTAGCTCGTTCCAAGCATCGGTACTTGGAGTGGCTAAATAGCTTGTGAGACAAGCCAGTTTCCCGCCGTTTGAAAACTGTTTCTCTCTTGTGATATTCCAGTGTTTAATACTAGAACAAATACCATTCAGACCAAAAACATGTGAGCTTCAGGGGTCGTAGTTGTATTGTTCTGTTTTGCTTCATCTCTCGTTTTACTATATTTCATTTACAATGTGTTAATCCTAAAGCAAAACTCTCTCCAAGTGTTCTGTAATCAACACATAAGTACCGTACCGTTTGTTCTATTCTTGGTTTTATGTATTTACTGTAATATATAACATGACGGAATCTTGAACGTCTCTGTCTTTAGGATTATAGAGAATAGGAAAATATTTCTATTCCACATGATTAGGTGTCCGTAATTTTTTGCTATGCAGACTTCAACGGTCTATATATTAATGCTATCTATCTATCTATAAAAAGATGTTATTTCTTTTATGGGTATGCTCCTTCAACAGACAAGTCAGAAAATCGAACTCTGGAAACATGACACGTGTATTTTTTTTATTACTCTGCATTTCATTTACGGATACAAAGAGGAATTTGTAGGCTTTATCTTTAACTTATGAAATTGAGTCCAATAATGAAAAGTCCATTTTCTCTTCAACAACAACACGCAAATTATGGTTAGTGTTCTTCTTTGACGTCCGACACCAAAAAAATTCTTCCGCGTTCTCAAGCGTTCTCAGACACCAACAATGGAGTTTCGAGATAGTGATTGACTGAAATCAACGTGAAGAATCTCTATGTTGTATTCATTCCCGTCGTTTAGTCTTTTCATCTAATCAACCGAAACCTCTGAGTTACAGATTCATAACTTTATCGCCTTATTAGCTCCATAGACCAACATGTTCTGACATTAGGTGCGCCTAATCACTCTGCAAGGCTGTGTATCTACACCTATAAAATTTACTTTATGTCTCTCTTCTTTATCTTCCTAGCCTACGATTCTCATCTCATCTCTCTCGCTTCCGTTTTCCATCAACATGTCCTTCTTCGATTCATAGTCGGTATCCTATGGCCGTGAGCGGGTGAGATTATAAGTTCTTTTGTCAGATCAGCTGCGGTCGTAATCTCTCTCCATGTGGATGTGGAAAACAGAAGGTCCTTTCATCACATTTGTTCATTGCCATCAACAAAGACAAATGTTATGTATGTAACACCTTTTGAAAAATGTCTTCTTCAGCGACTCTTCATGTTTCAGCAGCTTTCCCGTTCCTAAACAAATCCAGGTTCGATCATTCTTCATGTTTCTTTCAAGCTTGATTCTGAGATAGATTTTACATCGTATGCTTCTCATAGATTCTATCGTCCATCATCAAATTAATCTTGCTTGCAGCCCTTTTTTGTTGACTATAGGAGGCCACAATATCTATAGACAAAAGGAAAAATTTTAGTTCTCAAACGAAAGCACTTGCAAACCATTCCATTTCCCAGAGTTTACTCATACAACATCACCAGAGAAGAGATAGGTACTTCTTTTTCTTTGGTTATTCGCTTTTGTATTTTTATTTTAAGTGACACCACAATCTCCTCATGTTCAAATAAGTTCTATAAGATAGTGCTGTTAGGTTCGAAGAAGAAAAGAAACTAATCAAGTAATGATGTTCACAAGTTTTGATGATCAATCTGTGTTTCAGTTCATAATCAATTAATGATATTCACAAGTTTTGATGAACAATCTGTGTTTCAGTCCATAGATAAATATTGCGGGTAGAAAATGCAAAACTAAATCAGCCATCATTAAATAGCTATATTCATTTCACGCCAACTTCAGGTCACCTTTACATTGACAAACACGTAAATCTAAGTGTAAGTGAATCTATTAGATATTATAGAGATCACAGATTTGTAAAAAAAAAAAAAAAAAAATCTTTTGGTGACATTGTGTTATTTGTTACGAAGAGGAGAGTACCCATGTCAAATTTATTTCTCTCTGTTGTTTATTCAGATTATTTATTTATTATTTTCACTATTATCGACTTAAGCTCCCATGTTCTCTTAGGGTGCTTCAAGTATAAGAGGCTGATCCTGAGTTTATTCTTTGTCAGCCCCAAAAGCCAAAAGGTTGTTTGATTCAGCTTTAGGGATCTTGACAAAATCTGTTTAAGCAACCTAAAAGAAAGCACGCAAGTGGAGGTTTCAATATTTTGCAATTTATGATGATTTATATTTTGGTGATTGTGTTAACTTTCAGCTTCTTACTGATTTGAGTTTGTATATGGTCAATTTTTCAATTTGATCGTTATTCTGTATATTTATTAGTCTATCACCTCTTATGTGAGTTGAGACTTGGTCGCCCGAGAACAGAGACGGTCTTCTTCCAATCTTTCTAATATTTTTACACCATTGTGCATTTATATTTATTTCCAAAGTGATGCTGTGTAGATTCAGTCGATTGTCTTCTTTACTTGAATTTCTAGGGAATGTGGAAGAGCTGGAATTAGAGGGTAAATATGAATGTATCGATGTCAGGGTTGAACTCATTTGTCAAATTTAAAAATGATAGCTGATGTCCCTCGTGTTAAATTGTATAAAGTGCAGAGTATAAGACCATATGGATATAGAAGCAAAAGTTATATGACGTGATCCTCAATGACTAAACCTCATGATAACTATGTTGTCCATCATCATCACTGTTGGATAACAAGTTGTCTCTCCTGATGATGTAAAATGAATCATACAGATTCTCTAATAACCAGATAATGAAAAACCAATGATCAAAGGAAAAGGGAATATAATTTAGAAAAAAAAATTGAGTTCTAATTATTTCAAACCCTGCAATTTAGATTTAATTTTTTGTAATATAGTTACATTATAAAATGCACATCTTGAGCAGACACATAATGTAAAAGATGTGATTGAGTTGCAGAGACGGAAAGAACAACTTGAACTCAAACGGTGAAAATCTTAGATTAAATATTTGGAGAAGATGCAGTGTCAAAGACGATGACTCAGAGAGACAGAAGGTTGGGCTGTAGGGAAAGCAAACTTAACTCGAGTTGCAACTTAAGCAATCAAAATCCACGATCCTAGGCTTTTTTTCCCATGATCCAAGACTTCATTGGTTTGCTTCTTTTTTTTTTGATTTCCGCTACAATAATTCCACTTCTTTGAAAGAAGGCAAGTTTAAAATCAAAGCATATACTACGCACAAGAACCATCTCAATTTCAAAGATGCCACCATTATTATACATAACAGAAACAGAACATGGACTGATGTACATATTCAGGCTATTTAAGTTCATCATACATTGATTACAACAATTCCAAGGCCATGATTCTTTTAGCATATATCCTAGACCAATATCTCATGCTTCTTCGTTCCTTTTGCGGAAAAAGTCTCCCTCTCTAGAAGAATCTTTTGACCCATGTACCTACACACAACAAAATTGTTTTAAATTCTTGTCTACCACTATTCCAACTTGGCAACCTCCATGATACTGCCATATAGTCATCACAGTGTCGTAATGTTTTAATATATAACTCCTATAAACTATTTTCAACTTTCTCCCAGACACGATCTTTGAGACACAACCCAGATCTATTTTCTCCGGCGCCGGCGAAGCGGTTTCTCGCCGGCGCGGGGCTCTATCTCCGACGTTTATCTCTCTCACTCTTATGGCTGTATCTCGCTTTCCTCATCTTTTGTTACTGTGTGGTATCCTTCGGGCTATCGAAGGAGAGAGACCCCAACAGACTCAACGACGAAGCCGAGGACTCTTCGTCTCAGATCTACCGGTGGTCCTTTCTCCCCAGATGGCTTCTTCTCCAGCGACGAGTCGAGAGGATTCTCTCGCCACTGCTGTGTTTCGGTTTTTAGGAACAGTTCCCGACGAACCTCCCCCTGATAGCTGTCTGACGAATCTCGAGGTCGACTTTGCCCCGTTCTCTCATCCGCCTTTGGAGCATTGGTTTTACATGACGAGCTCTCCCCTTCCGTCTCTGGTAAGGACTGAGCCTATTTTCACAGTATGTTTTGCTCCTCATCAACCCTCAGGAACCAGATCTCAAAGCTCCACGAGACTAGAACTTAATTTCTGCGGCGATTCTTCACTCTACGCGTCTCCTAAGGTGGTGTCCTCTCCTTTTGCGTGGATCTTCCTCAACGGCTTCACTGTTTTTCTCCGACGTATCTCCGGTGACCTCTCCTACGGCACCGTCGAACAGCCAAGCTTCGTGCATCTTTGGTGTAGTGGGCTGCTTTTCAATTATGAATGGGCTTGGCCCATTAGATCTACCAAACCTGCCAGTCCAAGCAGAAGCTTCCTAAAGCCCAACTCCAAAATTGAAGATACGAGTCAGATTTGTATGGTCTGGAGCTATTGGAATTTTTCATCAGAGATTTCAGGTGGGTTCATAAGGATCTCTCCTCTTTGTATCACACGATCATATCTATCCTTTGGGATGAAGTTACTGGTGCGTTCATCGGACTCGGTTCTTGTTCGGCCATCCTCTTCTTTTGAAGAGAAATTGTTACTACCTTACCCTCTTTCTATGGAAAGAGGTGTTTCCTCGGTCTTGCGTCCGAGTGTTTGTTTCAGTTTCCTCATCGGTTTGTTATCTTGCGGAGCGGTCTCTACGGGACCTGAAGATGCAATCGAGACCACCTTGGTGTTTCTCGTAGATGAGGACTGGACCTCAACGTCATATTATGTGACTATTCCACAGCTATACGACTTTGTCGTGAAGGCTCCCCCGACGCATTTGAGCATCGTCTCGAATCCGCTGTCATCTTCGATTGAAGACCTATCTTGCTTAGTTTATTTATGTTTTGTATGTTATGCTTGGTGTCAAAGAGGATGGTTAATTCCCTCTATCTATTGTATTGAAGAAGATTAAGTATGAATGAAAGTAAGTTTGTGTTCAAAAAAAAAAAAAAAAAAAAAAAAAAAAGTCATCACAGTGTCGATACAAAATTGTTTTAAATTAAGAACCGACACTACCCCTTCGACAAGATCAGCAACTCCTGAACCAAGATAGCAGTCTCAACACTTGTCCTAGCATCCTTCCTACAAAATATAAACACTTGAATCAGATCAAGGATTATGAGAAGAAAAAAAAAAGAGAGACTTGTCATCACTTGAAAGACATAAAGAAGAAACCGTGCATAGAGAGAATCACCTCAAGTTCAGCTTCAAGCTCATTCTTTTCATGTCCTGTTGCAATGGGCATTACATCCTCTACCTTCTTTTTCACTCTCCACTGCAAAGATAATAGGAATCATTCAATAACAACAATCATTCAGCAAAAACTTAAAATAATGGAATATTGATACCAGGAGTTTCAGGGGTGAGGTTAGTCCATTCGGTTGGTGTTTTCTTATTCTTCATTTCTGACGCCTTTATTAACTCCATAAGAGATTTATTAACCTGAAAAAAGTTGATCAGTAATGTATGTTAAATCCTTTCTTCTACGTTCGGAGGAGATAAGAGAGATACTGACAAGAGCAAGAAAAACAGTCGTTCCTTCTACCCTTATTACAGCAATGCTATTCTTACAAAGTTACAATAAAAACTCAAGAGTCTGGTATGTCTTTATAGTTTTCTATCAAAACTAACAACGAGATTTAGGTAACAGAGTATTAACTACAGATTACATTTACTGGAGATTAGAGGAGAGCAAACGAGTCATTAGTGTTCAAGTCTTAATATACATCAGACGCACCAGAGACGGATAATTAAAGACATGACACGAGACAGGACCAAAAAAAAAGTACTCTGTTCTCTCGTGGCTAACAAGATGACCTCCATGAAGATCCACCATTCTAGCAACAGGATACAGCCTCTGTGCCAATCTTCTCGCGTGACGTATCTGAGTAATGAACTAATAAACATTCTACAGCTCTAAATCTCACACCTTTATACCAACAAATAGCAAAATCCAGTGAGAGTCAGCACAAATTACAATTTTTTTTAAGAACGATAAAAACTTGAGAAGCCGTAACAAACCATTGAACAAAAATAATATGAATCAAAACTTGAATAATCCTGATTGAGCTAGATCTGCTAGAAACAAACAACAGTTGATTTAGGATATCTAGTGAACATAATTCAACCTGTTCGTAAAGCTTGCTAGGAAAAAACCATCTATCAATTATCCCATAGATAAATCGATCGACGTTCTCAAAGGAAATTATCCTATAGATAAATTGATCGACGTTTGCTCGGATCAACAAGCGAAAGTTGAAATACCGAGATCCTATGCTATAATTTAAACAATCGAAAATTGATAGATTGTTGCTAAGTTGAGTTCTAATATACCATATAACTTTAGCTTCTATATATAACTATAATCGTGATTACCTGAATAGAAACCCTAAGTTTAGTGCCTTCTTAATATTGACTTAAACCTCAATCAATCGAACAACTGTCTTGTTCACTCTTGCTATTTTATTTACATTAATTGAACATAGCTTAATCACTGCTGATTTGAATCTATTGTGTACCCTAGCTCCGTAGATTCGATCTCTAAGTAATACAATTGAACCTCTTATTTGAGAGAATAAATTCACTCGTTAGGAGGTAATTTGAGTAATATCACTTCAATCTTGTATAATAATCACTTACGCTCAGAGAACCTTGAGTTTCAGTAAAGATATGTTGCTTTATCTCAGCATTGCGGGGACCATCACTCTCCTTAAATTGGTCATGAATATCAAGCCACATTTGACGAGCAGTATCAAGATACATAATGCTCTTATCGATTGACTTCTCCACTGCATTCACAATCCAAGTGCAAACAATATTGTTGCATCTTGACCAAGAAGCAAAATCCGGATGATTCTCAGGCAATTTCGGATAAGATCCATCAACAAACACCGTCTTATTTCTAGCTCCTAAATCCATAATCATCATTCTACGCCAAATGTTGAAGTTACCTAAACTAGCTAGCTCAGACACAAGAGAAATACCAGCATGATCGGCACTGTGGACATAGAGCGGATTCGAATTCGGATCTCGAAGCGAAGCTATTTCATCCGATCTAACCATCGGTGGATTCTGTGTTGACGCCGGTGCCGGACTTGAGTTAACAGCATTCACATATGAGATCGGCATGATGGAGAGACGAAATCGATCAAAGATTGTGAGGTCAAATAGTCAAGAAAGCGACTGTATCACAGAAAACACAAATCGAACACAAATCGAAGGTCAATGAAACGAAGAAAAAGTAAGCAGAATCGCAAGAATCACCGAAACAAAGTGATAGATCTCGAAAAATTCCAGACAGACACCGATTCGAAGAAGATGATAAACGAAATCGATGAAAAACGAAGCAGGAAACGAGAGTTTCACTATTATGATACCATATTCGGGCTTGAGCTCAAGAAGAGTAGAGAGAGTTTGTTACGATCAAATGAAAATGTATTATTGGCGAGACCAATCAAAAAAAATTGACCACTGAATGACAGACAAAAGGGACATGATTATTTCAAGTTTTGTTTGATTCTGTTACCGTTTCTTCTGCTGTTATTATACCGTTTCCCTAAATATATATATTTTTATTTCTGAGGAACTAAGCCGAAGATGGATCAAGGCATTTGTCCTAACCAGACTAGTGTAATGTACAAACCAGATTTGGTTATCTGCTAATTTGTCAACAAGACAATGATAACGAATCCAAATAGAAGCGCCTACATTGCTGCAACGGTGAAAATAACACAGATTCTCCGACTATCTTTATAACGACGATACAGTCAAGCATTTGAAACTGTTTTGGTCATCCGATACATTAAACGGCGAGCATTACAACATCCAAGAATCTAAAAACAGAGGAAAGCGAAACTCAAAAAGGGACTTTGTATCCCAAAGATGCAGAGCATTCTGTATATCCGAGGCTAGACCGTCATTACTACTTCTTTCTCCGTGATGCCTCTGTCTCGTGACAAGACTCTTGTCTTAGTCCCTGCAAATGCGCAGCAAAACATCAGCATCAAATTGTGTTGAATTATTTAGGGACATTGTGGTTTCATGGCTGGTAATCATATGGAAAATAGAGATATTTCTTTGCGAATAAACACCACTAGAAACAAAGAGAGACCAACCCCTACAGTGGAAATCTTACATATGTACTAATGGATCCATGAGAAGTTGATTCTTTAATCTTTTATCTTAAGGGGTTGAAACTATTAGCCACAGAGAATTATAACATCTCTGACGATTCCAAAAGATTTTAAGACATACGCTACTAAAACAAAAACTATATCTTTGCTACATTTAATTTTATCCACAACCATTACGCATCTGTTGAACAAAACAAGGCCACGTACCAGGACAATATAACAAAGTAGTTTGGAAGAAGATTACTTACCAGTACTTAATCAAGCCATCCCAGCCACAAGTTGCAACTTTGCTCTGTTCCAGAGGATGCCACTCGGCTCCAATGCATACTCCGTTGTGGCACTTAAGAGTCTTGAATACTCTGCAGCTCTTCCAGTCCCAAAACCAGCACTTACCCTCACCATCTCCCGACATTACAAACCGCCCATCTGGCGAGAAATTAACTTGGCATGCATAACCGGCGACAATGTGCCCTGCAAACCTCTTCTTCTTATTCAGCTGAAACCTCTCCCGGGTACCGTAGATCAGAATCTGGTTGTCCAAGCTCTGCGCCGCAAGCCACTTCCCATTCGGGTGAACAGAAATGGCAGGCATGGAGTGCATATGAGGCTCACTGATATACTTGATAACCACCGGTATACCAAACTCCCACACACGGAGAGACTTATCATCACTCGATGTCACAAACCTCCTGTTGTTGTCCACAAACGTGATTGTATTAACCGCACCCAAGTGCTGATCATACTCTTGAGTAATCTCACCCGAGTTAATATCCCACTGCACTATCTTCTTATCGCTCATCCCCGCCAACAAAATGTTCTGCTTGTCATCATCAGGATTCAGCTTCACCACATAGGGAATCTTCCCAGTGGAGAAAGTCGATATAACTTGGCCAGTCTCCGTGTCCCAATACTTGATGTTCTTATCATACCCAGCAGTCAAGAACTTAGTCCCATCATTAGAGAAACAAATATCCCTCACAGCTTTACCGTGACCCATGTAAGTCCTCATACACTTACCAGAGTTGTACACATCCCAAATCTTAACCTTGCAATCCATACCTGCGGAGAGAAGCAAATGCCCATGCTTTGGGAAGAACCTAATAGCAGAAACACCTTTCGTGTGACCACTCCATGTATGAACCAAACGCTTCGGAATGTAGCAATGATCGTTGTTAGCCTTTGCATCTTTAGGAGCTTCGATCCATGACCTCCCTTGATAATCTTTATCCTCCTTGCCGTGGAAAGTGCTCTTATCCGTGTAAGGCTCTCCTTTAGCTTCTCCCTGCTGACTCTTCTCCTCCTTCTTCTTGGCATGATCCTCTGCGTACTTCTTCTGCTCCTCAGTCAACTCTCCCTGAACAACCTCCTTCTTCCTCGACCAAGGACTCTTCCTATTCTTCAAAAGCCACGCCTCCGTCGCCGGATTCTCCGCCTCCGCCTCGAGCTCCTCCCTCTTCTCCTCCCCTCCCCTCTCCTCGACCTTCCTCCTCTTCTGGTCGCTCTGCTTGATGTTGTAAACCGAGACGCCGTCGTTCCGCCTCAACGCCTCCCCGTCGCCGACGTAGTTCGTCCCGGAGGGGTCCGCCGCGTAGCCGTACTTCTGGAAAGTGCTGTACTGCTCGTCGAAGACGAAGGACCCGATCGAGGCGTCCTCCACGAACCCTAGCTTGTGGTTCCGCATCCCCTGCGCGATCCCGTCTTTCGCGTAGGGGTGAGCGGGGCCGTAGATCGGAGCCCAGAGCTGCTCGTAGGTGGGGTTGAACGCGACGGCGTGCTGCGTCGGGTTGATCGGGTTCGATCTGGAGTGGTGAGCGTTGGACACCGTGAGGGCGAGCGCCGTGTCGTCTACCTCCGGGGCCGATGATTTCGCCTTTAGCATGCGAGGCGGTGAAGATTCAGGCGAAGAGACGGTTTCTCCGTCGTAGGATTGAATCAGATCCATCTCTCGATTTTGATTGATAGATTTGCGCCACACTGTTGTTCTGAGAGTCTTTTTTTTAAGGGTTTCAGAATTGCCTTTTATTGCAATTTTGTGAAACTTGAAGGATTAAAAACCCTAACGTTTGTTTGTTTTTCACATTGACCCCGCTGGTGTGTTTGTTTGACATTTACGTCCCTTTATCTTACTCGATAAAGACTACTAAACATTAGTACTCCAATTTAAAATCACAGCAAGTCAAACCGAATAAAACCGAAAAGCAACATTTAACGTTTCTTCGGTTGACGGTGGTGAGATCAAACATAGCGAAATGTGTGTTTTCTTTTGCTTCTCGTTGAGTGAGGTCAATGATGTTCTTATTCATCAAAACACACAGATAGATACAAATTAAACTATTCTTATTTCAACTCTACTTGTTTGTTGTGTCTAAGAGTATTTCCAATGTAAATTTTATGTTTTTTTTAAAATAGACTAATTCCATAATGAAATGAAGTTTATTCTAATTTTATTCTATTTTTAGTAATGAACAAAATATAAATACATTATTTTATTTATGGATCCGTTTTTAATTCATTATATAGTGAAAAATAAAGTAAAGTTAAAGTATTGTTACTTTAAACTTTACTAGATTCTGGTGTATTTTTTGTTTTAATTTTTTTTTAGAAATTTAATTTTCACATTTGTGTTTTTTTTGTAATCATATTTATTAAATATGTATAAATCTTAATCAAAATCTAATTTATAAAATAATAGTAATTTAAAAGTTGATCCGGTATACGCTCGGTTCTTTGTAATCATCTGTTCATATGCTTGTTTTTTTGTAATCATATTTGTCTATTCTATTTGATTCGCTCTTTCGAAATACGGGTTTGTTTCCGAAACAAATCAAATTTATTTGATATAAATTTTTATTTATTTGATTATTTATCTATATTTAAATGTTACAAAAAACCATTATAATTTGTTTAACGTTTTTAATAGAAATGATTTTGATGATGAAATATAAAATCATGTTTCTTATAAAGGAAACCAACTAATTACAACACTTAGGTACCTGCTGTCAAATTATATTGTGGCATCAACCATGAAAAATATGATTACTTAGCATTAATTGTTGTATATATATTAGTCGAGCATACATTAGTCATTTATTTATTTCCACACTCTCAAATACACTGTTTATTTTACAAAAAAAAACGTCGACTATTATATGTGTATGAGTAAAGCAGGTCTTGAAAATATTGGAATTTTTATCAATACTCCTTAATGGACTTGAAATTGGTACAGACTTTGGTTTAGCCAAACCGCTTAGTTACACATAAAAATAAGATTAAAAGAGACCGTGGAGACCACGTGAGCAAAGTTATAAATTGCTCTTTACCGATTTAAAAGGAGGGGAGGTTATAAAATATTTGTATTATCGATTAGCAGTTATTTGAGCAGTTTATTTTTTAAAAAATAGATCATGTGGAGAAAAAAATATGTTGAACTAAACCTATATCAATAGGTCAAAATTGGAGCAGAGTTTAAGATGTCTTAAAAACTAATCCAACTGTTTGATCAGAAAAAAAAAAAAAACTAATCCAACTTTATTTGTTTTCTTTATGTTTTTTTGTTTACATTTTCTCTAGTTCTTCTGATATAAAGATTGATTTTTAAATAAACTATATTTTGTTCGAGTGAAAATATTAAAAACTAAACAAACATGTAGTTTGTATATTTATGAAATAGAAATATAAGTACACACATAGAGGCATATTTAAAAAAGAAAGAAAAAAAAAGAATATTTGATTACAATTTCCTTGTAAACATCAGCATTAATTTACTAGAGAGGCAACGGTCGTTGTCCATAGACTAATAATTTAGTATATAATAATGCTTCAAAAAGTTTATCAAAAGATGATATCCCTTAGTCTCTCTTCTATCCTTGATGGATCGATACCGATCCGACATATGATGGCCTGCAAATTTTCATTTAGGCGATTATTATCGAAATTATTATCAAAAGTAACGTGACACTGACACATGCATGTGCTTGTGTCCACATAATATGTGTGGGTGGATGCGTACTAATACGTACCTGAGCAGTGATTGTGTAAGTGATCTTATCATTCAAGTTCTGAAGATTAGCATTCATAACTTGAGCTCCTTCTTCTTCAAAAACACTTACAAGCTCATGTAGCATTACTCTTTTCATATTCAGATCCATAATCAGATTCATATTTATGATCGAGCCCCGCGAACAAATGCTGAGTTTCGGCAGAATAAACGACGACCCTTCAGAGTGATTCCCCACTTTTCCTAACAAAGTCTTTTTCTTCTCCCTCAATTTATTTACCTTCTCTTTTAATTGTATCATGTATGATGCCGAGTGGTCTATAAGTTGAGGCACCGGTAACTGTTACAGCCAACAAAAAAATCTTTTAAGTTAAAAACTTTCGTGTTTTTTTTTTTTGCATGAATGTGTTTATAATGATCGATATGTATACATAGCTAGAACGTAAAAAAGCCAATAAGTAATCACTTGTTTTTAGGTTTGCACTATAAGAGAAACAGACCCTATGAGTGGGAGAAACATGAGAAGAGAGTGTAAAGAAGAGATGTTTCATGCGCATTCGCCGCTCTTTCTCTCTGAGGTTTCGCTGTTCCTTCCACGACATTGAGCTTCCTTCTCCTAATTCTCTTCCCCTCTGCCTCCTCATTTAATTTCTTTTTGTTTTCTTTAAGCTTTTATGTTACTTTGTTTCTCTCTTTTCAAACCCAACTCATCACTCTATATATATAAAGACATAATGAGAGAGCGACAGATGAGAGTCGCAAATCTCAATTTTGATAGAAAGAGCTCGGAAGTTTAAAGGAAAGTGGTGTTTTTCCAAAGGAATCCATGGTACTTGTGATTGCGTCCATGAGCTTACACACTACTTAATAACGTGCTTAATTATTCTTTTCTACTAAGTAAATTTTACTTATACTTAGCAATTTTCACTCTTAGAAGTTCGAGATACTAATGTTTCCGAAAATAGATTATTCATCCGCAAAGTAAAATATATGGCTGAGTCTGGAGACATTTCTAGGACCTTGGCTACATGGTATTTATTTTTGGGCTTTTTGCAAAAGTAACTCAAAACTTGGAGTCAAACAGAAAACTAACCTTTTCTTTTGACTCATTTTTTTTTGAGATTTTCACCCCACACCTGCATTTTATCTACGAAAATGCCATTAACTTTTTTTTTTTTTTGTTTTTCGAAAATGGCTTCTTTACTGTCTCAACCTCATCTTCTTCAATTATTTACAACAGTGCCACTACCATGAATAGTTCAACAACCTTGTACTAACTGTTTGGAGCTTTTAATGCCCTTTAATGCACGTAAATCTCTTTACACTCTCTCTGTTTGAATTGTTATGAACTAAAAACAACATTTCTTTCACTTTCTCTCCATATTCATCCAAAAAACTCAAGCTTTTGATTCAAAATATTTTATGGTTGACAGAGCCATATTTCTTTCGTTTTGACTTACGGTTGCTTTCGTTTGAGGTTCTGGGTGGTTGGAGAAGACCCTGTGTGCAAACGAAGTCATCTCACCTAGTTTAAGGTACGAATTTGAATTTTTTTGAAGATCTGTTCACGTAGAAGACTTACTAGTAAGTCATCTGTATGTAGAAGACTTACTGATAAGTCTTCTGGTCAAACGGACGACTTAAACTAAGTCGTCCGGCTTTGTTTGTTAAAAAAAAAAACTCCAGACGACTTATATATAAGTCGTCTACGAGAAACGGGCTAGTTTTGCATTTGACCGAATCGTGTCAGATCTTTGACTATTTCTGGACGACTTATAATTCAGTCGTCTCTGGGAAAGTTAAAATTTCAATATTTTATTAAACTAGATGACTTACGTGTAAGTCGTCTTAGGTTAGTTTTGTAATTGAAAAATAAAACTTCATCGTTTAACTTTTACCAGACGACATAATATAAAGTCGTCCTGACAGAAGACTTAATTTAAAGTCGTCCGGGGAAAGCAAAGTCGTCCAGAATTTTTCCCAATTTTCTGGTCAAACCTTGCTTATCCCGGACGACCTTAAATTAGGTCGTCTAGCTGGACGACTTTCAATTAAGTCGTCTGGAGAAAGTTAAATTTCAAGTTTTATTTTTCAATTACAAAACTAACCTAAGACGACTTACACGTAAGTCGTCTAGTTTGAATAAAATATTGAAATTTTAACTTTCCCAGAGACGACTGAATTATAAGTCGTCCAGAAATAGTCAAAGATCTGACACGAGTCGGTCAAATGCAAAACAAGCCCGTTTCTGGTAGACGACTTATATATAAGTCGTCTGGAGTTTTTTTTTTAACAAACAAAGCCGGACGACTTAGAATTAAGTCGTCCAGTTTAATTTTAAATTGCAAAAGTGACCTCTTTAGACGACTTACCTTTAAGTCTTCTGGACGACTTATTTCGAAGTCGTCTGCGGCAATGTTTATTGAACTTCTTCATTTTCTCTATATTTACTAATGTGTTTTATTTTGAATATTTGCAGATGATTTGTCAGTTACATGCAGTTTATGGAGAATGGTTGTTGAGAGATTGCCGTTGGGATTTTGTGGTTGATGATCTCAAAGGAGCAAAATTGTTTTTATTGAATGAAGATTCAACACATGCTGAACTTGTTGCAATGGCTCAAGAAGATTATAACCTGGACATGAGAACAGTGACTGTGGAGATTAGCTACTCATTACCAGCAGAAATGATGATGGCTCCAGGCAGTCCTCCCATTCATGTTACAAGTGATAGACAAGTTCGAAACTTGCTCGAGATACTCAAAACGCATAGAGTATGTCTTTGTGTATCAAGCCGCAGCAAGGTGGAAACGGTTTCAGAGAAAAGGGATAATGATGAAGCTGGTGAATGGGAAGAAGATGTTGGTGATGATGAAGCTGGTGAATGGGAAGAAGATGTTGGTGATAATGATGAAGCTGATGAATGGGAAGAAGATGTTGGTGATAATGAGTTTGTTGAAGATGAAAATCAAGATGGGGAGGAGGAAAATGGGGAGGAGGAAAATGGGGAGGAGGATGCTGATAACTCTATTGTTGGTGAAACGGATCAGAATGGTGGGGATTACAGTCTTTATGGAAAGGTTCAAGATGAGGACGAGGAAGATGATGATAATATTTGTTTTGAAGAAATGGAAAAGACATATGCTAAGACAAATGCTATTGAAGGAGGAAAATCGGATGGTACCAGTATCTATGTCAACCAGAGTTTTGTTAGCAAGGATGCACTGCTTTCAGAGCTGTGGTTGGTAGCAGTGAGGGGTAGGTTTTCTTTCAGAATATACAAATCAACGAAAACTCTCCTTGTGGCAACATGTCGGGTTAGCGGTTGTGGATGGAAGATCAGAGCGAGTGTGAAACATGGGACAAACACGTTTTGGGTAACAAAGTATGTGGAAAAACATTTATGCTCAGTGGGAGACCGAATCGCTCAGCGGAGACACTGTACTCCGAAGTATGTTGGTAGTCTTTTCATTGATCGTGTTGGAATCATTGATGGGATAACTCCGCAGCATATCACTGATGCAATGAGGAACATGTTTGGCATGGAGCTTGATTACACCACTTCATACAGAGCACTGTTATATGCACAAACATTGGTGAGAGGATCAGCAGAAGAAGGGTATTCGCGTCTGGCATCATATCTCGAGCAAATCTCCATTGCAAATCCTGATTCTATCACGGCTATAGAACTTGATTCTATGAAAAGATTTAAGTATCTATTTCTCTCTTTTGGAGCTTCTATAAAAGGTTTTAAGTATCAGAGAAGGGTCATTGTGGTGGATGGAACTCACCTAAGTGGAAAGTATGGAGGTGTTATGTTAGTTGCAGCCGCACAAGATGGCAATTTTCAGATATTCCCATTGGCTTTTGGGATCGTGGATGCTGAAGATGAACCTTCTTGGGAATGGTTTTTCACAAAATTGGCTAGTTGTATATCTCATGACAAGCCTCTGGTGATAGTCTCCGACCGGCACGCGGCCATTAAAAGTGCGTGTGATAAGGTGTTTCCTTGGGCAACTCGAGGAATATGTTATTATCACCTTCAAGATAACATTGTCAAAAAGTTTAAAGGGAAACATCTCATGTACTTGGTGAAAGGGGCTGCTTATGCTCACACGGTTTACGATTTTGACCGGTACATGGCTGAGATACGGAGTGCAAACCCGGAACTTGCAACGTATTTGGAGAATGCCGACGCCAGCCTATGGTCAAGGGTTTATTGTAAGGGGAACAGGTACAACATAAAAACAAGCAACATCGCTGAATCTATTAATTCCGCACTGAAGCGAGCAAGAGGATTTCCGATTCCGTTCCTGCTGGAGTTCATAAGGCAGAAGTTAGGAAAATGGTATTGGAAAAGGAGACAAGATGCATTGAGTCTCACAACTCAACATAGCCGGGGTGTTGAATACTTGCTTGCTGTTCGAACAGAGATAGCGGATACGATGACGGTCCAACCAATTGATGGATGGCGATTCTTTGTCAAAGGTGGCAAAATGGAATGTGTGGTTGATTTGGAACATGCAAAGTGTGATTGTGGTGTCTATGGAGTGGAGAAAATACCTTGCTCTCATGCTATAGCTGCTGGAACACATATTCGTTTGCATATCTCCACACTTGTATGTCCAGTGTACTCAAAGAATTATTTGTATGCAGGATACTCAGAGAATATATATCCTATCGTGTCACAACATATTGAGGAACGAGAATGCTTTCCTCCAGACGTAAAGCGTGGTCCGGGGAGACAGAAGAAATCAAGATGGCAATCTTGGTTGGAGCTATCTAGGATGAGAGGACACAAACCCAGGAAGAAACACAGGGCAAGGAGATGCTCAAACTGCAAGGAAACTGGCCATACGAAGCCACAATGTACACAACCAGTTGATTAGTTGTCCAGACGACCTAACTTTAAGTCGTCCAGTCTTGATTACCCGTCTAGACGACTTATATATAAGTCGTCCAGTGTATTTTATTTTTAGACTACCTTCTACTAAGTCGTCCAGTGTATTTTATTTTTAGACTACCTTCTACTGAGAGATAACATATTTTTAGACTACCTTCTACTGAGAGATAACATATTCCAAAATGTAGATCTTTGTTACGTCATTGTTCTGGACGACTTATAATTGTTCTGGACGACTTATAATTGTTCTGGACGACTTATAATTGTTCTGGACGACTTATAATTGTTCTGGACGACTTATAATTGTTCTGGACGACTTATAATTGTTCTGGACGACTTATAATTGTTCTGGACGACTTATAATTGTTCTTATAATTGTTCTGGACGACTTATAATTGTTCTGGACGACTTATAATTGTTCTGGACGACTTATAATTGTTCTGGACGACTTATAATTGTTCTTATAATTGTTCTGGACGACTTATAATTGTTCTGGACGACTTATAATTGTTCTGGACGACTTATAATTGTTCTGGACGACTTATAATTGTTCTTATAATTGTTCTGGACGACTTATAATTGTTCTGGACGACTTATAATTGTTCTGGACGACTTATAATTGTTCTGGACGACTTATAATTGTTCTTATAATTGTTCTGGACGACTTATAATTGTTTCTTATAATTCAAAAGCATAATTGTTCAAAAAGAAAGAAAGCATAATTGTTCTTATAATTCATGAAAGAAAGCATAATTGTTCAAAAGACATAACCATAATATAAAAAACATTAAACTTGAAGAGATTAAGAAAGCAAAGACGTTAATCAAACATCTGTGGCTCATTCAACATGTACCAATCGATGTAAGGAATCTGAACATCAGCCACCTTGGCCTCTGCGCGCACAAGTTCGAAATCTAGCTGCTTCTTTTTCTCTTTGCTAAATGGGTTCTTCTTGAAAAGTTCATTCATGAGTTCCAGCTTACCTTGTATGCGCGACACTTCAAGCTCTTCAACATGTTTCTTGGCGATGGCATCATTTAGTTGCTTGTACATAAAGAGCTTGGCTCGGTAATGCTCAGTGGTCGCCTCAACTCCCTTGTTGAATGCCTCTTCTAGAGAAGAACCATGATCTTCAACCATGGGAGCCTTGAGTTTAAGGTCTTTGTTGAATGCCATACTGAGATTTTGATCTGGATGTTAATAGATCGAAATTATTAGAAACGGATAGATCTAAACAAAATTTATATAAAACGGATACAAAGAAAAAGGATAGATCTACTTACTTAGCTAATATTGGGAGAGACTAAATTGGAGAAGAAGAGAGATGATAGTAAGAGATGAAATCTGTTAACTATGAGTCATGTCTTATATAGAAGAGGATGTGATCGAAGAGTCATGTCTTTTCACATTCCTAATAAACTTTTCAAATTACTAATCGAAATTAATATATTAAAAAGAATTTAAAGTCGTCTACAAATATTAGAATTTAAAGTCGTCCCAGCTGGAAGACCTTCCAGACGACTTATTTGTAAGTCGTCCAGCTGGAAGACCTTCCAGACGACTTATTTGTAAGTCGTCCAGCTGGAAGACCTTCCAGACGACTTATTTGTAAGTCGTCCCAGCTGGAAGACCTTCCAGACGACTTATTTGTAAGTCGTCCAGCTGGAAGACCTTCCAGACGACTTATTTGTAAGTCGTCCCATGCTTTAAAAGATTAGTCAAAATCATAAAAACTTTAAAAGTTTAAATGTAATATCATTTACACTAATCTGATAAACACTAGAATAACATACATGCCCACGAATCTAATCATACATGCCCACGAACTTATCACCATCCACATTTTCTTTCAAATGCTGATCAAGAAGCTCCGTCCATATATCCAGCGCCATTTTATCCCTCATATTCTTCGCGTTGGCCCTAGCAAAGTCTTTAGAGTTAAAGGGGACTCCAAGAGCATGACATTCAATGTACTTTAGAGCGTACACGCCACAATCACCATTGTTGGCCGTGGGTACATCTTGTCTCTCATATGTGTATGGCTCCAACCCGTATTTGACCCGTATTTCGTCGGTGGGAGCGCACTCAACAAGCAGATAAGGGACCATCTCGAGAAAAGGCTGCATTATGTCATCCCATGCTTCTGGTGCCGTAGCTGAAGGTATGCTGTCCCAGACGACTATGTGCCTCTTAGGGATCGATATCCAAATAGCAACCCAATGAGCGTTCTTCAAGTTCACTGGCGCATAGATATCATCAATGTCCTCCCCCCACACCTTCTTTGATTGGCAAAATGAAGGTATTGATCCGTCATAAAAATTCCACGCCCCACCAGGTAGAGCTCTTCCTAAACCTTTGTGATCAGGTACGGATAATTTGAAGAACTCATACTGGTCTCTCCAAGACTGGGAAAAGTTGTGATCCAGGAAGCACATTCGCTCGCTCCTGAAAGCTTGTGGGTTCTCTTGATACCTCTGCCTCAGCAAATTAATCCAAGCATCTATATGCTGCAAATAAAATAATACAAGTTAGAAGATACCAGACGACTTAAATATAAGTCGTCTGGAAAGTCGTCTACGTGGACGACTTTGTAGACGACTTTCCAGACGACTTATCTTTAAGTCGTCTGGTAAATATAAGTCGTCTGGAAAGTAGTCTACTTGGACAACTTTGTAGACGACTTTCCAGACGACTTAAAGATAAGTCGTCTGGAAAGTCGTCTACTTGGACGACTTTGTAGACGACTTTCCAGACGACTTTCCAGACGACAAAGATACAAGATAAGCAGAAGACTTACGCAGTCTTCCAGCCATTCTCTGGCAGTCCGGAGGATGTGATACCACCAAGTTCGTGATGTACGTGGTTTTTCATCATGCTTAGTGAAATAATGACTGCAAACAATAAAGCAATCACTTACGGATCAGAAATAATCAGTTTTGCTAGACTAAATCAAGCTATTATGGGTAAAGCAATCACTTACGGATCAGTTTTCAACCAACCAGCGAGTTCCTTCAACTTAGGTTTGTTTGCTGGCTGAAATGGATTATAGGCTGCCACTTTATCTTTATTTTTCTCTGCCGTATAAGGAGATATCTGCGTGGGAGAAGGTTTCCTCGCTCGTTCACTCCTTCCACGCACAGAAGCAGTGGGAGCTATTTTGTCCAATACAACCAGGCTCGGTTGTTGTACGGTGGAAGCGACGCTCGGTTGTTGATCGGTGGAAGCGACGCTCGGTTGTTGATCGGTGGAAGCGACGCTCGATTGTTGATAGGTGGAAGCGACGCTCGGTTGTTGATCGGTGGAAGCGACGCTCGGTTGGTCAGTGGAAGTGACAGCAACAATCTCTTTGGAGGAGACACCATCTGCTTTATCCGGCAAGATCTTATTTCCCGCGTTCGCCTCATCGCGAATTTCTCTCTGCATTAAAAGTTGCACACTAGTTAACCCTGAGACGACTTAAATAAAAGTTGTCTGGACGTCTAGTTGACCATGGACGACTTAATTTTAAGTCGTCCATGGTCAACTAGTCGTCCAGACAACTTACATTTAAGTCGTCCAGGGTCAACTAGTCGTCCAGACAACTTACATTTAAGTCGTCTGGAAAACTAGTTAACCCTGGACGACTTAATTCTTGTTGGGAGAGGATTTGATACTAACCTCGGATTGTTTGGCTTGAGGGGTAGGTTGTTTCTTTTGAAGAGTACGCTTTTTGGTTTGAGGAAGAGGCTTTTTGGTTTGAGGAGTAGGCTGTTTCTGTTGAGGAGTAAGCTGTTTCTTTTGAGGAGTAGGCTGTTTAGGCTGTTTCTCTTGAGGGGTAGCCTGATTGGTGACACCAACCTTCTTCTCCATAGTTTCCACCCTATCGGACAACTTCCTAATCTCCTTGATGCACTTCCTAAACCCTTCTTTCATGCAGTCAACTAGCCCTTCTTTCATGCTGTCAACTACGTCCTTGAACATATTTTCCAACTCCTCTCTAGTCACCCAACTAGCCTCTTCTCTAGCCTCTTCTCTAGCCTCTGTAGGAGCCTCTGTAGGAGCCTCTTTACGAGCCTCTGTAGGAGCCTCTGTAGGAGGCTCTTTAGGAGCCTCTTTAGGAGCCCCTTTACGAGCTTTCTTCAGAGGTCTTGGATTGTCTTCCTCCTCCTCCACCACAACCATCTCTATCTCTTTGGTTTTCTTAGTACCAGTGACTTCCCAGCAATCCTTGGTCCACTTCCACGGTCTCCGATCATACATGACTTTAATGATGTTCTCCGCGGGCACGTCCTCAACCTCAGAGTCCCATTTTGGCCACATTTCACTAATGTCCTTCTCAACAAAGTTGATCACGCGGGTCTGCAGTAAATAGAAGAATCGAGTTAGATATTTGAAAAAAGACTAAATAGACGACTTAATTATAAGTCGTCTGGAAGGTCGTCCAGCAGGAAGACCTTCCAGACGACTTATATATAGTCGTCTACTAAGTCGTCCAGCTGGAAGACCTTCCAGACGACTTATATATAGTCGTCTACTAAGTCGTCCAGCTAGAAGACCTTCCAGACGACTTAATTAAGTAGATACCTGTCTCAAGATAGCTTCTTTCATTGATCTGCGGCCTCTGCTGCCCCCGTAAGCCAGTATCGGTGGAGACGGACTGTTTCCTCTGGGACCACCAATACTAGCTCCCAATTCCGGCATAGCTGTGTACACCCAGACCTGAAGAACTTGTATAAACCCATCCACGGTGTAACAGCCAGTAATATCTTTGTTCCACAAAGAGTCCATCAGCACCTTAAACGCGACTCTCCCCCATGGATAATTCTCAAACCGTTCTAAATCCATCACTAGCCTTGCCAGACTAGATCGTGTAGCGGTTGAAAACTTTCTCCCTTCAATGAATCCAGTGAAGATGGAAAGGTACGCGAGCCGCTTGCGATCTTCCGTGGACCAATCCTCGCATCTCTTCAGTGCTGCTATTATCTGATCAGTAGTTGGCCCAGCTTCCAGATGAACTCCCAGCATCGCCCAGAAAGAAACCATCTCTTTGGTAACTTCACATTTTGGTGTCTCAAGGTCCTCGATGTACTCGCAGTTTAGACCAGTGAGGTTTTCAAACTCTAACAGTGAAAACCTCAAAGGTTCTGGACCAACGAGAGACCACATCTCATACTTCTTCTTAATGTCCAGCTTGAAACTGAGCATGTAGTGAACCAGCCTTGAAGCCCAACCAAATCCCTGCTCCTTGAACTTGATGAAAACTCCCAAACTCGACTCCTTGAGCTCTTCAAATTCTTCATCAGTAAGAGCTTCCCTAAGAGCAGTATGCAACTTGTTATTATCCGTATGATACGAAATGCTATTGTGGGCTTCTGGCTCTTCCCCTAATGTGTATAACCTACGGGGGAGTTCTGGAATATCCATCCTTTTTGTCTGCAAGAACACACAGAAAAGTCAGAACACAAGCTAAATCAATCACGCCTTAATTGTAACTCCAGACGACTTAGTAGACGACTTAGATATAAGTCGTCTGGAAAGTCGTCCAACTGGACGACTTAGTAGACGACTTAGATTTAAGTCGTCTGGAAAGTCTTCCAACTGGACGACTTATATTTAGGTCGTCTATTAAGTCGTCCAGTTGGAAGACTTTCCAGACGACTTAAATTACAAGTCTTCCAGTAGAAAAATTAAGCGGACCTGATTAGTAGCAGAAGGAGTACTCGTCATTGCGGTTATAGATCTGAAAAAATAAACGTGAAACGGTGAGAATGAGTAAATTGATAGAGACAACGTTTTATGTTCATCTTTTCCTCGAGATTGATGACTTACCGGCGTTAGGGTTTACAGAGAAACGGCGCTACGGTTTACAGAGAAGAAGCGGCGGCGCTAGGGTTTAGAAGAAGCGGCGGCGCTAGTGTTTAGAGGAAGCGGCGGTGAGATAGTGTTGGTGAGCACGGTGGAGAGGGCGACGGTGGAAGCGGCGGCGCTAGGGTTTAGAGGAAGCGGCGGCGCTAGAGTTAGAAGAAGCGGCGGCGAGAACGGTGAGAATGAAGTGAGATAGATAGCCGACGTTGAGGACGATGGTTTGTTCGGAAATAGTGGGAATTCAAATCGCCTTTGATATCGCCGGTGAGAGAGAACTGTTAGGTTAGGGTTTCTAAATTTCGCGAAAAATGAACAAAAAAAAAATCACCTTATATATTGGGTAAATAATCCGGTTAGCTTTAAAAGTACGTTGGTAAAATTTAAGGTTTGGTCCGGTTTAGACGACTTATTCTGGCTCATAATGTACATCAGAAGACTAAATATTTAGTCGTCTGTTTACAGAAGACTAAATATTAAGTCGTCCCAGACCCTAAAATGAACCCCTAAACTAAAATGACTAAATTAACTAACTAACCACGTTATAAAATCAAATTATACTTCAATAGTGTTTAATATACACAGAAATGAACACGCTTATGTAATTTTAAAATTTTTCAAAAACGGTTTTAATGCTTTCCGAAATCTAACCCTAAGAACATATACAATACTACAACATATGTTGATGAAAGTTAAACTAAAGAATATCATGACTCACTACTTTCACTCATCTATGCTGAAAACAATTGAAATTTGTTATATCTTAATTTATATCTCTTAATACATATCTTAATTACATAATTCCCATTTTTCACTTATCAAAATATTTTTTACAAAATTTTTAAATTATGTTTAAGAATAACTGTCCAGACGACTTTCGAGGGGTAGAAACGTAAAAAAAATTCCGTTTTTTTGTTTGTTCACAAGGGGATAGTTGTAATTTCAATAGCCTTTTAGGTTACTTTTGCCTTTGACCCAAGTTGGGGTATTCTTTTGGGTTTGACTCCAAGTTTTGAGTCACACTTGGCAATTCTCCCTTTATTTTTTATCCGAGTACTTAAACTATATACTTTTGGTCCAGAGATGAGCTGCTAGAAAGTATATATAGTTTGTACACAGTTCTTATCAAAGACCATTTCAATGGCAAAATAGTCAGATGATCATAGACAAAAAAAAAAAAAAAAATTCCTTACAAAGTAGTATGTTTATTCAATATAAAGGAAATATTGTTTTGTATTCCAACAAATAGAGAAAGAGACACCACAACAAACCAATTCCATGTTCAGTTAATAAGGTGCACATATTTATTATCATATCACTGGTTAGAAAAGCTAAGACTATTCAATATGTACAAGGAAAGGACACAACCCTTATTAGTACTCAAAAAAAAAGACAAAACCAGTCCCTACTTAAATTAAGGACTAGAGCAGTGTTTGGCTGTGTTACGTACCAACATCATTCACCGAGACACTGTATTGTAACATCAAGAACTGAACGTCTACATGGAACGATCTAAAAGTTCACTAATTTAAAGATCCGACGACCAAATTGCGGGTGCATCGTATATATGGGTTTGGAATATGTTATGATTTCAGTTTCTAGTAGAGGATTAATAAAAGTAAGAAGGTTAAATCTGATAAAACCAATCCAAAATCGATCCAATCCAAACTAAAATGAAGAATATATACAGTTGGATTTTGATTATATCATATAAATTACATATGTCATTTTATAAAACTGCAGAATCTGTATATGGTAAACTGAATCGAACAAATCAAAAGAAAACTATATATAGACTATGCATAATATATAAAAGAAATTTTGATGACGCTATTTGATATATAAAAAATTATTTGTAAGAGTTCCTTATTTTATTTTTGATAATAGTTAAGTTTGATTTTGATTTTATTGATTCAAATAAGATATAAACTGTTGCCCTCTAAAATCTATTAACTTTTTAATTTAACTTTTTTATTCAGTAACATTGAAAAGTGAACTTGTTCTTATTTACTAGATGAGCATCATTTTCTGAATAAGTTTTTTGCTATCAATAAATATTTCATATAAATACTTAGGTAAAAACTAAAAATAAATACTCTGTTGTAAAGCTTTGGCATTAACATATTATGTATTCTTGTGAATCCTTTTTGTAAGCATAATCACAAAATGTAGTATAAATTCCAAACTAATTATTAATTTGTTTAAGAATCAAATAAAAATAAAAATGATTTCAAACTAAATCAAATAAAAGTAGGTATAAATTTTATCTGATAGCTATTTTATAGATACAAATAAATAGATCAAAACTTGACCAAAACTCGAATACCTTATAAAGAAAAAGGTGATGATTCCTAAAAACAAAATCCTCCTTGTGAAAATTCCCAGTGACGTACCTGGACGAAGTAAACTACTATAAACTGTATATTATCTATTTACTTTTTTTTTGTTAAAGGGTTTATGTATTTACTTATTATTATTTTGTTTTATGAGAGTGGGATTCATGATCCAATCGTCACATGACTATGGTTCCTGGTTCACTCGAAAGAGAACTTAAAAATGATGACTACAACTTAGTGGTTGACATTCTTTTTGCAGTGAATCGCAACTGATTTGATATTACTCTATAATCCGATTGGTCCGATCTCTTTATTTATATAAAGCCACGACACAATGAGCAGAAATAAAACTAGTGTAATACCAAATCATGTTAGCCGCAAAGAAATGAAGAATCTTATTTGCAAGTCGTCTTTCCTCATGTGTATATATATTTCGTCCAGTCTTCTGACCACTTTATTCGTTAAGTGCTAATTTTAGGCTTAGTGATTTTGTACATGTTTTTTATTTGTCCATAATATTTAAAATCCATCACAGAAAACTAGCTATTGCCCATATATAAAAATCAGCTCAGATTGATTACTGATTGACTACTACTTGAAAAACGTTAAATCCACAACCATCCATGTTTGATTCCGTAACTACGCACATGACCTCGAATTTCTATCTTTATCATGATTATTGCGCCACAAATTATTGGTAGCAGTATCGGAATACTGAGTCTACTTAACAACGGATCCGATCAAGGCCACGTAAAGTCAATTAATGGCCATATACATTGTTTTTTTTTTGGTAATCGGCCGGCCTGGTCACGAAATCATAGTACTATTTGATACATGTTGGATATTGTGCACGTCTAACTTTAATCGTTGATTATTATCGAATATGTTAGTCTTGCCGAAATTGTTGATTTGATTTTCTAATACAAAAGTATGATAAATAGAGGAAATTCTTGACCAACGTCAAACTACGTTTGAAGCTTTATAACAAATAAAAAACCCATAAAACTCCGACATAAATCAAAGCTAATTAAAATAAGATAACTACTTCAATACAAATAATAATAAATTGTTTAGTTTTAGGCTGCATGCATCGGATATTGACATATTGTTAGTAAATAACAAATCCATAAATCTTCAATCATTTTTCATTTGTAGTATATATAATTTTTTAAACAACGTAGTATATATGTCTAATAAACCAATTCTTTTGTGTGTTTTTCTTTCATGTCATAAATTACAAAAACAAATAATCAAATCATTTTAGGATAATTTTCATATTTACCATATTGTTGGTACCATTATTCATGTTTACCTTAAATAAAGAGACATTTTCAAAAATATCTTCTTCATTAGAAGGCAAAAAACTCTTATACCTATGGTCTATATATATAATAAATAATTATTTAATTTTTTTAAATACTTTTTTATGTTTTCGAATTATACTTTTTTAAATTCGAACTTTTTTATATATCTTTTTAATTACTTTTTAGAATTTTTTAAATCCTTTTGAAATTCAAAAGAAATTTTAAAAACTATTTTTTTAGATTTTTTAAAAATTATTTATTTATATAATTATTACAATCTTAAACTCCACATTCCACGAACCCTACCTTACCACTCAACTCTAAACCTTAAGTCTAGATTAGTTAATCTTAGAGTTATAAATGTTTTTTTCTTCCTTAAAAGTGAGGATAGAAGTGGCTAAGATAAACATGAAAAGTGGTATTAGAAATATAGTATTTTTGGTAATTTTCCATTATTTTCCGATTCTCCACCACATGGTTGATAACCACATCATCATCGTTAATTATAGCCATTGAAGTTTTTTTTTGTGCAAATGTTAAAGCCATTGAAGTTAATAAGCTCTCAATGATACATATTCTTAATTTACACAAGGGATTTTCATACATCTGTTGAAAGTAGAAAGCCTCAGAACATCTAACATGCATAGGCTCGATTAGTGCAATGTAACATCATTATACAATGAAACCTCTATAAATTAATAATGTTGGGACTAAACCAAAATTATAATTTCTTATTAATTTATAGAGATTATTAATTTATCGATATACTAATTGAACCAAAAACTCAATTTAGGACTATAAAATTATATTATTTTATAGAGATTTTTAGTGTATATTAGTTTATAGAATATTAATTTAGAGAGGTTATAATGTATTGCAATAGAACATAATTACTAGAAAAATAGCTTTATGAACTCAAAGCATCAAATGCCCATATCACAAAAGTAAGGGTTATAGTAAAAGAATACTCTGGCGACTATATAAATGAAAACTTTAGTTTAATTAATTTATATGGCAAATTTTGATGAACTCTGAAATGAAACCTAATTAAGATATCTAAGTACATATGTATAGATATAAGCAGTATAACGAACAGTTATGCGATGTCAGCCAAAAAAGGAGACAAATAATGCACAGTTATTCTACTTCTAGGCTGCATAATATTTCAGTTTCATATAAAACCATCGGGATTTAATGTATGCAGGGTCGTAGACAAGTTAGGTTTAAAACAAACCTATAATTATGATTTATGAATAGTAAACTTTCGAATCTGAACTTTGAAATTTTGTGTTTCTTTTTATCAATACTTGGGAAAAAGCATATCAAAAGATGATATCCCTTACTCTCTTTTCTATTCTTGATGGATCAATGCCGATGCGAGATATGATTGCCTGCAAATATTCATTTAGGCAATTAAAATCGTATATAGTCAATATGTCGTGACACATGCATGTGATGGATGTGTTCATACATATACCTGGGCTATGATGGTATAAGCGGTCCTATCATTCAAGTTCTGGACATTAGCACTCATAACTTGAGCTACTTCTTCTTCAAAAACTCTCATAAGCTCGTGTAGCGTTAATCTTTTCATGTTAACACTAATAATCAGGTTCATCTCTATGATCGAACCCCGTGAATGGATACTGAGTTTTGGCAAAAGAGACGACGAAGATCCTTCTGGGTGACACCAGAGTTCTTTTCCTACCAGTGCTTTTTTCTTCTCCTTTAAATATTTTACCTTCTCTTTCAGTTGGATCATGTATGATGTCGATTGATCTATAAGTTGAGGCACTGGTAACTGCTGGTGCCAATTAAAAAAACACAAGTTACATATTACTCTACAGTCTCTTTTTTTCACTTTTTCGCATGAATTTGCTCATGATCAGTATATAATACAAACATAAAATCCTATTTGCATCACTTGTTAGGTCATACACACCGAATAGAACCCATGTACAACTAGAGAGAGAGAGAGAGAGAGAGAGAGAGAGAATCGAACCCTACGAGTGGGAGAAACATGGGAGGAGAGTAAACAGAAGAGATCTTTCATATGCATTCGTCGCCCTTTCTCCCTGAGGTTTCGTTTTTCCCTCAACGACAATGAGCTTCCTTCTCCCATTTCTCTTTCCATTCTTTTTTTTGTTCTCTTAAGCTTTTATGTATGCTAGTATGTTTCTCTTTTTGTTTCACTCCACATCTCTCTATATATATAGAGAAAGAGAGAGTAATTATAGTTCTCAATTTTGAGAGAACAAGCTGCGTAATTGTAGTAGAAAGTGATATTTTCCCAAGAAAGTCATGGCTTTAGTATTTGCGCCCGTGAGCTTACACACTGCTTAATAATGCTTTTTTACATATGTATTTGGTACCAGGATCTAGCTAGTTTTCATGGATTAAGTTTGACATGGGTAAGAACTTTTTTCAGGACTATATATATATATATATATATATATATATATATATATATATCTAACTCTAGGTTTTGGTCCAGTGAATTGCTCGGCACTGTATTAGGTTTGTATAGAAAATTATTGTCAAAAAAAATCTTGTCAAAAACTATTCAAATAGCATAAAATTATTCAGAAGACATGTTAATAGAGATATGAGTGCCGTGCAAGAGTATGCAATGTTACCAATCGACGAAAACAAAGAAAAACTGTTTTCCATTACCGATTGAAAGAGACAAGTAGACAAACAGCCATCTTCAACTACTTAGGTGCACATCAGCACACATTTATCATCCAAGTTATCATACACACACAGGTCATAAGCAGTGATTATTCAACGTCACCAACTTTCATTAATTACTCGACATACCAGGAAAGGATACATTAATCCATTCCTTAGAGACAATACTTAAACCACTTTTGCAAACCTGTTGAACATAAGTCACTGGTGATGTTGCTTATGAAAAGGACCTGGAACTTCTAAAATCTAAATGTAT
This sequence comes from Brassica juncea, assembly GCA_018703725.1. NCBI lineage: Eukaryota > Viridiplantae > Streptophyta > Magnoliopsida > Brassicales > Brassicaceae > Brassica > Brassica juncea. Next base: position 41,516,582 of record CM031938.1, read on the forward strand.
ACACTAACAAAACAAAAACACTGTTGTGGAGATGAATGCCAAGACATAAAATTAGGACAAAACTATACGCAAAGAATGAGAACGAATTTTTGTTGCACATGAAAACTATGTAGTTTGAAACTTTTTAGAGAGTATATTCTTCCAACATGAATTAAATCTACGATTTATAAATTTTATACGTTTAAGCAAAAAAAAAACTTTTATACGTTATTGATAATTAAAATGGCTAATCATTAGACCAATTCATTGTTTGTCGGGTTTTATGTTAAATTTTACTGTATCTTTGACTTTTGAGCATATATATAACTGAACCAAATAGGCCTATAAAATATTTTTCACATTTCCTTCAGCTGAAATCACTTTATAAGCTGATTAGTACCCAAATCACCGACTGGAATGACTTTTGCCCTAACCGATAAACCAAATTAGTATTTTTAGTTAAATATACAGCATTTGAAAATTGATTAAAAAAAGTTAGCCGCAAAGAAAAAATCAAAGAACTAGCTATTACTGTATATCTAGCCGTGTTCTTAAACACTGCTATAAGTGTTAATTTTTTCTTAGTATGCATTTTCCACGTGTACTTTTTCAAACGTCTGAATACCACTACACGAAACTAGCTATTGAAACAAGTCATAGGTTTGAACTTTGGTTGCCCATCCAGGCAATCATATTGATTCGTGCCGACAAAATTTAAATCATCCAAGACACAAAGTATGATTAGATACAAATATTGTTTTAGGTGACCTATCTTTACTATATCTAAAAGTTAAGAGAGTAAAGTTGTAAATATTTAAAAAATTTCTAGATTAAAGAGAAAATTATGGAAAACATAAATAAAACAGTTATTAAGACGATGATTAAGCTAAATTTAACACAAAAAGAAAGAAAAGGCTGAAGATTGAGAGATATAGATTAAATTAATCAGATAGGTAATATTCATATAAAAGTATTTTTATTTCATATATACAAGCTGAAACTTGAAAAATCTAAAATTATGTGACAAAATCTGATTGGATAGTATTTTACATTAAATCCATTTCATGGTCTATACATATATAGCTGATAACATATATATAAAGCTGATTTTGTTTTTAATAACATAAATAAATGATGTTAATCATGGTTCACTATCTTGTTAGTTAACAAAATTTACTAGAAAGTAAATAATAAAGTTTTTCTCAATATAAGTATGTATATATATATATATATGTGTGTGTGTGTGCATGGCTAGATCCTGTATGTGAAATATAACTGAAAATAATAAAGGCATATCAAGTAGGAAATCTGCAATTATTGATTTTTTTATTTATTTAAACTAAAACAACATATAACAAATATTTTACTACAGTTTTTCTCACTATAAGTATCCTCTCCTTATAGCCATAGTTTTATCGTCTCCAAAGTCATCACTATTAATAATTTTCAAACTTAAATTTCCTTTTATCATCTTAATCAAGAAAAGAAGATGAAGCTCGTGGTTGTACGATTCTCCATAATCTTTCTTCTCCTCACATCTTCATGGTTCGTATTTTCAACCGCGGATTCGTGTAAGTGTACTTGATTCAGTTAATTGTTTTAGGTAACTTATCATTTGGTGATCTACTTTGTCTAAAGTTATAATAATAAGATTTTATGTGTGATGATGAATGAATTCGCAGCATGTGGTGGAAAGTGCAACGTGAGATGCTCAAAGGCATCACAACATGACTTGTGCATCAAAGATTGTAATATATGTTGCCAAAAGTGTAAAGGTTGTGTGCCCTCTGGCACTTATGGACACAGAGACGAATGCCCTTGCTACCGAGATATGAAAAACTCCAAAGGCGGACCCAAGTGTCCCTGAAAATGTTTGTGAAGATCATCATAATATACCTGATGTATGTGTATGAAAATATTACTTACAACTAATGTTTGATCTATGAAATAAAAATTGTGAGCTTAAAGTTATTAATATATGAAAAATGCGAGATATCTATACTATTATTTGCGAAGTGATTTTTCGCATCCGAACTCTCACGATAAAAGTTAGATCGGTTAAAATCAATGATATCCTGAATGAAATTTATATATAGTTAAAAATATATTAATAATATAGATTTAAAATTAAAATAATTCTTGTTATCTTAAAATAATATTTTTCTATAATAAATAAAAGTTAAGATATAAAAAAATTTATAACTAAATATTAATCAACTAAAAATATTTGTATAAAGATATTTTTAAAAATATTTTTAATATGTTAGTATTTTTAAATTTCAACATAATAATAGTTATATATATTTTAATGAAAAACTTTATCACATATAATAATTTGATGTTTGATTTAAAATTTTTGAAAACATAGACAATAAATTATTATGCTGATTTTTGAATTAATAAAACATAAAATAATAAGTACTCATAAAAAACAGTGCTTGCATTTGCAAGGAAAACACCTAGTTGACACTAAAACGAATTACTATCTTTAAATACTGGGATGAAATTCGATCTATACATAATATATATATATATATATATATATATATATATATATGGGGTATGTATGTTGCTCATGAAAGCTAGGATCAATCACAAGAGCTATGATGGAGGAGAAAATATTGCTCAAATTAAAGAGCCTCAAAAGCTTAGAAGAGACATGATCCTTCAAATTATTAGTGAGGTTTAATTAAATATCGCCCTAACACAACCATATATAACCTTTATTCTATCATCTCCTTCGATTACTTATTATCTATAAAGAGGGGTTTAAACATCAAGATTAGACCAAGTCAAGGTTCCCTTTTTATCAGCTTTGTCTTCATCCGAGCCCAACGACATTTAGTGATGTGGAATTGGCACCGTTGCGCAGAGTCTCGTCAATTCTGATTCTTGCTTTCTAGATTTCACTTTCGAATCCAGCCTCTTTTTTTTCATTGACCATAAATATGCTGTTCATACTTAAAGAAAACGATGTATATATCATTATCGCTAAAACATGTGCGAATCGAATCTTAAATGTCATTAGTCAAACCCAATTGTCAGTTATATTCACCAACAAATTTTGACGAATACTAATAATAATATCATTACACAACATATTTGACGCATGCTATAAGATGTCATTTATACAAACAATTTGAACTGTTGTCTAGATGTATGATGCCCTTCACTGGTAGGAATAAGATAAACTTTATTGTTCTCGTCGTTACATAAATGTCCTTTTTTCTATAGCTTCCAAAGACAACACAAAGAGAAACCAAAACTCTGATCCAGCAACCTGATATTCATAGCGAGAAGGGTAAACCGAGGCAAAGCCAGATAATACATAAAGACTCAAACCAGCAATAAACCCCACCTGCAAATTCTGATAAGCAAAAACTCAAAGCAGATAGAGAGAGAGATGCTATAGCTTCTACACCTAGAGAATGAGTCTTAAGGAAGATAAGTCTGCTTTCTTTTGCTGGCTGAGAAGCAAATCAAGCTTCAACGTTCACAAGCTCATACTCGATGAGGGAGAGATTGTTATCTTCCTTGACGGTGATGTCTGTGGGCTCCTCAGCGACTTCAACGCGTCCCCATCTATCAACTGCAAGCCTCATAGATCCCTTGTACATGTCTATCTTGGCATTGCGCAGTGTCACAATCTTGCCTTCTTTCATCAAATCAACTGATACAAAAAAATGAATTTACAACCTCAGAAACCTACAATCTGCGTTTTCCAAATCTCTAACTCTAAACTTGCAAAACAAGAATAATAGCAAATCCCCTTTCCTGCTAGTATCTGTTTCACAGATTCACAACCTATAATTTGATAAGTGCCATTGAAGATGCTAACTGACCTTGATCGTTTCTAGCAGTAAAGATAATGATACCAGTCTCATCACCAACAAGACACTCTGCAATCCGCATCTGACGAGCCTGAGGACCACTGGGACGACCTCCTCCACCTCCTCTCTGCATCACCATCTTCGTGCTGACAACTTTCACGTTCAGAGAGTGGCCATTGGTTCCTGGTCTCAGCTCATTAACCTTGGTGAACACAGGCTTCCTCAAAGCTGGTGTTGCCTCAGCCATTCTTAAAAAACACAAACCATAAAGAAACACACTTTGCTCAGATGAAAACAAACAACAGCAATCATCGAACCTTATCATCGAAACACGAGAGTTACAGTGATAAAGATGAAGACTTTAGTCTCAGAGATCACTTTTTAATCCTAACACATCTACAACTACGAAAAATTGGATTCGTTAAACAGCAACATCGATACAAAGTCAAAGCCAATCACATAAAAATGCAATCTTTTTTGACCCCCAGACATTCATGGAATCTCTGATTCGAGCAGATCAAACTCACGATAATAATATAGAAATCGAGAAAAAGATAGGGTTTTTGAACTCAGCTTACGTTTTTCTTTGGTATTGAGAGAGAAGAGACGACTTTGGGCGATCAGATCTGTTGATGAGATAACACACAAAGACGCGGCGTGTTTTGTCTAAAATTCATATATTAACCGTAGTTTCATGACCTTGACACGTGTATAAAATTCTGATCCTTGTATTTTGTAGAAATTTGAGATTTGGCCTGACTTTTAATAATATAAAAATTACACCCGTTTCTTAACCTTCAAAACCGGTTTATTTTGGTTCTACGATGGTTAGTTTGATCATCTTCCACTCACACACCACCGAGAGCGAGCGAACTCATCATCCATTAGAGGGAGTCGCCGATGCTTTCTCTGCAGCTTCCATGGTGACGCTGTCGTTTCCATCTCCCTCGCTCTCTTTCGTAGAGAGCGGGACATGTAAATCGACTCCTCAAGTTTCTCGGGTTCTGTTCTCTGGTCCTGATAAGGTTCACGGAGAATCGTCTCAACTCAAGATACTGAGAGATGTCCATATAGTAAGAGTTTCTCTTCTTCTTTTTCTTTTCCAAAAAAGGAAAGATTTTTATGTGATTTGGTTAGTATAGGCTACGTTATTTTAGAATTGGGTTACTCTCTTTGTTGTGCTTTAAGTCAGAAAGGTTGATGGAGGATTTCACTGAGCTTGCGAGAGAGAACACTGAGAAGGACCTCGAGACTTGTGGAACTCTCGCTGCCTTCCTCGTAAGATTATTACGTCTACTGACTCTCAATCTAAAGTTCAAGTGATGGTATTTTTTGATAAGTTTAATGTCTTATTTTAAGTTATGTTTATATTGCTTACCTAGCCTCAAGATTCTTCCTTTTATGTGGGTGGAGTTGAAGGACCTGATCCTGAAATGCTAATCACTTTTCTATATATCTGTTCCATGCTTTAGGAAAGAGGAGTTTTTTATGTAACCACTCTGATAATACCTAAGCAAGAATCAACTGCCAACTCTGTGAGTATCTTAGATTAGACTTTCTTGATCATTTTGTGGTGATGGTTGCTTAACTTAGTACTACAAAAAATATTGCAGTGTCAAGCTATGAATGAAGTGGATGTGTTTTCCATTCAAAACGAAAGAGAGCTTTATCCCGTTGGATGGATTCATGTACATATATCTCTCTTCTCCCTCCTCTCTGCTTTGTTCTTGGCTTTGCTATAATGAGTGTATGACTGCTTTACAGACTCATCCTTCTCAGGCTTGTTTCATGTCATCAGTCGATCTGCATACCCATTACTCCTATCAGGTACTCCAGTTTCTGAGTTAAAAAGTTTCTATATCTTCCAACATGACACCATCTGGCAGACAAATGCAAGAATATATGATTTTAACATTTTATATATCCGAGATTTCAGCTATCAGTTTCTATCATCTCCATTTCAGGTAATGGTGCCAGAGGCTTTTGCAATCGTTGTGGCTCCAACCGATAGCTCTAGGTATGTGCTTCCAAAGCCAATCTTAACAGTCTACCTATCTCCTTGATGGACACTCATACTGATTCTTTTTGCAGGAGTTACGGGATATTTAAGCTAACGGACCCCGGAGGAATGGAGATACTGAGAGACTGCTCAGAGACAGGATTCCACCCACACAAAGAACCAGAAGATGGAAACCCAGTTTATGAGCATTGCTCAAACGTCTACAAGAACTCCAACCTTAGGTTCGAGATTTTTGATCTGCGCTGAGGTAACAACCCCTTCAGTGGCCTTGTCAGTCAAAAAAAAAAAAAGGATCAAGCTTGATCCACTGTGAGCTAAAGAATATCAATAAATAACCATAAACCTAACCTGAAATGTATATTTTATCCAAACAGTCTTGTCTTATTGAGGAGGTTATGAACACAACCTTGTATTAAGCTAAGCAATGTTAATAATTGTTAATAAGTGAATAATTTGCTTCCTTGTCTATACTAATAGAGTATAAATGAGTGTATCTTTGCTACTTTTATCGACCATACTCATCCAAAACTACAGAAGGCCTAAAGAAGAACCAATTTTTTTTTTTAAGTATTAAAAACTACAAAACCGAAAACAGAATCAAAGATCCGATCTTTTTTGTTTTGTTTGAAGTATTGAAGCTCTCAAAGCTCTTATCTTTCTGAAAGTAAACAGTACCGGCTACCGAGGATGATTTTATCAGAGTGAAGAAAAAAAAAAAAAGTTTGAACCTTTCTTATTGTTAAGTGTAGCTATCAAAACCAGAAAGTCCTTTTCCTTCTTTTTTGTTTGTTTTCGGAGAAGAAAACCTTTATGGCCGTTTTTTTAATATTCTGAGAGCACATGATAAGTATCTCCGTACAGTCAGAGTAAAAGACCCTCTCTCTCTCTCTCTTTCTACAGATGTCAGTCGTATACGTCATGGATTAGTACAGACGACGATTCAACTCATCTTCTTCTCTCTCTGGGGTTTTAATTCAAAAAGCGAAGTTGGTTAACACTATTGTCCTGTACGATCGTATATTCGCGTTACGATTTGTTTTGACAGAGTACCTGATGTGTATATATGCTAAACATCTCTCTCTCTCTCTCCTTGCACCAGTTTTATATAAGTAAGTAAGAACAAAAGAGATCGCAAAGTTGCAGACTTTTTGTTTGGCTTAGAGAGAGAAAGAGATGATGAGAGGTGGTGAGAGAGTGAAGGAGTTTCTTCGACCTTTAGTCGATTCTAGAGAGTGGGACTTTTGCGTTATCTGGAAACTCGGCGATGATCCTTCTAGGTACACTCACTCTCGCATTCTGCTTTCTTTTTGTGTTTGTTTTTTGATTACTTTGTTCGTTGTTTTGCTTCAGTTTTAATTTCTGTCTCTGTTATATATCCAAGTTTCTTTTGGGTTTTTTTTTTCCTGTGAGCCTTTTGCCTCTTCTTGTCTTTGAGATTCGATGGTGATTTGTGTTTTCAGATTTGATGATACTTATTGGTTGTGTTTTGTCTTGACATCTATATCTATCACCTGTTTTGATATTACATAAGTCTTCTTCGTCTGCTCCTTGTCTCTAAAGCCGCCGTAGTTGTTCCTAATTCCGTTTAATCCGCAGGTTTATTGAGTGGGTGGGATGCTGCTGCAGTGGTAGCTATATTGATAAGAACATTAAGCATGAACCTGAGGACGAAGAGATACAAAAGGTGGGCTCTTTTTGCAGAGATGAAGACAACAAGCATCATATAAGAACCTTAGCTTGTGAAGCTCTCTCTCGTTTTCCACTCTTCATGCCTCTGTATCCCGGGTACTGTTATGTTTCATCCTTACAAAGCCTCGAGATTTTTCTTATTAGCTTTAAAATGTTGTGAAGCTTTCTTCAAATTTGCAGGATTCATGGCGAAGTAGTCATGTCAAAATCTCCCAAATGGTTGGTTAATTCAAGTCCAGGATCTAAACAGGTTACAGACTTCTTTTACTTGTTTATATCTTTTGATCATAAGAACAATCTGATCTGGATGTTCCTTTTTTTGTAGGATCTATTCAGCACTAGGGTTCTTGTCCCTGTGCGTGATGGTCTAGTTGAGCTTTTCTCCTTCATAATGGTAAGAGAACATATATGTTAACATTTAGCATAAAGGTTCGGTCACATTGTTCGGTGGTAACTTCATTCAATGTGCCTCTCTCTCTTTTTTGGTTGTTTCAGAAACCGGTAGATGAAAGCATGGTTGATTTGATCATATCGCATTGTAACACCTTCTTTGAACCATTCCCTGAGCAAACACTCCCATTTAAGCTCATTCCTAGAGCAGAGGAATCTATGTTAATGCACAAGGAAGAGGATGTTGTGATGAAAAACACCATCAACGACCAGAACGACAAGAAGATGGCAAAGGAAAACTTCAAATCGAAGAATCTTCATTCAGAGAGGAAAAGAAGAGAGAGGATTAATCAGAGAATCTATGCTTTAAGAGCCCTTGTCCCTAACGTTACAAAGGTTTCTTCCTTGAAAGTCATTTCGGTTTTTTTCTTGTGATCACTTGGATTATAGCCATTTTCTTTGTATGCTGTTTCAGATGAACAAAAATGGAACTCTTAGTGATGCGGTTGATTACATCAAGCAACTGCTACTAGAGAAGCAGAAACTTGAAGATGAACTGAGTGGATTCAACGAGATAGAATGCAGAGGAGTCGCTGCAGAGGGGGGAGAATCTGCTATAACTAAACCACAAGCTAATATTTTTTCCTCTAGGCTCAACAAGAAAGTTAACAACGAGGTATATCGAATACGGAGTCTTGAGAACATGTTTATACATTCCACGTAACTCCATTGATTTCTTGTCTCTCTTTCAGGTGACTCTTGAAGTGTACGAGACTGGTGAGCGAGGTTTCTTGATCCGGGTTGAGCAGGAGCATAAACAGGATGGATTCAAAAGGTTGATAGAAGCTGTAGATTCTTGTGGACTTGAGATTATAGACGTCAATTTCACCAGACTTAATCTCAGAGTCATGACCATTCTCAATGTCAAGGTAACTTAACTACATCTCATTTCCCCCCTTAACTTGAGTCACAGAATGTTGTTGACATCTGATCAAAAGTTTGTATTTTTTTATAGGCGAGCAAAGACGGAACTATACCTGAAAATCTGAGAGATTTGCTGCTCAAGATGATGATAACTTCAGAAAACAGAGTCAGCAAGACGATGTAAATAATAACCAACTAAAACAAGGTCAAATGTTTTGTTTACTTGAGCCACAAGTTACGGTTGAGATCTGATTAACAAGCTTTTTGGTGACAATTTTACATGTTTGAAACCATAAACTCGATCTCGGTGTTCAATATTGAGTTTTTTAAGTTAAAAACTTCACAAAATTTCTAATGAGTACGTCCCAAAAGAACCAAGAAAACAAACAACACAAGTTTCCGGGTAAATTGATTTCAAAGGTTTGTTTGGCGACTTGTGTTGAAGGCTCGGCTCTCAAGTTCACGGCTCGTGTAGTCTTGGCTTGTGTAGTAGCCGTTGCTAGTACCGAGATCCGATGAATCCTCAGAGGCTCTTCTGAACATACGAATCTCATTACTGTATTGACCAGAGTTGTAGACCGTACTTTGACCCACTTTGACTCCGTTTGAAAGATCCGACAAGTTGTCCCTCGTGTCCAGAGCTCTTACAACCTGTTTTGTAAAAGTGAGAGTGACACTCTGCATCACTTTTCTTTTCCTTTAAAACTATAAATGATTTATGATGATTTATTAGGACTTCATGATAATCAGTTCTGACCTGAACCATACGAGGCCGTTTTACTGCTGAATGCCTAACACAAGAAGCTGCCGTCTCGATCATCCGATAGACTTCTTCTTCGATGTAATGCTTTTCCAGCCGTGGATCCACCACTTCGCTGATGTCACCTTTTTCAATGGCCTCGATTAGCCGCGGACGTGCCTGCCAAGTGCCAACCAACCCCTCACATTTCGTTATTCCCATTTTTTATATCCAATTTTGTTTAATTCAAGACATGGTGAATACCCATTCAACGAGACTTTCTTCACCCAAAGGTTGAGAGGTGTCAACAGGTTTGCGGCCGGTGATGAGTTCGAGTAGCACAACTCCAAATGAAAACACATCTGATCTGTCCGTTAATTTCCCGCTTGATGCATATTCTGGCGCTAAATACCTGCATGCATGCAAAGTAACGTTTTTCCTTTACTTATCTTAATACGTAATGATTAATATAAGTTTTTGTTGTGAATTAACTAAATTACCCAAATGTGCCCATAACACGTGTTGATATGTGAGACTGTGCAGTGTCGTTCAGTCTGGCCAGTCCAAAATCTGCAACCTGTAGGGAACTAGTCAGATGCTCGGTCGAATATCATAATGATATATACGAATACAGTCAGCATTATTATCAAATTAAACTAAATGAGATATTGACTTGCCTGAGCTTCAAATTCATCATCCAATAGAATATTTGACGATTTGATGTCCCTGTGGATAATCTTCGGGTGACCTATGAAATTGAGACAAACTTACATCAGCGTAAACATTTAAGTCCAAATAATATGTTCCTTAGTTATATATAGTTTGTTAACCCCCGAAAAATATTCACATCTTAATAAGAAAAAATCAATTAATTTGAAAGTACTCACAATCTTCATGTAGATAAGCAAGTCCTTTGGCTGCGCCAATTGCAATCTTGACTCTTCTAGTCCATTCCAAAACCGGTAAGTCTTTGCCTGACACCAACATAAGTAAATGTTGTATTTAAGATGACAAATTTTAAATGAAAACTCTAGTCAAGATTTTTCAATAGATTAAGATAAAATCAAAGCCTAAACAAAGAGAGATTGTTGAGGAAGTACCATGTAAATGGTAATCCAAAGTATTGTTGGGGACAAACTCATATATAAGGAATCTATGTTGCTCACAGATGCAATAACCCACAAGAGACACCAAGTGCCTATGGTGCACTCTGCTTATAATCTCCACCTCAGCTTTGAACTCTCTGTATCCTTCTGCACTGATCGACTTCAGCTGTTTGATAGCGATTGGCTTTCCCTCGCTAAGGATACCCTTGTAGACGCACCCGAACCCACCTTCTCCTATGACAAATCTCTTGCAAAATCCTTCTGTTATCTCGCTTAGCTCCTCAAAGGTGAAAGGGATCTTTGAAGTCCCTAGTACTGCCGAGTCAGGGGTTGCTCTACCAGGTTTTGGATTCCCTAAACTGTTGTTTGTATCGGGTGATGAGTTCTGCGCCGAGCTGGTCCCGTTTCCAGGTTTTTTCCTGTAGTTAATGAATCCCTCTGCGCCCAAAACAAGGTTAGGATCAAGAACAAAGTTGCAATGAAAAACACAAACCAACATTCAAGAATCAATTAAAACAAGAACAAGAAATCAAGAATCAAGAACATGGAACAAAGGATCAAGAACAAGACTAGGAGGTAGAGAAATGTCAAAACAGAAAATCAAGAATCTATAACATAAAAGAAGACAAGAATCAAGAACCACACCAAAGTAAAAACATACATATTTTTGTTAATTTTACCTGTATGAACAGAGACATTAGCCGGTGGCAAATACTGCTGGTTAGACCGAGGGGAAGAAGATTTCTTTTGTTTCCTCCTAAAGAAGAAGATGGCAGCAATGATTATAATGACCAAGACACCTGCGACCCCAATGCCGATCAATGTCTTCTCGGTGAAGTTAGGTTCATTGTTTTGTTGTCCATTTCCATTACTATTAGCATGATGTCTATCTGAACCTCCGGAGTTGTTATTGGAGCCGGAGAGGGAAGGAGGAGACGAGGGCACATGATTTGATCCTCCTGAGGGAGGTGAGTCCAAAGGTTGTGAAGGGTTTCTCGGTAAATTAGGGTTTAGCGAGATAACCGGGGGAGACGGAGATGAAAATGGAGGAGAATCTTGGCCACCGGACGGCGGTGATAAAGGGTTTGAAGGCGGAGACGGTGGAGAAATAGGGTTGTTGGGTAGTTCTTGGCCGTTGTCATTAGGTCTGGCATCTGGTTGCTGAGTAGATAGGGCTGGAGGAGGAAGAGCAGGAAGAGGAAGTTGAGGCTTTGGAGAAGGAATCACCACGGGAGAATCTCCGGATGGGGTGGATTGAGGCGGAGGTTGTGGCTGAGGAGGTGAAGGAGGTGGAGTTGTAGAAGGTGGAGGCGAAGAAGGAGGCTTTGGAGGTGGAGTTGTAACAGGAGGTTGATTTGATGGTGGTGGAGAAACCGATACAGGGGGAGGAGATGATTGTGAGCCACCACCACCACTTTCAGGAGATGGAGGAGAAGGAGGTGAGGTCGCTGGAGGCTGTGTCGTCTGGGAACCGCCAAGGATTTTCTGATCAGTGAATCCTGCGAGGTTTGGTTGATGTGAAGAAACAAACGGAGATATCTTCTTTCCGATAAAATCTGCTTGTTCCTGGACTTTGTCCATCTGTTTTATTCACCTTTGCTTGTTCTTTTACGTTCTTTTACATGTTTGAATTTTTCTCTATAAGAGCTTTCGTATAGTACAAGAAAGGATCTATTGACTTGAGATCCAATCTTTTATCGGCATAGATTCCGCAGAAATTCCCAAAATTAAATTATAACCATTACAGCGGCTCTCGAGACAATATTTTTGTTGGATCAACACGTTTTTTGGAAATTAACGAAAGAGAGATGAAGAAAATATTGGCCTATAGGGTTTCTTGTGACTCAAGGAAAATAGGACGAGAGTTTTTATCAAATCTTGTTAGTTGATGATTTTTTTTTCCTTCTGCCGTGTTTTTCCTTTGGTGTAAAAATAGAAAGTCTCCTAAATCTCAACAATTGAATTCTAAAAATTACTGAGAAAATTGGCTAAAATTTCACTTGATTGTTATTTTTACAGTAAATAACTGTAGGAAAAAAATTAACAATATCTGGTAAGATTCACCCTTCAGCTTCATTGTCGGGTTGCCGCGTAAATTTGTCTATCTTAAACATTATTTTTAGGTCTTTCTTTTGAATCTTTTTAAAATAAGGTTCACAAAATCCGGTTACAACATTGATCTGAAAATGGTCCTAGTTTATTAACTGGGACGGAGCCTCCATGCATATAAACTTCAGACAAATTGGGTACTATAGGTTTGATTTTCAAATTAGTATAAGTATATAATAGTATTAATGACTAACGAGAAGTTTATAATAGTTTTGAACTTCTCGTTCTTGTCTCCGTCAACGCCGGAGTGAAGATCACTCCATGATTGATTCATGAATGAAATGCTAAGTGTCATGCTCTCTTCTTATCCATAAGGACAAATTAGGTGCTTGTGACCGTTTGTCTCTAGCTAGGGTGCTGTTTTCTATATTTGTGTGGTTCCAGATACTTTAACTTCCATTCCCTATTAAAACACAATGTCGGTAAATGGTAACTAACTTCGTCTTGCGATTATTATGATGATCAATGTCTTAAGTAATGCGAATTGCATCAATGTCAAAGCAGAGACCAGCTAGGCCTTCTGATTAAAATAGTCACAGTAGAGAAATATTCATATCGCCAAAGATTTTGGCTTTTCACATCCATTTTACAACCACAAATAATCTACCTTATCTCTTTTATCTAACCTCCAGACTATTGCAGAATATGTATGCAACTCTGCCTGGTCTCAATATGGATTATCATCACTTGGTTCTGATCAATAAAGTGAGGCATTTAAATAGCACTAAAAGTATAGAAAAAGACATCAATTTAAAACTAAACTGTATTTAGTATGAAGCAGTGGTACTAGACTAGTAGTAGTAGTAGTAGTAGTAGTAGTAGTAGTAGTAGTAGTAGTAGGGTTTTAGACAAGATATATATTCATCTACATGTTTCACACAACTTCCAAGATCCATCAACATACATCATGATCAGACTGTACTCTGTTTCTCGCAGGCTTCCCAATCTGTAAACAATCAATAGGAGGAAGAGTAGGAGTGCTGAGCTCACCAAACGTCTGCCAGCAAAAAGGATCAGACATATGATACTTTTCTTGAACCGGCTTAAGCTCGATTGCAGATAACTGCACATCCACGCAAGGGAAGTTATCGCTGCAAGCAAAATGTACAGGTTTCACGGTATAAGTGCCTTTGATCCTCTCGTAAGTCACTCCTTCCACTGCAACTGCTGATGTCTGGTTCTTACATTTGCTATGGTCACAGTAGAATTGGTCTATCACTATTGGCAGCTGGACCTCATTGAGTTGAATGTTTGAGAAGAGTATCCCTTTCACTGATCCTACTCCTCCTTGCCATGTCTTGATCCGGACTCCTGTCATCGTGTTGTGCATCGCCACATCTCTCACTGTTATGTTCGAGACGCAGGCTTTTGTGCTGTCTTTACCGAGACTGCCAATGCTGATCCCGTGACCTGGTCCACAGTTCACGTTGTGTACGAATACATTCGAGCAACCTGTTTGGATGGAGATACAATCATCTCCTGCACACACATACACGTGGAGAGGAGACATCATTAGTCTAAGATTCAGATTATTCAAGATTCAAGAATTCAAGAATCAAGAATCAGGAATCAAGAATTCATGATTCAAGAATTCAAGATTCATACCACAAGCGAGTGTTGTGCTGTGAATGAGGACATCTCTGGAGTTCTGAAGGTGAATCCCATCGGTGTTTGGACTGTCTCCGGGTGAAGAAACGGACATGTCATGTACCTCAACGTCGATGCAGTTGTCGAATTTGAGGTGACACTGAGGACTGTTTTGGATCATTATACCAGACACTTCCACGTCAACACTCCCATAGAATCGCAGTGCCTATATAAACCAGAAACACAAGTTAGTAAACAAACCAACGCTTACAGTTTCACAATACCAAACTCTTTTCTTTGTTTATTTCTCACCGTTGGTTTGATGCTTGGCATTTTCCAGTCAAGCTCACTTCTTATCTGTCAAATGTGAAACAAAAAGGGTTTGATCTTAGACTCAATATTCTAAAAATGAGACACTTCTGAAGAAGTGATGATGAACATACGGGCAATGGAGGGTTTTGATGAACAGAATTGTTCAAGGGAACAATGAGTTTGGTTTCACCATCAATGAAAGGGTAGTCTTGTTGCCACCATCCAGAGCCTCTTCCATCAATCACACCTTTGCCCTGTACTTTAATCCCTTTCAGCTTTGTGAATTCAATCCACCACATTAACCCTTTTCCCCATGATTTTGCATCCGTTGGTGCTATAATCGTACCGTCAAGCTGCAACCACACTAAAACGTTTTAGATATTTTTAAACTAAAGATATACAATTGTTGTATTCAAAAGATCAACTCTCACCTGGAACACAATGTTAGCTTGACAATAAGGACCAGAGAAGGAGATTGGACCAACAAGAAAAGTGTATCCAGGCGGTACAGTCATCATGGATGCCTCTACTTTGCAAGCCGCTGCCCAAGCCGCTTCAAACGCCTGCAAACGTTATGGAAACGCTGTTAATTACCCAAATCACTATTCTAATAATGGTCTATCGAGGCTTGTGATTCGTGGTCCAATTTTGTATTCTGTTATTTCTGTTGTCACTTACTTTATATTCGTTTGTCTTTTTCTTTTGGCGTAATTTAACGTTTACGATAGAAAAAAAAAATTATTAAGTGTTTTTAAAGTAACTTTACAGAGAAACCTTTTTCTTAGCTCTGTCTCGTGTTCTGTCTCAATGATCTTTCAACTGTAATTTATACCTTTTCTAATTCTCATGAAAACCAAGTATAAAATGCTCTAATTAGATCAAATACTAACACTAGCGTTGAAACATGTACGTACGGATTAAGAAGAAAAGAATATGTACGTAAATGAGCTTTTAATTTTATTAGAAAGAAGATTTTTTCTAATGAATTTGGTTATCAAAATTTTTACCTTAGTGTCATCACATTTGCCATCACCCTTTGCTCCAAAATCCATCACATTGAAGACCTGAGATCCCTTTACCGGCGGAAGTGACGGTGGTTGGACTTGTGGTGGTTGTGAAACCACTGGAGAGTTATTGTCGTCAGCTTTTGGCGGCGTTTTCTGCTTCGGCTTCGGTTTAGGTTTAGACTTGTTGTGGTGATTGTTGTTGTTATTGTGAGAGCTGTGGTGACTGTTCCCATGGCTTTTCGGTTTCTTGCTTGACAAGGAATCAGACAAGTCAGAGGACCTTCGGTGGTTGTGTCTCCAATGTCTTCCTCTTCTAGCAATGCAGGTCTCTAGAGTTACAGACCAGACCAAAACCGCCATTAATATCATCATCGTGACGCTTCCTAGCCTTAGACCTTTTCTCATTATCATGTTTTTTGTGGGTTTGTTTCTCTGTCTAAACGAGAGTGTTTTGTGGCAGTTGAGAGTACGAGACTTAAAGATAGTGAACGTTTTTGAGGGGATTTAAATAGGGAAGCAATCCAAGAATGTAGAGACTAGAGAGGCTCACGGGTTCTCATGGAATTTTTATATTTAAGCTATTAAACGAAATTTAATCAAACAGTATCCTTTATTTTCTATATTGTGAGTGGCAAACTTATTTTCAAAAGTTACTAAATAAACGAACAAGTCTAAGTGCACATGTATAAGTTACCTATATGTGATAATAAGACCATAAAGTTCGATTTAATTGGATTTTTGTAAAATAGTGATGATATTGACAGTGATGTAAAGTTATTACTCGTGAATTTTTGGAGGTTATGAGTCGAATATGCCAAAAGTACAATTGAAATCCAGATACTTTTTCACCGTGGTAAAAAAGTTCCAAACTGCCAAGACCTGAACTGCATGTGGAGTAAATACTGGCCAGTGACTATATGTACGCCACGTGGAGATAATTGGTTGGTCAAAAGCTCATCTAATTTCGTTGCGAGCATGGATGGCCAAGACTTCACATAATCACATATATACAAGCACATGTCTGTAGGCAACATAAAGTATGGATACTTAAAATGTGGTGTCTATTCAGTTTTAGGATCTTGCTTATTGTTTTTTTTTATATATAGAATTTGATCGATACAAGCATTGGCATGTGTGTATATGTAACGTCGGCATGTGTTGGTTCTGTCGTATTGGCACGATAATATTGTCATATGATTTTCACATATAATGTGGTGTCCAAATTCGAGAGGCCATGTAGAAAAATAACTATTAAAAACAATACATAGGAATGTGATTTGTATATATTTCAATCATTATCAAGAACGCTATGCTAGAGAGTAGAGGGTGCCAAAGCAGATTAAAGTCCAGTAAAATAACAGTGGTTTAGGAAATCTGATACTCCCTCGGATTCAGTTTATTTAATGTTCAAAAAAACATTGTTGCAAAATAAATGATAATTTTATCATTCTAAATAAAAATTTAGTATTGACTGAAATATGTGACCAGTTATATAATACTACATATTTTTTATTGGTTAAATTAATTTTATTTAATAATGTTTTTATATAACAAAGATAAATTGAAAAAAAGTAATATTTTCTTAATCTATGTACAATAATCATAAACTCTAAATTAAATGAAACAGGGTAAGTATCTAGTAAAATAAATTTATTAATAAACACAAATTAAACGGGATGATAATGAATTAGGATTCCAAGTGGATAATCAAAAATGTTAACGAAAAGAAAGTGGATAATAAAAATCTGAAAACTAAAGTCATAAAGAAGGAAAAGGGTGGAATTCAAAGTAGGGGTGGGACGGATCCGGATATCCGGGATATTCGGGATACCCGGATCCGGATACCGGATACCCGTCTAGATATCATGATATCCGCGGGTATCCGGATTCGGATCCGGATCCGTCAAAATAATTAAAAAAAATAAAAATATTTTTTAAAATATAAAAAAATCTATAAATATTACATAAATTAAATATTTTTACAAAATTTATAAATATATTTATGCATATAATATTATTAAAACTAAAATATAATATTATAAGACTAATTTTATGTATAAATATTAATAAATAAACTATAATTATTAATAATATTTTAAATTTAATATATTTAAAAACAACGGATCCGGATCCGGATATCCGGACCTAAAAATACAGATATCCGGATCCGGATCCGGATTCGGCGGATCCGACATTTTACTATCCGGATTTGGATCCGAGCGCCCCGGATATCCTATTTTCGGAGCGGATCCGGATCGGATCTCGGATCGGATCCGGATCTCGGATAATAATTCCAGCCCTAATTCAAAGTATGTTGTGAATTTTCTGTCACATTTATAATATTAATTACGAAGTTAATTTATAAAACGTATATGTACATGTATATATGATGAATATATAAAACGAAAGAGACTCGTGAGTGGGTCTATATATTGTCAATGGGACACTGATTATAACATCTCTTTTGGTACTCACATGCACAACTTCACTCACGGGCATTGCTTTTGTATTCACAAATCCGCCCACTTATTGTTACTTATTTAATTATTTTCTTACTTTTTCTTTATTTTATTTTGAATTCCTTATAGTTAAAGATTAAATTTCATTTACTATTCAAGAAAATAAGCTTCTATCAACAGAAGGAGCATAAACAGAAAACTGAAAGTAACTGAAGCTTCTTTTTTTTCTTTACGTCCTCACATTTATATATAAATGTATAACTAGATTAAGACTCGCGCCTTGCGCAGGATGAACATTATATATACAAATAACTTTTACATATTATTATTTATCGATTCATTTATTTATTATGTATATAATTAAATTAGAGTGAGCACATAATTAAATAAAAATAAATTTTCTTTATTTACAATAATTTTTTATAAATAAATCAAAACAATAATTTATTTATTTTATATGGTATATAACTAAATTTCAATGATATGAACATAGATATATATTATATTTTAATATAAATATTTATATTTATTATTGAAACTCCGTTCTCATATTATTTTATTAACATTTATATATTTGGTGTAACAAAAAAATTAAACCATTAATCACAATATGTCCAATGTGAGATTTTTAATAAAATTTTCAAAAATAAAATATTAAGGTCTCAATAATTTTTCAATACAAATTTTTGAAATTAACGTATTTATGTATTTTTATATGGTATATAGTTTTATTTGAACGATATTAATATATATATATATATATATACATAATATGATTATATATTAAATGAGACTTCATATGCAAACGATTTTATGATCATTTGTATCTTATTATAACAAAAAAAACTTAAACCATTAATTGATCAAAAAAATTCAATGTGGGACTTTTAACATTTTTAGTAATTTATAGTCATTTTAAAAAATTAAAAATATAACATAATAAGAAAAAATTGAACAAAAAGTATTTAGTTTTTTAATAATATATAATTAAACAAAAAGTATGGAGGATACAACAATTGTTATCAAATCTTTATTATTCATAATCATTAATTATCATATATATATTAATCATATTAGGTAATTCCGTAGCTTTTATTTAAAGAAATAATAGATAATATTCTTTTATACAATACTAATCATTTTGATAATTAGTTTAATAAAAAGTATAATATATGTTTAGAAAGATCAACTTATTTTTCTAAGGATTCTTAGAAGCATCCTCGTGATGACACGTGGCTACAATAAAAAAGTTGAAATATTTCTCAATAAATATATAAGGGATTAGCTTTTTTCCGTAGAGGAAATACATGTACATTAACTATAACTAGATTTTGCCCGTGCGTCCCGTCCGGGTTCGAATTTTATTTTTAAGTTTAGATAGTAAAATTTTCTATGTTAGTCTTGGTTATTTGTTTGAAAACCTACTTTTGAAAATACAATTATTCTGTGAACTTAAATATAATCCTAAAGGATGATAGTTTATGCGATTCAATTAAAGGTTTGGTTTTTTCATTTGTTTGATCTGATTTCCGGAATCACATAAACTATGAACATTATAAATATAAAATAGAGAAATTAGGAGCTGTACCAAAGCTCTTATGCTATATTGGCAATATACCAAAGAGAAGGAAAGGTGCAACTGTTCATGGTGTCTTTTTACTCTTCAACCCCTACATCATAAACTCCCATATAATCGCTTCAAGTAGGCCAAATCTTCTGCCAAGATACACAAAGATCTTACTAAAAGATTTTGAAAGATTTGATTCATGTACTCTCATATCTTACCTTAACGTCAGATTAAAAATAGTTTATCCCTTACTTCTTCGAGTATTATCAAACAGTCTGAAATTTGAAACCATTTTCTCTCTACTCCATTAATCCACAATATTTTTCTAATTAAATCTGCATCTTTTTTTACTCTCTCCTTTTTTATTTCAGTGTTACATTCTCATCGAAAGACTTTGAGAGTATTGTTAACCAGATCTAATTCTTTGAATCTGAGCTTAAAACACTTCTTTTTCTCAGTAGGGAGCTCGTATTCTTGATATTACAATTTCTAAATGAAAAAAAGTTCAAAGAGAAACAAAATTAAAAAGATTGTTCATAAAGTACGTTCTTATTTGGATTTCAGATGATTTGATGGGGTTTTGTAATGTATTTAACTTCTCAAACTTTTATTTCTGAATATATGTTGAAACAAGAATCTGGGTACTTCTTCATTTGAAGTATTTGAGGATGAAGCACACAATGAAATCCGAGATGAGGTTTAGACAACAGGGTTTACTTACCATTGTTCCTATTGGGTTTAGGGGTTAGATTTATGCGTTGAGAGTTTCGTCAATGGGGTTTACAATAACCGGCTAAAACAAAATTTCAAACATTAACCATCGATATCAGGTAAAGGAGAGAACCCAATTGGCCGTCTAACTACAATAGTGGCTGGTCACCTATATCAATAACCGGCTAAAACAAAATTTTAAACATTAACCATCGATACCCGGGTGAAGGAGAGAATCCAATTAGCCATCTAATTACAATAGTGGCTGGTCACCTAAATCAATAACTGGCTAAAACAAAATTTCAAACATTAACCATCGATACCGGGTGAAGGAGAACCCAATTAGCCATCTAATTACAATAGTGGCCGGTCACCTCAATCAGTAACCGGCTAAAATAAAATTATAGACAATTTTGTGAAGGTAAACAGCGATTGTTAGCCGGTTCCGAAGATATATAACTGTATAACGAATTATTTATGGGGCTATCTAGTTTACACTGTCGTTCTGATTTATTCATTACCGTTAGGGTTTCGGAGATCATGTTGTCTTTAGGGTTTAGAATTTTGTCTATAAGGTTTTATAATTAGTGTTTGGGTTCCGGGTTTCAAATTGGGTGTAGGATTTAGAATTATGTCTTTATGGTCTAGTATTTATTATTGCTTGGGTTCCGAGCTCCCTATTGGGTTTAGGGTATATATTTATGTGATTTGGGTACACAATAGGGTTTACTTACCATTGTTACTATTGGGTTTAAGGTTTAGATTATGTGTTGAGGGTATCATCAATGGTTAGACATGTCCATGGTTTGAAGTGTTAAGGTTAACTGATTTGGGCTTTTTGATTCCTCACGGGTTTAGGGATTAGCTTGCAGGGTTTAGGGTCTAGTTCTTTATGTGGAACAAGTTGTTAGGGTAAGGCAATCAGTTTAGCCATATAATATTTCACTGATTTGCTATTCAATAAGTTAGCCAGTTACACAATTGGCAATCCAATCTTTCATGTAGACGCCCACAGATAAGAGAATAACATATAATTATCAATTAAACTAATTTCTAAATAAAATCTCACTGAAATCTTTTTTAAGATATCCTTGCGCCGTTTGCGTCAGAATTATATTTTTGTCACTGTATATTTTGGTTTACTGATGCAAGTCCATCTAATGTAAACACAATCTTTTTACTATCTTGCCAAATCTAAATACAGATATTGTGTCAGGCACAAATCCTAGAAGCCTAAAACCAGGAAGCTGAGATTCGGGGTAAATGCGTCATTTTTACTCCTCTTTTGTTGTCACGTAGACACAAGTTTTTCCTCTTTCCTATTCTCCTAATATCACGATCTTCTATTGTTTTTCACCTAAATTACTCTATAAAATAACTCTCTTTATTTTTTTTATGCCGTTAATTAACTAATTATTTCAAATCATTACCTATATCATATATATATGTTGATTATTATTATGTATGTAATTTTTCCTATTGAATTTGATTTTGATGATTAAACCAATATTTTATGCATGAAATAACATACTTGAGAATTATTTTGTATTTAATTTCTTATGATCCGGACCCGTTATTCAAAGCGCTAGATTTCTTTGAAATAATTGATTTGTTTTTTCAGTTTATATAACAACTTATTGTATATATAAAAGTTTAGGATAACTTAATTTTATATATATCGAAATTTCAAAGTGCAGATTAACATTTGGGTTTATGTTTTGATATAATGATTTTATCTGTTTATTCAAAGTATGAGATCAAATTTGAAATTCAATTCTTCTTTTTCAAAAAATAAGTTTGGTAAAATAAGCTGCTAGAAGTTGTAACCGTAAAAAATTAACATGTTTCACCATATTATAAAATAATATAAATATTGGCTAACATTTATTATTATATATATATATATATATATAATTTTTAATTTTCTAACATAGACAGTTTTCATTTTATACATTAACTTTCAATTCCAACCTGTTTCATTATATAAAGAAATAATCTAAGTATTGACTAAATATTACTTTTTAATTTAAAATTTATTGATATATTCTTTAATATTATATCTTTAAAATATTATTTTTACTATGATAGTTTCAAGGGTTTTTTCAAAAATATACTGTATTAAAATACCGAAAATATTAAAATAAATTACTGGAAATAACATGTTTCACCATATAATAAAATAGTATAATTATTGACTAATATTTAATATTTTATCAATGTAAATATTATACAATATATAATATTTAATATTCTAACTTAAACAATTTTTATTTTTATACATTACCTCTCAATCCCAACCTGTTTCACTATACATATAATGGAATAATCTAGATATTAAATACTATGTTTTCTAAGAAATTTTATTAATAATAAAACAACAAACATAAAAAAAATTCTTAAAACTGTTACAATTGAATCTATATTTTCTTGTGCTTATGTAAGGGACATGATAGTGAAAATAGACACAATATTCACTTCACAAAGAAGCTCTGGTTTTTTCATTTGTTTGATTTTATTTTCAGAATCACATAAACTGAACATTATAAATATAAAATAACTCTCTTTATTGTTTTTATGCTGTTAATTAACTAATTATTTCAAATCATTACCTATATCATATATATATGTTGATTATTATTATGTATTTAATTTTTCCTATTGAATTTGATTTTGATGATTAAACCAATATTTTATGCATGAAATAACATACTTGAGAATTATTTTGTATTTAATTTCTTATGATCCGGATCCGTTATTCAAAACGCTAGATTTCTTTGAAATAATTTATTTGTTTTTTCAGTTTATATAACAACTTATTGTATATATAAAAGTTTAGGATAACTTAATTTTATATATATCAAAATTTCAAAGTGCGGATTAACATTTGGGTTTATGTTTTGATATATTCTTTAATATTATACCTTTAAATATTAATTTTACTATGATAGTTTTAAGGTTTTTTCAAAAATATATTGTATTAAAATACCGAAAATATTAAAATAAATTACTGGAAATAACATGTTTCACCATATAATAAAATAGTATAATTATTGATTAATATTTAATATTTTATCAATGTATATATATACAATATATAATATTTAATATTCTAACTTAAACAGTTTTCATTTTTATACATTACCTCTCAATCCCAACCCGTTTCACTATACATATAATGGAATAATCTAAATATTAAATACATTACCTCTTAAACAGTTTTCATTTCTCATCTCCTCTTTTCCAAGTAGCATGCATTTTAACACTCTACCCACAACAAAATAGCATTTTTAATTAGTGTGTGATCATAAATAAAACAATAATCAGAAATGTGGATCCGAGACCACGAGTCTACCAAGATCATTTTCAACTACACAAGACAACATAATTTCACGCAAGTTAGAGTATTTAAACATAAGTGGTTCTATATACATACAATAATTTTTACCATCATTGCGAAAACCTAAAAAGGACTAACATAAACAAATAGTTAAATACCACGAAAACATAAATACGCTTCCCAACCTAAGGAAAATTTTCCTCGAAATTCTTATACTTTTCCTCTTCTTCTTCTTTTGGCCAGACATATATCATTCACGTTAGTTTAGTCCCTGCACAAACAAAAAAACAAACAAACACTAATTATTAGCTTATTTGATGATGAACAAATAATTAGAATACAAAGAAACAAAAAAGAAAATTATGAACCAAACAAAAAAGAAAAACAGACAGAGAACAAAGATGGTCGACTCAAAAAAAAGGTTCAATGACTATTTATAGAGTAATTAGTCTGCTAGTTAGGTTGGTTAGGTTAGATAAGAAGAAAATTCTAAAGTATCTTGATGATCAAGTTTAATCGAAATCTTTTAGATTTGGTATATACTGATTCAATTATAGGATATTCTGATTTATTTTCCTAAACTAAATATATCGTTAAAATTTTATTTATCAGTTTCACGCAATAAAAGGTAACTAATTAAGGTACAATATATTTAATTCGTTCAGTATTTTTAGAATTACTTGCTAACGAATTTTATAGAAGAATCATTGATATTTTGAATTTTCTTGCGCAAGAATATCCTTTCTGTTTTTAACAAAATCGTAAATATTGCAGTCATTTTGCGCAATAAAGGGTAACTAATTAAGGTAACATATATTTAATTCGTTGTGTATTTTTAGAATTAATTGCTAAGCAAATTTATAGAAGAATCTTTGATATTTTTGAATTTCCTTGCGCAGGAATCACTTGAAATCAGGAAAAATATATTCTAACTAATTTTTTAAATTGGATTTGTTAGATATGGGTCAAGAATAATGGATATGTACTATAAAATTAAATATGTTATGGGCTACATAAAATTGGGTCTGGAAACTATTGCTTGATTGTTAGACATAACATAATTAAGAATATTCCCTTTTCAAAATAATAAACGATTGTCATTTAATAGTGTCGTAATATAATTAAGAAGGATCAATTTTATGGGTGAATTAACGTTTCATAAGACATTTAATATTTAGATATTCCTTGATTGTAGTTGTGATTCAATTAAGAATATTCTTTTCAATATTAATTGATATCATCTTTCAAAAAGGTAATCTACTTAGAAAGTTTAGATTTTTTGGTGATTCACGTTTAAATTAAAATATTTAATATTTAGATATTCCTTAATTGTAGCAAGAAAATATTTAGTGATATTTGTACAATATTAATAATGATTAATATATGAATTAGCTTTTTGTTTAGATAAGTTTGGAATTGTAATTACTTAATTTTAAATTTTTATTTTCTTTAGTGTTCTATGAATTTTTATTAATTTTATGATATTTTGTATTCTTGAAAAATGAACTCTCGAAATTTTTATATTTGACCAAAATAAATAAGGTAATACTATATTTAAAATTTTTTATATAATATATACTATATATTTTCAGTTTGTGTTTTTATTTTTTCACAAAGAAAATAATATTTGTTTTTGTCAATATATGAATATCGATTTGTTTAGATAAATTATGGAATTGTAGTGGTAGAATCTGTAAATAAAAATAATTACAAAAAGGAAATACTTGATTTATTATAAATTCAATGACTAAATATGTAAATAAAAAAAAAGTAAATATATTATTATCCATGTTTCCAAACACACTAATCTCGGATTAATTAAATAATTTTTTTTAAAACACGTAAACCTGTTTCCAAACATATTTATCTAACAAAATGCTATTCAAGTACCCAAACAAATCGATTTTGTATTTCTACTTTAATAATATAGATGTAAAGTTCGAAACAAAATGAGGTCGGCACAGTTTTTCAATTTTTCTTGTTTTTATTTACGAGCTGTCGGCATTGTTTGTGAATGGTAAAATTGTTTTTAATTATATCAATCGCTACAGTATATGGTAATCGTAATATATTTTGTTGGCATTGAAAGAAATATATTTAATGAATCGATGATTGCTAACTTTATATTACTGAAAGATCTGCAAAAATAAAATTAACAACAAAAGTATTTTAAAATAGGGACATATTTTTCGAAAATTTACAACAAGATAAATTGAATAACATAATATGGTTATAAAATTTTGACTAAAATATATTAGAAACATTGCACATACTATTACTATACCAAGTAATCATATTTTGACTAAATATCTTAAATGTGATTAAATGCATGAATTTTATGAGATTAACTGAACCTGCAGACTATTGGTTAGTGGTCGGGTCGTCATATCATATTAAACCTCATACAAATATGTGGCCTGACATCTGGTTTTATCTCGTTATATATATAAACACTTTATGAAATTTCATGTAAAATAAATAGATAATCGTACTATATAACATTTTTAAGTTACATACATCTATTGATTTTAGCTAGCTAGACACTTTTCTCATTTTACTTCGCTCAGGTACTGGGACTATACGTTAGACGCATTGATGAAGCTTAGATTGTACATGTATGGTTGTTGTTTTTTTACTGGTATGGGTTGTTTGGCTAAAAGAATCGTTTTATGCCATATGCTATTATTGTATTAAGTTCTAGAATTTTTTTTTCCATTTCCGGTAAAAAAATTTACATACACCTACAAACTGTGTCTTAATTATAGATTTTGTTTTGAGATACAACCGTGCCCGGGAGAAAATTATTCAGAATTGTGTCTTAATTGTTAAGTATTTCTTACTCCAGTTTACAGTTATAGTTCTGAAAAAGGAATATACATTATTCAGAATTGTGTCTTAAGTAATACGAATTTCCTTAAAAGCTCGATTGAGCACATATTAACATTGCTATTGTTAGTTAACACTGCATAATAGCTTTAGTTGGTAATAGCTTCAGGGGTTTCTAATCAGATATGCAGTTGAAACGAATGTGGAATGAATTGGAAATTAGAAAACGGACAATGGTTTGGAATTGAAATGGTGCTCTAGAATATGGGAAGAAGAACAACTAGTTTATTCTTATTTGAAAAAAAATGTACTCTTTTTTTTTATGCTAAACATTTAAGTCTTAAATAAACTAGTTACTATTTCATTACATTTTATTTTTTATCCCTTTAACTGTATAATATAATGATCTATCACTGTGAACTATTTTCAGCTACATGTTTTCAAATACTATTAAACCATGTTTTCTCGTAAACGGCGTTAGAGCATCTCCAACCCCACTTCATTTTTCACTTTTTGCTTCATTTTGAAGAAATTTTTAGTCCAACCCTACTTCATTTTTTGCTTCAAAATGAAGCCATGAACAGTGTTGCTTCAAATTTGAAGATCTACTGTACATATCTTCATTTTTTGAAGATGAACTTTTTTAATTATCAATTGGTCCTCGACTTTTATTTATTCTTATCTTTTGCCAAAATAAACTATATACTTTAATATAATCCAATTAATTTTTAATTTCAGCTGTTATTTTCATCACAATAATTTAAAATATTAATATATTTAAAACTTATACTAATAAATAAAGTAAAATTACATAATTAATATAAAAAGTCAAATAGATAATTAAAAAAACAAACTAAACATATAAAACTCATTAATACAACATAAACTAAAACTTAATAATCTGGTAAATCATTTCCAGAACCACTAATATCATTAAAATATTTTCCAAAAGAAGTTGATGTTTGAGGAGGTTGTTGAGCTTGCTGTTCTTCACTCCTTTCCAACAAAATTCGAGTTTGTTCGGACTGAATGTATGCACGAACTTTAGGATCTTCTATGGAATTCACATCACAAAATAAAATTTTGTTTTCTTCTTTTTGTTTTTTCAAAGCATAATTCCTACTTTGAATCTCTAAATGTTGATCTCTTTGTGCACTTGTCTTCTTTAACTGCTCCATGAGTTGTTTATTTCCTTCTTCCAAGGTGTTAATAACAAGTGATGTTTGATCATCTTTTTTTCTTTTAAGTTTTGATTTTTTTACTCCAATCGGTCTTTTAGATGAAGATCCACCAATAATATCTTCTTCATCACCTAGATTCAGAGAAAATGAGGACAAACCTGGAGATTCTTGTGTAGCAGAATCAGAGGCTGAATTTGTATCTCCGAAACCACAAGAGTTTGACACCTTTTTTGAAGATGTGTCATTAAACTTTTCAAAATTCTTGATAATATTCTACACATGATCGAATTTCCAACCTCCTTTGTTTTTTTTGGATCATCCACAAACATTAATTTGGCTTGCTCAAACTACATTCCAATTTAAAACAAAAAGACATTAGTGCAAAAATAAGTAAAATATATATCATAATAATCATAAAACACTTACAATATCATTATTTGAAGCACCACTTGGACGTCTGTTCTCACATTGTTTGAGGCATGCATGCAATTTCTTTGTTGCTTTCTCAATAGTTTGAATTCGACAGTGAATGGATTTCTTTGTACGTTCATTCCAGCTTGCATTTTTTCCAGCCTCGTAAGCATCTGCCACCCGAGACCAAAACTGGTCGGACGTTTGATAAACACCTGTGATTGGATCTTGGGATATTTCCATATAGACTTGGCATAAGAACTTATCTTCTTCTTGAGTATATCCAGCAGAACGTAATGGCATTTTGTAAAAAACTAAAATAAATTATAGATTAAAAAAAAGAGAATAGAATGATTCAAAGTTGTGAATGAAAATGTAGAGCACACAACGTAATTTATACATAATAATAACGATTCTCATATCTCTCAATTGAGCATGACATGATTTGATAATACAATGAAAAAGTATTCATAAAAACTCTCATTTTTTATATATTATGACATGATGTGATAATACAAAGAAAAAAAAGTTCAAAGATTCTCACATTTTTCAATTTACTATGGATGATTTGATAATGCAATGATAAAGTGATTCAAAGATTCTCACATATTTTATTCTACTATGACATGATTTGATAATACAATAAAAATGTGATTCAAAGATTCTCACATTTTTCAATATAATATGACATGATTTGATAATTCAATAAAAAGTGATTCCAAGATTCTCAAATTATTCAAAATTTCACGAGACTAATAATAATACAAAGAAAAGTGATTCCAAAATTTCTATATATACTAGTAGAAATCAGTTTTAACTTCACACACTCTAAATTTCTATCTTAAAATGAATTATAATTCCACAAACTCATTATATTTAGATGGTTCTTCATCATCTTCAGATGATGAAAATGTGGAGATGATCAATAGTCTCTACCAAAAAGAATTAGCGATACATCATGCTATCGCAAATAACAATGCGATAATACAATACCTTCGTAATCAACAAAGCAGCCAGGTGATTCATGGAGGTTCAGTTCCTGGACGTTCTTTTATCCACCGCGACAGAGAAAGTGCGCATTGTAGATTGTTCAACGACTACTTCTCGGAGAACCCAACTTACAACGACGCCATGTTTCGTAGGAGATATCGTATGTCTCGTCCTTTATTCCTTCGTATCGTTGATGCGGTTGAAAATCATGACAACTACTTCAAACAACGAAGGGATATAATTGGTAGACTTGGCTTATCATCTCTTCAGAAGACAACTGCCGTTTTTCGGATGCTAGCTACGGTCTACCAGCTGATGCAACAGACGAATACATAAAAATTGGCGAATCAACAGCAATCGAAAGTATGAAAAGATTTTGTCGAGCTGTAGTGGAGATATTCTCAGAGGAGTACTTACGATCGCCAACACCTGCCAATGTTTCAAGACTCCTACATATTGATGAAAAACGAGGTTTTCCGGGAATGCTAGGTAGCTTAGATTGCATGCATTGGAAGTGGAAAAATTGTCCTACCGCTTGGGCTGGACAATATTCAGGTCGTAGTGGATCACCAACTATAATTCTTGAAGCTGTTGCGGATTATGATCTTTGGATATGGCATGCATATTTTGGGATGCCTGGCAGTAATAACGATATCAACGTGTTGGAATCTTCTCATCTTTTCTCCAATCTCGCTCAAGGTATTGCACCTCTCATTATATTATTCAAGGAAATGAATATAATATGGGGTATTATTTGGCCGATGGAATATATCCAAAATGGTCTACCTTAGTACAAACTATTCATGAGCCAATGGGTTCAAAAAAGCAATATTTTGCCACGCGACAAGAAGCATGTCGGAAAGATGTGGAACGTGCTTTTGGAGTTCTCCAGTCACGCTTTGCAATTGTGAAAGGGCCAGTTCGGTTTTGGAAAAAGGAAGTGATACATGATATCATGACCACTTGTATAATTTTACATAACATGATAACTGAAGATGAGCGTGATCTCAGTGCACCAATTGAAATTGACAGAGAAGTTCCACCTGCAGAGGTTTATATCGAAGAACATGAAAATATTCGTTTTCAAGAATTTCTTGCTCGATTTAGAAGAATTAAAGATCAAGAAGCTCATTTCGCACTTCGAATGATTTAATTGATCACTTGTGGGAAAAACATATGTCTGATGCTTCTTTTTAAAATATAATGTTTTTATTTATTTATCTTTGTTGTAATAATTTTATTATAAGATAATGTTGAAATTATATTTGGATTATGTTAAAATAAAATAGTTGGGCCAAATTAGTAAAAATGAGAAAGTAGAAGATGTTTATTTATAATTAATGATAAAATGGAGATAGAATATATTTGGAATATTCTTTTTACTAGGCAGAAATGAAGCAAACCATTAGAGTAAATGTACTTCATTTTTTTTTTTCATTTTGAAGAAAGTGGAAATTTGAAGATAAAAATGAAGCCAACCATTGGAGAGGCTCTGAACTTTATTATTTCTTCGAAAGGACTGCATAATGGTGGCCAGGTACTTAATAAACACGTAACATAATTCAGAACTAATTGTATAAAAGTTAAAGTACAGAACTAATATATACACGCAATTGTGCAGTCATGTACGGATAACCCATAAACCATCTTTTGGGATTTCAGAAAAAGCGTTGTGCGCTCATAGTTTTATACAATTTCTTGGTCGTCAAATAAAACTAAAATTGAGGAATAATACAAAAGATTGCTCAGTTCAACTGTTGTAAGCTAGAAAAATGGAAGTTGTTGTTTTGTCCTAATAGAAAAATATGCACAGGTATCTATTACTTATTTATATTATGTTTTTTTCAGAACTATAATTGTAAACTAGAGTATGACATGTGCGTCCGCACGGATGTTAGTTCTTACTTTTTATACATTGATATTTATTTTTCATGATTAGTGTTATATATAGTTATTTTTAGTACAAATATTCAAATCTGTTTTAGACACATTGGTTATTTAGATATTTTAGATTCTTATATATTAGAATCAAACTCATCAAGACTCGTGAATTCAACTCAAAACCCACATATAAATTTATAATATCCAAGCGGACGTATTTCAAAACCAAAAAAACGATACTTGAAAGAAACAAACCGTACTACCTAAATAGATATTCAAATGTTCATGCCTAACTGATTCTGCAAACAATTAAAAACTCTCTTTATGTGTTTATTAGAAAGATTTTTTTTAGCAAAATAGTTATATAGAGTGAAAAATTAAGTGATAGTAAATGTAATACGTTTTTATTATTTTGATTCAAGTTATTATTTTGTTCACATAAACAATGTCTTTAAATTATGTGTTTGGTTACATAGTTTTTTACCTACAGAAACTAAGATTAAAAATGTTTTAGTAAAACAGACTAAACCGTACTTTTAATTATATGCAAAATTCGATTATTTTACATTTTGATTTTCTTAATTGATATAAAGTTAATGTTGATTAACTAATAAATAATAATATGTATTATATTATTATAGTAATATAATTAATGATGTGATGTATTGTTAAGGTAATATAATTTAATGAAGATGTCAAATTAAGTAAAAATGGAATGATAATTAATGTATTAATTTGTTTAAAAAATGTTAAATATATTTGTACTTAAGTTTTAATAATATAGATAGATTCTAATGACTAAATATTGATTTACTATTCTGGAAATAGTAAAGTATCATGTGATAAACACACATATATGTGATTCGACACTCAGTCCTGTTCTTGACAGCCAAAAAGCTGTAGCCTATCTAATATTTCTGATTCTGTAGATTAAAATAAACAACAAACTTAAGAATCGTGTCAAAAATATCATCACATGAAACGTTGATCTCGATGGTTTATAAACATTATTCGAATAACTTCAATATATTATTTTCTACAAACTAAATTATGATGGCAAAGGAAATTTTTTTTTCTTGGACAACGGCAAGGGAATTTTCTTAAGTGTTATATTTGGTGGTTAATCCTAATCTTTTAACATTGTTATGGTTGATTTTTTTTGTAATACTAGCGATTTTCAATGTATTAATCCAAATTTTTTCTTCTAAGATGGGGTTTTATTTAATCCTACTTTATTTTAGAATAGAAAATAGAAAAATAAATAGTCTTTATTCTATTTATAGAGTAATTTTATTTTTACTCCATAAAGAAAATGTAAACATGAGTACATAACTCCTAATATTATATAGTGAATTTGAGAATGCTCTTAGGGAAATTTCAAACGCCTCTTTGTGTTTGCTTTTGCTCAAATACGATTTTCCGTGCACACATGACTCCTAATATTATATAATACAATACATTGCATTAATACTAGTTGCAAAAATATTATTATTATAGTTCACCATATATGAACATGAATGAAAGCTAAAATATTATTATTATAGTTCGTGGTATATGAACATGTTTTGATTCATGTTTTAGAAAAAAAAATATATTTTTTAAAAATACATATTTTACATTTTTTATGTATATAATAATGGTAATTTGAAACTTCGAAGATATTAATTATGCTTACTAAATTATGATTGGATAAAAATTATGAAAATAGCCAAATATAAAAAATAATATAATTATAATATTAAAAAATTTGTGTTTTTAATATATGTAAAAACTCTAACACATACGTTATAATAAAACGGATGGAATATTAAATATTAAATATGCGAAGATAGTCGGAGACCAGAGAGACGTCGGCTTCTTTACTGAGATTACAGTTAGTTTCAGTTTTACTTACTCAGCAAATATATAGGTCCAAATATATCCGTCTAAATGACCTTCCATTTCATTAAAATCATCGAAAATACCACTGTTCATTGTTGCACGAGACGAATAAGTACGAAAACAAAATTAATTTTATCAAATCTAAGGAAAGAATCCTGAAGAATCAACAAATGTGTCAGACAAATCATTTATTAAAACTAAGCCTAAAGCTAATGTTGCATTTATATAATCGAATACTTATAGGTGGACAAAACATGTTGCCTATCTTTGTTGGTGCTCTTAGTTACGAGACGGTAAGAAATAATAATGTTCAAAAACTTCTCACACATCGTTAAACAGTCGTATATACTACATTCGCTATACCTTTACAGAGATCATCAAGGAATACTTTTTAAAAAAAAAAACTAATCATCAAGGAATACTTATACGTGGATGTTCATAGATCTTTTCTTTTTTCTTTGAACACATTATAGATCTTGTTTTATTTCATACTTTGACGTGTACAACAACTCATACATCGCATAAGTCAAAAATCGATGCGACTATTATATCTATCTAGTAGATATATAATAGAATAGACGAATCTTTAAGGTGCACGAGACTTTTGTAATTATTGGATATGTGATAATAACAAAAATATGTGCCTTTGACTTCACAGCTCGATCCTCTATCTCGTGCCAATCTCTTTTTTTTTCTGTTCTTGATAAAGCATTATTTTGTGGACCGGACCATGTCTCTAATACACGCCAACCATACATATATAAATATATGTAATATTATTTATGGGTTACCTGGATTCTACGCTTTTAAATAAAATTCACGCATTTGGAAAAAATCAGGCACATTTATGTATATATTTAATCATGGTGTACACATCGTCAATAGGTACGAACAAACTATTATACATGAGAGGAATCGGATAAATCGTTTGAAACGATATATTAAGCAAGCAAAAAATCAAAAAACGATATATTGAATAAATAAAAATTCGCACGATATCAGATATATCCATATTGACAACAAATACACAAACATTCTTTCATTTTTTTGCTTAAAAGTTAAAACACACGAAAATTTTAGTCATTATCATCCTGGGTAAATCCAAGAAGATATGATTATATACTCATCTTATATAATCTGATCTCCTTCGGAGCAATCATTCAAAGGAAAAGTTTAATATATATCCTTATTAACCTTTGTAACATATTTCCTTCATGGCTATTGTTTCTTTGATTTTAGATTAGTTAACTTTTTGTTTTATCTTTTGGCTTTACAAAATTTATAAGGTTCCATATACTTCTAGCTATATGCCGTCTACAAGAGCAGAGTTCCTCGTGAACCTTTTACACTGGTTGTGTTTATTGGCTTCCCCGTGAACTCCATCACCATGCAACGTCCTTGCCAATTACATTAATGTCCTTCTCTTCAATTGTCTACTTTCTAATTTGTTTTGTTTCTTTATTCATTTTTAGCTATCTTAACACTATTTTTATTGACTAATTTTATTATCCGGACAAAATAAATAAATAAATAGAACTTAGCGTTGTTTTTTTCTGAAACTTGAACTTAGCGTTGTTCTAAAGTTAAATTATCAGAATAGTTAACTGCGGTAACTACAGTCAGTTATTTTGATATTTACAATGTTTAACAATATTATAAAACCGAGTCTATGTAAAATATCCAACTGTGTTATCGAAAGATATTGTTTAGTTTCATATTCTGATATATGAAATAACGTAGAGATCATGGGTATTTACTGTTATGTTGCTTCATAAATTCATACAGACAAAATTTGTCTCTTTCCCCATTCTCTTGTCCAAAACATTTTGTTCTCATTACACAATCAAATCATCTCCTGACACTTGGATGGTAGACTCTATATATGTGTGAACATGCATATTTAAGATATAAACGGTACGTCAAATTAAATACAAATATCAATGATGCATGATATCCCATGTATACTATACATGTTGAACCATAGAAGCAGCCAATGATTCACGACGTGCATTATTACCCGCCCAAACATTCTGTGTGTACCAGTCATTTCTTTCCTATCGCCAGCAGTCTTAAACATTTGGCGGTTCTAAGCCAATGTTTTGAAAACCGAACCGGATATCGACTCGGTGTAGCTACTGGTTGACCGATCGAACCGGGTTTTCTATCTATGAAACTTATATATGTATATATATATAATTATATATTTATATTATATGAACTTTACTTCTACATATAATACATCCTCTATTCTTTTCTATAATTAACTAAATATAAAAAATAAACATAAATCTAATAGTAAAATAAAACTGAATGGTGAATACTATGTAAACTAAAATTAATAAAATCATATGATTTACAATTAAAATTATCATATTTATTTTACAACTACATCTCAAAATTTATGAATATGGTAAAATAAAGATAGTATATGAAAGTTAAAATATATTTTCACATTGTTACTTAAGAAAATAAAAAATCAATTAAATAGTGATAGTTGACACTAATTATAAAATATAAAATTTTAGCTAGTAATAATTGAAAACATTTAATTATATGTTAATTTTTATGAACCGGGTTTTAGAATTGACCCGGGTCACCGGTTTTACCGGTTTTCAGCCGGTTTTACCGGTTTTTTACAAATCCGGATTTTAAACCAAACCGGATTCGGCTTCTTCAGCGAGTCACGGTCGAACCGGTTCCACCGGCCGGTCCGGTCCGGTTTTCAAAACACTGTTCTAACCAAAATATATTTTGATGTGCGAAAGATGGAACCTCTGCTCAAAAAAAAGAAAGGTTGGAACCGTGCATAAATAGTTGAAAGAGTAGGAAAAAGCCCACCAAAAATTTAAAAGAAGCCCGTAGCATTAAAAGAGGAGACTGAAAGCCCATTAACGTAGCAAACCTATAAAAGGTTTTTTTTTTAATCTCACCGATGACTGATTTCAGACAGACGAGAAGCTATGCCATGACTGATGCAATGCCAGGCATTAATTGATGAACTCATGTCTGGAAGAATTGTCACTCCATTTTCTGCAAAAACTATCTTTCTGGAGGATCCCCTGCGAGTTTCTTCGGGCCATTTGCTTCGGTATTTGTGTTTCTGTCCCAGATCTTTCGTTTTGTTCTCTGTTGTTATTGTTTTTGTTACTCTTGGCTAACCGATTCCCATGTGTAATAATAGGTGCAAGGTTTGGATTTTCTCTTGTACGAAGTAAGGATGTGCACTACTTTGCATTCTGCATTTAGCTGATCTCTCTCTCTCTCTCTCTCTCTTATAAGTTGTAAGTTCTTTGCACAACTTGAGTCTGTGGTGCAGATAGATATGATGATAGCTGGGAACGGACCAGTTTCAGCAGTTACTTATCTATCTGATTTCAAACTATTTGAGCATTGTCTTTGTTATTCCATCTTCATCTGAACCTGCACCGACAGATAACTGTGGCAGGTTGATCTCCATTCTACTCTTTTACATTCAAGACTTAGCAAATTCAGGTTTATGAGATGCATCTTGCTTTTCATCACACGTATTATTGCTTACTTAGCCTCTGCCGATTATGCAGTGTTATTCAACTAATCCCATCTTGCTTCTCTGTTTTGGTTGCTCTGTTTTGCAGCAAAAGAAATTGTTGACATGGAAGCTAACTTAACCCAAAGGGTTGGCAGAGGAATGCATCAACTAAGATAAAAGACAAAAACGAACAAAGACTGCTAGTAAAAGTTTGTGACACTGTTTGAAGACTAGAAAATTAGTTGATTAGCCCCTTTTACACTTTCATATTTCTTTGGTGCTATAGTGTACATGTTCCGGAGGATTAGGAGAAAAAGATACTCTTCATAAGCTTCTTTTCCATAACTCTATGGGCTCTGTTCAAAAACATATGCAGAATCATCTCATATACAAACTATTTTTTTCATATATAACAGTATCAACAATCAATTTATTAGTTGAAAATTTTATATAAACGACTCTTCTGTTTTCTTCTTTTCCTTTTTGTACCATTTTTATAGTCACAAAACTCAGGAAAAGAAGACCTGAACGCTAGAACTTTTCAAAGACTTGCAAACAGGACAAACACCAGTGAACACATCACATTCTTTACACAAACTCAAGTGCCTACACGGCACAAGCAACACTGATACTTCCTTCGCATTGCACATTCTGCATCTCATCCTCTGGTTTCCCCTGTTGCTGTTGTTTGGGTCAATGTATGATGAAGCTGCATCATCTAGTTCGCTGTCTCCAAACCCTTCTTTACCTTGGTCTGCACCAGCAATCACGTTTTTGTTGTTTTTGTTGTGGGACATTGCTTGTTGCAGATTTGTCTTCAAGGCATTAGCCACAGACTCATTGTACTTTGCTCTGTAGTGCCAGTTCTGAGCTTCCGCTGTCACTTGCTTTATCCTCTCCACGAGCTCCCTATTCTTCTTGTTCATGATCTCAATCTCCTGATCTTTCTCTTGAAGCTTCAGGCTCACTCCTTGCTCTATTGAGTTGAGAAAAGACGCAATCTGTCTCTGTTTAATATATCTCACTCCTTTCGCCATTTGAGCTGCCTGAAAATCAAACAGACACATTACAAAACTAAGAACCTTAAGAGCGTACAAAACAGAACGCACGCAGAGAGAAAAATCAATACCTGGACTTTTAAAAACTGGTCGAGCTCATCTTTTTGTCTATGGAGGTGGATCCGAAGACTATCATCCAGTGACTGAGAGAATGTAGAAGCAGCTACGATGCTGCCACTAGCAGAAGTCACAGAAGAGTTGCGTTCCTCGTCATCATAAGACAGTCTAAGACCAGTGGAGACTAGATTCTCCTTGGGGGCTTCTTCTTGAACACTATGATGATTATAGTTCAGAGACATCTGAAGCTGCTGTTGCCTTTGGACGTTGTTATTACTAATGCTCTCTGCTCCCCTCCCTCTTTTGTTTGGCCGAGCCACGGGAACCAGATTATCATTAGCAAAATAGTTTACTGGATCAACAGTAGTGCACCCACCTCCTCCCACTGCACAAAAAAGAAAGACATGATTCTCAGTTTATAGAGTTAGATATTTGCTTTAGTCTGAGATTAGAACATAAAGAAGCTTACTGGTTCCGAGGAGGTGAAGCTGATTGGATTGAGTGTTGTTAGTCTGGTACTGCAGCTGGTTCTCGTTCATGAAAACCGGTGCTACGGTGTTTCCATTGTTTCCACTTAGCATCTTCTTCAATGAATGTTTATCAGTTTTATGTAAAGTATACAGAAGGCAAAGTATTCAACTCTCTCGGTAGAGATGAGAAATGTGAAGCCTGCTGCAATAAAGGAAGAAGAAGCCATTAGCCAAGACAAAAAAACATAAAAACATAAGTACATATAACAACTTGGAACTTTTGACTCGAAAGATACCAACTAGATTTACAGAGGAGAGAAATGATGTAAGGTAGAGATGATGGAGGTTTGATATTGAATATATATAATCAAAGAGAACAATATATATAACCTTTTAAGATTTTGCCTGATGAAGACTATGATAAAAAGAAGAGAGGAGACAGATTTTGATTGATTCAATAGTCAATAGTCAAAGTTGCAAATTTATTAACTTATTGATTTAAGGTAAAATCTAAGAGAACATGGAAAGATTACAAAAAAAATATCAAAGAAGGATCAGTCATCCAGAAACAGATGCCCCAAAAAAATTGTAATTTTCCAAAAAAAAAAAACTTACCTTTTTCAGATTGGTTTAGCAAATCTTAGTTTCTTTTCAGATCCTGCATAAGAAGAAACAAAATCATCATCAAGACTTATATAACAAAAGAAGCTTGATTCTTG
This sequence comes from Brassica juncea, assembly GCA_018703725.1. Classification (NCBI taxonomy): domain Eukaryota; kingdom Viridiplantae; phylum Streptophyta; class Magnoliopsida; order Brassicales; family Brassicaceae; genus Brassica; species Brassica juncea. The sequence goes on from CM031938.1 coordinate 41,555,330, forward strand.
TGTTGAAATTTTGTTTTTTTTTTAATATCAAAAATCCCAGAACAATAAATTTGAAACTGATAAAAGACAGTTTAAGAAATCGAGAGAGACGAACCGATGAATTGAGGGATCTTGATTAAGAAAAGAAGATGCCTTTGTGTTGAGATGAAACGGCTATAGAAGAAGAAGAAGAACAAGATCCAACCAACTTAAAACCACAAGGAAAAAAGGTATTTTTGAATAAAGGAAAGTGAAGGAAAGAATACAAAAGAAAAATGAATGATGATGAGGATTATGAGTAATTGAGCGGGTGCGATGGAGCAGGACAGAGTGATGAAGAAAGTGGTGGAAGTTTGGTTTCAATTATTTAACTTATATGACAAAAAATACAGTAACTCTTTTTTTCTTATTTAAAATTTTGAAGAAAAAGAAAACAAAAAATATGGTTGTTGATGATGATGATAGAAGTAAATGTAAATCACCAAAGAAACAAGAACCGACCGGTGGTGCTGCTTTTTCTTCTCTCGTGAGTTGTGTTGTGTTATCATCTATCTCTCCCTCGTTAAGCCAGCTTTTCAGTTTCCCTTCTTTCTGGTTAAAGATGGTAGGTTTGACTCAATTTAACAAAACCTATTCATTACCATCAGCCTTTTCGTTTAATACGTTTCTCCCAATAACCATAAGAAAACAAAAGCTTATTAATAAATTAGATTATTGATTTCTTATTTACTTTAATTTTGTTATTTGACGTGTCATCTTTTATAAACGTATAATTATGATTAATGTTTTTATGTTAAAAAATGCTTTTGATATGTAAGCATATATGATAGGTATTCATAACCACTTTGTTATGATTAAGTAATGACATAATGAGATTAGCTAATTTAAGCTGTTTTACTTTATCTTGTTGCTTTTCTTATTGACTAGAAAAGTAAGGCCTTTTTAAAACATCTAAATACGTACACATAACAAATTAACAATACATTTAATTCTGGATTTGTTTGACTAAAAGTTAATACATGATAAATTGTTTTAAAATTGTTGGTGAAAGAAACATGGAACATGATTAGTGCCATCATGCTAATTTAGATCTAAACACAGCTGTGTGATCGCGTATGAGAGCAATAACTTGCTTAAACCGCATGATTAATAGTATAAGCGCAAACTGGCAATCAAACTTGTATTAGAAACCGCATCATTTCATGATTTCACATGTATCTAGTAATTAGACCATATGAATATCAACTTCGACGATAGTTGTTTTTTCAAACTATGAAATACGCATATAACCATTGAATCATTTAATTTTTTAATATATTTTAACGCCGATATTTACATGTGGAAAGTTCAGGTTTATTTCAACTTTTGACTATAATTTCATTCTCTAACTAACACATACTCGGCAACCATATTTGTATTTCAGTAATGCGAAATGTAAGTGTGAATATGCAGATTGAGAGATATGAAAATGGAGATAAAATAATACTAATAACGAATAATCGCTTCACGTCAGATTCAAAGTCAGGACACGGATTCCAGAGCAGAGGGAAAAATTATGACAGTAGAAGAGAGATGGTCAACTGATCTGTAGGGTTATTTACGTCTTTTCATTCAAATCTAACCACAATTCATGCGACGGTAACGGAAGAAGAAAAGAGATCAAAAGGATAGAACGTGTCCGCCGTGATCTCAGTGTGTTTAAAGGAAGAAAGAGCCGTTTTAATTACGAGTGGGACCCACGCGCCTGGTCGTTAGGCAAATATGGCGGGTAAGTTTTTGGCGGGGAAGGGAGCCCCTTTAGTAGTAGTAGTTGGTAGTTACCGTATGACTTTCTGGAAACTTGGACCGGACCAAACCATCGCACGCCAGGTTTGTCGGAGGAAAAATTAATTCTTCTTTGTTTTAGTTAAAGACGAAAATAACTCCCATAGCTTATTAATATATTTGAAATAAAAAATCTGGATACTTGAAAAAGGAAGAAAACGGTGGGAATTTAAAATATGAAATTATTGTAATGCACAGGCTTGTTTCCATTGGTTCGTCAACAAAAAAGAAAAGGAAATGAGAGTAATCACTTCAGCTGATAAATTCAAAATATTATTCAGTAGTATTGTATTGCTAAATCTTTTGAAATATGTATAATCGAAACTACAAAGCTTTATTCGTTTTGTTTTATGACTCGGATTGGTTTGATTTAAAATAAACACAGATTTTGTGTTTTGTATGATTTTTAGTTTAACTTTTGGTTCTGTACTAACAACCTTCGTTGAGTGGGAATATCATTTAGATGTGTGTTTGAATTTGAAAAAAGGGAAAAAGGTAAAGGTTTCTAGTGGTTGCAACAACACCGACGCAATCAATTTATTATTATGTGTACTATTTTTTTGGTATCGTTTTACACGATATCCAACTAATATCTGGTTGAAGATTTGTTGTTTTCAAACAAAAAAAAAAAGATTTGTTATGCCTTATTACCATTTAGCAGTACGCCCAGGGAACCTTTGCTTTCCTTTCAAGTTGTTAACCGAGATTCTCTACTCAGCTCTAAACACATTTCTTGAACTTCATTGTAACAAAGAAACCGAACTGAGGTAACCAAGATTAAAGGAATGTAAGAAACCTAGAGCTTTTCAATTAATTTCAGAAATGATTTGATTCAAAGTTGTGATGATAATTTGCATCCAACGTATTTGAGTCACATGTAGGTGCAAGATTTTCTAAAACACTATTATGTTCCTTTCTAGCTCTGGACCGGCTATAGTATATCATTCTTGCATGATTTAAGGAAAAGAATCCTAGTATTACTAAAGTCTCCCCATCATTATGGAGTTTCATGTACATATCATCTCCATATTATTACAAGTTTACAACTATACTAAGCGATTTTTCCATACGTTTGATCTGCGTTCAACTGTTCACATTCAATACTTTAGCCCTATCCAATCCTTCTGATGGTAGTGTCTATTTTGCCTATGAAATGTTTGTATCGCTGCTGCTCATATTTTAACTCAGTAATACTGCCATTTTAATGCGATCTATGAAGATCACACGCTCTATGTATATTTATATTATGTTGGTATTTGTAAGGAACTTAAAGAATAGTAATGTTTAACACTAGAGAGCAGTTCCTGCCAGTGCACAAGAGTTGAGACTTGGTAGATAGACTTATGGCCCATTAAATTCATACACACACACACACACTCGTCAGTCACAAGAACCACATCAGTTATCACAACACTCATCTCTTAATTTGAGGAGAGCCTCATAGTTCAACTTTCTAGTTGCCTTAGTACACCAAACTTGTTGTGTATGCATGACTCAAGTGCCATTAAGTTGGCCACACAAAATTCATGTAACGTTAGAGAGTAGTTTCTGCCGTTGCACAAGAGTTGAGACTTGGTATTTTGGTAGGTATAGACTTAAGGCCCATTGAATTCACATTCATGATACATACACCCATAAGTCATAAGTCACAAGAACCAAATTTCAAACACTAATCTTCTAAATTTGCGGAGAACCTCATAGTTTAACTTTCAAGTTGCCTCTATACACAAAACTTGTCGTGTATGCATGATTCAGGTGGCATTTGGTTGGCCACACAATTCAAAAGGCAAACGTTTACGAGGGACCATTCACTACGTGACTTGCTTTTAGCCAGATACGTCATACTGATCGAGGATTTGGCACTATATTCCATATAACCATTTATCCGTTAAGGAATTATATAATCTCTAAGGATAACATTTCGATTTTCTTACAATAATTTCGTAGGACCGACCACAACAAATGTAAATTAAGTGTTGGAAAGGGTCTGGTTCATATTTGTTTTCTATTCGGTTGATTTAGAAGTCGCCAAAAGTTTTTCGCCCGATAATTAAGTCTTTGAAATCCACGTTACCCGATTAATTGAACTGTCAAAAACCCTACTATAATTTGCTAGATGATATATTTCCCACGAAGTAAGAAATACAAAAGTGAACTGTGAAGTCATAGTCAAAAGACAAGTTAGTTTCAACTAAAAAAAATTGTGATCAAGTTGAAAAAGTGACAGATAGAGAATCTATCCTTTGCATCCTCTCCTCTATTTGTAGCCCTTCACTTGGATTTCTCTTGGATAACTCATTAAATAACACTATCCGTTATACCCACATGTGTATCAGCGTGTGTATATGCATGTGTATCTATATTTAAAAGCTTCACAATCTTGTCAAAAACAAATATCTTCATGTTTTGTATCTTTCTGTTATAGCTCAAATAATTCTCTTCCAGAGTTCTTGGATTTGTCCCCAAATCAATTGGAGATCTAAGAAGAAGAACGATCTTCAAAAGAGAAGAAGAAAAATGTGTACTCTCCATGATGAGCAATCACCACACAAACTCCCTTGTCTCCATTGCCAACCACATTCATACATTCGCATGGTACGTACGTATATACATAGTTTATGCGTTATTTATTTGGTGTAATATTCCTCAACATCGGTGGTCGATTTTGTTAGGTTCAACATATGATAGAGAGATGCATTCTACTCCGTATGACTCGTGACGAATGCATCAAGGCGTTAGACCACCACGCAGGCATTCTACCGCTCGTTACGCTCACCGGTTAGTCTTTATAACCATTACACATATATAGCTTACGTTTGTCCACAATATATATATATATATATATATATATATATCTCAAAATTGTTTTTAAGGGTTCGTTATACTAGATTGAATATGGTGTTTTAGATATAGGTTTCGAAGAAATTGAGGGGAATATTGTGAAGATTCTTGGATCATGTTTTTTTTTTTGCAGTTTGGAGGGGACTTCAACGGGAAAATAAGGATTTCTTTGAAACGTATGGGCATATCGTTTCTTCTAGGCCATTCTTCAGTAAGATTTTTTGGGGTCAATGTGTTTTTCTTAATCGTGAATAAATTTCAAATTAGTTTCTCAATCAACATATCTACCAAACGTACGCATAATGATGTTTGAACCGAATCTTAACAAGAGTATTTCCCATGTTTTTTTGACATGACTTTTGATCAGGTGGATATGTTCGGAGATCGCCGAGGTTTGCGAGAAGGAAACAGTGAAGACTTTGCTTTAGGCTTCTAGATTATGTAAGAGAAAAAAGCTTGAAACCTAGGTTATTATAGATAAGCTAAGATGAATTAGTCATATGCTTATATGTAGACTTTTTATGTGAAAAGGTTTCTCTATTAGATCAAGAGCAGATAAGCTTTTGTTGTGTGATCTATTTCTAAGCTTATTTATTTAGATGCGGTCTAAGATTATTAACCCTTGTAAGAAAATATTTTACGTTTAAATTGCTGTTTTTTCTTGCTTCAACTGATTCAATCGCTTAGATAGACTATAAACTGTGACACGAAGACTAAACGAATCCATTCCGAATCTGAATTTTAGTTTGAATATATATGATTCATGACCTGAGTAAAAACACTTCAGATTCGTTCTACGAAGCATAAGTACAGTGTATATATTGAATTCCAAAATAAATAAATCCATAGAAGACTAAGAATCCAGTGTTATAGAAATTTTGGAAACAAAAACAAGTCAGAGATTCATATGGCAAAAGATTTTATTGGAATTATGGATAATTTATATCAGAAAAACTATGATTTATAACTGGAAAATAAAAACTAATTCCTGTATATTTGTAAAGTTGTTGGTTACTTTGGTCAGAAGTTCTTTGACAAATTAGACATTCAAGCCTGGTTGGTATGGTGTAACATTGAACCAACAGAAGAAAGAAAAAAAAACGAAGGGACCCATATATTAAACCGAACATAACCGGCCTGTAACAAAACAATTGCGATTGGTCTGGGAAAATTCCGATCGAATAAAATTAAAAAAAAAAAGATATGCGCACGAGAAGACAAAAGGTTTTCGACCTTCCTCTTCCTACCCACCTATGTCAACCAACCAACTAAAATAATAAAACGACAAAGATCTCAGCTTTATTCTTCTGGTTATCTTGGTGGGTCTCTGAACGGTTTCTCAGTTCTTTCTAGACGTGAGAGCATGCGGTAGAGAGTCTAGTCTTGTCTGAATCATCGGAACAAAAGGGTATTTTGTAATCTTTTGTTTTTATTAGAATTCACTTCTCTTTTATGTTCTGTTATTCTATACATATGATCTGCACGATATGATTTTGCTTGTGGGATGTTTTTGATTTAGAAAAATCGAAGTGGGTATTTTGATTGTTATCCGCTAATACATAAAGGTCTCACCTTTTTGCTTTTTTGTTGGAATCTTAGGACTCTGTTTGACTTGTGCCATGGCAACTGATACAACAGCCTCAAGCTACTGGTTGAATTGGAGGGTCCTCCTCTGCGCATTGATCCTCTTAGCTCCGTTGGTGTTAGCAGCAGTTCTCATTTGGAGATACGAAGGCAAAAGAAGAGAACGAGAGAGCCAGGGAGAACACCCCGGGACACTATTCCAAGACGAAGCTTGGAACACATGTTTCAAAAGAGTCCACCCTCGTTGGTTGCTTGCCTTTAGAGTGTTCTCATTCGCTGCGATGCTGTCTCTTCTCATTTCAAATGTTGTTCGCGATGGAGGCGGCATATTTTACTTCTACACTCAGTGAGTTTTATATCTTTTCACATTTTTCTAAATCTTTTCTTTGAAGTGAATGAGAAAAAGATCTAAACTTTGTTGGTGAAACAGGTGGACGTTTACTCTTGTCACACTCTACTTTGGGGTACATCTATCTCTCTTTGAAAACTTACATGTTGAGGTTACTGTCTTAGTTTTATACACTGATTGAATCCGTGATTCTTTTTTTTTTCTTTCAATAGTATGCTTCGTTGTTATCTATTTATGGATGCTGCATCTACAATAAAGAAGCTGGTGGTAACACAGAGAGTTATACAAGTATACATGATGCAGAACAAGGCACTTATAGACCACCAGTCACCCGTTATGAGGCTGGAAGAACTATACCAAAATCTCCCATTGCACATTCAGAAGAAGCACCCGTCCGAGAATCAGCAGGGTTTTGGGTTTATGTCTTTCAAGTCCAGTTCCAAGTAAGTCTCTTCTTTTTCTCTCTCATAAGTCATCTTGTTGAAACTTGAGAGAGTGAAGAATGTACAAGGCCAAGGACTTACAAAGTGTTATGTTGCGGCAGACTTGTGCTGGTGCTGTTGTGTTAACAGATATCGTGTTTTGGGCGATAATCTACCCGTTTACTGATGGTTACAAGCTGAGTTTTGTAAGTTCTGCCTTGATTCCTATTCTCTAGGCTGATCTGGCTTCATTTTCAATGATCATTTTCCCCTTACATTATCTTTATTTGGATTTTGCAGCTAGATGTATGTATGCATTCTCTCAACGCTGTATTTCTCCTCGGTGACACATGTCTCAATTCATTGGTAAGTCTTCGATAAAGATGAAGTGTGCGGATACAATGAATCTCCTGCCTTTTTCTTATTTAGAGCTTAACAAAAAAAAGTATTGTTTCTTCACTGTTCCAGCGGTTCCCTCTGTTCCGGATCTCTTACTTTGTGCTTTGGAGCTGCATTTACGTGGCTTACCAATGGATAATCCATGCCTTCAAGAACTTATGGTGCACACTTCTTCCACCGTTTTATTTTCTTCAGAGAGGCTAATAAGAGTTTGTTAAGAGATTTTTGTTATACATGTTTTTGCAGGTGGCCTTATCAATTTCTTAGTCTTTCTTCACCGTACGCACCCTTATGGTACATTCATAAACTTCTTCACATCTAGTCCTTCTCACATAAAGTTTCAATAAAAAGCAGTTATTTTGATCGCTTCCTAATGTTTGTGCAGGTACTTGGGAGTGACAGTGATGCATATACCGTGCTTTGCAGTCTTCGCTTTGGTCATAAAGATGAAGAGTTCCTTGCTACGGCGTCACAACTCATGATAGTTTTTAGTTCAGTTTTCATCCTCTTATCTGCTCATGAGATGATAATAACACACATGAGGGTAGACTACAGTCAGGGACTCATGGTCTAAGTCAAACATGAAATCAGGAAAAAGTTAAGCCCTCTTAATTAGTGGATAAGAGGCTAGTCAAAAGAAAGAAGAGTAAGTCACAAAGGGACTAAGTTTCCAAGTCCAACCCAATATTTAGATCTTGTTTAGCTGTTTATGATTAAAGGTTAAAACAAATGACAACTCTCTCTCTATCTTATTCTTTTTGGTTAAACAATTGATAGATGTCTGCTTTCTGTAAATCGCATAAAACTAAGGGAAAAGTTTGCGCTAAAAGTTAAAACTAATTTGTTTTTATGTTATAACAAATCAAAATGGTTGAAGCTGAAACGTTGGTAAGTTAGGTGTCAACCTCTGACCAGCTTTTCCAGGGAAGAAGAGTAGCTGCAAAGCCCTTTTAACAGATAAGAAATTGTTAATCAAAATACTTAAAACAATTTTTGTCACTAATATAGTATATACTTGCGTATAAGTATTAAAAAATATTAGATTTCAGTCCGTAGAAGTATTATTTGAACAATAATTTATCTTATTCTATGAGGAAAACCAATCATTTGCAATACTAAATTTGAGACGTAGAACATCTTTCATTATTTGGAAATACATAAACCCACAATGGTAAATAAAATATGAGAAAAAACATGATCAGATCACAATGGTAAACAGAACATCTTCATTATTCAGGAGATTTGCTGTTGCTGAAGATTGATAAGTTTAGAGTAAGGACCATTCTCGTTCTCAATGAGACTGTTGTGGCTGCCTTGCTCTATGATCTTACCTTCTTGTATCACACTTATCATATCTGAGTTCTTGATCGTCGATAGCCGGTGAGCCACTACTACAGTGGTCCGGTTACTCATTAGCCTATCCAATGCTTGTTGTACCTAGAAATTTCATTAGTATAAACCCGTTAAATCTTTGTTAGAAATCTTGTTCCAAACTCTAGAACACTAAGAAAAAAAAGATTACCACACGCTCTGATTCAACGTCCAAGGCGCTTGTGGCTTCGTCAAGTAGCAGAACTGCTGGATTCTTGAGGACGGCTCTAGCGATAGCGATCCTCTGTCTCTGGCCTCCTGACATCTGGATGCCACGTTCCCCTACTTGTGTTGAGTAGCCTTCCGGGAGAGAGCTGATGAAGTCGTGAGCGTTTGCAAGCTTAGCTGCTTCTATGACCTCGGATTCCAGAGCTCCTTCTTTTCCGTACAAGATGTTCTCGTAGATTGTTGTTGCGAAAAGAGCCGGTTCTTGTTGGACCAGACCTACGTGTCTTCGCAGCGATTTCAGTTTCAGTTTCTTGATGTCTTGTCCTGTAATAATTTTGATTTTAAAACAAATTTCTTGTGTTGCAAGATACCTATGATCAGATCAAGTAATTAAGTTAAGAGCTGGCACTCACCGTCTATCATGATTGTTCCGGTTGTAGGATCATAGAACCGGAGAATGAGTGAAAGGACCGAACTCTTCCCGGACCCGCTTTGTCCCACCAGCGCCATACTTTTGCCATAAGGAACTGTCAGGTCGAAATCGCGGAAGATAGTCACATCGAGCCGGGAAGGATAGCTGAAATGGACACCTTTGAGCTCAATAGTCCCTTCCACATTACTCAGCTCCTCGCCTTTATTTCCAACGACCTGAGTTCTTCGGTCTAACAGCTCGAAAACCGAAGCAACCATCTGGTTTCCCTTAAGTATATCAGGTGCTAGAGCCAAAACTTCACCCATCACTAACGCAGTAACGATCAAAACCATGAATGTTTTCATCACAGACTCGAAACTTGATAGTCCTTGCCCCATCAAAACCGATCCGTACCTGTAAAAACAATCTAGCGTATCAATATCTTTACGCTCTTCTCTACTAAATTACTTTGTGTGAAATTGCTTAATTATGTGAATACCAGAGGGCAAGGCCGTAGGAGGAGAAGATGAAGAACTGAGAAACGCCGTATAAAATCCCAGCCGTCTGCCCACGCCTAAAAGAACGTTCGGAAGGTTCTAGAAGCTCGTTGGAATAAAGTTCAAGAACCTTATCCTCGGCACAAAAGGCAGCAACGGTTCGAATGTTGCTAATAGCCTCTCCGGCCAACATGTTTGCTTTTAAATACGCTTTATTCAAGTTTACTCCATAGCCTTGCATGAATAGTTTCTAACAAATTCAACCAAAAAACTATATATTAAAGCAGTTGCTGAAATTTGAAAGAAAACGCGAAAAACTGGTCTACCTCACTAATGTGTCCGCTGATGATCAATGGATATGTTGCCAAGACAACCAGAGTGAGACGCCAGTTGAGTATAAAAGAGATGATAAAAGATGTCACAACTAGACCAAAATTCTCCAGTAGGATCGTCGATCTATCGACCACGATCGTTCTAAGTAAAGTACTGTCGCTTTCAAGCTGCGACGCTAACATTGAGCTAGTGTTATCCACTTTATCAAACCACCCGATTTCATTCCTCAAGATCGCTAAAATGTACAAAAACAACAACCAAACATTAGATCAATCAAATTGAAAACAACTAAATGGTAGGATTTAAACAGCGGTTTTGTGTTTGTGCGTACCTGAAAACATCATTTGACGGACGCGGAGAGTGAGCCGTTCACCCATGATACCAAAGGTGGTATGCTCAATGGCGTGTGAGATGACAGTTATGACCGAGGCACAACAGAAGAGGATAGAGATCCTCTTGACCTCTTTTTGAGTGGTCTCCCAGTCCATGTAATAAGAAACTAATGCCTGAGAGATCCCAAGTGCGAAAAGTGGCATTTGAGAACCGGCCATTAAGGAACCAAACAACCCAAAGAGTCCATACTTCCAGTCAGGACGTATCATAGAGTAGAGACGTCCCAACGTTACTTTTCCCTCTCTAGTTGTGTCTGGTTGGTTTCCTATTTGATCCATGGAAGACAAGTTCGTCTTTGTTATTGGTAGTTCCGGTATGGGTTCTGTACTGCAAAAGCGAAAGAAAGAGAACCTCATGACGAGAATTTTCTCGAGATTTGGGCATCTTTAAGTTTAAGTATTAGTACCTGACTGGTAAGCTAGGAGTGTGATTTACGTTAGGGTTTGCAGCTTCTTGGATACGTAAGAGAGAAGAGTAAGCTCCATTGGGGTTAGAGATGAGTTCGTCGTGGCTTCCGGATTCAGTGATGTTTCCTCCGTGAACGACGGCTATGATATCAGCGTTTCTTACGGTGGAGAGTCTATGAGCCACCACAACCGTCGTCCTCCCTACCATCACTTTGTCCAAAGCTTTTTGCACGCTTTTCTCTGACTCTGCGTCTAGTGCGCTTGTTGCTTCGTCGAGTAAGAGTATTGATGGGTTCTTCAGTATCGCTCTCGAGATCGTGATCCTCTGCTTCTGCCCACCTGATAGCTGAACCCCTCTCTCGCCCACCTGCAAAATCGAACAACAAGCAAAGTTTAGGGTTTTAGCAATTATAGTTGTTCCTTGTCTCACAAGTTATCTAGTTTTCCACAGACCTGTGTTTCCAATCCATCTGGGAGCTTGTTGATGAATGAAACCGCTTCCGAGAGCGTTACTGCACGGGTGATTTCCTCATCAGTCGCGTCATCTTTCCCATACATAATGTTCTCACGAATGGTAGTTGCGAACAGAGCAGGCTCTTGATTGACCAAACCAATATGCCCTCTTAGCCACTTAAGATCAAGGTATCTGATATCGTTCCCGTCCAGCAACACCGCCCCATCGTTAGGCTCGTAGAACCGCTCGATTAGAGATATCACCGTGCTTTTTCCGGACCCGCTTCCTCCAACAAGGGCCACGACTTTCCCAGCAGGGATTGCTAGGTTTAGCTTGTCAAAGATCACCACGTCAGGACGAGATGGGTAGGTGAAAGTCACGTCCTTGAATTGAATCTCTCCGTCTACTTTCCCGAGTATACGGCCTGTTTTCACCTCCTTGTTCCGTTCAATCATCTCAAAGATGGGATAAGCAGCAGCTCTCGCTCTAACAAATGTGGAGATGTCTGGCGCTGCCTGGCCAAGAGACCTACACAAACAAAAACAGAGACTTTTGTGATCAACGAAACAGAGGAATAAAGGAAATATAAAAACAAAGGATAGAACTTTTATATTACAAGCCAGCGATGACGACGTTGAGCATGGTCGTGAAAGACTCGCCGCCATTAGCAATGCCCTTGTGAACAATGATGCTTGTGAACCAAACAAGCAGAGCCCATGACAAAAACAGAACACAGTGCATCGAACCGAGTCCTAGTCCTTTGGCTAAACCGGCTTTTCTTCCGTACATGTACGTATTCTTCAGAGCTTCTCCGTATGATCTCACCGCCTTTTCTTCTCCCGTGAAGGCTTGTACGGTCCTTACATTCCCTATCACCTGAATTCGAACAATGTAAGATATAAAATAGCCAAAAAATCACATTCATATAGTTTTCTTGTTGTACAAGTTACCGACCTCTTCCGCAATCTCGCCGGCTTTGACGTATGATTTCCGGACACTGGCGAGGAGTCCGGTGCTCACATACGCGTAGATGCCACCGGCGACCGCAATGAGTGGGACTATGGAGAGAGTGACTAGACTTATTTGCCATACGCTCGCGAATCCGATTGCAAAACCAGCTATAAACCGGCTCATGCAGTGCAAGAAATTTCCTACCTGCAACAAAAACACCGGTTATCTTATAACCATAAACCGGACTTAGGTAATCACATTCTATATATATTAATCGAATATTCAATGTAACAGAAGTAACACAAGGATTAAAAACGAAAAAGATAACTAAGACCGGTACAGGAAGGAGAACCGAAATGATATCAATTAGATTTAGGTTTAGTGTACCTTCTCGGATAGAGCGTCTTGGACGACAAGTATGTCAGAAGTGATGGCTGAGATGACTTCTCCGGTGGAAGATTCGGTGTCGAATAAGCTTATTTCTTGACTTAACATAGACCGAAGATATGCTTTTCTCATCTTTGCTGCTTGTCTCTCTCCCGTATGCATCCAACATGCAACCTCTGTTTGCATTCATTTTTAATTATTGTTATTCTTATTCATATATGTATCTTCAAAATATTGTTCTTAATTATGTTTGCATTTTATATTCGTCGTCATGTTGTTTACCTAGCCATGATGAGAAGAGCATTGCCACACTCAGATATACAAAATCCAACGAGTACTGCACAGTCAAAAAAATACAAACTAAACGGGGTAAACATAATAATAATACTATAAAAATTATTACTTATTCGGAATCCCTTTTTATTAAGTACAGATATATTTCCTCTTTTTTTTTTAACTAAGTACAGATATATTTCCAAGTAAAATGAATTAGCTTTTCACCAATTTTGATCTTCCATTTAAGATTCATATACACTGAACCGAAAGAATCATATTCATTTAAAATGTGTTTTGTAGAGCTTAATCTCTCTGGAATTTTGTGAATCGTCATGTTAACTCTGGTGGTCGATAAGATTATCAACCCATTCCAAGTCCTAAACAATACTACTCACTGCAATTAACATATCGAACTTCTTAGTCAGATGGAGGGATTTGAACGAAACAAACCCTAACAACTTAAAGTTTTGGACAAAAATTTTATCAAATAAAAAAGTTTGGATAAATAATTGTGAAAATATATATGACCTTGGCGACTTGGTGAGAAGCTTCTTGGGGGAAGAGGTAAGCAAGACCGATGATGTTGATGAGTTTACCGAAGAAGATGAAGAAAACTGGAACGGAGGCTCCGTGAATGCAGGCACCAATGGATCCAAGAGTCATCAGAACGCAATCGTAGGAATCAGCAAAGGAAAAGAGCTTGAACACTGACACACTTGGCCGCTTCTCTTTATTCTTCTTGGCCACTGTTGCCGAAACGTCTGACGGCTGCATTTTAACGTGAAGCGGTGCTTCTAGATGGAGAGAAAATGAGGGAGATTTTGTAATAAAATAAATTTTGAGATAAAGAGAAAACTGTGCGTTTGAGAGAGACACTACAGATGAGATGTATAGATGAGGAAGAAAGTTCAAGGGGCACCTTCTTGGAGGAAAGTAAATTAGGCTTTAAGTTTGAACGTTGTTCGAAAACTAATAATTTGTGAGAATTTTGTTGGAACTACGAATGTGACCGTATTTTTTCATAATTAAAGGTTATTTATGTGATTTTATTTTCCATGTTACTATAGAAAATTATCAGAAAAAGTAAAACAATATTCTTCCAATACATACCAATCAAATTAGATTTAGATTTTATCATGAAATAAATAAGTAAATATTTATTTCCGTTTTATGAAAAACATATAAATTTAAATTAGGTATTTTGCCAGCACTTGCAGGCTTTATAATTTACAAAAATTTGTAAAAAGATATATTAAATATATTATCAATTCAAAAACCATTAAAATGAATTACTTCACGCTTTTGTAATATTTAATAATTAATTAAATATTAAATTTTTTATATACAATGGTTTTTATTTTAAATATTTTTATTACGTAAAATAAACTTAAAAATATTCATACATACATAAACTATATACAAAGATTCATATTTCGTTTTAAAATATTTTCGATAACATAGTATTGATTTTTTTTAGATAATGTTGATTATCAGATTTATGAAATTCATTTTTAATTCATGAGTAATTATATATTAACAAATCTAATCTAATTATTTACTAAGGGTAATAAAGATTTTAAACACTCTAACTTTTAACATGAGAAGGAAAATCACGCAAATAATATTATAAATATTTTTGAATTTCTTGCCAATTTTCTAGAGATTATCATAATGTTTAATTATTATCAAGATAATAATTGATTTTATATTATGTGATATGAGTGATTTTAATATGAATGATTTTGATTGTCCTAAAATTATCTTTAAAATAGATGATTGATTTTATATTATGTGATATATATATATATATTAAAATAGATCCGGTTTAATATTATTAAACAAAATATAATATAAACATATATATATAATATTTAAATAATACTAAAACAAATATAATATAAATTTAACTATGATATTATCGTTATAATTTTTAATTATTATAAATATAATGATAAATTATCAGCTAAATCACTAAAATTATTTATTAAGAGTAATAATTGAGCATAAAATATGACTAAACCTAAAATCATGGAGAGCATGACAAATCAGCAAATTTATTTATTAATTTTTTTCCAGAAATTATCACAATGAGTGATTTTGATTTTCCTAAAAATTTATCTTAAAAGATAGATGAATAATATCAGTAAACCAAATATAATATAAACATATATATATAATATTTTAATAATCCTAAAATAAATATAATATAAATTTAACTTTATCGTTAAATTTTAAATTTTTCTCAAGATAATGATAAATTATCAGTTAAATCATTAAATTTATTTATTAGGGTTAATAATTGAGCATAAAATATTGTTAAACCTAAAATCATGGAGAGCATGACATCAGCAAATTCACTTATGAATTTGTTTTTTTTCAGAAATTATCACAATGAATGATTTTAATTGTCCTAAAAATTCATCTTATAAGATAGATGATTGATTTGATATTATGTGATATATATATATATATATATATATATATATATATTAAAATAGAGTCGGTTTAATATTACTAAACCAAATATAATATAAACATATTTATTGTATATAATATTACAAAAGTAAATATAATATAAATTTAACTATCGAATTATAGTTATATTTTTTAATTATTTTAAAAATAATGATAAATTATCAGCTAAATCACTAACATTATCTATTAATGTTAATAATTGAACATAAATATGACTAAACCTGAAATATTTAATAATTAATTAAATATTATATTTTTTATTCGATAAAATTTTTATAAAAATTTATTTATTAAGACTATTGACTCAACCTAAATTATGGAATATAACAAATAAGCTTCTAAAAATAATAAACATGACAAATAAGCAAAATAACTTAAAATCATGGAAAACATGATAAGTAAATAAAACTAAAATTACCACATAAAATTATGTAAAATATAATAGATAAATAAAATTACCAATTAAAATTATTAAAAATGACAAATAAATAACTAACATAAATTATGGAGAATATGATAAATAATCAAAATTAAAATTATTAAAAAACATAACAAATAAGAAATTTACCTAAAATTATGGAAAATATGACAAATAAGCAATAAAAATGACAAATAAATAAATAAAAACATAAAATATGGATATAAAATCAAATAGAAAGTTAATGAAAATAGCTGTTTTGGGATATATGTAAATAATTTTGTAAATAGTAAATTTGAAAGCCTGGATATTATGAGAAACGATAATAATTAAGTGGCATTTCTATAAGTCTATAA
The DNA here is from genome assembly GCA_018703725.1 of Brassica juncea. NCBI lineage: Eukaryota > Viridiplantae > Streptophyta > Magnoliopsida > Brassicales > Brassicaceae > Brassica > Brassica juncea. Next base: position 41,571,626 of record CM031938.1, read on the forward strand.
CTGATTAGAATCTAGTATATTTAAGGTTTATAGAAAAATATAAACAAAGAAATATATAATTGACATGTTATACAGCTCACAGTTTTGAAATAGTATTCTATCTGAAATCGACAAATTATAGTTTATCAGCTATACAAAACTAAATTTAGTGGCGATTTAGGAAATTTTGGAATAAATATCTTTATTTATTTTATCAGAAAATTATAAAACTCAAATAAAAGTGATTAAGAAATATAAATTTTTAGGATGTATGTTAAATGCTTTTTAGTTTGAAAAAGTTATATTTCAGAAAAACAAATTGTATGATAAACGGTAATAATTAAGTTGCATTTTATAACTGATTAGTATATTTAAATTTTATAGAAAATATATAATTGACCTATTATACAACTCACAATTTTTAAATAGAAAATTAGTTATTCTATCTCAAACATAATGGTGTTTTTAAACTAGGAGTGAACCGGCGGTCAGACCGGATTTAACCGTGAATCAGACATCAATCCAGGTTAGGTTAATGCCAAAACCTAACTAAAGTTAAACTAGCTAAAAACTCATACTGAACCATTAAAAATTCGAGAACTAGCGACCCAATGAACCAACCAAAATCGGGTTCATATATAAACTAAAATTTTGTTAGTAAAATAAATAAATTTTATTCTTTTAGAGTAAAAATAGGGTTTGAGAAATATTAATTAAATATCACCGTCTTATATATATTTTTTTAAAAATCTTTGCAACTCTCAAGTCACAAGATTCACAAATTTAAATCTTTACGTCAAGGTATTGTTTTTGTCTACTCCTCACTTTGTTTAAATATTATTTCAAGATCACTTACTTTAATAACTGAAATATTTACATTTGTGGAATTTTTATAATTTATAAAAAATTCATTCATGGTATGATTTTGAATCTTATTTCAAAATATAAAATTTTAAAGTGTATTTAATTTCTTAAAAATGAGATGAAAATTTAGACTGATAAAGACCTCGAGAGTAAAGTTTAAATGTGCTTTTCGTATTTAGTTTAGATTTGAATTATTAAAATATTTTATTAGTTTTATTATATTTTCAGTTTGTTATTTTTTATTTTTTCCAAACATTATGGTTATTGAAACATTTTTTTGGTATGATCTATCTTTGTAGGAATATGCATATTAAATTCAATTTAATCCAATTAAACTCTATTGTACCTGATCAAATCCGGTCGAATCACAATGATTCATGATCCAAAATATTACTAGTTCGCTAGTCGGTCCGGCGGTTTTAAAAATACTGTGGAAAATAATGGTTTTAAAAACACTGTAGAAACACCGTAGCCTAGTGGTTAAGGTTTAAAGGCTTCTACACCCAGGTCTGGGGTTCGAATCCCAGACTATGCAATTTCTTGCAGATTGCAGGAAAACCAGGTTTCAAATCCCGGAGAGAACGATTTATTAAACAATTATGCAGAACGGAAGAAAGACTTACAAGAGAACTTCAACATGGTACAAGTAGATCTGGTGAGGAGTGAATCTTCATAGGACGGCTCAGATAATGCAGTTAGGAGTAGATCCTCATAAGGCAGATAGTATTATCGGTTGTCGAATCTTCTATGTCATATTTCCATAATTATAATATCATAATAAATCAGCGTTAAAAAAAAAGTTTCCCCCGATTCTCATGTTTTTTTTTTAAATGATTGTTGTACCCTTTTTGGTAATTTCTGAAAGGAAGTATGTCATGTAATTTGTAAATGCAAGTGTCAACACTTCTGAAATCTTAGTTTTATACATTTTAGTAAATGGACCTTATACAAAGCAGATTATCGCAAAGTAATTTTGGGCTTTGATATTCCAACTTGTCACTTCTCGACCCTAAATGATTGTTGCAAACTTACACATTTCTATTGCTCAAGTCAACAAGTAATATGAATCGAATTTTGACAACATTATTTCTTGTCCATCAAACCATGATTGCTCAAACTTAAATGCACGACTTCTATGGTTTTATTCTCTACTTCAAAATAATAAGGGGATATCTTCTACTTCTAGTCAACTAAACCGAAGAGTTTTAGACCGAAAACTTATACGATTCTGCATCTGAGTCCAAACAAGTTTCGATAAAATAAAACATGTAACGAGTACCACGTGTCTAGAAACACATACCAAGTGTCACCGCATTTAAAAACCCCGTATCGATTAAACTACGGTCAATTTATTTCTTTTTGGTATTTTCTTTTTGTCATCCTTTTAAAAAGTTTTTTGCATTATATTAAAAGCTTGGAAACTAAAATACATTCAGATCCCGAAGGATAACACTGAATTTTAATGGGATTGGCTATTCCAAGTACAACGCACCGGGATCCCCAAATGGATCTCTAACCATGTGGTGTCCAATAATTAGCCACTTTTAATGTGAAGATTATCCATATATTTCTTTCCTATAAAAAGTTAAATGAAGGTGACGCAAGCTTCACACAATTGTTGTTCTTTGAATGATTGTAGCGAAGGTGACAAAAGAAATGTGAGAAGTTTACATGTAGTCCTTGTTCTTTGAACCATTTTTCTTCTTCCTTATTATTTTACGTCGCTTTGATGAGTTTGTTATGGAGAAGCTAGCAATAAATATCTAGTCCAAAAAAACTAGCAACAAAAAGAGTTAGCTAACAGTTATTGATAAAAATAACTATTATATGTCATGTCATGTATTCAAAAGATCGAATTTCTTTTGAGTGTTTTCCTTGTCCGAGCTCTCAACAGATTTTCGATCGATGAGATTATGATTTCATTCCGAACCTAAATTATAATCAGCATTAAAAATGTGATCTACTAAGTAAATTGTCGTCATTCGTCAACTGAAACCTCACATGTGAATATGTGATTTTTAGTATTATAACCATACTAGTATTGTGGCCCATGCTTTGCATGGGCAAAATAATGTCTAATGATATTTCAATTTGAATGGAAGATGAACAAAAACACTTGGATGACTGAATCAAATTTTGATTTCGTTTTGACTTTTTCCAAATTATAACAAAAAATAAATTAAAAAATTAAAGGCAGAAAAATATACAAAGAAACGTACATATCAAAAAGTGCTTGAATGGATTATTAGTATAGGAGATAAGATGGATTAACCTTTGATTTTAAAAAAAAATAGAGATAAAACAGCCATATGTGAGAACCTGAGAATACTGTATTTTGATGGATACTCATCCTAAAACTTTTCTCTTTGTCTGCACATTTTGGAAAAAAACCATTTGATATAAATATATTAATCACTATTCAAAAGAATAGAGTAATAAACAAAGCAATACAGTGTTAGAAAATGTAATAAACAATACTTACATCGGAGCAAAAAACACACATTTTCCAATTAACCTTGATGCTCTACGAAGTTATCACTATCATCTATTAAACAAACCCAGAAAATATTACAGACATTTTTATTGGTTTTGCACAATATAAAAACTAACGTGAATTTTGTTTGCAGTTTGTAAAAGTAAAATGTGATGGTTATTTATTTAGTGTAGTGGCAAATGGAAACTGTTTATGGAAGTAGTGGAATAATAATTAGCTGTAATAATTCTTTTTATGCAATTCTTTTGAAAATAAATTAAAAATTGAAAAAAAAAATTAAAATGACACATGTCACTCACAAAATTGTCAATTGACTTCTGTTTTATTGTATAAAAGATAGCATTTTCTTTTCACGTAGATAAAGAAAGGTGTACATAAAAGCTTTTTCCTCGCAAGAACGTATGTAAATTATTATTTATGTTGCTAAGGTTCGGAGCATATATTTTAATTAATAAGATTCCGTCTATCGCATCTTCTAATCCCTGTTATGTTCTTATTGGTCACATTCAAAATTTAAAACTGTTATGGAGAATCACGTTACCTAGAGAGAGAAACAAATAATATACCCTCTCGTCCCATTTATTAAAACAAAACAAAAAAAAAATTATGCTAGACAAGGTTGGATGATTTAATTGGTACCTACTCGATAAGTTAATTTACAATGAGATAATACGTGCTCGGTTTTGTTTATGTCGGGTGGTTGTGTTGAATTAATCCTTGCAAAGTAAGTTTTTTCTTTTGGCTAAAAAAGCTTTGCAAAGTAAGTTGAACCTTACCCCATCTGATCCGGTGCTTCACCCCGGATCACTCAGGTTAACAGAAAATGATTAATCAGATGAAATTTCTGTGTGTACAGAAAAATTCATTTTTTCATTTGGGAAGTTGTAGGAGCAGACACTAGTGATTTTGTTTCTGCAAGTTTAAGGCACTTTTCCGATGCCGACATGCATGTGTAATTGCTACATGAACATGCAACCGTGAAGAGTACATATATATATTAGATTTAATCAGACGAGTTTAGTACATAACATGTATATAGCATATAGTATAATCACTTGTATTACTAAACAAAAGAAACACTCCATTGTTATTAGCCAAAAACAAAAGCCAGTATAATTTTTTAAAAAGTATAAAATATTGGAAATTTTATGAAGCGAGAAGAGGACAAAAACTAGTTGGCGTATTCTTTTCTCGGATTCCACTTACGTCGGTGGCTGTCACTGACTCACTCATCATCGAATGATGTCGATGGTATTAAAATATAACTGACGTAATTGCATATATTTTGTGCATTCTGTAAATTGAAAAATCCTAAACAACCCAACAAATTGTTTAAAGACCATGGCATGCTGCTATACATGAAAAAATCACCAAACTTGTCCAGTTATGAGAATGATGTAAACTATAACTGCGTGCTTGTATGCGTACGACATACATCCTTTGAGCATCCTAACTGGTAAAAAGGAGATTTGAAACCTGACTATAATAGATACTCCCTCCGTTTCTAAAAAATCTATGTTTTAGAAAAAAATTTCATTTCAAAAAGATACATTTTCTACATTTTCAATACATCAATTAGTGAAAAATTGTACATTTTCAAAAATATAATTATATTTACTAAAATCTTATAGGTTCAAAATTATTGGGATTTATTAATTGAGAAAATCAATGCATTGGTAACAAAAAATTTATGTTTTTTTTAATAAGTGTGAAAAATCTAAAACATGGATCTTTTAGAAACAGAGGGAGTACTTTTCGTTACTGGGATATAGAAAACATATTTTTTAATTCTTGAACTTTCCAGAAATTTTTGAAGGAAAAGATTCATTTAGGTTTCGTATACATATAAGGAACATTCTTGTTAGCATAAACGAAAGGAGGATTTTTTTTTCTCCAAATAATATAAAAGATAATTAAGAGATTAAAAGGCAAAGAAGATAAAAAGTAAATGAAAGGGTTGATAAAAGCAAAAAAAAACTTTTGATCTGTATATCATATTGTTGATGTCATTTCAGAGTTCCAAAAAAAAAAACTACTACTTTGAGGAAGAATGATTTCTATAATTAACGGACTTCATTGAATATGAGTGGGAAAAAAATGAAAGAAACATTTCAAAATTTTGCAAAACTAAAAACCAAGCTACGAACGACATGTCATATAATTATTCATTACACTAGAAAAGGGGGGTGGGGGGGATAATTGTACATAAACACGAAAGACTTCCTATTCAGCAACCTTAATTAGTGTCCTAACATTACTAGAAGTCTAGAACTGAAAAACACATAAGATAACATAAGAGTAGGTTCAGAATCTAAAACTCAACCAGAATCGAGAAGAATATTACAACCCTAAAGAAGGTTAGAAAGAGAAGAGTTGTGAGAAACAGAGTTAACTAGCTAGCTCTCTGAATGAAAACGGTTTCGAGGTCTGGTGGACAAAAGAATTCTCTACCGCTGGCAACGTAGCTGCACTTGGACGACGGCTTCCGCTTCTTTGGTGCGGCTGGGCACGGCGGGACTCTTGGGATTCTGACTGAAACCGCGGTAGGTGTGGTCGGACACTGATCTTGATCCTCTGTTTCGCTGACTGTGACCTCAGAGGATGAGTTAATAGGCTTGAGCGGCGAACGTGGAGGAAGCCCGGCGATAACCCATTTCTTACCGTCGGTGGTTTCACGTATCTCGCCTTCGAGGTGGTTGTGAGATTTGCCGGAAAACCCCATGATGATTATTAGATGTGTATTAAGAGAAAACAAAGCAAGTGATTAATAAAAATAATCAAAGGTTTGCTTTGTTTTTTTGGGAATCTTTAGGGATTGATTTGGTGAAGTTGAATGAGACTTTTGGCTCTTGTTCCTCTCTCTCTCTATTGATAACTTTGGTGGCTAAAGTGAAGTGAAGGGGGACAGGCCGGTTTTATAGTCAACAGGGAATTGAATGCATCAATCAGATCGGTGTCGATTCAGTTCGGTAATTTTCCTCTTCTTCTGACAAAAATATTATGAAAAAGTTTTTTTTTTTTGTATTTCAAATTTAATTCTTGGACAAAAAAGATTAACTATAGAAAGACACTGGAACAGCCGGGAGAGAAATACAAAGTAGAGAGAAAAATAAATCTAAAGCTGGGTCCGGCGAGCGGCCGGCGCGTGAGTGTGCGTGCCGTCGCCGGAGCCCCTTCGGTGACCGTAAAAGTTCTGGTCTTTGCTTCCATCGTGTCCCTCCTCCTCTCCGCTTTGCTCGAGCTCTGGAGTCAACCCCTTCGTGGCGTTTCTGAACCTGGAGTAATGGCGCGGATGCGGTGGAGTTTGTCGCGGTGAAGCTTCTCGTCTGCGTGTGCGTGTTGGTGTTTTGTCTCCGAGAGGTGGAGGTTCCTATAGTTTCGTCGCCGTCGGTTCTCGTGTCCGGGAGGTGGAGGCTTCGTTAGCTCCGCCGTCGTCGGTTTTGTCACTGGAGGGTTAAGGCTTTTCAGTCTTGCGTTGTCGGTTCTAGTTGGTCCATCTTCGTTGGATCTGTGTGGGAGGCATCGGTGGCCCATCTCTGTTTTCTCGGTTCGTGTGCTATTGGGATCACTGGGTTGTTTACTCGGATGAAGCTCTCGATTAAAGCGATGAAGCTCTCTGGTGAACGATGATGAAGCACAGAAGAAAAGTGTTGGTTCCGTCGGAGGCTAGCCGGTCTCATGAGCTCCGACGGGAAGAGGTGTGTGGTAGAATAGTTCCAGCGACGGTTCCAAGAGTTGTCGGTCGAGTTGAGATGGAATCGATGTGTGTCGTCCTGACGACCCAGATCTTTACACGTGTCCGGTTTCCTCGACGGTTTGATATGCGGAATCGTCCGGTTTAGTCTTGTTTGTTTTTTAGACCCATCGGTTTAGTCTTGGTTTGACCCGTCCTTTTGGTTTGTTTGGGTTACAGTATGTTAGGCCTATATTGTATGGTTTCTATCTTGTAATTGGGCTTGGTCCGTTTTTATATTTAATATTAAAAATCTTGACGGCAAAAAAAAAAGGACAGTGACATTGAGTGCGTCCTTTTTGAAATAGTATATATTCGTTTATGAGAACAGAGTGGAAAGTGGAGGGAATAAAGGGGAGAAGAGTGGTAAATATTCATAATTTGAAATTTGAACTTTCTAATTAAACCCTAAATATATCACGGAAGTTGTGGAAAGAAAAAGATATGCCATGGATGTAATGTAACACTAGTTTCATTTTTGATAATATAAATTAATATTATGAACAAGTATAATACATGATCACTTTTTACCAAAAAAAACTTAAAAATATGTTGAAGTAATAGATTATAGTGATTCCTTCGAGGCAGAATGACAAGTATAAAACAAAATTATATACATCTACGAATGTGGAAGCAAAGAATAAAGCAAACACATTCTTCTATTGGTTTAAGTAAGTCTATGCACGGGTCCCCCGACAAATATGAACGGAAAAATATATATAAAAAAATTGATATATATGATCACCAAATATTTTTAAAACACATACATGGAGTGATAATCAAGTTATCAGGATCTACGACTTGTGAGTAGGGCTGGACATTTTATTCGTTAAATTTGATTCGATTCGTTATTCGTTTCGATTCAATCCGAAAAATCCGAATACCCGTAAGTCTTCGAAGCAAAGCAAATATTAAAAATTACTATCCGTTAAAAATGAAGCAAATCACAAATACTAAAAAATTAGAGACGAATATCCGATTCGCTCCGACTTTTATATAAATAGTTATATCTATAGTTAAATAGAGTTTTTAATGTATAATCTTATATAATTTTGTTTATAAAATTACTTATAAAAATATAATATGAAGAAAAAAATTATAAGATCTTTATAAAAAAACTACAGTTTTTCTTAAAACATTTAATTTATAAGAAATTTTTATGAATTTCTAAGAATTTATAAATAAACAGTTTCATTAATGTTTTATTTTATCTTTCATAAGAACAAATTTGTATAATATTTTCAGATTTATTTGTGGTAAACATATTGGAAAAGGTATCCGTAAATATTCGTGAATATTCGCAAATATCCATAAATTTTCCGGATATCCGTAAAACCGAATATCTGTATTTTTCCGAAGCAAAGCAAATCGGAAAATCAGATATCCGTGAAATCCGAAGCAAATCACAAATACTGAAAAATACTGTAATATTCGATCCGTGCCCACCCCTACTTGTGAGTATTGCGCATATATCGTTACTGATGGGTGAGTATTTGTCTCCACCAACTTGTCGACGATAGTATATATATGTGACTTGTGACATATGTGAAGTATGTAGGTTAGTGTGTTTACTGTTTCTTTGTTGATACGTTCGCGTCGGTGTGTCTAGATTTGCATACATAACACTCTGCCAGATCATGCTTGATATCCTATAAGAAAAATAAAAAGTTTTGTTTGTGTAATGAATTTTTGTGTCTACAATCCTCATACTCTAATTTATATGTCAAACAATGACTACATTAATCTTAGTAACGAAGCGTTTAAGTAAGAGTTCAGAAAAGAAACAAGGGAAACAACGTGTGTTCTGCAAGATAGTTTCAAAAGGAATTGGATTTGGTGAGTATCTGTGATGGTCTGATGGAGAGAAGAGTTCGTATGAATAGGGAGACAGAGAGACCGTGACACCTGACTAAAATGAGAAAAATAGAAAATACAAAAATAAGTTTTAGAAATGAGAATAGGGAATCCGAGGAAACACATGACCTATAAGCTATGTAAATACAAACCTAACACATATTAAATGTTTATGCAGTCCTGTACGTTTTTATGATAGTTATAAATAACTATTTCCATGCAGTAGTATTAAATGTATCTTGTAGAATATGCAACTAATAAATGGAAAAGAGTCGTTGAGATTCAGAAACCGTTCAGTTGACGGTCGTATGTTTGACTTTCTAATGGTCAAAAGATTTTCGAAGTGATTCGAAGGTTGGATTCAAGAGTGCTTGCATGCACCAAAGAAAATTTGATGGTTTAGATTTCAGAATAGTTATACTATTCGTTTTGTTGGTGTTTTTAGGCAACAACAAAACTCTGATTTCTTTTAGTTTTAGGTTTTTCACTCATCGTTTGTCTTCTTTATTTTCTACTACTAAAGTAGGGTTTCTACTGCCATGATAATTTGATTGACAAGTACACAAAAGATGCCATGCAATAGTAGTAGTTTTGACTATCATAAGAATAAAAAACTACAAGAACCATAGAGATATATAGAAATAAACAAGAGGCTGCTAAAACGTTATTGAGCATACCAAAGAAGAATAAAGTTGGTAGTTTGACCCTTCTAATATTTTTTTTTTTGGGGTTTCTACTTTCAACTAACACATTTTCTATGCATAAAACGATTTCAGGCGCGTGTACCTTCCCAAGTTTGCTGTGCCTCCTCGTCCTCCTTCCTCCTAAACCGAAAAACAAACCGAATATCCTGATCGATATTCTAGTTAAAACCAAGACAGATCATTTGATTTCGGTTTGATACTGTAAAGATCAGCTTGTAGAAATCCTGAACCTACTTCTAATTTAAAAGTTTGGGACAAATTAAACTGGAAGCGGCGGTTAGGTGAATTACTTCTGATCAGACCGGAACAAATCCAACATCTTCACAACGTGTCTCATTTGACAGGTAGGGGCATATGTGTCAATTAGTAATCTCTTCGCCACATGTAGTAATATTCTTTTTAAGCGCAAAAATTATACTAATTATTAATTTTGAAGATATCCGCCGAAAACTTCGTATTTTTGACCCTTCGTCTTCGGAAATGGCGGCTATTTCTCCGGCGACTGCAACAACCGCTGCTTCTCTATCTCTGCCACATTTCAGCTCCTCTTCATCATCGTCATCGCCTTCTCCGTCTCCGTTTTCACTGAATTTCAAAACTGCCACAGTCGGCAGTCGCTGCGTGAGGTGTGGAGTGAGAAGCTTAGAGAACCAGTCGGGTCACCGGAGCCTCGATTTCCTGTCCAATGGAGATCCGATCAGCTTAATTAACCCGAATTCATCTCCGTCTCCGATATCGATGGCTGCCGCGGCGTCGGAATCCGGTTCGAAATGCTCGAAGCGCGTGTGTCTCTTCCACAGCGACGAGACTAGAGATCTCGCCGAGAGAATCGTCTCCCAATCGGATTGTATCGAGCTACGAAGCATCAATTGGAAGTAAGTAAAAACCTCTCATCTCTCTTGGTTAATTTCATTTTCACTGGTTTGATTCTAGCTTTGACCCTGTCTTGTCTTGGTTCTTACCAATTCGAATGTTCAAATGTGTGTTTCTTTGTTGTTTTGGTCAACGATCTCACTCCATAGTTCAAAGTCAATACCTTGAGATGAGATAGCTCTTTAAATCACAGATCAATTGAGTTCTTGTTAACAAAGTATTATTCATAATCATTTGTTTTTTTTTTGTGTTAGGAAATTTGACGATGGATTCCCTAACCTGTTCATACAAAATGCTCAAGGCATTCGTGGGCAGCACGTAGCCTTCTTGGCTTCGTTCAGTTCACCGGCTGTGATCTTCGAACAGCTCTCTGTTATCTATGCTCTGCCCAAACTTTTCGTCTCTTCGTTTACACTTGTTCTCCCGTTCTTCCCCACTGGAACTTCTGAGAGAATGGAGGACGAGGGTGACGTGGCGACTGCTTTCACTCTCGCTAGGATACTCTCGAACATACCGGCTTCGAGAGGAGGACCGACTAGCTTGGTTACCTTCGATATACACGCCTTGCAGGTCTCTATTACAAATGCTGATGACTCTTCTGTTTTTGTTTTCTGAGTAGATGGTCTTATCCAAGTTTTGCTTGTCTTTTGTTGGATTGTAGGAAAGATTCTACTTTGGTGACACTATACTTCCATGCTTTGAAAGTGGTATACCGTTGCTCAAGAACAGACTCCAGGCTCTACCTGATTCTGATAACGTAAGCTTCTTTCCCCTTTGGTTCTCATATTCCTATCACTTCCATCATGTCTAAAGAACGGCTTTTTTTCATGTAACTCGTTATAGATTAGAGTTCCATTCATGTTTGTCACTGATCTTCATTTGTTTCAGATATCTATTGCATTCCCGGATGATGGAGCATGGAAACGTTTCCACAAGCAACTCCAACATTATCCAACGGTAATCATACTCTCTAATGGCAAATCCCATTAGCATCTATCTCACAGTGATCTCCGTAGTTCTAAATCCAAAACAAGCATTGAGCAGAAAACATGTACATTAGTCCTTCAGAGACTTACCTAGTAATCCTCTTTGTCGTTCAGATTGTTTGCAATAAAGTTAGGATGGGAGACAAACGAATAGTGCGTATCAAAGAGGGAGACGCGGAAGGAAGGCACGTCGTGATAGTCGATGATTTGGTTCAGTCTGGTGGGACGCTAATCGAATGCCAGGTTCTGTACTCAGATTGAACTCTCAAGAGTATAAACTCCATTCTCACTTCTTTCGTATCTCACCACTAATTCTTGTCCCCCTATCAGAAAGTCTTAGCTGCACACGGAGCAGCAAAAATAAGCGCATATGTAACACACGGCATATTCCCCAAGAGTTCATGGAAACGTTTCAAGCTCGACACCAAAGGTTACAACTTACAACCATTATACAACTGATACGATTGCTCCTAAACCAAATCATTTTTTTTCTCTTTTTCTTTTTTTTTTTGTCATAGTAAAAATATTTGTATGTGTTTGCAGGTGATCCCGCGGAAGGTTTTAGCTATTTCTGGATCACAGACTCGTGTGGATTGACAGTGAAAGAGGTGATGAACAAACCTCCCTTTGAAGTTCTGAGCCTTGCCGGTTCCATAGCTTCTGCTCTTCAAGTTTAAGCTTTTTTGGTTCTAAGTTTAATTTTTGGTCTGAATCGTATTTATGAACTTTGGTGTATAGATAGTCTCGTTTGAACTTTGAAGCATTTGCCATTCCAGAGGTTGTTTTTTTTTTTAATGTAGGAGAATCCAATAATGTAATGATGATTCAGTTCACTTCTTTGTACTTAATTGACAATAAATTGAGAATATCAGACTTAATTTAATTCATTTAGAAAACCTTTTAATACAAAAGAAAAAGAGAGAAAATTTGCGGATAAAGCTTCCAGATGTTAAAATCTAATTCCAGTTGGCAAGAAAATTATCTGGTTTGAATGGGGTTTGTTGAGGGGGAAAAAAAAGTTATATGGGTTTTAGTTAGGAACTTAGGACTCAACCCGAGTAATGGATCATCAATAGGCTAATGAATACTACGATCTAAAGCAGAAAAAAAAGGGAATTCAAATAATAATGTTTTCGAATTTTTTGGAAAGCTTATACGATGGCATCGGAGACGATGACGAAGAAAACAACTGGAAATCTCCGACGGAGAGACATGATTCTGAGAGAAACGCCGATGGTTCGTCTACGATTTCAACGGAAGAGGAGGAGGAGGCTCAAGCTCGTGGGGTGAGAGATGACCTCACGGAACTCAGCCATACCCTCACCCGGAAATTTCGCGGCGTCGCTAACTTTCTCGCTCCATTACCGGAGAGATCTTCTTCCGAATCGCGTGTCGCAAGTGATACGCGAGAGACAGAGATTAGAGCTAGGAGCTGCTATGATCCAGTAGAGGAAGAAGAGGAAACGGATGAAGAAGAAGAAGAAGAAGAAGAAGAGATGGATGCAGTTGCAATTACAGACGAAGTGCTCACATTTGCGAGAAACATAGCAATGCATCCAGAAACTTGGTTGGATTTTCCTCTCGACCCCGAACAAGATCTTGATGGTAGTAACCTCTACACTGATGACTCAGTGTTAACATCCATCCGTACTTGTGTTTTTAAAATTTTGTATCTTTTTCTTGTAGATTTGGAAATGTCTGAAGCTCAAAGTGGTCACGCTTTAGCGATAGAACGTTTTGCTCCGAGGTTAGCTGCACTCAGAATCGAACTCTCTCCATGCCACATGTCAGTTGGTTACTTCTGGAAAGTCTATTTCGTTCTTCTCCTTTCAAGGCTCAATAAACACGATGCTCAGCTTCTCTCTTCCCCACAGGTTAACCACCTCACTCAATCGCAAAACATGACTGTTGTTGTTGTTGTTACTCAGTTAAACCCTTTTGTTGTTTTGTTTGCATGCAGGTGATGGAAGCAAGAGCATTGTGGATGAAGGAGCTTCAGAATCAAACCCATTCCACAAAAACAGCTCGTGGAGATATTCTTCAGGAGGAGACTAAGCCATCAACTTCGAGTTTCTACCACCATGCTCCTCCTGAGTTTCTTTCTCCGAGAATATATGCCTTTGAGCCTCCTTCGATCATGTATCCCGAATTCCAAAAGGCAGATCGCTGGTCTGAAAATGTGCAGTTCATCGATAAAGCTGTAATCGAGGAAAAACCAATCCAAAAGATGGACAAAAATAGTGGAAGCCTAAGCCCCCCAACACTCAAAGATGATGATGATGATTGGCCAGAAGAGGAAGACTGTGGTCATTATTGGGCTCCAATGTTCACAGTGAATGAGGATGATGTTTCTTTCAGTGATCTCGAAGGTGACGACGATATAAGTAGCTTAGCACTCAAGTCTAAAGAGTACCTCAAAGGGCACAGACCAAAAAGGAACATGAAACATCTTCATCTCGGGTCATAATGGAGCCAGCTTATTGCTTTGCCCTACCTCGAGATCGAATCAATGGAACTGGACACAAGGATTTGTGCCGAGTCAAAGCGTGAAGAAGCCTGAGTTTAATTGTTTGTCAAACAAAAGAAAAAGTCTTGAAACATGTACAGAAGATTTCTTTGATCTCTCTACAATGATGCAAGGAAATATAGAAGCGATATAAACTTGTTGAAATGTGTTATCTGATGATACATATGTCAAAGATCTCAACTGGCCAGTGAAACATATTCCTGAGGGATGATGAATATAAGAAAGTTTTAGTAAAAAAAAAAAACATATTCCACACCATCGACATTGAGTTGGAGAATAAAAAGTAACAAATAGCATTTTATTGCTGAATGCTTTGTATTTTTTACGTTTTACTATATTACAAATCTAGGATTGTCCACGGAGGTCGGCTGCAAATACGACGCCGTTTCGAGAGAATCTAAAGGCATGTCTGCCAAAATAGAGTAAAAACATCCGTAAATGGGAATCTGAATCGAGCCAAATCTTCAGATCGTGAATAAAAAGACTTTTTATCATCGAAACCAGTCAAGCTGCAGCATGACGATGATGATGATCTTACCTCATTCTTCTTCTCTCTGATGTCGCACCTCCCGCGAAGCAATACAATTCTTCAGATCTCGTCTTCCGTTTGATCGGATCTGATAATCGCAAAATCCTCGAGAAAACAAACATGGCCGGGGCGGCCTCAGCTCTGTTTCTGCTCGATATCAAAGGCCGCGTCCTGGTCTGGCGCGATTACCGCGGCGACGTCACCGCTGCTCAAGCCGAGCGTTTCTTCACCAAACTCATCGAGAAAGAGGTTTTGTTTACTCTCTACGATTACTCTTCCCCAAATCTTCGATCTCTATATCTCTCCTGTGACCTCCTTGCTAGTAACGATTATAAGATTCTCGTGAATAGATTAGAATCTGATCAGTAATCAATACTTGTTAACTTACAGGGCGATTCAGATTCGAATGATCCGGTTGTTTACGATAATGGAGTGACATACATGTTTGTACAGCACAGTAACGTTTACCTCATGATAGCCTCTAGGCAGAACTGTAACGCCGCGAGTCTTCTCTTCTTCTTGCATCGCGTTATCGATGTAAGCATCATCATCCCTTTGATATTCTGTTTTCTGCAGAAGAAGAAGAACACTAGTGGTTTTTCAAATGATTAACGATCTTATACTGGTTTACAGGTCTTCAAGCATTACTTTGAGGAGTTGGAGGAAGAATCGTTGAGGGATAACTTTGTGGTTGTGGTATGTTATACTTCTTCAGATGCTAGACTTTTGTTATCTCTCTCTTGATGAATATATATGTTGCTTTGGTGGCAGTATGAGTTACTTGACGAGATGATGGACTTTGGTTACCCTCAGTATACCGAAGCAAGAATCCTTAGTGAGTTCATCAAGACTGATGCTTATAGGATGGAAGTTACACAGAGACCTCCAATGGCTGTTACTAATGCTGTTTCTTGGAGGAGTGAGGGGTTACAGTTTAAGAAAAACGAAGTAGGTGCTTAGTTTTGCAACCAGGATACATTTTTTTTATTTTTTATTTAGGTCTCCAAATTGTTGATGTTTTGTTTTTCCAGGTTTTCTTGGATGTGGTTGAGAGTGTAAATATCCTTGTCAACAGTAACGGGCAGATTGTGAGGTCTGATGTCGTTGGAGCATTGAAGATGCGAACATATTTGAGGTGTGCTTTTTTTTTTCTAGTGTTCTATATCATTTCAAAGCATGTTAGATCAAAATTCCCTCCTCTTTCACTTCTTAAATTATGGTTATTATTACAGTGGAATGCCAGAGTGTAAGCTAGGTCTGAATGATAGAGTACTGTTGGAAGCACAGGGACGAGCTACAAAAGGAAAAGCAATTGATTTGGAGGACATCAAATTTCATCAGTACGCTTTCCTCTTGCAACTCCATACATTCTCTGACAGTCATTTATCCAGGCCACTGTGTTTCTTTTACTCAAGAATAATACTACACTTGAGTTTCACATGTGTCTTTCTTCAAAATGCAGGTGTGTTCGATTGGCCCGTTTTGAGAACGATAGGACGATATCTTTCATACCACCTGATGGTGCTTTTGATTTAATGACATATAGACTCAGTACCCAGGTTTGAAATGTGGACTTTTTTCCTCTTCTTAAACAAACATGAAATTTTCTTTCTTTTTACATTATACTTCTTCAGGTAAAGCCTCTTATATGGGTCGAAGCTCAGATAGAGAGGCATTCCAGGAGTCGTGTTGAGATGCTAGTCAAAGCTAGAAGCCAGTTCAAGGAAAGAAGGTAACTAGTGATCGTGTGTGTGTGTGACTTTGTTTGATCTTTTACCTTTTACGGTAAAAAGTTTCAATAAGAGTTACTTTTTCTGCAGCACTGCAACGAATGTTGAGATCGAGTTGCCTGTACCAACTGATGCATCCAACCCCACCGTTAGAACATCTCTCGGGTCTGCCGCATATGCTCCCGAAAAAGATGCATTGGTTTGGAAAATCAAATCTTTCCCTGGGAACAAGGTAAGAGCGTATATTTTCTTAAGCTGACCATATATTGTTGAATGCTTTGAGATGAACTTTTGAAACAATGTAGGAGTATATGTTGAGAGCAGAGTTCCATCTCCCAAGCATAACCGCAGAGGAAGCCACCCCTGAGAGAAAAGCTCCTATCCGTGTCAAATTCGAGATCCCATATTTCACTGTTTCAGGAATACAGGTTAGTATATATATACAGCATCAGGTATTTTCTATGTTTTTGCACTCATATCTGAAGGCAAACCTTAAAAACTGAAGAGTCCTGATGGGTGTTAATTATGGTTATTGCAGGTTCGGTACCTGAAGGTGATTGAGAAGAGTGGGTACCAAGCTCTTCCGTGGGTGAGATATATAACTATGGCTGGTGAGTACGAACTCAGACTCATGTAACATGAGATCTTTGTTGTTTCTTTTGTTTCTCTTTAAGCCATTTGTTCAACGAAAGAAAGCACAGAGGAAGATGGAAGAAAAGGAAAGAAAAAAACTTTAGCTGATAAAATTTTTTACGGTGAAGGTTGTTTTAGCAGCCTATATTTCTTGTGTATTGTTTCATGGTGTTTCTCTTTATGTTTTCTGTAAGCTTTTACTCACACTTTAAATCTTTGTTTAAAATTGTTAAACAACGAGCATTTTTTTAATGGTCACTGTGTTCTTTCTGATATCTTTTTCCTGTGGGTTCTTGCCACGGGTTCAAACTTCAAACAATTGTGTCGTGCAACAAAATTAGGAGCTTCAAAATAATGATGATGTCCAAACGTGGACTACCACTTGATAGCATAAACTTTCTTCTTCTACCACCGACCTAAGATACTGCAAAACGGTTAAGAGCATTCAAGTTTTGTGGATTTTCGAGACTGTGAAACTTTTGTTCAGGCATATTTCTCGAGGGTGTATAGTGTTAAGCTTAAATGAGTCAAAACAAAATTTTCACAATCTTGGAAATCTATAGCTGTTGACCAAACTAATTGGCAAGTAACCGAACGTTATTCCTGGAAGTCAAACTATAAACTTATTACATCCGTATCAATTCTCTCATAATTGGCAAGTAATCGAGCGTTGATAGGAATCAAAAGACATTATCGCAAATTGTTTTTGTTTACGTAATAATTTTCTCGATTCATTTTTTAGGATATATATACATTGTATTGACAATTACAATTACTCAATCATAAGACAACAAGAATCACGAAAAAGTCCTCTGAGACAACCATGAAATCATCACAAATAGCTCTAGCTTGCATTGTCATGCTCTCCCTTTTCGCTCTGCATCAGTGTGCGTATAGGTTTCTTCAAATATATTAAATCTCTCTGATTTTTTTTATTGTTCCTGTGTGTTCAAATTGATATGCAGGTGTGAGTATGGATATTCAAGTGGTGGAGAAATCGAACAACGGAATCAATGTACCAACGTGTTATCATGGCCCATGCCATGCTCTGGTTCCTGATTGTTGGTGTTGTGAACATTTGCATCACTGTTGGTCAGGAAATACCGGCCAAAGTTATTGCAACGAACAATGTCAACTTCAAGCATAATTAACACATGTTTATTAGTAACTAGGGTCGGCCCGCCCTACGGGCGGGATACACTTTATTTGTAATCAAGATTCTTATTTTTTATATGATTTGTGGTTTAGGTTTACATTTGTAAAAGATGTACAATAGAAAAGAAGAAGACAATATAATAAGGGAGAAAAAAAAATTTAGTGAGCTTTTTCTAAGAGATCTAGAACTAATACGATATGAAAACCAATAGTTTCAAATATATATATGTGAAAATAATGTTTCACAATTAATAAAGCTGAATCATTTAATTTCGTGATGGTATTTTATCAAGAAAAGTTGTATTTTTCTTATCACTTTTCTGTCACAATCCGTTAAGCACAACCATGGACTTAACAGAAAAATTTTCATCAATTTTTGTGTTGTTTATTAAGAGAAATGAACTGATGATTATGTTGGAAGAAAACTTTCATATTTATAGTGGAGGATTAACACAAAGGAATGAATGAATGGATTCACTGAATGTGAGATCGTGTAAGAAATAGAGAATAAGTATTAATGTGAATTTTAGTGAAGATGCATGAACTAAATTAATTCCGTAACGGCACCAATTAAAGAAGCATATTTAGCTTCCAACTGACATTGATCAGAATCGTTCGTCACGGTGAAACCGTTGGATTTCTATTGACAGTTGATAGAACGGAAATTGTTGCTCGACGGCCACTTTTTTTAAGTTTCGTATACAGTTTTTTTTTTGGAAAAGATGTATTTGGACCGTAGTAAACACATAAAACCCATTAAACTCAAGAATTAATGAAATATTGATCTTTGGTTTCACGGGACACGTGTCGCGCTCTTAGCCTTCGAGTTTATGACATGGAATCCCATGTGGCATATCTAAGGAGAGAGCAAACTCTCTTTTATAATAATAGATTTTTTATATGAAAAATATAATGTACGAGAATTATTTTTCTAATAATAACTTTTAAAAATTTGAGATACATTCTAGCTATATATCCTTTTCATATAAGTTTTTTATTTTAGATTTAGTGACAAAATTAAGTTATATGTGTGTTAAATACTCTTCCGAAAGTATTTACTTATAATGATATAAACCCTTGATAAACCTATTCAGTTTTCAAACTTCTCCAAGCAGTCTACATGAAGTGACTAAGCAAAATCTAACTACGATGCTAATCTTAACATTTTACAAAAAAAAAAAAAAAAATCTAACTTCAAAATGAGAATGTACACTTCCTCCTGTTAGAATAGAGTAAACTTGCTGACAAACTATTTCACTGAAAACGACGATAAGAAATCATGCCTCGTGTTTTTTTTTTTTTGCTCAACGTCAAACTTTTCATTAGCCAACAATTACACACAATGTTTATCCTCCTCAATATAAGGTTCAACCAACTTGGCACCATATAGTATAATTTAAAGGTGTTGTTCTCGAAAGAAATAACTTCCTTTGCAATTCTATCTACCACTCTGGTAGTTAGATTTAGCTTAGTCACTTTCAATAACACATGAGACATGAAGAATAAACAAAATCAGCTGTTGTGATAAGTTAAATCAAAGTTACATATGTTGGTCAAAAGAGAAAAGGTTGGAGGAGACTCGAGAGCAAGTGTTGACAAGCAGCAATACTTAGCATGAAAGATTTTGTGTTAATTTCCTTCTTTTATACTTTCTGTTAATTTTCGTTCTGTTTTTATTATTCACAGTATCTTTTGAGAGACAAATATAAGATTTATAAATTCTTTATGTTTTTCTGGTTGATTCTTGAAGTTTTTTTTTTTTTTTTGTATTTGCCCATCTTCCCAATATTTTCTCTCGATAATCTATTTTTTTAAAAAAATATATATATCTGGAGTGTAAGGTATTAACCACATATTACTATAATACGGATAAATGAAATTTCTGAAAGCTATCAAATTACCATAAGAAAATATAATCTAATAGCAATTAATTACATATGATAAATATAATTAATTATACCCAGTGGCGTTTACACGACGAATGATGATCAACAAACAGCACCCCAAAATAAAAACAACAAATAAAAACTCGTTTTTTATTAGTTAAGATTGTTTGTTTCCTTTTCATGTAGAAGAAATTAATAAGCTTTTCTTTTGAAAACAATAGCAAATGTTTGTCTGATCATCTAATCAATGTAGACAACGTCAAGCAATTGCTGCCAATTTTCCTCAAATCAACCGCTGCATTTTGAACCGTATTAACCTGACGCTTGTCAATGAACCCTTCAACACATACACCGTAATCAGACACAGCCGCAGTTAAAAACGTGTTCATCGCCATCACATTACGTTTCCTTATACTCTTCCTCGCGTTTCCCAAATTATAAATCGCGTCGGTGAGCGTTTCATAACATGTCGTGATCTCTTGGTTACCGCTTTTGTACCTTGCCGCTTCAGCTAGAGCTAGTTTTGTCTTAGCCTCCAATGCCTGTATGGTTTTGTGCGTGGCTCTTCTTGGGTTCGTGATACCCTTCACCAAAGGTTGGCACAGAGATGGATACGCTGTGTGAGAGCATAGGTTCATCATACGTGATGCCTCAGCGACTTGGCTGGATACGAGGAAGATCAATACGGCGGCGGATGCCGCGACAGCCGCAAAACGCAGCTGGAAAGTGTCGCGACCCGCCATTTTATTTATCTTCTTTAAACCTTTGTGGTTGAATTGAGAAAAAATTAGCCGAGACAATTTTGGTTTCGGGACTATTGTTGTTTATATAGAAAAGTGATTTTTTTTCTTTTTGTTTTGAAATGGTTGGCGATGCGCGTTTTGCGTTTATTCCGTCTTTATTTGGTAGTTTATACAAATGTAAACTTAATCTGAGCTGTCTTGTTTAGAAGGGATTTTAATTATCAACTTTTAAGTTTTCTTGTGTTAAACACATAATCATAGTTCTTTGATACATAAGTGGACTAGTTTACACATACAAATATTGTTATTATGTACTCCCCAAGATGTTGGTATATTATTACTCTAGATATGCGTAAGAAAACTTGAATGATCTTTTCTACAAGTTTCTTTTTCTTTGAAGTAATATAAAGGTAAATCATTTCTTAAAATGTTGAACATAATATGTCCATGATTATCCTTGAAACACTTTTTAACGACACATACTGTAAAATGCAACAAAGAAAATCTGAACAAGAAAACAATAAAATTATCAATTAAAAAAAACCAATAAAACTAATATATCAAGACATGAGGCGATAATGATTTGTTTTAAAGACAACCAACCTGCGAAGAGTTCGGAAACGTTGTCAGAATTAGAGTCACAAGTTCATAACAATGAACTCTGGAAACTATATTAACTTAAAGAGTTCAAACTAGAAATGCTCAGCTAACAGAATGATCAACAGAAACCAATGAATGAAATACTGATTAGCAGTTAAAAAGGAAATTCATTCAATTCGAACAAGATGTTCATTCATGCGTTGGCACTTGGAGATATCAGAGAAGAAATCATCATCATCACTGCTATTCATCTGTAAAACCCTTATCACCATTCTTTTCAGACCTTTCGCGTATCTCACAAGCGATTCAAGCGTCTTCATCTTCCGTTCTCCCTTCAATGGAGATCTCACTGTGATCACAACTTCCTCCAAACAAGGTGTTGCAAATCCTGTCTCAAGCTGCAAAGAGAACCATGGTCTTACACTATCGGCACGACTTTGATTTATAGGGAAAGTTTCTGATGAAGATCAGAGATTATCTTCTTCTTTTTATTACCTTCTTTAGGCTGTTTTTCCGGAAAAGTGCAGCAAACATTGCTCCAAGGATGTCGAATTTTTGAAGCTTGGGATGGTTATTGAAGAACTCAACAAAATCAATCTCAGGGAAAGGCATAAGGGCCTCGTTGCCTGTGAATTCTACCATCACAAAGAGATGCTTCACGTCTCTAGCTTGCTGCAGGATAGTGGTTAGTGCATCCCAACACCACTGTGCGCCTCAAATTGACAAGGTCTCAAGCGATGAAAGGTTAGGGAAACGTAGCATGCAAACCCTCCCTGAGACAAGAAAGTACACAAAGTAAGATAATGACATATTACAGATGGACTGGTAAACAGAACTCAAGACTAGTTTTATTTTACCAGCAACATTGGCGATGGATAGGTTCTTTAAGAATCTGTTTTCAGGGACTTTGATCCAGCTACAGGCCTACAGCCTTGTACATCTAAGGACACTATTCTTGAGCTCGTGAGGTGTTAGCACAGAACCCAGCTTACAGTGCTCCAAATATGGCAGCTTGATGGATATGGAATTAACTCCTTCACAAGCTAGTAGAAGCAAGCTTACTCAGGTTCGGGCACGCACATAGGTCATAATCCAATGCTTTCTTGCTCCCACAATCTTCAGGCTGCGAAGGTTTGGGAACATATCCCACTTAGGAGGGGTCGTCATCAACACACCCCAAAGCCTCAAAAGTCTCAAAACTCTTGGCCAAAACAATGCAATAAAGCTTCAAGGAGGCATCTATAATAGCCTCCTCATCACTGTCGAAACTATCCATTCTCAGCTCCAAGAGCTTGAGAGATTGACATGACAGGCACGCATCAGCCAAGATGCTAGGCCTTTGCTGGTGAATGGGGCTTAAGACCACAAGCAACCTCGAGACGACGACGGAAAGAAGAGATCATCTTGAGAACAATATGGCATCAGAGACAGCAACCTCGGAGATGTTTTTGAAAGAGTCCCTGGGGAATTCTAATGCTAGTAACGGAGTCTGTTGACTCTTTCCACTGCTTGGAGACGCGGTTGCAGGCAGCCACAATCTTTGGCTTGGGTCAGGTAAGAGAGAATGTATTCAAGGATGGCATCGGGAAGAGAGTCCATATCAGCTGATACATTTCATCGAATACTTGGTGGTCAGCTAAATAAACATGATTGATTACACATAAGCTTGTTTACAAGTAAAATCTCCCATGTAAATAAACATGATTACACATAAGAGAGGGAGGGAGGGAAGGAAGGAAGGGCTTTTTTAAAAGGTATAGAGAAACTGGAGCGCGAGGAGAGGCGGAAGGCGGAGTTTCAAATTTTGAATAAAAAGATAATAATTACCAAGTTCTAATCTCAAACCATACCGTACCGTACCGGATAATTAAACAAGGAAACATATCATATTTTAAATAAATACTTATTTATTGCTAAGTAAGAACGTGGAATAAATGGGTGGTCAACAAGTAAAACACACAGTCATTTGAATCCTGTAAAACATATTCCCATTATTGCTCATATTAATTAATTATTTACAGATATGTTTTAGTATTTAGTTAGAAACAAAATCTAAAATTAAATTTCAATATCTATCTGTTTGTTTTGTTGACTAAAAAAATCTCTGTTTAACTGTAATTAGCTTGTAATTAACAGGAAAGTTTTTTTTTTGATCAAATAATCAACAGGAAAGTTTTAACTGTGATTTTAAAAAGAAAAAGACAGGTAAGGGTGGTTCACAAATTCATATCATCAGCATATATATTTAGGAAATCATTTCCCTAATTGCCCTAAAACACCATTAAATATACCATATCTACCTAATAACAATTATTTAAATGTAGAATAACTTGAAAACACTTAAATGATTATCTCTTAATCTGACTCTTTACATTGGTATTCATTTAACAGAAAACAATTAATAAATGATAATCTCTTAATTTGACTCTTTACACTGGTATTTTATTTAATGACGAGCATAAGAGATGATGTTTTATAATAGTCACCATTTTGCTTTCTTCTGCTCAACGTTGGTTGAGCCAACTCCCTTTCTCTCAAAGAAAGAATACACAAAAGATAACCGAGAGGTTATCAGAGACTCTTGCAATGGTTATTCACTCAAAGGAGAAGAAGACACAAGTTCAACAGCAGCAGAATCTTGACCCTGAGAACCCTGAAACTGAATCTTGTCGGAGCTTTTGCTCTGCCCTGTCGCGTCTGTTTAGTCTAACATGCGTCATCTTTCTGGTCTTTGGCTTTGCGACTCTCCTTTCAGCGATCTTCTGGCTATTCCCGCCGCGTCGATCGCTGCCTAGACACCATTCGGATGATATAGTTCATCTCAATGGTAATCTTCTTTCAACATCTTTTTTTTTTCTCATTCACAGAGCTTTTAGTTTACTGCTTTAATTAAAGGTGGAGACTTTAATTACAGAAGCTATCTCTTGGTTTAGTGAAACTGTGTTGCTGCTCTAATTAGAGCATTAAAGGTGGAGACTTTAAGTAACAGAAACTATCTCTGGTTCTGGTCCTGCAAACAGTAGTGAATCAGTTTCTCAATTTTAATGCATATTCGAATTTCATTCAAAGTGTGATCACGTTTTAACCGGTCAAAGATGTTATATATATCTCAATGCTTCAAATGCCTTATATGTCTTACATTTGTCTTATTCTTTCTCTGAAACCAGCATCAGTACAAGCATGCTTTAGACTTCATAAACCAGCTTCTGAGGTCATTTCCCATAGAGGAAAACTAGAGAAGGATATCTTTTCAAGTATACATCTTAGGAACAACACCAAGGTATATACATTCTTTGCTCCAGAACTTATGTAAGTATAAACAGTGTTATAAATTATATGTTTAGAGGTCTAATATCTATTAATATGTTTGAATAGGTGACTGTTCTGTCTCTGCATCAATCATATGCATCTAACTTCACTGAGGTCAAGTTTGGAGTTCTGCCTGTCCCTACTACTAACCATACATTGACAAAAGACTCGTTAACTTCACTGCGATCTTCTTTCGTTAACCTCTTTGCTCAAAGGTCTAATCTGAATCTGACCACATCAACTTTCGGGAAGCCAACATCCTTTCAGGTTTTAAAGTTCCCTGGTGGAATAACCGTAGATCCTCTGGGGCTTGAACCTGTCTCTGGATTACTAGAGCTTCTCTTCAGCTTCACCCTCGACTTCTCCTTGTCCGAGATACAAGACAAAGTGGACCTGCTAAAGAATCAACTCGAGCTTGTGTTGCGTTTGGAGCTGTCTGAGAGTTTTCGTGTCGTTCTCACGAATCATAAAGGATCTACAATATCTCCTCCTGTAACTGTTCGGGGTTGTGTTGTCTCGACCATGACAACTATGGAAAGCCATATTCAGCAGAGGTTCGACCATCTTGCTCAGCCCCCTGCTAAAAACTTCGGTCTAGACAACTCAGTGTTTGGTGAAGTGAGGAATGTTACTTTCACAACTTATCTGGAAGGCAAAGTTCTTGATTCTGCTTCGGTATTGGCACTAACGCCAACTTCTTGACATGAAGCTTCTTACCAAACTGTTCCTTTTTAGGTTCCTAATATATCTCAATTGGCAAAGGACAAAATGTATAAATAAAGATTGGTGACTTGTTAAGGCAAACAACTGCACCACCTCTCTTCTAAGTCATTTCTTGCAGTATCTTCTTAGCTTTAGAACTAAACTGTCTCCTTTGAGATTGTATTATGAAACATAGTTCTTCATTCTAATGAGATGCAGCTTGAGTTTACTTGTTACTGTACTTTGATTAAGTTGCTTATAACAATACAAAAGAGAGAGTTTAAGTTTCTGCATATTGAGTTTACATAACCATTAGCCTCCCTATGGTTGGTTTATTATAAAAAGAATGTCGCCAGTTTCTTTGAATTGGTTTAGCTCTTCTTCAAGCTTCTTGATTACTTCATCTTTCTCTGCAAGAGTCTCTAGTAATGCTCTGTTCTCTTTACCAAGAGCTTGAAACTGGTTGATGATTCCATCTATCTGCACTTCAATGGCTTCATCACTAAGCTCGAAGGCAGTCTCCACAACCCTCACAACCCGCCACAAGCTCACCACCACGATGAAACCTGTCCCTTTCCTGTCGAGAAACACCTGGAGAATCAGAGCTAGAATCGCAACTGCACCATCCATCACACAACCAGGTTGTCTGAAAAACGATTTCCCCATGGCAACAGCTAGAGCCATGGATTTAACGGCGAGAATGCTCAGAATGGCGGTTCCTCCCCAACGGAACCATTCATCCTTGTTTTCCGTCTTCTTGACTGATGTGCAGGAGAGGAGAGAGGAAGATAGCTCCAGGGACATTAAGACAATGTCGAGAGAGAGCAGGAAGATGGTGAAAAGGTGAACTTGGTATGACTCCAGGAACTCAGATAAAGTGATTCTCCATTGTGGTTCAGTGGAGGTGAGATCTTGTTGCTGTTTTCTGGAGGAAAAGAGGCATAGTGTTCTCCATTTTTGCCGTCTGCACCAACTCTTGATCAGGTTTTGGATGGAGAATTCAACATTTTCAAGTGTTCCGGTGTTGATGGAAGTCATGGAAAGATGAAAAGCTGTGGTGAGTTGTAGATGGTTGTGGATATGAATGATGAGCGTTGAAGGAAGGCAATCATTTTTAATGAGCTGAGAAAATCCAGGTTTTTTGGGAAAGATTGCTTGAAAGGAAAGTAAGCTTGAGATATGATGCAAGTTACCCTTTTTAGGGACGATGATAGAAAAAGCCTAGTTTACTTCTCTTACAAATAGTACGTTTTAAATACTGTTACAAAATATTGCCTGAACGAGAATCAGTGTTACACATACCAAACTCAGAAGAACTGTTCATTATACTAATCTAAGCATCAACATGATTACAGCAAAGGGTTTTGGAGTTCCATCAACCCATGCCAGAGCTCTTTCATGAGTTTCAAGGAATCATATGTTCAAGTAAAGGCCAAAGAGTACTTTTACCTTGGCCGCCTCACACGGCCTCTAGTTCATTCTTCTCAGAGCACAAGTATTCTACCAGCGCCGATTGTCAAATCTCGTGTGTGTGTGTGTGTGTTCTGGAGCGGTGTCTGCAGTTGATAAACCCGTGTGTGTGTCTGTGTCATGTCGATCACCGGAAACATTTCCATTTATCATGTACTTGTGCTGTTTTCTTTAGCATCGGTCAAATTCTCGGCTCTTGCTTCAGGTGGATGCTTGGTTCAATGGTGTATGATCTTGGCTGTTTGACAAGGAAAACAATACATTCAACATCAAACCTGACAACCTCCCAAGAGAAAATGCTCAGAGATTGATAAACTATAGAACATTAATAAATGGTTGCTCTGTTTTTCCTTTAAAAAGTATACTTTCACTTAAAACTGTTTCCTTCCCTAGATTCATCCTGCTAAGACATCTAGGGCCATGACATGAAGCTCTTATTAATAAAGGTTACAAAGAGAACTTTGATTAGCTTAGAATAAAATTTATTACCTGTGTTGTACTCGCAAATAAACGGCTGGCAAGATCATCGTTAATTGAAACAGGTAGAGGCCGCATCCGACTCATGATACCAGGCATCTCCTTCATGCTACAGCAGAAACTTAGAGTTTTAGCAATTGACGTTTTATTCATAGAAAGGAAACGAAGACAGATGACAATGTCTAAATTGTAAAATCATATATCTGCTATTAGATTTCACATACTCAGTCAGAATGGCGTTGATGTTATTTCTTGCCTGATAAAAGAGACTGATGTTATCCTGCAGCTGTTTACACAAAGGTAGGTTCTGTTTTGTGAATTCCATTGCAAAAAGGATAACATGGAAACCGGACCAAACAGTATTAAATTCTTTATAAAACAACTGATCATGTAGAATATCTTACCTTGTACGCAGAGAGGTTGTAAGAAATCTGACTAAAAGCTTGAGCGTTTTGCTGTAGACGATCCATTACTGCGTCAGTTGGGCCTGAGACGACGAGTTCAACAAAGGTACCAGACTGATAACACTGCTTTTTTACGACCACACAACCCAAAAGAAGATTAAAGAATTAAAAAGAGAGCACTAAACCTTCAAAAGGCATATGTGTACTGTGGCGCATATTGTTCATGACATATAAAGCATTTTGTTGTGGCACATTGGCTAGCATGTTCAGTCCTGGGGATGTATCCACCACCTTACCATGAAGAAGGATGGTCTTTAGAACCAAGTTCAAAAGCATATTGATTTATAGAGGTTCGTATGATCCAATCAAAATAATGCGCAGGATATGAAACCAAACAATATAATGAATGTACCCGTTTGACATATGTCATAAGAAAGTGTACCCTTATCAACAGCATAATAGATATACCCACAAAAGCTTAGTTACTGATCTTAAATAGATGACAAACTTTAACGAATGTGGGGGCGCAAGTCTACCTTTCTACTGTTAATGTTCTTCCCAGCACAATTTTCTTCTCTTTTACTCCGTTTTCTCTGTGAGAATAGATGCGCGTCTTAGCCAACAAAGTTAGAGAGAGATAACGAAAGATGAAATAAAGCAAACAAGCACTAACGAATATAAAAAAAAGGAAGGACTTATGGAACTTTCAACTTGATTGGATTATATATATCTGATTGAACACTCACAAAACAGAAACATGAGTGAGATGGTAACATAATGATGATAAAAGCTATGTTTCATTAAATCATTTTGTTTCACTTTATCATGCAAACATTTTGCACCATGATGTAACCATATGTTGTTGGCAAAATAATCATTTTATAGAAATTTTTTTTCCTGTCATAGGTGTGTTATAACATCTAGACAAAGATAACATGCCATACATAAATTTCCTAAACTCTAAAAAAAAAGTATTTAGGGATCCCTGCCATCACCCCATAAAAGCACTATCTATTTCTGGAATAGCTACAGAAATTATGTTTTAAAGAACTATATAAAGACATCTTTAGCGTCAGCAAAACTAGTCAGTTCTCTTTTCTGCTCATCCTTTACTAGACTTTAGACAAGCTTTACGACATGGAAAGGGTGGCTTTTCAACAATAAAACCTATAGCTTTTTTTTTTTGGGTACGACTTTTTCTTTATAAGAAAGCACAGACGCAAAGATGCATCATCATGCTGATTCCTTCACAGTTAGCATATGCTTTTTAAACAGTGATAGAAATATCTATCCCTAGGTTCACTACTTCCACGACAGCCACACATTATTTGAAAAAAAGGAATGCTAGAAACTGGTAAGTAATTCTCTAGCCGTAGAAATATACTTTGGTAATTTTTTTTTTCTCATATAAGCAAAAGCACTATTATTGGACTCACCGTCATCCATCGACACCTCAATGCTACATCCCTTACAGTTCTGTCTGGTAGAGCTGCAGCGATCTTTACGTACTTGGAAAATTTGGGTTCATCTTTTAATCTGTATACAGGAAAAAAAAAAGATGGATGAGAAAAATGACTTGCATAGAGAAGCAATCTGAAATGGCTAATGGTCCAAAGTCCCCGGATAATAGATATGCATTGTTTTACATCTCATGAAAACACAAAGAGCAAACACTTTTTATTCTTAGTCAAAAAAAAAAAAATTATTCACAAGGAAAAAAAGGAGCAATACTTTTTAATAGTCCATGATGGAGAAGAATATAATGTGCCCACTATTTCTCATTAAAACAGTTTTTTAATTTAAACCTTTTGGAAAAACTGTATCATAGTACGAAAGAACTAAAAAGAATAGAATATATAAAACTTGCGTTTGCAAATATCCAAAAGTATCAAAAAGGTTGAGCACATAAGAAGAAGAAGAAGAAGAAGGTACCTACTTTGCAAGACCGTTCTCCAAAACATACTGCTCCTCAGGGGACCAATCCATGACCAAAGCGGAAGCTTCAGGTTTGATAACGTAATTCACCGGAAATACAAGACCGGTGGTGGTGCTAGTGCTCAACGGAACAGAGTGGTTATCCATCCGTGTGAGAGATGTTGAATGAAACTGATTTAGCTATTCAAAACATATTCAGAGTAAGCAATTTAAAAAAAAAAAAACAAATGAGATTTGATTTAAGTAGTGAAATAATAAACCTTTGGATGAGCATGAGATGAGAAAAATCACCGGACGCTATAGATGTTCTCGATAGTGGAACCGACAAGAGAGACGCAAACGGAGGATAAAAAGATGTGCGAATAATAAGATGAGAGAGAGTGGCAGCAAATTGCAAACTCCAATGGAAGAAAGTCGAGAGCGAGAGAGAGAGAGAGAGAGAGAGAGAGAGTTAAGTAGTAGCAAGTGTTCGTTCTTCCAAAAGTAAGCAAAAAAAAAGTGTTTGTTCTTTGTTTTTGCAGAAGCACACTTTGTTTTGCTGTGTATTAATATGCATTTGCTGTCTTTTTCTCATTGGATCTTTCTTATTTTTATTTTTTTTTCTTGCATTCCTTTCTTTTCAAACAGTTTTTTTTTGTCAACTTGTTCATTTCATTAAAGCCCATAGGGCAAACAGTTACTAGAGTGTAGAAGTTTACTGGTTATTCTTTTTGATTAATTGTTTGTTTTCTTACAACTTTTTTAAAAAATTTGAAGTTACATAGAATATCGCTTTAGAGATATTTTAGGGCATCAATATATAGATGCTAGATATCTAGCTTTTAGTGTTTGTTGTTGGTCTTGCTAGATATCAATCTAGACTTGAATAAAGATCTTCGCATATTTATTAAAAACAAAGAGTTCATTACTCGATTGTAAATTTTGTAACTAACAGCCTATTTTTAAATATTTTTTTATCATCTCAGTTCTCAATTTATATAATATACTCATATCACAAGCATTTTATTTTTGAACACAATCATCACAAGCATTAGCTTTTTGTATTTATACACTTCTTTTTTCTAGTTAAGTAATTATACAAACGTCCCTTTGAGAAGTTTTAAGGATGCACTTCCCCCTTTGAACACAGAAGACAAAGAATCTACCAATGAAGCCTGAAGCTTGCACCTTGCATCAGGGGGTGCGCAAAATAGGCTCCAACTGTTAAAGCCGTGATTGCAAGATAAGGCAACCTAACAAACTCTTTGTAGTAATCCTCAGGCAAAACTTGGCGTCCTTCCAAAATGGCAGCAAAAGGAATCACACTTGTTCTCTTCTTGATGCTCTCAAAAGCATCTCCGTATCTTTTAGCTAACCTCCTGTCTCCATTCCACGCCCCAAACAAATGGTGTGCAATCAAACCGAGAGAAGCCGATGCAGCTACAGAGTTTCCAATCCAGAGAGTGTGTGCCAAACACCAAACGATCTGTCCAACCATCTGAAAAAAGAGAAAGTAAACAGATGTACAACAATCAAATCTCATAAACACAGCCAGTAGAATAACTCTTGGTTCTTGAAGGAGAATAGAGAAGAGAACAAATCCAAAAACTATAGCTAAAAAGCCTATATATGAAACACGGAAAAGAAGATCGTGTACTGATGTGTGTAGGCAGGGATATTACCTGAGGATGTCGAGTGATTCTCATGATGCCAGTCTCCCACAGATGCATCTTGGGTTTATCAACAGCAGCTACCTCCAGGAGATTGAATGTTGAAGGATAGAGAAAGAAGAAGGACACAAAGTTAGCGACCCAAATAGCTTCATGGACACCCGGAACACCCTGAAGCTGCCATAACTGTGACCCATCGTACCTATGGTTTATAAAGAAAACCTGAAAGCAGAAAAGCAAAAGCATTGCATTGGTCCCACAGAGAGAGAGTCACCAAAATCAAATCCCGAAGCATGAGAGTAGTCTACTCACAATGGTGCTCATAGCTAAAGGAAGAGAGACTCCAGCAAACAGAACACGAAATGCTCGTTCACCTATGAGTTTCTCTCCTACATCTCTCAGACTAGCTAATCCACTATGTACAGTCGCGAATATGAGTATAAGCATTAACATCGCCACCTGCAAAACAGAGTCTTTTAAAAAATAACGTCTTAGGCCTAAAGACGTTGACGTCGGCGTAATGATCCTTCGACGGCCACTGATCTTCTGCGCCAACGTTTCGACTTTTCCAGAGATGGTTATTGTTATTGGGGAAGATGTTGAAAGAGTCGAGTGGCGAATTTACAGACAGAGTAAAGGGAAAATAAAGGGAAGCTTCCTCTTCGCCGGAGAGGAATAGGTGGATAGTAAAGAGAAAAGGGATCGGCGGTGTAAGTGTTGCGAGGAGATTGTGAATAAGCCTAGTTTTGGAAGCATTGGGGAACGTTCTTTCTGGTGTGAGATCATTATAGGATTTATAATGGAAACCAGTTTCTGATTTGTGGAGGCTGAAGAAATGGTCTGTTAATGGCAGAAACTGAAAGCAATTAAATTTACAGATAGAATCCAAAAGGTTGAAACTTCACAACCTATGAAACATATAGCTTTACTGAGAGAAAGATGATAAGTGAGAGTAGACGATAAGTCAGAAACCTTTATTGGTTGATTTGCGGTGAATTTTTTTTTTTATTTTTTATAAAAGCTTTTGTATTAATGTAAAATGATATGGAAGTTTTAGATATTATGAATGGTTGATTTTTTGTGCTGATGTGGATATCTTCTTTGTTGAGAATATCTTCCTTTTAATATAGGTTAGATATTTATAATTAGAATACTCTAAATTACACTTCTAATAATTAAACAATATATATATTCAACATAAATGAAATTTCGTAGGAAGGGAGAAAAGGATGTTCTCAGTATAGCAATTGTGTTAGCAGTCTCAAACTATGTTGTCCAGTTTTCTAATTTCTTTAGACATTTTGAAAAACTAGCTA
The DNA here is from genome assembly GCA_018703725.1 of Brassica juncea. NCBI lineage: Eukaryota > Viridiplantae > Streptophyta > Magnoliopsida > Brassicales > Brassicaceae > Brassica > Brassica juncea. Next base: position 41,604,178 of record CM031938.1, read on the forward strand.
GTGTCATTTCACGTTTTTGGAACAAGCGAAGGAGAGCTCGAGAGAAGGAGATGATAAACCGCCATTGTTGTTGTTGTGTTTGGTAAGATATCTTTCTGAGGAAGAAGCAATAGCACGATATCGCTTTAATGCGCCTCCTTTTGTGTTCAGCAACTTCGATTTTTTTTTTTTGTGTACGTTATAATATACATCCACTTACTAATGGACCTTATACAACTATATATATTATGTTGTTACTAGTTGTTGGTGATTAGCTTAATAGAGACAAAACATAAAATGTATAATTTAACGATCACGATGTATTATGAACTGATTTAACTACAATAATGAAAATTTTCCAGATAAGACAAATATAGGATCCGTTTCCTCACTTTCTCGACTCGAAACAAAAACTTGGGAGGTCTTCTACTCAGTTATCGTGCAATGCCTTGTTCAGGTAGAGCCTGCTGAAGTTCTGGCCAGCCACTCTGCATAGCAACGGGTCGACGAATTATAAGTCTTTTTCATAGGTCGAGATGGGGAAAACGGTTATAAAGAGGTTGACACTAGAACATACCCATTGATTTGGCCACAGAAGTTTGAGACTTGGTTTGTGATGAGGAAACTCTCTAGCCTTGATGGTTCAGGGATCGGTTTAAAGATTGGGTTTGATGGATCTTCTTCGGGTAAAGGCTCTTCTCCAGCTGATCTACGAGCCATATTCTCCGTCCTATAAACAACCAAACCTCTTAGTTTGTCTCTCGGAATATCAACAAGAGAGGCAAAAGCCTGAAGACAAATGTTATAGACATTCAAAACTCTTATCCATAAACTCATGTGAGGTTTAACGTTTTCCAAGATAAACAGAACCAATCATGCGGCCTACCTCCTCTTCTGGAGCCAGGCTTGCTGCTGCGCTTGCTGACGAGACAGGTTCCGGTAGTAATATTGGAACTGGAAGCGTAAAATAAGATATCGTATTAAGATAGTTCTGAGGCTGAGAAATGAAGACATAATGCAGAATAAGCCAACACCTTTTGCTGTTCCATAGATAAATCATCCATGCATTTAATAAGAAACTCCATATTGTTCTCAAGGAAAGGAGTGGTTGATGAGTGTAGACGGTCATAATCACCCTATAAAAGAGAAACCATCGAAGAGTTAAGAGTCAAAATTTGGAGAAAGGAGAATCAGAGTCTAGATACTAATATTATACCTGTGAGACAGGTGCATCAGTCTCCAGCTCGGTCATGAAGGCACTGACAAGCGCCGAGTTCGAAACCTTGATCTGTCAAACGAAAGAAACCAACGTTTAAACCAAAAACTTTTCTCAGAAGACACTATAATTAGGTAACACTTATATTCCCACATATTTACTTATAAGAAACAAGAGCAAAGCTCTAGAAACTTACAGGAATTTCCTCAAAAATATCCATCCAGGAGAAATTTTTCTCTCTCAACCTGACAAAAAATGGTGATCAGAACACTACGACTATCCCACGTGGCACATAAAACCGAAAATGTAAATGCTTACTTCTCGCCAGTAAAGTTTCCACCCCGGTACAGCTCCATAAAGGAATCTGAAAGCTTCAAAGCCTTCAAAGCTAAGACGCCGAGGTCAGCTTTAGAGGGATCATAGATGATGCACACACACCTCTTGATGTTCTCCTGTATATGCAGAAGAAATACTCTCTTTTCATAAAGTCCGATTTTGCAAGGGATTTGTAACATATTTTTCACCAAATATTTTAATGGTTCAGTTCCCAGTTAAGTTTTTTCACCAGAACAGATGCCAATCTACCTATTGTACACTAGAGTAACCATGATATACATTGAAATATCCTCAGCTCTAGATCATATTATCCGAATCTAGAGTATCATAACACTAAAAAATGGCGAACAGGATACTGAAAATACCTGATAATTCATGAAGGTCTCAATCAGTTCAACGGTCTGATAAGACCCAAGAACTGTAGATTGATACCTGATAAAGAAAAAATTCAGGCAGGTCTTATTAACTTTTACACACACACAAAAAAAAAGAATATTAGCAAGATTTCAATCAGACGTAAGTAATGAGATGAAAAGCTACCAGCCAACAGTGTTGTTGTCGACATTAACCTCTCTCAGACATCTCATCATCTCAAGCTGATAATTGGCACCATCCGCTTCAATTTCCTCATCGTCATCTCTCACCTGCCGCTCGTTTAAGATTACAGATTGTAGCAGTAAAATCAGGGACAAGCTATATAACATTCTCACAATGTGGGAGGGGGTAAAGTCGTCTTTAACTTACAGGGAAAGGAAAACAATTGGTGACTTCGAGAACACTACCAACATCAAGTCCAAGAAGCTGTCCTGTGACAAGCGTCGGTGCAAACTCCTTGCAGTGTTTGATTATCTTTAGCACAGCCTATCTCATATAAACCATAAACAATCATCAGCATCATTGCTTCTTTACCGTCGATAATGTGCAATTAATGAAATAGTGAGATCAATCACACCATATGAAACTAAAATTCGCAGGTACGAGGACTTTACCAGTCCTTCGATCTGAACAACTCTGAGCGGAGGAGCCACCGCCTCGTCCTTCGATATCGCCTGCAGAAACGACCTAGCCACTGCAATAAACAAACGACGAGAGCAAACTCAGATGAGAACAAAATTGAGCGAGTGTAAGAGAAGAAAGGAGAGTAAAAGTTTACTGACTGGTTGCCATTGAATAATGATCTAAGCTTCTGAGATCAAGGTCTGAAATTCGCCGCCGTGAAACCGTAGCGATGGTATTTTTTTTTTGCCGGCGGCGGAGAGAAAGAGCCTTTTATCTGTTTGATAGGGCTTCTTCTATTTTTTTTTCGTTAGCTGTAGTGAGGACCAAACAAAAAAAATTCGATAAGAAAGTCAAATTTAAAACTAGTCCCTAAAATTGGGATTCTTTCGGTAAATGGCCCAAAATGTTTTTTTTCAAACAAATTGAGAAATTCTCAGCAAGGATGGACCCAGCCCATGGACCTATAATGCTATTCGCTTTTAAAAGGCCAGGGACCATATATAATTCCTCAAAAATATATTGAGTATTTAATGCAATGGGCCATTGGATAAGCTATAATTTAGGTAACACGCCGTAAAAGTAATCTCACTAACCAGTCAACACGTTTAACAGTCACCCTGTCAGATAAGCATTCAAAATCTCTAGAAGTTTTCCCTCCAAAATTCTACCAGGTTATAGGGTTTTGATCGGAGAAGAAGTCTAATTCAAAGTCTAAATCTTTTTCATATAACCAACTAATCAAACAAGGTAATAGCGCCTATCTAGAAGGATGTAGTAGTAGTTTTCAAAATGAATGAAACGTATTTATCTTTAAGAATTCGAGTTCTGGATTAATATATTATGGTCTTTAATTTTACAAGTCAAAAGTCGTAAACCTCATGAACGAATTGAAGGTCAAACAAGTCAGTAAAATTAATGCTAATTAAATGACAGCAGTCTCTTCTTGAGGGTTTGGTGATGGACCGGATTCATTGGTTAAATTTTGCTCAGCCTTTACGTGAACTCAAGTCACAGTTTGTCTTTATTACATTTTCATCACGCCCAAGCTAAGCAACTCATAAATCCCTAATTAATTACTACTTCGATATCCTCGTTTTAGTGTAATAATTATTTGGAACACCAACCATGAATTGTAAGTTTGTAACCAACCTAAAATAAGTATAAAGCATTTATGTTTTCTTCTTATTTTCTCATAGACTTTTGACCCAAAGTAAATTACCTCGTTATTCTAACCAGTGGTCCAGAATGAAATATGAGTCTATACTGAGAGTTTTTTTTTTTGTTTTTTGTTTTGAACACCAATACTGATAGTTTTTTTATTATAAAATTATTTGACAATTCAACAATAAAAAAGAGGCTGAAAAGAAAGCTCAATAATTGGCTAGATGCATGAGGAGCCAGACATCAATTTTAAAATCGAAATACAATGTCTCTCTTTACTTTAAATTATGCATCACTAATTAATTTCTCCACCATATTTCTTCTGCTCAGTGCTCACCACCATTGATCTCTCTCTCTCTTCTCCTTCCTAACTTTCTTACATTTTCTCAAGCAGCAGTAACTCCATGGCCCCAAAACCCATCTGTCTCTGAATCTGGCTGGGAAATAAAGTAATAACGTCAATTATTTCTCTTCTCTTATTCGTCTCTCCTTCATAAAAATCATTATTAATTAATGGTATAATGTGTGTCCATATATAAATACTATAAAATATTCATGAATACATTGAAGAAGGTATAGAGTGAGAGAAAACATATATAAAAGAGTTTTTTTACAGGCATGGCTTCACGTGACATCTTCATCGACCAAGAACTTCGAGAAAAGATACTCTCTCAAAGTGAGAGAGAAAGTTCTCACATGCTCATTAATACTCCTCCTCATGCTCATCAAACAACCAGACCATTTCCCTTCCGCCATTGATGAGAGCTCCCTCCCACCACCTCCTTCTTCTTTCTAGTCTCTTCTTCCCAGTTTCAAAGTAAAGCTCCATCCTTTCTTTTCTTTTCTTTTTTTTTCCTTGGATCGAGATGCTTTTACAAATGGGGGCAGATCTCGAAAGCGACTAATAATGGAAAGTGACGGCTAAGAGATTTCATGGTGTGGTCTTTTTATGGAAACTCGATTCGACCTGTATATTTCATTTCTGATTCTTTCTTGACCTGCTAAAGTCGCTCTCCGATTTGATTCCATTCATCATGGTCTCTTCTTCTTCATCTCCGTCCACATTGTTCCTAGTCTTTGCTTCTTCAGTATTCTTCTGTTTACTCTCTCCGGCTAGATCCAGCGACGTCGAGTCTCTATTCACATTGAAATCCTCAATCGATCCATCCAACTCTATCCAATGGCAAGGAACAGATCTCTGCAACTGGGAAGGCGTCAGAGAATGTCTCAACGGAAGAGTCTCCAAACTCGTTCTCGAGTATCTCAACCTCACCGGCTCACTCGACTCGAGGAGCTTGAACCAATTGGACCAGCTCAGGGTTCTCAGTTTCAAATCAAACTCCCTCTCCGGTCCAATCCCTAACCTCTCCGGTTTACTCAATCTCAAATCGGTTTACCTCAACGACAACAACTTCACCGGCTCCTTCCCTGACTCTCTCACCTCGCTCCACCGATTGAAAACGATAAACCTCTCCGGGAACAGATTATCCGGCCGGATCCCGGCCTCGCTGCTCCGCCTCTCGCGGCTCTACACGTTCGACGTTCAGGACAATCTCTTCGCCGGGACGATTCCTCCTCTCAACCAGACGAGTCTCAGGTACTTCAACGTCTCCAACAACCGCCTCTCCGGCGAAATCCCGGCGACGCGAGGTTTGAGGCAGTTCGACGAGTCCTCGTTCGCCGGAAACGTCGCTCTCTGCGGCGATCAGATTCGAATCCCGTGCGGAACGTTGTCGCCCGCGCCGTCGGCGAAACCTGCGCCTACTCCGTCGAAGAAGAAGAGCAAAGCGAAACTAATCGGAATCATCGCCGGAAGCGCCGCGGGGGGAGTTCTGATCTTCGTTCTTCTGTTAACGCTTCTTATCTTCTGTTGTCGACGACGGAAGAGCAAATCTCCGAGGGAAGATAGTAAAGGCAAAGGAATCGCTGAAGGAGAAGGAGGAGCAGCAGAGGAGACGGAGAGAGACATCGAGAGGAAAGACAGAGGCTTCTCGTGGGAGAGAAGCGAGGAAGGAGCAGTGGGGACTCTTGTTTTCCTCGGAGCCAGCGATTCAGGCGAGACGACGGTGGTGAGATACACCATGGAGGATCTGCTCAAAGCTTCGGCGGAGACGCTGGGAAGAGGAACGTTAGGGAGCACGTACAAGGCCGTGATGGAGTCTGGGTTTATCGTCACTGTGAAGAGGCTCAAGAACGCGAGGTATCCTCGCATGGAGGAGTTCAAGAGACACGTTGAGATCCTTGGACAGCTCAGACACCCTAACCTCGTCTCTCTCAGAGCTTATTTCCAGGCTAAAGAAGAACGCTTGCTCGTCTATGATTACTTCCCCAATGGCAGCCTCTTCACTCTTATCCACGGTATGTGTGAAGCTTCCTCTTTACTGCCATGCAGAGAAACTTGGTGACATGTGTGTGTGTGTGTATCCAATTGCTGAACATCCACTTGGACACATTAGTCAGCTTCATTGGGTCTTGTGTGTGTGTGTGTTTTGTTTGTAGGAACTCGAGCTTCTGGAAACGGGAAGCCTCTTCATTGGACTTCATGTCTGAAAATAGCTGAGGACTTAGCCTCAGCTCTGCTCTACATTCATCAGAACCCTGGCCTAACTCATGGGAACTTGAAATCGTCTAATGTCCTGTTAGGTCCTGATTTCGAGTCCTGCCTCACGGATTACGGCCTCAGCACTCTCCACGATCCTGACTCCGCTGAAGAGACGAGCGCAGTCTCTCTTTTTTACAAAGCACCAGAGTGTAGAGACCCGCGGAAAGCATCTACGCAGCCTGCCGATGTCTATAGCTTCGGGGTCCTTCTCCTCGAGCTTTTGACAGGCAGAACACCGTTCCAGGACCTCGTTCAAGAATACGGGTCAGATATCTCCAGATGGGTGCGTGCAGTGAGAGAAGAAGAGACTGAATCAGGCGAGGAACCGACTTCTTCAGGCAACGAAGCATCGGAGGAGAAGCTTCAGGCGCTTTTGAGTATCGCAAATGTTTGCGTGACCATTCAACCTGAAAACCGGCCTGTGATGAGAGATGTGTTGAAGATGGTGAGGGATGCAAGAGCCGAAGCACCGTTCTCGTCTAACAGCAGCGAACATTCACCAGGGAGATGGTCGGATACTGTTCAGAGCTTGCCAAGAGAAGATCAAGTGAGCATATAGAGAAACAATGGTTGTGCCTTCTTCATTGCTTTTCTAGAATATCTTTTGTGATTCTTGAAGTAGGTTTCATAGTGTAAAGCTTCATTCCTTTTGTAATGCCATTTTGATTCATCGACCTTTAGGACTTGCATGAGATCTGTTGAATTTATTAAATTTGAGATGTTGGCATTGAGAAATTTGATATAAAAACAGTTTGTACTATTTTGATACCAAAAACTCTATTAATTAAAACAAAAATCTTGAACAAATAAACAACATCCAGACCTCTGTTGCTTATAATTGTTTTTATATGTTTATGGTATATTTTTCAATTATAATCCACAACTTTTATATTCCAAAACAAAAGTAAATTGGATCATCTCATGGTTCTGCATTCTGGTGTCTCCAAAGATGATTCTTATGAACTTGAGCAGTGCTGGTTTAAGCGCACTCGGCTAACAGAAGAAAGAGCTCTTCATCGGTTATGGCCCCCATTTCCATTGCTCTCTCCAGCACGCTTAGCCCTCCATCGTCCTCTATGGATGGACGTGCGCCTCTGTGTTTTACACAAACACTTCAAGATATAAGAACACAACCGTTTTATTTCCATATCCAAAGACTAATTCAAGTAAAATGCTTTAGAGGTGGTCAAGCAAGCTACACAGAGCAATGTAATCTAAGCAAACTAGGAGGTTTAGTTTGACTACTAACATTCGTTTGATTCAAAAGTATAATGCTAAAACAAGAGAGTGTTCATGAAACGTTAAAATGTACCTTCGGAGTAGAATCTTTGCAAATTTGTGGTTCCCTGAAGATATGCAATGGTGTAATGGAGTCCTTCCGTGGTAATCTCTCATGTTTGGGTCAGCACCAAACTGCAACAACAGTTCAAGCAAGACAGAGTCACCAATGTGACAAGCCACATGGAGCAAGGAACAGCCTTGAAGACAGTTTCCTGGTTCGTTGGAGTCTTTAATCCTCTGGCACGCAGTTGGGTCATGTCTTTTCTTTACTGCTACCTCTGATGCGTCAGCATGGTGGTGATAAGCATCAATGTCGGTTATATCATCGAACTTGGTGTTGATGATATTCACATCCCCTGAAGTTACGATAAGTCGATATATTTCTCGTATGTTTCTGCTTTGAACAGCTTCCCATATTCTACTTGCAGCAGAAGGGTTGGCTTTGCTTTCATCTTTGATGACTAATGCTTTCTCCAGGTACTAGCACAAGCATAAATCATCATCAATCAGGTTTTAGTTTTACCTTTCACAAATCATATTAATATATACTAAATGTGGATTTCAGGAATTGGACATTAGAGAATGTAAGAACTAATACATTACCTTTGCTAGAATGTATTTCTCCTTCACAGTAAAGGAATCTTCTGGACACGGTTTTGAAATTGAAGCACGTGACAATCTTGATTCGCTTCCACTGCAAAGAAAAAAACATCAACACTGTACATCAGCAGCTGCATGCATGATTTATGAAGCAAAGACACTGTTGGCATATATACACAGTGTTCGATAATTGGTCTTCACTTGGAATACAAAACAAACTATATATATTCTTAAAAAACCATACCTGTCAACGTCAAGGTGAAGTAGCCCCTCCCACAGTGAATTACAGTACAAATTTCCCAAATTTCGAAATAGGTCCAAGATAGTTGGCTCCCACACTTTCACATCTAATGTGAGGGATCTCACCTGCAGTTTGTGGGGTACAAAATAGATGACATCAGCTTCGAGATCTAGCACTGAGGACCACCAGAAGAAAAAAAATCTCTAAAAGCTATAACTACAGTGATGTTGACTTGTGCTGAAACTTTAAACTCTGCTGGAGAGAGTTTACCAAAGAAACTTCAGATCTACTGACTTGGCCGTGTAAGACAAAACTACCTCCAGAAACGAGAACATTCAAGGAAAGATGCTCTAAATTTGTTGCAAAACTAGTTCAAACACCATACCTTGGAGATATGAACCCCTAGGTTCCTGTGAACACCAGAGCATTGAATGCACAACAACATTCCAAGATTTAATGATGCCCAATCGGGATTAGGAGCATTGCACTCTGCACATACGTTATTCCCTGGAATTCCTCTGAGTATAGTGGAGACATCATCATTATGTTGACTTTGATCCAGGGAGACGACACCTTTAGGAGGAGCAGAACCAGTGTAGTTTTTATCCAAGTACTGAACAGGCGACTGCAAAAACGATTTGTATTAGCAGGAAACTTCCTTATCAATTCAGTAGCCTGAGACTTATTGTGTCAAACCTGTTGCAGAAAATGAGAATTCAGAAGCGTCCCTATAGCTGCTGTGATTTTGTTTACCCAGTCCATCCTATCTGCTCCATTTTCAGCCTGTTCAGTTAGGGGAATACCTTCTTTTAGCATTCTGAGTACAAATCTACGACTGATTACCATTGTAACAGACCAGAAGATCCATGTCTTGTAAGAAATAAAGTGGGTACCTGAAGTGTGTAAGTTTTTTGAGGAGAAATAATTCTGAAACAGAGACGAAGATCCATGTCTTCTGCATCCAATTTTATCAAACAAGTACGGAGATCAATAGTTTTATAGCCTAAGCTGCCCTCAGTGAGAGAAGCTGATCGATTGTGTCTTGCACGAAACCGACCAAAGACACCAGTATGGTCAGAAGAACCACTATAATGATGCTGTGATCCCTGAGAATGGCAATAGCAGAAGAAAAAAAAAACTGACCGTTAAAAACAAATAGAACTCTTATGGACGTCTCTCATGGATTTGAGGCAGGAAAAAGAGATCTCTGCGCACATACCATTGATTTATTGCCATTGTTTCTGTAGTAGTACATAGAGCCATGACTATCAAGGACGAAAAACTTCCTTTTCCAATCAGTTCTCAGACTTGATGATCGCTTTAATAAATACCCCTGTTTAATTACCTGCATGACCGTACGAAAAAGAAACCTGGTAAGACAAGAATAAATTCAAACTGTGCTGAAAAGTGAAGTGTGATCACATAACAAGTCTCTGTATGCTGCATAATTGCATTGGCCCACAAGCCATGACACTAGATTGACTTTTGTAAGTGCTATCAAGAAATTAATACAATCTAAAATGTATCAACAGATGAACAGCGAGTGAGTAACGCCAATTGTGTTGCAGATTGTAAAAACAGTAGAGCAAGCAAGTTTCAAACATCTAATTCCAGTACAAGGACTGTTCAATCTTCTTTCTTAAAGGTATCTGCCTATCTTCACCCATTTCTCTGTGTGGTGAGATGAAAACATCTATAACTTTCTTAACCAACCGATCACCACAAAGACACCGCTTCTATGACCACAAAGCAAACATAAAAGAACTCCGAGAACAAAAAGATGGAAAATGTGAACTGCACTTAGTTCTTACAAGAATGAATTGGGAAACACTTACTTCCTTGTCTGCTGTTAAACTTGTCTCAGTATTTTTATAAGGAATAGTTCCAACAACACGGTTTCCGTTAACACCAGAGACCTCCGCGTTGGCGGCAAGTTGCTGGCTCTCTAATTCAGACTGGGTTCTGAATTCTTGAATTCGCCTAGCTAGTCGATCTTGTTCAATCTTGGACTGTTCTTTTGATTGTTGGGCATATGTTAATATCTGTAAGAGTCAGTGGACTTCATTAGTTCTGCCCATCTAAACTATTGAGATAGCAAGTTGATTATAAGTTTTGCACCTGATGGATATATGGTTCCAGTTGACCCAGCAAGTCATATCCCTGAAAAAAAGACCAGGACACAACAGGACACATGTGTCAAATTTGCTTGGTCTTAGATGGTAAAGATTCAAAATGTAGAATTAGAGACCCTACAAGTTTAAAATATCTCAGATGAGCATCCATAATTGCACTTATAGATTCCAAAAACTCATACTTCTTTTTAGCTTCAATACTCATCAATGAATTGACCTGAATTCTTCAACCAAAGCAAAAACTTAATAAGAAGTAGGGAAAATTAAAGTAAATGGTAATGGCTTCTGTTAGTAGGGTAGCATACTAGATTGAAACGGCTCTTCTCAAATGTTGACTTTGAGTTCTCCAGATCCTGTCAGTCAGATCAGACAGCGCAAGTAAGTTACCATGCAAGGAAGAACGTGAAATAATATTAAGAAAGAACACTATCTAATTTCTGGCTTCACTTTTCCTTAGAAGCCAAGAAGAGAAATAAAAAGAAATACATCAAAACTAAATGTTCTACCTCTTCCAACTCTGCAACAATTTCTCCTCTTGTATTCTTCTTTAGAGAAACAAACTTTTCGCGAGACTATAAGTACATAAAGAAAACTCATTACACCACTTAAGATCAAGTATATCAATTACAATTGCATGCACAAGAAACTAAGGAAGCTATAGACTCTATAGCCAAGTACCTGATCATACGAATAAGCAGCTTTATCAAATCGGTGGCGAGACTCCTGCAAAGGGAGAAACAACACAGTGGATGATTGGATAAAAGACAGCATAAGTTTTCGGTCATATATGTTTGAATAAGGTCAAACTTTAGTTAATTGGTAAAAGTCGAATCTATAAATTTGAGACTCAGTAGTACATTAGGAAAACAAATAAATTTCTCAAATTAGCAGGCATAATTGAATACCTTAGCTTCTTGTAGATCAACATTAATAAAGTTCATCAGTCTCTCAAGTAACACATGCTCCACCTACAAAAAAAATTTCCCCATAACATATCACAACTGTTATAAAAATGGAGGCATTGCTTGAGGCATCTGCGCAAAGGATTATTAACTCAAAGGATTATTTCAAGAAAAACAATGAAGACATGAAACTATTAATATGTATGCTAGCCAAATCTTTGTTTTCTATCACCAAACAAAAATATGCTCCCGATGATGTTAGGCATCTTAGTCTTTACTAGCATTTACAATTGTTCACAAGATACTATTGAGTCTATGAGCATACCTGTGAACAAAGAAACTCTTTATAAGAGGCAAGCTCTCGAAGGGTATTTATGAATTTGGATATAACAGGGCCTGGTGCCACACGCCCGAGAATAACAATCAAATAGGTCAGATATAAGAAGACATTTTAGACTACCACTGTCTCTTAAGCTGAGAACAAACGTAAACTGAAATAAAGTCTTAATCTGAGAAAAAAAATATATGTATAATTTTCAACAACCTCCAATTGAAAGACTGATAGGATCATCATGTCCAGCCCCAAATTCTTCAAGACAATCTGCAAAGGCACTTTCTCCTTTTGATGCTTCTCCCAAAACTCCCCTATAAAAGAATTTCAAATCAGCCACCGATAATATGCCTAGCCACGTTGTGGAGAAGCAAATCAAAAATAGTGATACCGGTTGGAGAGATACCACAAAAGAATGAACTCCAAAAGAAAGCAAGTCATAATCAAAGAAGATTTACAAGAAAATAGAAAAACAATCAACAAAGCTTTAATGCTCAAACAGTTTTTTCCCCCTCGAATGCTAATTAAGTAAGAGAAGAGACAGAATTTGGAACCAATACTCCAACTTTCACTTTCATTGAAATATATGACACAAATGGTATTATTCTTAGAATCTTTATATCAACAGAAAAGATCAGACAATGAGATTAAGACAGTAGCAAAAAGAGAAAAAGGATAGAATTTTTAGACATACATAAACTTCTTAACACCTTTATATAGCTTCTGACAACGATCTTTGAGCTCTTCAGCTGTCCCCTCCAAGGAACAAACCTGATCCCATCAAATCAAACACAGACACAAGACAAACAAATTTCAAAACTTCCACAAAATAAACCTGAAAAAAATTAAAATTCAAAACATAAAAGGCAATAAGTATTCAGCAGCATTCGAATTTTCACCTGTTTCTGGAACATTGGGGAGTCTTCCAGATTTATAAAGGCCGCCATTGATGAAACAACGAAAGGAAAAGGAAGAAACTTTCAGACCAGAAAGGAAAGCTTCGAATCAAGCTTTTTGTGATTCGGTTTGAAATGGATCTGGCGAGTGAGATTGAGAGGCGTTATTAGTTGGTGATTATTGATTGCTTCGGAAACAGCCAGTAGCATCCACAACTTCTATATATTTTCATATATACCCCTTCGTATCTTTTATTTTTTGTAATAACTCCTTTTAATGGGCTTTTCTGGTGTGAATTGGTAGATGGGCTTTTATGATGTGGATGCTTGATCGTTTTATTTGTAAGATGTTTTTTTTACTTAAGTCATGAATTTCATAATTCATTAGGGACAAAATAATAAATATGACCCATTTTCAAAAAGTTTTATCTTCCTAAATTTTATTTTTTCTGCGAAACTGTAATTTCAAAATAAAATTATGGTTGTTAAAGCTCTCTGCTTTATGTTTTAAATCATCTACATTGTTTTCTCATAAGTTTGATTTCATTTTCTGCATTTTTATCTTTCTTTCAACTCTATCTTCTTTAAAATTTGCTTTTGAAATATACTAACTTGAATATAATTTTACATATATTCAATCAAAATTATCTTAACATTTGGGTTTGGAGTTTACTAATTATTGTTCAGGATTTAATATGTATAGGGTTGAATTGGATTTATAAACTTCTATAAATAAATTCTTAAACTAAAAATGATTTAGGAAGGTTAGTTTTATCTTTTTCATAATAAATTTAAGGTATTTGTAAATTTAGAATTCCCATATACTTCTTTCTATTTTCCTAAAAACCATTTTGCCTCTCAATTCTTTTTTGGTGTAAACCTCTAAATTTTCAGACCCTTATACATTTTATTTAGTTAAAAATACATACAGTTGCAATGCAGTATACCCCATGTTAGAAAACTCGTTAGGCGTAATGCGTGCTGTTGGGTAGCGCCTAACGCCGAATTCATTAATCGGAGATTATACGGGGATTAATCGCGGAGTAATTTTATAGATTTTATATATTTTTAAGGGATATGTAGTTAACATGTGCATAACAACCGTCGATAGAACGTGGTGTAGTAGTCGTGCCTTTTTTCCTTCTCATTCCAGGGCTGGGTTCGAAGGTTGCGTGGCTCATTTCTGTCAGTTTTTCCAATTTTTAAGTTAATGAACTGATGAAATACGGAAATACCCCTATCTTCAACCTAGTTCTCTGCGTTTTTTCACAGAACAACAGCCGCTTTTCTTTTTTTCTTTTTGCGATTTCATTGTTTAAACTTGCTCTTCTTGAATATTTTCATCAAAATAGAGCAAATCTAAGAGATATCTGTGATTTGGAACATAAAATCTACAAAAACGATGATTTTTTTTTAAGTTTTCCGATTAATACTCCGGTTAGCACCAAAACGCGGCGGTGTTTCTCCGGCTCACGTATATCCGGTGATTAACCGGTCGCCGAGGCCGCGTTTTGAACATGGAGTATACCTAGCAATAAAAGTCACTAATTAGTTGACCTAACAAAGCTTTCATATTCATTGAAAAACAGATTTAATCAAAGGCAACTCTTAGTTTTGTTGATTGCAATTCATAGTACTTGTTCTGGATTAGTTATTAAATTTAATATAACAGTTGTATTAAATTTAATATAACAGTTGTAGTTTCTAGATCAAAATGGTGACTGATCCCTGATGTGAATTGGTCTTTAAATACACGATGACTAATTAACCTTGGCTGAGTGCATTACATCATGAGACACTTTTCTATCTTTTTATTTTTTTAACAATATCAGTCATTTTGTTTTTAAGGGTATTTTTCACGAAACAAAGGTGTAAATTGGACAAAAATACCCTCTTTGTGTGTCTAGAGTGACATTCTTATGGTCAATTAAATGTAAAAGTTGTTAGCTATTTAGTTTGTGTTTAGTTAGAATTGTTTAATAGTAGATTTATTATGGTAGGTGTTATGAAAACTGTGCTATGCTAAAGGCCATCGATTTAAAAAAGAAAATTAGATCTAGTGGCTTATATAAGACATACTTGTTTTTTTTAAAGAGATTTGAAAATAGTTTTTTTCAATTATTCTTTTTTGGTCTCCAGCAACTTATGTGTTCTCTTGTTAAGTTTTTTGGTTTCCAAAAAAATTTATTTGCTATTACCCCATATTATTATATATAAATTGATATATACTATATATAATAAATTATAATTTTTTCTTTTATATTTTGAGATTCAAATGTATATATTTATTTTGATATTTTAATTTTTATAATAATTTAAAATGAATTTAGTGGACAAAGTAGCGTGCACGATATGTTGTGGACGGTGCAATTTGAACGAATGAATTGTGGACGGTGCATTCAAACGAATGAGTTGTGGATAGTGTATGTCAAAGAACAAAAATAGTAATACTCAAGCATAAAATTGTTAAGTTTCATGTATTAAGATTTGTGGATGTGTTTTCGTGGACAAAATTCTCATATTCTTAGTCATGTTACCATTATATTTTCAATATTTAAAAATATATATATAACATATGATATATTTTTTTGTTTCTTATTTTGATATACATATATAGGGTCCCACATATATATATATATATTCTTTAATATTTAATAAATTCTAAATTTTAATCTATTAGTTAATTTTTGTGGAAATAGAAAGTATGGATTGAATTTTGTTGACAAGAGAATTGTTACTAGGGTTTACAGTACACAATTGGAAGTTTGTGGTGAAATCAACATGATTTATAAGTAAATTCAAGAAGACTGGGGTCAAAGCGCGAATAATCAAAACTTAAAGAACCAGATGTGTAAAAAGTAAGAATTTGACGATGTTGCTCGAGCTTTCCTTCTGCAATTGAAAGCGACGACGAAGACGGCCACCACGGCAGATTCCAAGCATGAAGACCACCAGAAGCCATGCTCTCGCCTCAGCTCGGTTGCGAGATTTCCATAGCTTAAGAATAGACACTCATGTTCTCTATCAGACTCATTAACAACTTTCATCTTGCCATCTTGAATCTATGCTAGGAGGACAAAGAGCTCTCTCGCAGGACGTTGTCGTCCTCTCTTCAATATGAGCTTCACTTCCAAGCACATGGTCCAAAATCCATTTCCATTTATCTTTTCTCTTGACACGTATGAAAGAAGTTCATCTGGTTCTAGAAAAACTAAAAACACGCAAACTTTTCTACAGCAAGTTGATTGTATCCTGTGAAAGACCAGCAATGCATCATGTGAAAGGTAGACGAAAATGAAGAAAGATGAACATGCAGCTAGATAAATTAGAAAGAATTTTTTTACTTTCTAGGACACATTATCACCTTCCAATTACAAGGTGAAGGTGATAATGTGTCCTAGAGATTAAAAAATTCATTATTTTAACTGATCACTACCTCTCAAACGAAACCTCCTCTGTAACGCCTCTCCTCCATGTAATTAACCTTGGCTATTATTAACTTCATGCCATTTAATTCTCATTTCCACCTTCTCCTTTCTCCTTTCAACTCCGTCATATTCGATCCGAGGACCATCAATTGGCTCTACTTCACGGCTACACCCAATTAATTCATCTCTCTCTCTTACTTTCAAACACAGCCTACAACAACAATGGCCTTACCATCTCTTGCTCTTTTGATTTGAAGAACGTATGCTGTGACCAGACGGCAGTGGCGGGCCTCCTTGGGTTTTGATAAAAGAAAGGAGCAATGTGATGGGTGTTAGACATACTCCTCCTCTTCCCTCACCTTTTTTTCAGTTTCTATTTGCCGATGAACTTCAACACTTATTCAAATAACGAAACCACCATTATCTGCTTCTGATTAACTTCAACACCTTGTAACCTTCTCTTTCGTTATATTAATTCCCAAAGCATCGTCGGCTGCAGTGTGAGCGGTGCAAATGTCAGGGGATCTATAGAGGAGAAAACATGAGTTCACTGTCATCCAGGAAAAGTAATAACCCCGAAATAGTCCGAGGCATTTTATAATAAAGAATGCACTTTAAAGTTTGATTATCCCCTTCTTGTTAAAATAGAAGCGACTCTAAAGTTTGATTATTCCCTTCTTGTTAAAATAGAAGCATTCCTACAGACTAACTTTAATCTCATGTGCTATTAACCAAAATGCAATTTCCTACCTGTTATCACAAGAGCTCTTCTCACACCTTTTAACTAAAATCTCTCTTTCACTGAAATAATTACATGTATTGCCATTGTATAAATTAACCTTAGTCGATTCTTTATCATGTTTATGTTTGTATATTAAACTTAGATAGAACGTGTTTACAATGTCCACATAAACCGCACAGATATAAAATAAATTATATAGTTATATAAATGTATACAAAATAATTATATTATATATTTGATATGGTCGTACTGCCTAAAAAAATAGTTATACAAATAGTTATATTCTTTTTAATACCTAATGATTGAAAATTATATTATGTAGATAGTTCGTACTGTCATCAAAAAAAAAATCTCTATTGTCAAATCATGAATAAATATTTTACATGTTTGTATCTTCGCAATGGTCTCATTATTTCATAGCAACCGTAACGATTATTCAGAACTTGGGGCTCTGTAATCGACATGTAAATAGATACCATTTATATTTTTATATTAATATATTAAGATCATTTTAAGATCATCATGCTATTTGTATATGGTATCAAAAAGGGAATGTTTGTTTTTTTATTTTTTAACACGATGCATATTAAGACCGTTTAAGGATCATTGTGCTATGTGCCGACTCAGCTGTAAATAAAATCTTTACATATTTGATATTTGATGAGATTATACTATATTTGTTTTCTTTGCAACATATAGAATCATTGATAACTTGATTCAATCAATTATATTTCTTTTAAAAGAGTTGCTGTCAATTCAAATTTGACAATACAATAACTATATGTATATATGGATTCAAATTTGGAGAGCAAGTTTTGGTAAATTAATTCGTGAATATTTTATATAATTAATCAGATAAGATCTCATCATTTGAAATCTAATCCCTCCTCATAGTGTATATAGATAGGTTGTCTTGAGCACATTTACTCATCACAGTCTTCTTCCCAAACCTTCATTACAAATTTGATCTCGCAAGCAACACACTTATGGCGGGCTTCAACTTCATGGCTGATTTGAAACCATTTAAGATAATGTGGAGAGTTTGGGTGAGTATCTATACTCTTTTACCTATGTTTCGTTTTTGCTTTACTTTATAACTAATTTACATAAGTCTTTGCTTACTCTTATAAATTCACTTCCATGATCTATACTTCAATTACAGACAACCAATAACACAAGTTGAAAGAAAACGAAGTTTACCTTATAATAGACATACACAATTTCGTTCAGTCTTTCATTATATATATAACATGTAATATTTGTTACTATGATTTTTACTTTTCTAATACCTATATATTAAAAGTTATAATCTCTTTTACTCCATTCACACCGCGCAGGGCGCGGATTATCATCTAGTTACTATTATTGCTTGTATATTTCATTGCATTTGATTTGGTTTTATGTTTGCTAACAATTACAGAAACAATAATTTCAGGATCCACTTTCAGGCCATTGGTGGTTGGGTATGAACGTGAATGCTGTCCGGATCGGATTCTGGCCAGTCAAACTATTCACGACGCTTTCTGATCACGCCTCCGAAGTACAGTGGGGTGGGGAAATTTTATACTTGAACACTACTGGAATAAGCAATACAACCCAAATGGGTTCCGGAGAATTCCCAGGCAAAGGATTCAGGAAAGCAGCATACTTCTGCAACCTGCAGATTGCTGAGAAGAACCGTTCGTTTCTGCCGCCTCGAGACTTCCTGATAGGAGCTACTCAGCCTGACTCCTATACTGTCAGGAAGATACATAGTAGAGGCTGCGGAGGTCGTTTCTACTACAGAGGGCCAGAGCCAGGGCCATACGTTCACTGTCCATTCCGAGTGATCCTTTGGCTCTTGTGTTTTTGTTTTTGGCAGTTTATTTTGTTGTTTAGTTATCATCCCGTAGCACAAGTCATATAATATATGTGTTTCCTACTTTAATCGTTTGTGTGTGTGTGTATTGTAAAAGAAGATTCAGATGAGAAAAATTTATACTTTCGTTGATTAATTTAATACTCTGGTACCTGCGAATTCGCGAATAGAAATATTATATGAAAATATATATTATGTATATATTGTTGTAAAATTTCCATAAATTTGTTATAAAAATAACTGATGAATATTAAGTAATAACAAATGCTTTTGGAATTATATATACAATTATTACATTAACTTCTCCAATACATATTTTGCATCTTCTTCAGCCTCTTCTTATTTTTCGTTATTATTTCGTTTTTTTGTTAAATTTTTGCTAATGTTTTCCTAATCTTTTACAGTTTTTTTGGAAAATATTTTTTTCTCTCTAAATAGTAATACAAATTATACAACCAATGAACCAAAAATTCATCATATAATTCCTTTCAGTAATTACATTACCTCATTCACTTTATTATTTGATTTCAGGGCAAAATAGTTTTTAATCAAAGTTTGACATGTTCTATTTAATATAATTCGTCCAATATTCAAAGCCTAATTATTTATAAAGCATATATGGACATTATAAGAGATTAATAATTATTATAGATACGATTATATTTTTATATGAATATGAAATCATTATATCGATTTCTATAAATTATTTTCTATTCATTATTTTATGTAGTATATAAATATAAAAATAATTGATCAAACATTATTACACTTTCTATAATTTTGAAAATTAGCTACCAATACCATATATTAATATTTGTAATATCATTTATAATATTTGGCAAGTGATAATAACAGTTAGTTTTAGACTTATCTTTTATTTTAGATTTAATTTAAATAATTAAAAGTTATAAAAAAATTTGTTCATTATATTATGTAGTTTATAAATATAAAAATGATTGATCAAACGTTTTTATTCTTTATATAGCTTCAACAATTAGTTACCATAAATCATTATTTGTAATATAATTTATATTATTTAGCAATTGTTATTAATTGGTTATAGATTTATTTTTTATTTTATAAAGCATATATGGACATTATAAGAGATTAATAATTATTATAGATACGATTATATTTTTATATGAATATGAAATCATTATATTGATTTCTATAAATTATTTTCTATTCATTATTTTATGTAGTATATAAATATAAAAATAATTGATCAAACATTATTACACTTTCTATAATTTTGAAAATTAGCTACCAATACCATATATTAATATTTGTAATATCATTTATAATATTTGGCAAGTGATAATAACAGTTAGTTTTAGACTTATCTTTTATTTTAGATTTAATTAAAATAATTAAAAGTTATAAAAAAATTTATTCATTATATTATGTAGTTTATAAATATAAAAACGATTGACCAAACGTTTTTATTCTTTATATAGCTTCAACAATTAGTTACCATAAATCATTATTTGTAATATAATTTATATTATTTAGAAATTGTTATTAATTTGTTATAGATTTATTTTTTATTTTATAAAGTATATATGGACATTATAAGAGATTAATAATTATTATAGATACGATTATATTTTTATATGAATATGAAATCATTATATCGATTTCTATAAATTATTTTATATTCATTATTTTATGTAGTATATAAATATAAAAATAATTGATCAAACATTATTACACTTTCTATAATTTTGAAAATTAGCTACCAATACCATATATTAATATTTGTAATATCATTCATAATATTTGGCAAATGATAATAACAGTTAGTTTTATAATTATTTTTTTATTTTAGATTTAATTTAAATAATTAAAAGTTATAAAAAAATTTGTTCATTATATTATGTAGTTTATAAATATAAAAACGATTGATCAAACGTTTTTATTCTTTATATAGCTTCAACAATTAGTTACCATAAATCATTATTTGTAATATAATTTATATTATTTAGCAATTGTTATTAATTGGTTATAGATTTATTTTTTATTTTATAAAGCATATATGGACATTATAAGAGATTAATAATTATTATAGATACGATTATATTTTTATATGAATATGAAATCATTATATTGATTTCTATAAATTATTTTCTATTCATTATTTTATGTAGTATATAAATATAAAAATAATTGATCAAACATTATTACACTTTCTATAATTTTGAAAATTAGCTACCAATACCATATATTAATATTTGTAATATCATTTATAATATTTGGCAAGTGATAATAACAGTTAGTTTTAGACTTATCTTTTATTTTAGATTTAATTAAAATAATTAAAAGTTATAAAAAAATTTATTCATTATATTATGTAGTTTATAAATATAAAAACGATTGACCAAACGTTTTTATTCTTTATATAGCTTCAACAATTAGTTACCATAAATCATTATTTGTAATATAATTTATATTATTTAGAAATTGTTATTAATTTGTTATAGATTTATTTTTTATTTTATAAAGTATATATGGACATTATAAGAGATTAATAATTATTATAGATACGATTATATTTTTATATGAATATGAAATCATTATATCGATTTCTATAAATTATTTTATATTCATTATTTTATGTAGTATATAAATATAAAAATAATTGATCAAACATTATTACACTTTCTATAATTTTGAAAATTAGCTACCAATACCATATATTAATATTTGTAATATCATTCATAATATTTGGCAAATGATAATAACAGTTAGTTTTATAATTATTTTTTTATTTTAGATTTAATTAAAATAATTAAAAGTTATAAAAAATTTCGTTCATTATATTATGTAGTCTATAAATATAAAAACGATTGATCAAACGTTTTTATTCTTTATTTAATTTTAACAATTACTTACCATAAATCATTATTTGTAATATAATTTATATTATTTAGAAATTGTTATTAATTGGTTATAGATTTATTTTTTTATTTTAAATCTAAACTAAAATAAATAAAATTAAAAATTATCAACCAAGAAAACTAAAACAATTTCTTTAAGACTTCACAAATAATCGACATGTAAGCAAAAGTCATTTAAGTGACTTCTCGTTTAATATATAGGAGGATTTTTATTTTTTTATAAAAAAAATTTATTAACTCTTAAATTAAAAATCCGGTTCGAGTTTTGTGGAAAACTTAAAATTTAAAAATCCAATAAAACTCGCTTAAAACTACTAAAACCCGGAATCCGGTTACCGGTTAAACTACTGGTTGAACTAATAGACAATTTTTTATTTTTTTAGTTTTTAATTATGTTTTTAAAATCTATTTTGTATGATTTTTAATTAAGAAATTAGTTTTTCAGTTTTTTATCAACAATTTATTAATGATATTTTACTTTTGGTATATTTTGTATTTGAACTTTAATCTTGTTATTCACATTAGACATATAAATATTAATGAATTATTAAGTCTTGATATTTTTGGTTAGATGTCATAAATCTTAACTTGTTACAATTTTTTAATAACTTAAACTATTTTTGATATTTTATATGTCAAATAAAAATCAAAAATTTAGAAACTAAAGTTAAACGTTTACTTAATATTTTTTAAACATAAAATATAGGGATAATTTGCTCAAAAACAAAAGAAAATAGTGAAATTAATTAAGTGCCAAAAACAGTGAAAGTAGCAGAGAATTCAGTAACATGGTGGGATGAGATTGTCGAGATTACCCCTTTATTATAGCGATGTTTCTTTTTCAAAGAGTATAGGGCAAGTACAATTAGTATATTCAGATATCTTGTTAAATACAATAAGATTTAGAAAAGATTTTGGATTATATTTCAAAATTTTCCTTGTTCAGAGAGAATGGATTGTGCTCTCATGAATTTCGGTCCCCCAGCAAAAAGGAATCCAGCTAAAAGATTTGTAGGTAACATACGAACTATAATAAAAAAGTTATTTAACATACAAGTTTTCTTTCTTCATCTTCTTCCTCTGTTTTCTTTCTTACATTTTCCGAATGAATAAAAAAAATCAAAGAAGATCATGAATTCTGAATAATTCATGAGTTCATAAGTTTCTCTGCTTTTTTTGTACAAGAGTTCACGAGTTGCAAACAACCGAAGAAGATCATGAATTTCTCTGCTTCTTTTTCCATTTTCTTCATCTACATAATCACTTGAGCGCATCCAACCATTCATCATCACAATCCCGAACAAGATTATGAGTTCTCTCTACCGGAGTTCATCATCTATCGTTCAAAGATTTCTCGGGTCACTTTTCCAATGGTACCGTCTCAAAATTAGCTGGCTGTATGGTTGTGTATATGGCTGTTATTCGTTTAGCCAGCTAATCAAAATATGGACGTAGTCTACTTCACCAGCCTCCATGTGATCATTTCTACGTTCAAAAACTGTTGAGTTGTCCCAATAAGTTAAAGACTTCTAATACTATATAACAAAAAGCTATACTATGATAATTAGACGGCTACAATATATCATGGATGTATATATTAAATTTTAGCTTGTGCATAGAGTAGTTTAGCCGGTTATAAATTATTCAAATATATTATATTAAAAAATGGTTATTTACATTTTAGCTTAGTCATACACATTAAAAAATCAAAATAGACAAAAAAGTGATTTGCTTATCAGCAATATGAACTAGCTCAAATATCATACTTAGTTGTCTTATATTTTGTTCAGTGACAGAGTGAATTAATCTTGTAAAACAGGTTTAGAAATGAGCTTGAGAAGTTCCAACTGATTTGTATTGAAAATGCTAAATTCTTCGAGTATTTTATTGTGATGATAGTAGCAATAAGTTAAAAACTTTTAGTACGATATATAAAAGAAATGCTATGATAATTAGATGGCTACAATATAGCATGGATGTATATATTAAATCTTAGCTTGTTACAGAGGAATTTAGCCGGTTATATATGATTCAAATGTATTATTTTGGAAAAGACGGTTATTTGCATTTTAGCTTAGTCATACATATATAATCGAACCAAAGGTTTCAGCCTATCATTTTTATTAGTTGAAGTAGTAGACTGCTACAATATATGAAGGACATATATATTAAATCTTAGACTGTGTAAAACATATTTAGCCGGTTACAAGGGATTCAAATATATCATTCCTAAAAATGATGGCAATTTGAATTATAACTTAGCCATACATATAAAATGATGGACAATATTTTATTTGCCAACATGGATAACAATTTAGGAATAAAAACTCAGGGATATTTGACAATCTACATATGAACAATATACATAACAAGTGTCTAATGGTAAAATAGACATGGTAACTGACACATAGGATTACTAATACGAGTAAAAAGTTATGTTCAGTAGTAGCTGTTTACATTAAAACTTAGACAGATAAGTTTCACTATATCCACAATAGTAGCAGTTTAGTATTGTCGGATTGCATATGGTTTGTGATACGCCATTACCGTCACTCCAACTAGTTATTCCCCAGCCGTGAAAAATCTCTCGGGTATGGGGAGTGGTGGTCTTCGCCGTGCTTTATTTGGTATCGCCGTCCTGGAAATGATGAATCAACCAAATAGTCATGAGAAAGAAGGCTTTTCAGATATCTTAACAAGTTTGCCAAACGGGGAAAATCTAATGGTGTCTACCTATTTGTTTAATATTTGTTTCATAGCATAGAGTTTGTGATATGGTGTTACCTTCACTTTGAATGGTTCTTCACTGATGGCGAAAATTCTCTCTAGAATGGAAAATGGTGGAGCTCGGTGTTCTTCGTCTTCTATTTGATGTCTGAAAAAGGAGAATCTATGGTTTATCACATGATTGGGGTGTTTTTAAGAGGAGAGAGATAGAAGAGGTGATACGTTGAGAGATCTTTTGAATTGGTAAAGATACAATTGAAGAAAGAGAACACACTTAGAATATCTAATTTTGAATTTACAATTGACAAATACTATGACAAAATCTTTTCGTATCTTTTAAAAAGATTTTGCTTTCCCACGCTGTAAACAAAGCTATAGGGGCATTAGTGTCTCGCGAAATTAACAACAGTGTCTGTAAAGTGGTCTCTTGGCAATGTCTTAAATATCAGATAAAACGTTGGTAGACGTCCTAATTTCCCTAAAATATATACATATCTAAACTATTATTTTATGTTTTATAAAAATATTAAAAAATACTTAACTTTAGTTTCTATATATTTATTTTCAAACTAATATAATATTATATAATAAAATTAATTTCAAAACTTTCACAAAATAAACCTGAAAAAAAATTAAAATTCAAAACATAAAAGGCAATAAGTATTCAGCAGCATTCGAATTTTCACCTGTTTCTGGAACATTGGGGAGTCTTCCAGATTTATAAAGGCCGCCATTGATTAAACAACGAAAGGAAAGGGAAGAAACTTTCAGACCAGAAAGGGAAGCTTCGAATCAAGCTTTTTGTGATTCGGTTTGAAATGGATCTGGCGAGTGAGATTGAGAGGCGTTATTAGTTGGTGATTATTGATTGCTTCGGAAACAGCCAGTAGCATCCACAACTTCCTTGTATTTTCAAATATACCCCTTCGTATGTTTTGTTTTTTGTAATAACTCTTTTTAGTGGGCTTGTATGGCGTGGATGGTAGATCGTTCTATTTATAAGATGTTTTTTCTTCGGTCAACCATTAAGATTATAAATTTCCTAATAGTGTGTAGTAACAAAATATGATTCATTTGTCAAAATGGTTATGTTCTTAAAACTTTATAGAGTATAATATTACAACTGCATTATACTCACTCATCTGAATCTGTTTAACATCCATAAAACTTGATATTTTTATTCATTTATAAGCTATGTTTGCAAGTGGTTTA
Source organism: Brassica juncea (assembly GCA_018703725.1). Taxonomy (NCBI): domain Eukaryota; kingdom Viridiplantae; phylum Streptophyta; class Magnoliopsida; order Brassicales; family Brassicaceae; genus Brassica; species Brassica juncea. The sequence continues at coordinate 41,629,718 of CM031938.1, forward strand.
TCAGCAAGAAAATAAACATTATGTTTAGAAGTGACGACATAGATAACACTTTACACTGGTTCTTAAGACGACTCCTTAAGGTGTGATAGAGTTTGCAAAGCTTTCTGCTTTTTCTGGCGAATCCTCTCCATCGTTTTTCTCAATGACTTAATCTCGTTTTCAGCCTTTCTCAGTTCTCTTTTGTTTGAGTCTATCTCTTTTATTCTCTCTGAAATTACTTTCATCTTTTTTTCTTTGCTTGTCTCCAAAGCCTACAACAAACAAATAGCGTTTATATATCGTAAGTGGTGAACAAAGCAGAACTACTGTTTCTGGATTTTTCTTTGAAAGTTAAGAATACGTGTAACTTCAGAATTGGGTGATATAATATAAGATCCTATAAGTTTACTGTGCAAACCATGCTGACCTTATTAATTCATTTTTCTATTCCTACACTAGATGGATATGTTTTGTTACTCTAGACCGCAATACAAAAAAAAAATCTGAAACAAAGCCGAGTCAAAATATTCCTCTAGCTAGTTCGAATGTAGTAACTAGAATAAATGATTACCTGAATCTGACTCCGTAAATCCATAGTAGACGGTAGTGCATTCCATAGTGAGCCTTCGATTGGAGCGTTACTAAATAATTGTTCTCGCTCCATTACAAGTTCCATTAGTTTTTTTCTTGTTTTATCGCGATCGCTTATGCTAATAAGTTGCCAATTTATCAAAACATTATGGCCTAACCAACAAATCTGTTTGATATAAACAAAACTAATAAGAAAAAAAAAATATTCTGAATTTACACAAAAAAAGAAAAATATTCTGAATATGTTGGAACAAGAAAATTATAATGGATGTTTTTTTTTGAAGATAAGAAATTATAATGGATGTTATCATGTTAATTAAGAATATCCTATACCACCAACAAAAATGGTTAAAACCAAAACGAAAAGGAAAAAACAATGAATAAGGTCTAATTGAAGAAATAAACGTTACTTGTTGATCAAGTTCTTTGAGAGAAGAACCAGAGTTACTATGTTTATTTGGATTAGCCATATTGAGAAGACGTCTTTCCCCACCCACGCTACGTGCCTCATGCAACATCCGGTAATTTAGGTTCTGTAATCATACATTCTTGTTAGGTCTTGTTTTAACTTTCAACATATTGAGATTAGGAAAATCGACTTGTATTTTCTAACATGAATGTTAAGTTCTGGTTCTTTTCCGGAAGAGAAATATAGAACAGCCTTCTTGTCACGATATGCGCCATGAGCAAAAGTTAGCTTTTCGAGCTCCATCTTTTTTCGATCCATTTCGGAATTCCTATATATAAAATTTTCTCTGTGACTCCATCCACAGTCCAATCTGTAGCTTGCCTTCGACTTTGCATATTTAACATTAAGCTGTTACACATGTAGCAACATCAAGCCTAGTTAATTTTATTCACAAGCTAGATAGAGAGCGAGAGACAGAGATCTATCTATTTCAATAATTATTATCATTTCTAGTTATCCAAAAAATTAACACTTGGATCAATAAGGATATACCTGTTTCTCAGGAATTTTTCTTTCAATGTAAAACATTTGTTGTTGTAGCTCTTCTACCATTTTTTCATTCTCTTCTATTAACCTCGCATCTCGGTCTTGTTGCTTCCTAAGTTCACCAGGCTGCTGTTGATGTCGAACACTTTTGTTGCTTTTCTTTCTACCAATTTCTGCAGCCTCCATATTTTAGAAACAGATGAAAGCCTCGGAAAAAAATTAAGTTAGCTTTTCCAGGAAGATTGTTCCTGGTATAGGGGTTTGCAATATATAAGTGGAAGAAAAAATGTATGAGTTCAAATTACATATCTCGGACTTTGATATATATAAACTTGCTAAGTCTTTTCTAGTATATTAAGAAGAACTTACAAAGTCTTTCCACATTAAAATACACTTATTAGAACTTGGTTTGCACGCCACGAAACAGACTTGACAGCCCAGCCACCTTTATTTTATTTTCTTAATTATATCGATTCAACCGCGCAATAAAGCTGACCACTTAATTTGTTAATATACATGACATGGGGTTTGGCTAGTTCGAATAATTTAACTTATATAATTTATAATTAAAGACTAAATTCCATACAAATACGGAGCAATCTTCATGAGAGGCTCGAGAGTGCTCACATGAAACTTCCTCGCAAATAGAAAACACACGTTCGTCACCTCACCATCATAGCTACAGTTCGACCCAAACCGGATCCTATCCAAGAACCCGACCCGTATATCCCTCCTCACAAACCTCGCTGGATGGGACCCACCCCTTGACCAATCCACCCACGTCACGGTCCGGTTCGAATTCATCTCCGGGCATATTTTGTTAACCAACGTCGGAATATAATGCTCGTCGATGTAACACGGCGGCCGGCAGTGATCCTTGAAGACGGTGTAATACCGGTGATCGGAGATGATCTCGGCGGCGACTCTCCGTGAGAGCTCGAACCACTGGTTTCCTTTCCTCCAATCGAAGAGGGACACGTGCGGGAGCATTTTGGGGTTGTAACGGCCTCGGCCCATGGGCCTTGGGTCGTCAAATGAGCCGAGGAAAGAGCGAGTGGAACCCGTGAGGTAAGTGTAGACTGTGGTGAAGTTAAAGAGAGGGATGCAAGTCTCGGAGAGGAGGACGAAGCGAGCGTTGGAAGGTTTTAGAAGCGCGTGAGATAAAAGACGCCTCTCTGCATCCATCATGGACGATTTTCCCCATTCAACGGCCTACAAATTTTCACAATATTGAATAGGGAATTAATCTATATTGATGAATGTTGTATTTCTAAATTACTGGTAGTCTATCTACTATCTTAATTTTATGTGATTTTTAATTGATTTTATTAAGTTACAAAGTAGTAAACTGAAAAAACTATATGGAGACGTCTTTGAACTAAATTTAAAGACTTTATTTGTATATACATATATATGAAGCTACCAATGGATACATCATATATATACATATTATATAATTAATACCTTGCTTGGTATCCGTTTCTTGTAAAACACTGATAATTCCGGTGGCTCCTCAGTGAACTCCGGTGATGTATGGACATAAATGGAATAAAACCCTTCATGGCCTTTGAAGAATATTTCCCAAAGAGGGGACAAAGGCAAGTTCCATCTTGTTAGAAACATGAACGCAACCTTTTGATGAGTTTCGTTCTTCACCGCGTCACGTGGTGCCTTCGCTGCTCGCCACATCAGTTCTTCTTCCGCTATGTCACTACCATGGCTATTAGGAGAAAGAGAAGGAGAAGTGAGAGGATTAATGGAGGAGAGATGATCGTCTTGGAGGAAGAGTGAAGTTTGGAGGCGTTGATTGAGGTAAAGAGCGAGGAGGATGACAAGAGATGAGATGGAGGTGAAGAAGACAACGGTGCCGAGGATGTGAATGTATCTGAGAGTGATCGGTTCTTTCTTCATGCGCACGTTCAGTGCTTTAACAAAGGCTGTGATCTTTTGCTTCTTCATAATTTTTTTCTAAATATGGTAATTATACTCTTAGTGCTTAGATAGTTCTCTGGCTTGATCTACGTACGTCATTCAAGTCCTCCATTTTTGTGTGTGCACATATATATAGTGCATCAGAATCTGTCCCAATACTATATTCTAAAATAAGATGACGGTTTTGGCCGCAAAATAAGTCTTTAAAAGGGATCGAAAGTTCTTCAATTATTAATTGGCAAAATCTGAAAACATAATTCCTTACTCAGGAGTAATTAGTGTTTTCCTAAACTCTAGGCATGAATGATCATGCATGGATGGACGTGCATGGTGTGAGTAAAAGTGCATGATAATTGTGGGTTTAGAATGAAAAAAACCTCTAGCAAAAGGAAACAATGATAATTGTGGGTTTAGTGAAACGTGATTTAGTCAAGTGAAAAATAAGAGAAGATGAGCATGAAAATTGCGGGCAGCGTTAAATTATTTATATGTTAAAAACGGTAAGTAAAAGATTAACAAAAGAAGCCATGCGTTATCTTTAAGTTGTGTGTTTCCATGAAGCCAAAAATGAAGCTCGTTAGTCATCTACCAGAGCCTACACTATTTTACACCTATAGTATTGCATGTCTTTAGTATTTATATATAACAAAAAAATTGAAAAACGTGAAGGTGTATCGTACATAAAAATACATATACATATCTAAAGTGGATGGGGACTCAAAATTTCATTACTTCCGATTTTTTTCTCCTGTGATTTTGATGGACACTAAATTCCAAAACTTATCTATACTATTAAAACATGTTTATTCTAAAACATGTTTTTTATTAATTTAAATCTTCCAGCCGTATCTCTTTTATTCTAACAAAATATATATTCCTTTATTATCTCTCCCTCTCATCGACAGAAAAAATTCTCCTACCTTATTATACAGAAAAATCGGCTATGAAATTTAATAACAAATATGATTTTTCTTAGATAACTATTATACCTATCACAAATCATTTTGTTCATTTTATACGATAGTTGTATTTACACTTATTTATTATGAGATTACAATGTAGTAATGAAAATACAAAAGCCTGCAAATCAATCCCTAATAATAACGAGGTGCATACCAAAACTTAAACCTATTAGTATCAATACTTATCTAATTACAAGAACCCTTTTTGACACCCTTTTTGACATGCTCTTAATTTACTTTTCATATTACAAATATAACATTGTCATTTAATTATAAAACAACTATTAGAGAATTATTTGAATTGAGCAAACAAATATTTCCTATTAGCATGCACGTTTGGGAATAAAACTTGATCCTACTTTCCTATTATCATGGCACCAATAAGGACTTGAACAACAAGTTTCATTATTCGTTACTATCCCTCCGGTTAGTTATGTAGTCATTTAAACCAGTTTATTTTACTTTAATGTTAAAATCAATAACTGAATATCATTTACAACATTTTTTTCTATGCTTTGATCATGACATACAACCATGCCCGGTTTGAACACAATCCCATGAAACAGATGTATGGAGCCTAAGATTTTAAAGATATCTGAAACCTATTTATTTATTTTATTGTTAGTAATAGACCATAAAAAATATATCTTTTGAAGAAGATAGGAAGCAAAAAAAAAACTGCAAGGCAACTTAAAAGATAAAAACAAGTAAACGTAAATATTGTTTTCGTTTATTTTAATACAAAAAGTAATATATTTTTATTGATTTTTAAGAATTATATGGATTTTCGATTTAAATTTTATCATTGGACCCCGAATATCTAGGAGTATATAGACCAATAACATAAGCATCAAAATATTCAAAATATTATATTATTATTAACTGGATATTTTTGGAAAAAAATGAATTATCTAATAACAGTAATGATATATAAAATCTATTATTAAAAATAAGTTTAAATCAATTATTTATCAAATACAAGACAAACTGTACAAACGGATTTAAGTCTTGGCATATAAATTGAAAACTGAAAACTGGAGTGAAATAAAAAAGAAACAAAACCAAAACCGAATCAATGTTCAAAAATTTCTAAACGGTTCTTATATCGCTGAAACAGAAAAACTAAAACCAAAACCAAACTGAAACAAAACCGAAAACCTAACGGGTAACCGAAAATCTAACGGGTATCCGAAAATCTAAAATACAGTTTATATACCTTAAAATAGTAATTATCTTTAATTTTAAAATTATCAAATATTCTAAAATATTACTTATAACCCAACAACCCAAAAATGGATTACCTTATTACTTTTTATCCGAGATATTTAAAATTATCCTAATTTCTCGATTGAATTGAAACAACAAAAAACAATTTATTTGAAATATTAAAATTCATCTGCGTTATTCGATTGTATCCAAAAAATTCAAAATGTAATTTTACCCGATTTATTCAAAATTATCCAAAAATAAGAACCAAACCAGAAACGAATTGAATTCAAATTTTATCAGGTTGTTAACGTTGTTGTCCAAACCAAACCAAAATAATCAAACCAAAACTATAACCCAAAATCATAAATAATCAAACGGTTCATATATCTCTTGAACCGAATAAACAAAAATCACACTTGAATTGGCATCAAATCGAAAAAAAAAAACTGGAACCAAACCGAAAGCCAAGCGCCATGCTAAACATATTAATGAACAAACTGACGGATTAATAAATTTTCAATAAAAATAATTCCGCGTTTCAAAGCCCGAATCAAAATCTAGTTTTACTGTTATAAATTGTTAAATCAAATGGAAGTGACGGATCAGAAATCGGATATTTTGCAATAAACTTGGAAGCCCATTGGACTTTAAGAAGGTCAAAACCTACCGTATTATTTAAGCCCAAAATGTTTTCTATGCTTGACAAAACCCGCTTCATCTTCAACAAAACAAGTGTATCCAATCCACCAGAATCCGTCGATTTCTTTTTGGTACCCGTCTTATTCATCTTCCTCTCTCCGTGTTGACTCTTGAGCCGATCCAACCATACCAACAACGCGATTCTCCGGTAAGTCAAGACGATTTCAGCTGATTTTCTATGGAGTTTTTTTTTTTTTATGCGAGATTGCTTCTCCTTAGCTCTAGGGTTTTGCTATTCAATCTTAGGAAACGAGAGGAATCGAGATTAATAGACGGATTTGATTAATATCTCACCTGCTCGATGATGGGATCCTCGAAATATTTAGGATGATTTTGTGTTCCCAATCTGCTAGTTTACTATTTGTTATGTAGGATTATGTTTTCCGTCTGTTTATCTTCTCGATTGCGATAAGCTGGATCACACCAATGTAGGATCTTTTAATTATTAACCTTTGTTGTTGAATCTGGGGTTTGCAGAAAGTTGAGAGCTTTAACCTGAGCTTATATTATAAAGCAAAGATTGCTGCTTGGTAAATTTAGAGATGCCTCGGGACTTGTCAAGATCGAGGTCACCTTCTCCATCACCTTCACGTCGCAGAAAGCACTCGAGGTCTCCTGTAAGGCATAGGCATAGCAGGAGAAGAAGCAGAAGAGACAGGAGCCGTTCTCCATACTCATCTTATTCCTATAGCAGGTGATACCCGTTATTTTATTAGCTGTTCTATTAACCATAATAGTTTTATTTGGTTTATTATCATCGAAAAGGACTGTAAGAAACTAAGAAAGAGTGGTGGAATGGAACATAGTTATGTATCTTGCTGGCTAGAAATGTAATGTGTTTTAAGCTATATATGCATCTTATTTTTATTCGAGTGCTTTTACTAAACCGTTCCTACTTCTACTGCCTATTCTTCTCCATATGATAGAGCTCTATCTGGATGCTGCAGGCCCTATCGTAATAGTTTTATTTCTGTGTGATCTTGTTGGAAACATATTTTTATTTTGTTAGATTGTTGTAAGAAGTTCTGCCTGGAATTTTAATTTATTGGATTATTTTATTACCTTTGCTTCGCCTTTTACATAGTGCAGCCTGCATATTCATAAAAAGCAGATTGTAGTTGGGCTAAAATTTCTCTCAGAAGTTCAAAGTTAAAACCTTTTTTTTTTAATCCTGTTGATGGTTGTCTTTGAGTGTTCCTTAGCAATCATTATCATTAAGATGTTCTTTTCAAATGAAGATGGTTAACAATAAAGAGATAAAGCCACCTTATTTTTCAAGTAGGATAATAGAATGATATGTTGAGAACATGACTGAGAAATTAGGAAGAGGATCCATGCTCTTGCCATTATGTTAAAAGCTCAAATTTCTTCCCGTTCTATGGGAGGGGAAGTGAGCAGGTGATGCTGTTGGGTATTCTTTCATTGATCCTTTCTCACATTATCTTCTTCATGTGATAAAAGTTGGAGCTGATAATTCTTATCAGTGTATGAGGTAACTGCACATACTTTTTGTTATCGTTATACGAAGGTGTGGGCTACTTGATGCCTAGTCTTCATGTGCGTGGTAGTTCATCAGTTGCAGCTTTTGCTTACTGCTTTATTTTGGATGTTGTACAGACGAAGAAGTCGTTCTATTTCTCCTAAGCGCCACCGGAGTCGATCTGTTACTCCCAAGCGACGTTCACCATCACCAAAACGGTACAAAAGACAAAAGAGTAGGAGCTCTTCTCTATCTCCTGCAAGAAGATCTCCTGCCACAACCCTTGAGTCAGCTAAAAATAGGAATGGAGAAAAACTAATCAGAGAAGAGGAAGAGCGGAAAAGGTAAATCAATTCAAGAAAAGAAAAAATTGGAATGAATGTTATGCAAACTAAAGTTTTATGTTGGCGAATGTTATTCTTCTGTAACGTGAACTGCTTTGATTATTAGTCTCAAAAGTGCAACAGGTTTCATGGCATTCTCCTTCACAGGCTTCGCTTAAAGGGAGATAAGCTATATTTCGACTTGTTCATATTTGATCTTCTGGCACCGATGTTCATATTATCTCAATTTGATAGGTTCTGAGAGTCATTGACATGGATCGTGACTGAGTTAGACATGTATATGTTAAAAGCACAAGAATAGCTTAGCGACGGTTTGTTTGTGTCTATGGTGATGTTAAAATATCCTTCGCGAAATTTACCCCTTGGCCTTGAGAAGAAGGAAACGGAAATAGTCTCAAAATATTTATCGGTCTTGGAATAGTATTTTTTTTTTTTTTTTTGCTTCTTTTCTGTTCAAGATTGAAGACATCAAGATATGAAAAAGTCCAGGTGATATTTATGGTTCTGAATCTGTTGTGGGTGTCCTCTAACTATTAACTATGTTTTCTACCAGGCGACAACAGGAAGCAGAACTGAAGCTAATAGAGGAAGAAACTATGAAACGGGTGGACGAAGCTATTAGAAAAAAAGTTGAAGAAAGCTTACAGTCTGAGAAAATCAAAATGGAAATTCTAACACTGTTGGAGCAAGGACGAAAGAGACTTAATGAAGAAGTCGCAGCTCAACTTGAGAAGGAGAAGGCCGCTTCTCTTATCGAGGCTAAAGAAAAAGAGGTAAATGTCTTCTCTTATCCTTATCAAACCTTGCTCTTGGCAATAAATTCGAATTGCTATTATGAATCTTCTTATCATGGAAACTTGTAGACGAAAGAGCTTTTTTTTTTCAGGGCGTGATGCGGTGTTTGTCGCAGGAAAGAGAGCAACAAGGGAGAGAAGAGATGTCGAGAATAGAGGAGGAGAACAGGAAGAAAGTAGAAGAAGCTCAGCTAAAAGAAGCAATGGAGAGGCAAAGAAAAGAGGAGGAACGTTATCGGGAGCTGGAGGAGCGGCAAAGACAGAAGGAAGAAGCAATGCGAAAGAAGAAAGCAGAAGAGGAAGAAGAACGTCTGAAACAGATGAAACTGTTGGGTAAAAACAAATCACGCCCTAAACTATCGTTTGCCTTGAGCTCCAAGTGAATGGATGGATGAAGGGCAAAATGAAAATGGTTCTGTTGTGCGATGATATGTTGTTTCTTTCTCTCAAAGATGCTATTATGATTATTTGTTGGAGCTTAAACCCTTTAAATGACTTTTATTATCCTGTAGTTCTTCTAGCTTAGTTTCTCGTTTGTAATTTTAATACATACTGAGTTATAAAGCGAATGACCCAGTAACACCCATTCTAGTTTGTGTTGCTAATTGCAATAGAAGCATCATCTTGATTCTTGAGGCACATTCATTGTACATAAGAAGTCACAAAACATTCACAGTGAGGTCTTTCAAAGTCAAACGTATAAAAGCATTGAGAGAAAACTAAATGATCTTAAATGGAAGAATAATGATTTTTGTAGATCCTACATCTCTTCAGGGAATACCTTGTGTAGAAAATTGACAAAGCGTTTCGAGTAAATGGTGGGTTCGGTCACAGATATTGTCATGGGATCATACTGCAAAGACTTGCATTTATGCTCCACTTTCTTCTTGGTGTTATATTCCTGTAGAATATCTATGATTCCCATGTACACAACCACGTCATATACTTCAAAGAGCTCAATTGTAGCAGACTCTTCCTTGTCCTCATCAAGCTTGTGGTGAGCTTGAGCCGGCATGTTCACTCCTAACTGTACCCGCAGCCTAACATAGATGATAGATGCAGTGACATTGTTAAGCTATAAGCATCTGGTTAAATGAAGAAAAAACAAAGAGAAGGAAATAAGTAAACCTTGCGGTTCCAGGAAGAACGAGATCAACTTCTTGCTCTCCAACGGAAAATGCTCTGAGTGTGCTTCCTCTGATGTGAGGACCTGGTGCAGTACTCACGGAGTTGGGTTCGTGAGTCACCAATAGCAATCCTTTTGGTGGAATGGAGAGTTCTTGAGTTACACCAACTGAAAATGAAAACATGAAACGGTAAGTTACATGTACACAGCCCATTGCTTCATTGCTCGGTAATATAAAGGCATGAAGTGTCTCAAAAAGTTTTTCATTAGGATACTAATAGAATTATTCAAGGTGACGAAGCCATCGAAAAAGTTTTAAATGATGCACAAAAGATATCCTCTGACACCTACCGTCTACAGAAGAAACGCTCTCTTGATCTGACATTGCGTTAGGAGGCTCAAGGATATCATTAAGCTGCCCGGGAGCTCTAAAATGTAGTCCCAGTAAAAGACTGTAGTCAATAATCTGTAGAGATTCCAAGAAGGCGCAGTCCAAGTAAATTTGCCTGCCATTTGAGGGAAAGCAAGGAGGTTCCACAAACAATTAGAATCTTTCAAATGCAAAACACAGCTGCTTATTCATTGATAAGGATGAATGCACCAAGAAACTGTAAGCGATTTCAGGAAGAAGAAGATATAGCGCTCACTTGAAGAGTGCTTCCCTTAACAGCTTGTCCATGTGAAATTCATAAGCCAGATCAAGATCTTTTAAAGTGGTCTTTTCTTGGATTTTAATCTTTTCAGTAAATCTCCCATGTGATGAACCCTTGAGATCATATCGACGATGAATCTTCAGCTCTGTGCAAAACATGTTCCCCATGACCACAAAGCGTACCTATCAAAAGACCCAAAAAAGCTTATGTTACATAAAAAAAAGTAGAAACACAATGAAAACCTTACGGTATAAAAGGTTAAGGGACTAGAAAAGTTCTTAACCTTTTTCCCCCACTTGAGTGTGATTCTATGAACTCCAAAGAATTTGGTTATAAGTGTGTTTTCATGGTCCCCTACATGTTTATAGTATCTAGGCAACATTTTGAGTAGAACCTATAAAGCAAAAAAAAGGTGGATGATCAGTTAGTTCTAGCAAGAATCAAATCACATCCAGCTATTGTTCAGTTAGTTCAAACCTTCAACTCAGATTTTTTTAATGTCTTGATCACAAATCTGTCGTCCTGAGAAAGGTAGAAGATACTGCCACTTTTCCCAGGGGAACAAATCTCTGTCAGGCCATCATCACCACAAATAGACATCATGTACTCTGCAGCATCTAACTTGAACATTTCCCTCAAATTCCTGAAACATCATTTCATTTTCCCTTTTAAAAAAGGCACAGAATATCAATTTAAATGAACAGACAATCATTTATCTCATATCGGTAGATCCTTAAGAAAGAAATGATCAAGAGGAACAAGAAAGATATAAAAGCCAGAGCTAAGATGTTCATAACTTTTACAAGTGCCTGAAGAAAACTGTTTTTTACCTGAAAACCATAGGACAATAGTCTTTCCAAGAGAAGTCGATAGATTTGTGCGGAGGAGTAAGATTAGAGCCGTCTCTAGGGAAGAACATCACCGTTCTGGCCTTCTTACCAAAGTCAGAACCACGTACCTCTCGCCTTGGCACCGGTGTGATTTTCCCAACAGTATACCTATAAACTTCCAATGATTGTTGTGTCAAGACGAAAGATAATGCAATCTTACAGAAGCATGCAGTGTATACATAATACAAGCCATCATAACATATATGCAAACAGGTTCTCTCAAGAATCAATGAGAATGGTTTTAAGTAAAGCTCTCTCACTTGCAATGTAATAACATAAAAATGGCCATTAGACTCTAGGGTGTTGATATAGTTTACCTGATACCAAGTTGGAGATTTAGCATTAGATGATAGTTATGTTCCCCAGTAAGAAAGGTCATGAAAGTCCTCGCACTGACTTGTTTGGTAAGAGTTGAAGGTGGTCTAATTTTGAGTGACCTGTCAACAGAACTCGTGATCATACTTTCTCTAATCAAAACTCCTTGCATGTATTCCCTTTCGTAAGCGATACGGCTCTTCTCCTGTCCCTCCCCTGAGCCAAGAGACCGTGCCGACTTAGATGTCAAGTCTCTTGGATGATCAGAGGTCCACGAAGTTCTAGCCGTTCCTCCACTAGATGAAGTTTTCATGGAAAGACTTCGCGTCACATTGCTCAAACTCCTCAGCTCATCAACATCTATCGACGAGCTACGAGAAAGCACAAACTTCCCAGTGTCATCATACTCAAGGGAGCGGCACCACTTCTTCAGAGATGGATGTTTACTTCCAGCAGGGTAAAAGATCCCTTTCCCGTCTTTGAGACCACGAGACCATGTCCCAAAATACAAAGACCCATCAGCAAACTTATAAACTCCAGAGCCGTGTCTAGACCCGTTCAACCAAAACCCGTCAAAAAGATCACCATTCGCCCATCCCATAACCCCTCTCCCACACATTCTACCCTTCTTCCAGTTCCCTATGTACCTATTCCCGTTGGTCCAAGAATAGCTACCACGCCCTTCTTGCGACCCTTCTTTCCACGAACCATCGTAAAGATCTGCGTTACAGTACTCTTTCCTCCCGAGCCCGTGCCTCACATTCATCCTCCAGGCTCCACTGTAAACAGACTCGTCGGTTGAAGTCATGGTGCCAATACCGTGGAGGTAGCCACCGGAGAAGTCTCCTTCGTATTTTGCTCCAGAGGACCATGTAAGCTTCCCTTTACCAGAGATTTTTCCTTCGTCCCAGTCTCCTTCGTAGACAGTTCCATCTGACCATGAGTACTTTCCCTTCCCATGAGGAAGCAATCCTTTAACTTCACCAGAGTAGAAATCACCGTTTGAGAACTCTCTTTCTCCAGGAGGGCTACATAAAAGTATCAAACTTTAACAAGGATGTCTCAGATGCAATTGGTTAGCTAACAAGGAAACACACACACACCTTGTATCCATCTCAGCTTAGCTTCTTCTAGTGATCCAAGAACATTTGTTTCGTCCCCTTTTACAAATGATGTTTAAGCTTGCCTTCTTGAGCACATGCTCCACTTTTCTGCAGAAGAATAAAGATCAAATATTGTTAATCAGGAACTCCTAGTTATTGATCAGATACTCAAACCCAAGTACTCAATATATTAGCATTTCAGAGCGAAAACGAATGAAACAGGACGAAGTAGCTATTTCGCAGCAGCAGCAGCAGCTCCATACAAACAAAGAGATTGAAAACAGAGGGAGGAGCTAATCATTCGATTAATCACACAAGTAAGAATCTCTGAACATGACTAATTACAAGTAACAGTTTCATAGCTTTCGATGGGAGAAAACAAAATCAACAAAACTCAAATCCGCAGGATACTCAACTCACCCAGACAAAACTTGTTGAATCTTAAAGAAGAGAGAAGAAGAAAACCCAAAGATGGAGCAAAGAGCTTGAGAGAGGTTTGAGAAGCTTTTAATTTATTCTGTGTTACTGTAAAATATTTATGTTTCCCCCATGCACCTATGTTCCTTCCATTCAAACTCGAACCACCTTTCTTCTTCTTTTCTTTTTTAGCGAATTTATGCGACATGTTTTTTTTTTCTCTTCTCTTGTAAATATCTTTTGTTAATATATTGACTGGTTCATATAAATGGGCACATATTTTCTTAAGGAATATATAAAGTTTTTTTTTTCTTTTTCTTTTACTTTTTTTTTACCAGAAAAGTCTATTTCTCCGGAAAATTGCATTTAAATTGCTTTATCATTTAATTTCGATTGTCAACAAAATGGAAATATAAAGAAAAAAATTGACATGACAAATAGTAAGTCAGATTCTCGGATTTAAATACACGGTTATGAATTTTATTGACCTTCTACAACTAACACACGCATGCAGTCTCTAAATTTTGAATGTATTATCTGGATTGTGATATATGGTTGTAGCATGAGAACAAATCACTATATTACAAATTTTTAGTTGTTATATATTTGCTAATATCTTCGAGGTAGCGGATTTGAATTTCTCATGCTTTTCAAATAGTGATTTGTTGGAGTTGGTGTATATATTGCCAACAATACAAAATTAAGCAATATAATTATTCTTTAATAATATTTTAAGAACATGTAATTAAGTTAATTGTATAGCAGAGTGAGTTGTACTACAATGATGGATGGTGAAACTTTTCAATTTTCTATAAGATAGAGACAGAGATTTTTAATCTATGGATCCTTTACCATTAATTTTCCATTGTAAATGTCCAAAATGATAAGAACACCTAGTAATCTTCATATTTTGATGATGAATAGCGTGTGCTTCGATTCTTTCAATTATGAATATCGAATCTGTAAGTATACTGAATGTGAACATACTAAAATAATGTGAGATCTCTGATACGTCCCAACAACCAATTCATTAATAAATACATTTTTTGTACAGACTGGTCTCAATAGTATATAGTATCGAGATGAGTTTGTTTTCTTCATGCATTACGGTCAAACCAATTAATAATCTAAGTTTTCTAACTAAATGTATTAAGCCAGATCAATAATTAGTATGGATAATCTATGTTATCGTATAAAATTGTAAAACTGTCAAATCATCCTGGAAGTTTAAAATAATCAAATCCATATATTTGATTCGGACGACGTTCGTTGATTAACAATCCCATATAAAAATTATTATTTGTCTATTGTTATCGGAAAACATATTTTCACAAATTATTGAAGGCGCAGAGTAATCCGTTATAGGGGTAGACACAGAACAGATATCCGAAATTTTAAGGACATCCGTGATCCGATCCGTCCCGTACGAATATTCGATTTTTCGATTCAATCCGATCCGTGATCTTCCGGATATTCGATGCTACAGATATCCGAAAAAATCAGTATATTTTATCGGATATCCGATCCGATCCGGTAAAAAATAATAAAAAATTATTTGATCCATCGATCCGGTAAAAAAAAATAAAAAAAAAGTTATTTTTTTGAAAAATATTTTTTTTTAAAAATAAATTTTTAGTATAAAAGAATAATATTTTCATTACAAAATATTTAAAACTACATACTTTTAAAAATTTAATGACCAAATTATTAATCTAGTGCATAACATAACTAAAAATATATATAGAGATATAAATTATATATAATTTTATATATACATGTAAATGCATATGTATATTACGGATCGGATCGGATATCCGTTTTCTAAAAAATGAGTATTTGTGATTTGCTCCTTATTTGACGGATATTGAATTTTAGTATTTGATTCGATTTGTAAAGTTACGGATATTCGGATTTTTCGGATCGAATCGAAACGAATAACGAATCGAATCAAATTTTACGGATATTTTGCCCACCCCTAATCCGTTATACATAGTTTTAACCTTGGGATTTAATACTTGGTTCAGAATAAAGCCTAATAGGCTTATAATATCTGCAAGGCTCTCCACCGGGAGAGAGCTTTATTGCCACGAAACAACGGCATTATCTCCTCAAGTTATATAGTTTACTGCATGTGGTTGAGTTGCAGAAAAGTGATTTGTGGAGTTACATTGTCAATGACTATATGTTGCAGTTTAAAAAAACATTGGAAATCTTAAAACACTTTTATAAATGTTCAACCATTTCAACACTGAGCCCAACAAAAAAAAAAAGAAATCTTAGAATAGTTGAATAATATTATATTTTACAATAGAATATAACTCCATAAATGTGGGAAAAGAGAAAAAAAAAGTTCAACCGATGACCAGAAAAGATGACAAAAGCAACAAAAAGTTCAACCATGTTGATCTGATCATATTTACATGCACGACGTTTTACGTTGAAATCAATCATAGCACGACCCAGAGAACAAATAAATCAAAGTACTTGATGAGTTGATGTAGACAAATAAGTTAAAGTTCACCACTCCTAGCGCTCAGAATTTTGTGAAGAATAACAACTTGGAAAAATAAAAGTCCCTGCTGTTTATATATTTCAGATATAGTTTTAGAAACCAAATAAAATCACATAAAAGGACGTATAAGAAAACAAAAAGACATTTGCACCGTCCAGGATCAGATTTAGTTATCTTTAGATAAAAAGCCCGACCAGATATATTAACTAAATTTAGCTATGGACGATGTTGACGTGAGGAAATGAAAAAGAAAATATGAACAAAGAACGATAACGATGTTGTGCGATACTATTAAAAGGGATGGTGACTTCGTGAATTGTGACAACACAAACGAACAAGACAGACCATGCATGATAGGATCCTGACATTTCTTTATTGTTTTCCTTTTGCTAATTAAACATGGACCCCTTTACATTGCTTGTTAATTTTTTTATTTGTTTGCTTTTGCTTTATGAATTGTTTTCTATTGAAGAAGTATACAGGTGCTGCTTCAATATATTCGGCGAAAAACTAACTCATAATGATCAAAATATCTTTTTGGGGTTTGGAGAATAAGGTTCCAAATAGCATACAGTATATGAAATATCGTCTGATAACAATTTAATGACCCAAAAAAAAAAAAAAAAAACAATTTAATGACCCATATGCATAATTCCACCTTTAAAAAGAAACCACAATGCTTTCTTTATATAATTTGCATGCATAGCCTACAGTATAATGCGAAAATATAGTTTTTTTTTTGAAAAATGCAAAGTCTGATCAACATGATTAGTTAAAGTAATTTTCACTAAATATGAATTATAATGCCTTTTTTAATCAGATATGATATATATCAAAATTGCTCTGAGGACCAAATAAGCAATTGCAATAACATCAAAGTCTCCTATATATTATATTACGAAAGAAGAACAAAATGGTATTGGAATAGATATTTAAGAAGAAGTTGATGAAAAGTGAGAAAAGTGGTGAAGTGGGTGTCACGAAACGTATGAAGAGAACTGTGGAGTGGGGCTGTGCTGTTCCTTGTCGGTCTCCTGCCGTTCAGTTCGTTGCAAAGAATCTCGTTTCTTTACTTCCCATCTTCTCCAATACACATAAATAGTTTAGAAAATAAGTTTCCCAAAAAAGTGTTCATCTTCTATAAATTATACGGAAATATACATTTTTCCAACCGTGGTTATTATATGTTTTAATGAAAAAAATGTCAGTACAACACTCTGTTATGTAAAGATTAATAGTTAAACAAACCGGAAACTGCTTCCCGACTTTAAATATTTATGAAATCCTGCAAGTGTTTTTATAAGATTGACCTTGGTGGTTTAATATAAGTTGGAAACCTACAATTTTTTCTGTTAAAACACAACTATAATATGCATGAAGCATGCTGAACCGACGGTAAGGCCCGTTGGACAATCACTCTATATGTAATGTGGAAAGCCCAAAAGGCCGAAACCACAAAGGCTGCTTGATTCTGTGAAACACGACTCGCAAGTCCACGTGGGCCCACACACAGTAGTTCCTAGAGGACAGGTTTGGGATTTCAAATTTCGAGTTTAATATGGGATACGGTACTTAAGAGCACCATTATCGGAGTCTCTAATACAAGTCTCTTGGTTAATTATGATTAAAAAGAAAATGAAAAATAGAAAAAAGAGGAGAATACGTCTCTTAATCAAGCCCCGGTAGAGACGTCTCTTAGAGACAGCTGTCGAAACAAGAGTGGGTGGAGAGGACCTTCTCGGCTTCTCTCTCGATTGACGGTGGCTCCTCTCTTCTCCGCAACGTCTCCGCAAGATTGGTGGTTTTCCCGATTAAAGGGAGGAAGTGGTGTTTCAGCAGATCTGTCGATCCTTTCGCTGCCCAGTCTCCGTCCGGTGTTACTCCGACAACTCTACCGAGGTTTATGGAAGAAGATATCATCTGAATCTAAGCCCATAAATGCCATCACTGAGCTTCTTGTCGATTTCATCTCCGACAAGGTATATACACTTTGAAAGTTTCCTTCTTTATATAAAAAGTGGACATACCCGTGTGTTTATGTGGCGCCTAGTGAGGTTTTAGCTATCTATCTATTAGTGTAGAAAAATTTGTGACCAATAAGCTTTTGTTTTGTTTCTGATCAATAGAAATGAAAAATGGTATTTTTATGAACTTTTGTTTGTAATGGTTTAGATGAATAAGGCGTGGATGGGTCTTGAGAAATCAAAGCTATCATCAGCTAATAATCATCTTTCCTCTGTATTTGTTGCTTATTACAGGATCAAACGAACATCGTGGCTTTGCTTTTGTTAAATTGTAAGCTAAACTCCACTTGTTGTAACTGAAAGTGATATAGTTTCGTGCACTAGTATTGATACTAAAAGTGATATTGCTTCGTGTAGATTCACAACACTCTTGTTCTTTCTTTTTTATGAAAATCTAAAATAATTGCTACACTAATCTTTGTTTTTACGTTTTTATTTTAAAATTTATGTTTTAAATGTTATCTTTTGATATGTTTTATTTAGTAAATAAGTTCTATCTTTAATAAAACAATGTTTAGTTTTTTTAAAAGAACCCCTAACTAAGAGACTTGCAATGGAGGACATAAATGTTCGGATCTTTTAATAGAGTCTCTTAACACACCTTTTTTATTTAAAAGTATTAAAAATAGATAAGAGACCTTAAAATGGGTATATGGGATAATGATGCTCTAAGAAGCTGGACATTTTAAAACAGGGGTAAATTCGTAACTTTGATAAATCAGAAACAGTGTTATGTTCCGGTAAGAGATGCTTTCGCTCTCCCTGCCTTTACTCGTTAGCTCTGAAGAAGAACATGGAGACGACGCCAGTTCTGGGCTTCGAACCACGGTGTCCTCATCATCTCTTCAACACTAACTCTCGCCCCTCTTCCTCTCTCCCCCACCCCATCCTCTCCGTACGAACTCTCCCAACAGCTACGGCGGCGACTACCGTCGCGAAATCACCGGCCACCGTAGTATCAGAATCTCCTCGTACGAAGCCTCACTCCAAATCCTTCCTTACGAGAAAATCCGCAATCTCCGAGATCGAACAGTCTCCTGACTTCATCTCCTCTCTGCAGAGGTATCTATTCGTCTATCTTTTACTTCGAACTCTTATGATAGTCTCTTGTCCACTTACTCCATAGCCTTCTGCAGATTAGGTAGAGTTCTGAAAGTACAAGACTTGAACGTGATTCTTCGTGATTTTGGCATCTCTGGACGGTTGCAGGACCTTATACAGGTAAACTCGATTTAACTGAAACATTAAAAAAAAAAGTGTATTAATTTTTTTTTAATGTTTTTTTGGCAGCTGTTTGATTGGATGCAACAACACGGAAAAGTTAGTGATTCAACTTACAGCAGCTGCATCAAGTTTGTGGGAGCTAAAAGCGTCTCAAAGGCTCTGGAGATATACCAAAGCATCCCAGACGAGTCTACAAAAGCCAATGTCTTTATATGTAACTCTATCCTTAGCTGTCTGGTCAAGAACGGGAAGCTTGACAGCTGCATCAAGTTGTTTGATCAGATGAAGCGGGATGGTCTGAAACCAGATGTTGTCACGTATAATACGGTATATGCCGATTCTCAACTACGATAGTTTTTTTCCCTTGAAGCTTCGAAAAAGATTCCGCCTTTCACATGTGGTTTTCACATGTCTATAGCTGCTTGCAGGTTTCATCAAGGTGAAAAATGGGTTCCCTAAGGCGATGGAACTCGTTGGGGAGCTGCCACGTAATGGGATAAAGATGGACGGTGTGATGTATGGGACTGTCTTGGCCATTTTTGCTTCGAATGGTCGGTGTGAAGAAGCTGAAAGATTTATTCAGCAGATGAAAGCTGAAGGTCACTCGCCTAACATGTATCATTACAGCTCCTTGCTCAATTCTTATTCTTGGAAAGGAGATTACAAGAAAGCTGATGAGCTTATGACTGAGATGAAATCAGTAGGATTAGTACCAAACAAGGTTTGTGTGTGAATTGCTTCTCATCCAGTCAGATGCAATTCATATTAGTTGTTTATTATATGAGAGACTGGTTCTTTCAGTATTTTGATTCCTTATTACTCTATCTGCAAATTTGGCAGGTGATGATGACAACTCTACTAAAGGTTTATATTAAAGGAGGTTTGTTTGAAAGGTCAAGAGAATTACTCTCTGAACTTGAATCTGCAGGCTACGCCGAGAACGAGGTAATCAGACAATACTAAATTTCAGCAAAGCTCTCTGTATATACTATAGAAAAGAACAATATAAACCTGGCTGCGAATGTGTCAATTTTTGCTAAGTATTTAATGGAGTAAGTAGCAATAATATCTATCATGTTGTGACAATCAAAGGATAACTTTGATCTGCATGATTGTAAACATAGCTTATTGATATGCGATCTTGGTATAACTATATTGATTGATGCTCATATAGTGGTTCTCTATAGGCTGCAATGTTCTATGGTACGATTAAAATTATCTTATTCTCTAGATGCCATATTGTATGCTGATGGATGGTCTTTCAAAGACTGGAAAATTAGAAGAAGCAAAGACAATCTTTGATGACATGAAAGGGAAAGGTGTTCAATCTGGTATGTTTATTCATATTTCATTCTTGACTCTTCCATCGGTTGCTGCTTTAGTTTATGAATCACTGCAGATTTTAAACACATCACGACTCCAATTTCCTGTTTACAGATGGCTATGCAAACAGCATCATGATAGCTGCTTTGTGCAGAAGTAAACGCTTCGAGGAGGCAAAACAACTGGCAAGGGACTCTGAGACCACTTATGAAAAATGCGACTTGGTTATGTTGAACACAATGCTCTGTGCGTATTGCAGAGCAGGAGAAATGGAAAGTGTTATGCGAATGATGAAGAAGATGGATGAGCAAGCCGTTAGTCCTGACTATAACACTTTCCATATCTTGATTAAATATTTCATCAGGGAGAAGCTGCACCTACTTGCGTACCAAACCTTGCTTGATATGCACAGTAAAGGCCACCGTCTTGAGGAGGTAACTAGCATCATTGCATTTTTAGTGTTCTAATAAGACCTCTTGCTTCTTAGCTTTCCTTTGCTTTGATTTTTTCTTTTGGATAAATTGTGTGATTATGTTGAAATGTGCAGGAACTTTGTTCGTCCTTGATATACCATCTCGGTAAAATTAGAGCTCATTCAGAAGCATTCTCAGTCTACAATATGCTGCGATACAGCAAAAGAACTATCTGCAAAGAGCTGCATGAGAAAATTCTCCACACTCTAATCCATGGGAAACTCTTTAAAGACGCATACGTTGTAGTGAAGGTTTTGAAACCCCTCTCTTAGTCAAAATTTTAACGTTTGGTGCATTGCGTGAAGCCGTCTAATCTGGTGGAAAAACTCTGGTTCAGGACAATGCAAAGGTGATCTCACAGCCTACTTTGAAGAGATTTGGCAGAGCTTTTATGGTCTCGGGGAATATTAATTTAGTAAACGATGTTCTGAAGGTCTTGCATGGTTCTGGTCACAAGATCGATCAGGTAAATAACCATTTTAGTGGAGCTAAATTTCACACGTTTTGCTTGCAAATACATTTACTCTGGATCTCATTTTGTTGTCACTGTATGCTTCTGTTTTTTTGTAGGTTCAGTTTGAGATTGCGATATCACGATACATGTCGCAGCCAGATAAAAAGGAATTGCTTCTTCAACTTCTACAATGGATGCCTGGTCAAGGATACGTTGTTGACTCCTCGACAAGAAACCTTATTCTTAAGCAATCTCATTTGTTTGGTCGGCAACTCATCGCAGAGATCTTGTCCAAGCATCATATCGTCTCAAGGACCATGGTAAAATCTCGATCTGCGCCGAAGTTTAGTAGAGGTCAGAGGTGAATAAGAATGTAATAGGTGTATGTATGTACTTTGTTTCACGAGATAGATAAGAGAGTAACATTTGTAGATGTGCTAATGAATTAAAATTTTACATAAATTTATCCATTTTGCAACAAACCAACAAGAACTTTCCTATTAGGCTATTACACAAAACAAAAACCAAAAACTCCAATGATTCACTTCTTTGCAATATCTCCGTCTCCATATTCTTCTTCATCCTGTCTCTGCATCTCTGTGCGTAGGCGTTTTAGCATCATCCATACTAAAACGCCTCCGCCTGTCACTAAACCAACTATCATATTTTTTACCTTAGCAGACAAAATGAAGTAGAGAAAACAAAAGAGTATGAATACAAAAACAAAAAATCTAATTTACAAATTGAGGTCACAGTGTTCGTATACCCTGTAAGGGACTCATAATCAACCTCTGTTCTTATACTGCGAATTTTACAAATCTTCAAAAACCCAAACCAAAGCATAGTAGGTGGCAAAGACAAATAACAAAACAGATACGTTTACGTTTCAGCAAACCAACCACGTCTTTCTTACACAGACACAAACCCAAAAAAAAAAAAAATCAACTGATTATCACTTCTCCGCTCGCGTGTACTTCCTTTACAGCCTTATCATATTCATCTTCCTCGTCTTCCTCCACCTCCTCTTCATCTACCTCCTCTTCCTCTTTCCCCTCTGCATCTCCCTCTCCTCCCCAGCCAAAACCTCCTATGGATCGGGAAACAGGCGGAGGTGTTTTGGCGTCAGCCACTATCTTCATGATCTCTTCAGCTGTCTGGAGGGAGAAGGTTGGATTCTCTTTCTTGAAATATGCAGCTTGAGCTGTCTCTGTGAGCTCCCTCGGCAAGTTCTTCAGGAACCATGGGTGTTTCTTGATTTCCGCAATGGTTATCCTCTGCCATAACAACAACAGCGTAAGCTCAATTGTCAAACAAAAACCATTTTTTATAAAACATTTGAGCTCATTTGATTGATGTGTATACCTTGAGTGAGTTGGCCACAAATATACGGGAAAGGAGATGTTTGCAATCTTGTGAGATGTGGACGTAGTCCGGGATCTTGTACTGGACAGCCATGATTTTCTGTAGAACAACAAGATCACACATTGATGAACAGGAGGCAGCATACTTCCAGCGAGATATATGGCTCAAAGGACGAAACCTACTTGTATTGTTTTCCTGAAGTTTTTAGGGTCTTCCTGGTCTTCAAAAGGGTATGCTCCAACAAGCATGACATAAAGAGTTACACCACAAGACCATACATCAGCCATCTGAAAGAAAGAAAGAAAGAAGAGATCTTATGTACACTCATTGCAATGAGCATGATGCCCTGATTTACCAAGACTTAAATAGCAATAAGACTACCTTGCCATCATATTCTCTCCGAGAAAGGACCTCAGGTGCAATATATGCTGGAGTTCCAACAGTTGATTTAGGCCTCGAGTGTAGTAGAGAGGACTACAAATAGAAGAATAACAAAACACTTGACAATGCTCTTACGACAACGGAGAAGAAAAAAAAGAGGATCTCATATATAAGGGGAGAACTTGGTAGTTTTTGTATAATGCGAGACCTTGGAATAACCAAAATCACAGATTTTGAGACGTGGAGCAGGACTACCATCCAGGAGTGTATTCTCGAGCTTCAGATCTCTGTGACATATTTGCTGCGACGAAATGAAAACACAAGATTGATGAACGAACTGATCTCAAACATCTAGGGGATAAGTAATTTCTTCTCTCAATATATATTTGCCTTACCATAGCATGGCAATAGCTAACACCTGAAATAAGCTGCTGGAAGAAGTATCTCGCCTGGAAAAGAGAAAAAAGGGATCAGAGTGTAATTATCCCATATAAAGAAGATTCACATGTTTTATATTCTTCTGTTTGAAAGACCATACAGAGCTGTGAAAAAAACTATCCTAATTAGTCCTTGCATAGTAGTAAAAGAAGACTACAACTATAGATGAGAAGCTGACCTCATCCTCACTGAATCTTCCAGCACTGCAAATACGCTCGAAAAGTTCACCACCAGCGGCATATTCCATGGCAATGGCAAGATGAGTTGGAGTCAACACCACCTGTAATACAAAATCAAATTTAAGTAGATAGTAATTTTCACCAAAGCGAGGAGAACACATGTGGAAAAATTTAACTAACCTCCTTAAAGCGGATAATATTAGGATGGCGAAGTGATCTATGATTTATGATTTCTCTTGCCACGTTCTCATCAATCTGCATCCATTAAACAACACATCCTAATGCTCAAATCTACGAATATTCCGAGCAAAAAAATGAGAAATCTAGCACTTCAATCAGCTAAAGATCATGACTTCAGCTCATAAAATGATCCCCCAAAACGTTACCCAGCGATAGCGATGGCACAAAGTAACAAAAATCTATATGTGAGTGAATTAAATTGCAAACGAGAAATATGTAGGTAGAGAGAGGGACCTTGGGACCACGCTCGATGTACTTCATGGCAACGAGTTCCTTGGAGTCTTTGACCTTCATGAGCCTGGCGACTCCGAAATTCCCAGCTCCTATGTCTTTCACCAGCTCGTATTTCTCCATCTTCGCTACTCTAAATCGACAACCCTAATTTACAAAACAAAAAAAATAATCTACAAAATTCTCGTCGAGATTCTACTCCCTCTACCAGCTAAAAAAAGCACACACGACAAATTTAACGTGGAAATCGTGAACAAGGACAAAAAAAAAAATCAAAGGATGCGATTCCGAGATCTCGCGCGATTCGCAGAGAATAGGAAAGCGATAACGATGATTGACGAAGCTGATTGAGATTTGAAGCCAAAGCTAAGAATCGTCTTTCTTTTCTTTCTTTTTTTTCCTTCTTTTTTTTTTCTTCAGATAATTATAAAAATGATGATGATGATGATGAGAATGAGAATGAAAGAATCTCCCTTCTCATGATGCTTCCTTTTTTTGACAAAGTGGGACCCTCAAGTTAATAAATTCACTGTGGATTTCATTTGGGCCTCTAAACTAATAAACAAGGCCCAATTTACTGTTTCAAAACGAGTCTGAGGTTTCCTTATTATTTTATTACACTTACAAGATCTCTACCGAATTTTGCCCAAAAAAAAAAAAACAAGATCTCTACCGAACAAAACAAAACCGTGTGCTGTTGCTGCTCTCTTTCGTTTGGTCTCTCGCTCTCTCGATCGCTGCCGAGAGAAACAAGAGAGAGCTGCTGTCTGACACTGTATATTCTCAATATCCAATATACCTCAATTTGAATCAGATCAATCGAGCCTACTCATTGGTCTATCTAACGCCATTCTCATCACCGTCTCCTTCTTCCTCCAGATCTGATCGTCCGCCGGGTTTCGCGATGCCGTCTTCCTCCTCCACAGCCGCCGTATTCCTTCTTCTCGTTTCTCTTCTCGCATCCTCTCTCGCCTCCGATTCAGATCACAAGGTTAGACTCGGATCTCCTGTAGTACAGCTCGAATCGAGTACTGTGTCTGTAGATCTCGTGATTTGTATTGTTTATCTTGCATTTGGTCGTTTATACGTTTCTATCAAGTCAATGATTTTGTTTTTCTTTTGTTGTTGTGTTCTAGTATCAAGCTGATGAGCAGGTTACACTGTGGGTGAACAAAGTTGGGCCGTATAACAATCCACAAGAAACATACAACTACTACAGCCTTCCCTTTTGCCGCCCCTCTCAAAACGATGTTCACAAATGGGGTGGTCTTGGTGAAGTTCTTGGTGGCAACGAGCTCATTGACAGCGAGATCCCTATAAAATTCTTGAGTATGTTTATACTAATTCTTTTTGCTACCGTCTTTGACATACTAGTTATCTAATTGAATTTACCTTTTTCTCTGTTTTTTTTTTTTTTGCCACAGAAAATGTTGACAGGAGCGTTATCTGTCAACTTGAACTCGATGAACCTAAAGTCGAGCATTTTAAAGATGCCATCGAATCTAGCTACTGGTTTGAGTTCTTTATGGGTATGTTTCACATTCCCTTGTGCATATTTGCTGTTGTAAGTAGCTTGTAACCAAAAAATATTTATTTTCTTCAGAGAAAAGACTTGTCGAGGTTTTCTATTCTGTAAAGTTTGGAAACTTTTTTATTTAACTGAGTTTGCCTTTGAATCTCGCTTTTTAATCATGCAAACGTAAATAACCCTACATTGATCTTCACGACGTTAACAGTATCTTTTACATCATTGAAGTTGTAGGATATGTAACTTTACTATTTGTCATAGTGATAGACCTGGAAAGGTAACTTCTGTCAATCACTAACCTTATTTCTCTCAACTTTTCTTTTTGGGTGGCATGTGATTTGCGTGGACTTTCATCGGGTGGTTCTAACTTCAGATGATCTGCCTTTGTGGGGTACGAGCTTTTATATTTTTACTTGTAATATCCAAAATTAATCATTTCTCTGTTCTAGTTTTAGACAGTGTTAATACTGTCTCATCGCTATTGTAGGATTCGTTGGTGAGTTGCAATCTGACAAAATTGGTGAAAACGCCAAACATGTCCTCTACACACATAAAAACATCATTGTCAAATACAACAAAGACCAGGTCGGTTGTGTCTACGCCATTAAGCAGTAATATGAATATCATGTGAGCTACATGCGCTGATATTTAATAATTTTTATAGATTATCCATGTTAATCTCACTCAAGACAACCCAAGGCCACTGGAAGCAGGGAGGACAGTGGATCTGACGTATTCTGTTCAATGGATTCCAACCGATGTCACATTTGCTCGCCGTTTTGATGTATATCTGGATTATCCATTCTTTGAGCACCAGGTAACTTTTCGCTTGTTATATACCCCTTCTGCTTTTGTCTTTGATTATGATTGGTTCACAGTTTCACAATGTATCATACTGAATGTCTCTTTTCTGTTTTGCTTCACAATTTTGATATAAAGTTCTCATCTCTTCAAGATGTTTGCTTAAGCTTTTTAAGCCTTCTAACAGTTTGTTTTTTCCGTTTTGCAGATCCATTGGTTCTCCATCTTTAACTCGTTCATGATGGTTATTTTTCTCACTGGTCTGGTCTCAATGATATTGATGAGAACTCTCAGAAATGATTACGCGAAGTATGCTCGTGAAGATGATGATCTCGAGAGCTTGGTGATGTTTCCTCATCTTTTAGTTGTTTTACGTTATTGCTTACCTCTTGGGAGCTTGTCCAACACTTAATTCTTTATTTTCGAGGCTGTAAAACCGTTTCTGACATTCGTATCGAATGGCCACAGGAACGGGATGTAAATGAAGAATCTGGATGGAAACTTGTGCATGGGGATGTGTTCAGACCACCATTTAGTTTAGTTCTTCTCTCCGCTGTTGTTGGCACAGGTGCACAGTTGGCGTTGCTTATTCTTCTTGTCATATTAATGGCCATCGTAGGGACTCTATATGTTGGGTACGTATTACACTCTTCTTCTCACGTCCCAACCTCTTTATTCTTTGTAGTACTTTTGGTATGCTTTTATATTTTGGCAGCAAACATCAGCTTGTTTGTTTCTGATTATTTCAGGAGAGGAGCAATTGTCACAACTTTCATAGTTTGCTATGCTCTGACTTCCTTTGTCTCTGGTTACGTGAGTGGTGGAATGTACTCAAGAAGCGGGGGTATGACCTATTGTTCTTGGCAGATCTATCCTGTGTTACCTTTGATAGTTTAATTTTATTTTTAATGTCTAATTTGTTCAGGTAAACACTGGATCAAGTGTATGGTCCTCACGGCTTCTCTCTTCCCCTTTTTATGCTTTGGGATCGGGTTTCTCCTAAACACAATTGCCATATTCTATGGATCCCTTGCGGCTATTCCTTTCGGGACAATGGTGGTTGTGTTTGTTATTTGGGGTTTCATTTCCTTCCCCTTAGCTCTCCTGGGGACAGTCGTTGGGAGAAACTGGAGTGGTGCTCCAAACAATCCATGCCGTGTGAAGACTATTCCACGTCCAATCCCCGAGAAAAAGTGGTACTTAACTCCATCGGTTGTCTCTCTGATGGGAGGTCTGCTACCATTTGGAAGCATCTTCATTGAGATGTACTTCGTCTTCACATCCTTCTGGAATTACAAGGTAATACTAGTTGCTTTTATAAGAACATAGCTAAGAAACTGCTAGTTCTTTTACAAATTGATCAAACCAGAGACTTGATCAATGAAAGAGTCAACTCTTAGTGCAACACTAGAACTATCTACCGGGGACAGCCTTTATAAATCCAGCCCTCGCTAACTGTGCTCTGAAAAACTCCCTACAGCTACAATAAGACATAGCTTGTATGTTATACGGACATTCCTGATAGTTATTTGCTGTGTTTGACAGGTGTACTATGTGTATGGATTCATGCTGCTGGTTTTTGTGATTCTGGTCATAGTGACGGTTTGTGTGACAATTGTGGGAACTTATTTCCTGCTGAATGCAGAGAACTATCACTGGCAATGGACTTCGTTTTTCTCTGCTGCATCAACGGCGGTGTATGTCTACCTATACTCCATCTATTACTACTACGTAAAGACGAAGATGTCCGGATTCTTCCAGACAAGCTTCTACTTTGGGTACACCATGATGTTTTGCCTCGGCCTTGGAATCCTTTGCGGTGAGCTCGCTCGCTCTCTCCACTCTCTTTCAAAACGAGTGTTTGGTGTTACTGGTTTGAGTAAAAAAATTCTTTGGTATGAAAATTTTGCAGGAGCTGTTGGATTCTTGGGATCAAACCTGTTTGTGAGGAGAATCTACAGAAACATCAAGTGCGACTAGACGACTTATCAATAAAGAGGAAAAAAAAATCCAGTTGAGAAGGAAGGAAGCTTGTTATGGTGGACATACATCTCTATATATAAAAGCAGTAGAGGGAGAATATATACATGTAATCCTTCAACTTCAATGGGGGCTTTTTGTCAGTTTTATTTTATTCCAATTTGGCAAGTGAACTGTTATCTTTAGATTAGAGTTGAGTGGGTGTAACATACAACAACTACTACTACCTGTAATTTTTTCTCCTGTTCCTCACCTCACATGGATCATTGAATGTGTGATCCTCAAGTAGCAGCAATTGGACAAGTCTAGAAGCATCCCAAGTCCAAATATCTATATATAATAGCAAACCCAAGATGACGGAATCACTTTTTTATAGGAAAATAAAATCCAAATCTAATGGTTGAGTTTATTAATATTATGTAATCCAATGGACAACATCATCCCTCATCTATAAGATCCTACGTCGTTCTCTACATCCGCCTCTTTGCAAAGGACATCTTCCTTTCGGATTCAACCAACGCGTCTCAACAATTACACATTTTTGGAGCGAACTCTTTAATCAATCTATAGATGGAAGTTTCAGATTTCTTACTTTTACATATTCTATTCAGTTTTCGAGATGTGTGAATTTTCCTCTTATACCATTCACCATCATCGTCGTTTTTCTTCGGTACATGCATTTGTAATTATAATTTTCCTCTCACATAGTAGAGAGGCTCTGGCTACGTTTTATGTGAACCTGATTTTATGATTTTACAAAACACTAAATTACAAATAGAAATATAATCTCTTCCTACTATAATGTACTTTGTATTAGTGTAGATTATGTTCTTTGAGTTCAGAGGGATTAAAAAATTTATTTAGTTGTGTTTTCTTTGTCCCTCAAAAAGAACCACTGTAAAAACAGATAAAGAAAGAGGCCAGGAGCATCAGGTTCGGTCTTCTGCTATATTTTGCAAGAGTCACGAGTGCAAGCTTTCTTTCATAGCATCCTGCAAAAAGTCGTTTTTCACATTCTCTTGGGAGATTTCACTCATTAGCATCTGATGCAGATGCCAGTTGGTCGTTATTCTCGAAAAGCAGTAAACTAATCTTCTCGCTCACATGGTACAAATCACCATCCCGGAAAGAGAAGAACTAGGGCAGTCAGACTTCGACAACAACATTTTAACAAATCTTGCTTCAAGACTTTCAATAGATCTGCAAGTAGTAGACTAATCTGTCACCAAAAGCTTGAGACTCCAAAACCTTAACTCGAATTCACACACTTCACTGCATGCCAATATGTTGGAACTTGGAACATGATTAGTAAAAGGGAATGCTTCCAGCCTCATGCAGGAGCCACACAGTGGAGAATACCATTAGCTATAACATCTGCTGGAACTTCTGTTTGCCAAACATGCAAGACCACTCTGTAGTCTCTGCCTCCTCTCGAGTCTCTAAGAGTTTTCCAGTAACAAGAACCTATAATTTTTCTTGCAAAAGAAAACAAGCACATACCTATCTTTTGATTCCCCAAAAGGCCAACCAAATTTCTAGTGTTACCTTCACTTCACAACCCACATAAGTCCAATTTAGAGCAAAGTCAATAATGCTAAAGAGTTGTTCCTCTCATAGGGACCATCCTTATCCCAAAAAACCACATGGAGTTCTTTTTTTTTTGGTTTATTTGATTTAAAAAAAAATAAAAAAAAACAGAACCAATCGTGGGCCACCACGTATCGTGGAGCCCGCGAAAATCACAAAACACACCCAGCAAACGTTTCTTCCTCTGGAAACTTTGGGCATGGTTTTCTCATCAATTGTGGACCCCTTACCCCTCAAGATACTCTCAAAAGACTGCAATGCAGATGCTCTCATAACATATACAGACAAGTCCCTCCTCGACTTATGATCATTGGACCCATTCTCACTCTGAACTTCTTCCCAGTATACTGTTGAACTTGAATGAGTAAAAGACTCGTTTTCATCAGCAATAACACCAACATCTCCAAGTTCTTTGCTCATCAGCAATTGAAATTGTTCATTTTTTCAAGCTTCTTTACCCAATGCACCGCCTAAAAAATGCTGTTCCATTGTACATAGATATGGAGCTTTTTCTCTTGAAGCTAAACTGCTATAGCATTAGTTATATATCTTATATATCTGCAGTTGATACAAAAACGCTGAAGGTTAGCTTTCAGAAAAGTAAATTTCAACCTTTTAACAAGATGAGTCCAGTAAACCTTGTCCTTGGAGCCACATGGTACGATCAGGTGTAAATCTTGAATTTACTTCCAGATTCTGTGGACGCTTATAACAAAAAATTAGAAAAGCTGATATAGCATGAATACATATAGCCTATTCAGACAAATAGACTTAGAACTGTTTATAACTTTTGAACATGGGCTCCTAAATATTGCATAGTAGTCGAGTATTTGGTCCAGAATTTCATGCTCACTGTTAGGCTGCATAGGTAAACTTTCAGCTCCAGAGCCACAGTTTCCCAGAATCTCTTCCCAAGTTTGGGAATCAACAGGGAATTAATGAATTTTTTTAGTCTCGTCAGCCATTTGTTACTTAAGGACCGTTGATAATTCTGCTTTTATCTACCATTATGGAAGAGCTAGCCTGTTATGAGAATGCGAAGCTCTTTGTGATAATTATCTGTCTGCTTAAAAAAGGCAAAGACCATATAACGTTTGCAAGTATCAGATGGTAATTACAAGAACTTAGAGCATCCGCATCACGTGATCTTAGCACAACTCTTAGGTGGTGGGGCCCAGGTGGGTCCCACATTTTTAAAAAAAATTTCACCTCTATCCTCTTCCACAAGAGTCAATTCTTATACGGGTCTCACTGACACGTGGCGACCCACGATTGGTTAGATTTTTTTTTTTTAATCGGATAATATATATATTTAAGAGTCTTTTTTAAGAGCCTAGCGATGCGGATGCTCTTATGCTTCCATTGGACAATAATGAGAGTATTAATTATGAATAACATAAGATCGTACTACTTCTAAGCTAAGGCATCCTTCACGTGATAACATAACATTATGCATGAAAGAAGGAACACCTGATTCAGCGTCTTCAAGTTCTGGGGTATGAACACCATTGACACTTGCTGCTTGAGAATGATAGTTGTGATTGTATTGAATATTGATTAATGCTGTCAGGACATGTTCACCCTTATGTTGACCAGTTAACTTCGAATGCCGTAAAACATCATGAAGATATTTGTACAATTGATGGTAAATTCATAGTTTTTAGAGATGCATATATTTATATATGTGTAATATATATAAATATTACTCATTAAAAAAATGCATGCTCTAGGAAAAAATTGTTTTAAAAATATGTATTTTTAATATTTTCAATACATTTTTTGTCAATTAATAATGAAACATTGTGAATTTCAAAAACATTAATTGTATTTTCTTAAAATTTTATTGGTTAAGAAATATAGGAAATATAAAATTACAAAAAAACTATGCATTAAGAACTAAATTTTAATATATTTTATTGATAAATGTGAAAATTTTAAAATAAGTATCAGAAAGAGAAAAATAGTGGAAAAAGATAATAAAACAAGCATCACTTTATGATACACCTGTTTCATTAAAATTTACAAATCTATTAAAAAAATATGTAGTCAATGTTGGAAACATCTTACTAAAAACATTAAATTCCAGAAAATAAGATTTTTAGATTCCAATGACAAAACTGAAAATTTATAAAAAAATCAACATTTTCCCTAAACATTGCATTAAAATAACTTATTTGTGTTTCATTCAGCAATTACTAATTTTTCAATTTATAATCTATTAATATTAGCATTAATTTCTGAAATATTTTATATATTAAAAAAATTTCATCATTTTTCATTCTACGCACTTTTATATATAGTTATTTTGTTAAAAAAAACAATATATGAAATTTGTTATTGTTTTCCCCAGCTATTCGCGGGGTTCCAAATCCTAGTTCTAATAATTGCAACCACATGTTAACAAACTCTCACCAACATAATAGTGTGCACACATGTAAAACACACACACATACAGACAATCTACCAAGAAGATAGCACAAGCACCACATATCGTATGTCACGTGGCAGATAATGTTCAAATGGAAACTGGCGTCTTTATTAACATCTCTCTCCCTCACACCCATCTCAACAAAAGCCACACGCTCTCAAATAAGAAGAACAAGAAGAGGATTCATCATCTTTCTTCCAACAATGGCTTCCACTGCTCTCTCCAGCGCCATCGTTGGCACCTCGTTCCTCCGCCGCAAGCAGTCACCAATCAGCCTCAGATCTCTCCCGGCGGCCAGCACACAATCCCTCTTCGGCCTCAAATCCTCCACCGCTCGCGGCGGCCGCGTCACAGCCATGGCCACCTACAAGGTCAAGTTCATCACACCAGACGGAGAGAAGGAAGTGGAGTGCGACGGTGACGAGTACGTCCTCGACGTGGCGGAGGAGTCCGGGATGGATTTGCCGTACTCATGCCGTGCGGGAGCTTGCTCGAGCTGCGCCGGGAAAGTAGTGTCTGGCTCCGTTGACCAGTCGGACCAGAGCTTCTTAGACGATGACCAGCTCAGCGAAGGGTTTGTTCTGACGTGCATCGCTCGTCCAACTTCTGATGTCGTTATCCAAACCCATCAAGAAGAGGCCATGGCT
Source organism: Brassica juncea (assembly GCA_018703725.1). Classification (NCBI taxonomy): domain Eukaryota; kingdom Viridiplantae; phylum Streptophyta; class Magnoliopsida; order Brassicales; family Brassicaceae; genus Brassica; species Brassica juncea. Next base: position 41,662,979 of record CM031938.1, read on the forward strand.
TAAAATAAATCAAAATGTTCACTCGAATCATCTCATTAGAGAATATGTTGACGATGGTGTATAATAAGAATAAGACTCATGTCATTCTTTTCGATAGTATTTTAAGTGGATGTCAAGTAATTGCAACTTAAAGCAAAGCTTCAATAAGAAATAAAGAAACAAAGAAACAGGATCAAGTCCCTCCTAAACAAACAACTCAAACGGTGTTTCTCCACCATCACCATTATGTTCTTCAATCCCACTTGCTCTCATTCCATTATAAATTTTATATTCTTCACTTTTAAATCTCAATATCTTTATCGTTTAAAGGCTGCTTCAGAATGGAATGTTTCAGACAGATAAATGTTTAATCATATTCCAAGCTGGAGGCCTCTTTCAACCCCCATCTATATTTTTATTTTTATTTTTATTTTAATATCTCTGTTTTCTTTGGGATTTGGTTCAGATTTTTCTCTCCTCAAGCCTCTCTTCTTTTTTTATCTCTCTCTCAATGATGCAAGGTGAAGTACAATTGATCCGACGGATTCGCAGAAGCTGAGTGGTTCCGATGAGATAAAGGCTAAACATTCGGAGAGTGGTTCTGCTTGCTGTGGTTTCTGTCTGATGGAGAATAGTGATAGCGGCGGCGGCGATGAATTGTTGATATCACCGTGTATGTGCAAAGGCACTCAGAAGTTCGTGCATCGTTCGTGTCTCGATCACTGGCGATCACTCAATGACTGGAGGCTTTGCATTCTCTAACTGCACCACATGCAATGCTCAGTTTCACCTCCCTGACAAGCAGCCCTTTGATGATGATAACATCTCCGCCTGGGATGTGCTTTTGGGGTTCTTGAAGTTGCTGCTAGTGAGTCGATCTCTTTCTCTTTTTGTCTACATATGCTTTCTTGTTGCTCCTGTTTTGGAATCTTGACCTGGTGGTCTCTCATGTGAGTGGTTTTTGTTTTACTTGACTTGCCCCATTGTTCTTGATTGTTGACCAAAAGAAAAAAAAAATATAGGCTGCTGCTTTGGTGGCCTTGATGGCTTTCATGATGGATATTGACGGAAACCTTCGCAACTCTCTCAACAATGAACAGTTCGTTCGTATATTGGCAAAACATCCCATCCTGTTTTATTATTCCATCGGTGAGTCCTGAATCCTTCATCTTTTTCAATAAAATTGAATTCCTCAGCGGGATCTAGAAACCTAACACGCTCTTTAACACATTCTCAGGATTTGTAGTCACCATTGGGTACTTGGGGTTTTTCAGCCTCATTCTACTATGTAGGTTTGGATGACCTGAGGTTATATGGCTGGGTGTCATAACTACCGATTTGGTTTATTGGATTGTTTCCCTGGGTCGGTGGAGTTTTTAAACTTATGTGACTATTCTTTAACTGCAAGTAAAAACGTTATATGGAGTTTCGCGCGCTTAAAATAAAAAGAAAGGTAAACTTTATGCAGCTTTGTTTACGAATATTTTTCTTTTCTTTATCACGGGGTTGTAAGTATGTAACTGCATATATTTTTATTTGTATGTATATGAGCTGAAGCAACGTTATGGGGGTATATTGGATCTGAATTTGAAGTAATTTCACTACAAGAAACAATGTCATTTGCAAGGAAAAAACTCATTGCAATTCCCTTGCAAATCCGATTTGCAAGGGAATTGCGAGAAAAATCAATTTCTCGTAAATCCTTACTCGCAAATGAATATCGCTCGCAATTTCCTCGCAAATTTGCAACGAACAAATTTTTTTTCATAAAGCAACGAACGAGTTTCCCTCGCAAATTTACAACGGAATATTTTTCGTTGCAAGTTTGCAAGGAATTTGATTCTCTTGCAAATTTACAAGACTTTTGCATACAAAAATTCCCTTACAAATTTTTAGAAAATATATGTAAAAAATTAGAAAAAAGAAATTACAAATAGATATATATATATATATATATATATTGAAACTGATACATTTAGATACATGTAAATACATGAATATATAAAAATCTTAAAACAAAAATTAATTTATAACAAACCGGTTTAGTTAACTAAACCTAATTAAACCTAATTAAACTTAATCAAATCTAATTCTAAAAGAATCTCTAACCCTAAAAATAAGGAGCCTCCTTCTTGCCTGCTCTGCTTCTTGCCTCCTTGCCTTCTCCGCCGCACCACCATCCCTGCGACCACGGCTGCTCTTGTCCCCTCAACCATCAAGCTTCTTCTCCATCCTCCACCTTCCTTTACCAAACGAACAGAGTCAGATTCAGAGAGACACAGAGATAGAGAAAGAGAGAGAGGTCGAACCATGGTGACTGCCTCGTCTTGCCTTTCTTCCTCCAACCCACCGCAAGTTCTGTGAGCCTCCGATGCGTCGTCTCCGCTGAACCTCTGGCGTCGCCTTCTTCTTCATCCTCTCGAGCCTATGGGTGCGTCGTCGGCTTCTGCTTGACAGATCTCCAGTGCGTGAAGAGAAGACGGTGGTGCGGCAACGGAGAGTCGTTGAGATGAACAGAGACTGAGCAGGTGACGGCTTCAGTGGTGACAACGCGAGCTATGGTTGTGACGATGACGAGTTGTGGTTGTGAAGTCGACGAGCTGTGATTGTGAAGACGACGAGCTGTGGTGGTGACAACGACGAGATTAGTGGTGAAGACGGACAAAGAAGGGACTTGTGAGTCTGTGATTGAGATACGTGATGAAGAATGAGATTTGTGATTTGTGAGTCTGATACCATTGAAACAAAAGATACCAGAAAGAGAGATGAAGAAGCACAAATTGGGTGAATCTGGGCCCTTGAATTTTTTTAATCAATGGTCTATTTTGCTTATCCAGGTCTATTTTGCTTATCCACAAATACTTGTTTTCAACCAATGAAAAAGTAGTAGAGAGATTAGTAATATATTTATTTTTTATTGTAGTTCTAATATTACATGGAGGTGACTTTTGTTTAAAATGTAATTATAGAGGGTGATTGATTAGTTTTAAGTGTGAAATTGAAACTTTTAGTGTTTGAGGTTATTTTTTAAAAATTATAATTTTAATAGTATTTATCCTTTTAATTCAATAATATTTATAAATAACTTAAAATATTAAAATTCAAGTATATGTTTAATATTTTTAACTTTAGTTTGTAGGTATTAAATTTAAAAGTTATATTTAATTATGTTTATATATATACATTTAATTGTTTTAAAGTTTATTGATATATATATATATATATATATATATATATAAAGTTTGAAGTGTGAGATTAGGGTTTAGTAAAATAGTTGAGACTAGATTTATAAAAGTTATGTAAAGTTTTGAGGATATGAATTGTATAAATGATTCGATTTTATTAGGGTTTGCGTTATGATTAAGGTTTGGAGTTTGGAAATTGGTGTATCAGATTTGGAGTAAGGGGTTTTGAGGTTAAAGGTTAAAGGTATAATATTTGAGGACTAGATTAATGATTTGAAGTTAAAATGTTTAAATATTAAATTTTGAATATAAATTTAAGATTTAAAGTTAAATTATGAAAAAGAATAGAGTTTCAAAGTTTATATTTAGCGATTAAGGTTTAAAAGCATGTTTAGAATTTAGGGTTTTGATGAAACCCCAAACCATTCAAATATTTTAAACATAGATTTGCAAGGAAATTGCAAGTGTTTCCTCGCAAATCCCTTGCAAATTTGCAACGGAAACTGAATCCCTCGCGAATTTGCAAGAGAATTGCGTGGGTCCCTTGCAAATCCATAAATCAATGTATTTTACGGTTTCTTTGTGGTTTTTAACGTTTTCGGTAAATTAATATGCATTTTAGGTTTTTAATGAACTAACATGTATTCACTGTGTTCGATTATTGAAGAAAAATAATTAACTTATAAATATGTTTAATTTTTTTTCTAGATATTTAGTTGACGTACATTTATTGTTTAAACTATAGAGTTTTAATGTTTATTACTTTGTAATATTAACTCAAGTGTCCAAAAATATTTATACTGTGAATATTTAGTTGACTGATAATGACTAAGTTTCCAAAAAATTATTGATGTATTTGTTGAATACTAAATATTTGATTAAATATTTTATTCATTAATTTTATTTGATTTTGTGAGAGAAATGTGATAAATTTTATATATCACACATGTCTCTTGCAAATCCATTGAAAATTTGCGAGGGATTTGAAAGGATACAAAAGAGTCAGGCAAAGTTCTCACAAATCCCTTGCAAATTTGCGAGAGAGGGTTTTCCTTGCAAATTTGCAAGGGAGGTGCAAGGACTATCTAACTGTTTTCGCAAATCCCTCGCAAAATTGCAAGGGAATATTTTCCTCGCAAATTTGCGAGAGATTTGCAATGGTCTTATTTTACCTTGCAATTTTGTTGCAAACATGTCGTAAATTTGCATGGAAATTTTTTCCTTGCAATTTTCACTTGCGAATCAGTTGTTTTCTTGTTTTGATTTATAATGAGTTTGTTAAATGATTGAAAAATTTGTTGTGATTTTTGTTAAACCACTATAGAATCTAGTGCTATTACCGATTTGGTTTATTGGATTGTTTCCCTGCGTTCGGTGGAGTTTTTAAACTTATGTTACTATTCTCTACTTGCAAGTAAAACCGTTATACGGAGTTTCGCGTGCTTAAAATGAAAGAGGTAAAGTTTATGCAGCTTTGTTTACGAATGTTTTTCTTTTCTTTATCACGGAGTTGTAAGTATGCAAATGTATAAACTTGAATTTGTATGTATATAAGCTTGAGCAACACTATGGGGGTGCATTGGATCTGAATTTGAAATAATTTGATTTTTAATGAGTTTGTTAGATGATTGAAAATTTGCCGTGATTTTTGTTAAACCACTATAGAATCTAGTGGTGTGGACGCTCGAGTACCCATTTGAATTCGGTTTGGGTCTATTCAGGCATCGGTTTTCAGGGTTAAAATTTTAGTCTCATTCGAATATTTATAAATTTCAGTTTGGGGTCCGGTTCGGATCTTTCCGGGTTTGATTTGGGTTCAGACAATCCATTTAAATTACTAAAAAAAAAAATTATATATACTTTAAATTTTTCAAAAGCTAAAAATAAAAAATAATATTTTACATATAAATTTGAATAATTTATATATATCAAAATATCTAAACTTAATATATAAATTGGTTTGGTTTAAATATTTGGATAAAAAATCAATATTTCAAATATTTTTGGTACTTGGAGTATTGTTTTGTTATTTTTGACATTTACCTTTGACTACTTATTTTTATTTTTTTGGATAACCCATTTAAATTGTATGACACATACGTCCTTGACGCGGCGAAGGAGTCCGGAATGGATTTGCCGTACTCATGCCGTGCCGCCTGATCTTGCTCGAGCTGCGCCGGGAAAATAGTCTCTCTGGCTCCGTTGACCAGTCGGACCAGAGCTTCCTAGACGATGATCTGCTCAAGTGCTCAGCGAGTTCTCACATGCATGCATCGCTCGTCCAACTTCTGATGTCGTTATTGAAAGACATAAAGAAGACGCCATGATTTAAATACTTGAGATCTTACTATACATCATCCACATTATTCTCAAATTTGATGATTCCATAAATGATAAAACTGATTATGATGAATAATAAGCTTAAAAGCTATGGATCTCAAATATTTGATTTTTATTTTAACGTTTAGGTCTAATTTCCATAAATCATCGTTCTTCCCATCTTAAAATCTTTATATTATTTATGTGAATCAAAGCAACGAAGAGAAGAAGTTGCTGTGTGTGTACCCAAGTATCGAATTATTGAAGTTGACCGTACACAGCATATATAAGAAAAGATTTGCTGATAGTAAACAATCAAATCCACCATTACATTATTGCTTAAGATAAGTTTTTTTTTTCAACAAGGAAGAAGATGCATGCTAACTAAATTCATAAACCACAAACAATCAAACTTTGTTTTGAAGTTGCCTAATCAGAATCACTGTCGTTCGGTCCAAAAACGAACTCTACAACGGCGTATGCTCCGTTTATTAATCCATCAGTTATCATTGGCGGTGCCGGATGCCTGGTCTTCGTCGGACCAAACGACAGTCCGAAGTACGGCCGAGGTCTTGACTGATCTGGCTCATTGGACGACGCCACATTATCAGATTCTTGGGTGTTTGTCCGCGACGCAGGTCTTGAGGAGGTTTTCTTGGACGCCTTTCGATAACCTATAAACACGATGGATCATTATCAAAAGAAAAACAGAGCTATGCATATAGAGAGATTATGGATTACAGAACTCACGTCGTATGGCCTTATAACATCTCGGCAAAATAACGATACATACTGCCCCTACAATCAAACCTCGCCACGATAAACCAGACATCGTCTCGTCTTTGGTAGTTTCCGTTTCCCTATTTGTTTCCATTTTTTTTTAAACTGGTCTTATGGGATCCATAGAGACAAAGACTGATGATTTTATAAACACTGGGTATTACAAGTTGAACTTTTTTTTATATATTAGAAAAGAAAGAAAAAAGACTTGCATGTGACGAGTCTTACTTTAATATATTTCAATAAAGCCGTTGCCGTAATCCATGGTCTTGACTTAACAATATCATGACACATTTACAACCGCGTCTTTTCTTAATACCATAATTAATATCTAAGATCTAAGTGACCAAGTCCTTTCTTATGTTATATCTTTCCTTAGTTGACATACACCAAAATGACACCTTCGATAAGTACGCTTCAGTACCAACAAAGGAGACTCTTTAAACGTATTGGTTTTTATGGATTTCAAGTAGTTGTGAAAACGTAAACCAAGCTTCATCTCTTAAAAAAATGTAAAAGGAAGCTGAATGATTCCAACTTCAACTCTTAGAAGCATTGTATAGACAAAAGTCAAAGGACTCATCATGTCATTCTTTTATATTCTTTTGTTTCAGTGTTACAGTAGTTTATGTGTGTTTTATGGATTGACAAGTAGTTACAACGTAACCTTTTTTGAACAAAATTACAACGCAACCGAGCTTCAATAAGAACGAAGAAACAAGATCAAGTACTCCTAAACAACTCAAACAGTGTTTCTCCACCATTACCATTATGGTCTTCACTCCCACCTCTTCTCCTTACATTATCTTCTTCAGTTTCAATGTCACAGTCTCTATCTCATCGTTTAAAGGTTATATTTGTTGGAGGGAAGATCCCATATTGAAAATATATAAGGGACCTAAGTAATATATAAGGGATTTGGGCCACTACAGTCACAGCTAATTGGTTTTAAGTTGGAGTTCAGAAAATTTAGCAAGGTATTAGAGTGGGTCCACACTCTGACCCATTAAAAATATGAAAATATTAGAAGGGTATCATGGATTCTGTGAGGGAGCGTCCAACATTGAAAATATGTAGAGATATTATTCGAGAGTGGACGTGTACCCATCTTTGACCCTGGAGTTTAAGGTAACTTGATTAAGTGAAGTCATCGATTAGACCTCTTAGTGGACAGATGACTAGACATTTACATAATAGTCTCTGGCTCCGTTGACCAGTCACCAGACCAGAGCTTCTTAGACGATGACCAGCTGAGCGAAGGGTTTGTTCTCACGTGCATCGCTCGTCCAACTTCTAATGTCGTTATTGAAACCCATCAAGAAGACGCCATGCTTTAAAATAATCAAAAAGGGGCACAGTAGCTTTTAAGCTTATTCATATTTAGTTTTATGGATGATGCCATGTTGATGATCTATAAATTAATAAGATCAATGGATCACACATTTTAATTTTCTTTTAACAATCATCGAAGTCTAATTTCCATAACCATCTTTCTTTCAACATATTCCCTTCAATCTTTATATTATTTGAATCAAAGCAAATAAAAGAAAAAAGTTGCTGGGTAGTAACTAAATCAGTATCATAACAAAAGATTTTAATGATAGTAAATCAGTCTGATCTGCCATCACTTCATTGCTTAAAATAAGGGGGGAAAAGAGAAGAAGCATGCAAAGTAAATTAATAAACTAGAATCCTATCTAGGAGGGCGATTGACGAGGAGTATGGAGGGTCCTTGTGGTCTGAGGAGTTTCCTATCCTTGGTGGCTCAGTCGGTGTTGTCACTCATCCCAGTGCCGCGGGTTTGTTCCCTCGGTAGTGTGGCATCGCTTAGTTTTTGCAGGTCTTGGAGTGTTAGCTGAAGCTTCTTGTAGCCAACTTTCCGTACCCGTCTTCTTGCATCCGTCCATGATGAGAGGTCCTCACAGATCGCTTAGTCATGGGTGTCTTACGGCGCTAGAGGAGGTTGTATAGGCGGGTGGAGCGATTTTCAAAAGGTTATGTTTTTACCCCTTCTCCTTTACTGCTTGCGTGCAAATTGGAAGTGAAGATTACAGTCCGTAACTTACCGGGAGCTAGCTACTCCGGAAACGACGTGAATATTCCCGGCATCCATGGCAACAAGGAGAACCTCACCTAATCACGAGCCATCGTTGAAGGCTGAGAACGGCACCCGGATTTCCTAATGATTCTAAAACGAGCTACCGGAATGTGCCGGGTTTAGTGGGTGGGCGAAGGTAGCTATGTTTTTTCAGCTTTGATTTGGGGAATTTTTGTCGGGCTTGTAATCGGACCTTATTACCCGTTTATCGGGCTGATTAATATATATATATTTCAATTAAAAAAAAAAAAAAAAAAAAAAAAAAAAAAAAAAAAAAACTAGAATCCTACAATTGTTTTAAAAATCCCTAATCGGAATCACTGTCGTTCTGTCCTCCCATAACGAACTCTTCCACGGCGTATGCTTGGTCTATTAATCCATCACTCATCTTTGGCGGACGCGAAGCGGAAGCCCTCTCCTCAGGATATTTTATACTAGCTTTGTTCGCACGATGTCCACTTTTCTTCACAGGTCTTAAAGAGGTTTTCTCGGACGCCTTTAGAGCGCCTATAAATACAGATCATATCAAAAGCATGCAGAGAAAACCTTTTACACCAAAACTAATTGGTCGAATCGAGCAGAGAGATCAGTGTTGGGTTAAAGAACTCACGTCGTATGGCCTTATAACATCTTGAGGAGACTGCGAAAACAAGGATTAATACTGCTCCTACGATTAAACCTCGCAACACTAAAACAGGCATCGTCTCGTCTTTGGAATTTTCCATATCTCTGATTCTTTTCTTTTACTTTTAGACTTGAACTTATGGGATCTAATAGACACAAAGGCAGTGATGATTTTATAGACAGTGGGTATTGCAACTTGAGTTTTTCTATACTAGAAATGAAAAAGAAAGAAACAAAGACTTGTGACGAGTCTTATTTTAATATATATCAATAAAGCCGTTGCCGTAACCTATGGTCTAAAAGTGACCAAGTCTTTCTAATGTCAGCACCAAAATTATGACACCTTCGATAAGTACGTTTCAGTACCAACAAAAGAGACTCTTTATACGTATTGGTTTTTATGGATTTTCTTGTTCTCAAAGTTGTATTAGGATCGCAATCGCAAACTCTCAATAAGAACTCTTCTTATTAATCACTTTATGGAAACTAACTCAAAAACACAAACTTCACAAACTCAATAATCTCTCTCGTTTTATGACCACCTCATGGTCTCTTATATATATAACTTTTTTTATCCTAATCCTAACTTATATTAGATAACTTCAATCTTAAGATAACCCTTATCTTCTTTATTCTTCAAGCTCTTCTAGGATTAGGATAGCTTTTGTCTTAAGCTAGTTCAAGCTTATCTTCAACATTCTTTCCCTTAAGCTTGAACTCAACTTTCTTCAACTCTTGCATCCCGATCAGGCTTCGCATTTCAATGAATCGTATCCTTCCCAACGCCTTGGTGAGTATATCTGCCTTCTTTTCTATCCCTGGAACATGCTCAACTTCGACTATCCCTTTCTCAACACATTCTCGTATGAAATGAAACCTTGTGTGAATATGCTTGCTTCTACCGTGAAAGACCGGATTCTTTGTTAACTGAATAGCTGACTGGTTGTCGATCTTAATGATCACCTTCTTACACTCACGCCCCAACACTTCACCGAGTAAGTCTTGAAGCCATATTTCTTGACGAGCAGCTTCGGTTCCGGCCATAAACTCGGCCTCGCAAGAGGACAGTGCGACTGTCTCTTGTTTACTTGAAAACCACGTGATGGGAGTTTCTCCAAGGTAAAAGATGTGTCCAGTCGTGCTTCTTCCATCATCGGGGTCTACGTTATGACTACTATCACTATAGCCAATGAGTCTTGGAATGCTTTCTCTTGAGCGCTTGAAAGATAAATCAAAACCTGCTGAACCCTTGAGATATCGTAGAACCTGTTTCAACGCACTTCCATGAGATTCTTTTGGACATTGCATATACCTGCTAAACACTCCAACACAATATGATAAGTCTGGCCTTGTGTGAAGAAGGTAACGCAAACATCCTATGTTTCTTCTATATTTGATACCATCGATATCTCTTTCTTTCTCGGCTAAGCTTAGCTTTAGACCTGCGTCCATCGGTATTTGTACTGGATTACAGCTCTTCATCCCCGCATCTTCTAAAATCCTCAACGCATAACGATCTTGACACAATGTGATTCCTTCTCCATGTTGATTCACCTGAATTCCTAGGTAGTACGTAAGTAAACCAAGGTCGCTCATGTCAAACTGCGACGACATCTCCTTTTTGAATTCTTCTATCATCTTCTTGTTAGTTCCAGTGACAAATAGATCATGGACGTAGACTGCGACTATTAGGAGAGAGTCTCTAACTGTTTTTCGATAGACTGATGGTTCTTTTGCACATTTTTCGAACTTGAGCTGAACAAGGATGCTGTTGAGTTTGTGGTTCCAGGCCCTCGGAGCCTGTCTTAGACCGTATAATGCTTTGTTAAGTCTGTATACCTTAGCCTCGCTTCCCGTGACTTTAAAACCCTCTGGCTGCTCAACATAGACCGTCTCTCTTAGTTCTCCATGCAAGAAAGCTGTCTTAACGTCAAGATGGTGCACTTCCCAGCCGTTTGTTGCTGCAAGACCGACCAGGAGTCGTATGGTTTCAATTCTCGCAACCGGTGCGAAGACCTCTTCATAGTCTACTCCGTACTCCTGTACGTATCCTTTTGCAACTAACCGCGCCTTGTACTTTTTGATGCTTCCATCGGTATTACATTTAAGTTTGAATATCCACTTCAAACCAATTGCTTTGGCTCCTTGAGGAAGATCAACCAAGTCCCACGTTCCATTCTTGACAATTGAGTGTATCTCATCCTCACAGGCTTGTATCCATTCCTTCAATTCTTTCGCCTCTGCATAGTTTCTCGGCTCATTGTTTAATTCCAACAACAACAGCTCCCATTCTTCCTCTACAAACAGGATATAGTCTTCCAGGTACTTAGGCCTTACGCTTTGTCTTTCACTTCTTCGTAGCTGAGGCTGTTCTTCTTCATCCTCTGGCTCTGTTTCTGTTTCATCACTTCTCACAAGAGGAGTTTCTACTCTCCCTTCGTTGTTATTTTCGATCATCATTGGTCTCTTAGACTCCGTTTGTATACCATGATTTCCAAAACCACCGAGTGTGACCGAGAATGACTTATCTTGCTCTGTTTCCTTTTGTCCCCAGCTCCAGCCGTTTGCCTCATCGAATACTACATCACGGCTCACCACTATCTTACGTGTGTGCGGATCATAAAGTCGGTAAGATTTTGATCCTGGTTCAGTCCCTAGATGAACCAACTTTCTTGACCTGTCATCAAGCTTCTTCAGATGTGGTTTCTCTGTTTTCGCATACCCTATGCAACCGAAGATACGTAGGTGATCAATCTTTGGTTTCTTTCCTCTGTAAGCTTCGTAAGGTGTCTGATCTTGAAGTGCTCTCGTTGCAATGCGGTTTATCAGATAAGTTACGTGTCGTGTTGCCTCGCCCCATAGGTAGTTCGGCATGTTCATGTGTTTAAGCATGCTTCTAGCCATCTCTAGTAGTGTCCGGTTACGTCCTCCACAACACTGTTCTGCTGTGGCGTGTATGGAGCTGTAAGATGTCGTATGATCCCGGTTTGTTCACAAAACGAATTGAATTCTGCAGACACAAATTCACCCCCTCTATCTGTTCTGAAAGTTTGAATCTTCTTCTTTGTCTGTTGCTCTACTACACTCTTGAAATGCTTAAACTTTTCGAAAGCCTCATTTTTTGTGCTTAGAAGCACAGTCCACATATATCTTGTATGATCATCAATGAGGACAAGTATGTATCTTTTCCCTGCTGGCGTACTTGGCGTGATCGGACCACATAAATCTCCATGAACCAGTTGAAGAGCTTTGGATGCTCGATAGGAAGTGGCCTGTGGAAACACTTGTCGTGCTTGTTTCCCAAGTAGACACGAGTCGCATATCTTTTTCTCTATATCGATGTCAGGAACTCCTCGTACTAGCTCTTTACGTATCATTAGCTTCATCGTGTTTGTGTTTACATGACCCAACCTCGAATGCCATTTGTGTGACTCACTCATTGAACTCAGTTGGAGACACTTGATCATGCATTGTAAGAATGTCACCTTTGAGTCGTATGTCACACCCTGCTTCTGTTGCTTGCCCCAAGCTGATGATATTACTCCTCAGGTCTGGAATGTAATACACATATGTCATCCTTCTCGACTCGCCTTTCAGATCAATAAAAGCTATTGTACCCTTTCCTTTGATATCTACTCGTGAGTCGTCTCCGAATCTAACCTTTCCAGTGATCGTATTGTCTATCTGAGAGAAGTACCTTCTGTCTCCAGTCATATGGTTAGACGCCCCGTTGTCAAGATACCATGTATTGTCGTCACTTGTGTTTGTCTCATACTTCTCTGGTAGAACATTCTTTTCGTTTAAGTAGACGATGTCATGCATCATCAGTTCGTCAGCTTCTTGTGTTTCACTGTTGTCCTCTTGTGCTTCTTGAACTTTAAGCTTAAGTTCTGGACATTGTGCAACAAAGTGGCCTACTTTATCACATCTAAAGCATGTGATTTTAGAAGCATCTCGAGTATCTTGTCCTCCATAGTATCTTCCTCTGCCTCTTCCTCTACCGTAGTACCGTCCACCTCCACGGCCTCTGTTTCTCCAATCTCCATTATAACCTTGGTTCTGTTGTCCATAGCTTTTAGCTGACTGACTAGGCTGGCCTTCTGTATTCGCGTACATCAACTTAGTTTGTTCTTCTGTAGTTTCTTCATCATCTGCAACTCGTTCTTCAAATGCTTTAAGGCGGCCAACAATATCTTCAAAGGTTGTCGTATTTAGATCTAGTACTTGTTCCAGAGAGGCGACTATGCTGATATATTTCTTTCGAGGCAAACTTGACAAAAACTTCTTGACAAGCTTTGGTTCGTCGATGTTGGATCCTAGAGCTGCTGACTTTGATGAGATTTCGGATAGTTTCCCACTAAAGTCATCGATGCTCTCATTTCTTTCATCTTAAGACGGTCGAAGTCTGCCATTAACGTTTGTAATCTTGCTTCTCTGACTCTTTCTGCACCCACATGTCTGGTTTTAATGGCTTCCCACATTTTTTTTGCTGTATCTAGATCTCCATATTGTAGAACCAGGTTCTCCGGTATGGATTGAAACAGTAGGGCCATGGCTACATCATTCTTCTCAGTATCAGCTGTCTCTTCCTCAATGACCTCCCAAACCTTATGAGCTCGCAGTGCAAACTTCATTCTGATGGACCACACCGTATAGTTTGTTGCAGTAAGCATGGGACATTGGAAGGTCGAGGAACCTCCTCTCTCCTTGGGTCGATCCGTAGCTGCTATAATATCACTCATGATGTTTGTATTTTAACCGTGCTCTGATACCAAATCTTGTTCTCAAAGTTGTATTAGGATCGCAATCTCAAACTCTCGATAAGAACTCTTCTTATTAATCACTTTGTGGAAACTAACTCAAAAACACAAACTTCACAAACTCAATAATCTCTCTCGTTTTATGACCACCTCATGGTCTCTTATATATATAACTTTATTTATCATAATCCTAACTTATATTAAATAACTTCAATCTTAAGATAACCCTTATCTTCTTTATTCTTCAAGCTCTTCTAGGATTAGGATAGCTTTTGTCTCAAGCTAGTTCAAGCTTATCTTCAACATATTTCAAGTAGTTGGGACAACTTAAACTAAGCTTCATAAGAAGAAGAAAAAAACAAGATTAAGTGCGTAAAGTGATTCCCAAGGGAACTTAAGAATTGTAAAAAGAAGCTGAATGATTCCAACTTAAACGCTTAGAAGCACTGTATAAACAAACGTCAAAGGACTCCTCATGTCATTCTTTTATGTACTCTTGTTTCAGTGATACAGTACTTAATGTGTGTTTTATGGATGTCAAGTATTTATAGTTCAATAACTGTTATTCTTTCATGAATCTTCAGCCCATATTGTTAGCTTTCTCAACAGGGAAGGGACTAGTGCTCCTTTTGAGTCATAGTTTCTACTGAGGGCAATGCGATAGAAACGGAGAACATCTCGTAAGTACAGGATTACAACTTCTTTTTCCTAGACAACTCCAAAAAGATGTTAAAAAATGCGACCACAGTGGGAGTCGAACCCACGACCTTTATGTACTCTTGTTTCAGTGATACAGTACTTAATGTGTGTTTTATGGATGTCAAGTATTTATAGTTCAATAACTGTTATTCTTTCATGAATCTTCAGCCCATATTGTTAGCTTTCTCAACAGGGAAGGGACTAGTGCTCCTTTTGAGTCATAGTTTCTACTGAGGGCAATGCGATAGAAACGGAGAACATCTCGTAAGTACAGGATTACAACTTCTTTTTCCTAGACAACTCCAAAAAGATGTTAAAAAATGCGACCACAGTGGGAGTCGAACCCACGACCTTCTGATCCGAAGTCAGACGCGCTAATCCACTGCGCTATGCGGTCCTTGTATATTACATTGAATTATGTAATATATAGTTCTACTAGTTTTGTAACCAATCGAGCTATACCATTACCAGTAGCCAACTAGCCGCAAGAAATGCCAATCAATCAAATCCTTAGGCTTCATAAGAATGACAAACTAGTTTTTGTAACCAATCGAACAATAGTATCATTCACAGTAAGAATCATATTAAAACAGCTCCCTCTAAGAAAAACATAATAATATGTAAGAAATAAGCCTAAAGTGTAAACAAAACACAACTTCGAAGCCTCAACTCGTGAATCTTATATACAAAGAAAAAGAACAAAGACAAGAAGTGAATAGCTTGAAACCCATTTATTATTATCAACCTTTAAGCCCAAGAACAATCTTTCAAGACCTCATAGGCAATTGATCGTTGTTCTTCGCTCAACTTCTTCGGAAAATTCACTAGAAACGTGATCCTCAAGTCTCCTCGTTTACCTTCTTCTTTAGCATTAGGCAAACCTTGACCTTTAATAGCCTTCTCAAACCCATGAAAGATCACTTCCCCTACGGATACCGACATTGACTCACCACTCAGTAACGGCACCGAGAGTTTACATCCCGTCAAGGCCTTTACAAGTGGAATCTCGACCGCAATCTCTAAGTCATCACCGCGTCTTTTGAACAAAGGATGTCTCTTTTCTTCGACCACGAACGTGATGTCTTCCGGAAGGTAGCCTGGTTTCTCGTTCCCTACTCCTTCGAATGTGATCTTTGTCCCTTTCTTCCATCCTGGTTTGATGTTCACTTTCAACGTCTCTTCTTGTTTCCTAATCAACCTGTTCATTACAGAACATAATGAATGGACCAAAAAAGCAGATAAACACAAAAAGATATAAACATTTTTAAAAATAATTTAATCTTTTTTTTTTAAATATAGTTTAGGGGTCTAAGTTTATGTAAAAAAACTTCCAAAGATTTTGAAGGTGAAAACTAGTGTTTCATTGGGCTGTTCTTGGACCAGACCAACCATGCAACCACCAGACGGAACCAAAGTCAAAGAAAATGAGTTCAGAGACAAACCCTTCATCGGTAATGATGTCTCTAGTGATCTTGATGTTCTTGACTCCTCCATGGCAGAGCTCTTCCAACGTACACTCGAGCTTCTTCTCCACAGCCGGCGGCTTTTTCGGCTGCGTCGACTGCGAGAAAACTATCGGCGTCGTGCTCCTCCGGCTTACGCTCCTCCCGACTGACCCACCCGTATCCCTCTTCGACTGTTGCCTCGTGCTCGTGCTCTTCGAAAACGGCACAGACGTCGACGTCGCCGTCGCCGAGCCTCTACCGTCTTTATCTCTCTTGCTACGGCTCTTCGAGATAGTTTTCGGAGAAGACGGGGTAGAGGTCGGAGGAGACGTAAGGCCCTGCGCGGAGCCGAACAGATCGCCCAGGGTCTGGTCTTTCCCTCTCGGGCTCGTGAAAGGCGACGTCATCGGGCTCGCGTTGTTGGAGACGGGGCGAGATTTGAGACCGTGGGTTCTCCCTCCGCCGTGGCTGCTTCCGCCGTCGTCTCTGCGGCTGGTGGTTCTCGAGAAAGTGGAGCGGCGGTTGGAAGAGGCGGAGGAGAGGTAGGTCGGTCGAGCTTGAGGGGTGTGGCTGCGGCGGCTGCTGGATTTCGAGAGGAGAGAAGAACGGCGTTTGAAGACGGAGCTGTCGTCCATGCTCTGTAACCGGAGACCTCTCCGAGCGGCGATGAGATCATCCTCCTCCGCGAATTTCTCCTCCAGATATTTCTGGTGGATCGCCTGAAAAATATCAAATTTCAAATTTCATTACATTCTCAAAGTTTAAATTTTTATCCATAATAATGATGACAAAAATCAGTTTTTTTTTTTTGTGAAATGATTCATATGAAAAACAAATATTTGGAAAATTGTTTCGACGATTGATCAATGTTAATGATTTTTCAAGAAAAAAAAACATTTGATCTGAGAAAACGAATACGAATCATGATTTGTTGAGAGAGAGAGAGGGGAGAGGACGTACGGAATCGGTGTCGGAGTGGGAGTCGGTTTTGCGATGAGAAGAGAGAGGATGCAATTTGGTGACGATGGATTTGTATGCTTTGCAGGCTGTCTTTGATATTCCGAAGAAATCTGTCGCCGGCGATCGTGGAGTCGTCATTGCATTCAGAAGAAGAAGAAGTTGAAGTTGATCGGGATAATGGCGGAAAGAGAAAAAACAGAAGAGAGAGAGAGAGAGAGAGAGAGAGAGAGATTAGGAGAAACTTGTCGTGCGTAAGGAAATAATTACCAGACAGACACGAAGAGCCGAGATGTTTGGCCTCCCGCTTTTATTAGGATTCTTTTTCTCATTTTTAAAAATGAAAACATAACTAAAAATGCCGTAACCATTTAATTTAATTAAAATATTTGGGAACTAACTTATTAAAATTGATATCTTTAGTTGACTTTGTTTTTCATTCTCATATGACTTATCTCATTTTGTTTTATTAATCTTTTCGGCGGTGTTAAATGCAAATATTTTAATTAATCTGTTCAACGGAGTAATTTAATAATTTTTTTTGTTCTTTCTATTTCTTCAAATTTTCAGGTGATAGCTCGGTAAGTAGGCCTTGACATTTTAACCTACATCCGAAAATCCGAACCGAAACCGATCCAAAAATATCCAATCCGAAACTGAACCGAAAATTTACAAGTACATGTTAGATCCAAAATTCTTCCATCCGAATAGATCCGGATCCGAAAAGAACCGACCCAAATAGACCCGGACCCGAAAAGAACCGAACCCAAATAGACCCGACCCGATAAGAACCGATTCAACCCGACTTAAAAACTTTAAAATATCTTTTTATTAACAATCTTTGTTATTATTTTTGTAACATTTTTAAGTAACATGAAGTTTTAAATGTAAAGTATAGAATTAAAAATGTTTTATTTTAATTATTAATAGTTTATTTTAAGTTATTTTGTAAAATTTTAGATATATATGACAAATTTTGACTAAATTCGATGGAGTTTGAGTATTTTATTTCATTTTTATATCCTAAATACCTGAACCCGATCCGGACCCGATCCGAATCCGAAAATTATGCGTATTTTAGTTATAGACCCGAACCGATCCGGACCCGACAAGACCCGACCCGAAACCGACCCAAAAAATTATAGATATATGGGTCTAAATTTCCAAGACTCGAAAAACCCGGACTCGACAAGACCCGACCCGAACCCGACCCGAAGATCCGGATGCCCAGGCCTATCGGTAAGTATCCTTTGCCTGAAAATTTTAGTGTGAGACAGAACCGTTAACAATGGTTGATCATCTCTATATGTTTGTTCATTAAGAGTTGAAAATTTTGCAAAAGAAAACGGGTGACAAACAAAAGGACCACCAGGTGCTCTATTTCTTGGGATCGCTTTGCCTCTGTTCAACGATTTTGGGTTTCTAAAGCCCAAAAATAACAGTTTACAGCCCATCAAATCAAACCCAAAACCAACAATTCAACCAATTAAACATTCTAATGCCTGAAAACCGGAGGGTAAAACTGAACCATTTATTTGCAAAACACCTGAGAATTTTGGGTCACATTTTCGGATTATTAATTAAAAACATCAAAAATATTGGTTAATTTTGTAAAAGGCGAATATCAACATTTATTCCAATTTTAAAACAGTTTTTTATTTGTTTAGAAGGTTCATAAAAAAACAGCCACTGCCTTTGCTGCCGGCTCTCTCTTCTTCAGCTAGAAAGAGCTCTTCCTATTACTTTTCTTTTAATCCCGAAATTACCCTCCTCTTGATTTCTCACCTAAAATCTCCCCCAAATTCAACGACCCGGCGATGATGGAGCGAACGTACGGCCGCCGCAAGCCGAGCATGCCGCAACGAACCCTATCCGACTCTCTGAACGACACCGTTTCGCAGGCGGCGTATCTCTCCTCCTCTTCGTCGCCGGACGTCGAACCCCTCGATTACTCCCTCCTCCCTTTCTCCAGCCAAGATTCGTGGCATTCTTCTTCCATGTCTGATTCTCGAGAGGATTATCCACGGAGGGCGGCGAAAAGATCGAGGAACGGCGAGGGTTTCACCTCCACGTTGCTCGAGGCGCAGGAGTTCGGCGAGCTGATGGAGCACGAGGACGAGGTTAACTTTGCGCTTGATGGGTTGAGGAATGGACAGCAGGTTAGGATCCGAAGGGCTAGTTTGTCGTCTCTGCTGTCGATTTGTGCTTCTCAACACCAGCGCCGCTCGTTGAGGGCTCAAGGGTAACTCGCTAGCCCCCTTTCTAGGGTTTGATAATTTTCAATTTTTTTTTTTTACAAATTTTACGAATTTCCATGTGGGTTTTGTGTAAAGGATCTGTTTGAGTTCTGGGTTTTCGTAAATTTCTGATCTTTCTGGATTAGGGCACGATTTTATACAAATTGTTGCGATGCCAAGACTGGAAATTTTCTGTTTGTTTTCATCAACTGATTCATTTCTTGAGTGGACGAGATTACCCTAATTTTGTGGGAGCTTATTGTTTCAGGATCTCCCAAACCATAATTGATGCGATTCTGAGTCTTAGCCTTGATGACATGCCATGCAATCTTGCCGCAGCCACCCTTTTCTTTCTGCTAACTGCTGACGTAAGTGACTAGCAAATGCTGTTTGATCTTTGATACAGTTTAACCTCTCTTTTTTTTTTTAGTATAACTCGACCAAATTCATTTTCATGATTCCAGGGTCAAGACGAGCACTTTATGGAGTCACCCAAGTGCATCAAGTTTCTGATAAAGTTGTTGAAACCTGTGGTTGTTACTAGCACCCAGGGGAAGCCACGCAATATTGGATTTAAGCTCTTATCTTTGCGTAAGGATGTTGGTCCAGCACAGGATGCAGTGAAAACGAATGATCCAAGCTCCAGCGTTATACTTTCAAGTGTTCAGGAACTTCTAGTTAATTGCAAGGAGATGAGATCTAGTGATAGCTATAAAGCCGAAACAACGAGACCTGAGCTAAGTACAAAATGGGTGGCTTTGTTGACTATGGAGAGGGCGTGCTTATCCAAAATTTCGTTTGATGGTATTTGATTTTTGTTTTGCCTCTTCTGTTGGAAATAATGTCTAGCTAACTATTTCCGAGATCATCTTAGAATTGATAGACAATGTTCTCTCCAGTATACCATAGATTCTACTGTGGTAATTTTGTGATCCTTTGTGTAATAGTTTTTCATTTCCCCCACCCAGATACTTCTGGTTCTGTGAAAAAGACCGGAGGGAATTTCAAGGAGAAACTGCGAGAACTAGGAGGACTTGATACAGTCCTTGAGGTTGTTATGGACTGTCACACTGTTATGGAGGTATGATCATGCTTTTTTTTTCATCTGCACCAATAATAGGATATAAACGGTGGTCTCTAACTGCCTAGGACGTTGATAACTTGTATAAAACATCTTAGATTACTACCTTTGTAACCTGCACTAGTTGTCTTTGATTGCGGGAAGTTTGCAATTGCATATAGTTACATTCAGCGAGAGAATCTAATACAGATTCTATTTGCAGCGCTGGGTGGAATGCGACACACTGTCCTATCAGGAGAAGAAAGATAGCCTGCATAAGCAGACTTTAATGTTGCTTTTGAAATGTCTGAAAATCATGGAGAATGCTACGTTCCTCAGCACAGACAACCAGGTATTTTATGTATATTGGTTGCTAAATTCATTACAATATTCTGGTAATTGTGACGATAATCAGCTGTTATATTTGTTGCAACATATACAACTCAGTGCCTGAGATAATATTAACAGTAACGCTAATTTTGTTTTGTCAGAATCATTTGCTCGGGTTTAAGAAATGTTTGGGCTCTCATGAATCCCGAATGACTTTCACAGAGCTCACAATAAGTGTCATTAAGATGCTTTCAGGTTCGTAATTGATACCATTTCCGGTTTTGAATTGTTGCACATTATGACATCTTCCCGTTCTATCATCTCTTATCCTGATATTTGGTTGGACTGATGGCTAGGTCTTCACCTACGTGGAGGGGTTTCAAGTCCTCACAATCTAAATCCACACTTTTCAATTGCTGGTATCTTGGTAGCAGATGGCAGAGGTATTTTATTATTCTTAATCACAAATGAGTCGCTGTCTCCTCTAACTATGTCTCTCTAGCTCCCTTTTGGCTTTTATATATTTATATGTCAAGCCACTTCTATCGTTTGCAGTTAACAATGAGGTGGTGACAATAAGTTCAGATACATGCTCAACCGTTGGTTCTATCTCCACGAGGAATGGAAGTCTATCCCAGAGAAGTCAATCCATAATCGACTTAGATTCACCACCTACATCAACGTCATGTTATCAATCAAGTGTGTCAGGAAATGAGCCCACTAAGTCAACGACCAGAGTCGTTTCATCCATAGCTGGTTCATTTGCAGGCAGATTGGCGTCTTTGGGTAGTGGCATTGCCAGAAGTACTTCAAAGACTAGTCAAGTTGAGGAACCAAGTGGTAAAAGAAATGGAAAATGGTCATTCCTAGATGAAAACCAAGATCCTTTTGCGTTTGATTTGGAAGATTCTAAACCTTCCAAGTGGGCGTTAGTATCTGTAAAGCAAAAGAAACCTAGAGCTCAAAAGAAGAAAGGATGCTACAAGAAAAGTAAAGATGAACATTTGCATCAGCGGTTCCCGAGTCAAGAGGAATCATCAAACCATAGGTTAAATTCCCAGGAAGAATCAAGCGGCAGAGACTGCAGTCCATCGCTGCAAGTATCTTCATCTACAACAAATGACATCGATGAAGAATGTCTATGTCTTTTATCTGATTGCCTTCTAACAGCCGTTAAGGTAATGTTCTTACAGTTTTTTAACATTTGTTTGCTGGTCTATAGCCCAAATAGCAACAATTTAGTTCATGATCTTTTGATTTGCAGGTTTTGATGAACTTAACAAATGATAACGCTGTCGGTTGTCGGCAAGTTGGTGGGTGCAGAGGGCTGGAAAGCATGGCTGAATTAATTGCCAGACACTTTCCGTCTTTCACCAGATCTCCTCTTTTCAACGAGATGGAAAAGACAGGATCTTCCCAACAGAAGAAAGACAAACATCTTACAGATCAGGAGTTAGATTTTCTTGTTGCCATCTTGGGTTTGCTGGTAAATTTGGTTGAGAAAGACGGTGTGAATAGGTACTCAAAAAAAGTTCGCAATCAAAATTTAATACCATCGTGTGGTTGAGTCACAATACAAGTTGAACTAGTCATTACTCTTGGTCGTCTTTTCTCTAATCAGGTAACTTCTTCTTTTTTTTGGCAGATCACGACTTGCTTCAGCGAGTGTTCCTATTGCAAAGCCAGAAGGATTGCAAGATAGTGAACAGGAGATGATTCCTTTATTATGTTCAATCTTTCTCACCAATCAAGGATCTGCAGACACTAAAGAAGAAACAACTACTTTCACCTTAGTGAGTAGCAGCACCTAAATATTTTTTACTCGTACTTTGAAATCCCCACAAAAGGTTTTTAATTATATATCAAACCTGCGTTATTTTTGTTTTTGGTATTTAGGATGACGAAGAAGCTGTTTTAGAAGGTGAAAAGGAAGCGGAAAAGATGATAGTAGAGGCATACTCTGCTCTACTACTCGCCTTTCTTTCAACTGAAAGGTCTTTTTCGTTTTCAATCTTATAAATATGTTATAATATGTATGAACTTTCTCAAGAAATTAAGCATGTTATTGGATCCACTAGCAGTAGAAGTATACGCAACTCCATCAAAGACTATCTCCCAAAACGGAATCTCGCAATTCTAGTACCGGTCTTGGAGAGATTTGTGGTACGTGACTCTTTAACCCCTTATGGCTACTCGGTTCCAGGCTAGAGAAATCTCAAAGATCATTTACTGTAACTGTGTTTTCTCTTTTGTTCAGGCATTTCACACGACTCTAAACATGATCCCTCCGGAGACACATAAAGCAGTGATGGAAGTAATTGAATCCTGCAAACTACCGTAAAAACGGATCAAAAAGGGCAAATCAATTCTTCTTTCTCATTTTTCTCTGTACAGCTTCTTCTGGAAGAAAAAAAAAACTTGGAATGCTTTGTGGGTGATCACTGACTCTGGTGATCATAGACTATAGTTCATAGTGGTTCATGTATGATATAAGGCTATACAAGTAGTACGTTCAAAACTTTCTTTTAGAGTTTGTTTTGTTTGTCTGTCACGGCTTAGGGTTGTTCTAGCTGTCTTTTACTTGTAAACTCCAATTCTTTTGTAGTTTTCTTGATACACTTGATCATCATATATACAAGTTTGCTTAACGACTTATTATCTAATTTTGTTATATATTACGTCCTTATGTGATTATATAAACATCTACTATCTGGTGTATATTTTAACGAGGATGAGAGTTTTGAATTGAAACTGATGTGAAGCTGTAAAAAAGTGGCAAAAACAACTTATACATGAATGGCTGATCAGCTAATTCTGGATTCTTCGAATTATCTTTAACTGAAGGTTGAAGTTGTAAAGCTTAATATATAAGTCTACTTTCTTGTTTATAGGCTGAAACATATTCAGATTACAACAGCTTCTTGTTGATTAGATTACAACATTTATGTTAGAATATTAGAGATCCAAACCATTTGAGTGTTTTCTAAATAGACCGAAATATTTGTCTGACATTTTCAGATGCAACAAAAATCTAAGTAAGAGGCAGGGTGAGGTCATGAGGAATCAGTGGTTGTTGTTGAGGATCAGTTCGATCTCATTACCCAACTCCCTGGTAATCTTATCAGCTCGGTCGTCTTGTCCACCAGCAAATGTGTAAACTCCGAACGCAAACTGAAATGCCCTCCACAGCGTTTTTGCCCATCCTACAGTCTTGTTCTTGATTCTGCACTGCTTTGTCCCACGTGATTCAGCCGCACTCTTTGCTTCTCTTTTCTCCTGTGAGTTTTTGAACCAAAGAGATTCCATTTATTTAACAGTGTTTGATCAGAGTATCTTGTAAGTTAGAAGGTTTTCATCTTACCTTTAATGCAAGTTCCATGCAGCCTGATGAGATGTCAACCATTAATTCCTTGATCTGGATAAGTAAACCGAAGTCGAAATGAATGTTATGTTTCTTGAACTTCTTTTCCTCTTCTACTTTGGTCTGCTCTAGAGTGTCAATCTCTTTTCTGATCTGTTTTCAATATTACTATTCAGATCAATTCAAGCAAAGAAACTATAGTAAAAGCAGTGATCCATATGACTTACCTTTGCAAAGTAACGTTCAGTCTTATCGAAAAGTTGTTCAGCAGGAGACTCAATCTTCCAGTTCTTGAGCACATTGATCATACCTTGCAGCTTCGAGTACAATGCAGCAGCCATTCTTATCGCTTCGAGTTTAGTCTCCGGGAAATCTTCACATCTCGCTAGAACCTAATCAAAAGTTCTAACATTTGTGATGAAGAAAGTTTTGTGAAATTTCATGGATCACACTTGTTATTGTCACTGACCTTTGTTTCATCTGTTAATTTCTCAAGCACTGATTCGATATACAGGTGGAACTTCTGAAGCTCTGCCATGTCCTTACTCTGGAAGCTGGAAATCTCTGTTTTCAGCTCGTTGATAGCTTTCATATACATTTCCACGTCCGCTTCTATTTGCTGAAAATAAGCTGACCTGTGTTGTATTAGTTATCATACATAAAAGCCAAGTATTAGTGTTTTTGACCCTTTTAGTTGTTGTTGTGTGATAAACTGTGTAAATGTGATTTTTTACTTCTTTGTTATCTCAGCAAGAGCTTCAGCCATTCCTTGCTTTCCACCTGATGGAGTGCTTCCAATCCCAACTTTGCTTCCTCCTGCGCCATGGGATCTTGTTTTTGCATCCTTACCTTCGATTTTCCCCCTCAGGAATCTGAAGAGTTCCCCTACTTGTCTTGATCTCTTTAGTTTGCTAGTTGCTTTCTTGGCTCCCAAGCGAAGTGGTGGTGGTGGTGGAGCCCCTGGTCCTTTTCCTGAAGCCATTGAAAGTGGTGGTGGTGGTGGTGCACCTGGTCCTTTTCCTGGAGCCATTGGAAGTGGTGGTGGTGGTGGTGGTGCACCTGGTCCCTTTCCTGGAACCACTGGAAGTGGTGGTGGAGGCAGTAGTGCTGCAGCCCCTGGAGGTGGAGACAGTAGTGCTGCAGCCCCTGGAGGTGGAGGCAGTGGTGCTGCCGCCCCTTGAGGTGCAGGAGACGGCGCAGCTGGTCCATTTGCAGCATCCATTGGAAGTGGCTGTGGCGGCGGTAATGCATCATTCCCTGAATAAAGAGGAGTCGGAGCCAAAGATTCAGGCATTAGTTCAGGCTTCTCTGAACCCTTTGAACAGCTTTTATCATCAGTCTGACTATTAACACTATCTTTTTCCTCAAGGATTGCTTCTTTTGCTTTCCCCATCATCTCTGTTACACTCTTCTGCTTCTCCTCAACACTATTATCATTATCATTATCACCATTATTGCTCTGAGCTTCTTTCTGGCACATACTCTTTTGGATATTGAGTCGCTTCACATCGATTGGACTCAGTTTTACAAGCGCTTGCATTCTCACGTTTCCTGGAATGTTTGAAACAGAAATTGCAACGTCTCCAGCTTTACTCGGCGTGATCGGTTGCTTCCCGACTGATTTTGATGGTGTTATACTCTGCGGAGTGGTAACGTTTTTCTTCTCTTCATCACTGTTGATCTCAGTCATATTCAGCCTCTCTTTCATACACTTATTCAACCCGTCTAATGCAGCTATCACCTTTTCCACTGCATTAAATAGAGCTTGTGTTACAACAACATTGAAAATGGTGCAAAGTTTTGATGACAAAGAATCATAAGACTTTTGGAATGCTTACCAATTCGATCAGATAGATTCTTCTTAAGGCTATTACTGTTCCTATACTTGGATTTGATGATCCATTCATGGTCATCAATCCATGAATCTCCAATTGATTTCAAAGCGTTGTAAAATTGCTCAAGCAACTGTTGCAAGAACAGTTTTGATTAGAAAAAGAAAAAACAAAAAACAATCACAGTTTGGTTAGAGCTTAACTTGATGTAGTTATGAGATGAGAACCTTATCCGTATCTGCAGCATGTTTTATATCCAACAGACGCGAGCTATCGACGATGTCAGGACATAGCTCATGGAGATCTTTCATCGTACGCGTCACCAGCTAACAATAGCCACCCCCAACAAAAACACACACAAAAAAAAAAAGATCAATTATATATAACGTATGAAACAAAACAAGTGGTGTAATCGTTACTTCGATTTGTAGCTAGTGACAAGCTTCTTCACATTCTTTTACGCTAGTATCATCTTCTTTTTTTTTGTTGATCAAAAACTCACATATATATATATGGAGTCTATGTAAGAATAAATAATTAGTGTTAGGGATTAATTTGTAAATATCTAGATAAGTTATGTATTCTTATACCTTTCGATTATATATTTCTTATAATCAAAGCTAATCATATATGTATATCATATTCGATATGATATCACTAGGGTAGCTTCATAGTTGTGTAATTATGGTAGGGTGTTCAATTCAGATTTCAGTTTTATGGTTCCGGTTCGGGTTTTCAATTTTTCGGTATTTCGATTTATAAAGTTATTTACCATATTTATTTTGGTTTAAGTCGGTTTATATATTATCAGTTTTCAGTTTATTCAGTTTCATATCAGAAAAACCATAATTATATTTATGTTTTATAATATTTTGTGAATTTTCGTTTATACAATTAGAAATCGGATTTATTTAAACATAATGATATTTTCAGTACTTTAACTTTAAAACAGAATGTTTTCTGTTTTAATTAAATATTAAAAATAAAAGTTAATAATTATAATAATTTTTATAAAACAAACGCAAAAAATTAGAAATATCATAATATTATTAAAAATTAATTTAATTTGATGAAAATGAGAAAAATAAAATAATTTTTAACTGAAAGCAAAATACCAAAATTACAAAATTCGATATTTTAAATATGAAGATAATATCAATAAAATAAATTATGTATATATTATTAATTATATATAATTTACATATAACTATGCTATTATATTATATCATCGGTTTATTTGGTTTATTCTGTTTGATCGGTTTATATACCAATCCATATTTATTTACTGCGGTTTTTTTAAAATAACGTTCATTCGGTTTATTCGGTATCACCAAATTCAAATCACATTCTTCACTTCGGTTCGTTTCAGTTTTAATTGTTTTTGTTTTACCCAACTGAAATTCATTATCAATATATATGGTTTGGGAGGAAGAATCATTAGAGCAAAAGAATGCACACAAACGATGTAAGAAGAAGATATGACTTACATATCAGTCTCTTGTAAACTATTATCCCTAAAAATTGTAAACTTACATTGGGTATGGAAAGATGACCGGTGAGAAGAGGAAGGTCGATGATGCCCCTAAATGAGATAATCTTCTTTCGAAGTTCGACCCTAAGAATGAAATTTCCTGGCCCTTTGCTCGTCTCGCTGCTCGAACTAGAGATCTTTGTTATTTCTTTATGAGCATCGTTTATATCTTTAGTCGACGAAGCAACACGTCTTGAAGTTGTTTGGCTCACGGATGGAGATTTAGAGGCCTTGATGGATGATGATGGAGAAACCAAAGAAGGTTTAACGTCTTCTTTGGTCTTACTACTTGTAACTGATGTCTGCCCTTTTACAGGCTGTAACGAAGTCTTTTGGCTCACTAGTGAAGATCTAGACGCTTTGGTCGATGATGATGGAGAAACCATAGAACGTTTTACATCTTGTTTGGTCATACTACTCCTAAGTGATGCTTGCCAGTTTACAGGCTGTAACAAAGTTTACAACAACAAAAAATAAAAAAAGTAATAGAGATGAAATTAAGTTTTGATACAAAAGATGAAAATAATTAATGAATTAGATAAACTGTTCTTACCTCAGCCTTACGCGTTCTCACACTCATCATTCATCAACGGTGAAAAAAGAGTGAAGTGTTAGATAAATTACAAAGCAAAACAGATTTTAGAAGATAAAACATGTGAAGCTAAGAGTGTTTACTGTTTATTTAACATTGCCGCTCCACCTCTTATGAAACTATAACACTTATCTAATTGGGACACGTGTCACCTCAGAACAGATTAACATAAAATTGTTTTATTCCTAAAATACCCTAAAGGCAGAGGAATTAATGAGTTTAATATAATAAGTAAAAAAGAGGAAATCTACTTCCTTTTTATTCCTGGTCAACAAAGAAATCTACTATAAAAGACAATTCAAAACCAAATTTCTTTATTACTCTTCTTGTTTGAAATGTAAATGATTTTTTAACTTTCAACTACCAAGAACTTTTTTTTTGTAAACTAAAAACCAAGAACTTTTAAAA
Source organism: Brassica juncea (assembly GCA_018703725.1). NCBI lineage: Eukaryota > Viridiplantae > Streptophyta > Magnoliopsida > Brassicales > Brassicaceae > Brassica > Brassica juncea. The sequence goes on from CM031938.1 coordinate 41,691,176, forward strand.
ACAATTTTACAACAGCAAGAGCCAACAATATACCGAGAAAAAGTTATTAACAAAAAAAAAAGTTTTAGCAAAAAAAAACAATAGAAGCAAAGGAGATGATAATACGAAGTACGCGACACAAAATGAACAACCATGTAGCAGAACAACAGAAACAAGCTGGAATTCTTCACGCTGTTTGAATGACATTATGCTCATTATATTTTGAGTTTTTCTAGGCTAAATATGCAATTAATTATTATTTTTACTTGAAATCAGTGTATTATTATAAAAAGGGAATGGAAGTGTAACGCTTTCTTTCTTTCAAAATGTAAAGACTAGAATTTAAGGCAATATGCTAATTATATTTAGATTTTTTCTATGCCAAAAATGACAATAATATTTTCTAACGTGAAGTCAAAGTTTTATAAGAAAGGAGTTAAAGTGTAACGATTTCTTTCTTTCACAACGTAAAAGTCTCAAGAATGTAAATATTAATCCAATGGTTAAAATAAATACAATGTGATTTTTCCTGCTAACTAGGAATATCATTTCAAAGCTCATTTTTATCATAGTCTGTGAACAGCCGGTAGTATTTCTTATTCAACACGTTATATTTGCCACCATAATCACAATCGCAGACAAACGATTCGAATCACTGTTTTAAAAAAAATTGGTCAATAGCACTAGGTGAATTGTTCTTTTCATTTATAAAATCATTTTCAACCTCACTCCATTTTTATCATAAAATAAAATTTAGATTCAAATTTGTCTTAACTCCATTTTACTTTTTACTCTATAATAAAAATAAAAATAGATTTACTCTATAAATAGAGTAGTACTTTTTTTTTACTGAAGAGTAATGCATTTTTTTTGTTTGTTATTCTATTTTTTACTCCAATGAAATTGGATTGAAGTAAAACTGAATTTCATTATGGAGTTATTCCATTTTAAAAGAAGAAATGGAGTTTTACATTGATTTAAAGTAGTTAAAAATAGAATAAAATTTGTAAATAATAATAACTTTGTTAATGTTGACCAAAAGTAAATGAAATATCGAGACTAAGGTGGAAACATTAATAAGAGATGGAATAGATTTAGATGCATGCATGTTCTATATTCTTATCCTAAAAAAGATAGATGCATCATGTATCACACATGTAAACCTGTGTATGTGTATGGCTTTGATTGAAAACCGTCTCTACGAAAATCTACAGTTACAAATGATTATGAAAAGCTGGTGTTCCACAAGATATTTAATAATGTTTTCAGATTTAATACATTTTAGGTGTTCAATTTTTGTTTAAAAGTTGAAAATTATTCTTTTTTGTGGACAACAAGTTGAAAATTATTCTAGAAGTTCAAATTTACTAGTGTAATTTTTCCCCTCTGTCGTTGTAATCTTAAGTGGCATATTTCAAACAATTATTTGAGTGATTAATAATATTGGAACAATGATACCATGAAATAACGGTTAAGCTGTACAGTGTACCCCCCCCCCCCCCCCCCCCCCCCCACACACACACACACACAAAATATGTTTTTTTATAAAATGAAAAAGTAATGACTTTACCCTATATACATTAATTCAATTTTAGAAATTTGACTTTTATATATTTTTATACTGTATTACACAATCTTTGAGCGTTGAGTTTTTTCCTTTGATCATTATGATCATCACAAAGAAAACAACACAGTTGCATACAATTTATCTCTTACAATACCATCCTTTTCCCCCTTATACCGTGTCTGACAAGTCAACGTAACATCAAAAATCTTACAAACTTTATGAAGACTTAAAGACGACTCCTTAGGTTTAAGTAAACCATCCTTTGAATAGTTAACTTGCTTCTCTACCGTGACGGCGGCGGAGGAATTCCGGTAAGAAAGGCCGAGAAAAAGGCAAGAGAGCTGCTTGGTTTGAAGGAAGGCACCGCATGTCCAGCTCCTCTGAACGTAGCAAACGTTAGACCTTCGTATTCTTGGAGCCATCCACTTACCTGTCGTAAGTACCATCATCAAGAAACTTAGCTATTGTAATTAAGCTCAAATTGTAAGAACAGCTTAATTAAATCCATGGATACCTGTTTCTCATGATACCAAGGCCTCCAAGCTGTCTTGATGGGTAATTCGAGTGCGCTTAAGCTATACCTAGTCGCGAGTACTGGAACCCTTCCGTCAGTGTCACCACTGTGCCATCCCAGAACCAAAACAACGGTTATATTGGGTTACTAGCGTAAAAAGCACTCGAATTTTATACTATATTTTTCGCTGATAGTTTTCTGAAGTTTGAATTTGTTGAAGTTAACTACTTTTTGTTTTTTTTTTTTTTTGTTAAGTATGTGAATTTCATTAGATGAGTAATGACACAGGGAGATTACAAGCTATTGATGAATCAAAACTGGTAATCTAAGATGCTAATTAAAGCAAACATGCTAGAGAGAGCCACAAAAAAGGTAAAAAGACTCTCTAAAACAACGAAAGGATTAGTCTTCATCCATAGGATAAGACTAAAGCTTGGCATTTTACATCTTCAAAACAGCTTACTTGTTTCAGGAGATCCCAACTTGAGCTTGGTGTCGGAACCTGCACCAAGAGAAGAGATCATTGGGGTTAACAACCGGAGAACGGTCCGAGGCGCCGCAGACCGTCCCGAAGGCGAATCCGACAGGAGGACAGGCGAAGCAGGGTTGACAAAGTCCTGGTCCGGCCACCACATCCTTTGAAGTCCACTCCAGACGTTGCTCTCCCCGGAAATGCGACGAACCAACTCCCTGAGAATCCATACCAACACAGAGAGGCCAGCAGATGAAGCATTGGTGAAGTACGAGCCGACGGAAGCGGAGAAATTTATGGCTCGACACCGGTCCCGTCGAACAAGCAGAGCACGAGAGACACCAGCGACTGAGTATCAAAACGGCAGGGAGCGATGATCGATTTCCTTCTGAAACAATGAGAACGGAGGAGGATAACTTCCATCAACAGGCGAGAACCGCTATCAAGACCCGTCGCGAGGCAGAGACAAGACAGAGTAACGGCAGAAACCCTAAGCTAGCTCGAGCCATCAGACAAGAGCCCAACAGAACCGCCATGGTAGCTGCTACAAAGACAGTAACAAAATAGAAGTCCCCGGCGAAACCCTCAAAATCACCTTGAAGATTGAGATCCGAAAATTCAATCGGGGAAGTTCTAATAAAGCGACAGGTGACGGAGACAGAGCGAGACAGGGGAGGCAGCAAGCTGGCCAGAGCCGCAGCAGCAGCGACGCACTGCATTCCGGCGAACCCTCCGAGGTGAACTTGACCCAAATCCACCCAAAAGTCTAACCCTAGATCTACCTTCGAAATGGCGCCTCCTGTTCAGATCCCAGAAGCCTCGACCTCGCCATCACTCCGGGGAAACTGGATACGCACCCAGAGACCGGTTTGGTTCGTCGAGATCCGGCCGCTATCCCGAAGAAGAACTAGAGATGATGAAGCAAGGAGGAAGAGGCAAAACGGATCTTAAAAGGATTGAGGAAGGACAAAGGGAGCGATTTAGGGGTGGCGACCGGCGATAACCAACCACCGCCGGCCACCAGAAGCAATATAAGAAGATCCGGCCGAGAAAAAGTAGTTTATGGGGAGAGAGACTCGAGAGGATTTTCTCTCACCTCTCTCTTCAATTTTTAGATGAGTCTAATTCTGTTTTACTACTTTTTGTTATGAAGTGTTATATCAATTCCTTTTTTTGAATCATTGAGACGATAACCATTGAATTAAAGTTATCATGGTCGTGAGCCCATTTTTACCTGTAAACCCATACTCTTAAACCCCCGGATATCAGTTTCTCGTATATAGGCAAAACCGAGGGCTTTGTATAAGTCCAGTTATGAAAGATCTCCATGCTGAAATCTCAGAATACCAAAGAATATTTAGACAAGTTCCATCACACGTTATACAAAAAAATAAAAAACATATAACACATGAAGGATGGAAAGAGTTGAGTACTTGCAAATCCTCCAGTCCTTGAGATTAACGCCATCACTCGCATGAAGAGACTTCTGAACATCTGCTCTGTTGTAGAATATTCTCGCGTAATCGTCTAAGCATGGGTCATATCCACCCAAGCGCCTTGGCGGCACCTAAGCCATGCAAACATTCTTTTGTTATAAAAAAGTTATAACGACACTTGTACTATAATAGCCTTTTAATAAATTTCAATAATAAAAATATAATTAGGTAGTATGTAGTATACTGTATACATACATACATACGTACGTACGTACCCTCTTGGAGCTGATGTTAGAACTTGTCTTGAACTGTGCAGAATCCAAGTAAGAGGATCGGGCAGAATCTCCTATACAAACCGATGTATAGAGGCTATAGATATCGATCTCGTCGTACTGCTTTTGAACTTCGTCTACGGCTTCAGAGCACTCGTCGTCGCTCCAAGTATTGTCGCTGCTGAAATTACAACTCCTGGTTATGATCCTATGCGTCTCATCAGATATAACCGCGTGGCTCCATGCGTAATCCACCCAACCTCTCCAATCTTCGGCATCTGATGTCTCAGGATTCCCAAGCTACACCGCGAAAACCAAAAAATTTAGAAAATTATATATTATATTGTTTATATTTAATGCGACGTAACTATATTTTTACTAAGGTTTAATGCAAATTTTAGAACCTCGCCTTGCATATCACTAGGAGATTCAAACGTACCAAAATACCCTTAAGGTTGATGTGAAGCGATGAACCATTTTTCTTGTTATTGTTATCGTACACGACCTCTGCTAGCTCTGGTACGTATTTTCCTGCAAGTATATAAATACGGTCAATAAAATAAAAACTAAAAACGAGTTACCTTAAGAAGATACTAACACTAAAATTAAGATGGTTTAATTTCGTTAGTTAACCTGCGTAGCTTTCGCCTGCGATGTAGAACGTATTTCCTTTGTGTTCAGGGAATTTCTCGAACCAGTTGCAAAGAAAATTGAATGCGTCTCTTGCTGATCGTAGAAAAAAAGAACAGAGAATGAAGGATATAAGTTTTATGAAAGAAAGAATGAAGCATATAGTTATGTCTATGGAGTACGTACGTACTATATATTGTATTCTTCGTTCTAAGGACAGATCTAGACAATAGATTATATATTTATTAAAATAATAATGGACCTGCCTGTAAAGTCATCGTCAAGTTTTTGATAATCGCTAGTTGTGTTTGAATACGAAAAGCCAACACCGACGGGAGATTCTAAAAACAGCATGTTGGCCTCTGCATCGGCAAATCAACCTTTTCATTATTTTATTCATTTTCATTTACATAAAAATATGAAAACTATACAAAAAAAAATAGATAACCTTTATTCCATGCGTATGGATTAAATTTAAGTCCATTTTCGTTGGCGTCCACGAGAAAGGGACCAATTTCTTGTGTTGCTCCATATCCCACAGAAGAACAACCTGGACCTATATACACAATATACAAATGATTAAAATCTAAGTGTGTTCTCCCGTTAGACAACATCAAAATATAGTTTAATAACAGGATAAAAATATATTTTATGTTGATTGGAACGGCCAAATGTAAATCATGAACTGTAAATTATGTAATTACTAAATATTCTGCGGAATTAATCGTGTTAATTATCAGTGTACTAGTTCACCGGATATCAATCAAGACTGATCTAAAAATATATGAGAATATAAAATAGTTTGGATATTAATTCTCAAAAGAAAAACAAAAGTTCGGATACATGCATGAATATTTTAAAATATAGGATTACCTCCATTAAGCCAAAGAACTAGAGGTTTCTCCTTGGGAAGATCCATGGCTTCAAAGAACCAATAAAACATAGCTCTTCCGTTGGATTCGTCCACAGGGACATAACCAGCGTAATGTCTGAAACTCACATCAGGCTGTCCAGGCAAATCTGTGACCAGATCTAGCTCGTTGGCCAACAAGCGTTTTTGTTTCGGGCTATCAAACCGGTGTTGTCTAGTACATATAACCACCGGGAGTAATATTAACAGAGTGGTATAACACAAAGAGATCAACCAAGTAGATGTGTTCTTGGTGTGATAATCCATTTGAAGTATAAGTTGTCAAGAAAATCAAGGAAGCGTAATAAGATGATAAGAAAGTTCTATGACTTAGATGTCTATTTATAAGCTAAGTTGAAGAGATTTTTGTTTATTTAATTTTTGGAATTTCTTTAATACATTATTAATTTTAAAATTAAGTGGATATGGAAGAATAGTCCTATGCGGCAATTGGTGGCTTTAATTTGTTCAGTCGGTCGAATAATTCCATCTTAAAAATAAGATTTATAGGGGACAAATTCGAGAGAATTCGTATACTTGACTTATATAGAGTGGATGAAGCACTCTCTCTTTGATGGGTTTGAACCACGTCATGACCATATTATAGTATATATCTTTTATAACCTAAGAATATAAGAGGATTAATCGACCCCACAAAAGCATAATAACTAGTGAGAAATATATAAACTGAGGAAATTGGGATGCTACCCTAAGCAAGACGATAATTACTATCTAAAAACGTATGATTCATAACTCACCAGTCAAATATAATATACAGATTTTGTAATACCAAACGGGCTAAGGAGTGCTATGCTTACCGGCGGATTCTTTCTCTAGGTTTAGACTAAGAATTGAATCATGCCATCGATAAATATTTTGTTTAAGCTATGTACTTCTAGTTGAGCTTGAATCTAGATTTTAGAGTTATAAAAGGTATGATGTATACTTAAGGATTTTGCATATTAAATTGAATTTTATGAGAATAGACCGTTCGATATCGATTACTTTATTCTAATAATTTCTGATCAAATTTTGTTCGAAGCTCAGTCATATTAGATCAAGTATTGTTAATTCAATCGGTTTAGTATTGCATAAGAATTTAGAAGTTACTTTGTAACCACAATAAATATTATCAACTGCAAACTTTTTTCAAAAGATTTTGAGCTAGTGAAATCTCAGTCGTTCTCGTACAACTAGTTATGCACATGGTGTCTTTAATAATGTATCGCCCACTAAAACCCAAGTCAATAAGTATGTACTTGTTGGCTGTGCAGCTGTACATGTAGCTTTGTAATAAGTCCTAATTTTACAAGATACTAACGAATTAACTTAACAAGCTTCGAGATTAATCTAAGATGTTTATAATGTATTTAAACGAGTATAGAATGTAACCAGCGCCTATTTTTGTTTTTCTTATAGTGGTATATTTGAATCTTTGTTGGGCAAAATCGAAATAGTTTGATTCTTGATTGAGTTAGCTTTACTGCATACTAATCATATGTCTTTAATATTTTATGTTGCATTACGATCTAAGAATATTGTGTAAGACAACTTTTGACGTGAACTGATACAACCTTGAATACATTTTAACAAGTTTACTAAATGCAGGCCGAAACAAACGTTACCAAGACCATCTCCAGTGATACACAATAATCTTCTCTATATTTCACTCTAAAATAGAATAACTCTATTATAGAATCGGATTTGCTTAAATGGTTTACTCGATAATAAAATAAAATATAGAGTAATGTTGTTTTTATTAATCTAAATATAGAATAAAAAATAACATTACTCTATATTTTATTTTATTATAGAGTAATTCTATTATAAAATGAACAATTGGAACAAATCCAACTCTGTAATAGAGTTACTCTATTTTAGAACTAAATATAGAAAAAATTATTGTGTATATTTGGAGATGTCCTAAGTAATATGTTTTGGGATAAAATTATGATTTATCAATGTAATAGATTGGTACTAAGTAATATGTTGCATCAATTTTGCATAGTATAATAATTAATTAGTTAAACGGAGCTATATGCATGAAACAATATACTATGTGAATAAGATTATAGTAAGATCAAGTTTTACGAACCAATATATAATTGTCAAGCTTATGAGACAATGAATAACTTCTCAACTATCGCTCACGTCATAGACTCCTAGGTTATATATATGATGCGGATATTCCCGAAAAAATATAAATTTCATAAAATAAGAGACATGTCACGTTGCAACATCTTTGAGCAAGAATTGACTGTTGAGAAAGGCAAATGGAGGTATATATTCCAAATCGATGGTGCCCTTTAATTTTTTTTCCCTTTAATTTACATATTATTATTAAAGATATTTTCTATATATTATAAAAAGCGTTAAATAAAAATCCACAAGAATCTCATCATTAGCAAAGTAGAAAAATGTAGTTTTGTGGCGAACCTTATGTGCCGTTGGGATCCTTGAGAATTCAATTTGATGTACTTATAGTTTTAGGAAAACTAAATAATTAAATGGTGAAGATCTAATCCATGCGTAATGTTATTTTTTTCTCTCTCGCACCACTAAAATAGTCCCACTAGAAGAACGGACTATGAACTCTCTCTGAGAATTAGCACACAGCCACTATATGCCACTACACATGGTGTTAGGGTTTACTCCTGTCAAAACTAGAATGGCTTTTTTTTAACTGGATCCATACACTTGACCGTTGTGCATACACTTTCCTCTTGCATAGTTCAAATTGACAGTTGGACGTCTCGGCGATAGTTTAAATACACATTTAGAAACTTAAAGAAAGAGGCAAAAAGCGTTTTTGTTGAATGGTTATGACATGGACAGATGGACTCCAACTTTCTCTGATGAGGAATGAGAGGGAAATCATGTCTGGATTATATATTACATTTCATACTGGAGAAACATTTTTCAGTTTGTTGGGAAGGTAATTACTGTGCATGTGAATATAAGTGTCAAATGTTTCAAAAAAAAGTGTCAATATAAGAATATGGTGCCAGAATTGCATATCAGTATATGTCATGCAGTTCATACATTTAGAGCAGTAGCATTGATGGTCTCTTGCTAAGTCTCTCACATAGAAATAATAAAAAAGTTTTACAAAAGAAAGAGAGAGACAAAAAAAGACATATCTTTCTCTAGAAACTCCAAGCAAATGACAAGAGATTTAAATTCTAATTGTCACTTTCTAAATGGTTCTTTCTTTATATTTATTTGATTTTAGCTATATAACAAAACTAAATTAGTATTAAATGGTTAAGAGACTCTCTAAAGAGACTATATATACACTATTGATGCTCTTAGCTTCTCTTGTCATTAATTATGAATAGTCTGGCTCTCTCTCTCTTTATATATATATATAAACGATTTACGTACACTTTTATGTAGCTTCATTTCTCAAATGAAAAGATATGCTATATATGAAAGTTTCTTCAAAATAATTAATATGAAAGATTTTTCAATATAAGACATGGTTAATTCTTGATTATTTTTTTTTTTTATAAATTTTCCTTGTTGAAAAATAAGATATGTATATATATACTTTTGTCATTCTTATAACAAATCATGCAACACAACCAAAATATATGAAGTCTTTATATTTTATCCAAGCAATTCTTTGGCTAATTAAATCGAGAGTCAACCAATTTTTCCTTATGCATGCATTTATAATTTCTAAGTTCTAACACACATAACCCATATGCTTATGATTTTTGGGGTCCAACACATCATATTTAACTGTAAAAAGGTGTAAGTCATTTCCCTTGCAGAGAGAAAATACATGAAAAAGCAAAAATAAAATAAAATAAAATAAAATAAATGAATCCGTTCTAACCCATATAACTGATACTATGTCTCGGCTTCTTATTATAATAAGCTACAACAAGTATGTAAAAGTGATGGTATCTCGCTGGTCACTGTTTTGCTGGTTTAAGGGCATAGAACGTTTTTTTTTATGGGATGTCTCGTTTTAAGAAAATGGTTGCACAATCTTCTTTTCTTGTGGACAATATAGATGGTTGAATCTTAAGTCATAACATTATAATAGATTTTTTAGAAACAACATAAATAATACATTCTTCCTGGATCTCTTGCATTGGTGAATGGCCACTAGGGCTGGACATTTTATTCGTTAAATTTGATTTGATTCGATTCGTTATTCGTTTCGATTCGATCCGAAAAATCCGGATATCCGTAAGTCTTCGAAGCAAAGCAAATATTAAAAATCACTATCCGTTAAAAATGAAGCAAATCACAAATACTACAAAAAAATTAGAGACGAATATCTGATCCGCTCTGACTTTTATATAAATAGTTATATATCTATAGTTAAATAGAGTGTTTAATGTATAATCTTATATAATTTTATTTATAAAATTACTTATAAAAATATAATATGAAGAAAATAATTATAAGATCTTTATAAAAAACTATAATTCTTCTTAAAACATTTAATTTATATAAATTTTTTATGAATTTTTAAGAATTTATAAGTAGACAGTTTCTTTAATGTTTTACTTCATCTTTTATAAGAACAAATTTGTATAATATTTTCAGATTTACTTGTATTAAACATAGTGGAAAAGGTATCCGTAAATATCCGTGAATATTCGCAAATATCCATAAATTTTCCGGATATCCGTAAAACCGAATATCCGTATTTTTCCGAAGTAAAGCAAATCGGAAAATCAGATATTTGTGAAGTCCGAAGCAAATCACAAATACTAAAAAATACAGTAATATTCGATATGTGTCCACCCCTAATAGCCACTACCTTGAAGCTTATAGGTTCTTGTATTATACTAATATATATATGAGTTAATGATCGATCTAATCACCTCCAAATAATTTTATTGCTATTTCAGTTATTTTTACGTAATTAACATGTTTTAGTTGATAGTTTATGTTGGTGTTTAATATGGGGACCGCTTAATTAACTGTTAGACCAGACTCCATGAGTCCGAATTGGCCAATGGATGTCCACTTACATGATTCTCAGAACTATATATGGATACCCACTTAACCATTATTAATACAACGCGTAGGTATTATTGTAATAATATTATTGGCCAATAGATCTTTGGGAATTGTCTCTAGACACTTTGTGAATGGGTCAATCAATTCTTAAATGATCCACGACAAAGACATCCCATAATAATAATACACGCGTTGAGATCCTATTGATGAATCTTCTGATGTACAAAATGCAATAAATCAGGGATTCCATAGCTAAAAGTTTCCAACTAGTTGATGACTCATATTACTCGTCTCATAGTTAACTAATACTCTATATATTTATAAGATTATAATTATATACATTAAAAATAAATATTTTAATTATTTCTACTTTATTTTTAGTTAGTTAATTTTTTATTTGTTTTCCAATAAAATTTCATCACTCATATTTTATATTTTAGTTCATGTTTTATTTTAACATACAGCACTGTAATTAAAATCTAGAATATTAATTTTTCAAATACAAAATTTTAATATATCTCTTGAGCTTTTTCTTTCCATCTGATGTGGTTCTCGATGAAAGAATTTCGTTTGTTTCCCCTATATATACATGGTCATCAGGAAAAAAAATGTTAAAATTTTGTTTTCATTCAGTTTAAATCATTTTTGTTGGTATAAACAAGATTTTTTTTGATCATCTGAGATTATATTTTGCATAAAGATGGAATAACTACAGAGGGGACCTTCGGAGGCAGGTCAAAACAAGGAAACAGGCAAAGCAAATTGCATCCTGCCAAAATAATAACCATGATCAAGGGAACACTCTCTCGATCGTATACCAAAACAAAAGCTAAGCATGTCTAAACATTGAAAGCCGCAAGTTTATCTAAACAAGATTATACCGACCAAATAGATGTGATTATAGATAAATTAGTAGATAGAAAGCCTCAAGTTTATCCATGTACTCCTATTGAAATGGAAAAAAAATCCATAGACAACGTGTCGGGAGATCAGTAGATAATTATCAATGCTAACATTGTATATGATGAGCACTAAAAGAGAGAGAAGAGGAAATGTTGGATCGTCACTATTAAAGATAGAAGGTATATGTTCCAACTTTTAAAATGAGTACTTGAAGGATTATATGAGCATATGGAATATAATACAGTACTGCTAGTCTGCTAGAGACATGACCTATATGCGAGAGTTAAAATCCCCGTCAATTGGACCCATCCAGAAACTATGCTACATTCCTTAGCCACTTCTGTGACATAAACCATTCGTCGGTATACTTATTCGGATTCTCTTACTCATCACATCGATACTGTTATGTTATTAAGTACGTGTCAATTCGAGTCGAATGCTAGGAAAAGTTTGGCGCAATAGCCATTTTTGGGGACAAAAATATTGTCAATAATATTATTAATGTGTTCAAGACCGGGTCTCGTTATGGAAAGCGATTCGCAAATTAGAAAATAGTACATTTTTTAAAAAATATAATTCAATTTCTCAACAAAAAAAATTAAAAACTTGAGATCCTAGTTGGTGGCTTCACTTATGCTTTGGATAGGGCTTGAAGGAAAGTCGTGAATTTTCTGGCTACACTCGTGAAGTTTTAGAGGTTGTAAACTTGAATGAACGAGTCTCCATGCAGACAAAAAGAGATATAAGATATTAACACTATAGTAACATGTACCGAGAGATAAGTTTGCACGATAATAAGATGAGCTGTCATATAACAACACCATTGGATGTGACATGTTCTTAGTCGAAATCCAACTCAGTTAGGATGGTCAAAGTATTGCTAAAATGTCACTTTTTACCGGTGATTCTTATCCATCCAAAACATTGAAAGTGCGCATAACATAAGTTCATCTGAAGGCTTTTTGACTACATCCACTCTTCCATAAACAAACAAGTGAGTTATAGGTTGTATGGAATCTTTTACTAGTCACCTTTTCGATTAGAACTATGCAGGTAGTTAAAACGAAATATTTAGATTAAAAATAATATTTATCGGAAAATGATAGAAAAAGGATAAGTCTACTTGATTCTGCATTAAGGTTTTTGGTTTGATCTTTATGCCTGGATGTTAAGTTTTTGGATATTAAATATTATTTAAACTAAATCTTCCTCGGTATGACCCTAATGGATTCGTTGTAAACGTTCGATTTTCGTAGCAAAAGCCAAAAGAATTATTCATTTACGAATTTTCATAAAAAATAGGTTTTGTTATATATCAGTCGTGAGTAATCCCAAAATTACATATCCGAATAAAATTGGGCCTGTATTGTTCCACCCAACTACTTCTCAGCCCAGATAAGCAGCCCCAGCTCCAAGGCCCAAACCAAAAGCAAAAATAATAGTAAACGGCAGAGACAGGGTTGCTCGAAAGTCAGACAAAACCACTCATCAGAAGATTCAGAACCACAAGACACGGAGTCTCAGTTGGGGGAAAACCAATCTCTCTTGCTTCGGCTGATCGATGTCTTATCATCAGATTGCGCCAGAGATCAATTTCTGGGGGAGACTTCAGAGGAAGACTACTTCAATCTCAAAGGCATCATCGGCTCCAAATCTTTCTTCACTTCCCCTCGTGAGATCAACCTCTTCACTCGTTCACGGCTTCCTTCTTCTTCCTCTCCTCCACGTGGCTTCATCTTCATGGTCCACGGTGAAGAGGAATCCAATGAGGTACAGTGAGAAACCGAGGTTGGGAACAGTGATGGAGCTACTTAGGGTTACGGATTACTTGGGGAAGAAGCTAGAGATGTGAGCATTCCTTTCATTGTGTTACACGGAAGTGCAGACGCTGTGACTGATCCTGAGGTGAGCAGAGAGTTGTACGAAGATGCCAAGAGTAAAGACAAGACGTTGAAGATCTACGAAGGGATGATGCATTCGATGTTGTTGGTTGAATAATAGATGTGGTGTAGACAAAACTCAGGATTGAATACATTTGTCTGATTCTCTCTGTTTATTGTTGATGATGAATGTTGTGTGTAGTCATATTTTATCAATAAACAATATATTTGGGCTAGCTAAATACAAAATGTAATAGAATGATTCTTCATCTTTTTCACCTACTAAAAGCTCTGCTAGTACAGTGAAATACCAACTGATATATCGCAAGACGATTTGGTGACCATTGCTTCATTGTGTATAAATTGATTGAGATGAAGTTTTTGGGCATTGCATTTATGATACACTGGTTTGCATACTGATGAAAATATTGGACCACATGATAAACAGTAAACAAGAGATGCGGTTGTGTTCTCAATGTTGGGTATTGGTTTGGCTATTATTCTCCAACATGGGTACGGTTGCTAGAAAGCTACTTGTGAAAGGTGTTATTGAAATTGATTTTGAAGTTTGTTGGGGTGTTTGACCAACCAACCACAAAAGTTGCTTCTTTGTCTACTTATTTCACTCACTGTTTTTAATGTACTTCCCAAGCTCTGTCTTGTTTATATATAGGGGTGGTCATTTTATCCGTTAAATTTGATTCGATCCGTTATTCGTTTCGATTCGATCCGAAAAATCCGAATAACCGTAAGTCTTCGAAGCAAAACAAATATTAAAATTCAATATCCGTTAGAAATGAAGCAAATCACAAATACTAAAAATTTTAAAGGCGAATATCCGATCCGCTCTGATTTTTGTACAAATAAATGTATATCTACAATTAAATATGTACAAATTTTTATTTTAACATATATTTGTGTTATTTATAAAAAAAATATATAATGTATTAAATTAAAGAAAGAATATAAAATATTTCTAAAAACTACAAGTTTCTAAAATTATGTGTTTTATCAAAAAAATTATTTCATTATAAAAAAAATATGAAACATATAGTTCCACTAATTTTCACTTTTGGTCTAGTATTATGTATAAATGTTTTCTACAAACAAAAACATATATACTTTTTTTTTAGATTTATCTGTATTAAACATGGTGTATGAGATATCCGTAAATATCCGTAAATATTCGCAAATATCTAAAAAAATCTCGAATATCCGAAAAACCGAATATCCGTATTTCTCCGAAGCAAAGCAAATCGGAAAATCAGATATCCGTAAGATTCGAAGCAAATCGCAAATACCAAAAAATATGGTACTATCTGATCCGTACCCACCCCTATTTGTATATATCTCAACTAACAAAGATAGATAGCTGGAAAATTCTTGTCCCAGAGAATTTATAGAAAAGTGTTAGGTGTTAGTCAATGGTGCTGCTCCTTCAAGTATGTGATTTATGGATTCAAAATTAGATTAGTCAATAAACAAAAAAAAAAATCAAGATGATTTAAACACAAATCTTAACTAACTATAGTAGCATTTGGTCAATGTCTAGCCGTATCAAAATCATTGTTTCCCATCATTATGAGATTTACAGTTAATCTTGATAGATCCCATATTGTTTGTTAAAAATTCCAAACGGTCAAAGATATATAATGTAGTTAGTTACCACATTTACAACTTCATGTTTTCAAGATGGGAACTTACACAAAGATAAGTATCAAAAAAGTGTGCATGATCTTGAATAATATTTTTTCGTTGTTTTTCAAAGTGTTTGTTCAACAAGTAATCAACATGTCTACGTTGGAGTTGGCACAAGGATTAGTAATAAAAGTGTGTGCACTTTATCAAACGTTTCATAAGTAAATCGTTTTTTTAGAAGTTTGGTTCGAGTTTAAAAGAACCAACGCTTTCGATCTTTTGCGGTACATGGAAACAAAGGATTCAAGTTTTGAGTAAAATAGACTTACACAGACAAAAACAAGAAATGACAGAGAGAGAGAGACAAGGAGACACTGAAACAAGTGTGGACTGCTTCAAAACTGTAAAATAGAATGTGAAAAGAAAGAAAGAGAACTTTTCAAAATTCGACAGAAACAACGTAAATCAAAGTGATCGTGCAGTGTTTACAGTCGCCGGATAATCTCTGAGGAACCTCTGCTCCATCGTCGAAGTTCAAGGCGTAACTAGATGGATCATACTGAAACATAGTCTGTTTCTTCTTCCTCTTCGTCTTCATCACCGCCTCCTTTACTCTCCTGAACATCTTCTTCCGGTACTGATTCAGCGCCTTAAGACTACCCTTCAGTATCATTTTACTTAGAATATTCAAATAAACCACCTTCTGGATTGTGAAGCTTTAAAAGGGTCTTTATAAAATGGATGAAAGTTTCGGTCTTTTGGGGGGGGTTTTGGCAGAAGAAAAAGAAGAGAGGAGTGAAGAAAAAGTGAGCAGCTTTTTTTGGTAAATTGAATTCGTGCGAGGAATTTACAGTTGGGGTCACGAGAAAGAGATATAACAGAGGAAGAGGAAGAAGAAGAAACTTTGGGCAGAGTGCCTCAACATCATTTTCGGATACTCTGTTTCTTTTATTCAACTGTTTGGTCTTTGTCTGCTACTATCTCAACGAATCAATATTCTTTTCATTTAAATTTTAAACATTCTTTTTTTTTTTTTTCACAACTGAAAACAATAAAATAAAACCAAAATTGTGTAAAAATACTAGAAAATAGGACATTTTAGTCATTGAGACTTTGAATTAAATTGTATATCAGTGTTTTTAGTTTTATGTTTTTATTTTGAAATTTTACTGTATTTTATAAGTGGTTGGTAATGTTATACATAATCGGTATAAATATTAAATTCTAAAAAATGATTATTGGTAGTGACTGGGGTTAAAGTGCCAGATAATCTTGGAGGTTACCAAATTTGTTAGTTAAGAGTATTTCGCCAACCTAACATGCATAAAAAGTCTGAGTTGGAACATCAAACTAACATATGCACCATGGTGGGGTTATTTCAGGTTTGCAACGAGTTTAAAGCGTTATTTCATTTATTGTGCTACTGTAGACTGATTTATTTCATTTATTGAAATAAACCTTCCAAAAATTCCTAATTGTTTAAAATTTTATCAAAAAGTTTAGTAGAGACAATACACAAATTAATATTCAGAAAGTTCTAGATTCTCTTACAAAATCATTGTTTTATTCTACACACATTCAAGAGTCTAATGTCTAAAATTCATATTAGTTAATTGTTTGGTTTTCCTCATTCGTTGCAGCTAAGGCACTTTTTGTATATATACTAAGAAACGAAACATTTAAGCTACATCATTAATTTCTTATAATTTCTTATAATTAATAGCAGCTATAATATCCTGAAAGTCCGAAAGATAATACATATATAGATGATGAAACATGAGAGAAATGGGTACAAAACAAATAGGCTTGAACAAACACAATACCACGGTTTTGTACAAACTGAAGGTTAATTACGTAGAAAAAAATATTGTCCCCAAAGATATCTTTCCTCACTTCCTTATCCATTATTGAACTCCATGCATGATGACTTTTACTGGATTTCCAACGCTCATGCGCATTAGCTCTGAATCTTGGCTTCGATTTTGACATGTATCTCCTGTCGCTCTTAACTTTTTACTTTGTGGAATGAATAAAGTTAAAAAAAAAAAACTGTGAATGGAGTTTGTTCTCCCTTGTGAATTGTGATGCATTTTATTGTCCCCTCTATCTCTAATCTTGTTCCAGCACATGTGTACTTTTATTAAGAGAATCCATTTGCTTGCATCTTTTATTTTCCTTAGCTTCTTTCTTGTTTCTGCTGCTTCGGTTTCGTTTACAAAACCTTCCAGTAAACCAAGAAAAGCGACTAATCGGATTAAAGTAATGTTTCTTCTAGGTTTTGGGTTAGATCTCTGTAACTTCTCCAAATTCTAACAGTAGCAAAAGTATTAGTATGTTATTTTCTTCTCGTACTTCTCTCGACAAATGGTATCACTTGATTTAGATCTGCAAAAGAATAAAGTGCTGACTTAATATATTACGTGTAGTTTATACTTTAGGATAAACCCATTATGCTTACTAAAAATAATCATTCAGTCACGCGTGTCGTTAATGGTACAAAGTATGTTCGTCGTGATCAAAAAAATAAAAAGTGAAAGATTCTGTAAAAAATAGATTGTAATGTGTTGCCTTTATTAACGTATAACGCAAGGTATATATACAAGAGAGACCTCCTAATTACAATGTGAAATACATATGTCGATAATGACTAAGTCATAGTTATCTTTATCTCTAATATTTGTATTCTTATCTCTATACCCCCCCCCTCAAGTTGGAGGTGAGAGATCATGAATCTCCAACTTGGAAAGTAAGTAACGAAATGTAGTAGATGGCAAAGGCTTAGTAAGAAGGTCTGCTGGCTGCTCTTTAGTCGAGATATGTTCTGTAGTGATTAACTTGGCTTGAACGGCGTCACGAACGGCATGACAATCAGATTCAACATGCTTGGTACGCTCATGAAAGACCGGGTTGGCAGCAATGTAAATGGCGGCCTTGCTATCGCAGAACAGACGCATAGGTGTAGGATGCTGAATGCCGAAGGAGGTAAGGAGTTTCTTGAGCCACTTGAGTTCTTTCAGGGCATACGACATAGAACGATACTCGGCTTCAGCTGAAGACATGGAGACAGTGTCTTGCTTTTTAGTCTTCCAGGAAACAGGAGAAGCACCTAGAAGAACAATATATGCACTAAGTGAACGCCGGGTGAGAGGACAAGAATTCCAATCAGAATCACAGTACGCAGTCACGGTGAGATCGGAGTCTGAACGAAGAAGAACACCTTGATCAGGAGTTCCTTTAAGATAACGGACCGCTTGCAGAGCCGCATTCCAATGAACTTGAAGAGGCGACTGCATGAACTGGGAAAGTATATGAACTGTGTAACTCAGATCAGGCCGTGTAAAGGAGAGGTAGATAAGTCTACCCACCAACCGTCGATATGCCTTAGGGTTTTCGAAGTTCGGGGACACTTGAACAGCCAGTTTATGATTTAGAGCAATAGGAACGAGTGAAGGCTTTGCACCAAGCAGGCCAGCCTCAGCCACGATGTCGAGAGCATACTTGCGCTGCGAGAGGAAAATACCTTCATTGCTGCGAGCAATTTCAATGCCAAGAAAATATTTAAGCTTGCCCAGATCCTTCATGTGAAAGCAATCACTCAGATAGTTCTTGAATCGTTGCAAAATAGAAATATCATTGCCTGCGATGATAAAATCATCAACATATACCAGGATATGTAAACTAACGGATCCTTTAAGGTAGACAAAGTGTGTGTAGTCAGATGTGCTCTGTGTGAAACCGTAGTTCAGAAGTGCCGTACGAAGTTTAGCGAACCAAAAGCGAGGGGATTGTTTGAGACCATAAATGGATTTGCGAAGCTTGCAGACCTTTGTAGGATCCGGATTCTCAAAACCTGGAGGAAACTTCATATAGACCTCCTCTTGTAAATCACCATGCAAGAATGCGTTATGAACATCCATCTGATGGATTTCCCACTTCTGTGCAGCAGCAATTTGAAGAAACACACGGATGGTTGTTGGTTTAGCAACAGGAGCAAAAGCATCAGTATAGTCAAGGCCTTCTCGTTGCCTATTACCGCAGGCGACGACCCGGGACTTATGTCGAACTATTTTGCCATTAGAGTCATATTTATATTTGTAGACCCATTGACACGCGATTGCCTTTTTACCTCGAGGTAAAGTGGTGACGTCCCACGTATGCTGATCCTCGAGAGCAGTATATTCGTCAGTCATAGAATCATTCCAAACATCGTCGAGAGAAGCCTCCTTGTAGCTTCGAGGTTCGACGTTAGATGTTATAGCCGCAAGGAACGCTTCATGTCCTGCGGAGAAGTTAGCTCGAGAGAGATAAGCAGAGATGGGATAGGGTGTACCTGAGACCGTAGTCGTAGGACCGGAAGAGGAAACCAAAGTGTCAAGAGAGGGGGGTAGAGTAGAGCGTGTAGAGTTAATGACGTAATCTTTGAGTAGAACTGAGGGTTTGGAGACCCGTTTCCCACGACCAAGAAGTTGGGGAAGACCCGGAGATGTAGGAGATGTAGGAGATGTAGGAGATGTATGAGATGCAGGAGTCTGTATAGTAGGTGAAAGGGGTGTGGGCGAAGGTAGTGGTGATGACGATGTAGTTGTGTCGGGAGGAGAAGGGGACGAGGTGGATGGTAATAAGGGTGGTGTGGTTGTAGTGTTAGGTAGAGGCGAAGGTTCAGGTGTTGTAGTGTCAGTGGGGGGCGAAGTAGCTTGCGGTGCAAGGGTTGTAGTGGTAGGATTGAGCGATAGATCCCAATCATCAATAGTGTACGAGGGAAGTGAAATAGGGCTAGAGGAGGAATCAGTATCCTTTGTAATCCCAGGGAACTGATCCTCGATGAAAATAACATCACGACTGGAGAAGAAAACATTGTCGTCGATATCATATAGACGCCACGCCTTTTTGCCGTAAGGATAACCAACAAATAGACATTTGCGGCTCCGGTAGGCAAATTTATCCTTAGTGCGATCTTTTCTGTGAGCATAGGCCAGACACCCGAATGTACGGAGAGAGTCATATGAAGGAGCCGAGCCATGAAGTAGACTGTACGGTGTCTGTCCTTGAAGTAAAGGTGTTGGCGTACGATTGATCACATATGCAGCTGTAAGAATGCTTTCGCCCCAGAATGTAGTTGGTAGATTGGCTTGAAACAAAAGAGCTCGTGCAACATTGAGAATATGACGATGCTTACGTTCCACGCGACCATTTTGTTGAGGTGTATCGGTGCAAGACGTTTGGTGCTGAATTCCTTGTTGGCGAAGAAACGGTTTGAGTACCATGAATTCAGAACCATTGTCTGATCGAATGACTTTGACTACATGTCCAAACTGTTTTTCAGACATGGCGCAGAAGTTTTTAATCAAACCCTGAACCTCAGATTTTTCCAGCATCAAATAAGTCCATACGGCGCGGGAGTAATCATCCACAATGGTCAAGAAGTATGCGGCACCGCAAGATGCAGGAGTGCGATAGGGACCCCAGACATCAACGTGAATTAAAGCAAAAGGTGCCGAAGCTTTATTATTACTATCAGAAAAGACAGATCGAGTCTGTTTTGAGCGAAAACAAATGTCACATGCATGTGTATCATCTAAAACAACTTCAGTATCAGAAAAAGCAGGCAATGTAGAAAGCACTTTAGTAGACGGATGACCAAGTCGACGATGCCATAAAACCGTAGGTGATAAACTGTTCGTGCGTGTTTGATTTGATCGTGCAACTGTGACTCCTTTGTAGTAGTAAACCCCCCCCTCTCTCTTCACCGGCTCCAATCAGGGTCCTCGTAAAACGGTCCTGCAGAAAGCACAAGGTGTCAGTAAATATGGCAATACACCCAGTTTGTTTAAGAAGACGTGAAACAGAGATCAGGGTGCAAGTGAAGTTAGGAACAAATAACACATTGATAAGGAAATAATCCTTGCTCAATGGTAAGGTGCCAATCATCGTAGCTTGAGAAGTTGTTCCATCAGGAAAAGTAACTGGAGAGGGAGTGATAGGTATAACGTCTCGAAGTAAAGAAAGATCTCCTGTCATGTGGTGCGATGCACCTGTATCCAAAATAACATCAGAAGTATATGTAATACCAGAAACTCGGTCGACGGAGAGCTGGTTCTGTTGGCTTTGGAGTAAGTTGATCAATGCCGATATTTGATATGAAGTAGTAGTAGCAGACGTAGTATTAGCAGCTGCTGTAGTAGTGCGACCGCGACCGCGACCACCAGAAGTAGGGAGACGACCTCCACGACCTCTGTTGCTTGATCCCGAAGTGCCCCGCGAGCGTTGTTGTTCGAGAAACCAGTCCGGATAACCATGTAACAAGAAGCATTCAGAAGCTTCGTGTCCGGTGCGCTTGCAGTGGGTACATGATCGGTTGGCATCACGGTTGCGATACGGGGTTGTAGTAGTGGAGGAAGGTGAAGCTGAGGTAGAAGACTCTGTTTTAGCAGAGAAGCCGATAGCGTCTTGTTTGATTTCAACTGAGCGCATATTGTTGAGGTGTTGCTCAGCTCGTATAACTCGAGAGTAAACTATGTTAAGATCTGGCAAAGGATCCTCGTCGATGATGAGGGACCGAATAGAGCCAAAACGAACGCCATCCAATCCAAACAAAAATTTGTGAATCTTAGCGTCCTCACGCTCCTTATCGAGCTCCGCAGCAGCATCGCAGGTACAAGTAGTAATAGACTTGAAAGTTTGTTGCTCTTCCCAAAGCTTAGAGAGCCGTCCAAAGTATTCAAGAACCGTCTGTCCGTTTTGCTTACAATTAGTGATCTCGTCTTCGAGAAGATGTTTACGGACGCTGTTCTTGACTGAAAAACGTTGCTTAAGTGATTTCCATAGCTTCGAGGCGTCGGCAACATGAGATACGGTAGAACGAACCAAAGGATCGATCGAAGTACGGATCCATCCAACGATCATAGAATTGGTAGACATCCATCGAGCAAGATCAGGATTGGTCGTCGGTTTTTGTATAGTCCCGTCGAGAAATCCTATCTTTTGTTTAGCTTGGAGAGAATTCCAAAACTCAACTGCCCATTCAGAGTAGTTATCCCCTCGAAGTAACACAGGTGTAATTAAGGCACCTGGATTATCCGAGGGATGTAAAGCATAAGGGAGCTCAGTAGTGGAGCTCACGATAGAAGAAGTAGAATCAGAAGAGTTAATTGGCGAGGTCGCCATTAGTAGTAGTAGTAAGGTAAGCGGAAGTATGAAGAAGAAAAAATTAGGTCACAGATCGAAAGGCTCTGATACCATTAAAAAATAGATTGTAATGTGTTGCCTTTATTAACGTATAAAGCAAGGTATATATACAAGAGAGACCTCCTAATTACAATGTGAAATACATATATTGATAATGACTAAGTCATAGTTATCTTTATATCTCTAATATCTGTATCCTTATCTCTATATTCTGCCTATATGTATGCTATTTTGTTCATTTAATTAAAACTTAAAAAAGTAATTTTAAGTAAACAAAAAACACTATTCTCTTTGTAAGTTTTGCAGGAAAAGCTGTGCAATAAAGGACAACAAGTGTGTCCCCGAAAAAGTTACAAATTTCATTTAATTTCATTTAAAATCCCAAAACTTTCACATTCTCACATATTAGCCCCCACTTGGCTCCCTTTCTTCTCCTCTTCTTCACCTCATAGCTCACTCACTCCTCACATCTCTCTCTGTTTCGACATTAACGAACTCTCAAAAAACGAAAAAAAAAGCAAACTAACTTATCTTCGGTCTTAATATCAGAAATGAGAGAGCTTGAGCGCTTGAAGACGAGCATGAACCATCGAACATGGCCACCCATTGGAGCTCCGACGAATCTCCGGCGAGAAGAGCCGTGGAAATCTCGATTCGACGACTCAGTCAACGCCGTCTCATTCGGTTTCGTCGCAACAGCCATTCTCGTCTCAATGTTCCTCGTCATGGCTATCTTCGAGAGACTCATCCGTACCACCACTACTACCACGTCTACTACTAACCAAGATTCATCTTCTGGTCGGGTTCTTTCGGGTATGGATCCTCGGGTCGGGTTCAATGGCGTAGCATCTAAGCTCGGGTATCAATCTCCGAAGGTAAGTACTTTACTTTTCGACTTCTCTTCGAATATCGAATAAAGCTCGTAAACATAGATTCCTTAATTGTCGCATTATTGTCTGATTAGTACTGTTAAGTAGTGTTAACACTTTGATTCCTGTCAAATCTGATTTTGACACGTGTGATGAACATCTGGTAAAACAAGAACTAGAGAAAAGCTTCTGCTTTTTTTCTTAATGGGTGTAGTAGACAAAAGGTTTAGCTTTTGGTTAATTATTCCAAATAAAAAGTTCACATTTTTAAGTTTGATGTGAACACGTTCATCACAAAAGCAGCAGCAGAAGAAAACATAATAAGGTTTTTGATTCTGTGTACTATTTTGAGAATTGAAAGAGACCCAACATTGCACATGCTTTTACATCATCAAAACATTTAAAGATGTCTCGTAAGCTTCTTCAGTCACACATGCATACACTGTTTGAGTATATGTATTGATGTGGTGATGCATTCATTGATTTCTTTCGTCATTCAGAATCTCCTGTTTTATTTTTTTTGGCTACTTCATAATGACAAAGGAGACAAGAAAGAAGTGTAATAAATTTCTGTTTGTTGAATCGTTTGTTAGTATTGTTGACGCGTATATTACAAAAAAAAAAAAAAAGTATGCGTGTTGTAGATGGAAAATGAGGTCTAACGTCTAAGTCATAAGACCATGTGTGACTGACATTGCCTAGGAACACAAATGACCCCACAAGCTTTCTTGAAACCTAACATTGTTCCTATTCTAGAGTTAAATCATGTTCTTGTTGCCTTCTTGGGGATTAAATACTTTCATAGAGACTACATATTCTTCTTGAGTCAAATGTCTACTAGAGACGTATCACTGAGATCTTAATCCATATGTGAACTTGAATGGAGTTAGAGAAATTGGTAACAGATTAATAAGAGTTTGTTCATCACTGTCATATTGTTGGAATACTAGTTTCACAGGGAGTTTTTTGTCCTCATATTTTTCTTTTAGATTAAAGAGTTTGTTCTTCACTGTCATATTGTTGGAATACTAGTTTCACTGGGAGTTCTTTGTCCTCATATTTTTTTTTAAGATTAAACAGTAGGTAAACATTGGTCATAAACGGCCATTGAATCCCACTTGTATTTTGAGAAACGAGTCAAAAGCTTGAATTAGGTCTTCTTCCCTGATGATAGTGGGACCTCTTTTTATACCTTGTTTTCTTGTTAGATATACTTGTTTTTGATACAGACTGGTTGGCATTTATAGATTAATTTTGCATGGTTATGGAACAAACCATGTGATCAAAGACTAGATAGAACCATTCCAAGACATGGGAGGACCATAAATGTTAACTTAAGACAAGTGTGTTTGCCCTTTTCTTCTTCTTAACTTGAGTTTCTGTTGGGGAACAATGACACATGTTTTAGATCTGTCATTGTCTTCTACCACCCAAATTCTCATTTGAAATAAATTTATTATGAGAATCTTATGCTTTCTTCTATCTGTTGGCTTTTGCTTGTGTTTGATTTAACTGCAGAATATGAATAACTGATTTTCTGATGTATTACTAATGCAGATGACTGTTTACACGAACGGGGTATCGGTATTGATGCCTGGAGACGATATCCCTACCTTCATCGCGCATCCAGCTCCCGTGCCATGTCCTCCTCAACGCATCATCTCACAGTCTCAGCATCAACATAGCTCATCAAGTGATTCTTCCAACTCAAACTCCATTCAAGAATGTTGAAAGACTGTTTATTTTATCTCCTATCACCACCACCATTGGCTTATTGGAACATTCGAGCGACCAACCACATTGAGCTGAGTTGAGTTTGGCATCTGATGTTTTTTGTTTTATGATTTTTTTTTCTCCTGATGATTCCGCTACATTTATTGGATCCGGGAGATTATTTATGCGTATTTTGTGTACATAGGCATTAGGAACCTGGTTTATGCCCTTAGCATAATTAAGCATATATTCAAGCTATGACTTGGTTTTTTTTAATAGCTTCTCTGTCATTTGCTAGTTAAATGAGAAGAGAGGAGAGTGTAGTTGCTTTTTTCCTTCTCTATGATTTGGAACTTTATACACACAGCTCTATCTTCATCCCTAAAAACAACTCTCAGTGGCGTTACTACAATCTCTAGTAAACTGATAAAGAAAATCAACATGTAAATGGCTTGTTATTGGAAAATGGGCTTGGGACTTGTGTTTTTTTGTACACCTTTAGTCTTTTTGTTAGTGAGTGAAGAACCTGTGATGTTCTGGATTTTGGAATGCAGACATATAACTCTTTTGTTTGTGTAGTCAAAATCGATTCGACTACTGTAAATGGTACATGGATATAATTTTCTCGTCTGGTCATTCTAAATGGTACTTCTGTCATATGTTGTGTTGTACAATTGTTTTTTGGAAAAGTTGACTTATACAAGTCTTTCGCTTGTATGGCTTTTAGAATCCACATATATAATTATCTATTTGCATAAAAATAAAAATTTACATTTATCAACGTTTCAAAAGTTTTTAAAGCATGCGTATCTTTACGACGGACTGAATCAGAATCTAGATTTTCACAGTTTGGATTGACCGAGTCCGCACAATAAGACATGCAAGATAATGCGTACGAGTGCACAATTACAGTCACTGATGAACTTGTACTTAAGATCATACCAGCATCAATATTAATTACTTGATGTACTGTTTTACTCAGTAAAAAAAAAAGAGAAATATGTCATAATAAACAAATCTTGTAATGCTTAATTTGCATGGGGGTGAGTGGTGATTATGTGTTCGCATGACTGGTCATTTTCTTAAATTTAATTCAAATAGTTTCCGTAGTTAACGCGCAATAGCCACTTGGTAGATGGCACACAGCAAAACCATGCTTTAAAAAAAACTTATCATTCTGAGTCTCTGACTCTTCACTGTTATCAACTCATCACTAAACATCTTTTTTGGCTCACTGTAACGAATAAAAAAAATATAAACCTTTAGTGAAAAGTTAGTTTTTCTCTCACTTAAATCCAAAATATTGCCGATAAATACCCATACATGTCTCCCTACACATAACAAAGCACAAAAGAAAAAAAAAAAACACACGCCGTTATCTATTATGGGTTGTTGCATCTCCGCCACCGCCACGGCCACAGGCACCCCCTCCGCCGACAAGAGAGATGAGACTTTCTCCGGAAAGAACAAAGCACTGCCTCCAGCAACCGTTGTCGAGGAAGAGACAGTAGTCAAAGAAGTCTTGTCCGAAACCACATTGGTAACTTCATTACACGACACCTCGGCGATGGAAACGACGACGAACAAGATTCCAGAGGAGGAGGAGAAGAAACCCGGAGCTGTCGACGCTAATCCAGACCCGGTTTTAACCGAGAACGGTTCGGTCGAACCGGGGAAAGGATCGGAGGTCTCGGAAATCTGCAGTTTGAGCGAGAGCCTCCTCTCGATCGTGAGCGGGTACGACGAGGAAGAAGGGAGACAGAGGAAACTGCAGGGAGCGAGACAGAGGTCTCCGGCGAAATATCGGGACCGGGTCATGGGTAATAATTACCCGACCCGGAGAACCGACATGTCTCCACGTAAGAGAAACACCGAAGGAGCTGGCTCGGTGAAGCTGGTGGGTACGGGTCAGAGAGACCCGACTGGAAGGTCCGAGAGGAGGAGGTCCAGGTCGCCGGCCATCAACAGGCCCGTCGTGATGGGTCCGAGTCGGAATCTTTATGCAAGTACGGACAACGGTGGAGCAATGATGAAAAGAGGTCAGTCTCCGGGCCGGGTGAGACCTGATCCGAATAAAAACGGGTCGGAGCAAGATTGTCATCCTCAGTGGCCGAGTCAGACTAGAGAGAGTGATCATTCTACGTCTAATGATTCGTTTGAAAACCCTCTTGTATCGTTAGAGTGTTTCATTTTTCTATGAGATTATTATTGTGAAGAAGAATATTCCGGGGCATAATACTTGAATTATTAACGGATTTTAATCAAATAGCTTGTTTACCTTTGTGTTGGTTTATATTTTTCGTAAGTTATTTATCTCCCATCTATTCTCAGTATTCATATGTTTCGCACTTGAGATTTGTTTGGTTGTGATTGTGAGTCTTGTGACTAGTCAAATATAGAGTATATTTTTTGGTAATTATAAGAGTAAGGAAAAGGTAAAAATGAATACAATAAAATTATATGAATGTATGAGTCGTTGGACGGCAAAAGATTTGCTTCTCTGACATCATTATTATATTTTCTGACAGAAAAGGTACAGAGGCGAGCAAAAAAAAAAGGCTTGGTAACTTTGACTCCCCTAAAAAAGTTACCATACACTAAATTCAAATAACATGTAGACTAAGTTTAGTAGCCTAAATATGTATCTTTATGTTATCATCTTCAGCTAACCAACTTCAGTATGTTGTGTGTATTATAAACAAAATGAAATACTAAACAATAGAGTTATTCAATCAATCTAGTCAGAGAGTTGATTAAGCTTTTAAATGTTTATATAATATTATTGAATTTCGGATTTTCAAAGATTCTTATACGCATTTACTTTCCAAAATATATTATACTATTTTCTCCGTTTCAATATAAGTGTCACTTAGACACATTTCACGGAGATTAAGAAAATGATAAAAATATACTAATGTACCTTCATTAAATGTATAGTTATTATTTAAATAAAAATGATTTATATAATTATCTATTGGTTAATTTAAAGGGTAAGAAAGAGATTATGTATGAAAAATATCATTGAAAATGTAGAATGACACTTATTTTGAAACAAAGAAAAAATGTTAGAATAACACTTATTAAAAAACAGAGGAATTATTTGATTTTCTGGATAGACTCATACTCCGAACTATATAGTATATAATGAGATTCTTCTATTCTGAACACAGAGAAATAGTCAAAGTGGTCAATGTAACATATGACAAAATCTACATCGTACATATGTTTGATATGTTCTGATTTGTGTATTCTCAGCCTTATTCAAATCCCGTATATGCAAACTTTGTAGGATTATGTTATCTTGATTTAGATCTTCAACCGTGTTAAACAATAGTGGGATCCTTCAGTTTGATTACCTCACTTTACACTTAGAGATTTAGGGGTTTTCACGTTACAAACACTCGATATATTTGTTTGGTAGACTATTCAAACATCTTTCTTTCCTATAGCAATTTTCTTTACTAGTTAGGCTCATCTTTTGGAGAAAGCATTGTAAAGATTTTGCTTTTAAACGGTTTCCAATATCGTGATTCGTGAGTTTTGAAAGTCTATATGATTTATAACTGATTGAAATTTGGTAGGGCATAAAATGCTGGGAGGGACGATGTCAAAACCAAAATTTGAAGTAAAATGAAGCTACTGTGATTTTGAATAAACGAAACGTTCGTTATATGCCTTGGATCCTCTTGTAACAGGTGACCAAAAAGTACCCTTTGCATTCTTTAATCTTGTTTCGCTTTTTTGGGGATAATGAGAGACCAACTTAAACATCAAGGACGATAATAAAGCCTAACTTTACAAATGTATATTTCGCCTATAAACTATTGGAGAGAAGATCCCACATTGGAAATATGAATGGGACATGAGTAATATATAAGGGACTTGGGCCAATCCACTAATTGCCAATTGGTTTTACGTTGGAAGCCCAAGAAACTTATCATGGTATCAGAGCAGGCCCAATACCCTGACCCATTAATCCGGCCCGGACAGTGGCCCGATCAACCCATTAGCTGATGGCCCATAGAAGGCTCAGTTCTCCGAGATTGCTAGAAAATAAAACATTGTTTCGGAGGGGTATGATGGATTCTGCGAGATTAATGGTTATACGCACCATTATCTCGAGGGAGGGTATTGGAGAGAAGATCCCACATTGGAAATATGAATGGGACATGAGTAATATATAAGGGACTTGGGCCAATCCACTAATTGCCAATTGGTTTTACGTTGGAAGCCCAAGAAACTTATCATAAACACTTTTTAAAGAGACCTATAGTCGAACTCACATTAATGCATCGTCCAAGTTCATAAGTCATAACTAATTTTTATTTTTGTATATTAGTAGTTAGTACTAGAATGATTGTTCGCATTAACATAACGTTTGAATTGATAGTTCAATTTCCTGTTACCCTATTGACTTGAATCCTAATCTAGCTTAATTTTGTTTGATATGGTGTGAAAAACATTTTAATGGTGATAGTTCAGTTCATTTTTAATTTCAATTGTTTTATAGTAGTTGAACTGCTAATGATGTAGAGTGAGAGATCATGTTCACGTTTGACCACTTTGATTTCTTAAAATGTCTAAAATGATTAGAAATACAATAGTCTACTAGTTTAGTTTCGGTCTATAACTTTCTAGTTGTATTTGTGAGTAATTCGGTAAAACCAAATTTTAATTCGGTATTTGTATATGGTATTGGTTCGATTTAAACCGTTTAATCTGATTGGCATCTTGGTCTGAGCAAAACAGTGGTACGATAGTTTTCTTCAAAGTTGAAATATTGAACAGCTGAAGTTTGCAATCTCCTTGCATTATTGTTACTTGTAACTTGTAAGTCGTCACTAGCGGGAGGTATCCTTCAAGTGGGCTTGCTGATATATAATCGACCAATTTAGGCCTATATCTTCACTTGTTAAAGGCCATTAGAGTGGCGTTGTGCATTTTCTCCTTTTGCATATTTTCTTAATAAATGTTAAATTTATAATCTCAAATTGTTTTTTACAATAAATACATCTCTAACTTAAACGAATAAAAAAGTAATGAAAAATGTATTATCGTAATTTGCACTGCGTTGCTATGTCGATCATTCACCCTATTACTCCGTGAAGAGATATGATTGCGGACTTGCTTGTCGAGGCTCCTGATCAGTTGAGCCGGAGACATCTGACCGTTTTCTACTCACCGAGTATTTTGTTTCCTGCCAAAGGAAATATACTGGTGTTATTATTACTCGGGTCATTAATAGCTCATGCAGAGATAGCCACGCATGAATATCAAAGTTAATATTATCTCAAACGAAGAAAGCATGCATGTCAATAGATTATTAGTACCATTGATTGTTCAGTTCACAGCTCCTCTACCACATGAGCAAAACTAGGCCTAAGCAAAACAAAAAAGATACAAATTATTATATTTTTTTTTTATCACAAAAAGATACAAATTAAAGATACCATTTTCTTAATAAATTGGTAAACAGTGATAGTAAGTTGTAACTGTGAAGACAAAACCAGAATTCTTAATTGTTAATATGATTTCTACAAAGTGCAATTATGAAATTGTATCTCTGTTTTTTCAAAAGGTTCTACCACAAAAAGAACAGGTAAAAATGATAAGTTTTAATAAAGTAAGTGGTTTTTTTTTTTTTCTTTTTGGAACACATATAGCAAGTGTTTCTACTTTCCAAATAATTTAACAAAAGCTTATTGAAACTAAACAAAACAAAAAAGTAATTTAACTAGAACATCATGAAGACATCAACCAAATAGTTTGAGTTGTGGTATCAAATTCAAAACTACTAGAACAATCTAAGTATCTAACAATCAACACATTTATACCACCAAGAAGCATTAAACTACATTAACATAAAACGGGGAGTGATATGTTGACATCGTGGGGTCTCACTCTCTTCTCTCATAATACAACACTTTCCAGAGCTTTTCCACTTCACTGCTTTCATGGCCCATCTGATGGGCCATCTCTTAATAGGTTGTAAGCCTGCAAATTAATCCGCAGCAAAATGATATTATTCTAATAGGAATGTATATGTTACGGATGTATTTTACGGATGTTATTTAAGCATATTAAATATTTGAATGGTTTCCAGAACGGATACAAGTTGCTAATTTTGTGATCCGACTAAAATCTTTGTTTCAGACGGAAGAATGTTTTCCTTTATTTTCTTGGACAACACTACATCATTTTTTTCTTATGAATTGCATCAAAATAATATTCACTTCTAGGTATACCTGATGCCATTAGAAAGACATTTCCCTAAAAAGATTAAATACACCAAGAAACTATAGTTAGATGAGCAATGGCGACAAAGTAAAAAACATTAAAATTCGGACAAGACTTGAGAGAGAGACAGAAGTCACTAATTATTTTTTTCTGTTTCACACTTTGAGACGAAAACGTTCAACTGAGAAAACAAAGCCGTTTGCTTTGTGTAAGAGCCGCTCGTTCTTCGAGACAAAATAAACACACTCACTACTCTCTCTCTCTCAACTCTTTCCAGTTTCTCTCTCCCCATGAATTCCGACGAAATTATGTTTCACTTTCCCCTTTAATTCCCTTCTCCTTTTTAGTTTTTTCTATTCACAGTTCCTCAGAATCTTCGTTTACCTCAAAGTTTTCTTGGAAGCAGACCACTCTAATCTGACTGAAGCTATGAGCTTTACAAGTAGACAAGTGTTCTTTGTTCTCTCTGTTTTGGCGTTGACAACAATGCCCTTCTCCGCTGGAGTCACCAATCCCCGAGATGGTAATAATGTCTCTCTTCTTATGTCTATCTGTTTAATTCTAGTCTTATTGAACTCACTAGATTTTGAGTTCTGTCAAGTGAAAGTGTGACTACTTGCATCAGTTGTTTTAGGGTAAAACTAGATAAACCAATTAGCTTTGTCCTTTCCATGCTTCAGATTGGCAGATTCTATTGCTTTGAGACATAAGCTCTTGTTTGGGTTTAATTCATAAAAAACTGTGGAAAAATGGTTTTGTGATGGAGTTTTGTTTGTTGGTTTCTTGCAGTTTCGGCGATTAATAACTTGTACATTACTTTGGGAGCACCATCTCTACATCGGTGGCTTGCTTTTGGAGGAGACCCTTGTGGAGAAAAGTGGCAAGGTGTTGTCTGTGATTCCTCAAACATCACAGAAATGTAATACTTCTTCTTCTTTTGCTCTTTTTTAACTCTTGTTATGGGTTTTGCTTTAGAGTCAGTCATCAAAAGAAGAAGACTTATTCAGGTTCTGACCAGGTGATTATTGTTGTTGGCTGCAGAAGGATACGCGGCATGAAGGTGGGTGGAAGCTTAAGTGACACCCTTGCTGAGTTTTCATCCATCCAAGTGATGTAAGCAAAGCTTCTTGTTTCGTTTTTGTTTCATCTCCATTCTTCTTAATAAAGAACAAACAAGATTTTGCTCATTGGGTATATACATTTTCTGGTTATAATTTTCGAAAACTTCATAACACACTGTCACTCCCTTGTTTATATGGACAGGGACTTCAGTGACAATCACATCTCAGGGACAATTCCACAGGCTTTGCCTTCTACCATCCGAAACCTGTGCGTTTGAGAATTATTTATTCTTTGTAGCAATACTTATGATTTAATAGTTCTAAACAGCTAAAAGACACACTCACACTTTTGGTTTCATTTGTCGTCCTTCAGATCCCTCTCTAGCAACCGCTTCACTGGGGATATTCCCTTTACACTGTCCTTTTTAACCGAGTTGTCAGAACTGTAAGATGATAATGCTGTTTCTTGTATCTCTAGTCTTTATCTCCTCTGATACTGAAAGAGTGAATATACTCTTTTACTTTTTCCCTACAGATCATTGGGGAACAATGTTTTATCAGGAGATATTCCCGATTACTTTCAGCAGTTAACAAAACTGACAAAACTGTATGTTTTCTCCTCTTCTTTCCTCTCCTTGTTGGGTCTTCCATGCTTACTTGGTTTAGCATCTAATGCAGGGACTTATCGTCTAACATACTAGAGGGCCGTTTACCTCCCTCCATGGGAGACTTAGCTGCTCTCAAGATACTGTAAGTTTCATAGATTTTGGAATGTGAAACGGTAAAGACTGATTGTTACCATTGCTTCTATATATCTAATGTGGCTGGACTGCAGGTATCTGCAGGACAACAAGCTCATCGGAACACTTGATGTTATAGAAGATCTCCTCTTAACCGATTTGTAATATTTTTCTTTTTTTAACTCTTTGTTCTTGACTCTAAAGTCAGATTCAGTAACTTATAGTTTATGATATCTGTTTGATTCAGGAATGTAGCAAACAACTTGTTCTCTGGACCTATACCCCCAAATCTATTAAAAGTTCCAAACTTCAAGTAAGTAATGTTTATAGAAAAGTTCGCTTCTTGTTGTTTCTTTGATTCAGCCCTTCACCTACTTGTCTTCATTATAACTGCAGAAAAGATGGAACTCCATTCAATACATCAATCATAACACCGCCTCCACCTGCTGCTGATCCTCCTCCCTCTGCTCACCAGGCTCCTCCTCTTCCTCGTGCCCCTCCTGTCTCTAGTGTTCCTCCTGCTCCTTTTGCTCCACTGCAACCACCACCCCCACCTTTGGTCTGGTCACCGCCTTCTGATAACGGAGGAGGAGATCCCTGGAACTCTGTGTCAGGAGGGCAACCCACCTTGCAAATATCACCTCCTTCAGGTTCAGGGTCAGGAAAGTTCTGGTCCACGCAGAGGATTATTCTAGTCGTTTCCTCAGTGTCCATCATTGTTCTTGTATCCGGCTTGTGTGTTACACTTTGGAGATGTTGCAGAGGCAAGAAGTATAACAGATATGGAGCTGATGCTCGTAAAGATTTACAACGACCATACTTCAATAAACCACCATCTCAACCATCCCCAACTTTGGGAAAAGGTACACTGATTCTTTTCCTTCCAGAAAAGAAAATCAAAACTTGAGTTAGTGTTGGCCTCATTGGCTTTCTTTTGTTGTTTTTGCAGTTTCTAGAGAGCCTATGGTTAAGCCTTATGATGGATATGGAGCTGGAGACAAGAAATATGGTTATCCTATGCCACCACCACGGCCTGAAGAGAGCAGGAGAGCGATTCCTCCTGCCTCATACTATAATAACAAGGATGTTAACACGCTGCAAAAGCCGTTACAACAACCACCGAGGCGTTTCCAGTCCAACGATGCTGCTGCTGCTTCAAAGACAGCGGCTCATTTTCCTCCGGGCTTGAATTCTTCATCTTCAGCTACTGTTTTCACCGTTGCTTCACTTCAGCAGTACACAAATGGTTTCTCTGAAGAGCATATCATCGGTGAAGGGTCGCTTGGTAATGTTTACAGAGCCGTGTTTCCTCATGGCAAGGTGTGTGTGATACTACTTCCCCTCTTATTGTGCACTGATCTTAGTTTACCGCTTGAAGTCTTATTATGTTTTTAACTCACTCTCCGTGATGTGTAGTTTCTTGCGGTGAAGAAGCTGAGCAATACAATCAACAGAACGCAGAGTGACGGAGAATTCCTCAGCCTGGTCTCCAATGTTTTGAAACTTAAACGTGGGAATATATTGGAGTTTCTTGGTTACTGTAATGAGTATGGTCAAAGGCTGCTTGTGTATGAGTACTGTCCTAACGGATCACTTCAAGATGCGCTGCATTTGGATCGCAAATTGCATAAGAAGCTCACTTGGAATGTGCGTATCAATATTGCGTTAGGAGCTTCCAAGGCATTGCAGTAAGTAAACGGAACCTCAAAAAATGTCGTGCCAAAAACTATATTTGGAAGAACTGTAAGAGTGTGTTTGGTTTCAGGTTCCTTCACGAGGTATGCCAACCGCCGGTTGTACACCAGAATTTCAAGTCTTCCAAGGTTCTCCTTGATGAAAAGCTTTCGGTCCGTATTGCAGACAGCGGTTTGGCTTATATGTTACCACCACGTCCAACGAGTCAGGTAATAAAAAATTCTCTTTGTTGTCTGATATTGAAGATCCCAAAATCTGACATAGGAGGGTGATTGATGTTTGCTTTGTAGATGGCGGGCTATGCGGCTCCTGAGGTTGAGTATGGAAGCTACACTTGTCAGAGCGATGTATATAGCCTTGGAGTTGTGATGTTAGAACTGCTCACTGGTCGCAGACCATTTGACAGGTTAGCATACTGTAAAAGAGACAACAGATAAAAGGACCTATAAGAGATTATGACACAAACGAGAACATGTCTCACTCACTTATGTTTGTAATGTAAAAAATCACTGACTTAAGACAAACCCTGTTATATATGCAGGACAAGGCCGAGGGGACATCAGACACTAGCTCAGTGGGCTATTCCTAGGCTTCATGACATTGATGCGTTGACAAGAATGGTTGATCCGTCGTTACATGGAGCATATCCAAAGAAATCGTTGTCACGTTTTGCAGATATCATATCACGTTCTCTCCAGGTAAATATCACTTACATTCATTATCATACCAGGTGAGAAAGCAATGTCATTAGATAAATAAACTAACCCTTTTGACTTCTATTGTTGTGTATAGATGGAACCAGGATTCAGACCGCCCGTCTCAGAAATTGTCCAGGATCTTCAACATATGATCTAAAGATATACAGCCTTCAGAAGGATTATTTTATTGTCAGATTCTTGTTTATTCAACACATCCTTTGATGAATGTAACATATGGACAATCTAGTTGCAGCTTTTAAGTACTTGTTTGGTAGGTTAACTGGATTTGTATGTGTTTTGAACCGTGTTGAGTTTGGAAATGGGTGTGAACATGAAACTATCATATGATCAAAACACAATCATCATATGTTCATTTAAACACTAATATTCTGTTCACACAAAATAGTTTCGTCGATTTTGTTCTTAACAACTTTAAAGAACTATGTAACAATATGTTCTTACCTAAAACTAAAACACAGTTACGTATTAAAATTTTAGTTAAACTTAACAGTCAGCTACGTATAATGTCATTTTTTTCATTATTGTTTTCGTAGCAGAAGAGGGAGACGTTGCGTTTATTGCCCTGAATCCTGATTGATTCACGGGATAAATGATCAAAGTTTATACCGTTGCATGTTGTAGCTCTTCAACATTTGGCTGTTTGATAATGGTAATCTTATTAAATGTCATGCATGACTCCTACTATATAAAATCATTTTGTCAACTATAGAATATATCAATTTGTCAAAAAAAAAACTATAGAAGGTATCAAACTTGCAAACTTTGTTCTTCTGCATATTTTAGCTAATTAACTGAAACTTGTAAAACTCTCACAAACTTGGTAATGGAACTCTTAACGTTTTACCGCTTTTGCTATTTCGGGATTTCTTCTAACTTTTTACTATGTAGACTTTTAGTTCCTGTAACATAACTTAGGTGATAATTCTCATTGGCTGATGCTACTTACTACGGTAAAGTAAAATCAAATAGTATATAAACAACCGTGGAAAATATATAAAAAGTAAAAACCATTTGAATATCTAATATATCTACATAAGCTTTTTTAAGAAGAGAGAAAGAAACTTCGATTTGAGTTTGGAATACGACTACATTTATGCAAGCACCAATTTACGTTAGTTTGGTTCATCATGATGATATTTAAAGATGAAAAAAAAAATCAATTGGAAAACCAAAAACATAGACCTAAAAAAACGGATTAGTTATAAGCCACATTAGTTGCACGAATCAAGACGAAGAACAACAACAAAAAAGGAAAAGAAACTTATTGGGTTTCGGAGTTGCGTAAGGAGTGAACTACATAAAACTCCTGTCTCAATGAAGTTATTGTAAAAGAACGCAAAACATGGAATTTTCTTTTATTTACTTTTAATATTAAAATATATAGTAAGCGGTGTAGCAGAATCCAAAATTTCAAAATGATTTTTTTTAAAAAAAAATTTAATTTGTATATATTTGTCAACCAAGTAAGTAAAGATTAACATGGGGTAGGACACGAGTCGCGATACCTTTATTTCAAAAAGTTCTCTTAATTAGATATTATTTTTTATTAGATAGGTTTCGTTTCTTCTCGTTCAATCTGATCGATATAGAAAATTTATCTTGACCTATTAAAGTTCCCCAGTTTTTTTGTTTGTTTGTTTCTCTTTCATGCAAAAGCGAACAAACTCTTCTTCTCTTATGTTCTGTTTTCTCTCTCTCTCTCTCTATAGCTGGCTCTTGTCTTCTGTCGTCAAAGTGATTCTGCATGCTTCAGACTTTTCTCAAAGGTCTTTCGTCTGATACCTGATTTTCTATTTATGTTCCGTGAATTTATTTTCTTGGGGGTGGTCGTCTCTGATCATTATTGTCGCTTTCAAGATCTTAAAATTCATAAATCAAACACACACACACACACAGCCATTAAATTTCATCATTAACCTCCTTTGTCGATTCCATTCTCTGTATTTTCGTAAACAGAGGAATTTGAATGATTTCTTATTATATGTGTGTTTTTCTTTCCTCATTAAGTTTTGCAAATCAATAAACAGTAATAATTATTACTCTGTTTTAGATCTATACAATTAGTAAATTCATCCCCTAAAGGACGCCATCTTTAAGAAAACATGGGGCCCCAGATAGTAAAACCTGAAGGACGCCATCTTTCTGTTGCTGTTACAAAACTTGCCGCTTCAATTTTTTATTGCTCTTTTCCAGGAAACTTTTTATTTTTTTTTTCCTAGTTTGGGTATATTATACATATGCAGGGGATTCTGAAAGTTTGTGCATTAGCTGTATCTAGAGCCTCTTAATTTCAGTTTCCTCTGTTGCTACTCTCGTTTTGTGCTTTGTTTATCGTGACTATTTTGTCTCTTCTTCTGGATAATTCAGACTGATCATTTGAGCGACATGCATGGTCTTGAATTCACAGCCTGTTAAACTGAGATTCAGTGACCAGTGGAGTGAGGTCTGGGTTAAGGCGTCTTTTTGTTCTCTGTTCTTGGGAGAACACTAAGGCATTTACTGTCCGGTGAGTTTTGTGATTCTAGAAATATTTGCTTGCAAAACTAGTCTTGTGTTTGAATTGTTCTAATATTGTGTAACAGATATAGATTATGGAACATGGTTTTCCGTCTATGAAGTCGATCAAATCATTGAAGTCACTTGTTAAGAGAAGAAACGATGTGGTGAGCTTGGTTTCACTTCCTCCTCGTTTGTGTTTGGATTATGCTGCTTAGCTCTGAATCTCATTGGTAAAATTTTCTGAGTCTTGCAGGGTAAATCCGGCTGGAAAGTGAAGCCGTTTTTGGCTCTCATATGTACAGCACTTTTGATCTTTTGGTATAAGACCACAAATATTCAATTCGAAGAGACTGAGGTAATCATGGAACCAAAATGCTATATCCTTTTGATCTCTTTGGATGTGTTTATTTGATTAGTAAACTCCTTTTTCACTTCTACCTTTCAGCTAGAGGAAGCAGATTATCCATTTGACATGGCAGTGGTAACATTTTGGTACTCTGAATTATTATCTTTTTTGTTTTCATTTGTAACGCATGACCAGTTAACTGTAAAGTTCACTCTTGGATTGTATCAAGGAATCTGAACCAATCGATGAGAAATTAAAAGGCTTGCCGCGTGGTATCATACAGTCTAGATCGGACCTTGAACTAAAGCCTCTCTGGTCTAGTAATAGTTTGAGGTCAAAGGTTAGTGCATTTGTATCAACAATCGTAGCAAAATATAATCGAATATCTCTACCGCTAGAGGACCTTCTGATGTGTGTTGTGATTGTTAAATACAGGGTGTTGAAATAACTAACCGTAACTTGTTGGCCGTACCCGTAGGCATTAAGCAAAAGGGTAATGTTGACGCTATGGTAAAGAAGGTACTATATATTTTTCTGAGTTGATCTTAATCCTAAGTAATAGGTTTCTTCTCAATGTAAAGTTCCTTTTGTGTCTCTCAGTTTCTTCCAGCGAATTTCACGGTTGTTCTTTTCCACTACGATGGAAATATGGATAAATGGTGGGATCTGGAGTGGAGTTCAAAAGCCATCCATATAGTTGCACAGAACCAGACTAAATGGTACTTATCCTTCTCATCCAATGCATCTTTAAAGAAGATAACATTGAGACAATGTTTTGTTTATATGTTTCACTTGTGCAAAAGATCGGTTTATATGTATATATGTCCCTCTCTTGATTTTCAGGTGGTTTGCAAAACGATTTCTCCATCCAGATGTTGTGTCCATTTATGATTATGTTTTTCTGTGGGATGAGGATCTTGGAGTAGAGAACTTCACACCAGAGAGGTAAGTTTCAGTTTCTTTTTGAACCATATAGTGAGGTTCATGAAGCTGATGAACCAATCATTTTCTGCAGGTATTTGAAGATAGTTAAAGCAGAGGGACTGGAGATATCTCAACCGGCTTTGGACCGGAACTCGACTGAAATCCACCACAAGATCACACTCCGTTCAAAAACAAAGAAATTTCATAGGTTCAAATATACTTTCAATAGGAGAGCTTTCCGATTTGTTTGTTCAACGTGTTTGGTACTTAATGTACAACATGATGGTCATGAACGCAGGAGAGTTTACATCAATAGAGGCACTAAGAAATGTTCTAACAATAGTGAAGATCCTCCTTGCACAGGGTAATGGTTTTAGTTGGCGACAGAATAATTTATGTGAATTCTTGAGTATATCCATATATATGATCGATACACTTTCTTTTTTTGTTGTGTTCTCTGTTTTGTAGATTTGTTGAAGGAATGGCTCCTGTGTTTTCAAGAGCTGCTTGGTTCTGCACTTGGAATCTTATACAGGTATAATTTTTCACTTGCGGTTGTACATGGGTAGAAGTTAACTGACCCTTTTGTATTGGCTTTTGTAGAATGATTTGGTTCATGGATGGGGAATGGATATGAAACTAGGGTATTGTGCACAGGTGATCGATCACACTATATATTCTCTTTCAGCAGATTTTGTGCTAACTTATTATCTTGTTGAAATGAACTATCTAGTCCCTCCTTTTGAAACTTTGAAATGGCCCCTTCATTAACTCAACAACTTTCATTCGATTCTTACATTTGAGGATGGTTTAAAAACGTTTTAGGGAGACAGGAAGATGAAGGTAGGGATCGTGGATAGAGAGTACATCTTTCATCAAGGCATTCAAACTTTAGGTGAAAGTGTGCATCCTGATAAGAAGGTAATGATCTCTCTAAATCCGAGATAAGATAGAACTCGTTGAACGAATACTTGCATTATATAAATTAGTTTGTTTCTCTAATACATGCAGACCGCAGCTCGTGATGTTAGGACTAATGTAAGTTTTATCGACTTCATAACATTATCTACGATCTTTTTAGCACATAACGAAGCTAACACCTTTTATGATTCTTTTCTCTGTCGATATATTCAAGAAACATGGCCATACAACGTTTGATTCGAGAACCTCGGTGAGTAACTATCAATGCAATATCTTCTTTTGGTTTGTCGTTATAGAAGAAAAAGTTAGCAATGTAGTGTTTGATGAAACAAAGTAGATAAGGAGGCAGTCGACATGGGAGCTTCAAAGGTTTGAAGAACGATGGAAAAAAGCGGTGGAAGAAGACAAGAACTGGATCGATCCATTTTCATCGAGCTCCAAGACGAAGCGGAAGAGTAACAGCGTTAGTAACAGAAGACTAAGGCGTGGTGGTAGTAATGGTAATACTCACCGCGTAAAGCATAGTAAGAGAGAAGTCTAGAGACAGCAACAGCATAACACACAAATATAGCATAACGAAGAATTTTTATACACGCGAGATGTGCTTTCACTGTATGTAGTTAGTTTTATATTATTAACTCAAGTTTTCTTAGGGAGAAAATAAGCTTATAACCTTTTTAAAATTAGAACTAAAAAATGGTTTATAAATTAATGTAATTGGCTAATTTGTGTTTATCTATTCTCATCCTCTCGTATTTAATCTATATTATTTATTTATTTATTTATTTATTATTATTATTTATGAAGTGATTTTGTTTACTTGTCACATTCTCCATTTTTTTAGGTGATTTTGTTTATTTGTCACATTTTCTATAATTTTAGGTAATTTGTTTATTTATTATATTTTAATAATTTTAGTTTTGATTATGTGTTGTTTTTCATAAGTTTAGTTTATTTTTTATTTATCAAATTCTTAATAATTGTAATTGGTAATTTTATTTTATTTTTGTATTTTAAATAATTTTAAGTGATAATTTTTATTTATGAAGTGATTTTGCTTATTTGTTCCATTTTTTATATTTTTAGGTGATTTTGTTTATTTATCATATTTTCTATAATTTTAGGTAATTTACTTATTTATTATATTTTAATAATTTTAGTTTTGATTATTTGTTATTAGGTTATTTTTTATTTGTCATGTTTTAATAATTTTAATTGGTAATTTTATTTATTTTTCGTATTTTAAATAATTTTAAGTGGTAATTTTAGTTTTACTTATTTAATATGTTATCCAAAATTTTAAATTATTTTTTATTTGTTGTATTTTATTATTTTGCTTATTCACCATATTCCATGATTTTTAGATTGAATCGTTAATTTTAATAATAAATTTTTGAATTGTTAGTTTTAAATATTTTTAGTGATTATTTAATAAATATTTCATTATATTCAGGAATAATTATTATTAACGGCTTTATTAAATTTTAGTAATAATTTTATAATTTTTATTTTAGTAATATAAATAAATCATTTAATGTTTTTTATTTATTATTATTTTTTAAAAAATTTTATTTTATTTTATATCACCGAATTATCTTAACAATAAAAAAATATGAGTCCAAAGAATACGATTTTTTTTTGCTGTTATAATAAAAAATCTAGACTTACATAATTTATTACTTTTAGTTTATAAAGTTTTAGTTAAATAAAAGTGTTTTTAATTATTGTAGGTTTTGTTAATATGTGTCATTATAGCCTCCGATGAAGAAGGAATTCATATAAAATGCAATTAAAATTTTGATGAATAGGATTTTGATTTCAAAGGCTTTATTGATAATTGGTAATTATGATTTAATTTTGTAAATTTATCGTTTATGTTATTTTAAAGTATTAATAAAACTTTATTAGTTTATTACGGTGTTGATATTTTTTATATGTGTGGTTTGGTGATACAATAAATATAATATTTTGTAAATATCAAACCATTATCTATGTTGCGTTGTAATAAAAAAAAGATAAATTATATCTTCTGATTGATTTAATATTTGATACTAATTAAATAATTTAGATTGAAATTAAAAGATTATGTTAGATTTTGAATTAGTTAGATATATATTAGTTCGCACAAGATGCGAGCCATTATCTAGTTTTGGTATATAAAATGGAGATAATATTGACTGTTTCACATGAGTTAAGAAAATTGTTAAATTTTCTATTTTATTTTAATTAATATAAAATAACAAATATTTTAAAAAAAGTAATATTTATAATGAAAATATAAAATAACAAAATTTTAATTTCATTGGTCAATATTTATAATTTCATTGGTCAATATTTATAAAACCACTTATAAGAAAGAATTTCTCATCATTTATAGGAATTTAGAAAATATTTATAAAGGTTAACAGGTTTATAAATTAATTAAAATTAAAAATCATCGATAAGTATTTAGAAAAATATTTTATAAAATTCTTAAATCATTTTTTATGTTTACAAATTATTTATCATAGATAACAATTTATTTTTTGTGTTATAAAACCATTTATTAGGATTTATGAATCTATTTATAAGATTTTAACAAAAAATTCTGAGAAATAATTCATAAAATTTAAAATTTGTAATTATTTTATAAATTATTTATAATTGTATAGTTTTCTTTGTAAGAGGTTATAAAAATGTTATCAAATCAGAATCAATCACAAAATATATTTTTTTCACAATTTCATCATTTTCAAAATCTTTTTCAAAAATATCAAAAACAAAAAAAATCATTTTATTTTATATAAAAGCAAAATAACTACAAAATTACATTAGTCATTAAAAAATCCAAATAATATTATGAATAAAAGTATATTCCTAAATTTACGAAATTTTTTATATTCTTAAATTTTTATTAAATTAGTAGAGTTTACATATATATAGTTATGTTTCTTCTTTAATAATTTTTATGTTTTATACTTTAGTTACAAGTGTGGGTCTATTTGTCACATGAGTTCATGTTTTCGGATTTTAATAATTATGAACAAAAAAATTGGTCTACAAACAAATTAAACCATATATATAACGACAATTTTTATAGAATAACTTAATGAAATATTGTTTTGTAAAAGATGTACAAGATCTAACTAAATACTACATAAATCATATTTAAAAATTTAAAAAGTATTAATAGATAAAATATGTTTATTAAAAAATTATCTACCGAAAATTCACATTCAGTTATAAAATATTAAAATATATTACTGCATGTCAAAACATATAATATTATATTATATTAAAATTTTAAAATTATTCGACCCGCAAATTTGCATGCAACCACATAGTTTAATATGAATTGGAGGAGTATTATCAGAAATACTATCAAAGGAGTGAAAAAAAAAAGAAAATAATAAATAATTAAAAATAAGGGAGTGAATCTGTATATATATGGGATGTATATCAATTTGGTGTCGTTTCCTTATACTCTCTTTCAAAGTTGTAACCTTTGTTGTTAAGGGATCTCTCAG
Source organism: Brassica juncea (assembly GCA_018703725.1). Classification (NCBI taxonomy): domain Eukaryota; kingdom Viridiplantae; phylum Streptophyta; class Magnoliopsida; order Brassicales; family Brassicaceae; genus Brassica; species Brassica juncea. Next base: position 41,734,775 of record CM031938.1, read on the forward strand.
ATCAAATTTTCAAAGTGTTCAATCGATAAGGCTTTTTGGTAAAGAATGGCAGGTCGCTACGATCGGAACCCCTTCGACGAAGGAGACGAAGTCAATCCTTTTGCTGTACGACGCTTTCTTCACTTTCTGATTTTTCACCACTGAGTGGATCAAAATGTGTTATTTCCCTTAGAAAAAGTTTGCTTCTTTCGAATTGGGTTTTTGTCGAATCTCATAAAATCTTTACTTCCTGTGTTTGCGTCACTTAGGGCCATTCCCTCATACGTTTGCTGTTCATGTGTTGATTTTATCCACATTGTTTAAACCTCGATGTTGTTATTGGAATCGGTCATTTGTGAGAATGTAATCCAAAATCTGTGGAAAAGTTTGTAACTTTCTGAAACAATGGATTCTATTCTGGCTGATTAGATCTCTTTTAGGGTTGTTTTTTTGGGGTTCTTGATTTCTTGCAGTCTCTGATGATTGTTAATTTTGTCCACCTTTCTTAGAATCCTGGAAGTGTGCCCGCTGCTGCTTCGAGTTCCAGACTTTCGCCTTTGCCTCCGGAGCCTGCTGGTTTTGGTTATGGTCGCACCGTTGACGTTCCTCTTGACAGACCAGGGTCTGGTGCACAGGTTTGATTGTTGATGATGGAGTTAGATATCATACCGTTTTGGATTAGTTTTAAAGACTCTTCCTTGTTTTGTTCTTTCGTTGTTGGAATACAGGATTTGAAGAAGAAAGAGAAGGAGCTCCAAGCCAAAGAAGCTGAGCTTAAACGACGCGAGCAGGTAGGTATCATCTGCTTTAACTCAAAACACTACCCTTTGAAACTCAAATTTACAGTTCTGAAGAACCTCCTCGATATTCCTGAAGTGGCAGTTTGTATCTTCCATTTTCAGTAGATGATTTGTTTTGTTTTTCCGTAGGATCTCAAACGGAAAGAGGATGCTGCTGCACGAGGTACTTTGTCTTTTATGGTTTACCTGAAAAATATCTCTTCTCAGCACCTGTTGCAATACTGCTTGTTACCTAGAGGGATTTTGAAAGTTTTGTGTGTAACTGTTATCTCTGATATGCGTCTCTCTATTGGTTGGTTCATCTACTCTACTCTTATATTTTAACTTTCTTTCTAGCCGGAATCGTTATCGAGGTGAAGAACTGGCCGCCCTTGTTCCCTCTTATCCACCATGACATTGCAAATGAAATTCCTATTCGTCTCCAAAGGCTACAGTATATTGCATTCTCAACATATTTGGGTACGTCATTATAGTCTTATGTTAATTTCACCTATATAGGCTAAGTCATAAAATTGTAGAATGGTGAAACTTTACTCATGGTCTCCATGTGCAACAGGGTTGGTTCTTGCACTTTTCTGGAATGTCATCGCCGTCACTACAGCTTGGATCAAAGGAGAAGGTCTCTTCTTGTTCTCTTACACTATATGTCTTACTTTCTTCTCCCGCTGGTCAAGTCTTCTGTAATGGGCATTTCTGCATATTTTACAGACTCAAGTTATTTTTTTTGTTTTGTTTTGTTCAGGAGTAACGATTTGGCTTCTTGCTCTTATTTACTTCATATCGGGTGTCCCAGGAGGCTATGTGTTGTGGTATCGGCCTCTCTACCGTGCCTTCAGGTTCTTAATTTCCCATACCTAGTCACTACAAAACGCAGGCGTATATTGTGTACTAATTGGAAGAAAAGTGTTCACAATATATTTTGTTCTTTCCATATTCTCTTATTCAATTGTGTTTGTTTTGGTGTTGAATTCCTGCAGAAATGATAGCGCTTTGAGCTTTGGATGGTTTTTCTTGTTCTACATGGTGAGTACCTAGTTCTTAACTGGTTATTGATGATGACATATATTTTACCTGAGACATAGAGAATTTCATCTGATACAATTCTTTCTGGCCACAGCTCCACATAGCTTTCTGCGTCTTTGCTGCAGTTGCTCCTCCTATTGTCTTCAAAGGAAAGTCACTTGCGTAAGTTTCTTCAAAAAGATCAATGACTTAAATCAGTTAATAGTTACGTCTATGAATATCAAGTCTGTTATTAATTACTGTATTTGATTGATCTTCGAATTTACAGGGGCATATTACCTGCACTAGATATGTTTAGCAGTCAGGCATTGGTCGGAGTAAGCTCTTCTTTTTTTATTATCCCTTATGATGAGCTCGTGGATTGTGTCAACTTTTGTCTGATGAACCTTGAAGTTACTGCTCATACATTATCATTGATCATGGAATTCTTGTTTTGCCTGTCACAGATCTTCTACTTCATCGGGTTTGCGTTTTTCTGCCTTGAATCAGTGGTCAGCATCTGGGTTATTCAGGTCTCTTTCCTTGTCTTTAGAACCGAAAAGATATACTCTCTGCGGTATAGTTTTCAGAGTTAAAGACTCTTTTAACATTTGAAATATGGTCATTTTACATGTGCAGCAAGTATACATGTACTTCCGAGGGAGCGGGAAAGGAGATGAGATGAAAAGGGATGCCGCAAGAGGAGCCATGAGAGCTGCTATATGATGCAAATGATTTGAACTCATGATCTGTCCTGAAGCCATTGGTTGTGATGTGTAACTTTTACACCTCTTCAGCTCTTTTACCTTTTTGTTTTGTTTTTTACAGCAGCAAAGTAAAAAAAAAAAATTGATTGTGTATTTGTGTTTATTGAATTTGAGTTCAGATTTCATACACCATTTACTTTGTCTTGGTTTAAACCGATGTTCTAAAAAAATCATTTAGGCATCGACGGCGCATAGTCATCCGTTTAGTTGGCAAATCAGACTTCAACAAAATGATATTTTAGAAATTCTAAAAATCAGTCTTTAATCAGTCTAGACGTTCAAAATGATATTTTTCTTAAACAGTAGTCTTAACAATCTTTCACGAAGCTTGCCGTGAATCACGTTCTCCCTATTGCCTGATAATGACAAAACACAAGAATACAGAAACCCCAACGTTAAGTTGAAAATATCTACTCTCAAAATATCAATTACGGAAGGAAAAATATCTACATCACATCAGATGTCAATGTTATTATTGTAAAAGCTTGACTTTCTGTACATTACATTCTCTAATGGTATTTTCAAATTTAATTTTCTGTGGAAAATATTTTAATGTTAATAATGTCTAATATATTGTGTGTTTGGTTGGACTTAAGTTGACAAAAAAAACTAGTTGGACACAAAACTATCTTTAACGAGAAAATATATCTATTTGATGCCTTTACAATCGTAAATGAAAGATGAGATACAACAACTAAACTAAACTAAAGCCAATCAGGGTGCTTTGTTTATCCTTTCCCTTTCCACATTTGTCATTTCCTTGTTATTAGCGTCTAAGAAAATGCAAATGAAATTTGAATAGACAAAAAAAAAAAAACAAAAACAAACACCATAATTAAAACGAAAGACCACGACGAGTCACTTCTGTGTCCTGTCTCATCGACTCGAACCTTTCGTCGTTGCATTTCTTTATAAACGCTTCAGCTCTTATATTCAGCTCATTTCGACTCCGTGACACCGCCGGCGACAGGTAATACTTGGTTCTGTCACTAAACGTCTCCCCTTTCTTCAAACCGGGTTGTTTTGTCTTGTTGGAATCTTCAACGCCAAGTCCGAACGTGTCTGGTCTCCGGTAATAGCTAGTCAACGGTTTCCCTTCCGTTATCATCTTCCACGTGTTCTCAAGAGTCTCCTGCCGCTTTGGCTTCGCCACTCTCAACGCTTTCAAAGAGTTTCGTTCTGAAAAAAATTACCAATGCAACGTCTTAATAAACAGTGTTTAGGTTTCATTTTCAAACTATAATATCTAACTTCTGACGTACGTCACCCTTCTTTCTCCAACTTGTTAATGTTTATTTTCTAATTGTATTAACTTAGTTACCTGCTGTGGTGGTCTTGACCAGTTTGCGTTGACCGATCCTAGCTGAAACAAGAGGCTTCTCGACCGGAGTCATTTTTTCCGGTATGGCAACCACCACTAAACACGTCTTCTCCTCCTCTACTTTTGCCACCGCTTCTACTAGCTTCTCCCTAACCACCTCCGGACTCTCCTTTTCCTTCTTTGATGGCTGAGTTTCAGCGACGAAATTGAAATCTTCATCCTTCCTCGTCTCCGATCGCTGCGGTTGAGCACGGTGGACGTTCTGCTCATGATTCTGAAACTTATGGTCGACGCTGTATGAACCCTCGTGGTCTTTGCCGTCGGGGTTTGTGATGACCCGGTAATACATGGATGAAAATCCTATCATGGCGATGATGACGTTGGTGATGACGTAGAGGTAAGGTGGTTTCAGCCACGAGAGAAAGGAACTGAAAAGGATGGGAGCTCGAGAGAAATCTAGTGCCACAACAGGGACTATGATTTTTAGTTGCATAGCCATAGCCACGACGCCTGTAGAGATTAGCACCGGTTTTATCCATGACGCCATTTTTTTCCGATCTAGTCTCTCTCTCTCTCTCTCTCTGGATTTATCAAGTGGTGTATGGTTGTTGTCACGCTCTTAGCTGAGATAGTCTATCGTTTATTTATAGAGAGGGGACTAGTGGGATAGCTAATCAACAACGTTAGATCTTAGATTAGATATATGAACGGTCAAGATCGTATCAGATAGTAGGTTCATCCCCTTACACAACATAACACCAGCAGGGATAAAAAAACCTTTTTTTATTGAGACGTAAACAAAACTTCACGTGTCTACACTCATCTCTCTCAACTATATTATATAAATAAATAAATAAAATGATCATTCTCTTTTTTTTAACGTCGATATTCTCTTATTATTCGCGGACACAAAACAAAAATTTCTCTTATTAGTCAAACCTAGTGTGAGTGTTTATTCGTATAATTCCATATTGTTGTTTCCAGTATTTACCCACGCTACGGCCACGTCTTTTTAGCTTTTATATGCCTTCTTTTATTTTCATTGTAAAATAAAAAAAATATATTTGAATATCTAGTGGTCGACAAAAACGAAAACATGTATAAAGCGATTTTAAAAGTCACTTTGTTACTACATATAAGTTTTTTTCTTGATATAAGTTTTTTCTGAACTGGCTTTCGAAACTACATATAAGTTATACATTCTTCTAAATTATTGATGATTTACATTAAGTGGCTGTGCATATATGTAAGAAGTTTAATTTTTCTAATATAAATCCCTTATATATTAATAGAAAAATATTTGAAAAGATGTAAACTCAATTTTGTAATAATTAATAAAAGGTTCAATGCTTATGTGTCAATCAATTAGGTAGTTAATTGAGAAAAAGGAGGTTCAATTCAATTAATATGTCTCGCTAGAAACATTAAAGCATTAACTATATAATATAATGTGTTAGGAAACATTATATTAACCTAAAATATTAAAAGAAAGTATACATTCCTTACATAAAAGCTACAGAATTACCTAATATGATTACATATTTATGACAATTAATGATTATAGATAATAAAGATTTTATAACAATTTGTGTATCATTTTTAATTTTTTTAATTTTATATTATTAAAAGAAATTAAATAATCATATTAACCATATAATTAAAAAATCAGATTTTTTCTTTCATGTTATATTTTGAATTTATAAACAGCTATAAATTACTTTGAAAATTTTGTGATCAGTGTCTTAATTGTTTTTATTATAACAAGATACAAATGATCATAAAATTGTATTAATATGAATTTTTATGTAATAAACATTTACATTAAATAATGTATATAGATGTATCAATTTAATACTGTTTATATGTACCATTTAAAAATATATAAATATGTTAATTTTGGAATTTGCATTAAAAAGTATTGAGACCTTAATATTTAATTTTGAATTTTTCATCGAAAAAATATCACATCAAAAATTCTGAGATCAATGGTTTAAATTTTTTGTTACATAGAATATACAAATGTTAATAAAACCATATGAGTATGAAATCTCAATAATGATAATGTTTTCTTAAGTTCAGTCCATTGTTTTCCTCGAATTGACATAGAACAGTTTTTAGTGATTAACTAAATGGATCACGTGCATAGTAAAATGTGTTTTAGTTTAAAAATTGTTGCATACCCAAAATCAATATGAACCATCATCATTTTCGTTTAAAATTTTGTTATAATAAATATATAGGGATGGATAAAAAATCTAAATCTAAAAAATGAACCAAGTCTGATCCAAAAAATAGTACTCAACTTTTACCAAAACTGGTTAGATATCCGAATGGGTTCAAAATTTTGGTATCTAAAGAACCGGAACTGAATCCGATCCGAACAGAAATATTCTGGGTATTCGAATATATCTGAACCAGATTTATAAACTTAAATATATTAATTATTTTTAAATTTGATATCTAAAAAAATATACACAAAATATAAGTTATTTTTAAATTGTCTAAAATACTTGAAAATATATACAAATAGTTATAAGTACATGTTTAAAATAACTAATTGATACTTAAATACCAAAATATTTAAAATATCTTTTGATTTCCTATCTAAAAATTTAAGCTTGACCAATTTTTATGTTAAGTTTAAGTATTTTGGCATAAATTATTCAAATTTATATGATATATTTTTTTTGATTTTTATACTTTGAAAAATTTAAAACATATATAAACTTTACTTTTTGAAACTTTTTTAAATAGGTTATTTGAACCCAAAACCGAACCAAATCCACGTAAATCTGAACCGAACCAAAACCACAATGATCCGGACCAAACCAAATCAAATGGTGCTCAAATGTCTACCACTAATCAATTGTAAAGAATGTTATTGATAACAAAATGTATATTCTTTATAACATTTTAAATACAATATTTAAAAAAAATATTCACTTCGCGCAGGACATGGTTTATCATCTAGTATATAATTAATATTGGTCTCTTAGTAAGGATTCAAACGATATTGTGTCACTTTATGTATGGATAAACAAATAAAACGAATAATACACTTGCCTTCTCAAAGTAAAATCATTTTCCTAAAAGATATTAGTGGCTTAAAGTAGAGACTACGTCTTTTCAGTTAACACCAGTCTTTTCAGTTAATACCAGAGATGTTAAAATAAATTAGCTCGCTCAACTCAATTCAGTTCACGGTGATCTCAGCATGAGCTATCTCAGTTCAGCCCATTTATTATATAAATTTCAAGATGTAAATTCGAATTCAGATCATCTAGATTATGAATTAAATGAGTTAACTCATGATCAAATATAAAAAGTAAAATTATAAAGATAATTATAAATAAAATAATTTCATAATATAATTTAAAATTAGCCCAAAACATAATATAGTTGAAAATTATTCTTAAATTCTATTCCATATAAGAGACTTTAGATGATTCATGCTCTAAATCTCCATCCATTCAAATCATAAAGATATATATTCTGCATGAGAGTCCTATGAATATTTTGTTTTAAATTTTAATTCTAAAGATATATGATATGAAGATTGATATCAATATTCTTTTACATTTTTGTATATATTTATAACGTTTTGGTCAACATTTTAATTTTAGAAAAAAAATACGATTAATATAGAAACTATCTTTTCTTACATAAAAACAATAGAACTCATATATATATATATATATATATATATATATATATATGTGTGTGTGTGTGTATATATATATATATTAAGTATAAAAACGACCAAGTTCATGAGTTAACTCATGATCATGAAAGATCGCTCATATAACTCATGATCTAATTGGAGTTCGATCACTAAACTCACTTATTAAATGAGTCTAAAAAATAAAGATCATGCTCGTAAAAAATCGAGCTGAAATGAGTCAGCTTATGAACTATAAATCATTTTGACACCTCTAATTAATACTAGTATGATTTTATAATAAATGCGACTCTTTTATTTAACATAAACTTAAATTACAATCATTACTATTATTAATTACTCCATCTATCTCACTTTAAGTGGTGTTTTAGGTTTTTGCACAAATATTAAAAAAATACAAATTTTTATGTATTAGTATTAAATTAAACTAATTCAACCAATAAAAAAGATGTAGTATACTGTTGTTGGTCAAAATTTTCAAACAACAATAAATTGTATCTAGGATAAAGAGAATATCACTTAAAATGGGACAAAAGAAAAATCCCAAAAACCTACTTAAAGTGATACAGAGGGAGTAGTAGTTAATATAATACCCATCACAAGCCAACTTAATTCATGATATTACTAAATGCACGTATTCTTATCTTTAAAATGATTTTACTTAACCAATTCACTATGTCACTTGATATTATTTAAAGAAGAGACTAGAGAGTACCTAAAAATCAATTAATAGTTATTACTAAGAGTGTCGAACAAAAAAAAAAGAAGTTATTACTAAGATTTTACAATGAGTTATTCTTGGGTTCACCCTCTAGGGTGAACCTCTAGGTTCACCAACCAATAGAATTGTGTTATTTCAAATTTGATATCTTTTAATAAGGAAACAAAATCTTGTTAAATTATATTATGTTTTTAAAAATAAAAATACAAAATAAATAAATAATAATAATCATTAATAAAAACGAAAATAATTCTTTAAAAAAATATATTTTAACACTAAACCCTAAACTCTAATTCTAAACTCTAAACCCTTGGGTAAATCATAAACACTAAACCTTAAAATCTAATCCTAAACCCTAAACCTTTGGATAATCATAAACACTAAATTTTTAACACTAAAACACTAAACCCTAAACTCTAATCATAAACCCTAAACCCTTGGGTAAATCATAAACAGTAAACCCTAAACTCTAATCCTAAACCCTAAACCCTTGGGTAAACCATAAAATAAAAATACAAAAAATAAATAAAAAATAGTAATATTTACAAAAAAACAAAAAAAAATCTTTTTTAAAAAACACTAAACCTTAAACCCTAATCCTAAACCCTAAACCCTTGGATAAACCATAAAACATTTGGATAAATATTAAACATTAAATCAAAAATTAAATATTAAACATTAAATCAAAATATTTTGCAATTATTATTTTATTTATTTATATTTATCTTTTTATTTTAAAAACATAATATAATGTTACAATATTTTTTTAAAAGATTTTTTCGTTTTTTAGAAATATTATTATCATTTTTTTTGTATTTTTATTTTAAAAACATAATATAACTTAACAAGATTTTGTTTTCCTTTTTAAAAGATATCAAATATGAAATAATACTATCCTATTGGTTGGTGAACCTCTAGGTTCACCTAGGGGGTGAATCCAAGAATAAGTCTTTTACAATAGCCTATCGTTTTAAATGTAATTGTCGTAAGCATATTATTAGTCGTTAGTTATTTTGACCTACCACAAGACAACTTGATTCATAATATTATTAATTAAGCGAACCTATCTGACTATCTCTCATCTTTTAAACCATCTTACTTAACTAATATGTCACTGGATATCTTGATTAAGATATGGAGGACTAATAAAGTCATTATTGGACTAAAATGAAGGATTTCATAACGAAATCATTACTTATATTCGTTATGATATTATCCCGAAAGGTAGAAACCCACTAAAGATATTTAAGAGACTCAAAACACCCTCACACCACATGGTTCATTTTTGCATTTAAAGCAAGAAAGCAGCCTCGAGAGAAGACTTTAGATAAATCGAGTTTTGCTTAGTTAGCCAAAACGGATCTTGTGACACTCAAGTGCCCACCGATGAAGCTTAGATACACACTTTTTTGAAAGCCAAACCCTTTGATTCTGGTACTTTCTAAATTGTTAATATCACAAATTTTTAATATCACAGATCTTTAATATCACAAATTCTCGTATAGTGTCCATCATCATCATCTACATGCATGTTCGTGTTTACGTACATTAATCTGTTTGCTGCATAGATTGTAAATGAAATGACTATGATGAAATAGATACAGATACAGATGCGATGCATACTAAAACGGAAATATGTATTTACAAATGAATTAAACGAATTACTTATACTAAAAAGAAAAATATCTTAGGGATTTTTGCAGATTTGACCTATAACTCGAAGTCAAACAAAAGTAATCTTTTTTTTTTGAAATTAATTTTGGCCTATTCACTTTACAAGTTCATATAATTCACGAAAATGCCATCAATTTTTTTTTCTTTCGAAAATGACATTTTTACTTTCTCACCCTCATCATCTTCAAGTAATTACAAGATTGCCATTGTCATCAATACCCTAACCACCATGAACAACCAATTTAAAGCTCTTAATGCTTCCAAAATCGATTTACCCTTCTTCTTTCTTCATTCTTATGAACTAAACACAACATCTCTCTCACTTTCTCTCCACACTGAGCTAAAAAAATCCAAGATTTTGATTCTACATTTTTATGGTTCATAAAGTCATAGAAACTAACGATTTTGGGTGGGTTACTTTCGTTTGAGATTCTGTGTGCTTGGAGAAGCCTTATATGTGCTAAGGAAGTTATCTCACCAATTTAAGGTATGAAATCGAGATTTTTTCCAGATCTGTTCGTCCAGACGACTGAATTGTAAGTCGTCTGGCTGCACACGACTTACCTGAAAGTCGTCTGGTCAATGCAAAACCCATTTTTGCAATTGACTTTGAAATTTGTTTTCTGGGATGACTGAAATATTAGTCATCTGCTTTAGTTTGGTTACAAAAAAATCTCTTAAGAATCTAGACGATTGAAATTTCAGTCGCCAGAGGTTAGTTTTGCATTTGACTAGAATATTTCAGAAGTTTGGCTTTTACGGACGACTAACATTTCAGTCGTCTAAGAAAAAATTGAAATATCAATATTTTATTAAAACTCGATGACTTACATTTTAGACGTCATAGGTTAGTTTTACAATTGTGAAAAAAAAACTTCAACTTTTAATTATATCCAGACGACTTACAATTCAGTCGTCCGTCAGACGACTTACAATTCAGTCGTCCAGGATTTTATTCAGAGATTCTGGTCAAACCTCGTAAATCCTGGACGACTGAATTGTAAGTCGTCTGACGGACGACTGAATTGTAAGTCGTCTGGATATAATTAAATATTAAAGTTTTTTTCACAATTGCAAAACTAACCTATGACGACTGAAATGTAAGTCGTCGAGTTTAAATAAAATATTGATATTTCAATTTTTTTCAGACGACTGAAATGTAAGTCGTCCGTAAAAGTCAAACTTCTGAAATATTATAGTCAAATGCAAAACTAACCTATGATGAATGAAATTTCAGTCGTCTGTGATTTTTGGAGATTTTTTAATCAAACTAAATCAGACGACTGATATTTCAGTCGTCCCAAATAACAGATTTCAAAGTCAATTGCAAAAATAACCTCTGCGTTGACCAGACGACTGAAAGTTTAGTCGTCTGGATGACTTAGATTGAAGTCGTCTACGTCTATCTTTAATAAATTTTCGTTTTCTTTGTTCTATGTTTGCTAATGTGTTTTATTTTGACTTTTTTAGATGATACATCAGTTACATGCAGTGTATGGAGAATGGTTGTTGGAAGATGGATGTTGAAATTTTGTGGTTGATCGTTTCAAAGGAGCGGGGATGTTATTTTTGAGTGAAGGTTCGACACATGCTGATCTTGTTGCAATGGCTCAAGAAGATTATAGCATGGACATGAACACAGAGTTAGTGCAGCTAACCTACACAACTCAACAGATGGCTCTAGACCTTCCTCCTATTCATGTTACAAGTGATAGGCAAGTTCGAAACTTGCTCGAGATAACTAAAATGCAAGAATTACGTCTTTGTGTATCAAGCTTTTGCAAGATTAGGACGGTTTCAGAGGAAAGGGATGAAACTGATGTGGGGGATGAAGCTGAGTTGGAGGATGTAATATGCTTTGACACCAATGATGATTTGTTGGAAGAAGGGTTAAAATGCTTCTTCAAATGTTGTATCAATACGAGGCTACCAACATTCTTATTTATTAAGATGAGCAAAAGGCCATTGGAGTTTATTATTGCATATGAGAGATTAAAAGATGAGAAAAGGCTATTGAAATATATTATTTCATTGATTTGTAAATGTGTAAACACATTGTTAGCACATATATTACATCTTGGGAAACAATATTACTGATTTTACAAAAAAAAATCACAACTAAAGGAGTACATATGCAAATCACAAAACATACCACAAACAAAACTATAATAGATCATTCCTCTACAAAGACAAGCTTGGATTCCACTTGATATGAAAGAAGACAGCGTCAGAAAACTCCCAGGAAGTCCAGACAACTTCCAGACGACTTACAGGAGGTCCAGACGACTTCCAAGAAGTCTTCCAGGAAGTCCAGACGACTTCCAGACGACTAACAGGTAAGTCGTCCAGCGCATTATAGTTTAGAAGACTGAAAGTATGTCGTCCCATAAGTCTTCTAGATCTGAAAAAATTGCATTTCAAGCCCAGATCTGAAAAACCTGCATATCAAAAAAATTCAAATGGCTTAAAAACACAGAAAATAAGTGGAAGATTAGATATATACTTTTATAGAACACACAACGTACATATCCAAATAGAAGATGAGAACCATCTGGTTAAAAACCTGTAAAAAAAGATAGATTAGTGAGAAAAACATGAGACAAAACTGAAAAATTCATATAAAGTTTGGTGTTTTCAAGTCAAAGAGATTAGAGTGGGTTTGGAGAGTTTTAGTTTAGGAAAAAGGTAAGAACTTTATGCAACAAAAAATTACCAAATGAAGAAAATACCACTTCCTCTACAAAGACAAGCTTGGACACCACTTGATATAAAACAAGACAACGTCAGAAAACTTCTTGGAAGTCCAGACGACTTCCGGGAAGTCCAGACGACTTCCGGGAAGTCCACACGACTTTTTGGAAGTCGTCCAAACGACTAACAGGTAAGTCGTCTAGCGCATTATAGTTTAGACGACTGAAAAGTAAGTCATCCCAAAAGTTTTTCAGATCTGAAAAACCTGCATATCCAAATCCAGATCTGAAAAATCTGCATATCCAAAAACGTTCAAATGGCTTAAAACAAAGAAAATGAGTGGGAGATTAGATACATCTACCTTTATAAAACATACAAAAATACATATCGAAAATTAATAGATCTACCTTTAAATGAGTGGAACCATGTGATGAAAAATCTGCAAAAACAAGATAAATTAGTGAGAAAGACATGAGACAAAAACAATAGATTGTTATAAAGTTTGGTGTTTATAAGTTCAAAGAGATTATAGAGAGGTTGGAGAATTCTAGAAAGATAAACATTACATTTTTGTTGCAGACATTTGAGAGAATGAGAGAGAATGTGTAAATTTTTCTTTATATAGGGAGACAAAAAATCCAATTAAGTTAAATATTTTTGATTCAGACGACATATTTAGGCGGGAAAATAAAATTTTCTTAAATTTTAGGCGGAAATATTAGGACGACTTACTTGTAAGTCGTCTGGTTTAAATTATTCACCAGACGACTGAAATAGAAGTCGTCCAGAAGACTTACAAGTAAGTAGTCTGGTTTAAATTATTTAAGCGGGAAAATAAAATTTCTTAAATTTTAGGCGGGAATATTAGGACGACTTACTTGTAAGTCGTCTGGTTTAAATTATTCATCAGACGACTGAAATATAAATCGTCCGAACCCTAAACATAACCCCTAAACTTAATTATCTAATTAAACTTGAAAAGTGTTTACTATACACATAAATAAACACACAAAGGTAAAATTTCATTTTTGAAAAAAATATTTCAGCTTTTCAAAATCTAACCCTAAGAATACATACAATACTACAACATATGTTTGCCAAACCCCTAAACCAAAGAATATCATGATTCACTACTTCCACTCATCTATGTTGAAAAGAAATCAATTTTATCATATTTTAATTTTTATCACTTAAAACTGTTTATAATTACATGATTTTAATTTTTTACTCATCAAAATATTTTTTACAAAATTTATAAATTATTTTTAAGATAAAATGGTTCCAGACGACTTATAATTCAGTCGCCCAGACGATTTCCAACATCTCAGACAACTCAGACGATTTACTGGGACTATATCCGTAAAAATATATATGTTTTTTTGTTTGGTCACAAGGGGCTGAACTGTAATTTCATAAGGATTCTAGGTTAGTTTTGCATTTGATTCAAGTTTAGGTATAGCTTTTGAGTTAAAATCAAGTTGTAAGTTAGTTTTGGTAAATTTCCCACTGTCTCAAAGAGTTTTATGCTTTTCGACAATTTCTTAAGAGCTAAGCAGTATGAACGGGCCAAGATACAGGTCAATTTTCAGCTGTTGTATATATGACCCCGACTCGTCTCGAGTGCTATCCACTCTTACTATTTAGTTCTCTTTTTTGAAGTTCCTTTTTTTTTTCTTTGTCGACCAATATATATTTAGCTTAGATCGATGACGAAAATAAAATCGTGCTTTGTTTTTCTTTAAAAGTATCATGCTCCCTCAAAACCACATATATTATGTATCTAGAGAATTACTTTTAATTTTGTTTAATTTTTTCTACAAAATATAGCGTGAAAGTTGATTTCTTCGATTTACAAACTTGTGAATAAATGTAAACTCGGATGATAATACGATGACAATATCAATTCTAACTACGATGCTAATTCTTGGTCAAACACGCTAAACCAGATGAAATCTCTCTTTGATTGTATTTAATTAGTATTAGCTATAAGCTAAAAACATATATTAACTAGTGGTTGAATGAAAATAGTTTATCTGATTAATTATAGCTGTATTTAGTTGTTTTTTCTTTAGGTTTTATATATAGATATGTTAAAATAACTAAGGGAAACATATATTATACACACAACAGCTCCAAATTATCTTAAATCTTTGTTTGATATAGTTGTTTCTCTCGGATTCCAAATTATCTTAAATGTAGGTTTGGTTAAATCCTATCGCCATTGTCACTTTGAAAACTATATAAAAATCATTTGCCTAGATGAGCATGAATTTTTGATCTTTTTCATTTGTAATAAGACTTTAGATTTAATACTTAAAAATAGTTGTATAGACAAAATACAATTATATATTGTGTTATAGCATACAAGTATACAGCCAATAGCTTGCTACTTGTTAGCAGACTGGGCTAAGAATTTTCAAAATATATATTTGACTTTGGTCACAATAACATGCGCCCGGAGTCCATTACTTCCTTTCATGCGCACAAAAACAATGAGATGAGAGGAAGTTTCAGAAAGAAAAAAAGGAACAATGAGAGGATATTTTGTTTACTTATTATACCGACATAAAAACAAAAGCCAAATGGAACTTCGTCGAAATCCAGAGCGGGCAAAAAACGACATCCTTTCCAACTGCCCAGTGATATCTGTTGTTGAGAGCGAGTGGCGAGTCTGGTATAACGTTTTGTCATCTGGCCGTTATATGTCACGGCGTTAATAGTCAACAAAGCTATTTTACTTCGACTTCTAGAGAAAATATCTGCTAGTCGTTGTTTTGAAAAAAAAAAATATATATCTGTTAGTCGTTTTAGTTAAACAACCAATGTCATTGTCACGTGAACATACGAAAATGTTTTATCACATAGATGTGTGATATAATTATGGGCTTTAGCCCAACCCCAAATCTAACAACAATGGTTTATCAAATCAAGTTGGATTCATTGATTCTATTAGACTCGACAGAATACATCTGGACCTGGTGTTACCAGTTAAAGTTTTAGCTTTCATGTATCATATCAATGCTAATGTAGTCTTTTTTTTTTGGTAAAAGTGCTAATGTATTCTTAAGTCGAAAACAAAGAAAGAGCTTCATCGTCTTCTCTATTATTGAATCTTTTAGTTTGACTTCCATAGTATTAGAGCCATTGATTAGGTAAATAAAACACTGCTATATATGTGCACTATTACAATACCAACTATATTATATTACAAATTTACAATACTTTTTTTACCCATTGTTACATTCAGTTTTTTAGTTATTATTTTGAACTCTTCAGTATTTCAGTTCTTTTTGTGTATCTACTAATAATAGCAATCCTGATTAATTCATACAGTTGTGTATTTTCATTATAAGTTTATTCATACCTGTTTGTCGTATCTTTTCGTTTATAACTGTTATGGATATATCTTTTCGTTATAAAGTTGTATCTTTTCCCTCTTATGTCTTTTGAACTCTATATAATTGTGTTAGTTCTCAAACTTTTTACATTATCAAATCATCATACCTTCTCAATTCTATTTAAATGTGTCTTTTCATTATAACTTTATTCATACTTCTTTGTCGTATCTTTTCGTTTATAACTGTTATGGATGTATCTTTTCGTTATAAAGTTGTATCTTTTCCCTCTTATATCTTTTGAACTCTATATAATTGTGGTAGTTCTCAAACTTTTTGCATTATCAAATCATCATACCTTCTCAATTCTATTTAAACAATATTGGGTCAAATTTCAGAACCAAAAAAATCAAATGTTCGGTGTATCACACATGACGTGATCAATTAGGACTTATCTTCTCCAGTGTTATGAATCTCGCTGGTCATAATAATAGAGCTAACGAATAGTGCTATATCATCTGAAATGAAGCCCTTCTCCAAACCATTCTCTCTTTGCTGTCCCTCTCTCTAAGATCATGGTTGCTACGAAAAGTGGGTGTAGATATGTAAAAAGTTCTTTTTGTATTAATATAAAATATACATGTGTATGGAACAAAGTCCTTTTGTTCTTCTTTTTCTTTGTTTCCTCAAATCTGATTAACGAAAAAAAAACACAGTAACGCTTTTGTCTTTGTCCAAACCATTCTCTTTTTGCTCTTTGTAAAAAAATCTCTTTGAATACATGTGTATGGAACAAAGTCTTGTTTATGAATAAGGTATGCAAAAAAAAATCCATTTATTCTTATTTTTCTCTGTTTCTTCAGATCAGTTTAACAAAAAAAAACACAGTAACCCTTGAAAACTCATTTTTAATAAATTTGCAAGAAAATAAAAGCAAGCTTGATCTCAACTTTTCACTGAGCAATAAAAAAAAGCGACTGTATAAAACACACCCTTTCATCTTTGCGAGCATCACTGGCGGTTCTAATCGATGCTTTTAATCACCCATTCAGAGACGTTAACCTCTTCATTTTGCACCGCCTCTTGTGATGGTAATTAGGCCTAATGGTAATTTCCATAGGTTTGATCTCCATTTGTTCAATTCTGCAATCATGGGACAGCGTTTAGAAACGGTCTCATCGAGTGGAAGATTTGCTTTTCTCCATTTCGGAGTGTTCTCTTCCGGCAAATCAAGTTGGATCTGTCAGCGTAATACCGGCAAATCTCCGTGGTTTCGTCTGCACTTTACCCGAGCACTATGTTTATTTTTGTCATCCGGTCAATCCCTGGAGAGACGCAGTCATTTCTTAAGGCACCTTGGCCTCGAGACTATGACATCATGCATCACGCACCGTCAAAATCCATCATGTCCTTTAGTGTACAGAGATGAACTTTTGTGCATGAGGAAACGAAGTTTGCAGAGAGAAATCAACGCTTGTTACAAATGGCCTTGTCAACGGGTCCGATTGACATCTATTAGGTTTTGTTTGGCGCTTATAAACTCTTAGAGATTCAATATTATATAAAATCCATCTTCTGTTTTTCCAATTGATGCATGTGTCAAACGACTCCGATTGATTAAAGGTAAGCAATTTAATATTATATATAATATATACATAATACTTTTGCCAATTGTTGTTATAAAAATTTGTTGAGTTTTTGTTTTGGTTATAAGTTCCATTTTCTTAAATAAAATGGTTTATTATTATATATAGAAAAAAATATTTGCAAAAAATATTATAAAAATAGATTCAAAATATAACAAAAACTAAAAAATGTTTAAGATGTGCCTTTTCATTATAACATGAGATAGTTTTAAAAAGTTTTCAAATTCTGAAATGATGTGGGTAGCTATCTATAATTATTTGTCTTTTCAATATGCAATTATTGAAAAAAATTGTGAAAATATGTATAGATGTGTCTATCATCGTATGAATGTGTCTTTGCATCAATAATGTGTCTTTTTAATGCTAAATGTACTATATATCTAAAAATAATTATTTCAAATATCTAACCTATATTAAAAGCAGGATCATCTCATCATTTAGACTGTCCACATAGGATTGGAAAATCTTCCAATGGGAAACATGATTTCTGCCACGTCACAACGGTATTGGGTTGTCTTTCTTATTGATCTGTGAATAGAATTATTTGGTCCATAAACCTAGTCCAACACAACACATCACCTTTATTTCTGGTGCAAATCGTACTCGCCTTTGCAATGTGTTGTTGGGCTTGAACAAGACTTACGTAATTGGCCCAAAAATATAGAAACCCTTCAGATCTAATACACCATATTTCCTCTTCGATTTACCTAGACGGATGTCGACGGCTTCAACTGCAGATTGCATGTAGCCTCCCTCCGGTGTAACGGCAATGACGATAAGACTCCCTCTTCAAACTCTTTGATTACTCACCAAGTGGAAACGCAACTAAACTCTCCACCTCCCTTCTTCAACCTATAAAAACCAGAATCCTCATCTTTTTTCTCTCACTCAGAATCATCAAAGCTTACACATCCACTCAAATTCATCAAAGCTTACTTCGAAATTCACCATGCCAAACCAATCTTCGGAAGCCCAAGGGTCGATCGTCGATTTTATTCAATCACCAGAACCTCTGAATTTTAAGAGATGAACAATGGCGCAACCATTCTTGAAGTAATACGATAATCACAATGATGAATGTACGTCCTTCTTTACTTACCTCCAAATCTGTGTGATTCTAGATATCATCGGATTTGACTGTCATACTTTAGATTGATTTTGAGTTTCATTTGAGCTATTGTAATGCTTTTTCATACAGTGACCTTGGATCAAATAATAGAGAAGCGGTTCATGTTCTCTTTTCTACATATCTTCCAATTCAGTTTCTATTGGTATTTTGCCTCCTTGATAAAAAATAGCAAGACATTACCAACTCTCTTCAGCTTATTAAGTTGTTGGGTTGTGTTAAGTTGTGGCGCAGGAGTATGGTTATGGTTTCAAATTCTCATGAAAATATGCTCAGAGATTTGAAAGTGGCTTCTAAATGAGTGGAATTCTACAAATGCATACCCTTAACATTTTCATAAAGACGTGTAAGAAAGGTATGCATGGTTCATAAATTTTTGGGCTTTTAGGATTTAATTATCTATTTTGTTTGTGTCAACTGTTTTCTTCTTTGATTTTTCAAGATCATTTAGCTGACTGGATTGAGTTTGAATATTTAATTTCTCAAGATTTTGAATCCCCTCATATTTTACTCAACACTTTTTTTGTTCAACATTTAGTTTAATATGAAGGCTTACCACATATCATAGCCCGACGAAGAAGCATTGCAAAGACATGCCTTCGTATAGAATCTGCTGGGGCGTTCTGGTTCCTAGGAACACAAGACAAACGACAGAAAACAAAGGAAGAAGATAGAGAAACGATGGTACGTGAAAATGTGGTACTTGAGATAGGTCTCGAAGGCTGGCATGGTAAGGATAATTTTACAGCTTTTTGGTTTGTCATTCAGTTTGTTCCCTCAAAAATACTCTAAAGAAGCTCAATATGAATCTTGGTTTAGGTTTTAGACATAAATGTTGAACAAAAAAAGGAACCACAATTATCATTGGTCATGTCTGTTCGTTAACAAAATCTTGGTTTAGCTCAATATGAATCTTGGTCCTGTCTGTTCGTTACCATGCTCTTTAAATAAGTATATATCTTTACACATTATTTGAATTCATAAATTCTTGGCGAGACAATCAGAAAGAAACCACAATTATCATTATTTCAAGACCATGAAATAACATGTTTCTATTTCAGTTTTCATTCAGTATTGTGAAAGTAATGTCTGAATGTTAATTTACAGTTGAATTCGTAACTGACGAATAATGGCTGACGTACTTGATTAGAAGAACAATGGGCTTATGTGCTAAATCATGGCAAGCCTAATATAAAACGTAACTTCAAAGGTTAAGAAAGAGACTCTCAAGGAAAGTTTTCCATAGTCTAATACTTTTGTACTGTGGCTAAAGGAAAAAGTTTCAGGGATACAGCTTAGTAACGTATACTCCTCCCCGTAGGATATATATGATCTAAGTCTGCACAAGAAGAAATATAAATTCTCGGAAGCATTAATATATCTTAAGGAGATAGTATTTACAGAGATTATTTAATTTTCTAGAACTTTAGTGAAAAGACTGATGAAGAAGACGAGTGTTGTTGGTGTAAGGCAGGCACATTGTTAATAACTTATTTTTTGGAATCATATTTATAGTAAAATACTGACACTAATTGGGATTCAATGAAACTCATCTTAGAACAAGCACTACAAAAAAGGACTGGATTGTATCACTTAATTTGAATCACATAAATAAATGATATTTTTCTAAATTACTTATTTTTAAATGAAACAGATATTCATTATTTGAAATCAATTATAATGATTAATGCTATTACTAATTAATACTACATCAGTTCACTAGAATGATATATTTTATATTGATTTGTATCACTTTGATAAAATTGATTTTATTTTGAATAAATATGTAAGGCTGAAGCTAGATGCATTTTTGACATCTACTAAAATCTATCGTCATTCTTTTATTCATCAAATAAAATATGTATTTTAAAAATTAAAGCATATATTCCGCGACACGGACCTAGTAGAAAATAATATGAGAATCATCAAAAGCTAATAAAGCATGGCTTGTAAATCCACATCGTTGTCTAATCTCCTTGACTCCAGTATCTCCTCCTTAACCTTCTTTATAAAAGCTTCAAATTTTCTATTCATCTCTTCCAGACTCGGCAACATCTCCTTCCTCATCTTCACCGGCTGCGTCACCGTGGGAGACAATATTGGATAATTATTAGTCACGTCCCTGAAAGCCCTGAAAGTCTCCGATTCCCTCAAGACAAGTTGTGTCTCCCCGGCGTCAAGTCTGAGAGTCTCTTGCCTCCAGGAATATTAACCAGTCAACTGTGTTGACTCTAGTTCCTCCGTTACCATCATCTTCGGCGTGTTCTCGTGCCGCTTTGGTTTCACCACTCTCGCCGCCTTCCTTTTGTTACCTTTTGAAGTCACTTTGACGTGGCTGAATCTTGCCGAAAATAGCGGCTTCTTAGTCTCTGTTTGGGCCGCTATCGTGGGCGCTTTATTCAGAAGCTCATCTCCACTGTTGTTGATCAGTTCTGAAATCTCCTCCTCCTTCTCTTCACATACAACCTCCGATCTATCCACATCCGTGACAACGATCGGCGGTGGTGGAAATATGGCCACAAAATGACCATCCATATCAACGTCCTTCACCTCACAATCCTGGTCACCGGTGCTCTGGAAGTACTTGGAAGAAGCTACAATCGTTGTAACGATTATAACGTTTATGATGACGAAGAGGTAAGGTGGTTTCAGCCACGAGAGAAATGAACTCCAAAGGATTGGGAACCGAGATAAGGAGAACTCTACTGCGATAGAAACACAAGAGTTTACAAACAGAGACATAGCGATGATTACGGTTGAGACAACCGCCACCTTGATCGACATAATTGGCGAAACCATTTTCCTATTTGTGTGTCTCTCCGTCTATAGACTTTTGATGTTATATAGGTGCATGGGGTTCATGGAAAACTTAGGCTATTGTTCTATAACACCGTTGGATCTAAAGCATGCGAAGATGGACGGTTGGTATTGAATAAGGACATGGGTCAAGTTAGGTGACATCCTTTGTAAGACGTGGCCTTCTGCATATTTTTTTGTTATTACTGGCGCATGATTTTGTTGCGTACGTACAGCTAGTGGATAAAAGAACGAAATGTCACGTGTCAGTTCTGCAATCTCTAAAATGTTGTAATAAGACTGTACACCGTAATTCTCTTAGTCTACTTATAATGACATTTTTTATAATTCATGAGTAAATCCCAAACCCAAACAGATTCAGAATAGTGTTTTGTAAGTGTGTGATTGACGGATATGGTCGCATACCGGACTTACAAATTAATGAACTGAAAACAAGGGTCCAATATCCGTATGGAGTGTCCAAAGACGATCCTGCAACAGTTACCTCTAACAGAGTTCGATTTCGTAACATAGGGTCCATGACTTGTTTTTGTTGGTAACGAACGTTAATGACCTTGTATTTAATTGGCTTCCCCTTAGGTCTCACTCCCGAATCCCGATGCTATATTCATTTGCAAGGAGCCAACGAGACGTGATAGTATTGGTGCCTCTTGTGTGGTTTTATCTTTCTTTTTCTTGCTGTGTGTGTCGCCATTTAGTAAACAAGATAATTGTGTGATACAAACTACGACACATCCATTAAGACGTTTTTGTTAGGGTTACACACAAACCGCAGGGTGGCCCCGTATACCACTTACGTTACTGATCACAGTGACAACCACAAATTTGATTCAAAGTTTCAACGTTTCAATTTTATTCTTGGTCCATACTTTCATTTTCTTGGTCCATACTTTCACTATAACATATTTTTCTCTTAAAATAAGACTAGGCCAAATAAATAAATAAAAAAGCATGCTTGGATTTTACTTCAGTATACATCTAATTTCTACATATTAATTTGATTTGAATTTCTTGTTCTAAATCCATTCAAAAATAATGATCGATATTCTGAACATGCATTGTAGGACTGGGAATTATTATCCGAGATCCGGATCCGCCCCGAAAATAGGATATCTGGAATGTCTAGATCCGGATAGTAAAGTGTCGGATCCGTCGAATCTGGATCCGTATAACTGGATTTTTAGGTCCGGATATCCGGATCCGTTTTTTTAAATATATTAAATTTAAAATCGTATTAATAATTATAGTTGATCTTTTAATATTTATACATAAAATTAGTCTTATAATATTACATTTTAATTTTTAATAATATTATATGCATAAATACATCCATAAATTTTGTAAAAATATTTAATTTATGTAATATTTATATATTTTTGTATTTTAAAAAATATTTTTATTTTTCTAAATTATTTTGACGGATCCGGATCCAGATATTCGCAGGTATCATGATATCTAGACGGATATCCGAAATTTGGATATCCGGAAGGCACGGATTCAGATCCGGATACTAAAATCACGGTTCCGACGGATACGGATTCGGATCCGGATACCCCAAATATCCCGGATATCCGGATCCGTCCCAGGCATAATGCATTGGAAACAAACTAATTACGAAACTGATTTTGTATATTTTTTTTATTATTAAAATGCTCCATTTTGGACTTTATCACACTACGGATAAAATGAAAAAAGATCTCCAACTTTAAATAAATAGAAGGCGTTTTCCCAGCAATAATTATTGGATCAGACAATTTGTTTTGTTTTGTTTTTTTTTTTTTGTGAAAGGATGAAACAATTTCATAATGTTTATTTCCTTAAGAGGTGGCATATATTGGACCGTCATTCACGGAAAGCTGGCCTGATGGGGTTTAAAAGATCTCTCCTGTCCCTAGCTCTGCTATAATTAGATCGAGGTGAATGAGCTTTTTTGATTGGTGTTTTTACATTTCTATATGAAATGCAAACAAAAACTTAAAATGTTACATAAAATGTTACACTCCTTGAGTTTATAATAAAGATTTGTTATAAAAGCTGCAACTTGTGATGATGCCCAAAATGTATGAGAGTTTCTGACAAGACTCTTGAAACATTACGAATTTGATTAACATATGTGATTATTAATACATGTTTCAACATTCTCCGATTGTTTCAACATTCTCCGATTGTTTCAACGGCAGCAAAAGATCCAAACGCTTCGAAAAGCTTCGCTATCAAAAGGACACAACAGAATTTTCTGTAGCTCCCCTCTTGCTCGTTTCTTCGTAGTTCTAGTGCTTCGTAAACATAGTGTGATTGATAAATATTTCTTGTTACTAAAAGACAAACATTATCTGATTGTTACACGCAATTTCAAACCGCATCAGAAGCTCCAGAAAACATTGAATGTTCAAAAGAAACAACACACATCCCTCTTTAACTACCGGGTACTCTTGATCCCTCTTGCTTGTTTCTTCTTATCCCTTTTCTTCATAGTTTTGGTGCTTGACTTGTGTCTCCGATTCTGCTTCGAGGGTTTGGATTTCCTCAGAGGCGCTGGCTGTGATGTGGAAGCTTTGGCCGTGGAACCAGATTCTGTTGATTGGGTCTTTTCCCTGCGAACAGGCTCGTCCTCTTCACGAGATATCTCGCTTGTTGTCACAGTTACTTTCAGCTCCCCTGTATCATACATTGTCGTTCCTTTCATCCACAAAGAAACACAACAAACATCAGAACATGGCCAATCAAAGCAAAAAAAAAACATACTAAGGACAAAGCAAATAAAGAAAAAAATCAACTACTGTGTGATGTAGAAATCTCTTCCACAAACAAAATGTGAAATTTCTTCATATAGAAAACTAAAGTGATTAGGAAAAAAAATTACCAGAAGTTGAAGCATCAGGCTCTGCCTCTTTGTTCTCAGCACCCTTCTTCTCATCAGCTTCTCCATCTTCAGTCTCCTCAACAAGACCTGCGACCATCATCTCTTCTAATTTCCTCTGCAAAGCTCAGATACAAGATCTCTCAGAACATCAAGAAAACAAGACGATGATCTCTCTGCCACGTATCGTCCTATATCAATCAATCCTTCATTCATCATAGAAACTATCTAAGGCCAATAGAAGAAGCTTCCGAGAGTAACTAAACTTTTAAGCAAAAAATAAAAATTCATCAAAAAATGTTCATTTTTATAACCGTCACCTTCTTACGAGCCTCGATACGCTTCCGCCTCATAGATTCCTCCTGCTGCTTCTGAGCTTCCTTTCTTCTCTTCTTCTTCCTCTTGTGAAAACCAGTCACGAAATCCCTAATTTCGCGAAACACAAACACAGAGCTATTAGAGATGGCAAAGATTGATTGAGTATATGACTCTGAAATCAGATTATCGCGAATTGAAACATACTTGAGATCTTTCTCATCGAAAGAGACGGTGACGCTTTTGTTCTTTAGAGCTCTCTTCCCGATATGCCTAGCTCTCGTCGGCGGAGCCAGTGCCCCCGCCGCACCACCCTCATCGTCTACGTTCATCGCGAGATACTTCGTCGGATCGGAGACGAAGCGATTCGAGTGAACAACAATTAGGGTTTTAGGTTTTATTCAAAAGGTCATGAGAATTTTAATTGGGCTTTTAGGTTCGGCCCATTACAGGGATATTAGCGTCTTTTTGACAAAAGTAAGCTAATTTGGTTTTGAGAACAAAGTTATGCCATTAGCTAAGTTTAGACAATTACCAAAACTGCTTGCGACTCTCGTTCTAACGTTAACAAAATAAACCTCCCAACAAAACTTAAGCTTTTCTTTTTTTTTCCACTCATAAAACAAAATAAAAATAAAAATAAAAGACCATTGCATCTTCCTCGTATTCAGACAAAAGATTCTTATGTTTATTGCTTTTGAACAATACCACTAAAAAGAAGAAGAAAAAACACAAGAATTTTTACATAAATTAAACAAAAAACGGAGGAAAGATCATAAAATTAGAGTTATAAAAAAATGAATGACTTATTCTCAAATTCATTCAAGCGGAACCAGGCTCTGATGAGCGATGTGGAGGCAGGTCAAGAAACGATGAACCTCGACAAATTCTTCGAGGACGTCGAGAATGTGAAGGATGACATGAAAGGAGTCGAGACTCTTTACAAGAAGCTTCAAGACTCGAACGAAGAATGCCAGACGGTGCACAACGCCAAGAAGGTGAAGGAGCTACGAGCTAAGATGGATGCTGACGTGGGCCAGGTCCTTAAGAGGGTCAAAATCATTAAACAGAAGCTCGAAGCCCTAGAGAAAGCCAACGCTAATAGCCGTAACGTCCCGGGTTGTGGACCCGGTTCGTCTACGGATAGGACTCGGTCTTCTGTGGTTAGCGGTCTCGGTAAGAAGCTCAAGGACTTGATGGATAGTTTCCAGAGTCTACGTGCGCGAATGAACGATGAGTATAAGGAAACCGTAGAGCGCAGGTCTTTCCTTTTTTTTAGGTTTCTTGCGTCGCAAGCCATTGCTCTGTTTGTGACTTTGTTGGAATTGGTGCAGGTATTTCACAATAACAGGAGAAAAAGCGGACGAGCAAACAATCGATAACTTGATTGCGAGCGGTGAGAGTGAAAATTTTCTCCAAAAAGCGATTCAAGAGCAAGGAAGAGGGCAGATCATGGACACGATATCTGAGATTCAAGAAAGACACGATGCAGTGAAGGAGATTGAGAAGAATCTACTGGAATTGCACCAAGTTTTCTTGGACATGGCGGCTCTGGTGGAAGCGCAAGGGCAGCAACTGAACAATATAGAGAGCCATGTGGCAAAGGCAAGCTCGTTTGTGAGAAGAGGGACTGATCAGCTCCAAGACGCGAGAGAGTACCAAAAGAGCTCGAGGAAATGGACTTGTTACGCCATCATTCTCTTCATCGTTGTCTTTATCCTTCTTCTTATTCCCGCTATGCCGCATATTATGCTCATGTTGAAATGAAATTTCTAGAGAATTTGATTTTTATCATCACATTCATCTCTTTGCCTATTCCATCTTCTTGTTTTTTTGCTTTATGGGAGGGAATAGTTAGACAACGATGAAACCACGGAAAGGATTTGTAGAATTTTTTTTCAAACAGGATCATTATTACATGTAAAACTTTTATGATATCCTGACTTTTCTATATATTATCTCCATCTTTACTGGTGGATGTGACAATGTTATGTATGTTGATTTATTGTAGTCTTATAGAGAAACATATGCATTGTAATTTTATATTTTCTGCCTTCTTAATTAATAACCATTATTTAGTTATATCTTCGTTAGTTTTTTTTTATTTGTCATCTCCACCACATTGTCTTAAAAGGGTTTTGGCCGTTGTAAATTTGACCTCAAAACATAACAAAAAGTGAATAGTTTGGAAACTGTGATGAAAGAAATAGTGAAGAAAACTGACAAAATTTAGGGTATATGTACATGGAAAATCGGTGAAGTGTTAGTTTATGGTATGTATAGGGAATGTTTAAACAACATAGAATAGGATCTCAGACTTTGCAGCTTAGTAAGTCGTGGAAAATGGAAATTGTTTTAACTCTTCGTAGATTGAAGTTTTTACATCCTAAGCTTACTCGACATTGTGTTCTTTTAAGATAGCGAAGGCAAAGAAATTCTCAATCATTATCTTTCTTTAGGGTATAGATCATAATACTTTTTTGTCCTTGTAATGGATGGTCTATCTTGGCAACTGCGCAGTGCTTTTTTGGCGGGAGCTTTTGGTTGTCACACAAATATTCTTTAGTCTATGCTCTCGAATCTTATATGCTTTGTGACCAATCTACTTACTGTTGTGAAAACTGATGAAAAGACTTGTCCCTAAATGGCATCTTTCCTTTTTACAAGTTCTAATTAACTATCAGATCACATACTTTCATTCTCAAGCTTTAAAAAAAATCTGTTGATACAAGAAAATGTTCAGAGATATTCTTAAGTTTAAATATTTGGGACCTAGCTTCTCTTCTACTTCAAAAGCTAAAATAAGAAAGTTTCTCAACCTCGAGCTAAAAATTCTTGAAAAGAGGCTATATAAATTTAGATTGTTTGATATCCATATCCTATGAATATCGGTTACAGCTGTGACACAAATATGTAATTTACATTACCACAAAGTTAAAAAAAAAAAATTAGTGTAATATAGTGCCCCAAAAAGTTTTAACGTGTATATAAGGAGTTAAATTAATGGCTTTTTTGTGGGCAAAGGAGTTAATTTAATGGCTAAACTGTTTTCGTTTTCTCGAAATTTATGACGTACCACGTACTTTGTTCACCAAACCTCGATACTTCTCCTATCTTGTTTAGAAAGCCTCTTGTTGACAAAAAAAAAAAGAAAGCCTCTTTTGAATATAAATTAAGTTTTACATGAGTTGGGAAAATACAATTATAGCAAGATTTAACAAAATAATCAAAGGTCAGTGATAAGAATTTAATATACAACGCACGTGGTTGGAGAGAAGAACACAAAACAATGTCAGAATGCTTTCTCCGTTCATAGAATCCGAGGAAGCCACCTTAGGGCAACTACATTAAAGGTTTTTAAGGGGATTTTGGGCTGGGTATCACTGGGCCAAAAATAATAAAATAAGGAAAAAAGAGATGAGACTGGGTGGGCAGCTCGTTCCCCACGAACCCGGTATGGGCGGGTTTTAAACACGTGTCAGCCTCTGATTTGTTTTTTTTTTCGGGTCGATTTAGGAAGAAAGCAGGGTTTCGCGAAACACAATTCATTTTCTCTTCTCCCCGATAGATCTAGGGTTTCATTCGCTCTGCGGCGATTTTCTTGCGAAGGTTCGTCCGTCGAGTTTTCACCGATAAATCGACGCCGGTCAATCTCGTCCACTCCCGTCCACTCCCTCAGGTTAGTTTCGAGAACTTTTACGGTTAAATCTCGAAGAGTTTGTTCTTCCTTTTCGATCTCGGGGTTTCTTTCTAATTCGATTTGGGGGTTTCGATTCGGGTTTTCAAAATCCGTTGTATATTTGTTAATCGTATTGATTGGTCGAATTAGGGTTTCGATTTAGGGATTTACGGTTTTCGATTTAGGGTTTTTTAGATTTAGGGATTTGTAAATCGAATTGATTGGTCGAATTAGGGTTTCGATTTAGGGATTCCGGTTTTCGATTTAGGGTTTTTTAGATTTAGGGATTTCGATTTAGGAGTTATCGATTTAGGGTGTTTCAAAAATGATATACTTTTGTTAATACTGTTTGTTGTTTTGGATATAGGGTTCTTCTGAAAGGAGTTTAGGATAATGGATCCAGCAGAAGAGATAAGAGAGGCAAAACGGCAAAAGGATGATTTCAACATGCTCAGATACGTGTGTGATTCACAATATGGGATTCCTAGAAGGTGTTTTTGCGGGTCTAGCATCATTGATGAGGTTCGGGCCAATGACACGATCGACACTCTTCCTGGCCGACGCTTCTTTACCTGCAAAAACTACGAGGTAAAGCACAACATACATATCTTGTTGTTGGTTATCATACTAAATAATTTGGTCTGTATTTGTTGGTTCTAATATTTGTTTTCTGTTGAAACAAGGCTGACGGTTTCCATTACCGTCAGCCTTGGGTTGTAGGTGTTCAGGAGGAGCTCGAGAAGCTGACTAAGCGAATGGCAGACACTGAGGAGGTGGTCAAGGGCTTATCCATTTTCAAGAGACGCATTGACAATCTAGAGGTAAATGTAGTTTATTGTAGTAGTATCTTGTATGTAGTTAATAAATCCGGATTCTATACTGACATAGTTCTTTCTTTCCTTGTCGAGGCGGAGGTGAGGTTTCTCACTGAGCAGGTTGATAACCTCACAGAGGAGGTCGATAATCTCAATGGGCAGGTCGATACACTCCAGAAGGTCTGCTTTGATTGAAAGCTATAATAAGGTAACAGTCTATCTCTATCTCTTATAAAAGGAATTGTGTCTTTGATGTGTCATTGATGTAGAAGCTAGGCCTCCTGTGTGTTTGTTTTCGTGTGAATGTAGTTGAAATATAACTTAAAATATAGTGAAACTATGCATAAGAAACTACTTAACCCAAACCGAACTACAATTTAATTTGTTCAAAATAAAAATGTCATTAACTACGGGTGGTTGGTTGCTGTGATTTGATGTTGATCGTTTAATGTTTGTACTTGCTTAAGTAGTTTAAGTTAGGTGGTTAGGGCAGATTTATTGTTCTCACCTATCAACACTCCACTAGTTTATAAATAGGAAATGAACTTAGTGTTTTCAAATCAACTTAAAACAAACAAAAAACTTAACCTAAAAATGGATCCTCTCTACGCAAACCCCCCTGGCGGCCTTGTTGGTATGTTAACCAACCTGAGCAGTCAATCAAACCTTGTTGGTATGTTAACCAACCTGAGCAGTCAATCAAACCTTTGCTTCCAACCCAGCCACGTCACTGAACCAAACCAGAGCAACCAAGCAGGGTCTTCTCAGCCTAAACCTCCACTTGAAAGGAAAAAGTGGTCAACCAAGGAGGACCTTGTGCTCATCAGCGCTTGGTTGAACACCAGCAAAGATCCAGTAGTCAGTAATGAGCAGAAGGCGACTGCTTTTTGGAAGCGCATACAGGAGTACTACATGGCAAGCCCGCAGATCAGTGGCTACGCGCATAGGTCGGACAACCAATGTAAGCAGAGGTGGGGAAGAATCAACGACCCGGTGTGCAAATGGGTTGGATGCTACGAGGCTGCAATGAGGGAGCAGTCTAGTGGTCAAAACGATGACGATGTCATTGCAGCGGCTCATGAGATGTACCAGAATCACCACGGCGTTCCATTCATCCTTGAACATGCATGGAAGGCACTTCGTAATGACCAGAAATGGAGATCAATGTCTTCTGCCAGAGAGGATGGAAAGGAGAAAAGGAAGGAAGCCGAGGAGGAGGCTCCAGACTTGGAGGAAGCTAGGCCTCCTGGTGTTAAGGCGTCCAAAGCGAAACGCAAGAAGAAGGGAAAGGAAGCAGCTTTCGATAAATTAGAGGGTTTAATGTTGCTGAAGGAGAACATCTCGAAGCAGAGAGTCCTCGAGCGTCTCCTAGCTCGCAAGGAACCACTCTCTGAGATAGAGGAGTCTCTGAAGAATAAGCTTGTTTCTGAAATGCTCTAGCTTGTGGTTTAGCTTGATTGATTGGTTTGTTTAGTTTACGTTGTAGTTTGCTATGCTTGATTGGTTTGTTTACTGGTTCACTAACTTGTTCTTTTTCTTTTGCAGGTCACGGGTTGTTGTTCGCTACTGTCTGCTTGTCTGAAGGATTATCTAGTTGTCTGAAGGTTTATCTAGGTCTCACGGGAAAGTGCCTCTGTTTTCTATGTCTGAGCACTTGTATTATTAGGTGTCACGGAGAAGTGCAGTTTTTTGTTTCTGTCTGCACTTTTATTAGCTGTTGTATTTGGCTCTGTCTTAAATGTATTCGAAGCATGTCACGGGTTGTAACAAAAACTATGTAACATCACCCTATAAATCATTTGTACACTCTCGTTTGTTACTTACTCTCTCAACCCACTTTCATATAAAATCAGATCGTCACCAAGTCTTCTTCTTCCATATCACTTACTCTCTCAACCCACTTTCATATAAAAACTATGTCCAAGTCTTCTTCTTCCATATCAAATCAGATCGTCACCAAGTCTTCTTCTTCCATTTCACCATTTCACCTAGTCACCAAGTACTACTCCTCCCTCTCAACTTCCTTCTAGATGTAAGTTTTAAAATCAATGTTTAATTAGCAAAAAATATATAATAAGCAAAAAGAGAACTTGTGTATCAATAAAGAGATTTATTTGGAAAAAAATATATAATAAGCAAAAAAATATATAATAAGCAAAAAGAGAACTTCTATAAAGAGATTTATTTTGATAAGAACATCATATGTTATCAATGTTGCAGATTATTTTTTCATAATACGAAAAAATGTCTTTCTCATCTTCATCCTCTGATGGCATAGATGATGCCCTTGATGAATTATTTGAAGAAGAATTTGACCATCTCTTCCAGTACATACTTAATGGTGATGAAGACGAACCGACCAAACGAGCTTATATTGAAAGATATCGTGAAGAAGGACATACTCAACTATGGAACGACTATTTCAGAGAGCATGCAACCTACGGACCGGCCATGTTTAGGCGACGTTTTCGAATGACGAAGTCATTGTTCCTTCGCATTAGCGATCGCTTAAGAAATGAAGTTCCTTACTTTCAGCAAAGACCAAATGGTTACGGACGATACGGCCTATCTACACTTCAAAAGTGTACCGCAGCCATACGTATGCTCGCGTATGGTCAATCCGCTGATGAAACTGACGAATATCTCCGACTCGGTGAAAGTACTGCGCTTTTGACTTTGGATAATTTCACTAAGGCGATAATCCAATTGTATGGAGAAGAGTATCTAAGAAGACCTACAAGAGATGATCTGCAACGATTACTCGACATTGGCGAGTCCCGGGGGTTTCCAGGGATGGTAGGCAGCATCGACTGTATGCATTGGGAGTGGAAGAACTGCCCAACGGCTTGGAGAGGACAGTACACACGTGGTCACGGAAAGCCGACAATTATCTTAGAGGCAGTGGCATCACAAGATCTATGGATATGGCACGCTTTTTTCGGGCTTCCAGGTACCCTAAACGACATTAATGTTCTCGATCGGTCACCGGTTTTTGATGACATTGTACAGGGTCGAGCTCCTAAAGTTAATTTCACGGTCAACAACCACAACTATCGTATGGCGTACTACCTTGGCGACGGAATCTATCCAAAATGGTCTACATTTATCCAATCTATTTCACTTCCTCAAACTCCTAAAGCAGAGCTATTTGCTCAACGTCAAGAATCAGTCAGAAAAGATGTCGAACGTGCTTTTGGAGTATTGCAAGCGAGGTTTGCAATAGTAAAAAATCCAGCATTACTATGGGACAAGGAAAAGATAGGAAGGATAATGAGAACTTGTGTTATACTGCACAACATGATAGTAGAGGACGAACGGGACAGGTACAATCCTTATGATACATATGAAGCCGGGTCGGGGCAGTCAAGCAGCAGTTCTCAGGTTGATGATGTCACCTCCGCAACGGAAAGCCTTTCTAATATCGGTCAAATGCGTAGCATTCAAAATCAAATTCGGGATTCTCGTATCCATGAACGTTTGAAGGCTGATTTAGTTGAAAATATATGGCAAAAGTTTGGTAATCGAGATGAATAATCATTGTATGTTGATGATTTAACAATGTATTGAATAAATTTTAAAATATAATAATCAATAATTTTTAAAAAAAAAATTTCTGAGTTTATAAATAATATTATTTTATTCTATAAACCCCTTTTTAAAGTTCTTCAATGCAAGCAAAAAGTTAATAGAGTATCATCACTATTAACGACCCCACTTAATAATACTTAAAAATTGTTAACATCCCCATTTGGAGATCCTTTAATGTAGTTGCCCTTATGAACGTAGTAATTAGTAAACAAAGAAACATGTCACCACGTTACCGCATACACCATCCCATGCTGGTTTTTCTGTGAATTATTGCTTGCCACATAACATCATTGAAAGTTAATTTTGTTGTCTCGTGTTTTTTTTAATCAGCAAATCATATTATTACTTTTCACGATTATTTTTACTATGAAAAAGAAGGTACATATTTTTTTTTTCCAAATTAAAGAAGGATAAATAAGCTTTGTGTTGAATTAAGTTCCACTACAATAATAATACATTAAACAAATATCTCACGTAAAACATTTTTCAAAAAAAAAAAATCTCACCTATTATTATAACTAGTTCACTTTTCTTTCTTTTTTTTTTGCTTTAAAACAATCGACGTGAATATCACACATTTTCTCAGATTCTTTTTTTTTTTTTTTTTGAATTATGCAATAACTTTGAGATATTTGAGGAAGTGCATATATACAAATCAACTGAAGTTCTAAATTCTGCTTTCTTCTAAATTTGTTTCTCTCATTCTGTTTATTGGAAAGTGTATCTATTGTTCCTATATTCACTTCATATGTTTTGTTTCCTCCCAACATCCACTATTTTCTCTCTGTCCTTCCATTGTTCTTGGGTCCATTAGTTTCTACACTTGAAATCATATTTTTTGTTGCTTGTGTTAGTCATCCAGGGAATCGTGAGATTTTCATAATATTAGCGACATGGCACTGAGGCAGAAGAGATTAGGTGCCGTGAAATCATCATTAAACACGAACAGAAACGTAGTTGGTGATGGTGGATTAGGATTAAGGTTAGACTGTGATAAGAACAAGAACAGATTTAGGAAGACAAGGGTTTTGATATCCAGTGGCAAGATTCAGGATTCTAGATATATCTGCGAAAAAATAGCGTACAAGATTCAAGAGCTTGAAACTCTTCCTCAAGATATCCTGGTTTGTATCCTATTAAACCAATCTCACAAAATCGTTTTCATCGATTTTTAGTATATAGGTTCGGTGGATTAGTTGATTTTTAGTGTTCTTGTGCCGATGATTAATCATATATAGCTGAATATTGATTCCGTTATTCTCTCTAGGAACAATGTCAATATTGGAAATGGAAAATTTTCAGTTTTTTCTCTGTGAAATGTTTCTACTGGGAAATAAATCATTTAAGGTTTATAGTTAAATACGCCAGATATGCTTTTTTCAAATGTATTGAGTGAGGTTGAAGTTACTTAAAATTGGTTTATATGCAGATAAGGATTATATGTGGAGTAGAGCATGGAGACTTAAAGCAATTGTTTAATGTGTCAAAGACTATAAGAGAAGCGGTAAGATATCATCGTTTTCTATAAGACTAATTGAAAATTTTGTGACAAAAGAAAGTGACTTTAATCATTTGTTTCTTTCCCCAGACATTGACTGCAAAGAAATGTCATTTTGAATATAGCACACCAAGGAAAACTCTGTTTTTCCAGGACGGTCTTGATTCGATGATCGATTTGGGAGGTGACATCGAAGTTCCATTGGTGAAAAAGCACCGGCTTTCCAGGATAACTTGCGAAAATAAAGCTTCTAAAATCTCAGTGGCTCTTTTCAAATGAAGATCTGACCACTTGGGTTTGAATATCTAGTCTTTCCCTCGTTGTTGTTGGAAACCTACTCATAGTATTCGACAGCACGTGCAATCACACGACCCGGTTTCTTCAAGAGTTCTGGTTGAAGAACTGGTTTAAGTTAGAGACTTCTTGAGTTTTCTTCTTGGACTTTTTGTTTGTAGGTCTGTGTAAATTGTTGTTAGATAGAGAGATGATAGTCTTTTGAAATGCTTGCTTGTCACCTTATGTATATAATAATACAGTCATATCTCAGTTCATTCCTTAGAGGACAAGTTAAACCTCTTTTAGAATTTGGGCCTAGACCTTGGTTTTCCTTTGCTTAATTTTGTTATATCCAACATATTGAATTCTAAGTTTGGGCCGATTATTGGTAACGCCTTTTATTTACGACATATTTAGAGATTTTGCATACCCAATTTTTGTTGCAATCAACTCTGTTTTTTGAATGTTAGTGAAATGATTAATCAAGTACTAATCGTTCAAAACAAAGAATCCTTACATAATCCCAATCTGACTATCTGTCATCTTAGATACTAAACTAGATTTTGATTCGCGTTTCGAAAACGTCGATTTTTTTCCCGATTAATAACAATGTTTATATAGATGAATATTTTGTGTTAATGTACATTATTAACTTTAAAAAATCATATTGATTTATATGGATGTGATCAAGCATTTGCGTTTTTGGAATTTGTTTGAAATGTTTTTAAAGATGAAATTTGCGCATTTAATAGTATAGAAATTATAAAATGAAGTATATCTATAGTTATATGAACGATGACACCTTAATTATCAAGCTATTAAAATATAAAACCAAGTATATAAAATATTGTTATCTGTAGTTATTATAAACCTATAATTTTTTTTCTGAATCTAGTCAATATATCATAAATCTAAACTAAAAGTTAAGTTTGAGACAGATGATTCAATTAAAATCTGAAATTAAAAATTATGATTTATTTCATTTAGGTGTAAGATGGTCTCTAATAATATGGGTTTTCTTATTTATTTTTTTTACTTGGTTTTAACAAAATGGACTTAAATTTTAACAAATTAAATTATTAAATTGCGGCCCAAAGCCCATCTGTGACCTTCTATCTACCGATAACATCTGGATAAATTTTTGTCTTGTTTTGAACATAACGAAAATTATAAAAAAACGTTAGAATTCTCTCTCGTATTTCTTCTACATGCATATATAGACAGTTAAATTTTTACATTCAAGTGTTACGGAGATCTAACTAAACCAAAAAATTCAGGAACAGTTTTCATGTTGTTTCCTACACCTACTAAGAACATATCAGCCAGATTGAAATGGATATTGTGATGTGTTAGAAAAAGTTCTGAAGCACACTCCAAAAAAACATGTAAGGGTTTGGTATTAGATAAATTAGTATTTTTAAAAGAAAATTGTTAGTTGATGTATAACAATATTGTTTTTTTTTTTTATTAAATATTTTTTTCCTAATTATCTATCTATACTATTTATGAAGTGATTTTACTCACTTGTCAACCTCTCCACAATATTAGCTGATTTTGATTATTTGTCATATTTTCCATAATTTTAGTTAATTTTTCTATTTGTTACGTTTTTAATAATTTTAGTTTTGCTTATTTGTCACATCCTACACAATTTGGTTATTTATTTATTTTGCATGTTCTTAATAATTTTAATTGGTAATTTTATTTATTTGTTATATTTTAAAATAATTTTAGGTGGTAATTTGAGTTTTGTATTTATATATCTTTGATACAAAGGTCTTTTGTCCCCTTAAATGAAACATTTTGGTCATTTTCTTCCTTAGGTGCTATATTTGTGACAAAAACATAAAAAGGTCTATTTAGGAGAATTGCCCTTTATATTATCGAGATAATAGTTAACATTTAGTTTTTTTAAAAAAAATTTAAAATAAACTATATAGTTGTAAATTTATTTTCATTTGTTAAATGTAGTATAGATTAATCATGTTTAGATAATGTTGATTTTTGTTATTTTTTTTAAAAAAAGTTAACATCGAGAAATATGTAAATAATTAACATATGAAGGTATATTGTTACAACATTAAATTATTGATATATATTCAGTCCAAATCTGCTATCAAGTATATTAATTAGATGGTATTATTTATTTGTAATAATAATTTTAGGTGGTAACTGATGCTATATTTATAATAGGAGGGGATGCAGCGGATGTAGGTTACGCAAATGTAGGGAATATTATGCGAGTATATACCAATTATCAAAATTTATAAGAGTTAATGTTAATAGGTTAGCGAAAATTATGTTAGTATAAGGAAAAGAAAAACTAATTGTGGTATTAAATATACTTGTAGACCAAGCAATTTAAATATTTTCGGATTTTGGTACTAAAAATCGTATCTACGATATATTTGTCAACAAAAAGATTTGAACAATATATCTAAAAAGCATATTTAAAAAGTTTTGTTACTTTGAGATTAATGGTGACGATTTTGGAAATATCATTACTCATTAGGGAGTTTAAAATTTGATTTTTTTTTCAAACGTTTACAGAAGTATAGATAAAAATGAACAACTAACCTTATTATTTTAATATTATAGATAATAGTTTTAATGAGCTTTCCCTCGAGCTTGGAAGCTACTGCAAGATTGTCTCTCGCCAGTCAAAACCTCCCAATCTCTAAAGTCTCATGCTTCTAATGACTAAAGGGGATTTCCTGCAGCTTTAGAACCACGACTTTACATTTGCTCTTGGATACGCTTCAACACATCACAGCCTTAGTCTTAAACCAACAAAAACTGCTCTGAGGACTCTCAGGTATGGCACACAGGCGAATCTCTTCAGCAGAAAAAGGCAAAGGAGTGGACCTTGGGAGTCAGCATCCTCCTCGCACTGCTAGGGTCAAAGTTCCACTCCCTGATAACTCGGAATTACTCCGCAAGCACACGCTCACGCTCATCGGACGAGTTACAAATAAATCAATTCAAAAGGTGTGGTCTTTGATACCTTTCTTCACTGAACACTGGAAGACAGAATTCAAACCTGTAGGCTCGGACCTGGGGAATGGGTTATTCCAATTCCAATTCGAGACCGAATCGGACCTCCTCTCGGTCCTAGATCAACGGCCCTACCACTACGCTAGATGGATGGTCATATTACAACGGTGGGAACCTACTATCTCGCCCACCTTTCCCTCTCTGATCCCCTTTTGGATAAAGGTCCAGGGCCTCCCGGTTCATCTCTGGACAGAATCTACAGTCGAGTGCATTGGCAGAGATATTGGCTTCTTTGAAAAAGCGGAAATCACTCCCCTGTCTGTCCGGATGAGAGTGCACGTTGATGGACTCCTCCCTCTGATAAAGAAATCTGTGGTTGAATATCCGAATGGTGATGAGGTCTCCATTACACTGGTCTACGAACGGCTGGATAAACATTGCGGAAAATGCTGCCGTCTAGATCACGAGCTAAAGGAATGTCTAGTAGCCCGTGCGGAACAAAAAGCCCAAAGCGCAGCACAAAGAACTGAATCCAGTGAGAGACCCGCAATTAATGCAGGACGTGTGGAAGACTCTGTTAGAGGAATCTCTGCGGCTTCTACCAGACCTGAACGAAGCCATCAAGTAAGACCACAAGGATCGGGCTCTGTTTTTCACTTCTCTGCATCAAATAGAGGAGACAACCAAGCTAAAAGACATGATAAAGAACCCAAGGACAACTCTTCCCACAGATCCTATAAGTCGCAATCTAATCTCTGGATGGAAAAGGGCTCCTACAGGCGGACCTCCCAAGCAAGAGAACGCTCAAGATATGATGATGGAAGATCATCTCGCCCTCCCCGCGACAACCCCTATCACCGAAACCATCCTGCACCACCAAGTAAGAGCTATTACCGAGAAGTGTCTCGGAGGATTCCGGAACCTAAAGAGACAGGCTCTTGTGCATCAAAGAGTAACCATGGAAGTGCAAATAGGGGGACTCCCCTAGAAACTATAAAACAACCATTCCCACAAGAAGCCATAGAGAAAGCAATGGGGGAAGTTAGAGATACAATGATGCAATATACTATGAGCGCAGACCCACAGGAGAGAGAAGCCCGTAAGGAAAGGCTGCGCCAGGCTGAAGAACAGGGCGAGATAGAAGATGCTGCCCTTCTTATGCTTACAAACCCGCCGACTATCAATGTAGTGAGTCATAGGGATCTCAACCGAACAACTACCCCGGAACGTGTACCAGCTTCTCAACGTCTGGGTCCTAGCCCAAACCAAACAAACCCTCCTGAACGTACTGCAGAGAGCCCTCTCAGAGGCCATCAAGAGAGACTACCAGCTCCTCTACGACTAGGACCACCAGCACTAATCCAAGAAAGTGATCAAAGAAGCATCAGCGCTGATAGAGATGTAAACTTGATGGAGACGGGATCCGAACGAATACCGGCCCTAAGACGTCTGAGCATCACTACAGAGCATCTAAATGGCCAAGAGGCAGGAGAGCCATGTAAAATCACAAAGAGGAAACCTGGGAGACCTCCTGGGAGTAGGAATGGACCCGAGAATCCTAAGCAGACACAAGGCTCTGGACAACGCAATAGACGAGTGACCAGCACTAAACCTTCGCCTGTTCGCAGGAAAACTATAAGTGAGAAGAAGACTACAACAGCAACAACCACCAGAACTTCTTCATCGCGAGGAAGGAAAAAGACCGCTTCTTCTGCTACTAGCTCGGAGAACAGGCCAATCTGCAACATGATACCACCTGCGGCAAGGAAACGGATGGATTTTCGGACTCCATCCATTCCCGGTCCTTAAAGATAGCGAGCTGGAACTGTCAGGGGTTAGGGAATCCCCGGACAGTTCGACGTCTAAAGGAGGTGAATAGGACCATCTCTCCTGACATTATTTTCCTTATGGAAATGAAAAATCCCGATCCCTTAGTGCTAAGTAAGACGGACCAGCTGGGCCTCGAACATCACCTTCTCGTCTCACCAACTGGCCATGGTGCTGGCGGACTAGCTCTACTTTGGAAACAAGAAATAAAGCTCCATGTCTTATCTTCTAATGCACACTTCATTGACACTTGTGTTGAGTATGAGGGAAATACTTTCTTTGTTGCCTTTATCCATGGAGACACTGACTATCTTAATCGAAGAGTTTTTTGGAACCAACTTGTCTCACTGATGAACGCTCGCGATGCACCCTGGCTTATAACTGGGGATTTCAATGACATCCTCAATAATGCGGAAAAAGAGGGAGGGCCAGCACGACCCGAGGGCACCTTTGGCGACCTCCGATCTTTCTACTCTGAAGGTGACCTTTATGATCTCCCACACTCTGGAGACCTCCTATCATGGAGGGGAAAAAGGAATGACTATTTGGTGCGATGTCGACTAGACCGCGCTGCAGCTAACAGCGCCTGGGCTGAGCTCTATCCAGCCGCTAGAAGCCACTATCTCGAGTATGAAGGGTCCGACCACAGACCCTTGATATCTGTCCTTGATCCTGGGGAGAAAAAGCGCAGAGGCTTGTTCCGCTACGACCGTCGTCTAAAGGATAACGAGGAGGTGAAAGCTCTGGTCAAAACTGTATGGGAACAAGCCGCGAACAAACCAATTCAGACGAGAATATCCCATGTGCGATCTGCTATTGTGGAATGGAGCAAGAAACAAGCCCGAAATAGTAGACTGATGATTGAGATGAAGAAAAAGGAACTCGAAACAGCATTGGTGGATCCTCGGAATGATGGCGATCTGATTAAAAAGATCACTACAGATCTTGAGACGACTTATCAAGCCGAAGAAGAATTCTGGAGACAGCGAAGCAGGCTACTTTGGCTACGTCTTGGCGACCGTAATACTGGATACTTCCACGCAGTGGCAAAGAAACGAAAAAGAGCAAATTCCCTCACAGTCATAGAGGACAGTAATGGCACCATGTTCTATAAGGAAGACGACATCACTAAGGTGATTATGCAGTATTATGAAAATCTGTTCACCTCCGTTGATGGAGAACGCGCGGAGACAGTGACTCACGCACTTCAGAGAAGGGTCTCGGACGAGGACAACGAGAGACTTATCTGCCCCCCATCAGCAGCGGAAATCAGGCTCGCTGTCTTCTCCATCCATGCGGACAAAGCTCCCGGACCTGACGGATTTTCAGCAAGCTTCTGCCATTCAAATTGGGAGACGATTGGGCCAGACATAGTCACTGAAATACAAGGCTTCTTTACTTCGGGTACTCTGCCTCCGAGGATTAATGAAACAAATGTACGACTCATACCGAAGATAAAGAACCCGCAAGCGGTAGCGGACTACAGGCCCATCGCACTTTGCAATGTTTATTACAAGATCATCTCCAAAATCCTCACCAAACGGATGCAACCGCTGCTTGCATCCATTATCTCGGAGAATCAATCAGCTTTCGTCCCAGGACGAGCTATCTCTGATAATGTTTTGATCACTCATGAGGTCCTCCACTATCTCAAGACCTCAGATGCGGAGAAGCGATGCTACATGGCGGTTAAAACCGACATGAGCAAAGCATATGATAGGCTTGAATGGGAGTTTATCGAGCTGGTATTGAAGCGCCTTGGTTTCCACGATATTTGGACAAGCTGGATTTTGGAATGTGTATCCACTGTTACATATTCCTTCCTCATCAATGGCTCGCCTAGGGGAGGGATACAACCGAGTAGAGGCATCCGTCAAGGCGATCCTCTCTCACCTTACATATTTATTTTATGTGGTGAAGTTCTCTCGGGTTTATGTAACAGGGCAAGCGAAGAGGGTTCCCTACAAGGAATCAGTGTAGCACGGGCATGCCCCCGAGTGAACCACTTACTCTTTGCCGATGACACCATGTTTTTCACGCGTGCAAACAAGAAAAGCAGCCAATGTCTCAGCACCATACTTCAGCGTTATAAGGGAGCATCGGGTCAATCGATCAACACAGCAAAGTCTTCCATCTCTTTCTCGAGAAGAACCCCGACTGCTCTAAGAACTATGGTCAAGGAAGAGCTGAGTATCCAGAAGGAAGGCTGAGTAGGTAAATACCTAGGCCTGCCCGAACACTTTGGGAGAAAAAAGAGGGATCTCTTTACTTCTATAGTGGAAAAAATCAAGCAGAAAGGGAGCAGCTGGACAAATCGTTTCTTATCGAAGGCTGGAAAACTGACCATGATCAAAAGTGTCCTGTCTCCAATTCCTTCCTACTCCATGACCTGTTTTAAATTACCAGTCTCCTTGTGTAAAAGGATCCAGTCGGCTATAACGCGCTTCTGGTGGGACGATGTAGAAGGACAAAGTAAGATGGCATGGACCTCGTGGGAGAAAATGACAAAACCTAAAGCGATTGGAGGCTTGGGATTCAGGGATTTCCTAGCATGGAATGATGCCTTCTTGGGCAAATTGAGTTGGAGATTACACAACAACCCTGATCTCTTGATATCGAGAATCCTATTTGGAAAATACTGCCATTCAGAAGGTTTTATGGAGGTAACAGAGAAATCAGCAAGCTCCCACGGCTGGCGTGGAATCCTAATAGGCAGAGACCTACTGAAAGAGAACTTGGGATGGGTTGTAGGAAATGGTACCTCTATTCGGATCTGGGATGATTCATGGCTTAGTCTCTCGACTCAGCTAAGGCCAACAGGTCCAGCAACTGAGGCCTCCATTAACCTCACTGTTGCAGACCTTTTCATCGACAACAGCAGAGAATGGGACGTAGGAAAAATCCGACAGCTTCTCCCACAATGGGAATCGATGATCCAGAATATCAAACCGAGCCTCTCTGGTGCGGCTGATAAGCAAATTTGGCTGAGCACACCTACAGGGGAGTACACGACAAAATCAGGATATCACTCGGCAATCATGAGGAGGAATGAGAATCGAGACGAGATTGATGCTGAACCGGACCTGCATTGGTTTAAAGGAGTGTGGAATCTCCACATTTCACCAAAAATCAAAATGTTCTTGTGGAAGGTTTTCCAAAGAGCAATCCCTGTCGGAGAAACCCTTATGGATAGGCGAATAATTGATGATGGCAAATGCAAAAGATGTGGCACCCTAGAATCTATTGATCACCTTTTCTTACACTGTCCATTTGCAGAGAACATCTGGCGCATAGTTCCCTTTGCAATGGCTTTTGAGAGTAGAGGATCGATAGATTTACAGAGTGTATGGCTAAATCTATGCGAGCGAACCTGTGTCCCACCAACAGGGTTAGCTGCTGGACCACTTGCCCCATGGATATTATGGCAGATCTGGTGTGCAAGAAATCAGTTGATCTTTGAGGGAAAAACTCTATCGGCGAAAGAAACGCTCACTAAAGCGATCATTGCAGCTAAAGAATGGACAAACAACCAAGAGATAAAGCCTCCTACCTTGCACAAGGCGCCGCCTCCACCACTACCTGCGACAAACGGAACGGTGCTCAACACAGATGCAGCCTGGAGAGTACAAAACCACACGGCGGGACTTGGCTGGACGGTGAAATCACCAGGAAACTCCATGGAATTTGCGCTCCCTGCTCTTTTTGTCGGATCGGCTCTAATCGCTGAAGGCCTAGCATTGAGGGAGGGAATCACAAAATGCAGCGAATTGGGGATCAGTAAGCTTCGATGTGAATCTGACTCGGCCCAACTGATTCAAGCGGTCAACTCAGGAGCCTCCCACCCGGAGCTTTACGGAATTGTATCTGATATTTTCAGTCTTTCTTGTTGTTTTGAGGATGTGTCCTTCTCTTGGATACCAAGAGCAAAAAACAGAGCAGCTGATTTGCTTGCCAAACAATGTCTGGTTAGGGTAGAAGCTTTTATGGTGGACACCTAACAATTCTTATCATTAATATAAGTGTGTGTGTTTCAAAAAAAAAAGATAATAGTTTTAATAATATTTTATGATATCTCATGCTACGTTTAAATGGTTTTGACGTCATAGTTTGTATAATAGATTTTGAGATGAATTTGAACAAAAAAAAAAAGATTATGAGATGAATAAAGTGGTATGATCTGGTCAAAATTATAGTGGTTTAGCTCTATAACACTGTTATGATTTTAATGCGAATAAGTGAAAACGTGAATAAGAGTATTGACATTATTGGAGAAGTTTTAATATTTTACTGTACTATAAGTTATACTGAATAAAGCATTTCATATTTGACATCTTGTCTTTTTTATTTAGGATGGCCGCATTCTCTCCATTGTCAATTTTTCATATTGGAAAA
This sequence comes from Brassica juncea, assembly GCA_018703725.1. NCBI lineage: Eukaryota > Viridiplantae > Streptophyta > Magnoliopsida > Brassicales > Brassicaceae > Brassica > Brassica juncea. The sequence goes on from CM031938.1 coordinate 41,778,577, forward strand.
TATAAGGTCAATATGAAACACTGAAAGAGGATTCTCATATTGTTTAAGCATGAGTATATAGGTGCGACATTAAGTAAGACCATACTATTAAATTACATGCGACATTATATGAGAATATTAAACCACATGCGACATAATAAGTAATAGGACAATAAATTATGGTGTGAGAAATTTATGGTAACATATTGGTAGGTAACATTTAGTTAGATCATAATATAATTAGTTAAATGAAAGAGTGCAACAACTTTGTATAAGTAGATTTTTTAAATTTTTTTCTCTTTTAATAGTATAGACTAGATATCAATCCGCACAACCGTGCGGATGATTATTTTTATTTTTACACATAATTATTTATGTACATGATTAATTGAAATATTACCATATTAATAATTTATTAATATAATATTTTAAAACACAACAATTTTATAGTTCAAATGTAAAAATGTAATTTATCAGTTCTAAATTTTCAGTGATAGCATATTTTAATCATGTAAAAAATTTTAATTAAAAATATTATTAGTTAAAGATCAAAATTTAATTGAATAGTATTATGTTAAAATGAAATATACGTTTGATTTTTAAATAAACATGAAATTAACTAAATATTTTTTTAAACTAAGTGAAAATGAAATATACATTTTTTTAAATAATTTCGAAATTCATTAAATATTTAAAAGGTTTAATGAAAAAATGAAATATATATATTTATATTGTAAATAAAAAGATATGTAAAGATTTTATTCAGATACAGTTTTGGAGAAAATACAGGAATATCTATTTAATTTGTTTGTTTTAGAATAATTCAAATAATTCATATATCTATACAAAATATAATTAAAACAATTTTTGAAAGGGTGGTCCAAATAAAAAAAAATCACACATGAATTAAGTCATGACTTATGTTTTAATAATATAGACTAGATTCTGACCCGCGGGTATATTTTTGTTTTTATTTTAACTTTTTAGCAATTTAATTTTTATATTTGTATTTTTAATCATATTTGTGTTTTTTTGTAATCATATTTGTGTATACTATTTTCTTTTAAAAAAATATTAGTAAGAAGTTTTGACAATTGTATTGAATTTGTGATGTTGCATAACAATATACTTATACCCAATTTTTGTTTAAATTGGATCCGGACCTGCAGTTAAATTGAAAAACCCAACAATCTGGTTTGTAATTTGATTGATTTTTAGAAAAAAATTATTATTTAATAATCCGATATAATTCAAAAACGGTTACCAGTTGAACTACTGATTGATAGTAACTTTTAATTATTAACGCATATGATTTTTAGTTGTATTATTAGAATATGTTTGTATTCTAATTAGGAAGTTAGACTTTTATTTTTTTATAAAATAAGATTATACAATCTTGTGGATCATGAATCTGTTAACAAAGTTAATTGTTATGATTTGGCATTAGTTTATTTTGTTATCAATTATCTATTATAATATTATGTTTTATATTTAGATTATTTTAGATTTAAATTTAATTTTCTTATTCACATTAGACATTAATAATACTTAAAGATTTTCAGTTTAGGATATAACTCGTAAACTTAAATTTTATACCGCTAGTTTAGGATATAACTTGTAAACACATAAGATGTTACTAGATTTTGATCCGCACTTTCAAAGCACGAGATTATTTTTGAAATAGTTCAAAATTTATTTGATATAAATATGTATTTGTATACATTTAGATTTATAAATGAAACGTTATATTGAGTATTTTAAAATCCGATCTGACCCGCAGTTAAACTGACAAATTGTGTGGTCTTGTATGTAGTTCGATTTAGTTTTCAAAAAAAAAAATTATTTAAAAATCCTATAAAACAACTAAAATTTGGGATTTGGCTACCGGTTGAACTGATAGATGATCCAATATGCAATTCGGTTTAACTTAAATTATTATAGTCAAATTAAATTTTCATCTTGTTGTAAGGGTAGTATATCAATAATCGAGAGGATGCATACTAAAAATTAAATATATTTGAGCATCAACAATTTGTATATATTTATTAAAATTTAATGATTTATGTTTGTAAATATAATTTTCATTTATTTAGTTGTTTACTTTTGTTATTCACATGTTATTAGATTTTTTGATGTTTTGTTTATGACTTATTTTAAATTTAATTTCATTATTCGCATTAGAAATGTAAATATTTAGTAATTTTAATCTTTATATATATATATTTTTATTATATATATAATTATGTTTTACAATTAATTAAACCATTGATCCATAATCTATTGCATCGATTTATGTTAATGTAATGTTTTATGATATAATTGTGTTAATATATTTGTTAAATTAGTTAGTATTTGATAAAATATATTACATGAGTTTGAATAACCCGTAAAAATATATTCATAAAAATATCAAGTAACATGTTTCATCGTGTTTTAAATATTAATAATATCGAATTAATAATATTTTTTATCATATATATATATAGATTTATGTATATGTATATCTAATTTTATAAGAATTATATTTTTATGTATTTAGTGAGGGTTTTGAAGAAATTGTTTTTTTTTGTATTTGGATTAATATATAGTTGTATATATACGAATTAATAGATATATATAATTATTTATTACATTAATAAATAAAATATAATTTATTTTCATTGAAATTACGTATTTATATAAATTAAATTTATTAGTTTAAAATATACTAATAGATTAGTTAGTTAGTTCCTTAATTTTAGGCATGATATATATTTAATTGCAATTAAATTAGATATATGAATAGAAATAATAGGGAAGATAATTAAATTATATTAAGAGAAATAATAGGACCAACCTAGACTTTTTTGATAGTCCAAAAAGTAGTCGATAAATATTGCTCCAGTTTTAATAGTATTGATAATATCAAATTATTAGTATTTTTTATCATGTATATATATATAGATTTATGTATATGTATATCTAATTTAATAAGAATTATATTTTTATGTATTTAGTGAGGGTTTTGAAGAAATTGTTTTTTTTGTATTTGGATTAATATATAGTTGTATATATACGAATTAATAGATATATATAATTATTTATTACATTAATAAATAAAATATAATTTATTTTCATTGAAATTACATATTTATATAAATTAAATTTATTAGTTTAAAATATAATAGATTAGTTAGTTAGTTCCTTAATTTAGGCATGATATATATTTAATTGCAATTAAATTAGATATATAAATAGAAATAATAGGAAAGATAATTAAATTATATGAAGAGAAATAATATGACCAACCTAGAATTTTTTGATAGTCCAAAACATAGTCGATAAAAAGTTCTCCTGTTTTAATAGTATTGATTCTTAGTTTTCGTAATTATCATTGGATTAAATAATCTTCGGTTGCATGTGACAACATATATCTTGGGTCGGCTGTAAAGAAGCAAATTAGAAGATAACCCGAATATATAAAAGAATCAGAACAACAAAAAGACAACAAGTTTTGCAGGTTTAGTTTTATTATATCGAAGTGACTACTAAATTTTCTCATTATCTAGTTATTTCGTCCTTAGCGGATCATTTTTTATTTTGATTTTTGGTTAGTCCTCATTGTCACTTGATTAGTTTTCACGACGTTTCTATGAATATTCACTGCTTCATTTCTTTTTGAAAGTCCACAAGTCAACAACTAGTTAGTACCAAATTTTCCAACTGTTTTCTTTGAATGCATATATTGTATCTGTGTGTGTGTGCGTGTATGATGCACGCATTATTTTTTCCCTTATCATACTAAGATTTTTCTTTTTTTTTTTTGGCAACATACTAAGATTTTTCTTCTAAAAGAATAAGTAGAATTATGAATAAAAGTCAAAAGTCAATGGAAGGAGAGACCAGCTAGGTCTTGCTGTTACATTGCTTTGATGGCACCATTAGTTTCAGCCGTTCGGCACGCATGAACATGATTCGTCCGTCAACGCTCTTATATTTAATTTCAAGTATAATTCTATTAACACAAGCAATTTCAAAGTGAAGTCACTTCCAATGGAAGTTGAGATGTGGGGAGGGGATGATATGATAGTTACATTCGTATGAACGTGGAAAGTACGGGTTATGTTATACTTCACAGAATATATTTTCACTTATAATTTGCAACTTTATCAACTCATTCTGCTGATTGGTGCTGCATGTAACTAATATCCCAAGAAAAAGAAGCCAAAAAACGGCATGCATGGAAACTTCGCTTGATTTCTCATTTGTCGTCGACATATTTTTTTTTTTGCATTCTTCTTATATATATAGTCGATCAAAGAATCTTCTAGCTTGGGAAATCGACAGTGTGAATCTGTCACGCATGTAGAGCACACTTCAGATTAGCCGTCTGCCCATGTAGTGTGTAGACACTAGAGTTGAAACATACATCTAGATTTGATTCTCGATATACAGAAGTCCATTTTAACCAAAAAGATATATAGACTTTAGATGCTTATAATTGTAAATCCATGAACTTTATTGTATCCATCCGATTATATTCATTTGGTTGTTGTGTTGAGATTGGCCCTTGATTCAGTGCGAGTGTGGAAGGGAGTTTCGTCGACTTTTCATAGTTAAACGTCGATAGACGAATACGATAGATAGTTTAGTGTGTGATGTCAAGCAGCGATGGGACCAACAAGTCTTGGCGAGAGCAAACCTTGTGTGGAATTCGGCTTTTTTTGTGAAACCAACCAAACACAGTGGGCGGCTGGGCGCCACTCGCTCGTGACCATCACATCTTTAGTGACATTGACTTCTTTGTTTTGTTTGCTTATTATCTCCTTCCTGTAACTTTTTTTTTGTTGGTTAGATTTCTTTCTGAATTATTATTTTTATATATACAAAAGATTAGTCTTCGTTGAAGTTTCTTCCTGATTAATTTCCTTAAGAACATTTAATATGGTATTCATTAAACATAATTAAGTTTCAAATGACTATACTTAAAATTTAAAAGCCTCAAATAACTTAATATCCTTTTCAGAAATTAATTATGCCTTCAACTGGAATGAAATTATTTTATTTTTCAAATGAAAATATAACTGATCTGTTCTTCTTTTGGGGAGGGGACGTGATTAATTAATTAATTTTTTTAAATACTGTTTATTTTTTCTTGAAATTAATATTTTTTGTCAAACGCTAACTAATTTATAAGTGTAATTCCATTAATCCTAAAATTCATTTAAATTTGCTTTACACTAGACGTGGAAAGATTGAATTAAAATGCTAATAAACATAATTCAGTTAATTTCTGTATAGATCTTCTTTTGAAAAGTTCTTTATATTCCCTTGACAGAATCCACGGGACCATCTTTTTCCATCTTTTGTTTTACGAATTTAGTTTTTTTTTTCTTCTGAAAGCACACATGTAGTTTCTACCATACATAGAAATATATTGCCTCTGTCACGCATCACTACGACGTATAATTCGTTCCTTTCAAAATCGTAGTTCCAGCAATTATCATGATGTTAATTTCAAGCAATTTGACAAACACGTAACTTGAAAACTTCGCTGTGAGTTTGGTTAGGAATGAAGAAAGACCGTATGGACTATGATATAAATCCAGTGTTTTTAAACCCGGACCGAATCGACGGTCGGACCGGGTTCAACCGCGAACCAGACACCAAACCGGGTTGGGTTAATATCAAAACCCAACTAAAATTGAACCGGCTAAAAACTCATATTGACCGTTAAAAATCCGGGAACCGACGATCCAACGAACCGGCTAAACTATGGTTCATATAGAAACAAAAATTTTGTTAATAAAATTTGAAGATAAACTTCTTGAAAAATATCCTAAAAATGTCGAAGAATTCAATCATGGTGTGATTTTGAATTTTATCTCTAAATATAATTTTTTTAACTAATGTGTATATAGTTTTTTAAAAAGGTGATGAAGATTTAGAGTGATAAATAACTAGAGAGTAAACTTTAAATGTATTTTTTCTATTGTTTTTAGATTTAAACTATTAGATTATTTTATTACATTTCAGTTTACTATTTTTTAAGTTTTTCTAAATATTATGGTTATTAAAATATTTTATTTGATATTATCTATTTTTGTTAAAATATTCATATTATTTACAAAATATCATTAAATTTTATTTAATACATTAAATTCGGTCGAACCCAATCAAACTAGATTGAACCATATTAATCCGTGAACCAAAATATTTTCGGTTCGTACGCCGGTCCGGTTTTAAAAACACTGGGATAAATCATAATCAAATCTTAGTCACAGCTCAGAAGTGCCGCGAATCTTGGAAAAGAACGAGCCCAGCTTTTTCAAATTACCTTTAGCCCCCTTTGTTTTAAATAATCACTTTATTCCCCTTTACTTTTTTTCTCTCCAATTCGCTCTCCCGCGTCAAACAAGATCCCACTTTACGTCACGGATTTGTATATGTGAACGTTAGAAAAATCTTTCAAATAAAACATATGGATAAGCATGCCACGTAACTAATGCTTATTGTTATGCTGTTTCTTGAAAAACCCAGATTATTTAGTGGTTGAAAACGATAACTATTTGTGAATTCAAACTTTATATCTGTAAAGAAAATTTTGAAGTCACGTTATGAGAAAAATACCATGTTGCATCTCATGAACAAATTAATTCTAAGAACATTATCCAAAACGAATTTAATGTTATCCAGCAGATAAAGAAAATTAGTTGGACCGTCGAATGAAATGTGATCCTTGCTGATTAGTACATGACGTGTATGGTTAATTTGCCACCAGTCCACCGACCTAAACTCTTCTTTTGGGTAAAGTTTAATGTTAGTATGAATTATGATAGCTAGTGATACACGATTTAGTAACGTTAGGGTTATCTGGATTTAAAGCATTTGTCTAAAAGGAAAACTGATAGTGAAAATTCCCACGAATATTACTTATCTGGATTTAAAGTATTTGTCTAAAAGGAAAATTGATAGTGAAAATTTCCACGAATATTGGCACGTATGAACTGATATTAGTCAAAATATGGGTACAGAGTACTGTAGATAACAATAGCTCAGAGTACTATGGTGGACTTGTTACACAAAACTTGGATATGGATGGTTCAGTATTATGCTTGTACTGGGTCATAGTTATATAAATGTTTTTTTTTGTTACAGGTTTTTTTAATTATTTCTTTGTAAAATAAAGAGAAACCAGAATGGTGCACTGTTATCTTTTACTCGTAATCTAGATTTTTTTTTTTGATCTAAGAAAAACCGCGTCTTACTCGTAATCTAGATATCTTTATATCTATCCAGTGTCCGCGTCTTACCCACAGGCCAGAGGGATGTAAAAATGAAAAAACATTGACCAACAAGTGAATTAGAGCCGTTGAAGTTGAACCATCAAATGGGTCTTAAAAATCAAAATGGCATTTGATTTACACTTTGACAGACAGTCATGCGTACATGGTCGACAATGTTATTCACACAAGCGCATTGCATAATTTAGATGTGGCCAACCCACTTTCCTTTTTACCAGATTGATTTGTCAGTCTTTTCTGGCTGTATTTGATTTCTTCAGATAGTTCATTCTCACTTTATGAAATATCAATTTTACTAAAACCAATTCCGAAACATTATCATTATTCTAGTTCACTATTCACTAAGCCATTAGTAGCATCCCATCATAAATATGACTACGAAGCTACTAACATTTGTAAAAAGTCTACACATGCTCTTGAGTCTTGAAGTCAATATATATATGACGCAGTTAATAACATGTTCACATAGCGGTCACCAAGTTGCTCAAAGTCATGAAACAGCGACACATTATTGAATTATCATATGATGTGGATAATTAGTAAAACATTAGTTAAGAAGAAAAATAAAAATTATTATGGATTCACAGCTAATAAAATACGGAGAGACAGCTCAACCACTTTCCCCCTTCTCTTCCCCACTGTATATATATATAACTCTAATAAGTAATCTCTGATCTCTCCATCAACACGTCCACTCCACTTTTGTTTGCAAAGAAAGAAAGAAAAACATCTTAGCAAAAAAAGGTCATAAAAGAAAATTAATTGCTGTAGAGATCTTTTAAGGAAATGGCTGGCGGTGGATTCGTAGTCGGAGATGGCCAAAAGGCTTATCCCGGCAAACTCACTCCCTTTGTTCTCTTCACTTGCGTCGTCGCTGCCATGGGTGGTCTCATCTTTGGATACGATATCGGAATCTCTGGTAAGTTCTCTCACTATTTCTCAGCTTTTTACATTTCCACACCACATGTATCTATGTTTCTCTTCATTCATCTAACACCCACATGATTCAAAAATACAGCAGCATCAACAGTAACATAGACTTTTAAAAAATTACAAAATAACCCACATGTTTCTATGGTTTCATGAAAACCCTGTCTGATCATTTTTTTTTTTTAATTTTTGGAATTTTGTAAATTTATTTAAAAACCACAGGTGGAGTGACGTCGATGCCGTCTTTCCTCCGGCGTTTCTTCCCGTCGGTTTACGAAAAACAGCAAGAAGACGCGACAACAAACCAGTACTAGGGCTGTTCGTTTGGTTGCCGCAGGTACCGGCGGCAGCGGCAGCGTCAACATTCTGCGTCAACTCTTGTTCGTTTCGTTGACGCAGGAACCGGCGGCAGCGGCAGCGTCTGAACGCTGCGTCCTGCGGCTGACGCCGATAAAACCTGCGGTCGCGATATGATATGCGGCAGCGTCAGCGGCAGCGTCAGCGTCTGCGAAACGAACAACAACTGTCCTCATTGACGCTGCCGCCGCCGCTGACGCTGCCGCTGCCGCTGACGCCGAAACCTGCGGCAACCAAACGAACAGGGCTACTGTCAATACGATAGTCCAACGCTTACGCTGTTCACTTCGTCGCTGTATTTAGCGGCGCTGATATCGTCGCTGGTGGCTTCCACCGTGACGAGGAAGTTCGGACGGAGGCTCTCCATGCTCTTTGGTGGCATACTGTTTTGCGTCGGAGCTCTCATCAACGGCTTCGCTAAGCACGTCTGGATGCTCATCGTCGGCCGTATCTTGCTCGGTTTTGGTATCGGTTTCGCTAATCAGGTCCGTCTCTAAAAAAAAAACTATAATTATTAAATCCTTTTCACACTTATGCATCACGAGTAAGAAAGTCAAATAAAATACGTGTTCCTTTACAAAATTTATTGAATTTAAACATATTTATTTCGCTATAAATGTACCTTGGTTTTTGAAAAAAGTTATGGACCAACCACTTTCATTGAACATAATCATCAACTAGTTAGGTCAAGTTGACATTATTAGTTTTCTCTAGCTTTTACTATCAGTTTACAACGACGATAATTATACTCCACATTAAACTATAGGATATAACAATTATTTAATTTCTGATTGATTTGTTTTCGGCTGAATATCCAAAACTGCACATGGTCTGTTCTGTTAACCCGTGATGTCTCTTTCTCTTTATTTTCAATGTGATTTTATTAGTTAATATATTGTTTTTGATGTCATATCGTATTTTAACTTTTTGATCACTCACTGATACGTATCTTTAGTTAGAAAAGGTCATATTCGGACCGTATCTACTTCTGGTTAAACAAAATTACGGAAATGACCCTCTTTCAATCCCGAATTTAATTCCCTGCCCTTCTTGATTCGAATCGATTTGATTATTCAAGCACTAATCACGTTAAATAATCATTATTCAAATGACGTGACTAACCATGTTTTCATGTCTCTAATAACAGTCTGTGCCACTATACCTGTCCGAAATGGCTCCATACAAATACAGAGGAGCGCTAAACATCGGCTTCCAGCTTTCAATCACAATCGGAATCCTCGTGGCCGAAGTACTCAACTACTTCTTTGCCAAGATCAAAGGAGGCTGGGGATGGAGGCTCAGTCTCGGCGGTGCGGTGGTCCCTGCCCTGATCATAACACTCGGCTCCCTTGTCCTTCCCGACACTCCAAACTCAATGATCGAGCGAGGCAAGCACGAGGAGGCCAAAACCAAGCTCAGACGTATCCGTGGCGTCGATGACGTCAGCCAAGAGTTCGACGATTTAGTCCAAGCTAGTAAAGAGTCTCAGTCGATAGAGCACCCGTGGACGAACCTCCTCCGCCGTAAATACCGGCCGCATCTCACCATGGCCATTATGATTCCTTTCTTTCAGCAGCTCACCGGGATCAATGTGATTATGTTTTACGCTCCCGTTTTGTTCAACACCATCGGTTTCACGACCGACGCTTCTCTCATGTCCGCCGTGGTCACTGGCTCGGTCAACGTCGCCGCTACTCTTGTGTCGATCTACGGTGTTGACAAGTGGGGACGTAGGTTTCTCTTTCTTGAAGGCGGTACACAAATGCTTATATGCCAGGTAAGGAAACACATTGGACTTATCATATAAAATTATACTGAACGTAGATCCGTCTTAGAAAGATCGATTCTAATTGTTAATATCATGATATATGAACTTATACTTAATGTTATATGTGCCTAGAGATTGATTTTCATTTGGTGTGAACATGGATTTACAAATATATCTTGACGTAGATGGATGGCTAGATATCAATTTTATTAGAAACAAACGTTTATATATTATGATTTATATGGTTTTCGGAATTTATTTGCATTTGTATATATCCATAACTCTAATGAAAATATGTCGTTCGCTTTTTTTTCTTGTGTGATTGTAGGCTGTAGTTGCTGCATGCATCGGGGCCAAGTTCGGGGTAGACGGGACCCCTGGTGAGCTACCAAAGTGGTATGCTATAGTTGTCGTAACATTTATATGCATCTATGTGGCGGGTTTCGCGTGGTCATGGGGTCCTCTAGGGTGGTTAGTACCTAGTGAGATCTTCCCGTTGGAGATAAGGTCAGCCGCGCAGAGTATCACGGTGTCCGTGAACATGATCTTCACGTTTATAATCGCACAGATCTTCTTGACGATGCTCTGCCATTTGAAGTTTGGGTTGTTCCTTGTATTCGCCTTCTTCGTGGTGGTGATGTCGATTTTCGTCTACATATTCTTGCCGGAGACGAAAGGGATTCCGATTGAGGAAATGGGACAAGTGTGGAGGTCACATTGGTATTGGTCAAGGTTTGTGGAGGATGGTGAGTATGGGAATGGGCTTGAGATGGGCAAGAGCAGCAGCAACCAAGGAACTAAACATGTTTAGTTTGTTTTAATTGAGGATGTTTTAAGAAAAAGAAAAAAGACTTGTAATTTCTAATTTCGGTAAAGAAAACAAAGTGTATTCGTCTAGATATATTTATGTTTATATAATTTTCAGTACCACATGGTGGCGAAATTATGCATATGATTATTCAATTTTTTTAATATCTTCAACGTGTTCTTACATATGTAAATCAAGAATCATCTACCTCTTAAAGGAAAAATCTTTTGAGCTTTTGGTAGTCCGTATAGGAGGTAGTTCCACGGAAGCAAGAACAGGTTTCTTTTCGGAGCCTTCGTGTGCAAGAGAATGATGTGTGGAAGGTCCAGCTTCTTGGAGTTGAGACTCAGGATCCCAAAACTGGTGGTGGTCATGATGATGAGAGTGTCTAGGAGAAGGAGAGCTCGGGAAAGTCTCAACGTTTCGGTTATTAAGAGTATGTATTGTAGATGAGCCATGAGTCGGTGTAGTTGGACGGCTAGTGTAAGGTGTGTTTGATTCAGTGTGTTTTCCGTGTTTTGTGTGCTTCTTTGCTGTGTGATGCCATGTCTTTATCGCTGCGGCTACTCTTTCGTTGAACACCGCTGGCCTCATCGTAGAACCCATCTACAAAACATTATCAAACACAATGTCAGAAAAAAAACTAAGATCATTATCAAACATCCTGCAAATTTTGTTGTGTTAGTACCTGAGTGACAAGAGCATAGAGTGGAAGAGTCACATAGCTGCAAAGTATCTGTACAACAACTCTGCAAGTTTGTGACATTGTCAGTTAAAAGACGTTTATTTCCCGCGTATACAATTGTCAAGTTAATGTTAGCTTACCCAACTACAATTCTAATAACCACATCTGCATTGTTTTCATAGAAACAATTCCTGAGAGTGAATTCATACTGCAGATACCAAAAGTTCATTGATATAACAATTAGTATGGCTCCATAATAGCGATGTTTGTGTGAATAATGTGAAAAACTAGATCGCTTGCTTACCGTACTCCAGGCAAAGAAGGCAAGCTGAAATGCATTCTGCAAAAGTGAAGGCAAGTTTGTTATATCATGCCGTTAGGAGTATAAACCGAGAGGTTAATGATATTGAACCGTACCGTGAAAAGAACCAAGTGGATAAGGAAAAGGATGAACCGAGGGCGGCCAAACCAGAAGAGATCATCACCAGGCTGAACCACAGGGGCACCTCTCACCACATCACCTTTCTCTTGGATTCTTAGACACAATTTGGTTATAATGACTTGAAGCTTTGTTCCAACTATTAAAATCACCTGCAAGATTTACATTCATTCTCTTAAAACCAAAAGGACAAAACTGATAAATTTTTTAGTTCTTTTTTGTTGTACTTACGGCTAGTGGAATGAATGGTAACCAGAGGAAAGAATGTAATCCTGTTTCAAATGAAAACCGATGTTAGTTTTGTGCATATTTTGATGCATAGATATTGTCTGTTTGCGTGGTAAGCAATAAGCGTTACCGTTTGTGTTGGCCAAGAGGAATAGCACAGCGACAAACCAGATAACCGGACTGCATAAAACGTTAGCAAAGATGTGAGACAAATCTTCCAAGTTGGATTGTACTCAGATTATAAAAAAGTCATTAAGTAGCTCCAAACCTGATTTCGACTACAGTTTTGAAGTCTTCTTCTACTGTTTTCTGAATATACTTGCGAAAATCGAATGTTCTTTCACTCCCTGGAGCCAAATGCGCCTGAAAAAAAAAGAGTAGGTTAAGATTATTTTCTCCAGGGTTCGAGTAGTACTTGTTATACTAAACAGTAGATGAAACAAAACAAAAGATCACACTATATAAGGTTCCCTACCATGATGAAACCATGCCGTAAAGCTAAGTAATCGACTTTGGTGACAGATCCAAAGAACTGTCTGAAAAAACACACGGTCCATAACGTAACACTCGTCTTGCTCCAGAAATTGAGATGTCTTCGCCCAAAAGATGTGTCTCTCGCAAACCTGAACCTCTCAGGATCTACATAACAAGAATGCATTCACTGTCAAATTTTCTGTTAGGTTTTTGAAATCTAATTTAATAATACAGAGATATATACCGTTGGAATAATGATATTCTATTGTCTTGGTCTCATTCTCCCAGTGCTTCCACCTCCTCGTCTACAATACTCAAGAAAAAAAAACCAAAAATCAAATCTTTCTTGATTCTCAAGCCATTTCATAGTTCACAAGAAAAAAATTACCTTGGTCTTTCCGAGAGCATAAGTTGTTATGCAGTAGATAACATGAACCACGGCGAGGATGAAGATGAATATATGAAGCTGGTGGATACCATAAGCAGATACAAAAGCCACTTTCCCCTGAGATAATCACAATTATACATTAGAGGAGCAGAGAGTGGTTTTTATATGTATGGGAGATTCTAAGTTACCTTCTCAGCGCATTTGTCATAACCTTTGGTGGCTAAACTTCGTCTATGGATGTAAGACTCAGCTAACTCAAGGAGAAGTCTTCTGTGACCGGATTTTTCTTCATCATCGTCTCCTTTTTTAGCAGTATCTTTCTTGCCGTATTTTCTAGCTTCATCAGCGGCGCTGCAAGGGTGCATTGATGATGCAACGCTTTGGGAGATGCAGATATTTGAGATTGGTGTTTGTCCGATTGTTAAGAGTAGTGATATGAATCCCATCAGCATAAGCTCTGAACACCAAATAAGCATATTTTGTGTTAAAATAAAAAAGCTTGTTAATAGAAAAAAGTTAGGTAGCAAAATATATTTTTAGTGCTATTAATTGTACCTGCTTTGATCTTTTCAAGAGCTTCATAAAGAGCCTTCTTGTGCTTCTTTTTAAACCACTACCAATTTAAACAAATCAAAGAGCAGATTTAGTCATAAAAGAAAAGGAATTAAGCAGAGCAGGAACAGAGTGATATCTAACGCAGAAACTGAGTAGGAAGCAGAACATGAAAACCAAACAGGGTATAAAGATCTTAACAACAAAAACCAAAAGAAAAAAAAACATGTCGAAAGAAACAAAGAAAATGAAAAACTAAACAATTTTTTTTCAAAAAGGAAAAACTAAACAAAAGAAAAAACAGAGCAAGAGCGCCGCTAAACAGGGGAATCTTGACATATAATGGAATCATGAAAGAAGATGAGGAAGAATAAAAGGGGACTTACGGTTCCAATTTTGTGAATGGAATGTTCAAGGACAATGGAAATGAAGAGTAAGACGAAGCAAACCACAGCGACTGCCCACGTAGAGGTCTGCTCTAAATTCCTCTCTTTTACCTGATTCGCCATTAGAGCTTAATTATTGAAACACAGTGAGAAAGAGAGAAGACACAGAGAGTTTTTATTTTGTGGAGAATTTGTTTTTCTTTATGTTTTAGCTCACAGTTTTTTTATTTGTAGGCTAGCAAGTTTACAAACCCACATTTATGTCATAAATATAAGGAATGAGACGTAGAGATGAAGATAAGACCCGCAATGGTGGTTCCCTTTCGAGTTGTCTCTCTGGTCCCTTCCTTTTGTGGATTGAAGATACGAGTGGTCTTTACCGTTTTGTTTTAGTGGCAATGTTGGGTTTGTTTGTTGATGTAGGTCTTTATGGTTGTTGTCGTATGTCTAGCATCAGTTTGCTTGTGGTGGGTTAAGCTTGGTTTTCGATGTCTCTATTCTTGGGGTTAACAATTGACTTAGCAGTTTGTGTTTCAAGTGGTGCTGGGTACAGTGAGTGCTTCTCTTCGTTTCTTTTGCCGTGAGTGAGTGACTCAGGAGAGTTCCGATGGGCAAGGCTTCAGTTTCGTGTGGTTTTAGCAGGACTTCTATTCAGGGTAAGTGGGCGCTAGTGAGTGCGTCGCATCCGTATCCGAAGGTGGTGTGGACCGTGTAACGGTCTTTCTTGTCGGGTTATGAAGTCTTGAAGTTCTTGGACGTTATCGTGTGACAGGCTGGTGCTGCAACGATAGGTCGCGGTGTATTGGGTTCTAGAGGTGGAGGTTATCGGGTGGCAATCTTTGGTATGCAGCGATAATTCCCGTTCATTGGCATCCGCTAAGTTTTTAAATCTGCTGAGTCGATTGCTTAATATCCTAGTGTAGTTGTTAATCGCTTTCCTTTGCTTAGTTGTAGATCAAGTTTTTATGTCATATTTATGTAAGTCACCCCTGCGTGGGTTCTAGCTGCCGCCTCCTGTGGGCTCTTGTTTCTGGGGAATGTTCGATTTTCCCCCAGCTCTTGTACTACAACTAGTATTTTCCTATGGAATGAATTTCAATTTGAGAAAAAAAAAAAAAAAAGATAAGACCCGCAATGAGAGACTGTTAATTAAAGGCTTTCTTGGAATGTCTTTTTTGGAAAGGTGTCTGCTGCGTTCAACGTCATCGCTTTCTACTATTGTTCCTCATGTGCAGAATTTCTCAATTATTCCCCGTGTTTTTTTGTGCTTTTTGGACTGCATTTTTCTTATTTATCATGATTCACATGACCTTATTGTCAAATCATTTTTTTTCTTTTCATTTCACTTCAGATCTTTTCAAATTTTGGTTGGCAAATAGACTAAAACAAATTCAAGAACCAGTCTGGTAAAATTTCCGTCGGTTTCCTTACACGTTTTAACCATAAAATGAGAAAAATAAAAATTACGTACAGAAAAATTATTTAAAATTTAATTTGATTTGTTAGTCGTTTCGTTTTGTTCTATTTTGTGTATGTTTGGGTGTGTTATTTTGTTCTATATTGGTTGTGTATATGATAATGAACTAAAGCTAATATCAAATGGCTACTTGAGATTTATATAATATAATGATAACATTAACCATAATGGGAGCTCGCTGGAAATCTCGCACGCTTTTACTTTGTCTTTCTTTTTACCTATTCTCAACTTGATTTCAAATAAGACAGATATACCGCCTAATTAAGTGATAATATACTTGTTAATGAGACGCCAAAAAAGAATTGAGACCCTTTCTCAGAAGAAGGAAAAGAAATTAGATACTCGATAAAGTAAATCATAAATTATTAAACTCCCAATAATTTTAAGATATCGACCAACTAATGTTGCGCTAGTGGTGAGAATTAGGTTTCTCCAAAAAAAAACTGATAAATCGAATCTCTTAGACGAGAAAGTGGTGTTCCAAAAAAAATGACGAGAATACGTATGCTGTCTAAGCCCAAGACTATTCGAGTCGATTAAACTTTAAGACATGCATATCTCATGTTATATAACATGCTCCATTTTCATATAAGTTTATATCAAATGTTTAACGACATCAAATGATGAAAGTATTTAGTCGAGAGATGCAAGGATTTTCAACCATAACAAAGTTAAACTGCCACTTGAAATTTTGAAAACGGTATTCTGAAAGCTGTACATTTGATGATGTGTTTACTAATTCTTGTATTCAATATATTTTCAGTTTTGAGTTTAGTCTTTTTTTTTCAGTTTGAAGTTTACCTTTTACTTTTAGCAAAAAAAAAGGTTTACCTTTTACGTAGGTTAATACAATATTGGTGCTTTGTTTGTATGTTGAATTTTAGAATCCACGAAAATAATTCTGATCGATTATTATAAAACTATCATGTTTATCGTACTTTCAAACTATTCAGAAAATAACATGTACATATCAGCATGTGCATGCAATAATGATTAATGAAATGCATTTTTTTATGTTAAGTGGAAATGTTAGCATCAAAAAAGGGGTTAAAATGTTGTGAAATTAGCTGAGATTCCATTAGCCATCGCAGTAGACTAAAGAAGGCCCCAAAACTAAATAAAAACATATATAATAACAAGAATGGGGCTTACTTGACATGCGATCAAACAACGAGACTGGCGGAAAAAGATTAAACATCTAATATGGGACATATGTCTTAGTTAATATAAAAAGAGAGAATTTGTGCCTGTACCCCCATCCAGTGCAATAATTAGGGACTTACTCTCCACCTTAGAAATACTGTTTCTTTTCCGTTTAGTCTCTGCTGTCCTCCCAAGTAGGCATTAGTAGACCCTAGCATTTGTCAGGCAACTTACAAACATTAGTAATCTTTCGGCTCAATCGATGCATCCCCTCCTCCCAAACTCATTCCTTTTAATTACATTAAAAATAAATCCGACAATCACAATTCCCAAACCAAAAACAGAAAGGATATTTACATTAAAAATAACTCAACCTAATTCCGACCACTTCATCTCTACGAAAGACACAATATTTTATTTATTGTAGAGGTCAAATGGAAAAACCCAATTTACTCATGAAGATGTTTCTACCGGTGACGAACCTCTCGGGAGAGATTAATTTTGTACCACAAGATCAAAAGGATATAGTCTACTATTGACGTCTTCGAGCCGGAGGAGTTAGGATTTTTCCGTAAGTCCTCTTTTGCTAAAATCATAGTATTTGATGAAAACCATCCATTTTCTGGTGTTTTTGGACAGTTGTTGGTACTATTCATAAATATTTTAGCTTATTAGTTCATTAGTTTTTTTTTTATTAATTTTAGATTAGTTAGCTTATAGTTATTATTTCATCTTTATCAGCTGGTTGTTATCAAATGTTAGGTTGTATCTGAAATCTTAAACCATAAATCATAGCTAAGGTCGAGAATATGTTGTGTACACGTTAAATTTATTTTGCGCACATTAAATTTGTTGATATCAATATGGTAGAATAGTCGATCATACCAATAACTTTTGGTAAATTCTTTTATTATTAAATCATTGTTATATTTTCATTTAGCATTTAACAAAACCAAATAGCAATTAACCCACTTGCTTAATCTTTCACCATTTTATGTGGCTTTAATCCTTATTTTGGTCGTTTTCAACTCTATTAGCCGGTAAATGAAACTGTTATAGTTTAATATTCTAACTCATCTTTTATAGGTTGCTGTTAAGTCCATCTTCGATGACCCCACCAAAAATTGGGTTGATGGTACTGATTTTGGCTGGATAGACGAACAGAGGACCCCTATGTTGATAATATGGTCCGCCTTATTGGTGAGGGATCTGTATTCCATAAAGAAATGTTCAGAGGTGGTGCAACCTCAGATAACTTGGAGCAGTTGCTAGTCAAGTTCTTCCGAGACTTGAATCTGCAATCTTAGCAACATTATCCTCCATAATCAAAATCAATGAACATGTACTGCTTATATATGTTATTTGGTACTCTTTGAACAAAGTTTGCTTAAGCATTTAACTAGATTATGTTAGAAAAAGGCTAAGTTACGGTGAACCTTCATGTTAATTATTTTGTCTCTAAATATTTTGGTAGACTTTTACATAGTTTATGTAAAATAAATCAGTAATGGCAAGTATCTTCATTACTCGCCAACTTAATTTTTAGCGGTACTAATCTGCTTGACAGTAAATAATTTATGTTTCTTTATATTTCCTACACACAATTTGTCTAAAAATATAGCCCATGTGCAGTTATGGTTAAACACATACTAAAACATACAAAGAAATACCTTATGCTAATGTTTCGTATTTATCTCTAGCAATATGTTAGTTGATATTTCTTTGTGTAAATGTTAACAACTTATTTAACAGATTTTATTTTTCTATTACTAATAAAGCTTATGTCTTTATACTAAACAATACAAAATATTTTCTAAACCTTTATACTAAATCATACAAAGAAATACCTTATGCTAAAGTTTTGGGGACTAGTTTTGGTATTCTATTCTCAGTTTTGTTAAAAAATGGTATATATATTAGTTTGTTTTGCAATATAACAATAATTTGCCATGGTCTAGTGGAATCTTGGAAAGATTAATAGTCGCTCTATCATGTGTTGAACTTTAGTCAATGCATTTTGATCTTTTTTTTTATAATACTTTTAATTGTATGACAAAACAGTAATTAAATTATCTTCTTCCTTTATTTGTCGTCTAGGTTTTCTGCAACTTTAACCATGGTTGTCATCAGATATCTATCATCACTAATCTAAATATTGGGTTTTTATTATTTTTTTTAATCAAAAATGCAGATCTCACATGGATTATTCGATTTTGAGCAGTTAAAAGTTAAATTCGAGAAGCTGAAATTTTTTTATGACCGAGATTTTTCAAAGGATTATGACGAACTCGCCGAGGTTGGCCACCGTCGAACATTCTGCAGCCGCGAAATCGCTTTCCATTCCCGCGTTTTCGATCAGTTCATTTTACCGATGCAATCTCGAACATATCGTCGAACAGTTTAGACCTTTTAGCTCCGCACAGTGCTCTACGAAACCTGCACAAAATATTCTCAAACTGCTGTGTCAGTCCACAGGGCAATTCATGAGTCAGACACAGAAGAATCTTTTCGACAATTCAACACCAAAATGACATTATGCTGCTCAGTTATGCCCATCGATTATCATGCCTTTAATTTGAATTCGATTTAGGTTTTTTTCTCTAAATCACCCCATTTAAAAATCTGAGGAATCAATGATACAATACAAGTTTTTATATATTTTTATTCGTCTATATACGTTTAGAATTTTAACTAGCCAAACGGGGTCTAGATAATACTTCTGATAATTAAATTGATTTTGCATGTATATATAAAAACAAGGCGAATGGATTACAGTAACACTTAAGCATATACAGTTTGTGTATTTTTTTAATACAGTTTGTGTTTACGTGGACATAAAACATTGTCGGCAGAAAAAAACTTCTTTGTAATCTTGCAATTGTGTCACTAGCTATTCAAAGAAGACTTAGAAATAGAATAATTTAATTAACGAACATCTAAGATTAACCTTTAATTAATGTATTTCAAATACATTAGTGAAATCATATAACTTCTACAACATTATGCTTATACAACATACTCCTTTTATAACATATAACTCCTGCTTTATCTGTCACCTGTAACAAATCCAGACATATATCAAGAAAATACAAGTACAAGACCGAATGTTTATTTGCGTTTGATATTTAATACATTTGTTATTTTTGCAAATGCACCGCATAATGTTTGCTCAATTTGATATGGTATGCTGTCTACGTGTTTATGGATATACTAGATGTTTTGTCCCACGTACATGCATAATATTTTAATAAATATTAATACATAGATCGATTATCAATTTATAAAACATTTTATTGTTCATATGTCCAAAATATTTAATGATAAATTTAACATTATGACAAAGTTTTTAATCATAATAGAAAAACTTTTTATTGCATAAAATAAATTTTCAAACAATCATGCATTTAAAATATCTACTAATAAATTAAATATTAAATTCTTTATATATGATTTTTTATTATAACATAAATAAAATTTTGTACCGTAAAAATAAAAACATTCATATATATACAAATATAACAGCTATAAACATCCACATGTATGTGTAACTGGAATTAAACCCCAAACTAAAAAGTATATCTTTCAAATCTACACTACAAGTGAGGTGAATATAAATTTATCCAAACGCGAACATAAGTTTTGCAGATTATTAATTCTAAAAAGTATATAATATAGTTTATTTTATGTATATATGCGATTTAGTTTTTGTGTAACGTGAATGTATGTAAAGTTAGATTTAGTAAGATTATAATGTGTATCTATTATGTGTAAGTATGTATTTATCAAAAAAGTGATTAAGTTTCATGTTATCAAAAATATATTTTTCAAAAAATATATTCAAAGATTTATTTTTCTGTCAATTTTAAATATTTAGTTATGATGGAATATATTTTCTTGAATATTACAATATATAATATTTTTAGATAATGATAATTATGAGAATTAATGAATATTCTCTTTAGTTTATGATTAAATATAACATCATCTATAGAATCAGTTTCATTATAGATGGAAGGAAAACTTAACTACCGTAGTTGTTTGGAAATGCATAGATAAAGCAAGTATCCTCCAAGTTGTTTTACATGCCATGATTCAGAGAAACTAATCTATAAACACTGCTTTTACAGTTTCTGAATTATGTAAACCAAATCATAATTCCTTAATAAACAAAAATAACTAGTTATACTTATTAAAATATTCCTGCTCCTGCAGTAAATTATTTAGACAACTAAACTTATCAAAATCAAAATTAAATAAATGACAAAGAGATTATGTAAAACTTTCATATGTTTGAATATTTCTAAAACAAAGTTAAGAAACTAAATAATAATATGTAGATCATATATAAATATCATGTTGTTAATACTAAATTGTTTTTTAATTATAATGAATAAAAGGTGATTATCAATTAAGTATATAGTTATAGTAATTATATTTAATTATATATCCATACTATTATTTGAGGTGATGTAAACGAATGAAACTTGAATGATATATATAGTTATTGAGTCGGTATAATTAATATTGTCCTTAAAATAACGTATATGGTTTTCATTCTCGGTGTTTATCTAGAACATTATTCAATTAATCTATGCTTTTGGTGAAACAGATTCCTTATCGCACGTATAAATTAATTAATGATTTATAATAACCAACTAAGAATATTTAAAAATATAACATATAAGTTTAAAATTATAACAGCTAAGTAAAAATTAAAATTACTAAGTAGAAACAATTAATAATAACAAATAAATAAAACAACTAATTAAAATTTTGACAAATAAGCAAAATTAGCTAAAACTATGGAGAAGCTGACACATAAGCAAAATCATTTTATAAATAATAGTATATATAGATAAACACAATCACCTAAAAATATGGAGAAAGTGACAAGTAAGCAAAATCACTTCAAAAGAGTAGATTTGTATACAAATTCGATGTCAAAATAAATGTGTTGTGAACAAACGTGTTTGAAGAAAGCAAAAGAAAGCAAAACGTATTTGAGGCAAATACCTGTTTAGAGTTTTTTTATTATTATGTGAATGAAGGAATCTTACAAACCCCTAGACCTGTATTTATAGCAGCCTCAAAAAAAAACGATTTCATTTTCCCTATAGGAATACATACTTATCTAGAAAAAATAAATTTTCCTAAATCGAAAAAGTGTACCGTACCGCGGGAGCTGCAAGCCCCGCACCCCCCAGATGTCAACTTCGTCCGATCCACGAGTGTTGGAGTTTTACTGGTGCACAGAGATTTAAAATACATAAATGCAACAAAATGTACGAGTGTTTCAAAAAAAAGTGTCAAAAAATATATAAAGGTAGATATCTTGGATGCTTAAAAGTTAAAACCATAGTTGATAGTTCTTATAAACTAAATTTTAAATTTTACTATCTAAACTTGATAAAAGAACAAAAAGCTATCATTAAACCACTAACATGTTAGATTTACTATACTACACTGAACTGAAATTGATGAACCACAATCCGGATATAAAAAAAAAAAAAACAAACTGAACCAACTATTACACGGACCGGATCCAACTAAACGCCGGTTTAAGTTTCGATCAAACCGAACAAGATCATCAAAAATGTGAAGAAAACCGAACCAAATCAAGAAATCGATCGTCACGCACGTTTACCTTCCAAACTGCATCTCTTTCTACCTCACTCGGCTTTCTTCGTTTCTATCATTCTCCGAAACGAATTGATCGTCGGCTTTCCGACCAGCCTCGGAGAAAAAAATGGATCCAATTGCTTCTTTGGTGGAGAAAGTGAAGAGCTTTGCGAAGTCGAGCCAGGACTTAGTCTCCCGCCAATTCGGCTTCCATGAGAATCCTTCCCGCCAGAATCCGGTATCTTTCATCGTCTCCTTTACTCAATCTCTTGGTTGAAATGTGTGTAATGGGTAGAAGAAAGTATATACCTTTATTCTCAAAACGTTCTCTTTTTGTTTGGTTGGGAACTATGTATCATCAGATTGATATCTTGAAGCGGTTGCAAAGAGAAGCATTCTCTGATCTGATGAAGCTTAGAGACAGACAGGAGAAAGTGGAGCGGATACTTTCCTCATATAAACTCTCGAAAGGAGGTCCCTTTCAAGAGACTAACACCCATGTGAAAGGTGAAGTTCATGCCCTTGGAGCAATGTTGCTGATGGGAAACACTGACGAGGAGAGTCTCATTGGACTCCACAGAGAAGGAGTGAGACCTGGATTGCTTTCGAGGTTCGTGTTCGAAACCAGCCTTAGGGAGACGGGTAAGCTCGTGGCTGAGCTCGTTGCTGGACACAAAGGGGAAGGAGATCGCAGCAGCGATGGTGTTTCAGGGAAACAGCTGTCTCTAGCCAAAGTGTTTTACAAGGCAGAGATTAATGATTGGTTCTCTGCAGTTGCTATCCCCGTTGGCGCGCATTTCAGAGACATTGATGATGATGCTCTTGTGTCTTCTTACCAGGTATCCACTAGTTGTTGCAGATTCTTCGTCCTGCTTTCTTTATGTTATTAATGAAGCTACTACACATACAACTACATTTGTGTTGCAGGGGATGAATCTTACAGAAGTCTCTGAACTTGGACCACCTCTTTTGAACCAACGTAATGGTAGTGCCATAGGATTAACAGTGAGAAAGTCAAACATGGCAGCTTCACTGGCCCAATCCATCACAAACCTTGAAGTTGAACAAGGATTGAATGCGAGGAGTCGTTGTCTCAGAACTTTTGGGCAAGTAACCTGCCACATTCTGAGCGGTGTAAAACTATCTCTACTGGGCTGTCACCAGATTTTATCACCCTCTAACAGCCTCCACCATCTTGCTGGAGCTATTACACTTCCAGTAAGTTTCCTAAGGCGTCGTATTGATATGGAGCCTGAATCATCAGCACCGGCTCTGGAGATGAGCAGAAGCGTGAATCATGTGTCGTCGTCTAGCTCCATTGCTTTGAAGGTAGACAGCTCTCTAATGGACGAGGCTACGAGGATTGGGGGATGGATTGAAATTCAGAAGTCAAGAGAGAAGCAAGTGAAATGGTCTGTGTGTATTACAGACAAGCCAGAGGATGAAGTGGGGTGGGGCATGAGCGTTGGGGGAGTCTTGGATGGTTCAAGAAATCATGATCGGTTTCAAGTGGAATCTTATCTTAAATTCAACATAGGCAATGGGTTTAGGTTAAGTCCAGGTGTTGTTTATCTCACAAACAGTAACGGAAGAACCGTAGGCTTCATGCTTCAGTCTCATTGGTCTCTGTGATTCGTAATTTCTAGTCTTCCCAAGTACATTCTTGGTTCTAGTTAACACTTATTGCAGTTATAAGAGGATTGTAAAAGTGTCTTAGCATGTTATAAAAGGGGCCCTGTGTGAAATACAATTCTTAAACATAGTATTGAATATTATTGTTAGCATGTTCAAGTTGAACAAAAACATACAAGTCCTTATCATATGAAGAGCTTTATGACCTATCAACTCTCATTAACATACAAACTACATACAAACTTTGTAAGCTTTGAAGTCTAGTCAACCCCCTTCTTCTTAGGTCTCATTTGACGAAACAGTATCCTATGACAGACAGCCATGTGTATAACTCAAGAATGACCTTATTATACGTATGAAGTCTTTTAATATTATTTACAATAAGACACCTCATTTGACGGTTCATGACTACTCCTATTCCTTATCTACGTAGAAATTTCACATCTTCTTTCACATTTTCCTCGAAAGATCTCGTTACACAGTAAGAAAAAGGGTTCAAAAAGCGTGTTGTTTTTTTTTTTGAATATAATCAAGATCCTCTCTCAAGTTGGTGAAATGTCTACTCAAAAGTAAAAAAAGCAATGGTCCCCAATAAGATTTGGCAGTAGCGCAAGTAGTCATCCCTCTGGCTTTCTTTTCTGAGTCCCACACTACCATCAGAAGAAAAAAGTCAATACTGGTGGTTGATTACTTGATTCCACTCTCATTGCTAATTGGGCTATTATTATTCATTCAATGCAGCCAGCCAGCCACCAAACACAATACTACACCACAGAACAAATCTTATTTCCAACAAAAACTACATCTGTTTTTTTTTTTGGTGTAAAAACTACATCATCTTTCTTCTTCTAAGTCTTCTTATATACAGACAAATACGACTACTTTAATAATCTATACCTCTCTTGAAATTTTTGCATAGAGAACAAAAAAAACAAAGAAACTATTCTGTTTCAACTAGTCATGGTGGTTCTACTGAACACACGTCATCGTTTTGTTCTTCTTCTACTTGCAACATTCTCTTGCTTCTCGTTGAGGCTATGTTTCGGCGAAGACAGAATCACTTCCACAACTCCGATCAGAGACTCAGAGACACTCCTCTGCAAAAGTGGTGTGTTCAGGTTTGGTTTCTTCACTCCCGTAAACTCCACTACCCGGTTACGTTACGTTGGGATCTGGTACGACAAGATGCCAATTCAAACCGTGGTCTGGGTCGCTAACAAAGACGCTCCCATCAACGACACCTCCGGTGTCGTTTCCATCTCTTCCAACGGTAACCTCGTGGTCACCGATGGTCGAAACCGCACTCTATGGTCGACCAACGTCACAGCACCACCAGCTCCAACCACTACTTGGGTTCAGCTGATGGATACAGGGAATCTTATGCTGCAAGACAACAGAAACAACGGGGAGACTCTGTGGGAGAGTTTCAAGCATCCTTACAACTCTTTCTTGCCGAAAATGACTCTCGGCACCGACAGCAAAACCGGAGAGAATCTTAAACTCACTTCTTGGAGAAGCTACGAAGATCCTTCCACGGGGAACTACACGGCTGGTCTTGCTCCTTACACCTTTCCCGAGCTTCTCATCTGGAAGAACGATGTCCCTGTCTGGCGTAGCGGACCCTGGAACGGTCAGGTCTTCATCGGTTTACCTGACGTGGACTCTCTCCTGTTTCTTGATGGGTTTAACCTCAACAACGATAACCAAGGAACGGTTTCGATGTCTTACGCTAATGACTCTTTCATGTATCACTTTAACTTGGATCCTGATGGAGCTATCTATCAGAGAGACTGGAGAACTCCTTTGAAAGATTGGAGGATCGGTGTGAGGTTCCCATCGACGTACTGTGATACGTACGGTATATGTGGTCCATACGGGAGCTGCAGTATGAGGGAGACGCCTCGTTGTAAATGCGTTAAAGGGTTTGTGCCGAGGAACGAGACAGAGTGGAGTGCAAGTAATTGGAGGAACGGATGTGTGAGAAGAGCTCCTTTGCTGTGCGAGAGGCAGAGGAATGCAAGTAATGGTGGTGGTGGAGGAAAAGGAGATGGGTTTCTGAAGCTGGAGAAGATGAAAGTGCCGATCAATGCGATACAGTCTCTAGCTAATGAGCAAGCTTGTCCACAGCAGTGTACTGATAACTGTTCTTGCACGGCTTATGCTTATGATCGGGGGATAGGGTGCATGCTTTGGAGTGGTAGCTTAGTTGATCTGCAATCGTTCGTGGGAAGTGGCATTGATCTTAATATTCGACTTGCTCATTCTGAACTCAGTGAGTTAAAAATCTCTACTTCTAGTCTCACTTGTTTTCTTCTTCTTCTCCATTCAGTTTCACTTATGGTTGCTCACCAAATCTTTGTAGACACACATAGCAATCGAGCAATTGTGATCACTGCATCCGTGCTAGGTGTTGCGTTCGTTGCTGCCGTTTGTGTTCTTTTAGCTTGCCGTAGATTCAGAAAACGTCCAGGTTAGAGTTTTTTTTTTGTAGCTCATTGATGATGTTATCTTCAGAATGTTTATTAATTTGTTTACTTTATTGCCTTAGCAGAACCAAAGAAAGACAGAAGTGCAGAGATAATGTTTAAGAGAATGGAAGAACTTACAAGTGGTAATGAGTCTGCTTCTAACCAAGTGAAGCTCAAGGAGCTTCCACTCTTTGAGTTTCAAGTGTTAGCCACAGCAACTGATAGCTTTTCTCTCAGAAACAAGCTCGGACAAGGAGGGTTTGGTCCTGTTTACAAGGTGAAGGGATCAAAGAAGAATCCGTTTTGAAAGGAGATATATGTGTATAATCTCAGATTAACTGATTGGTAATGGTTTTTTCTTCAGGGAAAATTGCCTGAAGGGCAAGAAATTGCGGTGAAGAGGCTCTCACGGGCATCTGGACAAGGACTTGAGGAGCTTATGAACGAAGTGGTTGTGATTTCGAAGTTGCAACATAGGAATCTGGTGAAGTTACTTGGTTGTTGCATTGAAGGTGAAGAAAGACTATTAGTATACGAATATATGTCAAAGAAAAGCTTGGATGCTTATCTATTTGGTAAAATGATCTCCTCTGTTTTTAAACTCTGTTCTTACTTTTACTTTGGTTGATTGAATAGAAAGCTAATGATTCTGTTAGCTTTTTTTCAGACCCATTGAAGCAAAAGATTCTTGACTGGAAGACACGGATGAACATAATGGAAGGAATATGCAGAGGTCTTTTGTATCTTCACAGAGACTCAAGACTAAAAATCATACACAGAGATCTAAAAGCCAGCAACATTTTGTTAGATGACAATCTTAATCCCAAAATATCTGATTTTGGCCTTGCAAGAGTTTTTCGAGCTAATGAAGATGAAGCTAACACAAGAAGGGTTGTAGGAACATAGTAAGTATCCATTCCCAAAAATACCAGAACAAATTTTTTGAACCACATCATAACCATTTGTGATTGCAGTGGCTATATGTCACCAGAATATGCAATGGAAGGTTTATTTTCAGAAAAGTCAGACGTTTTCAGTTTGGGGGTTATACTTTTAGAGATCATAAGTGGTAGAAGAAACTCTCACAAGGAGGAGAATAATCTAAACCTTTTAGCTTATGTAAGTGTGTACTAGTAATGAGTGTTTAGTAACTTTACTATCCTTGAAACTCACTTTTAGTTTCGTTCTTTAACAGGCCTGGAAGCTGTGGAATGAAGGTGAGGCTGCTTCTCTAGCAGATCCAAACGTCTTTGATGAGTCTTTGGAGAAAGAGATAACAAAATGTGTTCAGATTGGTCTGTTGTGTGTGCAAGAAGTTGCAAACGATAGACCGAATGTTTCAACCGTGATTTGGATGCTAACCACTGAAAACACGAACCTCAAAGAGCCGAAGCAGCCTGGCATTATAGCAAGAAGAGGAGCTTCTGAGGCTGAATCTTCTGACCAGAGTAGTCAAAAGGTCTCTATCAATGATGTGAGTCTCACAGCTGTAACAGGTCGCTAAGCTCACAAAGTCAATATTACTGTTTATATAATGTATAAGTTTTGAGAATCTCCTATAATTGCAAATTCTGTTATTCTGTGCATGTTTAGTGGTTTGATTAAATAATAAAAAAATGTATCTCGGGGAAGTTATGTTCAGATTCATCTAAGTACAGTTGGTATCATTACCGAATTTGAAACTGAGCTGTGTTGATAGTTACAATAGATTCTAGTACTGTAGCTTGACCGACTCTTAGATGAATTAACTAACTTGGATGAAGAAACTGAACGTGAAACATGTTCTTGACTCTTGAGAAGCCACAGTAGGTTTTGTCTTGAAGGTGATTCTCCTTATCTTGCTTTTCTTTTTTTTTTTTTTTTTTTTTGCTAAATATCTTGCTTTTCTTCTTATTCTATCTCTCTTTTCTAAATTTAACTGTGTGAAAACCTCCAATAATGATGCTTGCTTCAGAGTCATTGGTCTATGTGATCTTATTGCTAGTCTTTCAAGGCACATTCATTGCTCTGTTTACCACTGATGATTGCATACTTATAGCAAAAAATAGTTATATCTGAAAAAAGCGGATGTAGCTGCCATGTTTTTATTGCCTTGATGGGTGATCAAAGAGTCTGATCTTTAGATCATTGTCTTTTTTTCTTGTCTATCTTCTCACTCTCTTTTTTTTTTTTTTCAACAGTCTATCTTCTCTCTTATAAAATCTTTTTTTCTCTTCATTCACGAGTTTTTTTTTCTATCTTTGTTGAGACATGAACCTGGGGGAATACTACAGTTAGTATATATGTAGCCATTGCAACTTGAAAGAGTTTACCATTTTAATAGGGAAAAACTAAACAAAGTTTCTTAAACATAGTTATCACTACAATACTTTGCATAAACAAAGAACATCAAGTTGAGAGCGATGGTGACACTTATGACATTTCACCACTCAATAACCGACAAAATATCTAGACTTACTATGGTGAAAGTCAATGGTCTTTGTCTCTGTAAGAAGACTTGAGAAGTACTGTATATTAACTTACTTCTCGTACAATAAACAGGGGTGGATCTAGAAATTAGTTTGATATGGGGCACAATTTTTTTTAGCAACAATATATACATATTAATATCTAAATCATGTTAGTCTCTATAATTTTACATATTTAATGAATCGTATATAAAAATAATAATTTTCATAATTAAATATTCATTTTAAGTAATCTTAAAAATTATATATTGCATATAACAATTTTATTATAAAATATTATATTTAATTTTTTATTTCAATCTAAGTATTGAAAAATTAAAAATAATATAAATTATTGTTAGAGTGAAAATAAATAAATTTAAAAATTATTTTGGAAAATTAGTATTGGAAGTAAAAGAACAAAAAATATGAACAAGAAAGAAAAAAATTATGTAGCAAAATCAAGAAGAAAATATATAAATATTATGAAGTCTTAACTAAAAATGTGTAGAAAAACTGATAAATCCAAAAATATTTCTAAATAGCAAAAATAAGGAGAAAAAAAAGAAAAATGTCAAAAAAACTGACAAAATGTGTAGAAAAAAAAGAGTAAGTGGATCGAACTTTGATTTGGGTGGGGCACAAGGTAGCATTTTTAATTTAGCCAAAAACACTTAACATTTATTTTTGAATTTTCATTTCACAAGAGACTAATTATAAATCAGTATGTGGCAAGTGCCACACCCATCCCCTCTGTAGGTTCGCCCCTGACAATAAATCTTCCAAAAGAGAAACAAAAAAGCAAAAACTGGAACCTTCTTTTTTCTCTTAGTAATTATGGTGGTTCTACTGAACTCACGTCCTTGTTTTGTTCTTATTCTGCTTGCAGCATTCTCTTGCCTCTCTCTGAGGCTATGTTTCGGCGAAGACAGAATCACTTTCTCAACTCCGATCAAAGACTCAGAGCCAAAGACACTTCTCTGCAAAAAGGGTATTTTCAGGTTTGGTTTCTTCACTCCTGCAAACTCCACTTCTCGGTTACGTTATGTTGGGATTTGGTACGACAAGATTCCAGTTCAAACTGTGGTTTGGGTCGCCAACAGAGACGCTCCCATCAACGACACTTCCGGTGTTGTTTCCATCTCTTCCGACGGTAATCTCGCGGTCACCGATGGTCGAGACCGTCTTATATGGTCTACGAACGTCACAGTACCAGTAGCTCCGAATGCTACTTGGGTCCAGCTAATGGAAAACGGGAATCTTAGGTTGCAAGACAACAGAAACAACGGTGAGATTATATGGGAGAGCTTCAAGCATCCCTACAGCTCTGTGTTGCCGAGAATGAGTCTTCTGACCAACAGCAAAACCGGAGAAAACATCGGTCTTACTTCTTGGAGAAACTACACAGATCCTTCAACAGGGAACTATACAGTTGGCCTTGTCGCTTTCCCGTTTCCCGAGCTCCTGATCTGGAAGAACAAGGTCCCACAGTGGCGTAGCGGTCCCTGGAACGGTCAGGTTTTCATCGGTTTACCGGATATGGATTCCCTTCTCAACATTGATGGGTTTAACCTCAACAATGATAACAAAGGAACGGTTTCGTTGAGCTACGCCAATGAATCTTTCATGTATCACTTCAACTTGGATCCTAATGGAGCGATATATCAGAGAGATTGGAGTACTTCTATGAATGACTGGCGAGTCGGTGTTCGGTTCCCATCTACAGATTGTGATGAATACAGTAGATGTGGTCCATATGGGAGCTGCAATTACCGGGAAGATCCACAATGCAAATGCATACAAGGTTTTGTGCCGAGGAATAACACAGAGTGGAGTGCGGGAAACTGGATTCGTGGATGTGTGAGAAGAGCTCCGTTACGGTGCGAGAGACTCAAGAATGGAAGTAGTGGAGGAAAAGAAGATTGCTTTCTGAAAGTGCAGAAGATGAAAGTGCCAGTGAATGTGCAACCGTCTTTAGCTAATGCGCAAGCTTGTCCTAAGGTGTGTTTAGATAACTGTTCTTGCACGGCGTATGCATATGATCAAGGCATTGGATGTATGCTTTGGAGTGGTAGCTTGGTTGATATGCAATCTTTCTTGGGAAGTGGCATTGATCTTTATATTCGTCTTTCGCATTCTGAACTCAGTGAGTAAAAAGAAACTCTAGTAGTCTCACCTTTCTTCTTCTTCATTGACTTATGACATCTCACCAAAATCTTGTAGAAGCACATAGCAAGAGAGCAATAATGATCACAGCACCTGTGCTAGGCGTTGCGTTTGTTGCTGCCGTCTGCGTTTTGTTAGCATGCCGGAAACTCAAAAAGCGTCCAGGTTAGTGTTTTTTTTACTCGTTGAAGGTTGTTTGCTTCACATTGTTCCTTTTACCATAATTTGTTTGCATCTTTCAATCATTACATTAGCAGAACCACAGAAAGATAGAAGCGTAGAGCAATTGTTAAAGAGAATGGAAGAAGTTAACAGTGGTGATGAGCCTGCTTCTAACCAAGTTAAGCTAGAGGAGCTTCCTCTCTTTGAGTTCCAAGTGTTAGCTACAGCAACTGATGACTTCTCTCTTAGAAGCAAGCTCGGACAAGGCGGATTTGGTCCTGTTTACAAGGTAAAGACACTAAACAAAACACGTTCTGAAAAGATATTTGTATACAATCTCATTTTAATATTTTTCTCTTCAGGGTAAGTTACCTGAAGGGCAAGAAATAGCAGTGAAGAGGCTCTCACGGGCATCAGGACAAGGACTTGAGGAGCTTATGAACGAAGTGGTTGTGATTTCCAAGTTGCAACATAGGAATCTGGTGAAGTTACTTGGCTGTTGCATTGAAGGTGAAGAAAGGTTGCTAGTCTACGAGTATATGCCAAAGAAAAGCTTGGATGCCTATCTATTTGGTAAATTTATATCCTCTGTTTCATAACTCTGTTTTTAACTCTGTTCTAACTCTGCTTTTACATGGGATGATCGAACACAAAGCTAACGATTTGTTAGCTTATCTCAGACCCATTGAAGCAAAAGATTCTTGACTGGAAGACACGGTTCAACATAATGGAAGGAATTTGCAGAGGTCTTTTGTACCTTCACAGAGATTCAAGACTAAGGATCATACACAGAGATTTAAAAGCCAGCAACATTTTGTTAGATGACAATCTGAATCCGAAGATATCTGATTTCGGGCTTGCAAGAGTTTTCCGAGCCAATGAATATGAAGCTAACACAAGAAAGGTTGTAGGAACGTAGTAAGTATCAAGTCCCAAAAAATAGTAACACAAATAATTTGATAACAAGTTTTATCATAACCTATAAGAATGATTCTTTATTGTTGCAGTGGTTACATGTCACCTGAATATGCAATGGAAGGTTTGTTTTCAGAAAAGTCAGACGTTTTTAGCTTGGGGGTTATACTTTTAGAGATCATAAGTGGGAGAAGAAACTCTCACAAGGAAGAGAATCATCCAAACCTTTTAGCTTATGTAAGTGTGCACTAACAAACAGTATTTAGTAGCTTTTTTCTAGCTTTTAAACATTACCTGTAAATTTGGTCTGTTTACAGGTGTGGACGCTGTGGAATGAGGGTGAGGCTGCTTCTCTAGCAGATCCAAACGTCTTTGATGAGTCTTTCGTGGAAGAGATAGCAAACTGTGTTCAGATTGGCTTGTTGTGTGTGCAAGAAGTTGCTAATGACAGACCGAATGTTTCAACCGTGATTTGGATGCTAACAACCGAGAACGTGAACCTCCCTGAGCCGAGTCAGCCTGCGTTTATAACAAGAAGAGAAAAGTCTGAGGCTGAATCTTTTGATCAGAGTAGCCAAAAGGTCTCTGTCAATGATGTGAGCCTCACATCTGTCACAGGGCGTTAAGCTCACAAAGCCAATCTGAATATGTATAATTAAAAAGGTTTGAATAAGCTTGGCGAATATTAAAGTGTGTTCGATTAAAATGTGTGGAGTGTTATAAGTCAATGTAGACATTATGATGTGTGTTGAATACGTTGTAAAAATCTAAGAAAATATGTATAATATAAGGTTTGAGAAACTCTTATGTTTGCAAAAATTATTATTCTCCAGATGCTTAATGGGTTAGATAAAAGAACAAGAGATGTATATCAGAGAAGTTATGTTCAGATTTTTTCTTATTACCTTAGTTAAAATCACCTTATGTGAAACTAACCTGAGTTGATTGGTAACTTCAATAGATTCTAATACTGAAACTTAACTAACCTGAATGAAGAAGCTGAACCTGAAGGTAAAGGAGAAAAAAAAACACACATGTTCTTGAGAAGCCACAGTAGGTTTTGTCTTGAGAGAGAGAGAGAGAGAGAGAACACTATTATGGTTTTGTGTTTTGGGTTACTTTGCTATGTTTATATATAGTGAAATGAACGAACCTGGATAGTTTGAAATTGTGGATAAGATCAGTTTTGACTTTTCATGGTTTCTTAAATATACATAACAACATCTTTTGACTCTTCTGCATAAATTTATTCTAGTGAAACCAAGAAGCTTCCTCTTTCTGTGAGAAATCTAACGGCCTTGAACATCGGTGAAGGTGATGTCATTAACAGAACTTCCGGGTTCTGCAATGAGCAAAGCAACATTTTCTCGGCCTCTCCTTCTCACAGAAGTAAACGCAGGAAGCTTCGGATTTAGAAGATCAACGGCGTTTTGACCGAACATGATGAGAACAGATGACATCTCTACTCTGTCCGAAGCGTTTTCTTGCACGCAAAGCAACCCGATGTGTATGCACTTCACCACTTCGTTCACATCATAAGTCTCTTGGTCCATTAAATTGTCTATGATCTCTGTCACTTCACCTTTTTCCCATAGAT
This sequence comes from Brassica juncea, assembly GCA_018703725.1. NCBI lineage: Eukaryota > Viridiplantae > Streptophyta > Magnoliopsida > Brassicales > Brassicaceae > Brassica > Brassica juncea. Next base: position 41,812,480 of record CM031938.1, read on the forward strand.
CCCAAATCTACAAATATGAAGAAAAAAAGAACAATCATTTGCTTTTTTTTGATCAAACAAACATTTCATTCAAACTAAAAGGAGGGTTTATACTCCATCATTGGAGTTTACAATCATCCGAGCAAGAGCTGATTTAGCCACAAAATCAGCCTCACTATTAAAGTTTCTAGAGATAAAGTGAAAAGAAATAGCATCAAAATACGACAAAGCATGATAGATATCAAACATGATACCGAACAGTTCAGGTTGAGTTTCTCCATTCTTCAACAAGGTGACGAGTGCAAGAGAATCAGAAAGAACGGCCAGGGATCGGACGTTTGAATAGACAGCTGTGAGGACAGCAAGACGGACAGCAATGGCCTCGGCCATAAGAGCTGATGAGACTGAGTTTCTTGTTTCATTAAGGTTCGGAAGAGACTTGGGATTGTTCCCCGAAAAGATACCACCAATTCCAGCTCCATTTGAAGTGTCCTTCCAGGCAGCGTCGACGTTACATACGAGGACCTCCTGGGAGAAGTTCGGCGGAGCAATAAGGCGACTGGTGGAGGGAGTTGCCGATCTCGGTGAATCCTGTTTAGTTAAGGTCTGCGCCAGGCTCCATTCCTTGGCATCTAATATACACTTCAAAACAGTTTCCTGAACAGTGAAGGCCTTATTCTCAAAAACCAATTTATTCCTAGATTTCCAGAGATTCCACAATACCCATGGCCAGATAGGAGTAGAGATACCCGATGGTGGTAATGGCGTGAAGAGAGTTCCTGCCTTGATGAGGACAGCCATCGATGGAGTCACCAGTGATGGACGATCCCGGAGAGGTAGCAGGCTCCAGACTTCGTCCGCAAAAGGACAGGTGAGGAACACATGTAAATCATCCTCGTACGCTCCACATCTTTTGCAGTTAAACGGTGGAACTCCCCGTTTGCACAGGTTATCACTCACTGGAATAGCTTTTTTGGTGATCTTCCATAGAAAATCCTTGATCTTTGGTGAGGTAGTAACATTCCAAATGTGCTTGAGCCAGTCTAGTTGTTGGTCATTGTGAGCACCCTCATCCTTATCAAGGATCCCAATACCATAGCCGGTCTTTGTTGAATAAGCTCCTCGCTTCTCCGGTAACCAAACCAGAGAGTCAAGTGATGGTGCTGCACTTGTTATTATTCTCAATATAGTTTCCTCATACTGAGGCAAGTACTGTCTGATTTTAAGAATATCCCATTGATTGGTTATGGGGCACAAGAGGTCACTAACTCGCAGGTTGAGTGTGTCCAATGATGGCGGACCATATGGTTTGCAAGGGGACTTAAAGGAAAGCCATGGGTCGTCCCATACTCGGATAGATTCTCCATTCCCAACCACCCAACTTAAGCCTTTGCATAGGATCTCTCTACCAGCCATGATACTTCGCCACCCATGAGAAGCAGAAGCTGGTAATGTGCACTGCAAGAAAGATGAGTCCTTTGCGTACTTGCCTAGCAGAACTCTGGCCAGAAGAGATTGCGGTTCCTTTAAAATCCTCCATCCAATCTTTGCTAACAGAGCATCATTAAACGTCTCTATATCCCTAAATCCGAGTCCACCTGCATATTTAGGACGTGTCAACACCGACCAGGCTACCCAGCACATCTTCTTCCTTTCCGGATTAGCGTCCCACCAAAACCGGGTGAATAGGGATTGAATCTGTTTGCAGAGTGAGATAGGAATCTTAAAACATGACATCGTATAACACGGCAATGCGGAGAGAACGGTTTTAAGCATTATCTGCTTCCCCGCTCCAGATAAAAAACGCGTCGTCCAACAGTGTGATTTTTGCCTTATCTTGTCGACAATGGCAGCAAAGATATCTCGTTTCTTTCGCCCAAAATTTTCTGGTAAACCAAATATTTTCCTATGCCACCTTCCATCTCAATTGACAAGGTCGTCTTCACTCGGTTTTTCACTTCAGGCGGAGTCTTGGCTGAAAAGGTTACCGTCGACTTCTGGGTATTTATCTTCTGGCCGGATAGATCTTCATAGGTGTTAAGAATCTTCACTAAAGCATCCACACTTCTGGCATTAGATTTGCAGAAGAACATGGTATCGTCCGCAAAGAGTAAATGGTTGATCGGTGGACATCCTCGCGCAACCCGAACTCCCGGAAAGGAACCGTCGGTCTGTCCTTTAGAACATAAAGCCGCAAGCACCTCGGTACATAAGATGAAGATATGTGGTGATAGAGGGTCTCCTTGTCGCAATCCTCGGGACGGCTTTACGGATCCTTGTGGAGTCCCGTTGATGAGGAAAGTATAAGAGACGGATTCAATACAGATCATGATCCATGATATCCATACTGGATCAAAGCCGAGAATAGAGAGCACCTCCCGCACGAATCCCCACTCCAAGCGATCGTAAGCTTTACTCATGTCCGTTTTCACCGCCATAGAACAATATTTTTTAGCTTCTGATGTCCGCAAATAATGGAGAGTCTCATGGGTGATCAACACATTATCGGAGATTGCTCGGCCTGAGACAAAGGCGGATTGGGTATCCGAAATCAGCAGCGGTAGAAGAGGCTTGAGCCGTCGGGTGAGAATTTTGGCAATAATTTTATAATGTGTATTGCAGAGTGCTATGGGACGGTACTCTGAAACTCGCCGTGGGCCTGTGATCTTCGGTATAAGCCTGATATGGGTTTCATTTTGTTGATGGAGCAGCGAGCTAGTTGTGAAAAAACCCCGAATATCTCTGATTACATCTCCGCCCACAATATGCCAGTAGGATTGGTAAAAGGTAGCAGAAAAACCGTCGGGACCCGGCGCTTTAGATCCATTGATGGAGAACACCGCTTCTTTTATTTCCGAATCACTCGGTATAGAGATGAGCTTCTGATTCATCTCTGGTGTAACCTTGCAGGACAAAAGGCCTTGAAGTTGAGAGAAATCTGTATTGCCGTTGGAGGTGAATATCTGTTGGAAATACTCCGAGATAACTTTGGTGATGTCCTGCTCTTCATAGACCGCCAGTCCTTGTGCATCCTCTATCACTGGAATCGAGTTAATCACCCGCCTTGTCCTTGTCGCTGCATGAAAGAAGCCCGTATTGCGGTCTCCTTGTTTTAACCATTGGATCCGGCTTCTTTGTAACCAGAATTGCTCCTCGGCAATATAAGCTTGGCTCAGCTCCTTTGAGATACGTTCGATGAGTGATGTGTCTGGAACCGCGGCGGAGAGAGCAACTTCCAGAGCATTTTGAGACGCCTTGATAATGAGATTGCTATGGTTTTGTTGCTCCTTCGACCATTGTATGATGCTCCGGCGCACATCATTCAGTTTCTTTATAACCGAATCCAACGGCGAATGATTCCAAGAAGATTCCACTAACTGGGTGACTTCTTCCTGTTCAACAAGGGCTCTATTGAACCGGAAGACTCCTCTCTTCTTTTGCCTGTCAGCATTAAAATATGTTATCAAAGGTCTGTGATCCGAGCCCTCGAAACGCAGGTAGCAGCATCGTCCCATTGGAAAGGCCTCGGACCACGAGCAGTTACCCATCGAACGGTCTAATCTCGAGCGGATATAGTGTGTGTAGCGAGTGCCTCTCCATGAAAGTTGATCACCAGAGTGTTTAATATCCCAAAGTCCGTTTTGCGCCACAAAAGATCGAAATGCAGTGAAGGAGCCTTCGAGTCGGGCCGGTCCGCCTATCTTATGTTCTGTTTTTTATTCCTCTGTTTCTATGTGGAAAAAAGTACTTACGTGGCCGACAAGGTTCGATGAATCCTTGTGGAAAGAACTGTTTTTCTTTCCGCTTATGATCTCTAACATCAATACTCCAAAGCTGTACACGTCGGATTTAACAGAGAAGTGACCCTCCATTGCATACTCAGGTGACATATATCCACTGTGAAAAATGAGATTGAAACAACTTAAAAGGTTGAAAGATTTTGAACAGTTGTATAAGTATTAGTACAGAGTTAAAACTCACATTGTTCCAACGACCCGGTTTGTGCATCCTTCGATTTGGTTGCCTCCAAAGATTCTAGCCATGCCGAAGTCCGAAATCTTGGGGATCATTTCGTTGTCAAGAAGTATATTGCTGGCCTTGAGGTCTCTGTGTATGATCCTCAGTCTTGAATCTTGATGTAGATACATGGTTCCACGAGCAATCCCTCGGATTATCTTCATCCGTATTGGCCAATCCAACGCCGCTCTCTGCTCTTCATCTAAGAGGAGGATATAGCAAACCTCTCAAGTCACTGTATCTTTTTTTGAAGAGGGAAATTTTTATTTGTTGGAAAATGTTGAACTTACCGAATATGAAACAGTCTAGGCTCTTGTTTGGTAAGTACTCGTATATCAACATCTTCTCTTCTGCTTCAACGCAACACCCCAAGATCCTCACGAGGTTTCGATGCTGCAACTTTGATATCAACTTGACCTCGTTCTTGAACTCTTCCATTCCTTGTCCTGAGTTTTTAGACAACCTCTTTACCGCTATCTCCATACCGTTTTGTAACACGCCCTGAAATAGAAAGGAAGGAACCATTCCTTACTACTTATTGATGATGAATATCTATATTATACTATTATTTATGAAGTGATTTGGCTTATGTATCAGCTTTTCCATAGTTTTAGATTTTTTTTTTCTTACTTGTCATTGTTTATTATTTATTTGTCATATTTTCCATAATATTAGGTAATTTATTTATTTGTTATATTTTAATAATTTTAGTTTTGATTATACGATAGTATAAATTTTACGATTTTACTAGACATATATAATGTATTACTTTTGTTTTGTAAAATTTAAGTTAAATAGAAGTATGTATTTAATTGTTGTAGATTTTGTTAATAGGCGTCACTATAAACTCCGATGAAAAAAAAATTCATATAAAATGTAATTGAGACTTTGATGAAAGGGGTTTGATTTTATATGTTTCGGTGATAAAGGATAGTTATGGTTTAAGTTTTTAGATTTATCTTTTACATTATTTTAATTTTACAATGCAAAATTTTAATTAAAATGCATTAAAATGCAATAACGGCTAGAATAAAAAAATATTAAGTACCAAACTTATATGTATTGCATTGTAATAAAAGGTAAATTATATCTTATAATTAATTTAATATTTGAAACTAATTAAATAATTTAAATTAAAATTTAAAAAAAATAAATTTGAATTAGTTGAATATATATTATTCCGCACAAGGTGCGGGCCATTATCTAGTTTTCATATATAATATATGCTTGGTATAAGTAAATATTGATTAGCATCTTGCATACCTTATAAACAGGTCCGAAACCACCTGCTCCAAGCTTGTTATGGGAAGAAAAGTTATCTGTGGCTGCAGCGATCGTGTTAAGATCAAAGAGAGGTAACTCCCTGTTTCCAGACTTGTCATCTTCAAAATTGAGCGAGTCTTCAAAATCAAAGGAAACCATGGAGAAGGTTGTTGAAGATCTTCTAAGCATGTTTGACTCTGCAGTGTGAGAATGTTTTAAATAGTTATCTGCGTGCTACGCAAGAAACATATGAGAACATTTTCAGAGATATACTTACTTCTCCGCTTCCTTACAAAACAGAACACAATGACCATTAGTACCATTACGGCTACAATCAAAATGATGAGAACCAGAACGACTCTTGTCTTCCTTGATGAGCCATTTGTCTCCCACAGCGCTGAAACAAGTATTAAAACCAATACATAAGTACTTAAGAAACAGAACCGTTGTTAAAAAAAGAACTTGAGGAATAGATTTATGTACCTAACTCTTCCTTTTCTACACGTATGTAGAAATCTTGTCCAGAATTCAAGTATGTCCTCGTATCCAGCATACCACCGTGCCATGTCAAGCACCCTTTTGCTCCTCCCTCACTCTCGTGGTAAGCGCTCGCGTAAGCGACACAAGAGCAGTTCATCAAGCACCTCTGTTTGCACTCTTTCAACGTGATGCTCATAACCACACTTGCATTTGATGTGTCGGGAATCTTCGCGTGCGTTAACTTCACAAACCCGTCTTTCTCACGGCACAGTGAAGTTTCGTTTTTCCTCGAACACCCGCCCGTGTAGTCCCTCAAGAACCAGTGCCGAGTAATCTTGGGCTCAAAACCAGGTAGGCATGTGCACTCGAACGTCTCTGAGCTCGTGGGATCGCAGAAACCGTTCACGCCACAGTGGGCGTAGTAGTCGCATTCCTCTTTAGGAACTGACCAGAACTCGTTCCATCTCTGGTCCTTGGCGATCCATATGAAACGTTGTAGGGTTCCTCTCTCGTTCACTTTCATTCTTGTTATCACCGAAGCATCCGTTACACCGTAAGTGAATGACACCTCGTCCTGATTATTCACAAACGAGTTGTTGAAGATGTATCCTCTGTTCATTTCAGGCACACCGCTCCACCTCAGCCCTGTCCACGTTCCCGCACGCCACCACAGGATTTGACCTTTGTGTAGAATCAGCTCTGGTAGCCCTCTACGGTCCATACGCAACGTACGGTTCCCCGAACCAGGGTCACTAGGAGATCTCCATGATGTCAGAAACCGATCCAAACCGTCTTTTCGCGTGAAACCAAGTTTCATAAAGGGAAGGAAAGTGTCTGTAGGATGGTCAAAGCTCTCCCAGTATCCTCTCCCTGTGACTGAATCAAGCAGAACTAGGTTCCCTATATTAGAGAGTCTTGCAACTAAAGTTGGTTCCAAGATACTATCAGAAACATTAGTCGACCAGAGAGGAGGCTCTGTTGCGTTTAGTGACGCATAGACACAAAGATTCCCTCTGCTGGTGAACTTTATCAGACCAGATGTACCATTAACGGGACGGTCTCGGTTTGCAACCCATACAACAGTCTGCACAGAGATTTGAGCATACCAAATCCCAACATATCGGAGCTTTGAAACTCCAAGGCTGAAGAATCCAAAGGCGAACCTCTCCCCTTCAGAGAGTATGACATCACCATCTCTCAATGACTGTCTTCTCATGATGGTATCATTGGATACACAAGATTGGAGCAGGGAGAAAAAGAAGACGACAAAGACAATCTTCATTTCTGTGTGTTTTTTTTTTCTCAAGAAGAGGTTGATGTTATGAAACGTATAAATGATGTGTAGTATTAAAAGCCAACTTGAACACCATTAGACTAACACCATTAGCTGTAAAGTTCCGATAATTACTCAAAGGATGCAACTTAAGAACTGATTCATGTGACTTTGAACATGACACAGAACTTAAAGAACACCAATAGTTTTCATTATGGCTTTGACATTAATGGATAACACTTGAGCACATTATGGATTTTTAGCGGTGCATTTTAAATCGGAGAGAGAGAATTAAAACAATATGGTATTGTGTTTTCGTTACCGAGTATATACGGAGATAAACCTGAATAGTGGATAAGATCAGTTTTTGACTTTTGATGGATTCATTAAATACACAACAATAGCCTTTGACTAGCCAAAACAGAGCAAGTAGTAAAAGCCATACATCTCGAAATTCATCACAAGATGTCCATCATTTATTCAAGCTCTATTCCTTGATTAAATCCTATAACAGAATTAACCTAAGGCTCTCACTAACATAACATAGTTTTTCAAGATGTTTACAGTATTGCATATATATCAAGCTCAAGGAGAGGTACAAAAATGACTCATGTTCTCTATTTATGTGACCTCATACAATAAAAATTTTCAGATTCTGAAATTTTAGAGTTCTAATCCTATAGATTTCTCTTACATTGGGTTTCTACTTTCTATGCAACTTACAGAGTTAACGTCCTGTGATTTCTGTGATGCTCACATTGTTGATAGATGCTCTTTGCTCACTTTGCCAAGGTGACTCAGCGTCTGGAGAGACCCTTCTAGCTATAAACGCTGGCTGCTTTGGCTCGGGAAGGTTTGAGTTCTCTGTACTTAGCATCCAAATCACGGTCGAAACTGTCGGTCTATCATTAGCGTGATCTTGTACACACAGTAGTCCTATGTGCACACATCTCCGTATTTGGTCTTCAAAACACTCGTCGAGGATGACAGGATCCACAAGAGTGGTGGCCTTTCCATCATTCCATAGTTTCCATGCCTAAGAAAATGAAAGGAAGAGATCAAAGTTCAAGAATGGTGTACAAGCTTTTGTTTGTAGAAGGAAGCTCATTAGTAGTCTCACATAAGCTGAGAGATTCAGATTCTGTTCATCATTGTTACAGCTTGAGTTTCTTCTTCCACTCACAATCTCCAAGAGTATGACACCCAAGCTGAAAACATCTGATTTCTCCGAGAATAGCCCTCCCAATGCGTACTCAGGTGCCATATAACCACTGTGAGGTTATGCTTTTGTCAGTTATATTAATCAACCAAAGTTCAATGTATACTTGTTAGTTTAGTTAACTCACTATGTTCCAACCACTCTTAAGGTGCTAGCTTCATCCTCATTCCCCCGGAAGATCCTTGCCAGCCCAAAATCGGATATCTTGGGGTTTAGATTCTCATCTAACAAGATATTGCTGCCTTTGAGATCTCTGTGTATGATCCTCAGTCTTGAATCTCTGTGAAGGTACATAAGACCTCTGCAAATCCCATCGATTATGTTAAACCGAGTCTTCCAGTCGAGAAGTCTTTGCTTCACCGGGTCTGGAGATTATTTACAGAGCAAAGAGAGCATTAGACAACAAGCAAATTTACAACAGAACATTAGTTAAAAGTGATTACCAGACAAGCATGCATCCAAAGAATTCCCTGGCATGAACTCATAGACAAGCATCCTCTCTTCTCCTTCAATGCAGAAACCAAGCAATCTAACGAGGTTCCGGTGCTGCAACTTAGAGATCACAACCACCTCGTTTACAAACTCTTCGAGTCCTTGTCCAGACGTTTGTGAGAGCCTCTTCACAGCGATCTCTTGCCCTTCTCGTAACTTCCCCTGCACACACGTAAAAGTAGAACCAATCAATAACTCCCAAGATCAGCTTTGTAACTTATCCTACCAATGAAGCAAAACCTTGTAAACAGAACCAAAGCCTCCTTCCCCTAGCTTGTTTGTGACAGCGAAATTTTCAGTAGCTGCAGCTAAAACTTGGTACTCGAACAACGGTAACTCTTTAAGCTTGTTTTGATTTGCAGCGATGGCTCCAGACTCGTTGCTATTTAAAGCTTCCATCCTCTCAAACAGCAACCTCGCGTTTCTATTCTTTTCTGTTTAAAGCAATGCAAAAAAAGAAGTTAAAAATTCTGTTAAAATCTTTAAAAATGTCTATAGAGACATGATTACATATATATAACTCTGACCTCTACGTTTTGCTACCTTCCTTAGGGCTAAAAGAACAATCACCACGACAAGAAACGCGCATCCAACTATCGTGATTACGATCACTAGTGATCGATTGCTCGAGGTTTCTGTTGAGGAACATATGTGAGTTATTACACTCTAGTTTTATTATAATGAGGACATAAGAATGTTACTTACTCAGCTCAGAACCAGCCAGACGGACGTGAAGAGTAACGCCAGAGCCCAAAAACTCCTGCATGTCCATCAAGTTTTCGGTCCAAAGAAGACATCCCAACCCTGTGTCATAAAAGTAAGCAGTACAAGAACAGTTTCTCAGACAGCTACCAGGACAGTCTTGCTCGTTGACTTCAGACCGCTGTGGATTGTTGGGAACTTTCATCTTCTTTAACCTCAAAAAACCATCATCACCCTCTCTGCTTCCATTGTTGTTGCCTCTCTGGCACTGCAGTAGCGTCTTTCTTACGCATCCTTGAGTCCAGTTTCCTCTGTTCCACTCGTCGTAACTCCGTGGCTCAAACCCTCTAATGCACTTGCAAGGAGGATTTAAACCGGATTGGCAACTAGTGAACTGGCCACATTTAGCATAGATATCACAGTTTATCGGAAACATCAACCCCATGCTCCACTCTTGGTTAGCTTCGCTCCAGTACTTCTCCATCGCGTGCCCCTCGGTGTCCAAGAGAAAATGATACATGGACTGGTTATAACCAAACGACATGGAGACGGATCCTCTGTTGTCATTAGCAAGTTTAAACCCGTAGAGATCGACACGTGAGTCCCTTTCTGGTAGTCCAAGAAAGTTTTGACCGTTCCACGGGCCGCTACGCCACAGCATATGACCGTCTTTCCATAAGGCAAGCTCTGGAAACGGTAAGGGAATCACACCGGCTGAGTAGCGTCCCGGTGAAGGATCAGAGTGGCTTTTCCACGATCTAAGCATGAGTCTCTTCCCCGTTCTTGCGTCGGTGGATATCGTCATTGTCGGCAAGAATGCGTTCTGAGGATGCGAGAAACTCTCCCATAGTTTCTTGTCCCCGTTGTCTTGAAGTACGAGGTTCCCTGTGCTCAGAAGCCTTGCGGATGTGGTGTTAGGGGATCCTGCTGGTCGTGAGAGGTTCGTGGACCAGTGAACATGTCCACGACCATCCATAACCACGAGATTCCCGTCTTTGGAAATCAGAATCACTCCGGAAGAGTCGTTGATCGGGCTGTCTTTGTTTGCTACCCAAACCACGGCCTGCTTCTGCACAGGAACGTTATTGAACCAAACTCCAGCGTAGCGACCCGTGGAGTTAACCGGACTGAAGAATCCAAACCTGAAAGCGCTGGGGCTGGAGACGAGTGTTTCTGAGTCTTTGAGTTTGGTAGAGAATGAGAGTACATCCACACACAAACAAAGCCTCAAAGACACAAAAGACAAGGTAAAAAGAAGAAGTAGAAGGAAACGACCCATGTGTTCTCAGGTAGTTGAGCTCGTCCCTTTTCTGTTTGAGAGAACATTGCGCTTCGTGTATTGTTTATTTATATGTATCCAAAGAGTTGAAAAAAAAAAATATATTTGACGTTTGTTAGTTTGAATCTTCTTAACCACTAGCACCGACTTCATTCAACCAGTCGGCGACCTATACCAAAGTTGATTTTCCTAGTACGAACACTACCGGAGTGAAAGAGACGGATGTGAATATTATTTTCGAACCGTCAAAGACGTTGGTTGAAACATTTTAATCTTTTTCAACTGTTTTTTTTTCCAAAGACACAAAACACAAGACACTGAATCCATTCATCTCTGAACTTCCCACACAGTTCAAACCAAAAAAACTCAGAAAAACACGACCATACTTACAACTCAAAGATCTAGAAAACCCCCAAACACCAGAAGACGATGAAGCACCGATCAAGAAACACAAACCAAACGGCACATAAACGCTTTTCTTTTTCCTTCTATGTCTCCTTAGGGAGATCTCCTCCTGCAACATAGAAACAAAACAGTGATTCTCAAAGATGTAAGCATATACACACATCTTTTTTAATTCACTAGCCAAGATAAATGTTTTCCTAATCAAATCGAATTTGACCTGCTTGTTGCTTATCCGAAGCATCATGGTACTCATCCTTGTCTCCCTCTTCCTCAGCAACCTCAGGCACCGTATGAAGCTTATCACTCTCCACAAGCTTCTCAGCCCCATTCTCCCCGGACTTCTCATCCTCTCCGTCCTTATCATCAGGAAATCTAACAACCACCACAGGACAAGCACAGTGATGAACAGAGTAATCACTCACGCTCCCTAACCTCCCTTTGCTGCTCCGCTTCGTAGCCCCGAAACCTCTGCTGCCCATGATCAAAGTACTAAGCCCCAACCTCTCAACCTCCAGACACAGCCTCTCCTTCATATCGTGATCTTTCACGATATGGATCTTAAACGGTATCTCCGCCTCCACCAGAGGCTGAGCGACGTCGCTCGCCTTCTTGTTGGTGAAGACGTCGAAGTCGTCCTCCAGCTTCTTCTGAGACTCCTCGTTCTCAGGATCCCACTGCGGCGACAGGTCGATGGCGCCCCAGTCGGCGCCGTAGAGGACGCTCGTCGGCTGGACGTGGAGGAGGACGACGGCGTCTCCTGATCGGAGATAGTTCTGGACGGCCCACTGGACTGCGTAGGCGCTCTCGTCGCTCAGATCGACGGCGATCCCGATCTTGCGCTGAGCTCCGGCCGTCGGTGTGGTGATCGGGAACCTGGGGGAAGACGGTTGCACGGTGACGACGGTGGGGGATTTCCTCGGTGATTTTGCCGGTGAGGCCATGTTTTGTCGGCGATGAAAGAGTGTGTTTCTTTGGGGAAAAGGAAATGAGATTTTGGCTTTGACGGTGGAGATACGGACAAGAAGAGAGAGAGAGAACAAGACTTTGGTCTTGTTGTACTTCTTCTGTTGTAAGATTTGGAGTTTATTAAGAGCCGTTCGATGGATGAGTTTATTGATCTAACGGCTGTAGTGGAGGTAGTGATTTCTCAGTTAAATAGTAAAGGAAACACCTGATGATAATCCAGAAGCGAATCTGTTTAATGGGCCCAAATGTCCTTGGTTTAAGCAATAAATAACTTTGGGCCAAGCCTGGTAGATAGACTCGATCTTAACTTTGAGCCAGACCTGGTAGATAGAATCGATCTCAACTTAGGACTCATGCTAGTTAATAACAACATACCCGTAATTAAGTATACAAGCGAATTAAACAGTATATATAGTACATGCAGCCCAAATTTAGCCAATGTTCTGTTTCTTTATTAATTAGGTGTTTGATTAACAAATTATTGCTTTACATATGAATCATATGATGTAAGAAAACACAATTTGTTTATTATTTGTTTTCTGTTAGCTTTTCGGACATTGTATAGGAATCGTATAATAGAGCAGGATAGGATAAGAATAAAGAGACATCAATCACTCTCCACTATCAGAATATCCACGTGGCAAACAGCTGTACCGTTAGTAATGACAGCTTCTTTATGGTAGGTTTATGAATAATTAATTACCCGCCATAAAAAATATCCAAAAAGGCGTTTCACCCATTAAAAAGGAAGATCCTTTTTGCAGAGAAGCTATCGAATCGCACAAGAGATTAATTAAAAAAAAAACCCCAAAGTTTCCTCTTTTTTTTTATCAATGGCGGATTCGGGTAAACTAGAGAGCGGAGGAGCCGCCGTAATCGGCAACACTGGAGACGGCGGGGCGGCGGTGGAGGAGAGGGAGATGCTAGCGGAGTTGGAAGGAATATCAGTGTTGGATTTCGATCTGCTCTGCTCCACGGTGGCGCTTCAGACTCAGGGGAAGTGGAGGAAACTCGAGAGCTCCGACGGAGAAGATGAAGAATACGGCGGCGGCGTTTTACGGCTTTGGGAAGGCGATGTGATGGACTGCCTCGAGGACCGTCATCTCTGCATCGAATCCGCTTGGTGAGTTTGTTTTCTCCAGACATTAGAATGATAATGAAGCAAGAGACTTTTTGTATAATAGTTTTATTTTTTTTTTATCTTTTGTCTTTTAGCTGTCCGTGCTACAGATTCGGAAAGAACATGACAAGGACCGGTTTTGGTTCTTGTTTGCTTCAGGTATATAAATCCTATTAAACCCTCCTCTGACATTTCTGAGTTGTTCTTAAAGTTGCAGTCATTGAAAGATGTTGGCTTTTCATCCTCTTGAACAATTTTTATTGTGTTTGTGTTGTCAGGGTGCTGTTCATATGGTTCTTATCATCGGTCTCCTATTCAACGTTGCAGCTTTTGCTGTAACCAAGAGGCATTGCTTTCTCTATCTGGCTGTTGCTTTCGTCCTTTTGATTGCATCCTACCTGGGTTTCTTCCGTATGCAGATAAGAAGGAAGTTTAACATTAGAGTAAGCCCCTCCTTCTCTGCGAGTGTGTTGAGAGATATGTTTCTTATTGTTGGTGTCTTTATTCAGCGTTGCAGCTATTGGTGTCCTGTTTTGTCTTCTGTCCTGCATCATGAAATTTTGATTCTCTTTCTTTTTTTTTACAGGGAGCAGATAGTTTCTGTGACGATTGCATCCACCACCTCATGTGTCCATTCTGTACATTAACTCAGGTGTGTATTTTGTTCACAGATCATTTCCCTTGAAAACAAGCTGTGTATCCGTTTTTTGCCCTTTTGGTTCTTCAACTTGCTTGTGATGTAATACAGGAATCGAAAACACTGGAGATGAACAATGTTCATGACGGTATCTGGCATGGGAGAGGAGACACGCTATGCATAGGTGGCTATCCTGAAGGAAAAGCCTTCCTTGAGCTGCATTCGCCTCCAGTTGTTGTATCAACGATGTCATCTGAACCCTAACAACACACAACACAGTCCCGTATAAACTGAAACCAAGCTATGTGCCTCCATCAGCTTTGGTAGCTGGTGAGTTCAGCATTGACACATAATCATGTCAGAAGAAAACTTTCATGTTTGTCTTTTCGAAACTGTGATATATATAGCAAACATGGAAGTTCTATTTGAAAGGAGAAACGCTGAGAAGTCATTTGTATGCTAATAGTGTACCAGAGCTAGTTATGTATATACAGCCACCTATTTATATATGATGATGATCACATACAACCATTGTAATTTACATACATAGGCAATTCAGTTTCTTAGGTGAATAAATGTTGCTGATTAGACTGAGGATACTGCTTACTACTATTAATCCAAATGATTGGATACTGTTCTTCTAGATTCGAGTTCATGAGAGCAACAGGTATCATGCTTTACTCGTCCATTAGAAATCGTAAACTGAATAAAGAAAGGATACAAGAGAAACAATGTGTTATGTAGGATTTTGCTCTGGTTGGTTCTGTTAACTATTGTCAGAGTAAAATCAGAAAAGCCAAAAGGGGAACAAGACAGCTAGATAGATAGGCAGAAACATACATGGATGTAAATACTTTATTCAAATTCTCTGGACCATTCTCTGGCAGTCTTTTCCATTGTTTTATGTTCACTGTTCTTTGGAGTTACAATCTATGGAGTTAGAATGATCCAAAATCCATAACAAAAACAAAAAACAAAAAACAAAAAACAAAAAAGGAGAGAAAAGAATGAAGAATAAACAAAGAGGAACACAAGAACATGTACTTTCTTTCTAAGTTCTCCCAACTAAGATGTATAAAATTTGTGGACTCCTATTATGATGACAAACAACATTTTGAAAAAGATGGAAACCTTTTTCTTCTCCTACGGCGCCATCAGACCATCCACGGTGTAAGAAAGAGACTTAGCCCAGTCGGTTTTCAGCACCATTGTTTGCAGCGTGTGCATCACATCGTATCCTGGATCAAGTTTCCGTTGCCAACCCTATAACCAAAAATAGATTACAACAGATTTAAGCAAACTTAATCCCTCCACATGTTATAAACCGGATCAAACTAGGCTATAGTTACCATGCTCTAAGCTACAAACACTTTCAGAGACAAACATCTTTAAGCTCAGCTTCTATAATAAGATTATTTTCCGGTCCTATGTTCTTCAGGAATCCATTATTACCAAGTTCCATGATCTTAAAATCTACAATGGAAAAAAATTGGCTCACCTCGAGAACTAATGTTGTGACCATCACGGTGCACACATTCCCGTCAATATTAACCCTATGACGTCTTACTTTCTCAAGTAATTCGTGCATACAATCTGCTGGATGTACTAAGTCTCCCTCAGCGGTTCCCCAGAATTTGAATGCTTCTTCTACTTCCTGTCATAACATAAACGTATCAGCCTCTTCCATACGTTTGACAGTTTTAACTGTTTTCGATCAAACAATATCATTACCTCAATAAAAGCCTCTGGATTGGGACAGTTTTGCTTTCTTGACAACTTAAGTGTTCGCTCAGCAGCAGTCCTGCCATCCCTAAGCGCAACCGCCTTGAAGAAATCAAGCAAGTTCTCTCTGTCGTTCTTTGAGAGCTCTGCAGTCATTCCCACGTCAAGGAAAACGATGTGTGGCTTCTTTGTTTTGAAAAGGCCTCCACGAGATGCCTTTTTCCGGACCAGGATGTTCCCCGGATGCATGTCAGCGTGAATAAAGTTATCAACCTGAAATCAAAACTCACTTGAGTTTAAGAGCATCAATGAAAGCGATAATAACAGTTTAAATGCTCTTACCAGGAGCATCTTCAGGAGAGCATGAGTTCCGATGTGAGCCAATCTAGTCTTGATCCACTCATGTCCATCCATGCCATCAACATAACGCGCCACGCTTTCTCCATGCTCATACGTCTCCACCAAAACAGCAGGGTGCACAAGCGGATACACAGGTTTAGGAAACGAAACATCTTTCCATCTCCGGAAGTTGTATATAAACCTACTCAAATGAGAAGCTTCCCTCGCGAGGTCGACTTGAGACAGCATGAAGACACCGAACTGCTGCACACTCTCGTCCAGTCTCAACCACTTCAAAGCAGGAATCAAAGTCGATATCTTCGCCACGAAATTGATGATCACAAAGTCTCTCCTAATCGATTCACCAACGCCTGGATGTCTAACTTTCACAGCAACCAAGGAAGACTTGGACTTTTGCCCTGGATACTGAAACCTCAGGGAAGCTCTATGCACTTGCGCAATGCTCCCTGACGCCAACGGCGCCTCTTCAAACTCCTCGAATATCTCAGAGAGTTTACGTCCAAACGCCTTCTCTATAGTTTTCTTAGTGTAGGCAAAGCTATGCTGAGGAGCATCACTGTGAAGCTTCGAGAGCTGTGAGCAGAGATCCTGGGGGAAGAGATCCGGTCTGGTGGCTGCCCATTGACCCCATTTGATGAAAGCAGGACCTGCTCGTTCAAGAGTTCGATGAACCATCTCAAGCCATAGTTTCCTAAAACGAGTCCCACCACATAGTTCAACAACTAATCCCATCAGAACACTAGGAGTAAACAAACAAGCTATGTAGAAAGCTCTCCCTATCAAAACAAAACCTTCTATAACAGAAAACAGCAACGAAGTAAGAAAGATGGGACCGTTCTTGGCCCTTGTGTAGAGGGATTTATGCGAAGGATAGGGATCTAATACAGAACCGGGAGCTCTCTGCGCCCACGCTAGTTTTCCACAAGTGACGGCGACGATGCCGGGTATTAAGAGGTGTGAACGGGTGAGAGACAAGCAGAAGGCTTGAGCAATGGTGTTGATACGAGGTAAGTTCCATTGGCGGACAGAGTACTTACGATGAAGCCTGTTCCAAGCAACTTGAGCATGATGAGTAACTACATTTCTTGCAGAGGCGGTAGTAGTAGAACAACGCCGCCGAGACAGGTGATTACTCAAAAAGCTTCCTTTACAATGCCCATTACTCGGAATCCTAGTGGAGGAAGTGTAGAATCTGAACTGAGGCGACCTTAGAGCAGCAGTATAGCTTCCCCACTGAGACCATCTCTCTTTCTGGTTCGATAAAAGAGAAGATGGCCTGTGTTTACCAACGATTCTAAAGATTAAAAACCTGCAAGAAACCAATGAAGAGAGGTATAAAGAAGGATCTAATTTAACATTAAGGCGTATACTCCTCAAAGTTCGAAACTTTACACTTAAATCAAGTTAAAAATCTACATTTGGAAATATAAATGAGTCTCCGATCAGAATCCACAACAAACCTGGACATGGCGGCGAAGGTGAGAAACCAATGAGAGAAAATGAGGAAAAGTAGCTGGCTTGGTGTGGATCTCTAACACGTTTAAAAGAAGGAGCATTTTCTCATTGACTACGACTTGTGTGGGGAACAGGGGAAATGATTAAGTCGGTCACCGTGTTCCCTCCCGGCGTTAAATTGGGTTCGATTATACCTTCCCGGCGAATACCTTAAGCCGACACAGAATGAGAGAGAGAGAATAGGTCAGGACAGATGAGAGAGAGGCCCACAAAGGTGAATCAAAGTATGTTGGGCTTAAGGTTGAACGCTAAATTTGAGTTTTAGTCGACGTGTGATATTGTCTACCCAGACAATATATGATGTCAACAAACTAAACAAAACTAAACTAAACTAAACCCTTTGGTCGGTCCAGAGACTACTAACCTGTCGTAACTTTTTTTTTCTTTTTCTCATAGCCGCTTGCTTTTGAACCGGATTTGGTCTCTCCGGCGACGGCGAAAACCTGCATCTCATTAGGTCAGATTCCTTTCTCTCTCTCTCTATCTCTGGTCGCCCGCCAAAAAAAAGGTTAGCTAAATTCGTTTGATTTTTCACTGCGAGGAGACGAATTAGAGAAAATTGAATTGAGCTTTAAGAATGAATGGTCAAACTATGAATCCGAAGAAGTAATGGTTTTAAGGATTGATATTGGAGATTTGGCTTGTGCTTCTTAATTAACAGCAACCCAATGGAATATTTCCCCCTAAAGTTTTGTACTTTGATGATTATACAGAAAGAAAGCTTGGGACTTTGTACATTTTTTAATCTTAGAGGAGGTCTGAGTTAGTGCTGAGCTTTTTTAACTGAGTGATTGGCCACCTGTCTTGATTAGTTTTTTAAATGACCTTTGACTGCATGAATATATAGGTAGAATCTGGTGTTTGAAAGTTTGATTTTTGGCGGATTTCTTAAGTGGTTGCTTATGCTTACAGATTCTGCATATTTAAGTTGCGGAAAATTAGGTATTTGATGATTTGCGCGGGGAATTAGCTATGAATTAATATTGCTTAAGGGGTTGAGGGTGAGGTGTATTTGTCCTTGTTAGTTACCGATCAGCAAAACACGGTTTGACGATAAGAACAATATATTTCACAAGTGTTGAGTACTGGGAAGAACGTTTATTTATAATTAGCAGCTGTTTACTTTGAGGCTTTTAAGTTGAATTTTGAATTGTTCAACAGATATTTTGCTACTTATTTATGTGTATCTGCTATAACCAGTATACACACTGCTGATACACGGGTTATGTTTCAGGCCCTAGTCAGCTTAAATATATGAACTATTCTGCTGTGCTTTTGGCTTCTTTCACAAAGTGTTGGATTCAACTTACTGTTAACCAAAACATTTCTGTGTAAACATTTGAGTCCATGATTTTTAAAATGATTCCTGGAAATTTGATACAGAAAACGGAGAACTTGATATCTGAGAAAGAAAACAAGTGACAAGGGTGACTGAAAATCTGAATCAGATGGGAAGCAGCAACAGAATTGGGGAGCAGAAAAAGCAAATGGCAGAACTAAGCAAAAACCTTAAAGAAGGTGAGAGGATTCTGGAGCCTACACGTAGACCTGATGGTACTCTCCGGAAACCCATCCGGATTCGAGCTGGATATGTTCCTCAAGATGAAGTTGTCGTTTATCAGTCCAAAGGTTCTTTGGTATATATAATCTTTGTTCCCTCAACACTCTTCTGCTATTTCTCCTGGAAATGAACCGTTTGTAGTCGATTTAAATCAGTTTTTTGTTGTTTATAGCGTGATTTTTTATTATACCCCTTGTTATAGTGAGCAGTTCTTTTGGTTGAAGCAAGGCATACAATCTAGATAAAACATTATTCATTCCTAGCTTGTATTTTCTTTGCAATAGATGAAGAAGGAGCTGGCCTCACTAGGACCTCCAGGTTATGAACCAGATCCAACTCCTAAACCAAAGACTAAAGCTGCTAAGAAGAACGAACGTAAGAAAGAGAAGAGATTACAGGTATTTGTCTCCAACTCTTATCCATATGTAAGCTTTATATTCTACTCGCTTTCTCAACATGCTTCCATATTATCGCCTCTGCAGGCTGCTGCGCAAAAAGGTACCAGCTCTGAGGATGGATCAGCTAGTAATGTAGACAAAGAAGAAGCTGTTCACATTGTGACCCCAAGCAATGGATCCCAATCTGTGAATGTATTGGTTTCTAGTCTGAAGGCTTTAGACGTTTCTTCAAATAATGATGTAGCGTCTCTTACTTCGGAGCTTGGAGAAGCACCCAATCCAGGAACTGCGAGAGAAGACACTGAGAAAAGAATACGTGCACTTAAGAAGAAAGTAAGATGTCAACCTTTCTCAGCTTGCTTTAGAATAAGACGTTTGAGAACGTTTTGGTGTGCGAGATATGATGATCCAAGTTGATGCAGAAACCTGCAATCTAGCGGTTTTGTGTAATTGTCTGTTTGTCATGTTCTGATAACAATTGCAGATTCGACTCACTGAAGCTCAACAGCAGAAGACTGCTCCCAAAGACCTTAAACCCGAGCAATTGGAGAAATTCTCTAAGCTGGAGGAATGGAAGCAAGAACTCAAGGCTTTGGAGGATAAGGAGGCTTAGCTTTCTGCAGTATCAACATGAATTGTCTAGCTTTTAGACTGCTTGTAGCTTTTCTCTTGAAATTGCTGGAACCAATCCAAATTTGTATGAATGAACAAGAGGCTGTGCTTAGAGCTTTTGTCAGAAATCTGGTTAATTAACTTGGCACACAATGCCGAAATTCTCAAGGAAATTGGTACTACTGTGTGTTTGTGTTTGCTGTAACAGACATCAATCGATTATTTTCTTAGTTTGAAGAAATAAAACCGTCACAAACTGAGGTCTGACATAGAACTTGCGAAGAAACTAATACTCTGACATTGTTTTTCTTAGGTTCGTTGAAACCAACATGGTCATTATTACACACAAAACGTTTCAGTGTAAACCAATGAGAAAAAATCTAAACAATCAAGATCTTCATCTTCTTTTGAATCTTGCATTTCTTTCGGTAAGAACATGAGAAGACAGGCCTTTCTTTTTAACCTTCTCAAGCAGAGTGCTCCTCAGCTTTTCCTTGCATACATTGAGGATACATGAAGGGGAGTTTTATTACAGGCTGATTATCAGACAGCCCTTGACTTGCCAACCCGAAAGCATATCCTAACGCAACCCCTACTGGGACAGCCACCGCATTCCCAACCTGGATGTATCTGAAAATCCAGTTTTTTCATATTAGAATCTCCAACACCAAACACACAAGCAAATTCTAGAAAATATTGTCAAGGAGCAGGAAGTGAGTACTCACTTCTCCTTTATTGGGCCACATAGCTTATAAAAATCAGGAAAACCTTGTATTCTGGCGTTCTCACGGACTGTTAAAACACGATCTTGCAGCGGATGGATTACAATCTGCAAAAACCGGGTTTAATGACAAAGAGGGTACTAAAAAAATTCAAAGGGGCACATAAAAAAAATGGAAATGTAAAAAAAGACTTACCTGGTTGTGAGGTTCTGCTCTTGTCACAACTGTATGAACAATCTCGTCCCACCACAGACGACCAAATGGCCTGACATTCAGTTAGCAGATGAGTTACGTTAGTGAATTTACACGAGGTAGTGGAAATAGGATCCAAAAGAAGCATATTAGTTAAAGAAAGTCACTTTTTCGATTTTCCATTGACAAATGACACTGCATAATCAGGAACCTGAAGCAAACACAAACCACGTCAATATGAAGCTGCAGAAAAATAGGAACTGAGAAAATAAACAAAGCTGAGAATGGATTCATTTGTACCAGAAATTTTCCAGATTTCAGTTTTGGTCGTTCTACAGAAGGGTCAAATTTCACTTTGTTGTCTTCATCAACTATAACACCAGGCAAATCTCTGAAGTTGGCACCCTATAGCAATAAGAGTCAATAACAAGAACAATAGATTATTAGATATTGAACCATTAAAAGCAAATTCTATAACATATCGCATCAAAAAATAGTCATACCTTCTTCTTTACAATATGGCAAACCCGTTCAAGGTCGTCGTCATTTAGTTCAAGTGGTTGGTGATCATACAGTATTCTCGACTTTGACGCATCTCCACCTTCCAGGGGGATTATTGACTCTGAATCAAGACTATTGGTCAGTAGCGGTAAGCATCAAGGGAAACTCTATGGAGTTTAAGATTCTCACCAGCTCTTGAAAGACGTATGAACTTCTGAAAGTTTGTTTGAGGTTTTGTATCATATTTCCTTTCATCGCTTTTCTCATAATTTGTTGCCTGCAGCATTAGAAAAAAAAAAAAAAAACAGAAAGGGTTGACCAATGAACTATGTAGACATAAGGTTTCATAATCAAATATGACCATTTTAAGGTTTAGATACACACTGGTGGGAGATCGCTTATCGCATCTGCAAGAGTAAGAGCCTTTTCTAACTGAAGAAGATTCCTTTGGCTATATCCAACTTGTATTTCCTGCATTTACAACAAATGAATAAGCAATGCGATAATGGCAACAGTCTATGAGATTGATAAGTACAACGTCCTCATAACAAAATGACATACCTCAAACTCTGTAGGGGTTATGCCTTTGGCGAGAGTCTCGTGAGTAGGCAAAGGGTAAGGTGGAAGTTTCTGTTAACCAAATTATGAGAGCAGTAAGGATCACTTCTTCTAAGACAATAAATTACCGATATATAGAGTGTAACTAATATTTACCTCTGTTGGTTGTGCCCCCCATAGGAATACTCTATTTCTGACCTGAGGAACACCGTAAGAACCCGCAGTCATCATGCCTAATCTTGTCTGATAGTTCATCGCAACTAGACGAGCAACAGCATAACGAGCACAAAATCCTTTTGAAAACTTTAAGAGATCGACAACATTTTCCATGAGCACAAAATTTGGCTTCAAATAGTCGATAATGTTCATATACACCAACAACTGCTGATTCTTTTCATCTTCAAGTGGTGCTTTGTAATTTCTGAAACGGTTAAAGCCGCTCATTCCTTGACATGGAGGACCTCCACACACAAAATGAACATCACCCTGGAAAAGAAACAAATATTGAAAAGACTGAAGTTATTCGGAAGCAAAAAACCATAAAATTTAAGATGATGTATTCCTTACGAACCAAACAATTTTTTTCAAAAAGATGATATTCTTTAATACGATTATTGGCTTTGCCTCATTCATCAAACACTTAGTAAACAAGTAACGCGACTTACAGGAAGGGGAAATCGGTTAGTGTTGAACCCGGTTGTCACAAACTCCTTTAACTTTTCTTTGCATTTTCTGTTGTATATAGAGTGAACAATATCAATAACGATAAGACATTAAAACAAAAGAAAAATAGTATGGAATAAGTTACCTTAACCCATCATAAGGCTCCCAAGTATCTTCATCAGGACCATAACCTTTCCAACGCACCTGAGAGTATTGAGATAAAAAAAAAAAAAAAAAAAAACAACGTCTGAATTACATCTTACAAAGGATAATTTGTTTAGGTATCTAATGGAGATGCCAGCTTATAGTCAAGTACGTGTACCTTAAGATGAAGTGCAGATGCTTCCTTAAGTCCATTAGGATTTCCAAAACAAATATCTAGGAACTTGTCTACCTCGAACTCTTCAGGTGGAATTTCCGATCCACTACTATCTCCATCCGCATCATCATTTTCGTCTCCATCTTCCTCTTCCGAATCACCATCTGATTCTATTACCTCGGTACTGGAAATTAGGGCAAACTTTTGGCATAACCTTCTCCATTCTATGAGCAGTTTTAGAAAGTCTTCCGCAGCTTCGTTTCTCACCTGCTCAGCATTCAAAATCAACTGGTCACATGTGTGGACAATCAACTTCATAACACACAATGAAAAACAAGCAATAAATAATTACCTCAGTTTCAGGATGGTTCAGTCTCAAACTATCACAAGCGAAGCTGTTGATATCTACTGCCCATTTCTGAAAACCAGAAAGAGGTAAGTAAATCTTGCACAAATACAACAAAATTATAATGTGGAAGTGGAACAATATATACCTTAATCAACTTAATGCCTGACAGGGAAGCCCCCATACACAACCCAGTTGACATTGCTCCACATCCACTGTATAGATCAAGCAAGAATTTTTCTTTCTTCTGGGGAATCTGAATGCAGTTGGAATCAGATTCACTTGAAATTGTTGATGACGCATCACCATCTGTGTTGGGACATTTTGGTAAGACAGAAATCATCAGTAGTCCCCAAAACACTATGAACCAAGTTAGTTAGGCTAATGAATGATAAAACTACAGAAACCAAATCTTAAAATGACTAACTTAGATAAAGATAGTGCTCATATAAATATCAAAGTTACCATCGGCAGCAGTTGAAAAGGTCAGGTGAGCTAGCTCATATTTCATATCGTAATAAAAATCACAAGGCGGTATAACTCTCTCCTCAGCTCCGGAAACAATCTGTTGTTAAAAAAAAAAGTGTTACGCAATCAGAACCCGTGCACTACACTACTAAAATTCATTGTAATCAATCAAAATACCTTGGCTGGAACTTTCACAATATTTACGTGGGAGACAATGCAGTTGAGGGGATTATCATCTTCAACATTAGAGAGAAACACCCTCTTTTCTTGAACCTCACTTGCAAGGGTTTTGATAACCTAAGAACAAAAAAAAACGAGAGCATCAATTAGCAAGAAGATAAATCTACTTAAAAAGAAGGAACAAAAATAATCTAGTCAGCTCAAAGCTGCAAACACTAATAATATCTCTCACCGTATCTTCAGGTCTATAGAACCATCGAGCTCTGAAGTAAGGCTCACCATCAACTGCTTCAAAAAACTCCACAATCTTTGCAATATAATTCGGATTCCCCTCTTCAGCCTAAACCAAAAAAACACTCATGTGCATCAGATATACATTGGTATGACACAACACAATAACAAGAAGCTTTCTAAAAATCTATAAAGTCACATCAGAAAGTAAAACCAGATCTGTATCAACATCAAAGCTCAACAGAAGAATATGCCAGTACAATTAATCATGGAAAAAAAATCAAAAGAGCTTACTTTAACGTAAACATCGTCACCAAGATTGAAAAGAGTTCCATCTACAAGAGCTTGGCTGTAATGACGTTTAGCCTGCTCCAGATTCTCTTCACTGTGACTGTTTCAAGAACACGAGACATAAAGAGAAAAATAAGCAAAGTTTCCATAGAATTTAACAGAGACAGAAAAGAAAAAGAAAAAAAGCAATTACCCATCCTCCTTTGGAGTTCCCACGGTCACAGATAGTCTAGCCTTTGAAGATCTATAGCGAAAGGGCCATTTCGTCATAGCTTCTTCAACTGGGATGGGCTCTCCGGTAAAAGATAGATCCGTGGAAGGCTCCGGCCGCTTCATGGTTTTTGGTGTTTCCAGTCACCTAATTTGCGCCGGAGGTTTGGGAGAATAGGTGACAGAGGACGAGGAACGTGTTCTCTGAAAAGAACCTAAACTATTATTTCTGCCATTTAAGTTGGAAAAAAAAAATATTATCCAGTTCTTTTAAAAAAAATTTAGATATTTGTTTTTCAAAAGAAGTAACAAAGCGGGAACAATTCGCAGCGCGGCAAGTGCCTTTGGTTTTCAATTTCACGAAATTTACCTTTTTAGCTCCCCCTAATGTTTCTACAGTTTCATTTTTTTTACTATTAATCGTGTAACTTAAGTCAGCCCAATCAAGGCCCATAGAAACTAGCCAGACTTCGCTCTCTCTCTCAAAGAGAATGAATGGCAATCAAACTGAAAATTCGACTTCAAAGGAAGGGCGAAATCGTAAAGTTGAGCCCGTTTCCAGTAGTAGGATGCGATTCCCTTGGTTCGACGGCGCGTACGAGCCACTCGCATCGCTGGTCGTGTGCAGAAAACCGCCGGTCACGGCTATTAGCCTATTACGCTATCAAGTTCCCCACTCACACGAGTGGAGGTGAAAGGAATCAATTGAGTGGATGATATATGGCAATGTCATAGTCTCCGAATCAGAGAAATCTCTGTTTGGTTACTTTCGGTACGATCACATTCGCCGGTCAAGGAAACATTGGAGTTTAGTAGGTAGGCAATGATTTGGGCAGATCCTATATCATATGGTTTGCCAATAGTTCTCGTAAGAGTGTATCTCTGGACAGGTTCTACCTGCGAGAATTAGGGATTCATTTCAGGCATGCTTGATCTTTGTATTGCCTTGCTTTTGAGCCAAAATCGTTGTTGATGTGGAAGAAGAAAGAGAGTTTTGGCTATCACGCTTTGTTTCCGTGTTTCATCTCAAACGAGTGGAAGTGAAATGAATAGTTTGTTTGTTTGAATGAAAAGAACGCCACTGATATATGGCAATGTTTATAGTCTCTGAAGCAGAGAAATAAGCAGAGTTTCATTCTAAAGCTTTTTTCAGTCCACAAGATTTGATTATGTACCTGTAGTAGACACAGCGACCTAGGTAACGTATGCATACATAGTTTGCTACTCTTATTTTAAAAGGAAACATATGTATAATTCAGGTCACCTCTGTACATATAACCTTAAAATCTAAACCATTTTCTATGCTTGCTGCTTCAGATAGCTTGAGTAAGCATGCTTCATATCATATGGAAGGAGGACATCCGTCACATCTTTCTAATTGCCTTGATGTTCTTTTCCATAAGAAGGAAGCCAGATGTAATGAAACGATTGAGTAATGTGCAAGCTTAATTTGGTTTACTACTTTCTTGCATAATCTGAGAGTTTTAAATTCTGTTCAAGCTCACTGCGAAATCTAAAAAGAAAATGTAGATTCACAGTAACCTTTCTAGAGCATATTGCTATACTTTTTTAGATGTCTTTGGAGGATTAGCGCTTGCAGAAAATATGAAGAAGTTTACATTCACTTTCTTATAGCTTACCTCACTAACTTTGAGTTTTGTTTTGTAAGTTTTAATCACTGAGAAATTTGTTTATAAAAGCAGGTTTCAAATATCACAGTATGATTGTGCCGTGTTGATGCATTTATATACATTTATTATTGTAGGTAAATGGGGCCTGACTATTTAGTATTCAGTGAAGACTTGTATTGACTTGACTATTACTGGTGCCCTGTTTGCTCGTCTAATTTTCTAAGTCACATGACTCTTCTCTTAGCAGGGGTGTCAATGATCGATGTTAACTGCTTCACAAAAAGACAGTGAAGAACACTACGATACAAGTTGCTATTTCAGGTGTGACCCACTTGCCTTTTAATATAGACTCACAGCATTTGCTCGTACCCTTGTTCTGAAACAAACACTGAAATGAAGATCGTCTTCATCTTCTTCTTTTTTTTCTGCCTCCTCCAGTCTTGTACCTGCGACGATACGATCATGAGAACACAGTCCATGAGAGATGGTGATCTCATATTCTCTGAAGGGAATAGATTTGCATTTGGATTCTTCAGCCTTGGAGTTTCAAACCTCCGTTATGTCGGGATTTGGTATGCTCAAATATCTGAGCAGACTGTTGTATGGGTTGCAAATAGAGACCGTCCTATGAATGACACATCTGGGGTGATAAGGTTCAGCAGCAGAGGGAATCTTTGTGTGTATGCATCAGTCAACAAAACAGAGCCTCTCTGGTCGACCAATGTTTCAGACAGTATCCTGGAACCAACTCTAGTTGGGAGACTCTCTGCTCTAGGGAACCTTGTTCTGCTCGACTCAGTTACAGAAAAAAGTTTCTGGGAGAGCTTTGATCATCCGACAGACTCTTCTCTTCCGTCTATGAGGTTGGGTTTCACACGAAAAGACGGCTTGGATCGCGTTCTGACGGCTTGGAAATCTCCTGGTGACCCAAGTTCTGGAACTTTCACATACCGGATAAATCGTACGGGATTCCCGCAGCTGATTCTGTACAAAGGTCTGACCCCTTGGTGGCGTACGGGATCATGGACTGGGTTGAGATGGAGCGGTGTGCCTGGAATGGCAAGAGGAGGCTCTTCCATCTTCCATAGCTCGTTTGTTAATAATCAGGACGAAGTATCCATAACCAACCGTGTGGCGGATGCTTCAGTCATAACAAGAATGATGGTGAACGAGACAGGAAACGTGCAACGTCTGACATGGGCCGCAACGGAGAAGAGATGGAATGTGTTCTGGTCGGTTCCTAAAGAGGAATGCGACAATTATGCACACTGTGGCCTTAACGGTTACTGCGATCCCACAACTTCAGCATCATTTGTGTGCACATGCCTACCTGGTTTTGAGCCAAAGATGCCCCGGGATTGGCTCTTGAGAGACACTTCGGGTGGGTGTACAATGAAAAACAACGCTTCAATATGCCGTGAGAAAGAAGGGTTTGTGAAGTTAAAGCGCGTGAAGATTCCCGACACATCAGTTGCAAGTGTGGATATGAACATAACATTGAAGGAGTGCGAACATAGATGCTTGGGGAACTGCTCTTGTGTTGCTTACGCAAGCGCTTACCACGAGGGTGTGGGAGGAGCAATAGGATGCTTGACATGGCACGGCGGTTTGTTGGATACGAGGATATACTTGAACTCGGGACAAGATTTCTACATACGTGCAGACAGGGAAGAGATAGGTATATATAATTATAAATGTATTCTAATAATTTCTGAGGGATAGCATGCTTCAGATGTCTACCCTGCAACATAGAGAATAGAAGAAACATTTCAATCTAAAGGATTTTGAAGTCTTTAGTATCGGTTTGCTTGTTTGTTGCAGAGCGGTGGAACAAAAATGGCTCATTAAGGAAGAGGAGAGTCATTTTCATTGTCATCGGTTTGATTGCAGCCGTTATGTTAGCCGTCATTTCGTTCTGTTTCATAAGGAAGCGACGAAGTAAGTGAACCTCTACGAAGTATCTTTCAAGCTCATATGTGTCTTGTTTATCTCACAACCAGCTATTTTGAACATTCTCACCTCAGAGTCGAGCAGGGACAGAAGATCTTCAACAACCTTGGATCCAGGTTCTCTTGATATTAAAGACCCATTCAGATTTCAAGAGGACCAGGGGAGAGAATGGGAGTTACCTCTCTTTGAGCTTAACACGATCGTTACAGCGACGAACAATTTCGCGTTCCGTAACAAGCTTGGAGAAGGTGGTTTTGGACCCGTTTATAAGGTAAGGAAGACACATGTATATGCAAATCTTTAACAATACTCCTCCATCAGAACAATCTTTAATATCAAACAAAACAAATTACGTTGTGTCTCTATTCAGGGCGTGTTAGAAAACGGTATGGAGATAGCAGTGAAGAGGTTGTCAAAAAACTCATGCCAAGGAATGGAAGAGTTCAAGAACGAGGTCAAGTTGATATCAAAGTTGCAGCATCGAAATCTCGTGAGGATGTTAGGATGTTGCGTTGAATCAGAAGAGAAGATGTTGGTATACGAGTATTTACCAAACAAGAGCCTAGACTATTTCATATTCCGTAAGTTCAAGATTTCTGATGCATATAGTATACACATTCAAATCTTCTTATTCGGGAAGATCTTATGGTGTTGTGTTTCCCGTAGATGAAGAGCAGAGAGCGGAGTTGGATTGGCCAAAACGGATGGAGATAATAAATGGAATTGCTCGCGGAATCTTGTATCTTCATCAAGATTCAAGACTGAGGATCATCCACAGAGACCTCAAGGCCAGCAATGTACTACTTGACAACGAAATGATCCCCAAGATTGCGGATTTTGGCATGGCTAGAATCTTTGGGGGCAACCAAATCAGAGGAAGCACAAATCGAGTTGTCGGAACATAGTGAGTTAGTCTTTTTCAGTTCACATTGAACTGTGAAAAATCTTTGAACCTTATACATCATTTTCAATCTCATTGCTCAGCGGATATATGTCACCGGAGTATGCAATGGAGGGTCATTTCTCCGTTAAATCCGACGTCTACAGCTTCGGAGTGTTGATCTTAGAGATCATAACAGGGAAGAAAAACAGTGCTTTCCACAAGGAATCTTTGAACCTAGTTGGACAAGTAACTAGAATATGCAAAAAAATTTACATAAACGGAGGATCAAAGCAGAACATAACATAACCAAATATTGTTTATTTCGTCTTGTTTTGTAGATATGGGATCTATGGAACAAAGGTGAAGCAACAAAGGTCGTAGACAAACTAATGAACCAAGAGATTTATGATGAGAGCGAAGTGATGAAGTGCATACACATTGGGTTGCTTTGCGTACAAGAAAATGCTTCGGATAGACCAGACATGCCCTCTGTTGTGTCCATGTTTAGTCATAACGCCAATGACTTTCCTCCTCCGAAGCATCCTGCGTTTACGTCGGGAAGGAAGACACATGTCAAGAATGACGACAGCACCTCCGGTGCTTACCTCAGTGGCGAAAATAGCAATTCTGTTAATGACATTACTCTCACTGATGTTCATGGCCGTTGAAATATTTGAATTGTTGAGAGATGTATCTTATTTTGATAAACTACTTCCATAAAAGTGTATGTTTTAGTTGCAACTACGTGTGAGATGTTGATTAATTAACGATGAATAAGGAGGAAGCAGGAGAAGAAATGGGGAAGAGTGGCGGTGGTGGTTGGCTCCCCGCCGATGGATCTGATGTTTTCATTGTTCCCATGGTTTCTCCTCATATTACCTTGTAAGACTTATGATCATACCCTTTCTTGATTATGCTTATTGGCTGATGAATTTACTGAGAAATTTGTTTATAAACAGGTATCAAATATCACAAATGATTGTGCCATGTTGATATATTAGTATATATCTATTATTGTAGGTAGACGGGGTCTAACTATTTAGTATTTAGTGAATGATTGTCATTGTATGGACTTGACTTGACTATTACTGGTGCCCTGTTAGTTCGTCTAATGTTCTAAGTCACATGACTCTTCTCGTCAATAACTGCTCCACAAAAGACAGAGAAGATCACTAAGATACAAGTTTGTTATTTCAGGTGTGACCCACTTGGCTTTTAATATAAGACTCGCATCATTTGCTCGCTTCATGGAAACCATGTTCTGAAAACAAACACTGAAATGAAGATCGTCTTCTTCAACTTTTTCTTCTTTTTCTGCCTCCTCCAGTCTTGTATCTGTGATGATACGATCATGAGAACACAGTCCCTGAGAGATGGTGATCTCATGCTTTCAGAAGGGAAGAGATTTGCATTTGGATTCTTCAGCCTTGGAGTGTCAAAACTTCGTTATGTCGGGATTTGGTATGCTCAAGTCTCTGAGCAGACTGTTGTATGGGTTGCAAATAGAGACCGTCCTATGAACGACACGTCTGGGGTGATACGGTTCAGCAGCAGAGGGAATCTCTGCATCTATGCATCAGTCAACACAACAGAACCTCTCTGGTCGACTAATGTCTCGGAGAGTAACCCGGAACCAACTCTAGTTGCGAGACTTTCTGCTCTAGGGAACCTTGTTCTGCTTGATTCAGTTACAGGTAAAGGTTTCTGGGAGAGCTTTGATCATCCGACAGACTCTTCTCTTCCATTTATGAGGTTGGGTTTCACACGAAAAGACGGTTTGGATCGTGTTCTGACGTCTTGGAAGTCTCCCGGTGATCCTGGTTCTGGAACTTTCACACTCCGGATCAATCGTACAGGATTTCCGCAGCTGATTCTGTACAAAGGTCTTGTCCCATGGTGGCGTACGGGATCGTGGACCGGGTTGAGATGGAGCGGTGTTGTCTTCCAAATCTTGTTTGTTAATAATCAGGACGAAGTATCGATGACTAATCGTGTGGCGAATGCTTCACTCATAACAAGAATGATGGTGAACGAGACAGGAAACGTGCAACGTCTCACATGGGTCGCAACGGAGAAGAGATGGAATGTGTTCTGGTCAATTCCTAAAGAGGAATGCGACTATTATGCACACTGTGGCCTTAACGGTTACTGCCAACCCACAAGTTCAGAAGCGTGCACATGCCTACCTGGTTTTGAGCCAAAGATGCCCCGGGATTGGTTATTGAGGGACTACACGGGCGGGTGTTCGAGGAAAAACAAAACTTCACTATGCCGTGAGAAAGAAGGGTTTGTGAAGTTAACGCACGCGAAGATTCCCGACACATCAATTGCAAGTGTGGATATGAACATAACATTGAAGGAGTGTAAACAGAGGTGCTTACTGAACTGCTCTTGCGTCGCTTACGCAAGCGCTTACCACGAGGGTGTGGGAGGAGAAAAAGGGTGCTTGACATGGCACGATGATATGTTGGATACAAGGTCATTCTTGAATTCTGGACAAGATTTCTACATACGTGTAGACAGGGAAGAGTTAGGTATATACATATGTATAAATGTATTTTTAATAATTTTGACGGATCTAGAACATAGGGAATATAAGAAACATTTCAATAAAGTATTTTGAAGTACTTAGTACCGTTTTGCTTGCTTGTTGCAGAGCGGTGGAACAAAAGTGGCTCAGTAGGGAAGAGGAGAGTCATTATCATTGTCATCAGTTTGATTGCAGCCGTTATGTTACTAGCCGTCATTTCGCTCTGTTTCGTAAGGAAGCAACGAAGTAAGTGAATCTCTACGATGTATCTATCAAGCTCATATGTTTCTTGCTTATCTCACAACTAGCTATTTTGAACAATTTCACCTGCAGAGTTGAACAGGGATAAAAGATCCTCAACAACCTTGGCTCCAGGTTCTCCATTCAGATTTGAAGAGGACCGGGGGAGAGAATGGGAGTTACCTCTGTTTGAGCTTAACACGATCGTTACAGCGACGAACAATTTCGCGTTCCGTAACAAGCTTGGAGAAGGTGGTTTCGGACCCGTTTATAAGGTAAAATGCATCTTCAAATATGCCTAAACTTTTTATGTGTGTGCAAATCTTTAAAAATACTCCTCCACCAGAATAATCTTTAAGTTTAAGTAGTAATGAATGTTTACGACGTTTGCAAACAAAAAGAATAATGTGGTATCTCTACTCAGGGCGTGTTAGAAAACGGTACAGAGATAGCAGTGAAGAGGTTGTCAAAAAACTCAGGCCAAGGAATGGAAGAGTTCAAGAACGAGGTCAAGTTGATATCAAAGTTGCAGCATCGGAATCTCGTGAGGATGTTAGGATGTTGCGTCGAACTGGAAGAGAAGATGTTGGTATACGAGTATTTACCAAACAAGAGCCTAGACTATTTCATATTCCGTAAGTTCAAGATTTCCGATGCATGTTGTAATAGTCTACACATTCAAATCTTCCTATTCGGGAAGATCTTATGGTGTTGTGTTTCCCGTAGATGAAGAGCAGAGAGCGGAGTTGGATTGGCCAAAACGGATGGAGATAATAAATGGAATTGCTCGCGGAATCTTGTATCTTCATCAAGATTCAAGACTGAGGATCATCCACAGGGACCTCAAGGCGAGCAATGTACTACTTGACAATGAAATGATCCCCAAGATTGCGGATTTTGGCATGGCTAGAATCTTTGGGGGCAACCAAATCAGAGGAAGCACAAATCGAGTCGTCGGAACATAGTGAGTTAGTCTTTTTCAGTTCACATTGAACTGTGAAAAATCTTTGAACCTTATACATCATTTTCAATCTCATTGCTCAGCGGATATATGTCACCGGAGTATGCAATGGAGGGTCATTTCTCCGTTAAATCCGACGTCTACAGCTTCGGAGTACTGATCTTAGAGATCATAACAGGGAAGAAAAACAGTGCTTTCCACAAGGAATCTTTGAACCTAGTTGGACAAGTAACTAGAATATGCAAAAAAAATTTACATAAACGGAGGATCAGAGCAGAACATAACATAACTAGTATCTCTTCTTGTCTTGTAGATATGGGATCTATGGAACAAAGGTGAGGTAACAGAGGTCACTGACAAACTAATGAACCAAGAGACTTATGATGAGAGCGAAGTGATGAAGTGCGTACACATCGGGTTGCTTTGCGTACAAGAAAATGCTTTGGATAGACCAGACATGCCCTCTGTTGTGTCCATGTTTGGTCATAACGCCAATGACTTTCCTCCTCCGAAGCATCCTGCGTTTACGTCGGGAAGGAAGATACACGTCAAGAATGACGATGTCAGTGGAGAAAACAGCACTTCTGTTAATGACGTTACTCTCACTGATGTTCAGGGCCGTTGAAATATTTTGAATTGTTGAGAGATCTAAACTTATTAAGATAAACTACTTCCATAGAAGTGTATGTTTTAGTTTTAGTTGCAAGTACGTGTGAGACGTTGATTAACTATGAAATAAGGAGGAAGCAGGAGAAGAAATGGGGAAGAGTGCAGTGGTGGTTGGCTCCCAGCCGATGGATCTGATGTTCCCATGGTTTCTCTTCATAATACCTTGTAAGACTTATGATCATACCCTTTCTGGATTATGCTTATTGGCTGATGAATTTGCTGAGTTTAATTTATCCAGTCATTATCAACTTCATATTCACTTGCTATGGGATTTGGTATATATAATATTATCTCTGGGGGTAGTGGTTAAAATGTCACATAAAGTTATTGCCAGTCATTATCATCTTTATCTTCACCTCCTATGGGTTTAAGTGTTTCCAGGTAGTGATTGATATTGTCTTATAGAGTTCTTTTCCAAGGAGGATGTCAAACACATTAGGATGTATGATTTTTTATCGTGTCGGTTACCATGAGAATGAATAAGGAAGGGATGCTTGAGACCGCATACATAGCAGTATGTTAAATTCCATCAATTATTTGAATTCAGGACAATATTTCTATGTATGTGTAGACACAATTGATCTATGTACGTTACACGCATAATCTGAAAGCAGATAAGATCAACATAATACCTTTCTGTCTCTCACTCTCTCGAATTTTTTGGACAGACGCTTGAAGAAGAGTGAATCATTGTAAAAGGGATTATCGTCTTCTAAGTTTCAGTTGTCCGTAAATTTGTGTATAAAGTAGGTCTTTGAATATCAATATATGCTTTGCAATATTACACTTAAGTGAGTATTTATTATTGTAGGGAAATTTAGGTGGCGTGGACTGATTCCTGCACAGTGAAAAAAGGCAATGATTGAATGGACATTGGACAAGGAAGAAAAGGTTTCACGACGTTGGTAACCTTTTTAGTTCGTGTCTTGTTTTTAGTCACATGAATCATTTTTTTTTGTTTTACACGTTTGAAAGTTCAGCCTTAGAGAGATAAAAATCCGGAACAGAGCGTGACTGATTGATGCCTGCAGTTAATGTTGTTAGTTCAGGTGAGTCCCACTTGGATATTTCAATAAGACACAAAGCATTTAAACGTTTCCATCAAACTCTGATCAGAAAACAAAGCACAGGATGAAGATCTTCTTCTTCTTTTTCTTTGTCTTATTCTCCTTCCTTGTCCATTCTTGTTTCTCCAACAACATGATCATGAGAACACAGTCCATGAGAGATGGTGATGTTATATTCTCTGAAGGAAAGAGATTCGCCTTTGGATTCTTCAGCCTGGGGACTTCGAGGCTCAGGTACGTTGGGATTTGGTATGCTCAAGTCTCTGAGCAGACTGTTGTATGGGTTGCAAACAGAGACCATCCTATTAATGACACGTCTGGTCATATAAAGTTCAGCAGCAGAGGGAATCTCTGTGTGTATGGATCTTTCAACGGAACAGAACCTATCTGGTCTACCGATGTTTTGGATACGATCTCAGAACCGGCTTTAGTTGCGAAGCTATCTGATCTAGGAAACCTTGTTCTGCTTGATCCTGTCACAGGGAAAAGTTTCTGGGAGAGCTTTAATCATCCTACAAACACTTTGCTTCCCTTTATGAAGTTCGGATTCACTCGCCAAGACGGTGTGGATCGGTTCATGACGTCGTGGAGATCTCCTGGTGACCCTGGTTTCGGAAACGTTACGTACAGGATAGACCGTAGAGGGTTTCCGCAGATGATGATGTATAAAGGAACGACTCTGTGGTGGCGTACTGGGTCATGGACAGGGCAGAGATGGAGCGGTGTGCCTGAAATGACAAACAAGTTTATCTTCAATATCTCGTTTGTGGATAGTCATGATGAAGTATCAATCACTTACGGTGTGTTGAATCCTTCAGTCATAACAAGAATGGTGCTGAACGAGACGGGAACCCTGCAACGGTTCACATGGAACGGGAGGGATAAGAAATGGATCGGGTTCTGGTCAGCTCCTGAGGAGAAGTGCGACAACTACAACCACTGTGGTCTTAACGGTTACTGCGATACCACAAGTCCGGACAAGTTTGAGTGCTCTTGTCTACCGGGGCACGAGCCTAAAACACCCCAAGCTTGGAACTTGAGGGATGCTTCAGATGGGTGCAAGAGGAGCAACGCTGCTTCGATATGTAATGGGAAAGAAGGGTTTGCGAAGTTGAAGCGCTTGAAGGTTCCAAACACATCAGCTGTAAGTGTGGATATGAACATAACATTGAAAGAATGTGAAAAGAGGTGCTTGGGGAACTGCTCTTGTGTCGCTTATGCGAGCGCTTACCACGAGAGCGAAGACGGAGCGAAAGGTTGCTTGACGTGGCACGGTGATATGTTGGACACAAGGACATACTTGAGCGCAGGACAAGATTTCTACCTACGGGTAGATAAGGCAGAGCTAGGTACAGATATACACATAGACTCTGCTACTTGTTTATGTTTCATTATTCTGACTTGTTTGCTTGTTTCAGCGCGGTGGAATGGAGATGGCTCGTCAGGGAAGAGGAGACTTCTCTTTATTCTCATCAGTTTGATTGTAGTGGTGGTGTTGCTAATGATCATGCTGTTCTGTTTCATAAAGAAACGACGACGTAAGATATTCTCTGGTGATGATCATTTAATCTTACAAGGTTGCTTCCTAAACTCACTCACAGCTAACAAATTGAAAACATGCACACATGCAGAGTCTAACAGGCATAAGAAACCTCCATCAACCTTCGCTCCGAGCTCTTTTGATATTGAAGAGCCATTCGTATTAGAAGAGCTTGAGGATAAATCAAGAAACCGGGAGTTGCCTCTCTTTGAGCTTAGCACAATCGCTGCAGCCACTAATAACTTCTCTTTCCAAAACAAGCTTGGAGCAGGTGGTTTTGGACCCGTTTACAAGGTAAGGAAGAAGCAAAACGAAACCATCTTCCCACATGTCTAAAGTATAATAAGTAGT
The DNA here is from genome assembly GCA_018703725.1 of Brassica juncea. Taxonomy (NCBI): domain Eukaryota; kingdom Viridiplantae; phylum Streptophyta; class Magnoliopsida; order Brassicales; family Brassicaceae; genus Brassica; species Brassica juncea. The sequence continues at coordinate 41,848,983 of CM031938.1, forward strand.
AGGGTTTGTTTCCTTCATTATATTTCAGGGCGTGTTACAAAACGGTATGGAGATAGCAGTAAAGAGGTTGTCTAAAAACTCAGGACAAGGAATGGAAGAGTTCAAGAACGAGGTCAAGTTGATATCAAAGCTGCAGCACCGAAACCTCGTGAGGATCTTAGGTTGTTGCGTTGAATCAGAAGAGAAGATGTTAGTATACGAATATTTACCAAATAAGAGCCTAGACTGTTTCATATTCCGTAAGTTTCTCAACGTTTCAAACACAAATTTAAATTTCTCCCTTTCAACAAGATCAGTAACTTCGGATTTGTTATCCTACTCTCAGGTGAGGAGCATAGAGCGGAGTTAGATTGGCCTATACGAATGGGGATAATCCGAGGGATTGCTCGGGGAATCTTGTATCTTCATCAAGATTCAAGACTGAGGATCATCCACAGAGACCTCAAGGCCAGCAATATACTTCTTGACAACGAGATGATCCCCAAGATTGCTGACTTTGGCATGGCTAGAATCTTTGGGGGCAACCAAATCGAAGGAAGCACGAACCGAGTTGTTGGAACATAGTGAGTTATTATTCTTTCTCAATCTCCCCCCCCAAGACTCTTCAACTTTGTTATTCTATCTGAAAGAATCATTTCATTCTCATTGTCACAGTGGATATATGTCACCAGAGTATGCAATGGATGGTCAGTTCTCAATAAAATCCGACGTCTACAGCTTCGGAATATTGATCTTAGAGATCATAACCGGAAAGAAAAACAGTGTCATCTACAACGAAAATTCAAATCTAGTCGGACATGTAAGTAAACAAAAAGCTCCTGTTAAATTTCATATCATGGTTAAGGAGGTTTGTGTCGGTAACAAGACAATGTTGGTTCTTTCGCTTTGTAGATTTGGGGTCTATGGGAAAAAGGTGAAGCAAGAGAGATCATAGACGCGTTGATGGACGCAGAGAGTTATGAAGAGAGCGAAGTGATGAAGTGCGTACACATTGGGTTGCTTTGCGTGCAAGAAAACGCTTCGGACAGACCAGACATGTCTTCTGTTGTGTTCATGTTGGGACATAACGCCATTGATCTTCCATCTCCGAGGCATCCTGCGTTTACGGTTGGAAGGAAGAGAAACGTCAAAAACGGCGGTAGCTCAGGTAACTGGCCCAGTGGAGAAACCGGTAGTTCTGTCAATGATGTTACCCTCACCGATGTTCAAGGTCGTTGAAAATAATTCCAAAAGTGTCTTTCTCTATGTTACAGCAAAGTCTTTTTACTCTATAGGTACTTGTTTATTGGATCTTAATCGAAAGTTACTTTTATGAACGTAATGCAGAATTATTGTTGTAAAGTTAAAAAATACGAAGTAAAAAGGAAAGCTTTAATATTCTATCGATGATTTGTGTATTTTCATAGTTTACTATAGATTGTTAAATTACACTGAATTACAGTAGTGGATTAGTGGTTTAATCGCAATGTCTAGTTTTTTTTTTGTTTCTAGTCCAAAATTCGGTGGAAAATTATGTTACAGCGTAGGCTGATTCCGGATTAGAGAAGAATTTAATTAAGGTCTAAAAGCTTAAACTCTTCCTAGTTAAAATAAAATAAAAGTTAAAACTTTAATTTGGATAAAGTTTAAGCTATTATGGGCTGAACATAATCTCCGCCCAAATACAAGTCCACTAGCCAATGATAGATCTTATGAAAATACGATGTCGTTTGGAGGTCTTATCCCCTTGAATCTATCGTCTCAGTGTCGGAGCGGAAACAGTCTCTCTTGCTGTCTGCAATTCGCAATGGCTTCCTTCACAACATCTTCTTCTTCCTTGCTTCTCCCCAAAACCCTAGTTCCCGTAACCCACCTGACACGCTTCCCTACACTCCCTTCCAGTATCCGCCTTGTCGGCAAATGGAGTCCTCTGCTCCGGAGCATCTCCTCCACCGCCGGGTCTGGGCGTCGGGTCGGGATTGTCAAGGCTGCGACAGTGGATTCGGATTACTCGTCGAGAAGGAGCAGCAGCAACGAGCAGAGGGAGACGATAATGCTTCCGGGATGCGATTACAATCACTGGCTGATTGTGATGGAGTTCCCCAAGGATCCAGCGCCAACGAGGGAGCAGATGATTGATACGTACCTCAACACTCTCGCTACTGTTCTTGGAAGGTTTGTTTTTCTCTTTCTCGATACTTCTCTTTAAGACGTAAAAGGCTTAACCTTTATTTGTTTGCTTTGGAAGTTGGTTTTGTTCTTAGACTAGAGATTACCTTGAGAGTTAAAGTTTCACTCTTGCTTGTTTATTAATCACTTGAGTTGTGCAAACACTCTGCAAAGAGATTCATGTATTTGAACCACTAGGCTATTGTTCAAGTAAACTATGATTGAATTGAACGGTTTAAGCAAGTAATGTTTGGAAAAAAAGGTGTTTGTGGGTGGAGACTAATAAATAGCATTGGATTGGGACTCTTCAGTATATAAATAGATTTGTTGTTGCTAGGTGGCTTTTTTTGAGAACTTTAATCATATATATATATAGTCGTGCTGCTTTTGTTACTAGTTAGTGTACTTGTGTTTAACTTCCAGCATAACCAATTCCTTGTGTGTGCTTATTGAGGTGTACTTGTGTCTATTTGCCAGTATGGAAGAGGCAAAGAAGAATATGTATGCATTCAGCACCACTACTTATACTGGATTCCAATGCACCATTGACGAAGAAACATCTGAGAAGTTCAAGGGTGAGTACAGTGATTATGGAAAGCTTTTGATTTTCTTACTGAAAGTGTTTGCTTGTAGTAGTTGATAACCTTCGAGCTACTGACTTCTCAGTCTTTACATTTTCACAGGTTTGCCTGGTGTTCTCTGGGTTTTACCTGACTCATACATAGATGTCAAGAACAAGGACTATGGAGGTAACCCATCTGTCCTTGTTTACTGATTTACAATAAGTCTAAGATAGATATCTCTCCCACTCAACACTGACTTCACTTGTATCCCTGTTTAGGAGACAAGTACATCAATGGAGAGATTATCCCCTGCACGTACCCAACATACCAACCAAAGCAGCGCAATAACTCCAAGTATCAAAGTAAGAGGTACGAAAGAAAAAGAGACGGTCCACCACCTCCTGAGCAGCAGAGAAAACCAAGACAAGCACCACCAGCCGCTTCTGATTCCTCTTGAACGTCATGCCCTTTGTACCGGAATGTGTGAGATTTTGATTGATTGGTTAGTCCCTAGCTTATTCAAACCGGATGTAAAATCGTCTAGTATCAGTGATGAGACTGTGCCATCGTCTTTTGGATACAATATTAAGACAGGCCATATGGTTTTTGGTTACTGTTCTATCCGGTTAACTTTGTAGCAAGGTATTCAAATCATATTTGTGTGGTAGGAACCTCTGTCCACCACTAGTTTCCACACGTTTTCTTAATATTAATAATTCCACACAAGACAATAAAATTGCGTCTGGTGGCAACTTTGTTAGTAGGGTCACTAGTACTACACACTCGTCACAATCTACATCATTCGTCCCCACCTTATCAACACATCACATGGAGTAATACGCTTCATTGACTTTAACCCCAAACGTTTCAGATCTCTTTAATCAATACCCAATCTTCTTCTTTCACCAGCAGCAGAGCAAGAGAGACTTTCAAGATCATCCTAGAAGCTCTCTGAGAATCAAATCTCAAGATGGCCAATTACTATGAGCATTACCAGATCCCATACGACTTCAACCAGGTTAATAGTCTCTATGATCATAACTATTATGATAACAATCAGCATCAGCAGTTTGGTTCCTATCCAATGAGTTATAATAGTGCTTATGATAACTGGAATGGATCATCTGAGTATGAGACAACCTCTGCATCTCTTGCTTACTCTGTTTCCACATTGTCTGAGCCCAAACATGTGTTCTATGATCCGGATGTTTACACAACCTACGAGTCTCCTCCTCAGTTTAATATCTATTGCAATGTTCAAGGCTTCAACGAGCCAGAGTTCGAGGAGTACGATCCGACGCCGTACGGTGGTGGCTACGATATCGTTGCAACCTTCGGGAAACCTCTTCCTCCATCGGTGAAAATCTGTTACCCTCCTTCTTCAACCGCTGCTCAGGGGAACCCTCCTTCTCCTCCAGAGGTTATAACTCCTGTTCCTGTTGGAGTTTATGATGGTGGTGAGAAAAAGGTTGTTAAGAAACGTGTAACGTTCTCCGAGCCGTTAGAGGAAGCTAGACCATTGGAAACCGTTAAAGAAGATGATCATCAAGAAGAAGAGGAAGATGATGAAGAATGGGAAGAAGAAGAAGAAGATGAGGATGAGGATGAGGAGGAAGAAGAAGATGAGAGTTTGAGCTATGGAAGTACTACTAAACCTGAAAGAGTAGATACAGGAGAAGTGAAAGCTGTGTATGTTCCGTCTGGTTACGGCCTAGAAGCGACGGATATGTGCGAGGTGATATTCGGAGGCTACTTTCCTTGTGTCCTACGTAACAAGAGACGCCAGGAGGATGTTGACAAGCGTGCGGCTGAAGTTTCTTGCTGGGAAAGCACTGATTCTGATCCATGGAAGACGACTTCTGACTATCTTTTCGGAGATTCGTATCCCTACGGTTATGAGAATAGGCTCGAAAGAAGTCAGTTCGAGATCTCCTCTTATGGTTACCAGAGGTATTAACCGGGAGCTATAGCTTCAGAAGAAGAGCACCATTTTTTTTTTATATTAATTAATAACGAAGCTGATGTATCTATTATATTAATTTAGGGATTGGTTTTTATCTACTATTTGAAGTTGTCATTTAGATTTTGGACTCTTTCATAGTTGTTACTAGAATATTTCACATCTCTTATAAAATACAACCTACCAACTTAAATTAAACCAAATCTTAACCGCATAGATCAATTGAACTTAACCAATAACATCTTTAAAATATTTTTGGTTATCTCTTAATATAATATATATATATATATATAAATATTACACAAAAATATTTATAATATTATATACACAAATTAACATATATTAAACTTAAAATTTGACAAATCAATTTCCGCCCTTTAGGGCGGGTCCGGATCTAGTTAGCATGTTAACGTATGCTTTACAACCTCTCTTTCTTTCATGGTTGGTCCAACGTTCTTATGAATAAGATATTCAAGGTTGATCAATAAATAAATGTTATAACAAATCATGGTACAGTATATGTTAAAGTGTATGGATCATGTGGTTCGTCCATTGGTCATAATAATTCTAAATCTTTCAATTTCCCCTACCCAGCTTCAGAAAACCGAATTAATTGAAGACCTTCGATAACAAAACCGAATCAAACCGGACCCAACCAGATATCACTTAAGACGACGTCGTTTGGAGAAGCCTTTCAAACCATCGTGAAGCCGTCTCTTGTGTTCTTCTTCCTTCGCCTGTTAAAGGAAAGCGTGAAGTAAAACCGTTAACCCTAAAACTCCCAAGCGAGACGAAGTTTAGAGGTTTCAGTGCTTTGCTCAAGATGATCATCCCTGTTCGCTGCTTTACCTGTGGAAAGGTTTTTTTTTTTTTACTTACTCTCTACATTCGACAATCAAAAGATCTCTGCGCTCTCTTAGATTATAGGATTGTTTCATTTGGATTGATGACGTTATGTGTCAATTAGATAAGAAAAAAAAAACGTTTCGAGAGATAAAAGTTTTGAGCTTTGCTAAAGCTTTCACTCTGTGATTTTTGTTTATTTATAGGTGATTGGAAACAAGTGGGATGCCTATCTTGATCTTCTCCAGCTTGACTACACTGAAGGGTAAAGCTACCTACATGATTCTTCTTCTCGCTTTTTTTTTCTTAATTCTTGAGAGAAATTAGTCCAGATTTCGTTACTGGATCTGGCGTTTATGTAGGAGGGGAGCATAAATAATGACTCACAAGTATGAGATTAGTTAACACCCATTCGTTAGGTGAGGAAAAAAAAATATCAATCAAGGGTTGATGGTTTAGCTAATGGTCTGATGTTCTTCACATGCTATTGGAAGAGACTATTATGCTTATCTTGTCTATGTCATTTTAGAGAACACTTTATTTCGTTTTAACCTCTTCTTGTTTGTTTGTTTGTTTGTTTCTCAACGAATAAAAGATAGTTACAATTTGCTGTTTTGCAGAGACGCACTTGATGCGCTCAACTTAGTTAGGTACTGCTGCAGGCGTATGCTCATGACTCATGTTGATCTGATTGAGAAGCTTCTCAACTACAACAGTACTACAGTCTTCTCTACCTCTTATGCTTCTTTTGTTGTCATTATGGTTTTTTATACTCACTTTCTATTTCCTTGCAGCTCTGGAAAAATCAGATAACTCTTAAGAAAGAGATAAGGAGGATTCAGAAAGAGCTACTCGTCAGAGGCTTATATACAAAAAAAAAAAAACATGTATGAAACTCTCTTCTGTGTTTGGTGTAGAAACTTCAATCAATCTGAGTCGTGTTGGTGTTAGACCGACGTTACCACTTTGTCATATGTATGTCAGTGCCTCTCTACTACGTGTTTGTTCTAAGGAATTCATCTTTCATTAGTTCTCGTGCATTCATGATTTTTTTCTTCTTTCTCCTGAGTTCTTAGTATCCTTCTAAATTGGAATTTAGAGAAACAAAATTGATTGGATTTATACGAGCTCAAAGCGATGAGAATGTGAAAAAATGATACTCCTCAAGATCAAATAAGGGGCACCTACCATATTTAAACAATAATGAAAGTACTGCATCCCAGCATTGTTCCATATGACACAGAGAACAAAGAACATCGTATTACAAGGTGAACATGAATAACAATAATAGTCTTTCAATGAAGACACTTCATCCTCGTAGTGTTATTGTAGAATTACAAATCTGACATTTAGCTTCTGCACCCTAGAGGCACCACCGGCCACTGCATAGCCAGAGTCTTGGGCTACAACGGCAGAGCTTTTGAGCAGCGTAAGAAAATTGAAGAAGCCAGGGAGGAAAGAGCCCACAAAGACCGTGGATATCACGGTTTCCTTCCAGAAATTTCGAAGCACACAGGAACAGAGTTTTGACCCCGTCGTGCTTCCGTTACTCCGGGAGAAATCAGTGACATCCACGTCTTTTGTGGGTTCCCTCCTCGCTGGTCAAAGCCAATTGCTTTGCTGCGTGAAGCTCGGCCGAATATATATATACACGAAACTAATGAAATACCTCATGAGGTTGCTTTCTTTTTGTAGACATGAAGATTTACGTTTGTTTGAAAGATAACGATACGTTTTAAGATGCATTCAAATGGAGATTTGAACATTTATTATTTGATTTTTGATAATTATTTTCGTGGAAATAAAGATTTACGTTTGTTCGAAAATATAACGTACTCTAGTTGTACACAAACGCATACAGTATTTTTTTTTTTTTATCATTATGATTGCACACACTTCACAATGGTACGATCTCGTGTACCCTGCAGTGTTTGTGTTCATGTAAAAAGATATCGAAGATTTCTACTATTGGTTAGAAAAAATGTATAACCAAAGAAGAAATAACACAAATGTTGGCGTACGTAATCCAACCCCATTCTTAAGGGAAACCATATCACATTCAAATCTCCCATAACATTTCCCACAACGCATCATATGAGATGTGTTCGAGAACTTAAAGACCCAATTAGTCGGAACTAAAACCATTCCGAATAAAGAACAAACGAACAATGTCTCAGTAGCCATTAATATGCTTTGTTTTCGTTGTTGTCGATCCTACCAACCGAGAGAACGGTTGCTGCGTTTGGTTGTTGCGGCTCATGTTAAAACTGTTGCTTCCTGTTCCTGATTTAGGGTCAGAGTAGGCTTGAGCTAGCTCAAGAGGAGAAGCTGCCTTCCCGGGACGCTGCCCTGTTCCGTCTGGTGACTCCGGTTTCTGTGGAACTGGTTTTCGCCATGTCTCTGGTGATGGATGCCTCGTCTTCTCCTGAGCCTGCGGTTGCTGTCTTGTGCTCTTGACATCATTGTCACGCCAGTTTCGCCTCTGTGTTTCGGATCTGGCAACGTCGCTTACACTTCTCACGTCCTTTTGGTCGAATTTCCTCGTTCTCAGCTCACGAGGAGAACTCACTGGTCTTTGGACTGCGTGCTCTGGAACTGGAACTCTTTCGATGGGACTGAGGACCGTCCTTTTGAACAAAAACATAATAAAAAGTTAGAACTAAATAGTTTGATCTCAATGGAACCGTAATCAAAAGTATACACGGAATGCAAGAGGTTAGGGGAAACCGGTTCCACCTTTCTAACTGTTGCTCCAATTTGTGATGCTCGGTCTCATCAATGCCTCGCTCCTTCAACACCTAGTACCCAAACAGAAAGGCTAAGATCAAGTTGCAAAACTAGATGATTTTACATTGCCAAGAAAATCGATTGATTACGAACAAAAGGGTGACTTAACAAGAGAATGTTACACAACAAGAACCGCACTCACCAGCTCTCGTGGTCTGGCACCGCCAAAAACTGCGTTTCTGCACCAGGAACCAGAAAACGTAAGCATCTTTGACACACAAATATATACTTATCGCCAAGGAGGCAGTCTGGTTAATAATCTAGAGAAGCGAATGTCAGAAAAGAAAAAAAAAAGCTAGCGCAAATAACTACGATTAATGCTACCAAAATTCTACCGTCTTCCCTAAGGCACGCTTTTTTAAACCCAGAGTTTGACATAAAGCCAACATAAGCAGTTCTCTCTATTTAAATAAATATCCAAATTTATAACGACTCAGAACCTAATCATTTCCGTATTTGACATCAGCAAGCACAAATTTTGAGAAATCAAGCAATTTTTTTGTATCACAATACCAATCTCCCCGAGCTTCCAAATGATTATAACTGAGTTGAGACTATAAATATAAGTACCACCATAACCGGATAAATTTTTGAACATCCTTACCTCTCCTTTTCAGTCTTAACTTCTGGCTTCTCAAGCAAATGTGCCACAGGCTTCAGATTCAACCTGGGGCGCTCAACCGGCTTGTTAGGAATCTCATCTGCAGACACACCAGGTTTTGAAACGTTCATACTTTTCTGTGTCGCATAACTTTCACGTTGAACAAGATTAGAAGCACCATTTTCCTGCAGATATAGAGTTGATCCATCAGAACACAGTTTTTACCAAGAAAGAAACCCTGGAAATCAAAATAAATAGCTCAGAAACTTATATAACTAGTACCAGTTTTCCATCAATCACAGGTTTCTCAACGCTTTCAATAGGTTTTGTCCGTGGTAGCAGGTTCAGCTTAGGTCGTTCCACAACTTCAGAAGGTGCAGTTGGTTGCACGAAATGACCAGCAGGCCTGACGTCAGAATAATTTGGATGAGGCACAGCTTTCACTTCCCTTGCGTCCAAATAAGTTGGCCCAGGGAGTTTTTCATACTCACGAGCGAACTTTCTCCCACCCTGAACCCCGTCTTCAGCGACCAGTCCACGTTCTACATGTGTTCCATGTGTCCCATCTCCTTGATTAGGCACATGGCTATTAGCCTTGTAACCTCTGCTCTCTATCTCTGAATGCTTAACAACATCAAAACCCATCTGAGAAGGAACCAAAAGCTTGGTCTGCCACCTCCCCGAAGACACTTGCTCAAGCGCACTCGAATGAACCAAATTAGAAACAGGTGTCTGCGTATTCCAAGAAGCCTGTCCCCCCTCATTGTTAGCCACTACAGGGAGGTCCTTCCTCGCATTCCAAACATTAGGGTGAGTCCCTGACACCGAGCTCTCACCATTACCAGGGAAAGGACCAGCCGCAGCTGACCAACCACTGTGTCTCCCAGAGTCAGCTTTCACCTCCAAGCGGCTGTTTGCAACTCGGAAAACATCATCACTAACCATCCTACGAGGAGCAGAGTGACCATCCAGAGGCTTCCGTTCATCCTCGCTGAAGTTACGTCCAATATTCGCCGTGTGAGGAAGAAAGAGTGATTTATCATCAAAGTTTCTGATTGTATGAGACGAAGCCGGCCTCGTCCTCTGATCCGGCCGACCCATAGAACCTCCCCAAGGCGCTCTATCAACAAAAGCTCGATCCGTAGTAACCTTCGGAACCCTAAAATCAATTCAAAAAACGATAGGAATAACTCAGAAAACCGCAGACGCGTCTCATCCAATACAAGAATAGACCTAAAACGATCATGATTCGTGTAGATCTGATAGCTTCATGAATTAATGATTCGATTTGATCTGATAAGCATAACACCAAGTAAGAGACGATCAGAGAGATTTATTTGACTTACACTCCAGGAGCGGAAGGGAGAGGGAGATCAGATGGTATGGAGCCGCCATGGAAGTCCTTGAGCGTCATGGTGCTACCAGCCACTTTCTTCTTCGACATCGTTTACACAAGCTTTTTTTTTTTTTTCAATCTCTCTGGTCGTATCGCTTGTGTTATTCTTATCTTCTCCGATTGAGATTTGAGTATTTCGCCGCCGGAGAGACGGGAAGAAGAAGAAGAAGAAGAAGACGAACAACACCCTCTCTCTCTCTCTCTCTCGAAGGTTTCGTCTGGTTCAGCTTCAGATTCTCCTCTTCCTCTCGGATTTTTTATTAAATTGGTATTGAAAACCTTTATTCCTCGATGAACGGAAAAATGTTTCTTTTTCTAATGCCAAAAGAACGAAATGACGAAACTATCCCTATTTAAATAAAGTACTTGCGTCTGATTACGTGGCAGGCATTTCTAGATTCGGTTAGATGGTGCGAAACTCCAAAAACCGAAACAAACCAAGCGGAAACCAAACTCCGAACCGAAGAAATAGTTTTTATTGCACTTTTTCAATAGAAATCAAGAATTTGATTTGCTTCATAATGTACCAAATCATTATAAACGGTTTAAATCCTTAAAAAATCAAAGAGTAGAACGCTCATGTATTGCTGAAAGATCCCATGATCTAATGAGGTGATGATCTCTAGCAGAAGGTACATGCCAAACATCCCTATCCCTCTTGGAAAACATGACATGAGAGGAGGAGGAGGAGGAGGAGGAGAAGCTTGAGTTTTGGATCTCTACATAAGCTGAGTTGTGGTCCCACGAACTTGGTAGACGCAACAACAGTCATCTTCCTCAGGAGATGAACAAAGACATGGCCATGTTGGTGACAACTTGGGTTTTGGCAATGAGGTAGAGTTACCAGTGGAGGCAATGAGATGCGTTTGGTTTTAGATCATCTTGGAGACGCACTACTCCGCCTTTCAAAGTAGCTAGCCATTCATGGGACTAGTCGCAGCTGTCAAAGACTCATCAAAATTGTACAAGAAAATAAAAATTATACAAGAAACTAAGAATAAAATTTGATTTATGAGGTGTTGTTTCGAGGCTTGAAGATTATAACAAAGCAAGGTAACAGAGCTTTAGTGCTCAACAGATAAAGCTCGTCAAGTCTAGAATTTGGTCCCACTTTCAACGCCAACGAATCAAACTCAGAAAAACCAATAGGATCTTCGAACTTCTTCATAGGTTTATGAACCCTCCCTGCGATAACTCTACACAGCACAACAGCTCTCACTGCACCTCTGTTTGTTCTCCCTCGCTCCGTTTCGATACATTCAAGAGCCGTAGAGCAAGTTGATGCTGTGAGAACTCCTTTAATCCCATCTTGTCTTGTTTTGGAAGCGAACCCGTGTCTCAGAATCTGACAAACTCCACATTGATCCGAGAAACAGAGGGTTGAAGAGCTGCTGTTGCTCAAACCGAGGGAGCAAGAAAGAGTTGTGCCGTGGAAACCAAGAAACTCGTTCCCATCAGCCACACAGCGAGAATGTTTCTTCGAAAGCTTGGTTGCTCTTATTTTCACGAGTTCTCTGTAGTTTTCAAACTCTGCAACGACTCTCTGGAGGTTCTGGACTTTTAGAATCGCTGCAATGTTGTTCCCTCTCGTTTTGCCAAGCTTGTGAGAATAGCCTCTGTTGCAGATTAACTCTACAGTTGTTCTTGAGAAGTCTCCTTCTAAGAGTCTAGTGACTACAAACAAACAAACAAAAGAAAACAAAATCGAATTAACCTCAAGACATTGACCAAACATCGCTGGGGATAGAGAACTAATTTAGAGTCTTACCACAGTGATTAGAGAGGTAATGCGTCTCAAACGCATAAAGATCTCTGACTCTCTGGCGACATATTCTACAAGAGAGAGCTCCTAAACCGCAGATGTCAGAGCCAATAACATCAAATCTCTCAGAAGAATAACGACCGGAAAGCAAATCTGAAGAAGATGATCCACTGAGCAAACCTTTGAATCTGTCAGAACTATCAGCACGGCCCTCAAGTTTCATTGTGTTCATAAACATGGAGCTCTCCAGAGACCGTGAGCTGCGGAAGCTTGGATTCTGCATAGCTCCCTCATCTCCATAAGTGGCAAATTCATTCCTAAGATTCGACATTGATCTTCTGCAACCAGATGGATTCTTCATCTTCTGGATTAGGTTCTTCTCTGGTTCACCAGCGTCACTTGGCTTCTGAGCATTGCAGCAGCTAAGAGACTTTTTGAGATAAAGCCAAACGCCATGCATGTTTGTTCAAGATCCGTCTTTAGATTCACAGGATGAGATGTGAACTATATATAGTTTCTATGAAATTTGGGTTTGGTTCGGACACGTCTCTGTCTGTGTCTCTTCTGGCTTGACCATATCCGCACAAACTGTTTCCAAAACGAGATTGAAGACTTCCATAAGTATAAGATATCACATCACACCATACAAAGAACCAAGAAGAAAAACGTTTCAGAAACAATAATTCACAGCTAAGATTAACGTTTATGGTTATTAAGCTGGTCAAATCTTAACCAGGTATGATTCTTTTCCAATTCGTCAGTTACAACCTGGAAAAAGATATAACATATGTGATTACAGAAAGAAAGATATGGTAACCATACCTTTTTTCACTTCTCTTCACGTTCCAAACAGAGTATAAGGCCACATGCTGCTGCCTCTATTGATCTTTGACTTTTTTTTGAAGTAAAAAGTCAAACATGTGATCAACCTCTTATTTCAATCTGAATGTTCATATCTTTTATAATAAAAAAAAGGTTTATCTAATACACACTAGTTTACAAGAAAAGCATCTGAAGTAATATTATATAAATATATATATAAAGGAATGAAACTTTACTTGATTGGTGAGACCAAAACGGAATCTCTCTGTTGTCTTGTAGTCCGAGAGGGAGGCTTAGGAAAGTAATCTGATGCTGTGTTTACTTATTCTTTCCTCTTCTTTCATACTTTCATACAACAATGGAAATAAATAGAGTAATCAAGAATAAAAACTATGTGAATAATGAATAAGAAAGAGATGGAAAGCGAACTTGGCTTCTTGGTTTCTGTTCTGATCATATGTGCAGACATTACAGCTGCAGTCCTCGGGATAGAAGCTGAGATTGCTCAGAGCAGGGTTCGAGTCTTTATACCAAGAGTACATATGAGTTTTATTTTCAGTTATTGTGTTTGATGTTTTTCTCTTTTGCTAAACAGCAGCAACATCATCATGCTCATCAACAACATTCAAGACATAGGGATTCTGGATGTGGAAGAAGCCCAAGCTCTGGAGCTTTTGCTGAGGGAGTAGCTGCAATGCTGCTTCTGTCTATCGTCCATGTCACAGCCAATGTGCTTGGAGGCTGCACTTACATTCGATCTAAGCAAGATTTCACGAGAGCAACGGCCAACAAGATACTCGCAGTAGCTCTCCTTGTTATCTCCTGGTAATGCAAAAGATTTTAGAAACATTCAACACCAAGTTTGAATTTTCTAAGGACTCACTTAACTGTTTTTGACATACCTTTTTGTATTAGGATGTTCTTTGCTGTCAGCTACTCGACGCTGATGCTAGCAACATTGGCCAACTCGAGATCGGATAGATTCTGCAGCTTGCCTCATCGTTGGCTCTTTCTTATTGGAGGCATATTTTGTTTTGGACATGGACTGGTGACTTCAGGATATTATGTTTCAGCCATTGCTGCAAAGAAAGAAGACAAAGAGAATGTGCAACCAGATAATCCAGTAAATACAAGCCGCGCCTAACACAGCCATCCTTTTCTTCCCCCCCCCCCCAAAATCAATGTCTTTTCGACGCATGTATGTTTCATGATAGTATCAAATTAACAACAGAACACTTAAATAGCTTCACTTTTAGTTAAAAACTTGAATCCTTGTTATTAATAAATCCGCAAATATTCCAAAATGAGCACTTCAAGAATCAATAGAAAAGACAAAACACAAATACGCCAGAGTTCAAGGCAAAAGAGACAGAACCAAAATCACATGTCTTAAGGGTTTGGTTGAAATGCTTCAGCCATCTTTGTTACAACCTCATGAATGAAACCGCTCTTCTGCGAATAAAACTCCAACTCTCTAAGCTGCAAGACTTTCCACTGCTCCTCGAATCTCTTCTTATCCTCTATGGCAAGCCTACTCCAACCTTGCTGAGCAGAAAGATCATCCACACCAAAACGCGCTAGTGCCTTAACAAGAACAGACTTCTCAAACGCATCGACTTCCAGAACACCCGATGCTTCTCCTTTATTAGTCACCTCTTCTTCACAGGTTTTACCATTGGGCAAAGAAGAAGAAGCTAACTCTTGCTTCTCAGGCTCGACTTTCTTCGACGAACTGCTCTTCTTCGACTTCCCATTAGCTGAATCCAAAGCCACCTTCTCGGGCTTTGACTTACTGATCTTCTTCGACTTCCCATTGGACTTGTCAGCTGAATCCAAAGCCACCACCCCATCAGCTCCCCAAAAAAACTTGGACAGATCAAAGACCTTGCGATCATGAGGTTTAGAAAACGCCAGCTCCTCTCCGTTCTTCTCTTTACCAACATTGTTCTCATACTTTGTCTTCAAACCCCAAAGCTTCTTAATGAGTTGAGTTTTACTAACATCAAAGCTGATAGATTTCTTCACAGACAGATAAAACGCGTTTGTGTCATCATAAGGATTCACACCAGTATCGTTTCTGTAATCGATAAGCCCCTGCAAAGCAGCAATCTCATCTTCCTCACTCCAAACGCGATTGAAATAAGTCTTCTTCGTCTCTTCTTCTCCTGAACCCCCACTCTTGACCTTCTTCTTCTTCGCTGCTTCCGTTGAGGCAGCTGCTCCATCTGTCTCACTCAAAGAACGCTTCTTGGTAGAAGATTTTACCTTTTTGGAATCGTGATTCTTCGCCACCATCGCTGAGTTCTTCTTCTTCTTCTTATCCCGAACGTTTGTCTCGGTTTTAGAATCTGAATCGGTTTCTTCGTCGGCCCCGGATCCGGGATCGGAAGCTTGATGCTTCTCCGGAGCAGATTCTGGTTCCTTCAAGGATGGCTCATCGTCAGTTTCTTCTCCCGAGGAAGAGTTCCCTCCTGCGAGTGAAGTCGTCTCCAATTCTTCGTCATCTTCGTCGCTTGATGATGCATTCGGCGGATCTTCCAACGGATTGAAACGTTTCTTTGACATCAATACTCTTTAGGGTTTTGTCTCTTTGGGCCTTGAGAGGTTGATAACTGAGGTTTCCGTTTCACCACCACTTCCTCGCTTTATATAAGATGTTTAATAACTTGTTTTGTTTCAATTTACGTACTGTATTCAGTTTTCTATGGGCGGTCAAAAAAAAAAGCAATTTTCTCTGCAAATATTAAATTTATTTGATAATTTATTAACTATTTATATTTAATGTTAAAAGCTGGTTCCAATGTAAAAAATAAATAAATGTAATAATTCTTATTCTTAGATTTTTTTCTTACCTAAACATATCTTATCATTGAACAAAGAGTCACTAAATTTGATTCTAACCTTTTCAAAAAAAAATCTAATATCGAATAGCTATTCAATTATTCAAACTATAGTTATTTTAAATAACCTAATTAAAATAGAACAACTTATAAAAAATATCTTTATAAAACATTTTAGAGATTTTACTAAAAATTTTGCAACTGAATTATTGTTTAGAAAGAAAAAACTAATAAAAACTCATGAAAATTTCACTCTAATCTTGCAAACATTTTCATCTATGTTGCAAATAAGGGTAGTGCGGATCTGAAATCCGGAGAATTTAGAGTATCCAAATCCGTCTAATCTGGATTTGTAATTTTGGATATCCGAAATCTGGATACATGTCTAGATATTGTATTATCTGCGAATATCTGAATCCTGATTTGTAGAAATAAAATAATAATAAAAAATATTTTTAAATACCAAAATTCTAAAAATAATATATAAATATTTATTTTATACAAATTTTATAAATATATATAATTTTAAAATTTTAAATATTATATTATAAAAGTAATTTTATGTAAAATATTAATATAGCAAATATAGTTATTAATAAAATTTAAAATTTTTAACAACAAATCAGGATTCAGACCTAACAGTTAAGATATCCAGAGTTAAGATATCCGGATCCGGATTTGGTCTGACGGATCCGAGATTTTACTATCTAAATCTGGATTCGAGCATCCCAAATATTTTATTTACGAAGAGGATGTATAGTGGATTTCAAATAGAGTCCAGTTCCCAGATAATAAGTTTCATCTATCAAAAACACTTACTCATTACTATTTTTCGTTTATCTTTATTGTTAAGGATTTTCTTCTTTTTAAAACTAGCCATTCTATACAAAGAAAAGAACCGACAAATGTTGGTAAATTTAAGGGTTAAACCCGGGTCTATTAAAGATAGAGACATAATCCCAGATGGAAGGTGCAGTCTACGACAGATACTCTTCCGGATATTCACGGACGTGTCCATAGCCGTGGTGAACAGAATAATATGACTTAATTTTCGTGGCAGGATGATCGAACCCTTTCTTTAAAAAAAAATGTTGGTAAACTTCAGAAGAGTGTGACAGATGAAAGACCTATACATTGTTTCACTAATATGGCCATATGGGAAAATGAAACAGAAAGGAATCAACTCACATTTAGAAACAAAGATAATTGTTACGGATTAAGATAATTTGATAATATAGAAAGCTAAAGATGACAATGCAACTTTTTAGAATGTGTAGATCTTGTTGTATTATATTCTTTGCTCCCACCATCATGTGCCTAACTCAAATTGTACACCCCGAACCAGAATTGATATGCAAATTGCCAATCAAAAATCAGTTTTTTTTTTTGTCGGCAAAATCAGTTTTTTTTAGTGATATATAGTGCTCACCAGTCGAAAAAAGTATTATAGTGCAAAGTTATGAGACATAACCGACTAAAATAATTAATTAAATAACAGATGATACAATCAATTAGAAATGAAATGAAGAAGAATAAAAACATATAAAAATATTACAGCAATGATTTCAACTTAATACTGTAAATGAAAAGACCAAAATTTGAGCTTAAGCCCAAGGGCTAATGGAACACTCCCAAGGCATTTTAGGGAATCTCTCACGGTCCTGACAATAATCGTATACGACGAGGTTACGTTGCACCCACGCATAGTCCATCTTCTGTGTCTTTGACAAGTGCCATGCGCCGTACTGATCCCACCAGTTCTCCGTTGTGGTGGAGACGCAAGCAGGGAACGGATCCTTCCAACGACAGCCTTCGACGGCGAAGTCCTTGTAGGAAGAGACGAAAGGAGCTTTTTTCCAGTTGGTCTTCTCGAGACCACCACGTGTTGCCCAGTCGTCGGCGTTCCAGATGCTGGAGAACAAGTACATCGGCTTCTGGTTCGGGAAGAAATCGTTGTTTGGTATCTTATCGCTGTTCTTGTACACTCGAATCGGTACTCTATCTACGAAGAACCTGTGATTTGGATTGAGTTCAACCGGGTTACACTTTGTACCGAACGTTAAAATTAGCTCTACATATCAATTCGGTTTAGTTTGATTTTGCTATTGTTTGAGGTTCCTAATTTCTACCAATAATATCAGGTTCGGTTTAAACAAAACCGAGTGGTAGAGTAAGAGTGTGGGCTTACACGAGCTGGTGGTTATTCCAGAGAATGGAGTAAGTGTGGTAGTCCTTGGTTGGGTCGAACCAGAGGGAATGTCGCATCTCTCGATTCCCGGTTCCGTTCTTAAACACGTTGGTCTGGATTATGTACGGTTCTCCGGTTCGGTTCCCTAGAAATTCAAAATCTATCTCGTCCCTCTCTGGTCCAGCTCCATTCTCCGAACACATCTAAGCTCATCAAAAAAAAAAAAGAGAGTTAATTATACAAAATGAAAACTGATTATCTTTCGAAGATTTTTTTTTTTTTTGGTAATCATGTTAAATATCTTTCCAAGATTGATTAACAAAAATAAAACAAATAGCTCACGTAGTAAGCGGTAACGACGCCGGCTGAATCGCCGCCGACAAGCTTTAGCTTCATACTGAACCATCCGAACCTATACATGTGCTTTGTCTGAAATCCACATCCTGTTTCAAAAAAAAACTCCGGTATATAAACAAATGAATCTCGAGTTTTAAAAAAGGCGAGCTACATTGATCCTAAACTGGAGATTTTCGAGCGTACCGGTATCGTTGTCTAAGGCGAGATTCCAGATCTGTCCATCCTCTGAAGTCGTGAAGTGATTTTCAGACCACATTATATTGAAATTTTCTTCGAACGACTGTGTCGGTGTTGCTTTGACTGAAGAATACGCCATTAGAGCCGCCACGAAAAAGAACACAGCCGCCATGGAAGAACATCTCGTCTCCATTTTGTTGTCTCAGCTTCGAATTTTTCGAAGAGAGAGAGCGAGAGAGAGAGAGAGGGAGAACGTGATTTCACTGGTTACGAGTTCCGTGAGTGGGAAAACAATGGAGCTTTATTGCTTTAATTTAAAGACCGGGAAATTTACTGTTCTGACCATTAATAATTATTCTTAATTTTTCTATAAATATATTGTGGGTTTGGACTTTGGATACGGTTTGTGGAAATATATTTAATTTGTAAAATGAATGCATAATAAAGAAAAGATTAGTTAAAATGAGAAAATTAGCAGTGGACGCAATGATTAATGTAGAGTGGCGGAACAAATGGAACTTTAAACCCCGGTTTAGCTTCTTCAACACCGACCGGTTTATTCATTAAGCTGAGTAGTGAGATAAGTCAAAATTGATGAATGATGAGCTGGGGTGTTATGGGAATTATAGAAATTAACAAGAGAACATGGAGAATCATTGGAGCGCCAGGCTGCCACCAAGTGGAAATGTTCATGTAAAAGCAAGAAGACAGAAACATTATTTAATTCTTTGTTTTTTTTTGTTTGTTTGTCAACTATATGAATCTAATCCAACCCATATGTAAATCTTATAAACTAAATTCTACATAATACCTACGAGATTCGAAGTTTAATTATCTTCCACTAGTGAAACAATAACAAGTAATGAACCAAAGACCGCTTGATCAGCTTTTGGAAATTAACAGCACATTTGAAGTTCGGCGAAATGACATGTAAACATATACTTTAAGTTTCTAAACTATATGTTCTTGGGATTTAAAATATTTCGTCAAACTTGAATCAATCCGGAAACTCAACCATGTCTTTCAAATCCAGTTGTATATTTTCCTGAAAACCGTGCTCGTTATAGAAAATAACCGGATAAACACTTACACGGAGTAGTAAACGTATGTGACAATCCTAAATCATAAATCCTAAATACGGAAATATTCTTTGGACCATGATATTATGTTCAACAAAAGAGTTTGCCTCTCTTCTCTTGATATAAGACCTAGACAAAGCACGTGAATCAAGCACGTTATGAAAAAAGAAATCGAATAAATAATACACCTCGATTTACTACTTTATCAGGTTGTCAAAGATTAGTATATTGGACTGTCTCTCCCACTATCCGGTATATATTCTTTACATTTTACATAGTAACTTTTTGTTTGTATGGATTTGAATGTTTTAGAGCTAAGATAGGCAGATAAGAGGGAATAATAATAAACAAAGGCAACTCTACCTTCTTACTATATGTCTATACCATAAGAGACAATTAAGATCGTATTACAACATTATACTAACGTAATAAGTTATGTAGGGAGATAATTATTTTTAACAAATATGTATGGCCTCGTCGCTAGTGAGTATATAAGTCTCTAATATTTGTACTTTACATGTATGGGAATTAATTTATTTGACTGGCCATTACATAGTAAATTCCTTCAATTTTTTTTACAAATCCGAGCATGATTTTTCCTATTTGCTACAAATGGTTTCTTCTATGTAAATCTTACATATGCGTATATGATGCATGTAGGTCCTAATATAGAAGTCAAAACTTACACAGATATGACGATTAGTTTTTGTATAGAGGAATAGAAAAGCACAACGACAGTTTGGCCGAGTGGTCTAAGGCGCCAGATTTAGGCTCTGGTCCGAAAGGGCGTGGGTTCAAATCCCACAGCTGTCAATTATTTTTTTGTTATTTCGCAATGTGAACCCTCTAGCTGGTCAAGAAGGTTTCTAACTTTCTATTTTCTTGCACCAATAAAACCCGCTTAATTTTGAACAGAATAGTGAACGATCACGGAAAAATCGAACACATATGAGGCCATGACTATCTTTTGAATCTTAACCATCCCCTTCTGTTCAAAAATTCTTCCCTTGTCCCCCAAGAAACCATGTCTTCCTCAATCTCTTTTTTAATTAAAAAATATTTCCACGTACAGAGCAAAATGATGAAGAGTCGGAGCAGAAACTTAGCCACCCTGAGTTTGACGATACTTACGGTTTTGTCATGGACGAATATTGTGGCTGGACAAGAAGCACTATTAGGAAAGAAAGTATTGCCGCTGTGCCACAGAGAATGTATGCCAATATGCATGAAAGTGACCGAAGCAACGCAAGAGATTTGTGATGGTGCATGCCAAGCGGGTTGTGTCCAGCTTCAAGGTAGAGGCACTGGACTTTCAGCCACCGATCAAGGAGTCGATATGGTCATTGCTTAGAAAAATATATAGCATCTTCACTGGGAATTTTATTTTGATATGTTTATCAAAGTTTAAATTAATTTATTATTTTTTATAAAAAGAAAGTAAATATTTTGGAATAGTTTTAGAGTTATATCATAATATAACTCTAATTTTTTTACCACAAATATAGTACACAAGAGTCTAAACTTAATTTTGATTTGAGAGGTGAGATTTGAGGGGTGGGGTTTAATTTTTTTAGTTAAGATTTAAAATTTAGATTGTAAAATAATAATTTTAAAAATAATTACAAAAACCATTTTCGAATTTCAAATATAAAATTTCAAAAAAAAATTCGAAAAGAATCAAAAAGTATAGTTTTTATTATTTTATTATTTATTTAAATATATATCTATATATGTATATAAAGTAAGCATATAAATGTCTTTCACCTTTTTAATTAAACATTTTTGGTCATTTTTTCTGTGCATTCTTTTAGTAAAACCTATTTTGTAACTTTCAAAAAATTCAACCATAATTTTATAATGTTATTTATTTGGAACTGTAATCTCGAATAGAATTATTTTTATCAAATTGTTTATCCTTGGATACAATATTTTTTCTATATAAAATAAACTCAAATTAATTTCTTAATTACATTTAGATTCAAAATTGTAAGTATTATATAATAATTATAAACAATTTGGTTTATGATGTTTTAAAATTAAAAATTGTCATGTTTCATAATTTTCTAACGGGTGTAACCGATAATTTATTGTAAATTTAGGGGATCAGAGAAAAGTTAAAAACATAATAACACAAAATTATGGTTCTAGTATATCTCATAATTTTAAAATAAACTTACTATTTTGCAGCAACATGCCACCTTGTGATGATTGATGAACCTGTAACTCTTTTATATATAATACAATGTTATACATATACAATGTTATACATGCATCTATTTTTGAGATTGTATAAAATACGTGATGTACTGCAGTTTGATTGTTTTATCTTTGTTGCATTTATTAGTCGAACACGTTTTGTAGTTTTAGTTCCGTTGTTCATTTTAGAAATTACTCACCGGAGAAATTAAGCTATTTGGATAGAAGTTACTCACTAAGGAAATTAAACTATTTCCATGCAAAGGGATGTACAATTGGTATTATGCTCATGGCCGGACCTGATAAATTTGGGCCTAGAAGCAAAAAAAAATTAGCACTCTAGTATATCATTTTTAAAAATTGGTAAATGGTGGAAGAATTGAATTTGTGAACTTATAGAAGACACTATTAGCATAAAAAGCCAACTGAACCAACCGATATTTTTTAAAACTAACCTCTAAAATATAAGATATTTTAGGTAAAATACGTTTATTAAAAAAATTACTTTTTATCTAAAGAATATTATGAAAACTATAAATTAATAACTAGTTAGCCAATTACAAAATAGAACGATTAAATTTGATTGGTTACACATTTTTTGATAAAGTTAAAGTTACCTAGAAATATGAGAACATCTTACATATTGAAACATAAAAATTCCTGTAAACATCTTATATTTAGGAACGGAGAGAATATTTAACAATACAGGCCCTGAAACACATGCTTGATGGGTTTGTATTCAGGACCAGTTCAAAATTCATGCTTGAATTTAAAAGAACTATGCATTGACTTGTCGTTTGAAAAGATCATCATCAATGCTTCACCAGCTTGAAGTCCTCTGGGTATACCAGCTTAAGATTACTATGGATATCATGAACAATGCCAAATATTGATCCATTGGTGTGAAAGAGGACCCTATACTAAATTTTTTCTCTTTGTTATTATTATTGATTTATAATGTTTCTAATTTCTTTTTATTAACTAGTCTTCTTATAAATTGATAGTGAAAGTATTCAAATACCTATAAAAATTAGGAAACTTATCCAGGAACCTATTGCATTCAGCAAATTTACTAACTCGAAGCTTTTCAGGTGAGCCAGGATCTTTCCTTTCTAGATACTATGCTAACCTCTACAATATTGCATTTCTACTTCTTCTTTTTTTGAACTGAATATTGCATTTCTACTTTACATCACCAATTCTTCCAGATGGTTTCATTATCAAAGTATATTCACTCTAAGAAAGATTATTATAGCAACTGGAAATGATCATGGTCATTGTGTCAGACGTCGCCATTTCAACTTCCTCTTTGTTGGGTCATCTAATAGATCCATTTACTTAGTTTCGAATTTACATGGTATTATAAATACGTATATATATGTCATGTCAGCATCTTGCGACACTATTTAAACGTGTGAAGAAAAATATCTAAACTCTTATCTACTTCAAGGACTATGGAGGCACCTGAACATGCATTTACAACATCTTAGGCCATGGTTATCGCGGGTCCTTAGGCCCGGTCCTACGAATTTTGGGTCGAAAAATAAATGAAAAAGACCGAAAAGATGGTTTGTTCAAAAAAAAACAAAAAAAAAAAAAAAAAAAAAAGACCGAAAAGATGGTAAACGGACCTTAATTAAGGTCTTTGGGCTTCGTCCTTATGAGCGACGTGGCAACACTCGGTTGGAAGACGAAATAGGGTTGGGGAAAGTCGGACCGTTCACATATTTTTTTCTCTTCGTATCTCTTCGTTTCTCTTCGCTCCTCTCTTCTCCGCGGCGGTAGCAGTGGCGATAGGTTCTCCGGAGGTGCGAGTAGTTACCGAAATCGATGCTTTCCGCCGATTGAATCGATCTGCTGGCTCTTCGACGCTTCCCCGCCGAGTCAATCGATTCATCACATCGACGCTTCTCCGCCGAGGTATGTCTTCCTCCTCTTGCATGTGTGTTTTTTTTTATTCTTGACGGTTTGTATCTCACGATTGTGGAGGTTCTCCGGAGCTGCGAGTAGTTTGCGAAATCGACGCTTCTCCGCCGAATATTGGAAAAGCTCTCCGCCGGTTTGATTCATCACATCGACGCTTCTCCGCCGATTCAGACCAACGAGGTATGTCTTCCTCCTCCTGCAACTGTTTTAAATTTTTTTATGTTCTTGACGGTTATGACTTTGCGATTTACATGATTGTGTATAGATATTTGATTTGTATCCTCCTTGTTATGTGATTGGTTAGGTTTTGATGTTCCTGAATCGGATTGTCGTTTGTGATGAATGGGATTGTGGTTTAAAATTGTAAATGAAATAGAGTTACGGTTTTTGAGCATCTTGTTTGATTGAGAATTGCATCTGATAATTTGTTTGATTCTTGATTTTATTGTATGTATTGAAACCCAATATTGAGTCTGATTTATTTAAATCGTGCCATGTTTGAGTTTGATCAGTGCCATGTTTGATTGAGCTAAACCGTGTCATGTTTAGAGTTAAATTTTGAAACTTAGTTTGATTGAAACCAAATACCTTTGAATTAAATGAACTTGTAGTAGTTAACTTGATTGGTTTTTGTGTTGTTGTTTGTGTAATAACTTCTGATAAGACCTTGTTGGTTTATGGTTAGTCATAATGTGGCTTACTTACCACACTTTAATTTGCCTATTAAACTCCAACCATACTTTCTATAGGATAGCAATCTACTCTCTCGCTTTCTCTCTTCTCTCTTCTCTGTTCTTTCCTCTCTTCTCCGTTTTTTCTGGTCTTCTCTGTTCTTATTTGTATGACTTCAAGGTATCCATATACCCAGTCCTCTGGTTATATGGGACTCCTTAATAGTCAACATGAAACGGTTAACCATGAAAACTACCCTTATGGAAGTTTTCATTGTAGTGTGAACCTTGGAGCATCATAAATCCCCCCTTTCAGTTCCCAACAACCTGACGTGCCATCTCAACCCGAGGTTGTCAAACCAGTGGAGCGTAGGGAGAGGAAGAATGGACGCCTGCAGACGATGAGGTTCTGATAAGTGGCTGGCTGAACACATCTAAGGATGTTGTTGTTGGAAACGATCAAAACGCACAGACCTTCTGGGAACGTGTTGAAAATTATTTCAAAGCAAGTCCTCACGCTAGAACTGGTGGTGTGAAGACAACGACAGAGCATCTCCATTGTAAGCAGAGGTGGCAGAAAATCAATGACTTGACGAACAAGTTCTGTGCTGCATTTGCAACAGCAGAGAGACAAATGACTTCTGGCCAGAACGACAATGATGTTCTCAAGTCGGCTCATCAAATATTCTCCTCTGATCACAACATCAAATTTAACCTCGAACATGCGTGGTGTGTGTTGAGGCATGAGCAGAAGTGGCTTAGCCTTAACACTCCTAAACCCACATGCAGTTCTAAGAGGAAAACTGGTGCGTCAAGTTCCCAGACTTCGAGCACAAATGTTGTTGATGATGAGACCCGACCTGAAGGTATCAAGGCAGCTAAAGCAAAAAGGAGTAAAGGTGTGGGGAAGAACATGGCTGGGTATACGACCATATGGGAAATGAAGAAGGAGGACTTGGCGATGAAGGAGAAGCTCTCAAAACTGGCCATTCTAGACACTCTACTAGCTAAGAAAGAACCACTTAGTGAGGCTGAAGAAGTGGTTAAGAATAAGCTTCTAGCCGCTTATTTATGAGAATTTAGACTTTATCTTTTCTGTTCTACTAAATCTGTTGTTAGTTGTTTGTCTTTCAATTATGTTCTAAGTTGTTTGTTTGTTTTTTTATTAATGAATGTACTCCCTGTTTCTATCTTTATTAATGAATGTTTTCTTTCATGGTTTCTTTCAATTTCTTATCTTCTGTTCTTAGTTGTTTGCTCTTCTGTTGTAACTTGATAATGGTTTCTTTCAATTTTTCCACTTGATCACGAACTAACTTTAAGATATCAATTTTTTTTTGCAGGTTAAGGTACCGATGGGACTTGATTACAGTTATAGTCAGCCTTCTGCATCAGAGGAGTACGGTGGCAACACAGCTGACAGTGGATACAGCGAAACTGAACATCTTATTCGACAGGACCAAGCTGAGATTGACACACAGCGAGCGGCGGTTCAGTACCCTCCTCAACCCGAGGTTGAGTTCGGTTTCCCTCAAACTTGCTACTGTGGTGCTCATCCTCTTCTAGCAACATCTGCTGGTAGAAGATACTATACATGTGCGAATATTGACGATGGGGAGTGCCATGTTTGGAAGTGGTGGGAGGATGCTGTAATGGAGGAGATGAGAGCGAGGGATACTCACACACTACAGCTGGCTGAGAAGGTTGATTACCTTACCGGTTTCAGTGACTACGGGACTAACCTCGACCAGATTAAGGATCTCCAAAACGAGACTGAGCAGAAACTTGTAAGTCTAGAGAAGCTAGTGTCAGAGTTAGTTAAGGAGAAAGAAACGGTTAGGAATGGATTTGGCTCTGAATACCTTGTAGGTGCAATCTTTATTGTGTTACTAGCAATAGGTATCTTGCTCATGTTTAGTTATTAATGGTCTCAACAGGGATTTCATGACTTTGTATTGTAAGGATTTGCACTGAACAATTTTTTTTTATGTTTATGCTGTATGTGTAATGCGATGATTATGCTAATGACTTTGCAGTGAAGAATTTGTTTTTTTCTTGCATAATGTGTAATGATGTTTGTGTTGTCATATAAATTGTTCATTCGGACACTACTTATGAAGATGGCATGCTTTAAACTCGACAAAAGAAAGCTATAGAAAATGGAAAATAGTAGCTTGTACCGACCTCCCATTGCTCTTATTAATACTCGTGACTTCTTCAAAGCTTTAAGTGTCAGATGTTTTGTGTTTTACTCGCCACCTCTCCCTTTTCTCTTTTACTCATGTTCTTTCTCCTTGGCATCTTGTACCGACCTCCCCTTGCTCTTATTATACTCGTGACTGCTTCTAGCAAATCAAAGAGTCAGATCATTTGTTTTCTTTCCACAAGAAACACTTTCTATCATCACAAGTCATTTGGTATACTTTTTTATAGCCTATAAATACAAATGTATGTTTCTTTCTTTCTTCTATCATCACAAGTCACGAGGAACCGCAAAACCAACAATAGTCTTGGAGGCGGTAGCTTCATCGGACCTCTGGATATGGCACGCGTTTTTTGGAGCTCCAGGTACTATGAACGATCTTAATATTCTTGATCGATCCCCTGTCTTTAATGAAATTATTAACGGAAATGCGCCGCAAGTAAATTTTTATGTCAACGGAAGGGAGTACCATTTGGGCTACTATCTCGCCGATGGTATTTATCCGAAATGGGCAACTTTTATTCAATCTATCCGACTGCCACAAGGTCAAAAAAAATGTTTATTTGCTCAAAAACAAGAAGCCATGCGAAAAGATGTGGAGCGTGCCTTCGGAGTCCTGCAAGCTAGATTCGCCGTTGTTAGAAATCCATCTAATTTATGGAATAAAGACAAAATAGGGAATATTATGAAAGCATGTATCATACTCCATAATATGATTGTCGAAAATGAACGAGATTCATACACTCCTCTAAACACTTCAGAATTTCAACAAGATGTTGATCCTACATTTGTAGTCAAGAGGACTAAAAATCTCGGTACTATAATGGGTCGTCGAGCAGAAGTTCGGGATAGACAAGGCCATCAACAATTAAAAGAAGATTTGATTGAACATATATGGGCTAAATTTGGACATTTCCCAAATAATTTCCAACTTTAGAAATATTTGGACGAAAAAAATACAATGTTTAAGTTTCTATGAATTCAATAAAATGTTTGTTTGCTTTGGTATCATGTTTGTAATTTTTTTTTCCAACTTTGTAATTTTTTCATTTTTTTATCATGTTGTAATTTTTTTTTCCAACTTTGTAATTTTTTCATGTTTTTTTTCATGTTTTTAATTTTTTTTCCAACTTTGTAATTTTTTCATGTTTTCAATTTCAATGTTATATGTTTTATTTTATTTGTTTTCTTTTATATATCAATACTTATTTAAATAATTATTTATTATACTAAGAAACATCAATAAATCCTACCAATAATCCTATTTTTCTAAAATAGTCCTTAGCTATGGTCCTTTAACACCTAAATAATAATTAACTAATCTAAGGATTTATATTTGGGTCCTAACAATAATGAGTTGTTTACCAGATCAGACACATTTGAGTTTCTTTTCACATGTGGAGACACATTCAGGAGTTGACACACTTTTTTGGTACAGCTGTCTTTTTACAGACCCTTATACCCTTACGCTCATGTTTCTGTTAACAAAATGGTTTGGTCACCTGAAGTGTGGTCATCTCCATAATCACCACCCTTCAACTACAGTATCCATGACCACCTCTACATTCTCCACATCCACCGCTTTAATCATCGCCATCTCTATAATCATCACCACCATCTCCATAACCACCACCGCTTCGTTTCCATCACTGCCATCTCTATAACAATAACCACTATCGCCTCAATTTAAAGCACCATCAATTTTCTTCGCCGTAAAGATTCTTGTGAAATATTTTTCACAAGAGAAGAGTCGTGTGAGCCCAGATCTGGCTCGGAGAATGAGATAAGAGGAGGCATCTGTTGGTCGGAGGAGTTTGGGATCCGGTGAGGAGGAGAGAGCCATAAAAGGTGGATGTGAGGGAAACGAGGGGGTGAGTGTCGCCTTTTACAACTGGAAAAGGTGAACGGCGTCATAAAAGATAAAGCTCTGTGGGTCACTGGAGAATGGAAGAAGAAACAGTAGAGAGGAAGAATAGAAGAAGCTGAAGCTTAAGATGAGGTCTTTGAAGTAGAAGAACCCATTTTGAGTTGATTTTAACAAAACTGAACTTTGAAAGATTTGATTTCTTAGTTTCGTTCTCTTTCTAGTTCTTCTGAATTCTTGTTTTTTTTTTTTTAATTTAACAAAACTGAGATGACTTGGACGAAAGAGATTACGGACCAACCATAACCACATCAAGAAAATCGATTTCATTATAAGCTTGGTTAGTATAAGGGTAGTAAGGACAAAGAACAAGTAAAATGTGTCTCTCAGTTCCAAAGTGACTTCAAGTGTAATTGGAAAGTTAAAAAGTGTCTATAGGTGTAAATTTCTCAACAATAATCATGCCCTTATCATTATTGTTTTCTAATCCCGACAGGAGAAAGTGCTTGTTATTGTCATTTCACTACTAATTTTCTTCCATTTATTAATAAGTGTTACTTTGACATTTTTCACACAGATTAAAAAAAGTAGCTGAAACATATGTAAATTGTTATTAATTACACCTATTTGACCAATAGTATTTCAAATAAATAAAATTATTTATAAAATCAATACAGTTTGCAATTAATTTTCAGCAGAAAGTAAGTATAATTTGAGTTAGAATTATAAAGTGACACTTTTTATATAACAAAAAAAAATGGTTAGAAAGACACTTATTATAAAACAGAGAGACTATAACATTAAAACGCACAATGATTGAAAAATAACACAAATTATTTGCTCTGTCATTTATTTACTTTTTTTTGGTTTTACGTTTTACATCTTAAGATATGCATAATAATTTTTTTTTGAATTTTTTCTCTGTCATTTATTTACCTTTTTTTTTGGTTTTACGTTTACATCTTAAGATATGCATAATAATTTATTTATTTTTGAATTTTTTTTCAAACGCACACTATTTTTATTAAACATTAAACACGCAATGACTAAAGAGATTAACAGTCGTAGTTCAATACATGTATTTTGTTTCTACCGCTAATTGTAAGCATATATTTCCACACAAGATTTACGAGGATGAATGTTCAAAAAAAAAATTATGAAATAATCATATATTTTTTCAAAGAGTCGACCGAATCACCCAGTATGACATATTTAAAATGATCATATTTCACCAAAAAGAAGATTACGAAGATGATCATATGTCATCAACTTTGGAAACGATTCTAAATTTTTGTTTGTTCCTCAAAAATATATCTTTTACATTTAATGTTATTTTATCGAATTAATGTTAAATTTTATTCAGTCAAAACTTTGATACATCAAGTACAATTTTCTAGATTTCTATAACGGATCAAAAAATTAATCTAAGAACCAATGAAAGAACCTGTTTGCACCTCAATATGCTGGGACAAGAGCTCTAAACTCTCCAGCAAATTGAGGCACAAGCAAATTCTTTCATTGATTCTTAGATTAATTTTTGGTTAATTATAAAAACCTAGAAAGTTGTATGTGATGTATCAAAGTTTTGATTGAATAAAATTTAACATTCATTCGAAAAAAATCTTTTATCAACCATCAATGATGTATTGTAAATTAAATAATTATTCGTTTAGAGTTATAAGTTTTTAGTAAGATGAAATATAATACATTAATAATTAATTAAACCTTATTATTCATATATATATAAACTCCATAAAACATAATAAATCATTCATTTATGTTTGTCATTCTTAAATTAATCAACTCATTAATTAGTTTTTTCGGATTAAATAGGAGAAGTGTCCATACGGAAACCTAGGACTGGACAAAATATCGGTAAATTTTGATTCGATTTGTTATATGTTTTAATTCAAACCGAAAAATGTGGATATCCGTAATCCTGCGAAGCAAATCAAATAGTAAAATCCGATATCCGTAAGGAGCGAAATAAATCACATATACTAATATTTTTAAGAACGGACATCCGACCCGATCTGTTATATGCATATATATACATATATTTACGGAATTATATATATAAGTTATATAAATATTATATTTTATATAAGTTTTGCAGTATTTTTATTTACTAATTTTATCAAAACATTTATTAGAATTTTTAAAAAATAAATAACATTTTGTTTTTGTAATAAAATATTATTATTTAATATTTTTGGATTTTAATTTGTTTTTCAATTTTATTTATTTTTACGGATCGAATCAGATATTCGGTAAATAATCTAAAAATTTCCGGATATCCGGAACACCGAATATTCGAATGGCTATGGATCGAATCGGATCGGATAATTGATTATTCGGACGAAACACATTTGATCACGAATACTTCCAAGAATCCTTTCAAGGGTGGCTGCTTCTAGGTAAACCTCCTGGCTGAGCAGAGGGGACGGTTAGGATAACGAACTTGAAACGAGATATCCGATTCGTGCCCACCCCTACGGAAACCTGACTAATCATATTCACCGGTACACCAAAAACAGATACACTCAATTGTTCTATATAAAGATTATAAATCGATACCTATACCAATTAACGACTATTTGTCCATTGAAAACCACTAGATCACCACGTTGTGATTAACTCATTTCTTAGTAAGAATGGACCTACATTAAAAACCCGAGGGCAAGTGAAAAATGTAACATGTTAAACATGTATAAATTCACATCGATAGCAAACAAACACATACACACTATAAAAAGATAACTCGTCAACACAAATGTTCGGTAAGGAAAAACCACAAATAATTTTTAAAAAAACATAGAACATGTCGTCAACTAAAATATTTCAGGTAAGAGGGCAGCTACATCCTAGGGTTCCGGTAAGAAACCACCGTATGATAAACTCTGTTGTTTGTGGAGTTCCCATAATAAGTCACCACCGTGTAAGCAACGTACTCAGCCGTACGAGTGGTCCGTCTTTGGGTTATCTCCCAACAAGAACCAACAAGAGCCCGTTTCTTCGTGGCGACTGTAAAGGTAGATTCGGGAGATTCGGTGGAAAGTTTGTACCGGAAACATTGATGTCTTGCCTGAGAGATCTTGAAGACAAATTCAATTTTGTTTTGGGCGATCATGAATTTCAGGTTGGCTTTTCTCGTTTAAATTTATGAGTCAAGCTTAACCAAATTAAACAAAAAACAAAATAGGTATTTATTAACTTATGTAAGCAACTTTATTTCATTCAAGATCATTGTTTTTGCATCATATAATTTAACCAGGTCAGTGAGATCGATGGAAAAATGATACAAATCATAGTCCTCCATGCTGAGTCGTATGGATATTGCACAATATATAAGGATATAAAGGGGTACAAAATGATAACGAAAATTGTCGAGCCTTGAATTTTTAGGCTATAAAAATAATATATTTAGTTTACATAACCTAGAAAATATAATCATAGAAAAATAAATTTATAGATTTGAAGTCAGCTAGCATAATGGACCAAAAACAAAAGCTGACTGGAAAAACGTTGGCAGTTGGAACTTAGATTAGTACTGTCCACATCAAACATTCCAAAAAAAAAACCCGTACGAACGTAATCTATACTAATTAAATAACTGACATATATTCAAATAGATTATATTAGTTTCTATTTATAGCATAAACATATTAATGTAATTTAATTAAACATGATAGTTAACCTAATGCAATGTTTTTCTTATGTGTTCTTTTAATTGTAATCAGGTGGAGCTTACCGCAGCGTTAAGAGATTACGTAGGAAGAGAAACGCCTCTCTACTTCGCCGAACGTTTAACCCAACACTACAAGAACAAAGCTCGAAACACCGGAGATGGACCTGAGATCTACCTGAAAAGGGAAGATCTAAGCCACGGTGGATCCCATAAAATAAACAATGCTCTCGCTCAAGCGATGATCGCCCGGAGGCTTGGTTGCAGCGGTGTGGTGGCGGCCACAGGAGCCGGCCAACATAGGGTCGCCACCGCGGCTGCTTGTGCAAAGTTCTCCTTGGAGTGTACTGTTTTCATGGGAAACACTGATATAGAGAAACAATCCTCTAATGTACTTTCCATGAAACTGCTTGGTGCTCAGGTAAAACGAGTAAAGAGTTCATAGTTAACGGAAAATTTCAATTCTATCACACGTTTGATACAATTTTTCAAATTTACCATTAATGACTGAATATTTTCATGAATATCCTAATTTGTGATAAAATAATACTATGCTAATTCTTAAAATATTTCTAGGACATTTATAAACTTTATCTAAGCCCTTTAATACTAAACCATAAACAATAATCACAAAAGTTTAAACCCATATGTTAATATATTTTTTGATTGGTGGTATTTTTGAAAAATAGTATTTAACTTGTGGTATTTCTGACATTTTTTCTATAATTAATTAATTATAGACTCATAACCTAGCAAAAAAAAAACAAAGGAGTAGTTTGTTTAACATATATTCTTTTTCAATTTTGAGCTCAAATATTTGCTCAATAATCGATGAAGAAACTGAGGGACCACTCCCATTTTCTGATATGTATTTAACATATACAAAACGTCAACGAATCAAGTAACTGCGATAAAAAAAAATGGAGAAATATAGCTACCGGATTTTTTTTAAGGAAGTACATACAAATCTAGCAGGAAATTTATGCTGGTATTTAACAACAAACATTATGCAAAAAAATCACCGAAAATTAACTGAGACTGTTTTTTTTCCTAAACAGATGAGTTTTATTATAAATAAGTCGATACAAAAATATATTCATCTACGGATCATAAATTCGTTTATATGCTGCTTTTAATAGGTGAAATCAGTAGAAGGAACATTTCAAAATGCTAGTTCAGAGGCGATTCGATATTGGGTTGGAAACCTAGAAAACACATACTATTTATCAGGGACTGTTGTAGGACCACACCCGAGTCCAGTGATGGTACGTGAGTTTCAATCCGTGATTGGAAAAGAGACAAGAAGGCAAGCAAATCAAAGATGGGGTGGTAAGCCTGATGTGTTGGTGGCTTGTGTGGGAAGTGGCTCAAACGCATTGGGTTTGTTCCATGAGTTTGTTGGAGATGAGGATGTGCGACTAGTAGGGGTCGAGGCTGCGGGACTGGGTCTGGATTCAGGGAAACACTCAGCTACTTTGACCGTTGGAGATGTTGGTGTCTACCATGGCTCCATGAGCTATTTACTGCAAGATGATCAAGGACAGATACTTAGACCACACTCCATAGGAGTAGGGTAAGTGTGAAAATTATGATCTCAATTCATATATACAGTAGAATCTCTATAAAATTAATACTCCCTCCATTTCAGTTTAAATGTCTTTGTAGAGAAAAATTTTCGTTTCAAAATAAGTTTAGTTTTATAATTTTAATGCAAAATTTATTGACAAGATTCTCTAGTTTGTTTTTCTATTGGTTGAAAAATGGTTAGGTGTATAGGTAATTGTGTTTTTATTTTGGAAATATACAAAATCATATATTTTATTAATCTATGTGCATAAACCTATAACGACAACTAAAATGAAACGGATGGAGTACTCGACAAATTAATAATCTCTATAATTTAAATAAATTTTATCAGTCTCAACTTAGATCGGTTCAACATTTGATACAAATCGATGAAATAATAAGATAATAATTTATTAGAAAATTCTATGTAAATATATGGTCCCATTAAAATTATAAATTAATAATTTATATGTATACATATTTTATATAAGTAAGAATCTATAATTATATTGTTTGTTTAATATTCACAATGGAATTATCTTTATATTTTCTTAACACTTAATATATTTTTGATGAGATTTAGTAATATTATATCTAATACCACATTTAAGCTCCATGCAATATATATTATTACCAAATAATATAATAAAATTAATATTAATGTCAAATTTCGTAAAATAACAATTAATGTCTACTCTATACACTAAAATCAAATATTTTTCTTATCTTAGAATAAGTATTTCTTAAAATAAAAAATCTAAATAAGGAAACTATTGCAAATTAATATCTCTATAAATTAATAAAATTTCAAAGTTCCAACATTATTAATTTATAGAGAATCTATTTATGTGTGTGTTTTAAACAGTTTTTCAAACTATAATCCTGGGGTTAATTAGCACGACTTCGTGACAATTAAAGTTTTCAAAAATAAAAGTAATCTTTTAAGAAAGGTGAACTAAAAGTAAACGTCGTCTTATAGTTATAGATTAACAATAAAGATAAATTAATAGTCAAAGCATGACACACATAACAAATCAAATTGGTTAGCAGGAGTCGAGTCTTTAGAATCACATCTTTATCAAAAAAGTAGTCACTGAGATTGATGCACAGTCTATTAATTATAAAATATGAAATCTTCTGCTAGCTAGTATATATCTGTAATGGTATATTTCCAGCGTTCCTTGCAGGGCCGGATCTGGGCATAGACCAAGTGAAACATTGGTCTTTGTTCCCAAAGATTTTGGATATTTTTTACATAGATATCAGTTTCCAAATTTTGAAAAAAAAAAATTTTTACTAGAATTCTTTAAAAAATATTTCAAGTTCCCAAAATCTCAGATCCGATCCTGGTTTCTCGCACGTCTGTTCTCATAAAAAGGTTTACACATTTCTCGCATGCAAGTAACCTGTCGTGATAGGTATGAATGAACCTGTTTGATTTAACCGATTTTTTTTCCTGGCCGGATCAAATTAAATTCAAACTAAGTTTAATCTACGTACGGTTATCATTTTTTTGTTATTATTTTCTATAGCCACATTTTTTTTGTAAACCAAAGAGAGGACGTTATGTGATGTACTGCCTCACATATTATTGATTGGTACGTAGGTTAGAGTATCCCGGAGTTGGACCGGAGATAAGCTTTCTGAAAGAAAGCGGAAGAGCCGAATTCCACACAGCAACAGACCAAGAAGCGATTCAAGGTATATTAATGATACTTACTACTGATGTTTTCTTTAAAATCCTTACAAGACTTTTCATTTACTTAAAACAATCTTCTATCTTGTCGATTGTAGCGTGCATGCTACTTAGCAGATTAGAGGGAATAATCCCAGCGCTGGAAACGTCTCACGCGCTCGCGTTCCTTGACAAACTTGTTCCTACTCTGCGTGATGGTGCCAAAGTGGTCGTGAATTGCAGTGGTCGTGGCGACAAAGATATAAACACTCTTATCCAACGAGGCATGCTCTCTTCTCTTTGTTGACCTACCAATATGCGACATTACGCTCGACTCTTGTGTGAAATCGTGTAGATGCAATTGCAACCATCACCATGGACGAAACAATAATATATCAACCGTTATATATTTTTGAACGACTAGTATATGTAAGATCCATAATTATAATGAATGACTATATAAAAACCTATAATCATCTAGTTTAAAATTAAAAAGGTCAACTGGACATCAAATTTTAGCAAAAAAAAAGGCAACTAGACATATACTGCCGTTAAATTCTGATATTATTTCGACAGCAAAATTTAAATCTGGTGGATTTTTTTTACAAAAAGTTAAGTATATATATTATTCAGACTACAGAAAGTCATACGATGTATAAACAAGAAAATGATCTGACAAATATTGCACATGTTAATTGTCATCATGAACCTACTTAGTCGTCCAGAATGTACCAACGTACAATCTTCTCTTTTATCGTAGAGCCCAAAGTGAGAGTACGCAAATATAGTCAAAATCAACGCACACATCTTCATAAATCGGTATTTACGGACAACTTTCAGTTTGAACTTTTGTGTTGTTTGATCGCATTTATCCGGAACTGAAAAATAGAATCAAACCGAATCGAAAAATGAGATTCAGTTGAAGTTTAGATCCTATCTATAATCGAACAGATTCTGTATCCCTAAAACAAAACAAAAATAAATTAATACCGAACGATAATCAAACCACTAACCAAATAAATACCCAAATTTCTATAATATAGGTTATATACGTATAAATATCAACTATATTTAATTATAAAATAATCAAATAGTTTAAAAATCTTATACCAGAAAGGCAGAAATATTTTTAAAAATTTGATTTAAGAGATTCAACTTTTATAAATTTTTAATCTAAATTAATCGAAAAACCGAAAATAAACCGGAACCGAATGTGATCCGAAATTACTTCAAATATTAGCTAGTTCTCAACTTTATTATCTGAATCGAACCGAAAACCAAACCAACAATTTTAAGCTTTTGGAACTCGAAAGGATATTCAACTTTTGGAACTGAAAAATCAAAAATGAACTGAACAGAAAACCGGATGCCTAGGCTAGATTTGTGTGTTAGTGAAGACAAATTCATAGCTGCATCGATCTGTGAACAACATAGGGTGCGTTTGTAACATTGTATACATATTTAACTATTTTGTCCATGGTGAGGAAAGCTTATGAGAGGTAACATCAGACATTAGAAAATCAATAGAGCTGCCTCTGAAATGTGACCAAAACGCTTGTCTCAAGTTTCGACGATTGATATCAAATCAAGACTACGCACAGTCTGGTCTCCTAGTGAAAAAGACTCTTAATGGCAATCCACAAAAACGACAGCTTGATTCCACAATTCTGATGAAAACCACTGATATATCTATATCTATAAAAAACCACTGATTCAACAATTAGCTCTTCCTGAGTCCGCCATGTGTCCTTATTAATGAAACGGTGCGTGTTATGTTTTGTGATCTGTGCGGGCTTCGTTTTGGGCTCTGTGTCACGTATGTCTTTCGGCCCAAAGAGCAGGTGACCAAACACAAACCCTAATGGCAGCGTCTTCTCCCTTCTGCTCTCTGTTTCGCTTCGTTCGACGCCTATGATGGCGATCCAGCTTCCGTAACGGAATCCGTTGCGAGTCCTGCGTATTTACTCTTATCGTCGTCTTTAATTCGTGAGTCCACTACCAGATCTTCACATGTGTCGCTCAGGTATAAATATGTTCGTATCTCGCTTCTGCTTTTTTCGCGATCTCTAAAACTCTCTGATATCCATCTATTACATATTCGTCTCTTAAATCCTCATATCTCTCGATGGCTAACTCGAATGTGTTCTTTTCCGAATTGAAATCCGGCAGATGCTCATCCGTTGTTGAGGCGAGGCTCTTGCGATTCTCGGAGGCTAGAAATGTCAAGCGTGGTGGAGAGCTTATGTGGGCCGATCTGCTCTCTGTGGACGTTAACGTGAGTGTTTCTTATCCGTTTTGCTCTTCGAGATATCGATTGTTTTGAGTTTTAAAATGTTAAAATGATCATGCTTGTCTGATTTAATATGTTAACATATATGTCTGATTGACTCACGTGAGATATCGAAACATTTGAGTACTGGTGGTGTATCTGTTGAACTGATAATGTTTGTCTGATGAGTCTTATTTGATATTTTGGTTTGTCTGATCTAATATCCTTTTTGTGTCTGATTTAATATGTTAGCGTATATGTCTAATTTGCTCACGTGAGATATCGAATCATTTGTCTTCAAAAAACATTTTTACTTAGTCGACGCAAATCAAGGAAGACGATTCATTCAATGATATTATCACCGTTATAGGCGGTGTTTTTCCATGTATAAATAGGTAATCCTGCATCCATTGAGCATCATCCTCACATTTGGTGATAATCCAAATAAGTTATTTGCAGAGTTCTTTGGTTTCGGTGATAATGGCTAAACGTCTGTTCTTCCCTTTTGGTGATAATGGCTAAACGTTTGTTCTTCATGGTGATTTGAAGGCTGGGCGCTGTTGTTTAACCGTCGAAGTGTGGCTATTGCGATTGTGGGAAGTAAGCGGAATAAGGTGTAGACGAGGAACACAGATGAAGGAATCACGTTCCTTCTCCGCCTGCGCTTGCGTTGGTTCTACAAAAGTATGCGTCGTGTCTGAAGTCAAGACGATCAGAAAAACGCTTTAGAATCAGCATAAGTGTATGACGTGGAGAAAGACGAGTGGTCGTCTCTTCCTCCAATGAAGGAAGGAAGACACAAATGTCAAGGACTCGCCATGGAGTCGCAGCTAGGATTTTGCATTTTAAGCGGTTACGGAACAGAGTATGAAGGGAGGTTCTGTTCTGATGGAGAAGTTTAGGATCCAACTACGAAAACTTGGTGAAGAATTGAAAACGTATGGCCGTATTTGGATAGTAGCCCGAGAGGCCACCAGGAGATATTAAAGGCTTCTCAAGGTTATGGTGTTTCACAGATAGCGAGTTACAGAGCAAGCGACAGTGGGAGACTGAAGACGATACGAAAAAAATGCGAACTTGATCTTGAAATTATACAACTTTTGATGTCAGAAATCTCAGTTTAAACCGGAAGTTTAGGAGGTGAAGCGGTGGTGATGATTGGTGGGACAAATGAAAGGAAGGCCAAGGAGTGGTGATGAAGAGTCGAAGACGTCGGAAAAATGGAGCCGCGTCTTTGCTTTCTCCACTCTTCCATTCTCACATGCTTCAATCTAATTCTGAAACACAACTACTTTTCATAAACGTGTTACTTAAAGTAGAACATTGTCTTTGTGATCTGGTCTGAAGTTGAATAATTGTAAAATATTTTTGAAGATAGCAACTGCCAGTCATCTTCTTCTGTTAGT
Source organism: Brassica juncea (assembly GCA_018703725.1). Taxonomy (NCBI): domain Eukaryota; kingdom Viridiplantae; phylum Streptophyta; class Magnoliopsida; order Brassicales; family Brassicaceae; genus Brassica; species Brassica juncea. The sequence goes on from CM031938.1 coordinate 41,887,967, forward strand.
ACTGGGTGCTTCATCATCTATACAAACGTGAAATACTGTCAGACAGCTATCTCACCATTTTTGAAGCCATTAGATTCTTTGAATTTTTCATTACACAAAACTAGAAGTCGAACTCAACATTACAACATGTGTGTATATTTTCTCGGTGCAGAGGAAATACAGACACCGAGGAAAGACTTGGAAAAATAAAGTTACTACACCAGACTGTAAAGTGTAAACAATCAGCTCTAAAAGGCAATTCTGTACTAGGTGTTTCATTCCCATATGCTTTAACATACGTCTCTACCGAGTTGTACTTGGTGTTTCATTCCCATGCTTTTACGAATGTCTCTACCGTATGGAGTTGATTTACCTCTAACTCCTGGAGTTGAGAGACAAACAGTGGCAGGGATCAACCCTCCACGACCAAAGCCCCAAAAACAGGGAGACAAAGCCCGACATCGGGAGCCATACAAGACCAAACAGAAAGAACACAACAAGGACACCGGAGATTCAAGTTAAGACATTTAAGACACTCATGCAAATAATATTCTATAATCTGGAACAGATATATAAGTTAAAAAAGAACCACCAAACCATACAACTTTAGTAAGTAAACTATTTTTGTCTTTAATTCTTTTAACGTGAAACTTATGAGGTTATATGGTCCTAAACAGGCTGCCCTTTAAGAAAAAAAAAACGATCTCCAAAAATATTTATGTGTATTAAGCTATTAATACATACTCACACAATACATATGTTACTCCTTAAATATGATTATTGGTTTTTAATATCCCTACCTCTCACAGTTTTGCTAAAGTCTTAGCAACATATGTTTGAAAACAGACACCACAAAAAACTGTAAAAACAAAACAAAATTCAAATGTTAATTAAAATTTTAAATATTTTTTTCTCGCTTATCACATGCTTACCCGTCCGTAGGGCGGGTTTTACCCTAGTATATATATATAAAGGGGTGGACGCGGATCAAATGTTACCATATTTTGGTATTTATGATTTGTTTTATATTTTACAGATATTTTATTTTCCGATTTGCTTTGCTTTCGAAAAATACGAATATTCGATTTTCCGAATATTTGAAAAACTTATGGATATTCGTTAATATTCAGGGATACCTTTTTATTTTTTAAAACAAATAAATCTAGAAAATGTTATACAATTTTTTTTTTTAATAATTGTTCACATAATGTAAAAGATAAAATAAATATTTTCGGATCGGTGGATACCATCTCTCGTTTGATTAGTAGACAGATCAGAGATCGTCTTTTGAGCTTCACGACATCAAACCCTTCAGGTTCCTCAATCATGATGCAACAGTGGCTCTCCTAATTTCTTTGTTGCCTTGATCTCCTCTATCCCCTCCCTCAATGGTGTAACTACCTTTCGTCTGCAGACTGTCGATATTTACAAGGAACTTTCTTCTTCTCTGCCTCTTCATCTTACTTGGGCCTCTCTTGTTTAGATTGGTTACCTAATGGGGTTTGATATGAGTTTTTCTTTTGTAATTGGGTTGGGCTTAACAACTAAAGCCAAGGGCTTGTAAGGTTTTACATTTCTTCTGCATTTAAATATGAAAATCAGTTCAAAAAAAAAAAAAAGTTGTCCTCCTAGGACGGCTCACTCAAGTTCTCTGTGGCCTACAATGATCTCACAGGTCCTATCCCAGCCCTATTGCCAATAACCAAGGTTGGTTTAAGTCATATCGTTCTCATCAGAATGTCTTTGCCTCATTCGTCACGAAGTCTGAATCTTCCACGCACACATATAACGATCTAGTCAAAGACACAACAGACAGATACAGACGACTCCACTCTTTATTTATTTTTATTAAACAAGCCACGCTTTTCCTCCTCCTTTCATTAACACTACTTTCCCCCAACATATGCGCGAACTTCTTCTTCTTCTTCCTCCTCATTCAACTCAAACACACATGAAACAGAAGTAACTAGCACGACCAAGACCAAAGCTCCTGTCTTCTAATCTCCATTTCTTCCTTCGTAAGTAACGCTGATGACTTTTTGAATTATCATTTAGCTTTCAACTCAACTCATTTCAAGATAGCTTTTATCTTCTTGTTTTTTTTTTTCGAATTTTCCAGCTGATTTGTTGCTATCTATAACTTTCTGCTTCCAGGACTTTAGATGCTTATCGGTGAGACCCCTAGTTTCTAGCCGCTTCTAGCAATTTTAACTCTCTTTTAGTGGATTCTAGGAGGGGGATATGATAGTGAGTAGGTTAGTATTAGCAGTTTTTATCACGAATTGTCTCTGGTTACTCCTCCTCTCTAGCTTGATCGATGCAGACGAAGCCAACGTTAACTGTTTGAGGACCATTTATAGCCAAGTTAAAGATCCTTATGGATTTTTGACGAACTGGGTATTCCAAAACCAGGATGCTGGTTACACCTGCAATTTCAATGGTGTGACTTGCTGGCATGAAGATGAGAATAGGATTATGAATATTAATCTCCGTGGTTATGGTCTTATCGGAGAGTTCCCTGTTGGGGTTAAGAATTGCACTGATCTGACAGCTCTAGATCTTTCTAGAAACAACTTCTCTGGACCTTTACCATCCAACATAACGTCATTCATTCCATTTGTCACAACTCTAGACCTCTCTTTCAATCAATTCTCTGGTCCAATCCCTCCTAGTATCTCAAACATTACCTTTCTCAACAAACTAATGCTACATCATAACCAGTTCAATGGTACCCTTCCTGCCGAGCTTGTCCTCCTAGGACGGCTCTCTAAGTTCTCTGTGGCCTACAATGATCTCACAGGTCCTATCCCAGCTTTCAATCAAAGCACATTGAATATTGTGGTGGATGACGTTGCTTATAACCAAGGTTTGTGTGGTAAGCCTCTGGATCCATGCAACATCTCAAATGACATCATCTCAAACGAAGGTAAGCATTTTTTCAATCATGAACTAGAGGCATTGCATCAACTTATTTTAAAGCATCTCTAATCCACCTCTCTATATTTTTCTCAAAAATGTTACCAGAGAGAACTTATCTCATTTTAGATGAAAATATAGAAATAAATATAAAGATGAGTTGGAAATGGTCTAATAGGAAATTTTCTCGTTCATATCTCAGGAATAAGAAGAAGAAACCATAGCAAAGTCAGAACCCTTATGTTTGCCGTTCTGCTACCATTATTAGCAGTAGCTGCACTTTCCATTAGTTTGTATTGTTACTACTTCTCATCTCCACCGAGAAGCAAAACAGCGCAAAAAGGTGAGATTAATTAGTATTTTCATGAGGTAATTAATTCATTGTTACAAGACTTGTTACAAAGTTATTGGAAGGGCGGAGTATTTTTCCGACAAAGAACAGAGTAAGAGGATACTTGAAGGAGGCATAATTGATGCAGAAGTTGATAATGGAGAACAGATGTTATACCTTAATTTACTTGATATAATGGCTGCAACAAATGATTTCTCAGAGGAAAACAAGTTAGGAGAAGGTGGTTTTGGTCCTGTCTACAAGGTAAACAACAATGTAATAGATTAGACAAGTAGATAATAATTTGTTTTCATCTAAGTGTCTTTTGAACGTTAGGGAAATCTACCAAACGGCATTGATGTGGCGATCAAAAGGTTATCTCATAAATCAAGTCAGGGTCTGATAGAGCTCAAGAACGAAGTGGTTTTGATCGTAAAACTTCAACACAAGAACCTTATGAAGCTTTTAGGATATTGCGTGGAAGGAGACGAGAAACTCCTCATCTACGAGTACATGTCTAATAAGAGCCTTGATGCTTTACTCTTTGGTAAATGATTATGAGAGCCTTGATGCTTTACTCTTAAAAGATTGCTAACATTGTGATTTTGAAAACTTTGTTCTACTTTATATAGACCCTCTTAAAAGTAAGGAATTGGATTGGGAGAAACGTATGAAAATAGTTATTGGGACGACAAAAGGACTTCAGTATCTGCATGAAGACTCACGTCTCAAGATCATCCACCGAGATCTTAAGGCAAGCAACATTCTTCTCGACGATGAGATGAATCCTAAGATCTCGGATTTTGGAACCGCAAGGATCTTTGGTTGCAAACAGATCGATGACAGCACCCAAAGAATTGTCGGGACATTGTAAGTATTACATTATTAATGCTTTTGACTTTTGAGCATCTCAAACGCTAAAAGTATATGTTCATGCATGTGGTTACAACTTTTCTTTTGTCGAACACCATATGAAAATTGTAAACTGTTAACAAAAATTTATTAATACTACAAATATAATATTTTAACGTTGGCATGCATGTTTTAGCGGCTACATGTCACCGGAATATGCATTGGGCGGAATGATTTCGGAGAAATCGGATATATATAGCTTTGGAGTATTGCTGTTAGAGATCGTATCAGGCAGAAAGGCAACGAGGTTTGTTCATAACGACGAAGTGACGAACAACACAGAGCATTATTGCTTATGTAAGTGTCTCTGCAGATCAAAATTCATTGTTGTATTAAGTTAAATTTAAACTCAAAATGTTTGTTCGTTAATGATTTTTTCAGGCATGGGAATCTTGGTGCGAGACAAAAGGTGTGAGCATCATTGATGAATCCTTGGGAGATTCGTATTCTTTGAAAGAAGTGATGCGGTGCGTTCACGTCGCACTTCTTTGCGTTCAAGATCATCCTAAAGAGAGACCCACAATATCGCAAATTGTTTTTATGTTCAGCAACGATCACGATCTCAGGGTTCCAATACAGCCAACATTCACAAACGTGTTGAACTTCAGTCAGGTGTTACCACCGTCTGAGTATGTGTTCTCTGTCAACGAAGCTACGCAATCAACAATGGAAGGACGATGATTACTTGGTACGATGCTGTTTAAGAGATTGAATCTGATTTCTCCTTAAAGTTATATACATTGGGTTCAAGTGTAACTCCATTGTTCATGGGGGTCGAAACATGTTACATGACAATTGGTAGCACGTTCACTGAAGCAACTCAGTTTCGACTTCATTCCACAAGTCAAGATTCCTTGAAAACTTGTCTTTCACTAGCGCAATCACCTCTTTAGCTTCATCAACCTTGTTAGTACCAACTAGTGCATGAACAAGCCACTTCATGACACTGAAACTCGGAACCCAATTCTTCTCCATACTCTCCCTACAAAGCACCAAAGCCGTCTCAAACTCTCCTCTTTCACATAAACACCGTATCAAACCAAAGTAACATTCACTACCCGGCTTGCACCCACTCTTCACCATAACCTCAAACACATCCATCGCCTCATCCAAATCCCCCTCACCGAAAAACACACGAATCAAATGACAATACGTCACGGAGTTCGGTCTCATCCTACTCGACATAACTCCACAGAGCAACGCCTTAGCCTCTGCGGTTCTCTTCCTCTCACACAAACACCGAACCATGACATTGTACGTAGCCACACCGACATGAACACCAAACTACCCCATCGATCTCAAGACTCTCCTCACCTCATCGTACTTCTCCTCCTTGTAGAACCCAGCGATCATCAACCCAAAGGTAGAAGCGGATCTCAGTCATTGTTGCCTCGATCATCATCTTCCACACCCCGATTAGACCTGTCAATGCCCTTGGTGCTGCCATTGCCATTCCTGGAACTTTTATTTATTCTCATGTTAGAAAAAAATAGGTGAAAGAATACTCTTTTTCATAGTATGCACAATGCTTTTCTCGTGATCTTTCTACTCTGAGATGAGAAAGAGAGAAGAAAATTAAACACACAAATATGATTTTCTTTTTGCTTGAGAAAGCTTTAACTTATATTAATCAGTTCACTGATCACAGTATAGTCCACCAATAGGACAATGTTGTACATTGATCTTTTACTTTAAGCTCTTTGTTTCGTGAGTGTCCTGTGTTGGTTGATGATATTCTTTTGCTCGTTTTGAAACTTTGAGCAGTCGAAGCATTGAGGAAGTCGTAGCAGAAGCGGGTTTCACAGGGGAGTGGCATTAAGATACTAAGAGCAGAGCACATAAGAAGATTCATGTGAAGATCTCAGGAGGGTCATGTATTCGTTGGATCTGAGCAAATGGAGTTGGAAGATCAGCAGATTAATTAAAACCTTGGCTTACTGCTATGATATGTATAATATAGTTTACATTCTTCCAGTTGGATGGACTAATTGAATAATCTAAAGTTACCACTAAATATATTATATTTTTCCTTCTTAATGATGTTCTTGTAAAATTGTGCATTTTGTATAAATCTACGATACTTTAAGAAGCTGCTTCAAGATATGTTATACAAGATTGAACCTTGTCTTCCATTTTGTGTGGTGAATATCTTCACTTAGGACAACCATTGGATCCCATTTTAATAAGAGTGACCACTTGATCAACTGGTGAAGTTAATTTCATTTCCAGTTAATTGGACTATTAGTTCTTTCTCTTACTTTTCCCAACGTGCCCTACGTACCGAGTTGACTTACAGGTCAAGAAGACTACTTCATTGTGCACTCAATAATTTGCTACACTATCCTCAGAACTTGTGGTCATACGAACATGGACACCTGCACGAGAAAGATGTTCATCATATCCACCTACGGATTCTTGATGATGTTCTTGCCTCTACAAGTATCTTATTCAACAGACACAATCTATGCAAATCAGTCTCTTTCAGGATCTGAGACCATAGTTTCGAGAGATGGTGTCTTCGAACTCGGTCTCTTCTCACCAGGTACTATGTTCTACTTAGGAATATGGTACAAGCAAGTCTCTCCAAAGACTATAGTCTGGGTGGCAAATAAAGAATCGCCCGTCTCAAATATGTCTTTTGTCAGCTTAAGTATATCACAGGGAAGCTTAACTCTGTATAATAATTATACTGGGCGTATAATATGGTTGACCGCCGATCATCATTCTAACAGCAGCGCAGATGTTCAAGCGGTTCTGCTTGATAGTGGTAATCTTATCCTGAGAGATGGGCCTACTTCATCTGCCGCCGTCTTGTGGCAGAGTTTTGATAATCCCTCGGATACTTGGCTTCCTGGTGCTAAAATCCGCTTCAAGACTAGCAAATTTATCACCAGTTGGAACACCTCGGAAGATCCATCACCGGGTCGATACTCTCTCAAGATTGACCCTATTAGAAGGAACTCTCTCATCATACTTTTGAATGAAACCAAATCATATTGGTCTAGTGGTGCATGGGATGATCGACGTGGAACTTTCAATCAAGTTACAGCCCGTAACTTGAGCTTTGAGTTCAACGTGAATGAGTCTTACGTCACCTATTCAGTAAGTCACCAAAATCCATTCCGTTTGGTTATGGATATTTCTGGACAGTTGAAGGGGTACCATTGGCTAGAGAAGCAGAAGATTTGGGATTCGCCATGGTCTGCTCCAGAACATAAATGTGGGGTTTATGGTTACTGTGGCTATTTCGGAATCTGTTATGATAATTCGTTCTGCAAATGTCCTCCTACATTTAGCCGACCACTAGCGGCGGGCGGCAGGCGCTTTGTGTACACCAATGACACATCTCGTGGTTGTATAGGTGAAAGAAGAGGTTTAGTAATGAATCGATGTGGCAGCAGAAGCGACAAGTTTATTCCTCTCCATAACATGAAAGTAGCCAGTGATCCCCAAGAAGAAACTCGTAGGAATACTACTACATGTGAATCATATTGCCTACGTTTATGTCGCTGCAAGGCCTATGCATTCTATGGAAACAGGTGCTTGATTTGGAGATGGGACGTCTTCAATCTGCAACAACTTGATGCAAATAACAGCGAGGGTAGGACGTTTTATGTCAGGCTTTTTTACTCAGACATCCCAAACCAAGGTAAGTATTTTGCAAACATGAACTAATAGAGGCACTGCATTGCATTGCATCAACATTTTTTTAAAAGCCTCATTAGAATCCTTCTCGTTTACAACTCAGGAAGAAGAAACCATCGCAAAGTCCTTATATTAGCCGTTTTACTACCATTATTAGCAGTAGCTGCACTTTCCATTGGTTTGTATTGTTACTTTTCAAGAAGAAAAAGAGCGCAAAAAGGTGAGACTAAATAGTATTTCCATAAGGTAATCAATTCATTGTTTACAAGATTTGTTACAAAGTTTCTGGAAGGCAGATTATTTTTCAGACAAAGAACAGAGCAAAAAGATACTTGAAGGAGACATAATTGATGCAGAAGATGATGATGGAGAACAGATGGTATACCTCAATTTACACGATATAATGGCTGCAACAAATGGCTTCTCAGAGGAGAACAAGTTAGGGGAAGGTGGTTTTGGTCCGGTCTACAAGGTAAACAACAACATGAATCATGATAAGTATTATGGTAACTAAACTAGACAAGTTGATAGCTAAGTGTTTTTTTTTTAAAAACGGTAGGGAAATCTACCAAACGGCATTGATGTAGCGATCAAAAGGTTGTCTAAAAAGTCAAGTCAGGGTCTGATAGAGTTCAAGAACGAAGTGGTTTTGATCATAAAACTTCAACACAAGAACCTTGTGAAGCTTTTAGGATATTGCGTGGAAGGAGACGAGAAACTCCTCATCTACGAGTACATGTCTAATAAGAGCCTTGATGCTTTACTCTTTGGTGAGTGATGAGCCTATATCTTTAGAAACTGCGAAATTATGATTTTTCTTTTGTTCACATCTAAATTATGATTTGAAACCTTTATTTATTTATTTAATATATAGACCCTCTTAAAAGCAAGGAATTGGATTGGGAGAAGCGTATGAAAATAGTAATTGGGACGACAAAAGGACTTCAATATCTGCATGAGGACTCACGTCTCAAGATCATCCATAGAGATCTTAAGGCAAGCAACATTCTTCTCGACGACGAGATGAATCCTAAGATCTCCGATTTTGGAACCGCAAGGATCTTTGGTTGCAAACAGATCGATGACAGCACCCAAAGAATTGTCGGAACATTGTAAGTATTACATTTCTAATGCTTTTGGGAGTTTCAAACGCTAAAAAGTTGTGTTCGTGCATGTGGGGTTACCTGTTTTTTATTTTTTATTCTTTATTTTTTCTGGTCAAACGTTAGCATGCATGTGAACACTAGTAACACATAAAAATTGAACAATTGAAATATTGGTTTTAGCGGCTACATGTCACCGGAATATGCACTACGAGGAATTATTTCAGAGAAGTCGGATATATATAGCTTTGGAGTATTGTTATTAGAGATCGTATCAGGCAAAAAGGCGACGAGGTTTGTTCATAACCACGAAACACACAGCATTATTGCTTATGTAAGTGTCTCTGCATGATCAAAATTCATTGTTGTGTTAAGTTAAACTTAAACTCAAAAGTGTTTGTTTGTTTGTTAATGATGTTTCAGGCATGGGAATCTTGGTGTGAGACAAAAGGTGTAAGCATCATAGACGAATCATTGAGCAATTCGTATTCTCTGAAAGAAGTGATGCGGTGCGTTCACGTCGCACTTCTTTGCGTTCAAGATCATCCTAATGACAGGCCTACAATTTCCCAAATTGTTTATATGTTGAGTAACGATCACGATCTCCGGGTTCCAATACAGCCAACATTCACAAACGTCTTGAACTGCAACCAGGGGTTAGCACCGTCTGTGTTCTCTATTAACGAAGCGACACAATCAACAATGGAAGGTCGATGAAAACTTTATACATGCTATTTAAGAGACTGAATCTGATTCTACTTAAAATTATGTTATTTTTCTCCTTAAAGTTATGAAACGTATATACATTGGATTCAAGTGTAACTCCATTGTTCAGGGGGTATCATCTTACATGACATTTAGATACAACACACAAAATTGGTACTAAACTAGTAACATGTTCAGTGAGGCAACTCAGCTTCAACTTCATTCCACAAATCAACATTTCTTGAGAACTTGTCTCTCACTTGCGCAATCACCTCTTTTGCTTCATCAACCTTGTTACTACCAACTAGTCCACGAACAAGCCACTTCATGACACTGAAACTCGGAACCCAATTCTTCTCCATACTCTCCCTACAAAGCACCAAAGCCGTCTCAAACTCCCCTCTTTCACACAAACACCGTATCAAACCAAAGTAACACTCACTACCCGGCTTGCACCCACTCTTCACCATAACCTCAAACACATCCATCGCCTCATCCAAATCCCCCTCACCGCAAAACCCACGAATCAAAAGACAATACGTCACGGAGTTCGGTCTCATCCTACTCGACACAACCCCACAAAGCAAAGCCTTAGCTTCTGCAGACTTCTTCCTCTCACACAAACACCGAACCATGACGTTGTACGTAGCCACACCGACATGAACACCAAACTCCCCCATCAACCTCAACACTCTCCTCACCTCATCGTACTTCTCCTCCCTGTAGAAACCAGCGATCATCAACCCGAAGGTAGAAGCTCTCGGCCTCACACCTCTCCTCTCCATCTCCGCGACGATTGCGTACGACGAGCTCGCCGAATCGGATTCGCACATCGCTCTGATGACTCGATTGTACGTCTCGAGATCAGGCTCGATGCCGTACTTCTCCGGCATTTCGAAGAAGACGCGTCTCGCTTCTCTGTAATCCCTCGCCGTCAGGCAGGCGAGTAACAGAGCGTTTAACGACTTCACCGTTCTTCGAATCTCGTACCTCTCGAGGTCGTGGAACGTCTGTAGAGATCGATCGAGCATGTTGGCTCGGCCGTAGAGGACGATTGCGCGGACGGCGAAGCTCTCGGATCTGGGACGCGGTTGGATCTCGATGAGTCCGTCGAGGAGGTGGGATACGGCGGGGAAGTGTTTCTCGCTGGCTAGCGTCGCGACCGCGATGGAGAAGGCGACGCGGTGGAGGTGGTGGTCGGGTGTGAGGGAAGCGGATCTGCAGATTTCGAGGATTCGATCGGGGTTGTTCTCGGTTCTGAGGAGGGAGAGAACGTGCCGGCTCTTCTTGTGATGATTGGTGGTGAGGGAGGTTTTCGTGTCCGGTGTGAGGAGAGGTGAGGTGGTTGATACGAATCGGAGTTGGTTCACGTTGCGAAGGAGAGATTTCGATGCCATTAGTAAGGGTTCATGATGTTTCAGGAGAAATGGAGACGACGACGGTTGAGAGAGAGAGAGAGAGAGAGAGATCAGGTTTAAACCGGTTAAGGGTTTTTGACGAAAAATTAAAATTTTAATTCGAACGGTTTTGTTGAAGTCAGACACGGACCGTTGATGTTTTATATATAGTCACCGATAGTGACGGTCTTGATGAAACGAAAACGAGTTTAGCAAAAATAAAAAAATTGGGATCATGTTTAAACCGGGGTTTTGAACCCGACGTGAATCGAACACGCAACCTTCTGATCTGGAGTCAGACGCGCTACCATTGCGCCACGGATCCGATGAAAAATTAGTACCCATAGTTGCTTTTGTACGACAGTTTCTGTATCTATCAACTTATCATCAACGAGCTCTCCAAACATACAACAATACTCCTATCCCTGGTATTCTTGTTCAGCTCTTTTTATTGAAATGGGCCTCTTTGAGCTGGGAGATAAAGGATGATTCACCGGATTACACTATAGTTGTTTGTGATCTGGCTGCTGATGTTACGGACTATATCTTACCGAGTGTGAAGAGCTTGTGACTCTTAATAATGTTTTCGCTTCTGTCTCCTTTGTTTTGCTTTGAGAGTAGAGAATATAAATGGCATCATAAGACTTTAATTTTCTTTCTTTTTCTTAGTAAATAATTCAATTCGAGTTGGTGAAAAATTACGTACAATGAGGCTCTCCACGGAGTTACACAAGAAAACATAGCCTGGTTTACGTATAATATACCAGAGAATATACATACATAGAGGCAGAGCACAACAAATCATAAGCATTAGATGAACAGTTGGAGATCTTTGATGTATGAGACAAAAGTTGTCTTTAGAGGTGTATGTAGAGGCAGTGTGGCATGTGTCTCCAAATCTAAACATTGTGCATATACTCCGGAGTCGTATATGGACTCACATTAACTAGCCCTAACACTGACAGCTTTTAGCTTTGAAAATTGATATTAAATTTTCCTTGGACCCGTTGTTCAAACTAAACCAAAGGACACATGAAAAAGAATCTGATTATTTAAATTTGTAGATTTTGCAAGCTTATTGTCTTGCTTTCAAAACAAAATAAACGAAAAAAAAATTATTTGGACGGCAAACTTCTAAACTGAAATGTTTATAGACTAAGGTGTTATCTTATGATTTATTAAGCATATAAAATATAAACTATATGACCTTATTTTGCAACACAAATGAGCTGGATACTCATAACATCCTTAATATCTTATCATATCTTATTGTCCTAATGGTTTGACTTATAAAATAAATAGCATTTTTATTATTATTTTATCAAGAAAGTGCAAATTCACAACAACAAAAACCAGGTATACAAGTTACAAGTTAGTGCACCAGCACTGTCTAATGCAATGACTACAAATACTTTCTCATTTCAACTCCTCTCTTCACAAAAACATCATCGCTGAAAATGACCCTCTTCAAACAGCCATGTCTTTACTCAAAGCTGAACAAGGAAGACCCTGAAGAGGTGTTTCACCGACGAGCCAAATTCTTGATATACAAAACGCTTCAAGAAGCCGACGTGGTCGCTCGTCGTTCTACTCATCCGTCGTCCTTTCTAAGGATGAAACTGTTAAGGTTGAAGGTCAAGATCGGAAAGAGTTTGGCCAAGCTGCGTCGGAGCGTAGTAACCGCCGTTAGATTCGGCGGAATTCAAAAGCATTCTCAAAGCAGCGTGAGAGCCTTGAAGAAGATGTTCCACGGTGGTGCAACCAATGGACTACCAAGGCCTATTTTCGCTCTTGAAGTTTGATTTTTGATTTGTCTTCTGTGTATTTCACTTTTTTTTTTCTTTCTTGAATTAATTTTTGTTGATCTCCAATACAGAAGCTGATCAAGAAATGTAATATGAAGGAAATCATGAGTTATGTTTCTTTCATATAAAAGGGGAAATAAATCTTGAAGTTATAATAACAAAGTTGTTTTTGGTTCATGATAGATTTCAAAGTTTCTTTTTCAAATTAGCATCCCAATTCCCACACAACTGAACCGTCTTAGATTCTATGTAACAGTGAAAACTCTTTTGGTTTAGTAGCCTAATTAAGGTTCATTATTATTTTTTTCATTAAAAAAAATCGAATTTTTAATTTTAGAAAACAATGTATAAATTATTTAAATGAACATTTTAATGTATAAATAAATTTATCAGATGTGTGAACTTTTAATCTAAAATGGTGTATATAAAATCATCAGACTTAAATTCTAGTAAGACATTAATTATCGGCTGTATTGAATGCATGATTTGTCATCAAAATATCTTGGGGTAATAAATTAATTTGAAGGAATCTATAAGGACTCGACTGCAAATATAATTTAGTTTCCTTCTCCCTTTCCCCTTGGGGGCCTCTTTTCTATTTTCCTCATCATCGTCTTGCTCACGTTGTCCCCGTCTGAAGTCATCGGAGGTCCTTTCATCACGTCTTCGAAGTTTCGATCATCGTCAGGTCTTCCTCATCTCTCTTCGATTCGATTTCTCCTCTGCTTGGATGAATCTCATAATGCGCATCTAAGATCTCTTTATTAACATCTGCTTAGAAAATCGATCGAGAACAAATTTCTGAATCCTCTCTTAGTGTTAGCGATCCTTTAACCATACTAGTGGTGACATCCATGTGAAGTTGATCCAATTGCTTTTCAAATACTTAGATTCTCTTCGTTTTTGATTGAACAGGAAGATCATGGAATAGAGATTTTGTTTATACCTGAGAATTTTGAAGATCTTTTGTTTTCTTTGAGGATTGTTGAAGATGAGTGTGGTAGGATTCGATGTTGGGAATGAGAACTGTGTTATCGCGGTTGCGAAGCAACGCGGGATCGATGTTCTGTTGAACGATGAATCCAACCGAGAGAATCCAGGGATGGTTTCCTTTGGTGAGAAGCAGAGATTCATGGGGGCCGCAGCTGCTGCATCTGCTACAATGCATCCCAAATCCACCATCTCTCAGTTGAAGAGGTTGATCGGTAGGAAGTTTAAAGAGCCTGATGTTCAGAAGGATCTGAAGCTGTTCCCTTTCGAAACTTCTGAAGACTCTGCTGATGGTGGGATTCAGATTCAGCTTCGGTACATGGGTGAGGTGCAGAGTTTTAGCCCCGTGCAGATATTAGGCATGCTGCTTTCGCATTTGAAGCAGGTGGCGGAGAAGAGTCTCAGAACGCCTGTTTCGGACTGTGTGATTGGGATTCCTTCCTACTTTACTAACTCGCAGAGGCTTGCTTATTTGGATGCTGCGGCTATTGCTGGTTTGAGGCCGTTGAGATTGATGCATGATTGTACTGCTACTGCGCTTGGATATGGTATATACAAGACAGACTTGGCGGCTAACTCGAGCCCTACTTGCATTGTGTTTGTCGACATAGGTCACTGTGATACACAAGTTTGTGTGGCGTCTTTTGGGTCTGGCAGCATGAGAGTGCTTTCTCATGGTTCTGATAGAAACCTGGGCGGGAGAGATTTTGATGAGGTTTTATTTAACTACTTTGCTGTTGAGTTCAAGGAGAAATACAGCATTGATGTATATACAAATACAAAGGCGTGTGTTAGGTTAAGGGCATCTTGTGAGAAAGTGAAGAAGGTCTTGAGCGCAAATGCTGAGGCTCCTCTGAACATTGAATGTCTGATGGAGGAGAAGGATGTGAAGAGCTTCATCAAGAGAGAAGAGTTTGAGAAGTTGTCATCAGGCTTGTTGGAGAGATTAATTGTTCCGTGTCAAAAGGCTTTGGCTGACTCTGGTCTGAGTTTGGATCAGATTCATTCTGTGGAGCTAGTTGGTTCAGGGTCCAGAATCCCAGCTATATCTAAGATGCTAAGCTCGTTGTTTAAGAGGGAGCTAGGCAGGACTGTGAATGCAAGCGAGTGCGTAGCTCGAGGATGTGCGCTTCAGTGTGCAATGCTCAGTCCAATTTTTCGAGTGAGAGATTATGAGGTACGCTCTTTTCTCTATGTGATAATACTCTTTCTTGTTTCTGTTTGAAAAACTTATCGAGCAGACGAATAGACTATTGTACTTGTTACAGATATGCTGTGTGTGTTAAAGCATGATGGAGTGTATACATTTTACGGATTTGTTTAGTGTGAATGGCTGATGTCTTTTTGTTTATGCTTCCCCGATTTTCAGGTTCAAGATTCTTTCCCTTTCTCAATTGGCTTCTCATCTGATAAAGGTCCCATAAACACACCATCGAATGAAATGCTCTTTCCTAAAGGCCAAGTCTTTCCAAGTGTGAAGGTTCTTACTTTACGTAGAGAAAACACGTTTCATTTGGAAGCCTTTTACGCAGACCATAACGAAATATCTACAGATTCACCAAGTCAGATAGGCAGCTTTACGGTATGCTATCTCTCATGCTTCCCATTTTCTGGATATACATTCAGGGTTTATAGCTCTGAGTACACTTTGGATGGTTATGCCACCATTAGGCTCTGCATAATTTATGGAACTCTATTCTACTGTGTGATGTCTTGTAGATTGGTCCTTTTCAAAGTTCCCAAGGAGAAGCAGCACGTGTCAAAGTAAGAGTTCAGCTAAATCTACACGGGATTGTCACTATCGATTCAGCTTTTGTGAGTATACCAATACTTTCCAGATAATATAGCCGTTACGTTTTACCTAGCTTGAGTCTAAACTTTCTGTTTCTGAATAAAAGCTAATAGAGGATCCCAAGGAGAATACGACCTCTGAAGAGACAGTATCGGAAAATAACCATCAGTCTCCTGCTACAAAGGATGGCACTTCAAACCCTTCGTCAGGTTCTACTGTAAGTATGATTTAGCAACGTCTAAAGAAATACAGTTTCATTGTAAGAAAGCTTAGAGTCCGATATAGTGAAGCTGATCTTGAAGCATTGGCATCTCTATTCATTTGTGAAACAATCAAGTGGTTAATCTGGAGTTTCTCTTTTCCCCAAAGCGTGATAATCTGCACAAATACTGAGATAAGTTTCTCTTGTGTTGTGTAGGTTAACGATCATAAGGCTGTCAAAAGAATGAAAATTTCAGTTGTTGAGAACGTTTCTGGTGCACTGACAAAGAATGAGTTATCGGAAGCCAAACAGAGAGAGAACTCTTTAGTAGAGCAAGATCTGAAGATGGAATCGACAAAGGATAAGAAAAATGCTCTTGAATCCTTTGTTTATGAGATGCGTGATAAGGTACTAATCTGGCTTTAGTAAGATCCAAAGCTTCCACATATATATATTTCGCTATAGTATCTCTACTCGCTCTTCATTTTATGACTTCGCATAATAATATTATACGGGCAGATGCTAAATACATATCGAAGCACTGCAACTGAGTCAGAACGGGAATGCATCGCCAGAAATCTTCAAGAAACAGAGGAATGGCTGTACGAAGATGGTGATGATGAATCTGAAAATGCCTACATCGAGAAGTTGAATGATATCAAAAAGGTAACTAACTTCGTTTTTTTAGTGTTTTGTATATAAAGGTTAGTATTGTGCGGATGACTTTTGTGTCCTAATTGATAATGGCGTTTCAACTCTGAGCAGCTCATCGACCCTATTGAAAATCGGTTTAAAGATGGAGAAGAGCGAGTACAGGCATCAAAAGATCTTGCGAAAACTATAGCAGATAACAGAATGGCTGCAGAGTCTCTTCCTCCTCCAAGAAAGAACGCGGTTTGATACCAAACTACTAACATTAATCTCACTCTATTAGTGGCAATACTATATGACTTTCGAGGCGGATAAAAGTTCGTGTAACCATATAATAATGATGTTTTTTGGTCTTCAGGTTCTTGATGAATGTAACAAAGTCGAGAGGTGGCTCCACGAGAGAACCACGGAACAAGAATCACATAGCCATCAGGAGCTGCAATCTGGTGAAATCAGGAGAAAGGCCGAAGCTCTTAACGCGTAAGTAAATATAAGCTTTCTCTCTCTTGTAACCGCAATAACTATAGTCATGCAAATGATGGAACCAAGTCCGGTCATGTTTTGTTAACTGAGATGCTTGAATGTGTTTGCAGGACGTGCAAGTACATTGGGAAGTCAAACTCTCCTCCCACAAAATCGGAACATAATGGATCCCATGGACGTAGAAACTCAGATGATATGGAGCTTGATTGATTTCTCTTTAATCTAAATTTTGTTATGTTTACTATTCTTAATGAGGTTGAAATCAAAAAGAAAAAAAAATAAATAAGGCGAAAGTCTCGCTGTGTATTTCTCACATTTGAAACAATCATGTTCATTTTTGTCAAACGGTTTGAAACGATTATTCTCGAATTTGATTTTTTCAGAATTTGCTCTTTTTTTTCTTTCGTTCTTGCTTTGGTGATTTGTATATTGGTTGAGGTCGGAAATCAATTTCGATGTCTAAAGAGCCAGTATTTTTAAACAAGTTTAATATTTGAACCAATTGGACCGATTCATTAAGCGTGGTTAGAAATCAAATCTCAAAGAGAATATTCCAAGTTTGTGAACTAACAAGACAAAGTGCTACTCACATGTGTTGTGGCCACGAGCTCACTACGACTCGGTCGAATTGTTTTTTATAGTTAAAAAGAGCTACATTGTTTTCTCCGTCAAGGCAGTAGACAAATCCTATCCAGCGATAGTACTTACTCCCCCACCACCATTCTAGGTCTTTTTGTTTGGATATTATCCGTTTTTTCCACCAAATATATCGGTGTTTATATACCAACACACCATCAGTTAAGTCCACTAATGAATATATTATATGTGTGATAGGTTTGATTGGTACGTAGGGCCGTGTACTTGTGTCAAAATTTATCAAAATCGATCCATTCTACGTGCCCAATCTTATTTACTACTGGTTTGGATATTCAGATGGATGGATCAAATGGGGTTTGGTTCTAATGGATTGACTGGACAGTATTCTAAGATTTTTGGTTTATTACTCGATCGACTTTAAGCAAATATTACTATTACATATTCATTAGTACCTGATTTATGATTAAACCAGTTACAAAAAAAAAGATTAAACCAAGAAAAAAAAAAATAGAACGTGAAGAAGAGGTTGAGTTGAAACGTGAGATTCCAAATAGTACACTACGATAAAATATCACAATTGTGGGAGGATATAGGAGGATATCTCATGATGTGGACAAGTGAGCGAGGGCAAAATCGTCTAAATCATGAAGACCACTGACGAATTCATACAATAAAAACTATAATATAATCATTAATAAAACTTGGTGCTATGCTTCAAAAATAATAATTCAAATCCCCTACGTAAATGTTGTTAGAAAACCTTTTTTTTTTTTTTTTTTTTTTGCGTTTCGTAGTGAGAAACCATTAATCGCCGTTGGTTTATCGTGGCTAAAACTCTGTAATGTTTTCTTAAAGTAATGCATGATTTGATCCAAAAAAAGAAACCATTAATCGCCGTTGGTTTTAGTGTTGTTGAAAATATAAAAAAAACATCCAATCAGCAAAAACTTTTAACATTTACAGAAACAACAAATAAGTAAAATGCCACTTGTCCATTTTACAGCTGATTTTTTATTTTAGAAAAAAAAAAGAGTAGTAGTAATAAACAGGCGAGAGAAAGCAGCTTCACTTGAGCGTCAGAAAGCGACTGTTTCTCCATCCATCGTGTGAGAGAGATTCACCATATCTGCAGAGCCGTCTCTTCTTCTTCCTCTTCCCCACGCGCCGTCTCTGAAACTCCGATCATCGCCATCGACTGGTTTCTCCAAAGTAAGCTCATTCGATTTATCCTCTGTCACCAAATAACAACTTTACGTCTCGATCTTCTTGTTCGTAGAAAGTTCTTACACTAGATTAGATCAGTCACGAACCAATCCAGATCTGATCTAATTACTGTATCGTGATGATTTTGACTTTCTGGATTTGACAGGAAACGATATGGAATTGGATTCGAAGAACAATCTATTGAAGAACGGTTTGGTGATAGTGGCGACACTAGTTCTCGCCAAACTCATCTTCTCCTTCTTCACATCCGATTCAAAAAAGAAGCGTCTCCCTCCCACTCTCAAAGCATGGCCACCGCTGATCGGGAGCCTTCTCCGTTTCTTGAAAGGCCCCATCGTTATGCTCAGAGACGAGTATCCTAAGCTCGGAAGCGTCTTCACTGTCAACCTCCTCCACAAAAAGATGACCTTTCTCATTGGTCCTGAAGTCTCCGCTCACTTCTTCAAAGCTCCTGAGTCTGATCTTAGCCAGCAGGAGGTTTACCAGTTCAATGTGCCTACTTTTGGCCCTGGAGTTGTGTTTGATGTCGACTACTCCGTTCGTCAGGAACAGTTTCGGTTCTTCACTGAAGCACTCAGGGTTAACAAGTTAAAAGGCTATGTGGAGATGATGGTTACTGAAGCTGAGGTAAAGCTTCCACTAAGCAACTGTTTGTGTGTTTTAGCTGTTATAAATGCTTGTTCTTGTGTCTTGGTTAGGATTTTTTCTCGCAATGGGGAGAGACTGGTGAAGTTGATCTGAAGACTGAGCTGGAGCGTCTCATCATCTTGACCGCGAGTAGATGTTTACTCGGTCGTGAAGTTCGTGACCAGCTTTTCGATGACGTCTCTGCTTTGTTCCATGACCTTGACAACGGAATGCTTCCCATCAGTGTTCTGTTTCCGTACCTCCCCCTTCCAGCTCACCGTCGTCGCGACCGTGCCAGAGAAAAGCTCTCTGAGATCTTTGCGAAGATCATAGGGTCGAGAAAACGCTCTGGGAAATCAGAGAACGACATGTTGCAGTGCTTCATCGAGTCGAAGTACAAAGACGGGAGGCAGACGACCGAATCCGAGGTGACGGGTTTGCTCATCGCTGCTCTGTTTGCAGGACAGCACACGAGCTCCATCACTTCCACGTGGACCGGTGCTTATCTGATGAAGTACAAAGAGTACTTCTCGGCTGCTTTGGATGAGCAGAAGAAG
This sequence comes from Brassica juncea, assembly GCA_018703725.1. Taxonomy (NCBI): domain Eukaryota; kingdom Viridiplantae; phylum Streptophyta; class Magnoliopsida; order Brassicales; family Brassicaceae; genus Brassica; species Brassica juncea. Next base: position 41,907,883 of record CM031938.1, read on the forward strand.
CTGATGGAGAAACATGGAGACAAGATCGATCACGACATCTTGTCCGAGATGGATGTTCTCTACCGCTGCATCAAGGAAGCGTTGAGGCTTCACCCTCCGTTGATCATGCTCATGAGAGCCTCTCACTGTGATTTCAGCGTGACAGCCCGTGATGGAAAGACCTATGACATCCCAAAGGGTCATATCGTTGCGACCTCGCCTGCGTTTGCCAACCGCTTGCCGCATATCTTCAAAGACCCAGACACCTACGACCCGGATAGATTCTCCCCGGGAAGAGAAGAGGACAAAGCTGCAGGAGCGTTTTCGTACATTTCCTTCGGTGGAGGAAGGCACGGGTGTCTTGGAGAGCCCTTTGCTTACCTGCAGATCAAAGCCATATGGAGTCATCTGTTGAGGAACTTTGAGCTTGAGTTGGTTTCACCGTTCCCTGAGATCGACTGGAACGCTATGGTGGTTGGTGTTAAAGGCAATGTGATGGTGCGTTACAAGCGGCGCCAACTGTCTTAAAAAGACAGGTTTAAGGTTGTATTGCAACTTTGGTTGTTCTCTTTTGCTTATGCTTTGCTTTTGTCCCTCTCTGGTTTTAGTTCTGTTGGTTGTTGGTTCTTCTGCTTCTTTTTTAACTGTTTTTGCCCTTTTTGCCCTTTTATTGAGGACTTGAATTCTAGCTTTCCAAGTTTGTTGGTTCTGCGATTCCAATGGAGATTTGTTTAGTTTATGCTCAATTACTACTCAAGTAGTCAAACAAATATTACTATGTAATTGTAGAGATGAGCAAGAGTTAAAACTTGTTCATCAACAAAGAAAGTTTGAACATTTGTAACAATAAGAGGAAGAAAATATAATTATCTGTTTAAAAGACGGAAAAAGTTCAGAACTTAAAGTTATGAAACAGTATATACTAGATGATAACAGGCTCGGAGTGAATATTTTTTAAAAAATATTGTATTTAAATGTTATAAAGAATATACATTTTGTTATCAATAACATTCTTAAATTTGATTAGACGTAGACATTTGAGCACCATTTGATTTGGTTCGGTCTGGATCATTGTGGTTTTAATTCGGTACAGATTTTCCTAGATTTGGTTCGGTTTTGGGTTCATATAACCTATTTAAAAAGTTTCAAAAACTAAAGTTCATATATATTTTTAATTTTTCAAAGTCTAAAAATCAAAATAATATATCATATAAATTTGAATAATGCATGCCAAAATACTTAAACTTAACACAAAAATTGCTTTAGCTTAAAATTTTAGATAGGAAATCAAAAGATATTTTAAGTATTTTGGTATTTTAAGTATCAATTAGTTATTTTAAACATGTACTTATAATTATTTGTATATATTTTCAAGTATTTAAAAAACATCTTATATTTTGTGTATATTCTTTTAGATATTAAATTTAAGAATAATTAATATATTTAAGTTTATAAATCTGGTTCAGATATATTCGAATACCCGGAATATTTATGTTCGGATTGGGTTCAATTCCGGTTCTTTACATACCAAATTTTTGAACCCATTCGGATATCTAACCAGTTTTGGTTAAAGTTCAGTACTATTTTTGGATCAGACTTTGTTCGTTTTTTAGATTTAGATTTTTTGCCCAACCCTATATTTTTATTGTAAAAAAAATTTAAACAAAAAATATGATGGTTCATATTGATTTTGGGTATGCAACAATTTTTAAACTAAAACACATTTTACTATGCACGTGACCCATTTAGTTAATCACTAAAAAATGTTCTACGTCAATTTGAGGAAAACAATGGACTGAACTTAAAAAAATATTACCATTTTAGATTGTCAATCGACACTTCCAAATACTCCATTTTGGTATTGCGATCAATAGAAAGGGGGCTAGGGTTAGGAAAACATATTTGATACACACTCCATGTCTCGTTAGGTGATTTCAATAGCTTATAAATAAATCTTCGTTGTATCGATCTCTTGTAAGATTTTTGAAAAATATTAATTAATAAAATCTTACACCTGCTAGAATAATCAATTGTTTCTCAAATAATATATAGGAGATTAGAGTAATCACATAAATCCAAACAATACATCTTGTTTATTTACAATATTTTTATGGTAAATAAATCAAAATAATCATTTTGTTTATTTTAAATGGTATATAATTAAATTTCAATTATGTTAACATAAATATATAGTATATTTGAATATAAACATTTATTTTTGAGACTTCCTACTCATATGGTTTTATTAACATTTGTATATTCTATGTAACAAAAAATTTAAACCATTGATTTCAGAATTTTTGATGTGATATTTTTTCGATGAAAATTTCAAAATTAAATATTTAGGTCTCAATACTTTTTCAATGCAAATTCCAAAATTAACATATTTATGTATTTTAAAATGGTACAAATAAACGGTATTAAAATTGATATATATATATATATATATATATTATTTAATGTGAATGTCTATTACATAAAAATTCATATTAATATGATTTTATGATCATTTGTATCTTGTTATAATAAAAAAAATTAAGACACTGATCACAAAATTTTCAAAGCAATTTATAGCTGTTTTAAAAATTCAAAATATAACATGTAAGAAAAAATCTAATTTTTTATTATATGGTTAATATGATTACTTAATTACTTTTAATAATATAAAATTAAACAAAAATGAAAAATGATACACAAATTGTTATCAAATCTTTATTATCTATAACCATTGATTGTCATAAATATGTAATAATATTAGGTAATTCTGTAGTCTTTATATAAGGAAGGTATACTTGCTTTTAATATTTCGGGTTAATATAATGTTTCCTAGCCCATTATATTATATAGTTAATGCTTTAGTGTATCTAGCAAGACATATTAATTGAATTGGACCTCATTTTTTCTAATTAATTATCTAATTGATTGACACATAAGCATTGGACTTTTTTTAATTATTACAAAATTGAGGTTACATCTTTTCAAATGTTCCTCTATTAATATATAGGAGATACATATGTACATATATATGACTAGATAATTTTTCCGTGCTCATGCACGGATATAAATATTTATAAAATAAATACGCTGTAATAATTTATTTAGATTATTATATTTTATTAATATTTTGTTTTTAATTATTCTGTTATTTATATTGTAATCAATATGCATGTTTTATTTTAAATAAAATTATGTTATTTTAATTAGACGTATAATTTTGGATATATAATATCTCGACTATTTGGTTATTATTTGGATATATTAGATAACACTACTTTTTCGATTCAACTAAGATATTTTTGTTATACAGATTAGAATTTTTATTAATTTTTTTTAGTTTCATGTAGTTTGATTCTTGTCTTAGATTTGTATATATATATATATATATATATATATATATATATATATTAGTAAATTATGTATAATTTAATATATTTTGTTTTGAGAATCAAATAGTTAAAGTAAACTAAAGTGTTGATCGATTCAAAGTTACATAAATAAATTGATACTTAATTGTAATAGTTGGTTAATATATTTATAGTATTATTTGATAATTTCATATTTATTTAGTATTATATTGAGTCGTTTAATAATTTATATGTATAAAAATATTACTATAAATGAAAATATATAATTTTTTATTTAATGTTTGATTTTTTATAAAAAAAATTTGGATTGGTTTAGTTACTCATTTGTGGGTATATTGTGTTACATATATTCCGTCAAATTTAAGTATAACTATTTCTAATCTAATTCAACAAAATTATATATATTTTTCATTGCATTAGTTTGGTTTTTATCTTAGGTGTGTATATATATATATTAATTGGCTACTTGTAAATAGCCCCAGGACTATGCTAATTTTATAGGACTTAGTAATTTGGTTGCATAAAAACATAACCGATACATTATAAAAAGGAATATTAATTCTTTACTTTAATATCAAGATTATTTTTCTAAGCTTTCCTTTTTATGAAATCACATTTTATATATAAAAAATTGTTTTAAGTTTTATAAATATTTTCTTTATCATATATGTTATTTGAAAAACATAAAAGGGAACATCAGAAAATTAAATTAAATTTTATTCATTAAATATATCTTAGTTTATGTTATTTAAATTATTTTGTAATAATTTTAGAAATATATCAATTTAAATAAAATGCGTAATACTTTTAAAATATATATTATGTTGTTTTAGATTATTTTTAAAATGGAAGATTATTTATTTACTTTAAAATCAATATTATTTTGTGAACTTTCCTTATTATGAATTACACTACATGTAAAATATATTTCGTTTTTAAAATTTATAAATTTTCTTTATTATATAGGTTTTTTTTAAAAAAAAAGAAAATCTAAATAAAAAGTAAAAATAAAATAAAATAAATATTTAATAATGATAATCAGATATATTTGATTTATTAAGGATATCATCGTAATCAACGATATATAGGAAACTGGCTTCTCAAATAATATTATAGAGATATCAATAATTGCATATGTATATAGATGTCAAAAGACCAAATGTGGCTCCGAATCATTGTTTTAAATGATACAGATTTGTTTCTTAATATTGTACATTATGATTCAATGTAAAGATCCAGATGTATCTGTATATATACACTTCTATATATGCATGTATGTTCCTGAAAATGGTTAACTCCTAATTAATTGTCATTGTATATTTATGAACGCCTTGTTCCCTGGCACTCCTGACCAGTCATTCTAGTCACCAGAGACAAACAAACGGACGCGTTTATGCCGTCGTAGTCTCTTTCCACAACCTCAGTCAAAAGGACTCAAAGTCTCGGCGAGGAAGCTTGCGTTGCGTCAAGGCTTCAAAAATTTTCTCCTAAAGGTGACGGTTCCCTAACATAACATTTTAGCTATCAGGTTCGTGATGATTTGATCAGTTGGTTTGGTTTCTGAGATTTCTCTTCGTTGATCTTTTGGCCTACACTTGGCACGTATCATCTATTTAGGTAATTTGGTTATGATTATTGATATTGTAATGTGGTTCTTCCTTGTCCGTCCTATGTTGAGTCCATTTTTTATTATTATTAACACAGCACACACACTTTTGAATTTGAACATAGCTTATGCATGAAACAAACGGCGTTAGTACATACATGAGTTGTCCAAATTATTTAGTCGTAAGATAATATATCCTTTTACGATTTTGCAGATGGAGGGCTTAACTAACTTAGGATCATTCAGAACGTATTACTCAGTTGAACCTAATCAGCAGTTTCACGAAGACAAGTATCTAGATGGTAGCCTCGTTCCTCGTCTTGAAACCGAGTTAAGGAAGGCTCAGTCTAGAATCAAAGAGCTTGAGAGAGAAAAGTATGGATCCAAGGAAAATATCAGATCTTTCCTCAGAAACCAAAGAATAAGCCATGAAGAAAACACTGATCCGGTTGTTGATTACTTGAAAAAGAAGCTAAGCAAAGAAAGGGAAGAAAGGAAAAGAGCTAATGCAGAGAATGCTATGTTAAAGAAGAAGATGAGGGATATGGAATCATCAGTGAATCGGTTGAGGAGAGAAAGAGACACACTGGAGAAGGTGTGCGAGGAACTGGTGACGAGGATCGATGAACTGAAGGCAGAAACAAGAAAAAAATGGGATGAGACGGAGGAGGAGAGGCAGATGTTGGAAATGGCTGAGATGTGGAGGGAGGAAAGTGTTAGGGTTAAGTTGATGGATGCGAAACTTTCCTTGGAAGAAAAGTATGCAGAGATGAATTGGTTTGTTGATGAATTAGAGAAGTGTTTGGTGATGGCAAGAAAAGTAGGAGCTGAGGAGATGAAGTTGAAAAGAGGTGAAGGTTTGATTAAGATGGCAAGATCTTTGGAAGATGCAGCCAATGGTACTGATCTTGAGAAATTTTGAGTTTGTGTCTGTTAAGTATAACTAATGTTCCAAACTTTTAATACAAATGACTCTAATCACATTCTTGAATTTACAGGTTAGTAGGATATGTTATTTGAAGCATCTAAGGTAGGTTAATTTTCTACTTATGCAATGATCATCCTCTTAAACGTATCGTTTGAAGATTCTCCAAGTTATTTTCCAAAGATGTGTTCATACTAATTAGTAATTAGAAAACATTATCATTCGCTAGTCTATCGAATAAGTCAAGCTAGGTTAACAGAATCGTAACACCAATGAGATTATAAACATTGGAGAATCCAGGGAATCATGTCCAAGTTCAAAGTTTTTTTATAACACACAAAGTAATTCTTTAAACACTAATTATTTGGGATACAAAAATAAGAGAGAATTATCCATCCTCTTGAAGCATACGCATAAACTACAACAACAACAATTTTTTTTAAAGGCAAGATAAATCTTGCGAAGAAATTGAAACGAATTCAAGACAGAGTAGAAAATTATAAATTATAGTCAAAATCTAGTTAGATGATAAATTTTGTAACATTTATCAGTCCACACTAACTGGACCAATCCGCACTACATCAATTCATGTCAGATGAACTAAGGGACACATATGCGATTTTGATAGTCTCGGGAACCTACGAAGACGGCCATCTGCAACAACTTTTTCATAGTGTGGTATATTTGAGCTTCGAGATCAACAGCAAAGAAACAAGTGTATCTTCAAACCAATCATCATGCCAAAGTGCTCCCACGATTCAGGGACATGGTTATATTTACAATCTTATCTTATATCTTTAATTAATCATTGCATCTTGGAAGTTTTGAGCGATCTACTGCAAAATAAACTAAACATTGTGAGGAAATTATCTATGTCAATCTCTTGTTTAGCTTTGTTGTCATGTAATTATCAAATGTTGAACTCTACATGGAATTTTTTTTTCTGTTCTTTTGTCACTTGTTTTTTGTTTCTTTCTAAATGTATTTAAGAAAAATCATATAATTTTTATTATCTTTTTGATGTTGCTAAATGATCCATTGAATCTAGAGATCCAATCTTTTTTCCGGCGTTACGATTGCACATGGCCAAATCATGTTATTCTCTTTATACTTTCCAACTCCAAGAAATTCGATTTCCAAATTGAATACTATATTAAAAACTTGAAGAAGCTAAGCTCGTCAGCTTCTGCAAGGCTTTACTTTTATAAATTAGATTTATAATCTTTCCACACCTCAGCAAAATCAACTTAAACTGGATATTCCACATGAGAAAGTTTATCATTATGAGAAAGTTTATTAAAAAAAAAAAAAAAGTTTAGCATTATGATAACACGGAAACAATGAATTTACAATGTCCGTAGAGGTACTAGGGGTCTATTGTGGGGTTAGTGAGTGATAACAACATAATGACTTCTTCGTCTTGCAAAAAGACAACTACCTGACTTATACCAATTATTGGACAATTTTTTTTTGTCAAATTAAAAATATATATATCCCTACATTGATTTAGACGTGTAATATAGAGATATCTATTTATAAAAAAAATTTGGTTTTTTTTAATTGTATCTGTTTTTAACTTTTTATCACTACTTTTTATTATATCTGATTGTATGTTTTATTTCTATTTTTTTTCTTTATTTCCTAAGCATTATTGAGTGGGATAACCACTCATGAGTCATCTGACTACAATATACCATCTACGTGATGAATTTACAGACATAATGAATTATGTAGCCCTTTTTTATCGCAAAATAGAATGCTGTCAAATTGCAAGATAATCTAAGTAAACATGGATAAATTATAATTCTAGCTGGTCTTTCTTGTATGTCCATTTATTTATTTTATCCAAAGTTGAAAGAGTTTTTTGTTTTGCTATAACATAATTGAAAGATTTTTTTTTCAGGGAAAATATAGCATGGAGATTTCTATTTGACTTTGTCATTCTGGCTAACTGACAAATTCATGAAGAATATTAGTCGAATTAAGATATGTCTAAAAACATGTTAGAATAGGATATTCTCTTTTGTAAGCATACATAAATCGGATATTCAAAAAGAAAACCTATTTAATGTTTTGTAGTGTGTACTCAACCATATCATATATAAAAAAGAATAGAGTGATTAGGAAACACTTAAGATGAAATATTGTCTACTATTGCAAACAAATACCCTAAGTTGCTTATAAATATGGATACAAAAGAATTTTTCAAAAAGAAAAATGGATACAAAAGAGGGAAAAATTCTGTAAAATAAATAACAAATCAAAACGACTATAGGAAAGAAAATATGTTAAAATAATCGTAGCTTCTGTGTTTACGAAATGTGTATGATACTATGTTCTTCTCCTTCTCAGCCGTTCAATGTGGACACAGTGGGACCCTTCCCTCTCTTTGTACTATGTTCGTCACAAGTGGAGAGCTGCTTTACCAGTATTTATTTAAAAATTAATCTAAGCCGTTGATTAGCCATCAATGATTATCAATTCTTTAGGTTTTATTTCTCTTTTTTTCAAACAATTAAACAATGGTCATAGTTGTGAAGTACATACTTGAGTTACTCGACGTCCCACTTTTGATTTAAATATTGAGTTCCCAATCAAAATGTAAAGATGTGTTATGTGTATGATTTGATTCCTTTTGTAACCTGGTCAAAGTTTAATCTCTCTTGCAAACCAATGAATCAAAATTATAGTTAACTATATCGTCTCTAACTGCGGCACGTTTTCCATAACCATAGAAAAACTCCTAATAGCACCAACTAAATTTTGATTATCATTTAGACCCTAATAGTAGAACTATAGTTGATGTCGATTACTGCATTTTATATGACAAAGTACTGGTTCTTAGATAAAAGAAAAACGATGATGCCAATAATTATTTTTGTGGTTAAACTATTTTCTTAAACAGTATTTTGTATGTTTTAACTTTAAACTTAATTAGGGCTGGACAGTTCAAAGTCAAGCTCAGTTCGGTGTCACATGGGTCGCGTTGTTGGAGGTAAGTTGTATCCAACTAGTGTAAGTCCGAACTAATTTCTGTTCACTAGGTTTGGGTTAAGGTGATAAAATATTCAAACCAGTACTGAAACTAAACTTATAACTATATATCCACCTTATATTTCAGTTCGACTCGAGTATAATGGTTTACTAGATTTGGAAAGAGATCAAAGACTCGGATCATTCTAGCCAAGATCAATATCACAAGTCACGTGCCATGTGAACGAAGATGATAGACACTTGGAAAATAACAAAGAACACGAAAATGGTCTTTGAGACCATCCTACGTTTTCATACCACAAATTAAAACGAACGAAATCATGAAATTTCGGTGTAGATAAATGATCAATTGTACATTCAAGATGTCAAGTTTCATAGTTACTATGAATCTGATTCGAGTCATTCACTTATATCGATCTTTAGAAGTTTAATTGTAGGTGTGTAAAACTGTTTTCAAGAGAAACCTATGTTCACAATCACGAACGTAATATGTAAAGTTTACTTATCTATAAATCAAACACATTTGTTTTATTGTTTACAACTACCATTACAAAGCCCTAGACTAATCTATTCTGATCAACCAAGAACATCTTTCCGCACACTTAGTTGCACTTGGCTAGCTTTTGATTTTGCTAAAAAAAATTGTGAACAAACAAAAATACTTCTCGTGAACAATCTTTTCTTACCAAAACGAGTGATCTATAGTTTGCAACTTTTCCCCCAATTTGGCAAGTTGATAATAAGTGTTTCCTAGACTTTCTTGGATGACTCTCGACTAAATCACACGCGCCTCGCGGCAGCGCGTAACGTGGCATTCTCATCTTATTACAGCGTATCCAAATTGTTTATCTGTTAACTGTTACGTGTGGGAAATGGAGGGCCTTTTATCCACATTAATGATTACTCAGACAAGAAACTATTCCAATAAAATAATTATTTTCATTTATAGTCATCAAATTTTCCATCTACTCCTCATTTTCTTCATGTTTCCTACAGAGATCTTCTTACTACTAAAAATACCACCAGATATGAAATCACATATATTCTTGTTTGATTTGATGAAAGACAAAATAGATGGTCTAAATTAAAAATTCGCTGCGCTTATTAGATGGCAGAATATTAAACACATTCACGAAATTATTACGTGCTACTTTTCGTGCAAACTTTTTCCATCCAAAAGTTGGTTTTTATTAAATATCCAACGGTGGAAACAAACTCCCTACATAAGGACCACTCATTCTTAGAAATTAGGGTGCATCCAGTAAAAGATATATTCATGTGGTGTTTTTGTGAGAAATCTACAATAACAGGGGGTATGTTTGATATTTAGATTTCTTTAACTCTCATCTCACATTCTTTTGGACGCTTGTGATCAGAAAAATGCTATATATACTCGTTCATCTCGCTCAGTTTAAAACTTATAGCGAAATCTCTAATTACACAATCTCCGAATGTTAGTAAGAAATTAAATTTAAAAAGCAATTAATTAACGTAATATCAACTGATTGTAGAGCTTTGATGGCGAGGGTTCGAAAGCTGACGATAAGCCAGAGCGAGAGGTACCTTGGGAGCAGCTATAGTTTCGGTGACACTAACGGAAACTCCCTCACCGACGATTCGGAGCTCACGGAAGAGGACGTCTGGTCGCACGCCGTCGATCACAGCCCCGAGGATGCGCCTGAATCGTTCGGCGCGTGGAGCTCACGCGACGCGGTGATGAGGAACGGGCGCGCGTGTGGTGGCGGTGGTCTGTCGCTGGCGTTCGAGGACATGTCGTCGTCGCCGACGATCGTGCATCAGATACGCGGCGGCGGAGGAGAAGCTGGCGGCGGAGAAGTAGGAGGAGGAGGACAGGTGCAGCGGCAGCTAGCGTCGTCGGCGCCGGTGAACGTACCGGACTGGAGTAAGATCTACCGAGTCAACTCGGTCGAGTCGATACACGAGTCGGAGGAAGAGGAGGATGAAGAAGAATCCGGGGTTATGCCGCCGCACGAGTACCTAGCGAAGAGCCAAAAGCGGCGGAGCAGGAAATCTGGCGGCGGCGCGTCGGTGTTCGAAGGGGTTGGAAGGACTCTTAAAGGACGTGAGTTAAGGCGCGTTCGAGACGCGATTTGGAGCCAAACAGGGTTCTACGGCTAATTAAGTAGCAAATATATATAATTTATAAAAAAAAATTTAAAATTTTCAGCTGAAAAAGTTGCTTAGTTTTGAAAAGTTCTTGAATCCCAAGCGTGAGATGTATAAGACTTTATTTGGCTTCCCCATGCATAATGTTTTTCTCTCTAATTTTCTTAACTAAGTGTGTGATAATCTTCAAGAAGCTCATGTGCTTTGCCGTGTACAGTTTAAAAAAAAACATTATTTCATGCAATTTCAATATCACTAAAAGTTACGAAAGAACTCTTGGTCCAAGGCAGACGATAGGCTACTCTAGAGAGGTTGAACGATAATGAATTTCCTGAGAGGGACTTGATTGACTTCTTTCTTTCGAGCTCGAATCTATGATTGAAACAATTTGTATGAATATTACATAAATTAGTTCTGGACCAAGAATTATCGTTATAAACCTGAACCTCGGAAACTTTAAATTAGCAGAAAAAAAAGCAAAAATAAAAATATTCAGAACTGCAAATTAGTCCTACAATTTCCTTCCTCGTAGTATTCATTTTTAGCTAAAATATGATGAACAACATATTTAATAATGATAAACCCAATTTCATATGTCATGTACTACGTAACAAGGATATTAATGATTGAGCTGAGAGCACTGGTATTGTTTATGATAGTAAAAGATTAGTTTATCAAATAGTATTAGGTCTAGTTATTAATTAAGTGACAATTTGACATGATATGAAAGGCAAGTTTGTATATAATTAATGAGAACAGATGTGTCCTCGCAACATTATTGTGTCCACAGGTAAACTGTCCAAAGAATCCACTTCAAAGTGGGCACTCACGAGTAGGAAAAGACACTATTTTCAATTAAATTTTCCCAACAAAAATCATGATGGTTCATGAAATGGCATCTTTGTTATATAAAATATATATAGGCACGTCACCGAAAATAAGTTATAACATAAAAGAGATAGCTAATTCTGACAGTATAACTAGGGATGCCTGGATGAAAAAATACCTAAATGTAGTGATCCAGTGGTCGATGAAACAGTATCTGATAACCAGTGACCACTATGATTTATGTTCTTGACCAATATAACAATCTCACACACACACATATTATATGTGTACTTATGTATGTTATATAGACATGATGAGGTTATGAAGGGAGTAGGGTATGGATTGGGGTCAAAAGAAAGTGACACAAGTTAGAGAGTCTTGTGATAAAGCATAAGAGAAGGGAAGTTTGTCAAAAAAATGTTTTTGGATCCTTTTGTGAGTTATAATGCCTTTGCCTTTTTCAAGAAAGGGCCTTTGAAAATGAATATGATCGACAAGTCTATATTTTGGTCATGCCCTTCATATGTGTGGGCTCAACACATCTCTTTCCACTCTTATCTTGCTCAATCCCTCTATTCACCGTTCATCTTTCTCACCTCTTCCAATAATTTGATTCCTTTATTTTATTCCTGGAATTAATAAATTTAAAACCAAAACCATTGGTTTTGATAGAAAATTCAAGAATGATATAAGTTCTATATAACAGTATTTTGTAGACAGTCACATCTTGTGATTGTCTTCGTGTGAAAAGTGGCAATACATTATAAATGAAAGCATGTGCGTCTAGTATCCAATTTGTGCTAGTTGTGGTTTATGAAGTTAATGAATTTTATCCATCAAAGATATATTTTATCAATGAGCTCGGGTTACATCTATATAATTCGACAATGACATGTTTTCAGATTACTGTGAACTTTGATGCCAAATACCGATTAAAAAAAAACAGATTCGGGAGAAGCCTTGAAAATCCATTTGACATAACTTTGTGAAACTTTTGACATTGGAGGAAAGGTGAAGCAAGAGTGCAGCTATGTCTAGTGATTTCACTGTGTCAAATGGGTCATGAATAAATAAATGATATAAGTTGTTTGTTATACTTATATGGTAGAGCGAGTGGGAAAAATACTATATTTGATGTCACGGGGGCCCAAATTCGACATAGACCCAACGTTTTAAAACTATACTAAACAGTGTTTAGTAAACACAAAAACAATATACAGTATAATCTTTTTCCGTAACATCAAATTGCAACTTATGGTATTAATGTCATGTTAGACAAGCAGTTGAAACTCTTTTTTTTTTTTTTGCAATAGGAATTTTCAAAAACACAACTTATTTATACATACTTCGTAAAATATCACAATTTTATACACCGACTGACCAACTTATTCAAATTGTTAGTTTCTAAAAGTTAATTTTAAAAAATTGAAAAATGAATTTTGGTGGGTACAATTCACACAACTTCTTTTTTCGGGGTGCAATTTGGAAAAGGAGTTCTATACACCAATACCAGTTTCCGTTATTTTTTTTTCGACTAAAAGCTTTCATATCAAAATTAAAACGATTATAGGATGAGATCAAAGGTATTATAGCTTGGAAAAGTTTTCATGAAACAACGAGCAGTTAAATCCCAAACCAGTGAAAAAACAAAGGTAAACCACGACCACGTTTACCTCTCCTTCGAACTGTATGCCACTCCAAATTTTGGTATTTGATGGGAGGCTTTGATTCTCTCCCACCTCTTGTCAAGCTGAACGAGTTTGAAGACTCAATATCAATTTCATCCACATCTCCTAGCACTGTAAAATGAGAAGGACTCTCAAATGCACAATGGATAGGTGGTGTGGCTAAGGGACCAACAATTGAATTTCCTAGAACCTCGCTGTGGATAATGGTTGATGGAAAAGATTCCATAATCTGTGTACAAATGGGAGCAGATTGTGAATCTACTAATGTGGAGAAAATGCTTACTGAGTTTGAGGGAGTAGCGGGCTTCTCTTGTTGAGAGGGAGAAGAAGACATTGATAAAATTCCAGACAATGTCTTTCCAGTTTCATGTTGAAAGTCTAAAGGACTGAGGGACCCGATGGAATGGCATGAACAACACCACATTTAGTTGTTGACTAGGGACAATTGAATCTTGATCCTTTAAGTCATTGCTTAAATTCTGAGACACAAAAGTATCAGAATCTGTAGTAGAAATGACGAGATTAGCATTAACCTGTGGATCCTTCGGTTGGACAGGTGGTCGATGCATTCCCATGTTGCAGGATAACATCAATATCCACAATAAGAATGTCGCAGCGATCATCTTTTGTTTGAGGCTGCAATGTAGAATCATGTACCGACTTAGAAGTCAAAAGGCACCGCTTCTCTTTGTGGCCAAGATTTCCACACCTCTCACACATAGATGGAATCCATGTGTATTCAACATTAATAAGAAATATGTTACCTTGCTTATCATTAAGTGCAATAATCTTAGTGAAATCTCTATCCAGCTTAATCTCAACTAAAATCTTTGCTTCACCCATACTGGTAGGATCAAGTCGAGGTTTATGGATAAGGATGGGTTGTCCAAGTCTTATCCTTAGTCGAGAGTAGAAGCAATCCGGACTGTTCTTTAAGGTTATCCAAACCGGAAGCCTAGAGAGTTCCACTGATTTTGAAAAAGTCTTCTGGAGTCCAAGGTAAGACGAAAAGCAAGCAGTCGTCAATATGCCAAATCCCTCGTAGAATTACCCGGAATATGAAACATATATGATGACTCACCGATCTTCTTACAGCTAATTTTACAGCTTTTATCCCAAATTCTATTCGCCACTGCATGAACCAGATCACTTGGAGGTAGAGAATATCTGTGAACTTTGCCTATGATATACTCGTCTTTGTTCTCAGGATCGAGTTTAATCACCTTTGAATCTCTGGAGTACCATCTAGTCTATAAGGTGGAGTGGCTGCACCATATAGATTCCAGAACTGAGGACTTAATCTCGTAGCCTACAGAAATTGGAGTTTACCATCAGCTTTAGCTCAGAAGGTGGAAGCTTCTCAATAGGAGGCTGAAGAGTCCGGGTTGGATGGTTGATCTTTGGTTTTTTGTTCAAAAGCGGTTATTCCTAAACCGGTTATAAAAGTCGTGTATTTAACCGTCTTTTCTCGTTTAAAGTCCTGACCTTTCTCTCTGCCACAGAAGCTTACACCGGCCACGCCGCCACCGGCGTTATCGTCCGCGTTTGGTAAAGCTCCACAATCAGGCCTCTTCGTGCCTTCGATTGAATACCTTTAACTGACCACTCTCGTACTGTATGTTCGCTCAAGGTTTCGTCAGACGAACGAGACTCCTCCTAGTACGCTCCTTTCACGTCTCTAAGAAGTTCTCGAACCCTCCCGAGCCAGAAGACATTCTCTTTAGTGCTCTCTGTTTGAACCTAAGGCAAAGAAGATGGAACACTCTTCACCAACTCTCCCCAAGTCTCACAGACCCGTTGGTGAGCAGAGTCCTTCGCCAGTTTCGAACCTCCCCGAAGCTAGCTCTAGAGTTCTACAACTGGGTTCTGGGGGATAACAACCAGTCTGAGAATCGTTTCGAAGCATCCTGTGTGATGGTTCATCTGCTGGTTGAGTCCAGAAGGTTCGATGATGCTCTGTCGATAATGGTGAAACTGATGTCCGTGGAAGGAGGCATAAAGTTGAGTCCTTTAGATGTTTTTTCTGGTTTGGTTCGAAGCTACGAAGCTTGTGGTTCGAGTCCTGATGTGTTCGACTCGCTGGTTAGAGCTTGTACGCAGAACGGTGATGCTGAAGGAGCTTGTGAAGTGATTGAGCAGACGAGAGCAGAGGGGTTCAAGGTCTCTGTTCACGCGTTGAATAACTTTATGGGATGTTTGCTGAGTCTGAATGAGATTGATTGGTTCTGGGAGGTTTACAAGGAGATGGATGGTTTGGGATACGTTGAGAATGTGAACACTTTTAATCTGGTTATCTATTCGTTTTGTAAGGAGAGCAAGTTGCTTGAAGCGTTGTCAGTGTTTTACAGGATGTTGAAACGTGGGGTCTGGCCTAACGTTGTTAGCTTTAACATGATGATTGATGGAGCTTGTAAGGTGGGGGATATGGTGTTCGCGTTGCAGCTCCTTGGGAAGATGAGAGTGATGTCTGGGGGATTTGTCTCGCCTAACGCTGTCACGTATAACTCGGTTGTCAACGGGTTTTGCAAGGCGGGGAGATTGGATTTGGCGGAGAGGATCCGTGGTGAGATGGTTAAGTCAGGTGTTGACTGCAATGAGAGAACGTATGGAGCTTTGGTTGATGCGTATGGAAGAGCTGGGAGTTCAGATGAGGCTTTGAGGTTGTGTGATGAGATGACGAGTAAAGGACTGGTGGCGAATACAGTTATCTGTAACTCTGTTGTTTATTGGCTGTTTATGGAAGGTGATATGGAAGGAGCTATGTTGGTGTTGAGTGATATGATCGACAAAGAGATGGAGATTGACCGGTTTACTCACGCTATTGTTATCAGAGGTTTATGCAGAAACGGATATCTAGAGGAAGCTGTTAAGTTCCAGAGAGGGATTACAGAGAAGAAACTTGCGGAAGATGTTGTTTGTTACAACACGCTGATGCACCATTTCGTAACGGTGAAGAAGATGGCTTGTGCTGAGCAGATTCTAGGGAGGATGCTTGTTCGTGGTTTGAGTGTTGATGCAGTTTCGTTTGGTACGTTGATCGATGGATACTTAAAGGAAGGGAAGGTGGAGAAAGCTATGGATGTATATGATGGTATGATCAAGATGAAGAAGTTGCCGAATCTTGTGATATACAATTCGATTGTGAATGGATTAAGCAAGCGAGGAATGAGTGGTGCGGCTGAAGGAGTGGTGAACGCTATGGAAAGCAAGGACGCTGTGACTTACAACACGATGCTGAACGAGTCTCTCAAAACTGGTAATGTGGAAGGAGCTGTGAGTATCTTATCTGAAATGCAGAAGCAGGACGGTGAGAAACTGGTTAGCCTGGTGACTTACAACATCTTGATCAATCACTTGTATAAGTTTGGTTGTTACGAGAAAGCGAAGGAGGTCTTGAAGATTATGGTTGAGAGAGGTGTTGTTCCTGATTCCATAACATATGGAACTCTGATTACATGGTTTAGCAAGAATCACAGTGGAGAAGAAGTTGTTAAGTTACATGATTACATGGTTCTTAATGGAGTTAGACCTCATGAACAGATTTACAAATCTATTGTTAGTCCTCTTCTTGATGGAGTAAAAGAGGAGCCATAGTTCAAAGCCACAGAATGGTTTGCATTTCTACTGAACCATTCAGAGGGTTTAAGTGGGGAGTAAAAATTAGCTTTGTGTTCATCGGATTCGTAACTTGTTCGTACACGTGGACCCTTCGATGATTCTAACCAACGGTCGGTGTTGGGAAAAGAGGTTGGCTTTGGCTTTGACGTCGACTTGTATAGGAAGGCTGTCCGACACGTGGCGCTTATGCAACGGCCAAGCTTCTTTGTCACGAGCTATATAGAAAGAAGAAGAAGAAGAAGAAAATCACATTTCACTAAACGACGTATGAAGGTGTTCACTCTCAATGATAACAATAAGTTAAAATGAATGGCTGCTACTAAGATTGTAACTCATCCGTTGTCTACATGTCCTTATATCGTAACATGATTTTTTAATATTCATTTCGTGATTATAATAATATGAACTAGCACATGGCTTATATCACTCTCTTATTTAATTATAACTTTTAAGAATATTATAGAGATGAGTTTCAGTGATTTGAGGAATGGCGTGGTGAGGCAGCGGAGGGGATGCTTCAACAACAAACATTCTCTCTCTCTCTCTTCTCGGTATAAACCTCCTACCTGAATAAGTACACAGACAGAGACACTTGCCTCCTTCTTCTTCTTGTGTTTGTTTGGGCAGCCATGGATATGTGTTGGCAGATACAGAGACCGGCGAGTCTCAGACCGGTGTTACATCAAAAGGGTCGGCTCAAGATCAATACTTGTATTGGTTTTCTCCATCCTCACCCCAAATCTTGCTCCTTTTCTAGTGTAAATCACTCTAACTTTCTTTCCCGTTCCTTGATACTCACTCTTATATGCATTTTTGGCTAGTTCGATGCTCTTTGGATTCTACTTTTTTTTCCTTGGGAATTGAAATGCACAGTGTTCTACCTTATTTTTAAAAGTGAGATCGCCTTTTCCATTTGAGAGATCTTTAGTTGGAACTGAAATTTGACAGAATGTAGTGTTTTTTAGAAGATTCAACTCTGGTCCTTGTTGGAGATTCAACTCTGCTCCTAGTTTGGAGAAGTGCAGAAAATTGTCATCTTTTTATGCTTTAGATTATAATATTCAGCTTGGTTACTTCTGGTGTGATTAAGTAGTTTCAGGTGTTCTTTGTATCTAATAGTCTGGCTTAAAGATTGTGAAAAGGTGATTGAACATTTGTATAATCGATTTCTAACCATCTGCCATGTTTGGTTCTCAGCTTGCTTCTTTGGAAAGTCAATACAACTCAAATGGGTTTCTGCATCAGATCACGGCAAGTGCAGGTTAATAATCAAGAATCGTTTCACATGGTCTGTAACATACTCATTGTTGATTACTGAGTCAGTCTTTTTGATGCATTTCTTATTTTGTTCATCAAGATTTTTCAAAGAAGAAGCAAGGGAGAATGGCAGCTTCAGGGCCCAAAACCTCAGCTCCAAGAAGAGGCTTTGGGCGACAAACAACGGTAGGAAGTTCTCAGAAAAGAACTCCGAAGAAGAAAAACGGTGAAAAAGATAGCAATGCAACTTCTACAGTAGTAACAAAGGAGGTTTTAGGGATCAGTAAGTTGCCGGAAGCTAAAGCGGATGTGCAGGAACAAGGTTCTGTTGTTTTTGGTGAGAGAAATGTGTTAGATAGGTCGGAAACTGAGGATGGAAGCAACCAGGTGGATAAGAAAGTATCCGAGGATGACGTCGCTTTATTACAACTAAAGTTAAAAGTGGATAAGAAAGTATCTGAGGATGACGTCGCTTTATTACAACTAAAGTTAAAAGTTGAAAGAGAGAATCTTCGTAGGAAAGAAATAGAAGCGGTTGCAGAGGAAACTTTGGCTAGAGGTGATAGAATGTTTGTATATCCTCTTACTGCAAAACCTGATGAAGACATAGAAGTGTTTCTCAACATAACTCTATCAAGTCTGAACAAGGAACCTGATGTTTTGATCATGGGGGCGTTTAACGATTGGAGATGGAAATCTTTCACGAGGAGAATGGAAAAGACATGGATCCATGGAGATTGGTTGTCATGTCTCCTTCATATCCCTAAGGAAGCATATAAGATTGATTTTGTGTTTTTCAATGGGCAGAGTGTTTATGACAACAACGACTCAAAAGATTTCTCTATAGATGTAAAAGGTGGGATGGATAAAGTTGAGTTTGAGAATTTTCTTCTAGAAGAGAAGTGGCGAGAGCAAGAGAAGCTAGCTAAAGAAGAAGCTGAGAGAGAAAGGCAAGAGGAAGAGAAGAGGAGAATCAAAGCTCGAAAGGCTGCCATTGAAGCTGATAGAGCACAAGCAAAGGCCGAGACTCAGAAGAGACGTGAAATGCTTCAACAGGCTCTTGAGAAAGCTGTAGTCTCGGCTAGGAATGTATGGTACATTGAGCCGAGAAATTTCAAAGGTGGAGATAAAGTGAAGCTATACTACAACAAAAGCTCTGGTCCTCTAGCGAATGCCAAAGAAATCTGGATACATGGAGGGTTTAATAATTGGATTGATGGGTTATCTATCGTTGAAAAGCTTGTTGATGCTGAGCTTAAGGCTGATTCAAAGAGCGGAGACTGGTGGCTCTCTGAAGGTATGTATAACTTGATATATCTATTGTTGAAGACTTGTTGATGTTTTATTTGATCTTTGTATTTGGATATGCAGTCATAGTGCCGGTCCGTGCTCTAGTCGTTGACTGGGTGTTTGCTGATGGACCGCCCGAAGGAGCGTTTCTGTATGACAATAATAGTCGCCAAGATTTCCACGCACTTGTTCCTCTAACAACTCCAGAAGAAGTTTACTGGTCAGAGGAAGAAGATCGAATGTCTGGGAAACTTCAGGAGGAGAGGAGGTTAAAAGAAGAAGCTATGCGTATCAAGGTTAATGCTCAGTACATCTTAACAGAACACCAGCTTATCCTCTTTACGATACGTCTAACTATATTTGCATATCTTCATCCGTTTTTTCTTTGGCAGATGGAGAAAACAGCTCGTTTGAAAGCTGAAACTAAGGAAAGAACACTCAGAAAGTTTCTGATTTCCCAGAAAGACGTGGTTTACACCGAGCCTTTAGAGATTCTTCAAGCAGGAAGCCCTGTGACAGTTTTCTACAATCCTTCAAACACGGTTTTGAGCGGAAAGCCTGAGGTTTGGTTTAGATGCTCTTTTAATCGATGGACTCATCGCTTGGGTCCTTTGCCACCTCAGAAAATGGAAGCAGCAGATGATGGAAGCTCCCACGTGAAGGCTTCGGGTAAGTTCTCAGTTTGTAAACTTTCAATGATATTTGATTAATGTATATATATATATCTCTTTCTTTTTTTTCAGCTAAGGTCCCATTGGATGCGTACATGATGGACTTTGTTTTCTCCGAGAAAGAAGATGGGGGAATATTTGATAACAAAGATGGCTTGGATTACCACTTACCGGTCGTGGGAGGTATTGCAAAGGAACCACCGATGCACATTGTTCATATTGCTGTTGAAATGGCACCCATTGCAAAGGTTGGAGGCCTAGGTGATGTCGTCACTAGTCTATCTCGCGCAGTTCAAGAACTAAACCATAATGTGGATATCATCTTTCCAAAGTATGATTGCATAAAGTACAACTTTGTAAGATCGATACCCTTTTCTCATACTTATAACTTTCACTTCCCTTTTAGTAGCTGTGCATATCTCTTTGTACTTATATTTTGTGGGGAAAAAAAATAGGTGAAGGACTTGCAATTCAACAGAAGTTATCACTGGGAAGGTACAGAAATAAAAGTTTGGCATGGGAAGGTGGAAGGCGTTTCTGTTTACTTCTTAGATCCGCAGAATGGGTTAGCTTTTTTTCCATATTTCTTTTAAAGTCTTTCCACAAATCCATCCATGAAGAAGCTGTTGCTTTGACTGTTGCAGATTGTTTCAGAGAGGGTGTGTTTACGGTTGCGCAGATGATGCAGGAAGATTTGGTTTCTTCTGTCATGCCGCTCTTGAGTTCCTTCTTCAAGGAGGTTTTCATCCAGTACGTCAAGAGTTCTCAACATAATAGTCTTAATACGTTGTTCTAACTTAGTGGCGCTAACTGATGGTCTCAACATGTTCAGGACATTCTTCACTGTCATGACTGGTCCAGTGCTCCTGTTTCATGGCTTTTCAAGGATCATTACACGCATTACGGTTTAATTAAAACCCGCGTTGTCTTCACAATCCATAATTTGGAATTTGGGGCTGGTGCCATTGGTAAAGCCATGACATTTGCAGATAAAGCGACTACGGTCAGCCCTGAATCCATTATCCTCTTTAACATATCTGTTTACAAATATTCATTCTGCTGTTAACATATCATCAGGTTTCCCGAACGTATGCCAGGGAAGTAGCTGGAAACTCTGTAATCTCTCCACATTTATACAAGTTCCACGGAATTGTAAACGGTATCGACCCTGATATATGGGATCCATACAACGATAACTTCATACCCGTAAAGCTTTCATCACATCCTCTGCTTTCCCGTCCTTGCTACATCTTGTGATGTTTGAACGCTTTGTGTTGTTCGTAGGTTCCTTATACTTCAGAGAACGTCGTAGAAGGCAAAAGAGCAGCAAAGAAAGAATTGCAAAACAGGCTTGGACTAAAGAGAGAAGATCGTCCGGTAGTAGGTATTATTACACGCTTAACTCACCAGAAAGGAATACACTTGATCAAGCATGCTATTTGGCGTACCTTGGAACGCAGTGGACAGGTTCCTTTTTCTAGATTTGCTCAAAACCTTTATAAAGGTTCTGTCGTGAACTTTTCATAACACTTGCCAGTTTTTCTTGAAAGCAGGTTGTGTTGCTAGGTTCAGCTCCGGATCCTCGGATCCAAAATGATTTCGTGAACTTGGCAAACCAATTGCATTCTACTCACGGTGACAGAGCTCGGCTTGTTCTAACCTACGATGAACCTCTTTCCCATTTGGTAAGAAAACAACAACAGAAACTTTGTTTCATACTTTGCCCTCGGTGTTGCTCTTGAGTCTTTTTGTATGTTTATTACACTCCAGATATACGCAGGGGCTGACTTTATTCTTGTACCGTCGATATTTGAGCCGTGTGGACTGACACAGCTCATAGCCATGAGATACGGCTCTGTTCCTGTCGTAAGAAAAACTGGAGGTAGCGGTTTTACCTATTACCTTAAGACCGAACCGACTCTAAGGTATGGTTTATCTTTTGTCCAATATAGGACTCTACGACACGGTTTTTGATGTGGACCATGATAAAGAAAGGGCACAAGCTCAAGTTCTAGAACCTAACGGGTTCAGCTTCGACGGGGCTGATGCTCCTGGTGTGGATTATGCTCTCAATAGGTAAAAACTAAACTAACACTCTCGTTGATTGGAGCAATTACTATTAACCGTTTTTTTTTCTTTCTTATTGCAGGGCGATATCAGCGTGGTACGATGGGAGAGAGTGGTTTAACTCACTGTGTAGGACGGTGATGGAGCAAGACTGGTCATGGAATCGTCCTGCACTTGAGTACATTGAGCTCTATCACTCCGCACGCAAGTGAGAAAAAAAAAGAAGGAAAGTAAAAATTATATTTGTATGTACAGAAATTAGCTTTTGATCCTTTCTTCTTATGTTAATAATGTTCCCAAATCATTTAAAGA
Organism: Brassica juncea; assembly: GCA_018703725.1. Lineage (NCBI taxonomy): Eukaryota > Viridiplantae > Streptophyta > Magnoliopsida > Brassicales > Brassicaceae > Brassica > Brassica juncea. The sequence goes on from CM031938.1 coordinate 41,930,610, forward strand.
TCATATGGATTCTACTTTGGTTATTCTGAATAAATAAGCTAAGCAAAGTTTATTTATTTCTTATATTACCAACCACTGTTATATTTCTCAACTGATTTACCAAAACAAAACCTACACCTGACCCGTTTCCGACCCGGTTTGAAGTGCAACTCTAACTCTTTCAGGTACTTGATCTGCAGCTGCTGCAGTTATCATTTGAATTAGTAACAATAAGGTCATCAGTTTTTGAAATTTTGGTAACTCCAATATATGTCATTAGAAACGTCATCATTGTATCTTGCCAACGTTACCCGTTTTTTATAGTTATAAAAATAACATTTTTGTGTGTTATTCTTTCTTCATGCATCTCTCACTCTCAGGTATAGAGAGAGAGAGAGAGAGAGAGAGAGAGAGAGAGAGAGAGAGAGAGAGAGAGAGAGAGAGAGATTCCATCAAACAGAAAAGAACAGACCCACACACACAAAAAAGGAAGCTTGAATCTTTGACTTCAAGTTAAACAAATCTTTGATTTTGCATTTGACTACTCTCGGAATTTGAGCTTTAGCAGCCAAATCAAAATGTCTTTCAAGAACAGAGGAGGAAGTGTTGGAGAGCACTACTTTACTCCAAGAAATGTGATTTCTAGAAACTCTTTGTTTTTCTTCTGCATCGCAAGTTTCTGCCTTGGAATGCTCTTCAGTAACAGGTATTACAAAAAGCTTTTGGTGCCCATTGTGCCTTTGTTCGACGATTTCTTACAAAAGTTTGGTATTTCACTGTTCATGTCTGATTCTAGCTTTTTTTTCTGAAGTTTTAATCGGTTGTATGATTACTAATTTCATCTTCTTGGGGACTAAATCTGCTTTTGATTATCTCCAAATTTAATTAAATTTCTTAAGTTTAGAGTTTTGTCGGTGTAGATGTGCTTTTATCAGACAGGTCTATTTGCTCATATTTCCGTGTAAGGACTCAACATATATACCAATAAAAAAACTATATCTTATAGTGCTTATCAGATAGTTTTGATCAAATGGTGCACATTGTAACTTTTAGTATTATTTGATCAAATCTCTTTGCAATCAACTTGGTTACTTCATTCCAATCATGGCAAGGAATGTATTGGAAATAGAACAGTTGATTTGGCCTCAATTATGAAAAGAACATAGAGCTTGCATCCTTTTTGTTGTTATGTATCAGTATCACTGCCAAAGTCAGTGACTCGATCTGCATTTTTGGCTCGGAGTTGTGTTTGTTTTTATCTTATGGAGTTAAGGGTTTGAACTTGGTTATTATACTATGGTTTGATGATGATCATCATCATTATATCAGGATGTGGAATGTACCTGAAGCTAGAGGCATATCAACACTCTCCAAACTAAGTTTAAAATCTGGTGATCACGTGCAAAATAAAAATAATGTAAGACTTTTGAGTTTTTGGCATAATCAATTCACTTGAAAAAAAAATCGATATTTCATTGTTTGGTCTTGTGTTAATTTGCAGGTTTTGGAATATGGTAACAACACTATCGGGTAAAAGACCATTTGGAAACTTTACTAGACGTATCCATGAACGATTGCTATATATATGTTACTTGATGATATTGATGTTAAATACAGGATCTTAGATAAATCCATTGCAAATTTGGAGATGAAACTGGTAGCTGCTAGAGCAGAGCGGGAGTCATTGTCCGGGAAATTTAATGTCTCCAAAGAAGCCAAGAAAAGAAAATATTTCATGGTTATTGGTATTAACACTGCCTTTAGTAGTCGTAAGAGACGTGACTCAATCCGGTCAACATGGATGCCACAAGGTAAAAGGCTGTTTCCCCAGTTGCTTGAGTGTAAATAAAAAACCGGGAAAATGTAACTTTCTTTGGTTCTCTAAATAATTGTTCAGGAGAGAAGCTTAAGAAATTGGAGGAAGAGAAAGGCATCATTGTTCGCTTTGTTATAGGACACAGGTACAAAGGAGGAGTCATGTTCTGTAGTGAAAGAAAACTAAGCATTTACACTGTAATAATATTATGGTTTTCTCTTTTCAGTATTCTTGAGAAAGCTATTGAAGCAGAGGAGAAAGCATATGGAGATTTCTTGAGACTGGTAAGAACCCGCATGGTTTTGATACATTCATTCTCTTGTGATGTTTAGTGTTTTCGGTACTTTTTTTTGTATTAAAGCTTTATAGAAAACAAAAAACAGGAACATACAGAGGGATACATGAAATTATCGGCCAAGACAAAGACGTATTTCGCTACAGCTGTTTCCTTGTGGGACGCTGAATTCTACATCAAAGTTGATGATGATGTTCATGTGAATCTTGGTAAACAAAAATAAATCAAAATGCTTCATCTTTGAATTGTATATCATTCATCCATTTTGTTTTGATCATTTGATGTCTTTTCCTGGCAGCTACTCTCAAGACGACTTTATCCAGTCACCGGAACAAGCCTCGTGCTTATATTGGATGCATGAAGTCCGGTCCCGTCCTAGCAAGAAAGTAAGTGAAAAAAAAACCACATAGGTTCTGAAATTGCATATAAGCAGCAGCCTAGAAGTAAAATGTTTCCAAACAAACAGGGGTGTGAAGTACCATGAACCGGAATATTGGAAGTTTGGAGAGATCGGGAACAGGTATTTTCGCCATGCCACGGGACAGTTCTACGCTATTTCTAAGGATCTAGCTACTTACATATTGATCAACCAGTAAGTTCGTTTAGATAACTTTAACAATGCAACCAAAATGCTTGGGAAAAGGACATCTAATCTTATTTTATTTTCTCGAAGGGATTTACTGCATAAGTATGCGAATGAGGATGTTTCGTTGGGATCTTGGTTCATAGGATTGGACGTTGAGCATGTTAATGACAAAAGACTTTGTTGCAGTACTTCTCCTCATGGTAAAACAGCTTAACAAGTCTGGTTTAGTTTAGTATGTACAAGTTACCGGTTTTAATTTTACTTAATTTTTAAATAACGTTTAATTAGAATTAAAAAAATGATGATTAAAAAAATGATGATTAAAAAAATTTCATTTCATTTTGAAAACGCAGATTGTCAACTAAAAGCTATGATGGGCGATGTTTGTGCCGCATCGTTCGACTGGAAATGCAGTGGAATCTGTCTGTCGGCCGAGAGGATGGCTGATGTTCATGAACGTTGTGGTGAACCTGAAACTGCGTTATGGACAAATACTTGAAAAAAAAAAGTAAAGAGACAACAATTTCTTACTATATTGATAACTATACAACATTATATTACTTGGGAACTATAGTAATAGTAGGAATTTTGGGTGAGACTTTGACAAAAAAAAAAAGGAATTTTGGGTGAGAAAATAAATAAATGTATGCAAAAAATAGCGAGTGAAGTGGTTTAATGAGAGGCCATAAAATAATGGTTATGGTCGGTCACATTTGGTTTGTCCTATGACAGACAGATAGAGAGTCCTTATTGTTGTTGTGCCTTTTCATTAATTCCCACATGTCCTCTTTTTCTTGCTTCTCATTAAATCTCACTGCTACTACTTTTTGTTTTCTTCTGATCTATTTTTTAAGACGTTATTGAGTTCAATACCAGCTCTTTGAAACGGAATGAATTACAATTGTATTTGATGTTGGTTTTAATATTTGAATCTTTGGAACAAGTCTGATGAATTTCAGGTAGACTCTCGCATTCATAATTTATTTATTCGGTATTGGAATTTTTTGCTACCCTTGAGTTTGAACTTTGTAAGTTGGAACATTTTGATTCATATAGTTAACAGTTTGTTGCGGGAATCCTAAGGAAACGGTTTCCCTTTTTCACTAAATTATAAATAATCTCACGTACCTTCGGAAAATGTTTACATTTTTTCCAAACATACTTCCGGAAATGTTGAACGACTTGATGGAATTTAATACTAATAAAACCCTATTCTGCCTACTGAGAGTGGGTCCAAAAACAGAGTTCCTAATTGTTGCAAGATTAACGAAGAACGGATAATTAACCATATAGTTGTATTTAAATAAAAAAACAAGCTAATTAACTATAGAGACAAAAGTGCAGATAACTACAAACTGAAACTTGTAACCCTCTGTATTCTTGCAATATTCTCGCGATAGAAAGCCACGGCAACATTTGCATTCTAGCTACTACTTTCTATATACTTTCTAAAAATAGAAGTGTTACATCGCAGTTGTACTTGCATTTTGGGGTTTGTGTCGCGTGTCAACATACCTTCGGAGCTTGCAGAACAAAAATAAAAGATTAAGACATCAGTTAGATAATCTATTAATAATAGCAATCGTGATTAATTCCAAAGGTTGTGTCTTTTCATTATAACTTTATTTATACCTGTTTGTTGTGTCTTTTTGTTTATAACCGTGTCATATGGTAACCACAGATGTATTTTTTTGTTAGAAAATCTCATCTTTTCCTTCTTATGTCTTTTCCATTTAATATTGAAAGGATGTGTCCTTTGATAAAAAAACTGAAACATACTTGTTTTAAGAATTGTATCTCTTCATTACAGAGATTTATATTTTCATATGTGTCATTTGATAAAAACTGAAATATACTTGTTTTAAGAATTGTATGTCTCCATTATAAAAAAGTTTTAATAGAAGTTAATAAAAACAATTTCTATTCAAGGTTGAAGTTATGTTTCAAATTTTTATCACTCTTTTTGTGGTTACATATAAGATTATATTAAATGTAGAGTACACCAAAATCAGTTACTTCGAAAAAAAGAACGAAGCCATGCGTAAGACCAGCAGTTGTGTCCCATCCCAAACGATTGCAATGCTTCAGAAATAACAATGCTTCGACTATTATTTAAGTGATTAATCATTGACATTTTCCTATCACTCAAAATTTGAAACAACATTTTCCTTCACTCAAAATTTGAAACAACAATAAACTACTGTGACAGTGTTTTGAATATTTGAATAATTCACTCCACAACAAAACGAACTTTGATGTTCAAAAAAAAAACAAAAGACACTCGCAACAACATCGTTGCAACCAGTTTTTTTCTCAAACCAACTTAAATCCTAAAAGGGTCAGACATGGCTATCTTAGAGTATTCATATTCTAAAATCAAAGATCTGGAAAAGATAATTGTAAACGCAAAATAATATTCGCAACACAAAATAATATTTGCTTGATTCGAAAATGGGGGAAAATGGAAGAAGGGGAACTTTTCTCTGAGATAAAATTGTAGTTTTTGAATGAAACTGTAAGTCTTTAGTAGATACTATGTTTCTTTTAATATATATTTTTTAAAAAATATCCATTTTACTTATGTGAAAGGAGAACTAATAAAAGATTTAATAAATAATCATCTTATTTATTACAAGAATTTCTTCAAAGAATGATATATTTACCATTTTAGTAACTTTTATGTTGATGAAAACAAGGACTACTAATGGTCACAGACCACAAGGTTTCTATTTTACTCATTCATCATACAATTGCGTCAGAAGTATTAGACGATGTGCCTCAAATTGAGAAACAAAATTTAGAATCCATGGATATTAAAAGTTGCTAATGTTAGCCAACACAAATCATATTTTACCAGATATTTTTCTTTAAAAAAAGTCAAAGTTTTGTTTTAGTTGTTATCATATTAATGGCAATAATAATGAAGCAGATACTATTTAAAGTTATTTAAAGTTACTTATGTTTGGGGATCCAAAGTAACTCATTACTTAAGATTATGGCCAGCTACGCTCTTCAAGAGTTTAACTCTATAATTGGAATGACTCTTTTAAGACTATTCTATAAATGGAATAATGTTGTTTTGTTTGTTCATGATCGTATTTTCCACTTTTTTTACAGTAAATTATGCAGTTGGGTTGGAGATGCCTTAAATATTCTATCATAACATTTTAAAATTATTATTTCCTTATATACAATGTGATGGTATTTGAAAAGGAAAAATAATTTAAAAATTCTTTCGACTTATGTAATGTTATAAAAAAATCAGCTTCTTGAAAATACTCTCTTTTACAAAAGATACAAATAATGAATAAAAAAAATGTGTGGGTGATATGCCAAGAAAACTATATTAAAGGTTATTATATCTTAAAATTACCGTATAATCATTTTTTGACCACACACATCTTACATGGTTTCAAACCAATCATATTCGACATGTTGTTAATAACCTTATTAATTTAGTAAATGATTAGATTGACATGTGTTTGCTTTTTAAATAGTTTCAAATATTCAGTTGTTTTTAAAAAAAGTCAAATAAATTAGATAAACGTATAATAAAACATATATCTTATTTGGTATTGACATATTTCTAATTTTACTATAATCAAACATATAAATAAAATACAAAATTAGAATTTTTAATAAAAAGATATAGTTGCATGCAATATATTTTACATCACATATATTTCTCCAAAAATAACTGTAAAGTGTTTTCATAAAAGATTATTTTATAAAATATGATATAATTATTTTTTATAAAATAAGTTTCCGTGCGATATCGCACGGGTTCCTTACCTAGTGTTTAAAATAGGAAACAATTTTACTTTTTTATAAGAATACCTTCACGGTTAATAAAATCATCTTTGCCATTTTGGTTTGACGCGTGATATTGGCACGGCTCAATCGAACAAAACCGATCTCTACCAAGTAAGAGCACGACTATTTGATTGAACCGCACTAATATCTCGCGTTACATTACATCGTAATTCAGCATATCTCAGAAAATCAAGAAACAAGTAAGTAACATCAATTATCAATAGCCTTTTTTCAAAAAAAAAAAAACATCAATTATCAAACCATATAAGTATATAAAAATGATGTCGGCACTGAAAATGTTACTTTACCAGTGAACATCATCGGATCCTTGCAGAACTCTTACTTTCAGCAACGCCAAAGACAAAATTGACATCAACAGAGAAAAAAAAAAGAACGTGGCTATTTGAAAGATTGTGGGACTGCAAAGTGAAGAAGGAAAGGAAGTTATAAATATGAAGATGGTTGAAGAAGAGAGGCAAGGCAACATACTAGCATTAAATTAGACCAACAACTTCATACCAAAAAGGAGGTTGGCTTATTAAATTTGAATTGTTTCTATTAGAAAACTTCTTTTCAAAAAGTACCATTATGTGTTCTTATTAAATTTAAATTTATGCTATAGTATATATATATATATATACCTTATTACAACCGATGATATCAATTATGAAAATAGATTGATTCCAGAACAAGAGTTTGCTGTAGCAGTGACCTAACAATTTGGTCTCTGAAAGCATATAATCTATGGTCTAACCACTTCAAACTCTTCTAACCAAATCAATATAATCGATGAAAATGATGCATTATAATTATTTGTCATAGAAGAAAAAAGCAATATATTATATGGTTTGCCAAATACTCTTATTACATGAACCGAACTAATTTATTTGTAGCCGCCGAAATAAGCATGGCCAATGACAAATATATTGGTCACTAATAAGTGTGTTTATTTGGAAACGGATTTTTCGATCCACTTCATAACTATCTCGAATTTTAGTTTTATTGGCTTTTGTATACTGGTAATTGGTGCATATATCTATATATTATATATAAATATTACGTAATGTAACTATCTATGCTACATGCTAGGTAGCCGATTAGTTAAAGGAACAATGTTCTCACGCTCAGAAAAAAAAAAAAAATGTTCCCACGAGCTTTCAGTTTACCAGTATTTATGAGGTTTGTAAGAGAAAGCAAGGCATGTTGGTGGGGTTCTGTCACACTCCCAATATACATTTGAATTTTGAAATTAATATGGCTCTACTTTCCAAATATTCTCCCTCCCTATTTGTTTCCTATATTGTTAAGTTCCTATCATTTATATACTAGTATTTCCTTATAAGTAATTTTTTTTTTGTCTAAACCTTATATTATGGGAAACTATGTTTTATTAGGTATGTATATATGCCAAAGAGGATATGCATCATCTTCGAAAGTGCATGAAAGTGATCATATCAGAGTCTGTTTTCATGTCTCTCGATTTATCTCTAAAATTTTTTTTGGTCAACCATGATAATAATCTCAAAAGTTTGAACGTGTGTTATATGTACTCCGTTAAAACGGTCTACAATGTAAATGCAAATACTAATGGAAATGCATACACTGATACACATAACTTAATGTGAACCATGATGTGAAGTTGTGAACGGTAACCAAAGTTTTTTTCTCAAGAATAAAAACCAAATTTATCGCAAACCTTAACGTCATCATCACCTTTTAGTAGGTTTTTCAGTTATTTATCAGAGTGGGACTGATAAAAAAACGCACAGACCTGGCTAGAGTATATTTTGGGCCTGCACTAAGTTAATTTGATGATCTATTATAGACTTGAAAATTTGGGCCACTTTCAAATGTTTTTACAAAAACCTCGGCTCTTCTTACAGTAAAAGTCAATTGGACACAGTGCAGATGCACTGTTGGTCACACCCACATAGAACCAGGCCTGGAAACGCACATGCAAGCACAGTTATATACGTTCGAAATGTGTAAATAGGATCGAGGCACGTCAAATTTTCGAACAAATCTCAGTTCATTCGTGGGATGCACCATCTCAAACACATTTTTTAAAAGAATAAAATAATGGTAAACTGGTTGACAAAAAAAAAGTAATGGTAAACTGAGACACTCCGAAGGAGAAAACAAAGAAGCAGAAAGCACATTTTATTTATTTATTTATGAAGAAGTAGCGTCCTTCTTCTTCCTATGCACAAGATTTTTCATCCAATTGACACCAATAAATGCAACCATCTTAGCTCTGTTAAACCCAGCTTTTGTCTTGCCGGACTTCTTCTTGGCGGCGTCTTTTTTGCCATCAGTGCTACCCTCCTTCGCTGCCATCACCCCAATTCCTCCGGTCCCCCATTGATCCGCCCAGCTCGGTGCTTCACTCGCCATTCTGTTACGATCACAATATCTTTATTCGAACTCAAGTCGTCTATGAACTCATATAATCATGTCTAACAAAAAGAAAAATAAATAAAGAGTACCTCTAAGTCTTGGAGCTCTTCTTGGCAAAGAGGAAGGAAACGATGTTGAAGGAGCAAGATAAGTGGTAGTGTGGAGACATTATAGTGGTTGGGTTGTCAATTTATTTAATTTTTGAGTGTAGATATTAGTAAACAATATATTTAGAGTGTCATCTTTTAACCTAAAGTCTTTATATTTTCAATATAATATTGAAATATGATTAAATGGGTTGTCTTGGAATGGACTTGCCAACTCATGTTAGTTCGTTTCCAACTTGCAAAGCAAACGTTGTTTGGAATCTTTCAACTTTTTCAAAAGCATACGGAACAGGTAAATATAAAAAACAACCTAACCCCATTTAGTTTTTTTTGCTTTTTGTTCTATTATTTTACTCTACAGTTTTGTTGCATATACTCATCAACAAGAGTTAGGTTAGCAAAAGCCTATAGATGAAAAGATCCCTGCGTCTCATTTATTTATTCAAGATCTAAGAATCATCTTTCTTGGAATCTTAGATCAATTATTTAACGTTTCATGAGTTTACAGCAGCAAAAATTAAACGCATAGGTCTATTAATGATCATACCCTTGAAACATTGGCCCATAAAAACTTTCAGCCCAAGATGTTTATTTTTTCCGGAGAACTACTTTAGCACATCCACACGCTAGAGTGATTCTTTTACCTACAAAATCAAAAGTAGCATGAGAGAAACGATCCCGTTGTTGTGAATGGAGAGTTTAGGCTGTGTTCTTTTTGATCAACAAAATTAAACCTGATAAGAAAAACTGGGAAGTTTAGAGTTTTATATAGTCGAAAGAAGTCTAGTGAGGTCTTTAAGATACAAATCGTAGTAATTTTTTTTTCTTTCATTTTCAATAAATTGACTTGGTTTTTAACCAATGTTACCCAATATATATTGACAGTAATCAAAATGTTACAAAAAAAATCAACATGTAACAAGTAGTCTGATTCATTACCTGAATTATCTGAGTTGCTCGTCCATTTATACCCTGTTGCTATTGAAAAGGGATCCACCATTTGTGCCTGCTCCTCTTCCAGCCGTCGCTGTGCACTTTTCCCGGTGCCCGTAATGTTCAGTCTCCGCCAAGACGACGTTGCAAACGATGAGCGTGAACTTGTTGACGTTTTTATGTCGGATGTTTCCTCACTCTCCACGTCGCATTGGTCTTCGACTGCAGCTGAGAGGTGTCTCGGGCTTGATAGCGGTGTGTAGAACTGATCCATCGGCCGGAGAGGCACAAACTTGCTGAATGTTATGACTACTTTCACCGTTGGGATCACCGGTATCGACAACTGGGTCCCACCAAAAAAACAAAATGTAATCAGTGCTGTCTAATTATGGTTGACTCATTGAACCAAACAGAAATTTGACTTTGAGACCAAACCGAAATTGATAGTGTCACTGTCACATAGATTTTACACTTTTTCTTGTACCTTGTAATGTTTGCCACATCAGCATTCATCCAATAAAATTATAACACGTGTGACATATATTGGCATAATACGGTTTTTAATTTTTCGAAAGAGTAACAAAACTGAAAGAGTAATTTACAAAGGACGGCCGTTTATACCTTTACCGGGAAAGTTCCGGGCGGGAACTTAGCGGTGAGCAGCTCCCTCATTCTCCTCACGGCTTTAACATGATTGGCTAAAACATCAAGCAGAGGAAGCAGCTCCTCCGTCTTCAAAGGAAAATCCTCCGTTAACCAAACCGAAGGACTCAAACTCTTCACATACTCCTTCTCTTTGATCCGCGCCACAGAAGCCGGCGCCGCCACCGGAATCCCCTCTGCCGGTAAAGAAACCGCCTTTCTCCTCCTCCTCCCCGACGACGACGGCTGAAACTCTTTCTCCTCAACGTTGAAACAACCGTTGAGCTCTGTTTCTCCGACAGCAACGACTTTCCGCGATTTGAAACTGAAACTCACGTTCTCGACCTCGTAACCTTTGGCTCTCCACTCTCCGACCGTTTCAGTCTTCCCTTGCCCTCGCCAGTTCTTCATCTCGACGAGCTCCGCTCTCGTAACGTCCATCCCTGGACGGTACAAGCTCGTCTGAGAGCAGAAACCGGTTATCTCACGTTCGCTAACCGGTTCATTCGCGTTTTCGAACGCGTCTGAGATTGTTTTATCGTCTCTGTTCAACACAAGCAACGTACCGGGAGACACGTCGAGAAACTCGTCCCCGTCTCCCAGAAAGAGAAAGCTCTGGTTCTCGCGGCGGATCTTGAAACGATCGAACCCCGCCAAAGAAGTATCCGCGCGTAGATCTCCTCCTCGCTTCCAGATCCTGTACGTGTCGGAAGGAGCGATCCTTCCGACGAACGGGATCACGGAGCTCTCGAAGCGGAAAGAAACCTCCATGTAGAAGTCCCTCATACGACGTAGTACCGCGATCAGACGCGGCAGTCTCCGTCTCCATTTGCACCAAGCCGAGCGGCGCTGATGGCGGAGCACCGTCTCCGCCATCTCCGCGTTCCGGCGACAGAGCGCCTCTTGCAAGGGGCTCCATCCCGCGGCGTTCTGGAGTGTGACGTCGGCGCCGGCGGAGGAGATCGTCTCCGCGGCGAAGACGTCGCCGATACGAACCGCTAAGTGGAGAGGCGTCTCGCGTGACGGGACGTCGCGGCGATCGATCGCGGCGGAGATTCGCTCGGCGAGACGCTCCTGGATGAGGGAATCTGACTCGGTGTGTATCTGTTCGGGATCGGTTAGCTTAGGCAGAGAGGAAACGAGACGAGTCAGGCCGACGTGGTCTCCTAAAACGACGGCGTAGTGGAATGGACTGTGAGCATAGTCGTCTAAAGTAGTGGCCGGTGTTTTCACCGGAGACGACTTCGCCATATTATTACGGGGCGCTGAAAAGTGTACAACTCTTAAACAGAAACAAATATGTTACGTAGTTATCTAGACAAACAGTCAACGGAAATACATTTGTTTCCATAACTTTTTGGTCAAGGGACTGAAGGGAGTAACTGTTTTATTTATTTTATTTTCTGGCAACAATTTTTATAAATCTTAGATTTTTTAATGTTAATTAGATTATATTAGCTTTGTAAGTATAACAATTTTAAAAAGATGTGTATATACTATTATAGGATTTTATTATTTAAAACAATGGGATTCATTTGAAATAAAAAAAAAAAAACAGAAAAGTTTTCAAAAATAATTAAAGAAGATGCGATTAAAATAATGATTGGTGTTTTTTTTTACCATACCAAGTTAAATGTTTGGTCAAATATCAAGCAATGAATTAGGATGGCATATTATATAACAGTTTTTTTTTTGTTAAAGAATATATAACAGTTAGAATAGCAAAAACGTTTTAGTTTTCTGTAACTTAAAAAATTAGAATATAATTTGTTAGCCGTAAGTAATATTTGTTTCTGTTGTAAAAAAAATAAAAATATTTTGTTCTAATAGCTTGCCAAGCAAATTTGTGTAGTCTAATGGGATTTTTTAGATGTATGATGAAAATGAATTAGTTTGTGATTAGTTTTGAACCTGAGTGAAAACAGAGTCTTTCAGACCTCTCTTTGTTGCTGTCTTGTCTACTGCTTTGGGTTCAGTTTTAACCTTTTGTGTCTTGCCCTCGTGGTTAGTCGTAAATGACGTCTAGGAGCACTTCTTCCAGTTTCATTTGAATATGAAATGCTGTAACTGACATTTGTGCTAAAACCAGTTTGCTTTTCTTAGTACAACTGTCTAGTAAACAGAAACCTATACGAGAATTATGACTAATAGTGGGGAGGATTTGGTCCAGCACGTTAGTATTTTGCTACGTTCTTAAATCATATACAATGCCAAGGCATGTGTCGCTTTGAGTTGTGAACAAGATGTGACCAAACTGACAACAATGGTGGCTGCACTGAAATTAACAGCTCTCCAATCACGTCGACAAATATGTGAATCACGTTTTTTTTTTAAAAAAGTCTATTGGAAGCTATGCTCTCTCCTCTGTAATCATCACCATCAAGCCCCTGTCAAAAACAATCCAAAGCATATCAGTTTCCTCCCATTCAAATCAAGAGAAAGGGACAGACTCAATCCAGGTCAAAGTTTGAAACTTCAATCTGTAGGAGTGTGAATTGATCTCGTGCTGCATATATAAAAAATAGAGGATGAAAGACTTGCCATAGTTTTGGCGCACTCCTGTGAATTTGTGGATTGCCTTCAGAAGGGAACCATATCTCATATACTTCAACGATCCCATATGTCTATGAACAATTTCGAGAGAATAAAAAACCAACTTGATGAGATTAAGATCTGAAGGTATAAAGAGTTAATGGTTAGCAAAAAGCACATACACGATCTCGGTGTACCGAAGTCTCCAAGCAGGGAAACCGAGGTGGCTCCTTACAGGTCCATAAACCAGCAACAGATCAGGAATGTGTACATTCTCACCTGCCAGAGTTCAGATCATCAGCTTCAATATATATATTTTGAGTTTCATATGTGAGAATCAACACTAACCAACAACTCTTAATGCTTCGTTCAGATGAGACTCAGTAAAAACATTTTCCCCTTCATCCTTCTCAGGATGGCTGGATTTCAAGTACTTGTGAAGTAGTCTGTTGGCTGCTTTCACAACAGCTTCTTTATTGTCAGAAGACGAAATGAATTCTAAAGCAATGCCCTTTCGGTCAGGCGAAATATCCTTCTCACCAGTCTCCTATGAAAGAAGAAGAAAACAGACACTAAGCAGCAGGTAAAGTAAAACAATCAAAACAGCTCCATTTTGCAGATACTTATGAATGGTATGCTTTATATCGTACCTGTAACAACACTGAACGTGGCACCATTTCAAGGATCATATCCTTGGACTTCTTTAATAAACCTAAAGAAGTCAACTCTCAGAGATCTTCATAACACACATGCATACATTATTAACGAATGAACAGTTGGAGATTGTTTTGACAAAAAGAAAAGCATGTTACCTTGCGAGTCAAAAAGACCAACTTGTTTCACCCCAATGGTCGTTAGCCATTGCAAAAGCTCAATAACCTTGGAAACATCTCGAGCTGCTTCGATGTCCACTACAACAGCTAAACACCGGAGCTTCTCAATATCGATGGAACAGTATTTTTGAACCAAACCTAACGAGATCGCATAGCTTTCTATCGCCTCAAAGATGCCAGAGACAATGTGCCATAAGCTCACAGCAATGTGTATGAAACGCCATAGCAAACCAAGTCCAAAATCAACAATCTGTGGAATACAAAAAAAAAGAAAAACCACATACACATTTGAACAAATAACTTCAGAATTCGTGATATGATAAACATATAAATCAACAACAGAGATCAAAGTCTTCCAATGATCATATAACCAAACAATACGGAGCTAAAGAAACTCACTTGACCAATCCAGGAACTCAGGACTAGCATCGGATCATTGAAATCCATATAATTTGATGAAATAAAACAAAATTACAGAGAAGCACACAACAGAACTAGATTAATAAGATCGGTCGAGCTTATCCTAAAACCCAACACTCTTTTTTTATCGTAATCAAGGGGGAAAGAAGGAAGAATTTTTGGGAGATGGGTAGAGAAAAGGGAGACACTTTCGAGGGTCTATTAGCCTCTTGATCAGACCCAGAATCCTAACTTCGCTTAAACCTTAGCAAAATTACGTGTGTTGCGAAATTGACTCTGTATCTGAGACGACGTCTGGGGTTCGAACTCTTTTATCTTCTCTTCGTCACGGTTTTGACCTAGTTGAAAAAAATTCATTCTCATTACCCTACCAAAATTCTATCAACCCTACTTTTTTTTCCTATATTTCCCTTCTCCTTATTACCCTCAACTATTATATTATTATCCTTTCTCAGTGGTCCCCACATGCTTTATGTTTTTTTTTAAATCGATCTGGCTTCCCTCCTCATAAAGCCAACCTTAAATCCAACAACCTAACAGCCGACCCCACATCAACCCACCTCTCTCCTTCCAACAGCTGTCCCTCGTGTCTCCTTTCTCCCATCATGTTTTTCTTTCCCCAACCACCATCGAACTTCTTCTCCCCTTCCACTTGAGATTGACGATTTTGAAGCTTTTTTGAGGTAAAATCATGCATTTTTATTTTACGAAATTTTCATAATAATATACTACTTATGTTCTATGTATTATGTGTAACGAAAAATGAAAATTTTGCTGTAAAATTCGTGAGAGTTTTAAAGAAAAATGAAAATATTAGATTTTTAAAAAATATGTATTTTTCTCTATTTTTAACACGGTTTTGAAAGAAAAAAACATGAAAATTGTGTTAGACGATAATCTGAGTTATGTAACACGTTATGAGTTGATTAAAAAGACTTAAAAAGATGAAAAACTAAAGTTTTAGGTAAAAATAGAAGTTTTAGGTATTTTGTTATGAAAAAGAATGCTTAAGAACGATTTTGTATATTTCTTCTTTTTTACCACTGTTTTAAAGCAAAATAATGCATTACAGTAGTAGTATACGGTACTGTGGGTTGTATAACATCCTTTTGGTCAGTTAAAAGTTTTAAATAGACAAAAGTAAAAATTTATAAGAACTACTGGAACTACTGGTACTACTAAAGTGAAACGTGTATTACTTGTATTACTGGAACGACTCTGTACCAAAGATCTTGGACAACTTAGATTCTTTAAATGGTTAACTAATCATAATTTTATTTCTTTTCAGGGAATTATATGGCTTCTCCTATTACAATCATATGTTTTGACTATGGAGGAAGTTACATCAAGGATGGGGCTGAGATAAAGTGGATCTCGGGAGAAGATCAAATTCACACTCTAGTGATGAAAACATCTGTGGAAGAGGTTACATATTCTGAATTGGTCGAGTGTATATGCAGAAAGATTAAGGCAAATGGAGATGGGATGGTGAAGATTAGTTACTTTCCATTGGTATTGTATTCCAACAAGCCATCATATATTTGGTGTGATGAAGACGTTTTGGGTTATCTCATGCAAGTAAATCATGATAAATGTAGAAGTGTTTTACATGTGGAGATCAGCAGTGACATGGATGATACATATGGTGGTATGCCGCTTTCAGAAGATGATTATGGAACTGATGATGAAACTGATGATAGCTATGTTGGTCTTTCTGATGGTGTTGGAAGTGATACATACATAACTGAAGAAGATGGAACCGAGGAAGATGGGACCGAGGAAGATGGGACCGAGGAAGATGAGACCGAGATAGATGGAGCTGAGCAAGATGGAACAAAGCAGGATCATGAGATTGGGGGCATGATCACGCCTTACACAGCTGAACAACATGAATACTTTGAGATGCATGAGGATTTAGAGCATGGGTATGAAGGTACAGAAGTCGGTATGGGAGATGAAGCTGTAAGAGCGGGAGTTGAAGCCACAACAGTAGTAGAAGAAGAATGGGATGATGGTCTCGATTTGGTTAAGGGTCAAGAATTCAGAACTAAGACAACCATGCAAGTTCTAGTTCAGAGGGGTGCGCATAAGAATGGTTTTGAGTATGACACAATGAAGTCGGATACTGGGAGATTTGTGGCAAGATGTCGAGCAGCGAAAGAAGGTTGCAAGTGGTATTTGCGTGTAGCAAAGCTTAAGAATTCAGATCTTTGGACGGTAAGAACTTACATCAAGTCTCATACATGCTCAGTGGTAACTACAAGTACCCTTAGAAATAGAAGGAGAGGCACACCACAGGTTGTTGCATCTGTTTTGGGTGAAGAATATCCCGGTAGATATGACACACCAACACCAGCTGATCTGATCAGTATGGTTATACACAAGGTTGGTGTTGATGTATCATATGCCACAGCATGGAGAGGAAAAAGGATGGCTGCTAATGAAGTGCGAGGTACTCCGGAAGAGAGTTATTCTTTGATACACTCCTATATGCACATGCTTAAGTTGAAGAATCCTGGCTCGGTAAGTTATGTTGAAGTGGATGCGGCGAAAAGATTTAAGTATCTATTTTTCGCATTTGGAGCTTCCATAGAAGGGTTTGTAGCGATGAGGAAAGTTATCATTGTGGATGGAACACATCTTAAGCATGTTTATGGTGGAGTTCTGCTTGTTGCGACGGCTCAAGATCCTGATCGTCACCATTACCCTATTGCATTTGGTGTAGTTGATGGTGAGAAAGATGAAAGCTGGACGTGGTTTATGAATAATTTGAGGTCAGTGATATCAGATGTAGACGGATTGGTGTTTCTTTCGGATAGAAATATGAGCTTGATCAAGTCAATCCGTGAGGTGTTCCCAACGGCTGCACATGGGTATTGTATCTGGCATTTGGCTCAAAATGTCAAAGGACATGTATTCAACAACAGAGACGTTTGTGCAAGCAAGTTTAGAGAATGCGCATATGCTTATACAGTGGCTGAGTTCGATGTTCTCTATGCTGCTTTTTCCAGAAAGTATCCTTCTGCTGCCGAGTATCTAGAGAAGAGTGTTGAAGTGGGAAAATGGGCAAGATGTTACTTTGAAGGAGACAGATACAATGTTGACACGACCAATGCAGCAGAATCTATCAATGGTGTTCTTCGGGAAGCGAGGAAATACTTCATGCTACCGATGATTGATGTTATCATTAAGAAAATGGCTGAATGGTTTAACAAACACAGGAAGAAGGCAGCTCAAATACCAGCCACAAAGAAGCTTGTGCCTAAAGTGGAAACCATGTTGTCAAAAAGATGTTTGGAAGCGAGGTGTTTAGATGTGGTTGAGATAAACAGCTTTCTCCATGAGTACAATGTCGATGGTAAAGACGGAAAGATTTATACGGTTGATTTGCAAAGAAAAATGTGCAGCTGCAGGTGCTTTGATATAGACAAAATCCCGTGTGTTCATGCATGTGCTGCTGCAAAGTTCTTGAGTGTTGGAACGGACCTCCATCTACAAGAGTTTTGTTCGAAATACTATACGGTGGAGCTTTGGGCGTTGGCATATTGGAGGACGATTTATCCTGTGCCACATCAGTCTGAATGGGTTATACCAGATGAAATTCGAGCACTCAAAGTTCTTCCTCCATTATATGATAAAAAGAAAGGACCCACTCAGAAGCAAAGGTTTCCATCAGCCGGAGAATTTCGTGGACGAAGAAGAGGACGAGGAAGGGGAAGAGGAAGGGGAAGGGGAAGGGGAAGGGGAAGGAGCAGAGAAATGAGAGGCGGACGTTTGTATGAGTATTTTGAGTGTGGAAGTACTTCTGCAGCCGCGGAGTAGCATGAGACTCTTGTACTTTGAACTAGCAGGTAACTCTGAACTACTAGGAACTAATGGAACTACTATGTGTAACGTGAACTGCTAGTACTGCTAGAACTACTATGTGTAATATGGACTACTAGGAACTACTTTGTACTACCCTCAACTACCAAAAACTACTTCGTATTACTATTTGTTATGCATGTTTCTAAGAACCTTAATTTTCTTCTTATTATTTATTTTTAAAAAATGTATCTCGTATATTACGTGATTATATGTCCACACATGTGTTTATTTGTCAAACTAGACATAAAATACTCTTAAAATCTCAAGTTGGTAGAAAACTTCTCATTTCAATAGAAAACATCCTTATACTTCCTAGTTAATGTCTTAATGGGAAGGCCATCATGAGATGAATTTCAGAAAATACATATTTTCTGAAAATTTATTCTGCCAATGTGTTATATACAGTATAAAACTGTCTAAATATATTGGTATTACTAATTAATTTAATTTAATGACGTTGTATTACTAAAAAATGTTATAATTTGCAAAAATATTACTATGAAGAGTGAAATATTACTACTACCTTGAGTACTACTAAGAGTAAGATAAATATCACTTTAATATTCAAACACGTTTTAGACATGTGCCATATGTATTTTTTTTTTACAAAGTGTTGACAATGTGTTACACGTTTTAGACATGTGTCTTAGGTTTATTTTTTTTTTCATGAAGTGTTGACAATGTTTTTGTCTTAGTAATACATAATAAACCTAGTAGTACAAATTTGCTTTCTTAGAACATGGATTGCCTTGTCTTCAATTAGACCAACCCTGCTTCAAGACAATCACACAACACAAAGCATCCTACATAATAGCATCTAAGTTTTACAGACCAACAACCAAAAAAAAACATAGCATCCTACATAAGTTCACAACAAAGCCGAGATAAATATTAAACATAACATCCTACATAAGTTCACTAAGCCTCTGTTCTAGGCTTCTTCTTGCGCCCTTCAATCTCGTCGGTGTCGGCTTCAGTGAAAGGAGAGGAAACCCACCGTGACCGTGCACGTGTCCTTGTTGTCTGTTCTGGCGTTGTGAACTTCTTTGGGTCAGTAGACTTTCTCGGTCTATTTCTCACCGCAATTGCCTTAGGCCTATGCTTCACCCCAATACGAGCAGGAGCTCCCTCATTCATCTCATCAACAGCAGGAGCTCCCTCATCTACAACAGGAACTCTCTCATCCGTCTCATTAACAGCAGCCGCTTCCTCACTCTCTGAAACTCTCTCAACCGGCTCATCTACAGCAGGAGCTTCCTCATCTACAACAAGAGCTCCCTCAGTCGTCTCATCAACAGCAGAAACTATCTCAGCCGGCTCATCTACAGCAGGAGCTCCCTCATCTACAGCAGGAGCTCCATCATTGCTCTTGCAAAGTGAAAGAATCCAGTGTTGTTGTTTCTCTTCCTATGTGTATTTATCAGCCTCTTCATCCCACGAAAGAACAAATCTCTTACGTGGTATCCAATTCTCTGATGATCTCCTCGCGGCTGCCTTAGTCCTACCACGTGGTGGTGTAGGAGTTTCCTTGGGTTCCTTCGCAGCCTCCTTCTCTAGTTTCTCAGGAGAATTCTCTGTTTCAACCTCTTCTTCAATCTCATTGTCGTGGTTCAGCTGAGATTCTGTCTGTTCCTCCATAGTTGTTTCCTCACTCTTTTTCTCATCTTTCTCAGGCTCTTTCTCTTGCTCAGAACCTTTATCTTCCTCCATAGCCGCTTCCTCACTCTCTTTCTCATCTTTCTCAGGTTCTTTCTCTTGCTCATAACCTTTATCTTCCTCCATAGCCGCTTCCTCACTCTCTTTCCCATCTTCTCCTTTATCACTCTGCATCTGTTCCTCTTCATTTCTATCATAAGACCTCTCATAACCCATGTTTTGGTACATGAAATCCTCACGGTTCTCATTCCTCTTCATTTCTTTCTCAATGCCATCAAGCTTCTCCTCCATCGTCTTCTGCTTACTGGCCTTCTTTTTTAAATATCTCTGGCAATATTCAACGCCATCAAGCCTCTTCTCCATTGCCTTCATCCTCTTAGCCCTCCTCTTCAAAACAACTTGGCTCTTTTCCATGACACCAAGCCTCTTGTCCATTGTCTCCACCTTCAAATTCACTTCACTCAAACTAGTCATCAACCTCTCTTCAAACCCTTTCAGAAGGTCCTCCAAACCATGACTAGAGGAGGATACTTCTTCATTCACTTTCTTTTTGTCTTTCTTCTTAGTAAACTCCCTTGCAGCCACATCTAACTCATATAACTCTTGCCAAAAGATAGGCTTCTCCTTAACAGTAAGCCATGTGCTCCACGCATTGCTTACTCCTTCCTCATTTTCATAATCTGGCTCCCCTTCCACTATGCGCGCTAAGAGGGATTCTTCATCAACAGTGGGAATCAAAACACTTGTAATAACCTGAAAATAAAACCAACACAATCACTTAACAAACGCAATAGTATTCAACTCACTTAATAAAATCAGTAGGAACCAGAAAACTAAAAACATACCTTGGTTTCTCCAATGGCGCCATACAAATCCTCAAGTGGATAACCCTTCATGCTGTTATTTTGGAAACGCCTCTTGCACATCCTCGGACAGTTACTCAGACAACCATCTACTCTTTCTCTGAATTGTGCACTCAGAGCTGGAATACACTCAAATGCCAAGATCTACAAATAGAACTCGTCAAAACAGAATATTCATAAAAACAACAATTTGTCTAAAGAAAGCAATAATTTACCTCTAAAGGAACTATGAATCCGGGAAAGTTGACAGTGCTTTTAGGTTTCCCTTTGAGTTGCTTCATCACGTGATTGATGGACCGGATCGCATCATCGAACGTCAAGCGACCCCAAGGAAAGGTTTTGCAAATTTCCACATTGTTGACGACTCTTAAAATGAAAGAGTCAAATGGGGCATTATACCTTGCCTTCGCTCTGATAACTGTGCCTAGGAAGTAAAGCACCGCCATCCTGAGTCGATCCCCACATGCACTCATACTCAACAACTTCTTCTTCACAGATTCCATTGTTATCTCCTTATGCGAGTCAAAATGCCTATCTACAAAAGCAAAGCTCCCCAACTTCTCATACTTATCCGGGTAGTCACGGCAGTCCAAGCCCGAGATGAGTGCATGCTCTCTCATTGAATACCGGATGGGCACGCCATTAACCGCAAACCAAGCTGTGTCCTCTCCCTCGTATAAGGGAATCGTGCGCAGTAGCAGCGTCCACATACCCAACAACCTCAAGTTTGGTTCATCGGGCATGTGGAAAATGTGGCAGAACTGAGGGTGGTTTTCGAACCACTCCAACTCAGGCTTAAGCTCCTTCAAGAACTCCACCGTGGAGCTCACAGAGCACTTGCTCTGTATCTTACACGACTTGGTGAATTCCGTGTTCTTGAAGTATAGCTCATCAGGTGGCAATGGTTGGCATTCCTGCAAACCACATCAAATTATATTAGCACTTTATTTATTAATTTGTCTTAGTAAAACCAGTAATACTAGTAATGCACCAACAATACTAAAACCAAAAAAATATTGCAGAATGATGATCAGTGAATCTGAGATGTTGAGAAGGCATACCTGAGATGTTGCAGAATGATGATCAGTCTGAGTCTCATTCCCGCCTGAGAACTCTTCAGCTATTGGAGCAGGGTTGTGTTCTTGAACCTTTTCTCTTGTGGAATTGTTTTTTTTCTTATTCTGCCTTTTCCCTCCCCGCTTACCACGGCCTGTCATGATCTTAATCCCCTGAATATACATAAACAACATATATTCAACAACAACAGAAGCTAACAAACCCATTCAATATCCACAAAAAAATCTCAGAACAAAACAATTTACTACTAGGCTTTCAATTAAGTTACACAAAGATAAAACAATTTCTCCCAATAACAAATCGATTCAACAAAAGAATAACTTTAAAAAAATTCAGATTCGAAACAAAAATTGTTTCATTTCTTTAAGCAGAACAAGCACACATCATATAGGGAAACACACATCAAAGCCATTTGAAGATATGAAAAAGGCATTACCTTTTACACGCCGATTTCGAAAACAGAACAAGAGGATGAAAGGAATCTGACGCCGGAAAATATGGTGGTTCTGATGATGAATAGGAGAATACAAGGTGGTTTTCGGTGGGTTTCGGTGGATTTCGGGGGATTTCGGGTCGATTTTGGGAATGCTTCGAGTTCGTCGGGTTCTAGGGTTTTGAGGATTGATTTCCTTTCGATTTGGGGAAATGAGAAACATAGGAGAGAAAGAGAGGGTTTGGTCCGAATTTGGGAGAGAGATACGCGGGTCACGCCCATGGATCCGGGTCGTGTGAATTGGGTCAAATAGAGAGAGGTTGGATCTGTAAATATTAGATTTCATTAAGGGTAGTTTCGTTTTTTACCACGTTTTTCATTAAAATCTATAATATAATGAGCGAGTTTCACTCCCACCAGGATGCCACGTGTCCATTTTTAAGTTTTGGGCCCATATTATGTTCGGGCATACTCGCATTAGGTTGAAATTGGGCCTGAGTTGTGTTTACGGCGTTGGGTTAGATAACTGCCGAGCGTTTTTTAACGTGTGATGACTTCTGACTAAATCGCTTCTTCGCTTTCTCTCTTCCGTCGCCACCACAAAGTTTGCGCACCTCCGCCAATCACCATTGACGTTCCACATCCTCTGTTTCCTCTGGGTTCTGATTCTCGCCCAATCGAAACAAGATCCTAGGGCTGAGTGATTTGATTTGAGGGATTTCGACGGGGTGTTGATTCGGGTGTGTTCACTGATTTGGATGCCATTGCCAGACTTAGTGGTATCTCGGTTTTCGCAATCTTCTGTTTCTTTGGTTTCCAATCACCACTACAAACGACTGTGTCTCCAGTCATGGTGATTCATCGCAGAGGAAAGATTCAGAGGCTATGAGAGAGCCGCCACCATCATGGCGTACTTACCTTAGACAATCGTGCTCCACGAGCTTAGACACGACTGCATCCAAGGGGATTGTATTGGCTTCCTAAATGGCATTTACATGTCCTTCCGTGGCAAAACCATTCTGGTCCAGTTTCCCTTCTATTTCGAATTCACCCATCGTGAAAAGTTGTTTGCTTTTCTGCTAATGTTTTATCCGTTTGGTGTTTTTTGCAGTTTGATTGTGGGATCAATCCTGCCTACTCTGGTATGGCTGCCTTGCCTTACTTCAATGAGATTGATCCTTCCACCATTGATGTCCTCTTGATTACTCAGTATGTTTACTCTCTTCGATGAGATTTGATTTGCGCATATGTTTGATTTTTCTTATCTGAAGAGATAACTTGGGAGTTTTCTCTAGCAAAATAAATCTACAAGTTAAATAAAGCATGGTCTATAGAAGAAACATGTT
The DNA here is from genome assembly GCA_018703725.1 of Brassica juncea. Lineage (NCBI taxonomy): Eukaryota > Viridiplantae > Streptophyta > Magnoliopsida > Brassicales > Brassicaceae > Brassica > Brassica juncea. Next base: position 41,954,205 of record CM031938.1, read on the forward strand.
TGATTAGGATGTGATTGAGCATTGTTTAGCTGTAAGTGTTGGTAGACTAGCTTTAGAACAACTACATTATCTAGAATGTTTATGATACAATCTGCTATTGTTCACCTACTAGGTTGGGTGCTGCTTACCGAGAAATTTTAATTTTGGACACAAAACTTAATGAATCAATAGTAATAAAAATGGCACCAAGAACACGTTTCACTACAATTCCAATGCCTCTTTAGAAAAAAATAATAATAATTGTTCCCAGCATAAACTAACTCAGGCATTTATCGGATCTGTTGGAAGAAGAAAAAAAAAGTTGGTAATCTTCTACTCAGTTTATCGGTTCGATTTCAGCCTGGTTAGATTTTTAGTATTTTAATTTTATCTGAGACTTAAATTAGACTTTTGTATCTTTATAATCAAAGTAAAGTAAAGCTTGTCGTTTACCGTACGATGAGTGGCATGAATATAAACCAAAGAGAGATCTGAGGGCTGATTATGATGTGTGTTTTTTTTTTTTGGAAAAGCAGGTGGTTGTTCTTAAAGTGTCTCTACAGTGTCACTGCAGAGGCTGTGAAGGCAAAGTGAAGAAACATCTATCTAGAATGCAAAGGTCAATCTCTTCTTATCAACAACTCTCTTTTCTTTTGTTTTTTTTTTTTTTTTGCTTTTTCTTATCAACATGTTGTCCACACAGCATATGCATATCATTGTGAATGTGTTTAAGGTAATTATAATTGAATTTTGGCAAACAGTTAAGTGGGACATCCTTCAAAATAGATTTTACTTCAAAGGTGTCTTTTCATTGATACCAAAGACACCGAAACATTTTGCTTTTATTGAAAGGGTATCTTTCATGTCCAGGAGCTGCATTATGAAGTGGTGTAATGATAAGCAAGAATGCCTACTTTGTCGAACACCCAACACCCACTCAAGTTTAATTTGTCTGCACAACTCTGATTTTTAAGCTTACATGGATAAACAGTAGAGAAAGGCATGGAAAGCAAAGCAAATTGATAGGCCCAAATAGTCCACACCAGCTTCTTCAGTGACAACTTGGGACAGTAACATGTTCTACAAGAATGGAATCTGTTTTGATGTTTGAGGTGTTTTAGTATGGTTTTGGGTCTGACCAAACTGCACCAGCAGAGGAAATACTTTAATTTCCAGTGTAAGTTACATGATCAAAAGTATTCTTAGATTAGTACGATTGTGATGCCTTTTCTCAGGTGATACTTGGCTAGGAAGTTGCAGCATCTAACTTCACAATTTTGGACATTTGTAAACAGGTCTATCATGCAGTCCAAGTAGGAGCAGGACAAAGGTTCACTAACTTGATTGCTATACCATTTGTAGGCACCAAACAAGATTCATTGAGTCATTCTCATTCTCGAAAAGATCATAGAAAGTGAAGTCTACTCTCTGTTAAAGGTGATGATTTGATATTGTAAACATATGTATTTATCATGTGTAGCTTTTTTCTTCTTTCTCTAATACTAAGATGTTCGTTTTAGTACTATATTTCATGTCTACTCTGACTTTTTGTGATGCAGGAAATTTGCGTACTCCTTTTGCAGGTGTAACTGCTGATAAGATCTCTACTCAGCTGTCACCTCGGTCATCTAATATATTTGGATATTTCCTCTTTTCATTAAGAAACAGGTATGAATTCTTTGCCAGGAGATTTTTTTTTTGTTTTACAAAAGAAGAAAACAAGTATGGATGCTTACAAGATGCTCATTTATGTGGTTCAGTTACTTCTCCATCTTGAGTCTGGTGATTCTGCTCGATTAGCCCAGGTAAGAAGAAGAAGAAACCAAAACATAGGCGACAATATGTTATTAAGAAAAATTGGCATAGCCAATGTATTTGGTTAATAGACCTCTTCAAAATTCGTTGACTGGTCTTCGTTTTGCAGGCAACTACTGGGATTGATTTCCTGTCAAAGACAATGTACCTTGAGGATATGACTCTTTCTCTCCAACTATGGTATATAATCTTCCTTTTCAGTTCTTTAAACAAGTATTTTAGAGTGATGAAGTCATAGATGAGGGTACAACTCCAATGTTTCAAACGCCAATTCATGCTTTTACCTTCATAGAGTTATCAAAGAACGTTTCATCGTCTATGGAGTTTTCATCCTCTTAGATGTGGTTTATACTAATAGTTTATGGTGTTTGATATGTGCGTTTCAGTAAGCCTCTGACTTTATAATGCCACAGGGATACTGGGGGACATGAGAGATTTCGCAGTCTAATACCAAGAAGTTATTTCAGAGGTTTGTTTGTTGCTATAATTGTCTATGATGCTGCAAGTAAGGCTTCTGTGAAAAAAGTTCAGTTTACCTTGAAATTCTCTTTTGTACAATATAGATTCTAGCTGACACGCCTTCTAATACATCCTTTCTTTGAAAAATAGTAGATGGACAAACAAAAACTTTCACTACTCTTAGATTTTGCAAGAATGGTATGTAAACTCTCCTCTGTTATTTTCGTTTTATTTTTAAATGTATAGATAGGCTTTCATTCTTGAACACCTCCATGTGGATTGAGGATGTTCGTACAGAGAGAGATACCGATGAGTAAAATCAGTCGTGTTTGGAGGTCTAATACAAAGATGGACTTGGCCGCTATTTTGAGCATGGTGACAACAAATGAAGACTGGTTCATTTTGGGATCCACAACGACACGAGTCTGGTAAATTCTGATTTCATACACATATTCAAGAGCATGCAGAAGAACCCGACTCTTTTCAGTTTCTTTCTAATTTCCTAAATTAATATGCATTTCTTATTTCAGATTTTTTAATATTTTTGCTATTTCAAGGATCTTTTTTCAAGCCATTTACGCCAAAGTAACTCATGCGAAGAGATTAGTTTGGAATATTTAATAGTAATGATAAAGGGTTGACATTTTATTTACTATGGTGTATTACGAAGTTCATAAAATGTCATTTACACAATGAACCTTTAGGCGCGTAAACATGCAGATTTGAGCATATAAGTTGATCAGCCGTTCGTCCTGTTAATTTGTATTTAGGTTAAAATAGTTTTTCAAAATGAGATATGAACATTGATGTGAATTTCAAACCATATACAAACTTGAACATTCTGCACATTCTAATCGTCAAAAAGTTAGCTCAACAAAATGACACTCACTTTTTGATAAACAAAATGACACTAACTTACGTTAAATTTATCAACTAAAATCCATGTATACGAACTAAATTTAAATTTCCCATTACTAGCTTACCTATACGCAGCTTACCAAAAAAGAAAAATCAAATCTAATTATTAATCTAAATCTCAGAATAATATTATTGTCAAAGAGTGTATATATTAACATATACTACAATGATAATCTTCAATTATAAGTATCAATGATTTAGATTTTGTATGAAAAAATAATTTACCAAAATTAACTCCAGCATATAATCCATCAACATTATTTCCAATATTAAATAATTAAAATATAAATCGAACTACTAACCACTTTATTCATCCGTAGTTCTCAAAGCTCGAACAAAAGAAAGTTTTTCTTTTCCTTCGTCGACATACACCGAACCCGACCAATGTTCAAAAATTCTATGGAATTTAATTTTAGTAAATTAAAACTCAAACCCATTACAGCCCAACAGAACATTCATCATAACATTAATTGTCCAAAACCCATTACGGTACCATCGTAGTAGTACCAAAACAAAACCGTAAACAACGTCTTACATATTACATGTCTGCTTTTCTTCTCAGTTGATAACAGAGTTCATCTAAACAAAACAATCAATCCACAAGACTTCATATCCTTTTCAATTTTTACATTACGTCTAATAAAGCAATAATCACATCCATGCCCCGCGCTTGCGCGGGGGCTACGCTCCTAGTATGATTAAAAATATAACATTTTTTATTAGTGGGGTAAGATAGAATAACGATAGGAGTGAGTGGTGCATCTTAGAGTAAAGTCCCATTTTTTGTTGCCTTTATTAAAATCGAGATAATCATGACTTTATACAAAACACTAAACCAGATAATTAACCAACAGAAACTTACATATCAAACCAATCAAAGTGTTGCTTCTTGCTTGGTCAGAGTGATTTTTAGGCCACTCTTCACCAGGAAAAAAAACTAAAATTTAAATAAAAATTAAAATAGTCATAAAAATAATAATAGTTTAACACTCCGAACCACAAAATGAACAAAATGAGTATTGAGTTGATAACTTGATATTAATCTAAGAATTAAGTTTTCAGAATTTTTACTCTTTTTTCTCATGTTTGTATGGATTTATCTTCTTTTTTTTTTAATTTCAAGAACTCCTACTACAAACTAAGATTGAAGATGCTCTTAGCATACAAAACAAACCTAGATCTAAAGACCCTAAGGGCATCATTATTGGTTTCTTTGTACTAAAGTCCGTAAGAAAAATAATATATGTATGTATATATTATATATGCATGTGTAATTGTTGGTCAAGGACTTTACGGGAACCGAAACCAAAAGTTCCTTAAATAAGGAACTTTTGGTTTCGGTTCCCGTAAAGTCCTTGACCAACAATTACACACGCATATATAATATATACATACACATATTATTTTTTTAAGGACTCTAGTATAAGAACACCAATAATGTTGCTCTAAGGCCATCTTTATCGCTGTGTTTTGGGGGGGATCTTGGTGAGAGAGACCAGAGAGTGAGAGAACCAAGGAAAAAAAGTTATAAGCTTTTTTGGCCGGTTGTTTGAGTTGTTCGCAGATCCCACGTGCCGTGGGGTCCGCGATTGGTTTCTTATTAATTTTTTTTTATAAAAAATAAAAAATAAATAAAAAATAAAGAACTCCAAAAGGGGGTTCGTGCGATAAGGCTGCTCTAAGATCATCTCCAACGGGAAGATGTGATAGAGTTTTTAACAAATAAAAAATTTAAAAGAAATGAAATAGTAGGAGAGGGATTAGCAACCAATGCTTAAAACACATACACCATGAACCTTTAAAAACTTTATTGTATATGTGTCATTATATGAATGGTTTCTTTTATTAGAAGTGATTAAATTTTTAATGTAAATCTAAACTGCACTAAAATAATAATAATTTAGTGCTAAGAAACTAAAAAGAAAGAAATCAACCGATAATTATACTCTTTAGAACCGGTCTTGAGATTTTGGAGGCTTGTGGCAATGTCTATGTAAAATTTTGTTTTTTTACAAATTTGGGGGCGTAAAAAAAAATTTTGGGGCTTATGTCCATGTAATTTTTTTCAAAAATTTCGGGGACCTGTTGCAAATGTTTCACTACGCATTGCTCAGGACCGGCCCTTTATCGCTCTTAACATGCGATTATATTTTAAAACTCTTGCATGAGACACATTATATTTATAAACTTAAAATAAAGAAATTGCGATTTAGTTGAAATACGTTCTCAGGGGGCTTGATTTCTAAATCATTAGTTGCGGCTTGAGACAAGGTTTCGGAGAACTACAAGAATAGTTATGTTTTGCAGATGTTTCCCATATGTAGCCGTAGCCACACTAACCTTGTGTTCATTCTTGTCAATCAAAAACTTCAAAAACTACTAGAAACACCAACCTTACAACCATCATTTTCGTTTTGTTTTTCCGGCTGTTACAACCATGAACCATCACTATAAATACTTTCTTTAAATTACAGTTATCACGTATAGAAGATAAACATAATTGACCACATAACGAGAAAAACCTTGACTTTTAGTAATAGTCTATTCTAACGAAACCTATTATTAGCCAAAGGTAAGAATTACATCTAAAACTTTCAAGAATCTATGTACTATATATACCACAGAAGAACACAAACACAAAATCAATCAATCAATAAAGAATATCAGAGGAAGAAAAAGAAATGAAGCTCGTTTGTTTAATTTCTTTCTTTTTCTTCTTCATCACAACGTCTCTTGCCGTCGTCCCTCCTCCAAACCCAGCAGCACTCTACCAAAACTTTCTCCAATGTTTCTCAAACCAAACACAATCCCCTCCTAACTCCTTATCCGACGTCGTCTTACCCCAGACCGCACCCGCTTTCACCCCTACCCTACGCGCCTACATCCGAAACTCGCGTTTCAACACCTCCACCACCTCGAAACCCTTGATCGTGATCGCGGCGCGTTCCGAGCCCCACGTCCAAGCCGCAGTCCTCTGCACCAAGTCGCTGAACGTCCAGCTGAAAACGCGGAGCGGCGGCCACGACTACGAAGGCGTTTCCTACACCTCCAACGTTCCCTTTTTCGTCCTCGACATGTCCAACCTCCGCAACATCACCGTCGAAGGCGAGACCGCGTGGGTGGGAGCCGGGGCCACGCTCGGCGAAGTCTACTACAGGATATGGGAGAAAACGAAGCTCCACGGGTTCCCCGCCGGAGTCTGTCCCACCGTCGGAGCCGGAGGTCACATCAGCGGCGGCGGCTACGGAAACATGATCAGAAAGTACGGACTCTCCGTCGACTACGTCACCGACGCCAAGATCGTGGACGTTAACGGACGTGTTCTCGACCGGAAAGCGATGGGAGAGGATCTCTTCTGGGCCATCAGAGGAGGAGGAGGCGCGAGCTTCGGCGTGATCTTGGCTTACAAGATCACGCTCGTCCCCGTTCCCCCGACCGTCACCGTCTTCAGAGTGGAGAAACACTTAGACGAGAACGCCGTGGACATGGTTCATAAATGGCAGTTCGTTGCTCCCAAGACCGATCCGAGCCTCTTCATGAGGCTTTTATTACAGCCCGTGACTAGAAACAAGGCCCAGACGGTTCGGGCTTCGGTCGTGGCTCTGTTTCTCGGTAAGTCGAGCGATGTCGTGTCTCTCCTAACGAGAGACTTCCCCGAGCTCGGTCTGAAGCAAGAGAACTGTACGGAGCTTACGTGGATACAGTCGGTGCTGTGGTGGGCGAACAACGACAACGCTACGCAGGTCAAACCCGAGATCTTGCTGGACCGTAACCCGGACTCGGCGTCTTACGGGAAGAGGAAGTCGGATTACGTGGAGAAGGAGATCACCAAAGAAGGGTTGGATTACTTGATGAGGAAGATGATCGAGGTCGGGAAAACGGGTCTGGTGTTTAACCCTTACGGAGGGAAGATGAGCGAGGTGGCTACGACGGCGACTCCGTTCCCGCACAGGACGAAGCTTTACAAAGTCCAGCACTCGATTAACTGGAAAGATCCGGGGACAGCAGCTGAGAGCAGTTTCTTGCAGCAGACGAGAAGCTTCTACAGCTACATGGCTCCTTTTGTGACGCAGAACCCTAGGCACACGTATCTCAACTACAGGGATTTGGATATTGGTGTTAATACCCATGGGCCGAATAGTTACAGAGAAGCTGAGGTTTATGGGAGGAAGTATTTTGGAGAGAACTTTGATAGGTTGGTGAAAGTGAAAACTGCCGTAGATCCGCAGAACTTCTTCAGAGATGAACAGAGTGTACCTACCTTGCCTGCCAAGCCATAGGCACTAGTTTTGTTTGCTGCCTTGTGAAGAAAGCGCTAGGCAGCGACCAAGAGACACAAGAGCAATGTGCTATCTATAAACTGATTTCTTTATTATTTTCAAAACTTGTAAATTGATATGCAAGGTATATGGTATCTAATAACTGATATATTTCAAAACTGGCCTAAAACCTAGAATTTCAGCACAAAATGAAAAGCTTCTATGGCCCTATAAGAACATACATAACTTCTTCTTTTTTAAAAACACAAAACATAGATAACTAAAAGAGTCATTTAGCTGAAAATACATGGAAGATGTGGTAATTAGTTAAATGGCTATAATGTTTCTTAATTAGGTAAATGGATATTAGTCATTTGTGAAATTACAAACTGATCCTTGTGCAAGTATTTATAAGTCTATACACAACGTTTGTATCTAGAGTTGTTTCTAAGCTATTAAATTTCAAAAGACCAAATATATGAACCCCATCCTTCAACAACTTTTGTTCTTTGTTGGAATTCAACGCTTCTTCGCCGCGCGTCACGGATTTGGCCGGAAAAGTGACCACACAACTCACATAAACTAGCATATCGGTTCTACATCTAAGTTCAGGGGCGGATGTACGCTTGCGGCAACGGGGTCACGTGCCCCCGATTAATTTTTTGTTTTCTTTAACCAATTCTTTGATAAGTGACTTGAATTGTATGATGGTGCCCCCAAGTAATCTAGTTTATATGGTAGTGCCCCCGGCTATATATCATCCTAGAGTCGCCACTGTCTAAATTAGTGGGTTCTTTTGCTTTCTCTATATTTTGTTTTTACCTGAGCTTTTCATCTCTTAACGCATCTGATATTAATACGGCGTCAACTTCAATTATACGTCTCTGAATCAGGGAATTGGATTGGAGTGACACTTAGCAAATATATTCATATTATCCGGATAATATTTAATATAACTGGATAATTTGATTGAAATTTTTTGTGCTTAGTAGAAAAATCAGTCACGTCTCTTAACTTAGATTTTTAAGATATTACTTTTCTCTGTTGTCTTTATTTTTCCAGATGGAGAATCGGAGGATAAAGAACCAGAGAAGAAAGAGAATAATAGAAACTATAATGATAAAGGGTACAGTCGAAATAATGAAAACGTAATAGTATGAAACAATTGCATATGCTAGTTAGCTAATTAAAGAGTTTTTCTTGTATATGGCATGCAAATATTGTAACTAAAATAGTGAAATAGAAGAAAAAGGGCCATTATTTTAGACCAAACAGAGATAGGACATGGGAGGGGAACTTGGAGATCCTTTCTCAGTATAAAATTATTAAGGTGGTGATCAATCATCAAAGCATTCCACGGCTTTTTGACCAAAAAAAAAAAAAGCATTCCACGGCTTCTCCATCCATTAGTACAATATCTCCACTTCTGAGATACATAACATGAGGAGGATCACTGACAAAAAAAACATGAGGAGGATCCTGTTATGATTTCACCCCAAGAGGAAATAGGTTTACATCCCAGGCTGCTTTAAGTTATATGTTGTTCTTGGATCCACAAGATCTAAGATTCTAAATGCAGTAAACGTTAGTTATTAAAATTATATCGACGGTAAAAATGTAAAGACTCACAGTTTTATTAGTAACCAAAGTAAAAATCATTCGCTAGTTTTACAACATCCAAACCAATAATGATATATTCAGAAAATATCTAATTATTTATTTGAAACACAAATTTATTTAGGGAAATTAGACCCAAAATCACCCTTATCTCTCTTCATTTCTCTTCCTATTTCTCTCTACCCTCTCCACTAAAAATCTAATTTCCTATTGTTTTTTTTTGTAACTGAAATTTCCTATTGTTTTTTGGTTATTTCACAAATAACCCCATTTATATATATATATAAACTAACTTATATGTAATAAAAAGATTTTTATAAGTTATCAAATAATCTTAAAATAAATAATTGCAATAATTTTTCATTAAACTTTTAATGAAAAAATATTGATAAAACTTTGGTATAATTCATTGTATTACTCCAAAAAGGCAGTTAGATAATTAAAATGTCCAATTTAAAACGCGAACAAAACTATTTATTGTGGGAAGACGATCTATTTCCCCACGAGAAATATGATATACCATCAAATGTCCACCAAAGTATGACCCCGTGTTATTTCTCCCCAAAAACAAAGTTTGAAACCTATTTCCCCACCAATATAAAATTCTATTAAAATTTTCCCACAGCTATAAAGATCGAAATCAAAAATTCCATAAAATCGATTTATGGTGGTTTACTATTTTTAAACAAACTGTATACCATGTTAACCTAATGACTAACCAGATTAATATCCGATCTATTTAGGTTTGAATGTCGGGTCGGATTACAGTTCTGATCCAGATCTATGTTTGGTCGGGTATTTTTTGGTTTTGGTTTAGTTTTCATCGGTTTATTGTATGAGATTCAAGATTTTAAACTCGGTTTTCAGAAATCTTGAGTAAACCAAAAATGGTGGGGAAATAGGTTCCGAACTTTTTTTCGGGGAGAAATAGCACTGGGTCATACTTTGGTGGACATTTGATGCTATAACGTACTTCTCGTGGAGAAATAGATCGTTCTTCCATTTATTGTTGGCAGGTGGCAGCCAAGTTTTAATCAAATATAATAAAAAAAACATTTTTTTAACACATAAAAGACATTACATACGTGTGTGTATGTGAATGTAAGTAACGTCTTCTTTTTTTTTTCGAGTGAAGAACATGCTAATCTATGAATTCTTGATAGGAAGATGATATGAGTTTCACACAATAAACTCTGAAGACCCAAAAAAACGACAGAACAAATACCAATCCAGGAATTGTCTTATACCAGACACAACCAAACACAACCTGAGTGCATAATCACTAATCCAGTCACAAGAAGAAAAAAAAAGAGAGAAACAAGCAGAGACATTTGGTTCAGTGTTCTTGCTTCCACCTGTGGAGGAAGGTGGATCAACGAAGTCTCCTAGCTTCTCTCTCGGACTCGAGCAAGGTGGGGATGTCACCTTCTCTCACAGGTCCTTTAACATTGCGCATGATGTAACGATCAGAGTCTGTGAACTTCACTCGAACCTGAGTCACCTGACCCCTTGACCCCGTGCGTCCCATCACTTTCACCACCACAGCGTGCTTAATCTGAGAATCCATTCTGTAGACGAAGGTGAGAGCTTAGCGGCGGCAAGCGAAGAAGCTAGAACCCTAATTTCCAGCAAGTAACGTCTTCCAAGTGTGGACCTTTTCGTCTGAGTTTCCAAGTCTGCTCTTCTTTGAAAAGACCATCCAGAAAAGCTAAAAAATTCAGACTTTTTTTTATTGAGACATAATGACTATCCTCCATACATTCCTACCAAACTCGTCTTTCCATTGACACTTTTGTTGTCCTGATCCCACCAGATTTCTCTTTCACATTGCCCGGTTTTGGTCAGTCTCGACAAAAGCTACCAACTTTTTTCAATGGCTCTAAGGTGTTTCTCCAGCTGGGTCTCTCCCCAGACGGCTTATCGTCGTTACCCTCTGCGGGATGGTCTCCACACTAAACGCAGTCGTATCTGCCTCTGGGAATGCTCCTCCTGGGCTTCCCACAGAGCCGTCACTGCTGCTGCCGTTGGAGGCGAGGATACGTACGGACGTGAGCTCGAGAAGCCCTCTGATGAAATGGGTCTGACTCAGGAGAATTCCCAGTCGGTTACTTTTCATAGAGACTTGAGTATGCTTCCTAGTGAGTCATATTCTTCCCCTTCTCAGTTTCATTTTCATTGACATGTTGGTTTACCGTGTTCACGTGGGAATGTTGATATTGGTTGTCTGTGTGAATGAAATGATCTAAATATTTAACGTTTAGGGGATTGTTTAGCTGAATTTTGATTTGTGGGATTCAAAGAATGGTATATGTCTTTTGACACAAGATTACTTCTTTTTTTTTTTTACTACAATTAGTAGCTGCACTTGATTTTCAGCTTCGATGTGCAGTCTCATAAATGGATCAATCATATGGTCATTTGCATCATGGCATATGGCTATATGCTATTTTAGTAATAGACTCTCTTTTTTTCATATCAGTAGCTGCATTTGATGTTTCAATTATAGCCTTAAAAGTATTTGAGCTAAGAGCAAGCGCATTAATGAATCCCCGGTTGGCGTTCATAATTTAAGTTTTTTATTATTATTTTTTTATTATTTTTCGTTTGATTTTTTTTTTTTAAATAAATAAACTGATTAATAGCGGGTCGCCACGTGACGTGGGGTCCGCAAAACAGTAATGACCCCGTCTTGTGGGGAAGAGATCTCGCGTCCCGGATTCATAAATATTCGATTACTTTAATATATTTTGTTTTCGGAAAACGTGTGAACTCATGCCACAAACCTTCAATGCGCCTGCTCTAAGGGTAATTCCAATGGTGTTACCCACCATTGGAGTCCTTAACATTATTAATTTTTTTTTTTGCTTTTTGAATAGTTAAGGACTTACTTCAAAAATACATGTCCAATGGTGTGACACAATATGGAATCCTTAGGAATTTAAAATTATTAAATTTATAAAACATTTAAATTTAAAGTTTTTATTTATTCAATAATTAAAAACAAACATACAATAATTATACATCTTCATTATTACCAAACTTGTTCCAAATATTTTCAATCAAATCATTTTTCAATTCTTCATGTATACGCCTATCACGAACTTGATTCCGGACGTTAAGCATACTTTGGAAATTTAATCGCCTCTCGGTAGGAATGGGGCGTTCCACTTGTGAACTTCTGCTCGATTCTCCTTCTTCAAACTGAGAAGTATCTTGCAGAGTGTATCCATGGCGTTCATTTTCTACTTTCATATTGTGCAGTATGATAGTAGTTCGCATAATCATCCCTATTTATGTCTTGTCCCAGAAAACAGCCGGATTATTCACTATCGCAAAGCGAGCTTGCAATACTCCAAAAGCACGCTCAACATCTTTTCGGGTTGATTCTTAAATTTTAGCAAATAACTCTGTTTTAGGACCTTGAGGGAGTGAGATAGATTGGATAAATGTTGACCATTTTGGATATATACCGTCTGTGAGGTAGTACGCCAAATCATACTGGTGTCCGTTGACCACGTATTGCACTTTTGGAGCTCGACCTTCTAAAATATCATCAAAAATAGGTGACCGATCGAGGACATTAATATCGTTTAAGGTACCTGGAAGACCAAAAAAAGCGTGCCATATCCAAAGATCTTGTGAAGTTACAGCCTCCAAGACAATTGTCGGCTTGCCTGATCCACGTGTGTACTGTCCTTTCCAAGCGGTTGGGCAATTTCTCCTCTCTTTGACAGTAGACTCATCAGGGTTCTGATGAGTAGACTCATTACGGTTCTGATGAGTAGACTCATTGCTAAACCAAAGAGGTTCTGATGAGCCAAAGTCAACTGCCCATTGGCTCACTAATAGGTTAACATAAGTACCCGTGTTTGCCATTTTTGAAAGAAGTATCTCCGTTTCTCTAGTAGAAACGGAGATGATTAAATAACAGATTCTATCTTCAACTCCATTGAATCCTAGTAGATATATATCTTATCAGAACAGCTACAAACAATTTAATGATGTATTAAAAACTCAATGTAAACAGTTAGGCACAATTTAATGTTTTCAACCTACATAGTTACGGACTAAACTAGTTAGAACCTATCATTTCATTTTTGAATTCAAACTACCAACTTAAATAGTTCAAACTGCAGAAGTTAATATTTTCTAACTACATAGTTACGGACTAAACTAGTTCAAACATCTAGTTCTCTCTGTGTAAACTAAAAGAGTACATAGAACAAACGGACTAACTTCAGAGGACTCTGTCTCTCTGTCTCTCAAGTTCAGACACACACCTAACCAGCATCCTCACCTGCTCCTGAACACACAAGAGAGAAACCAATCAATACGAGTACAAAAAAACAACTTATCTCACAGAAGCTTAAAATATGATTTAACCTTAAGTGCCGTGCACTCTCTCAGAAGCTTCTCCTGCTCGTAAATACGTTCTTTCAGCCTCTCAACCTCTTCTTGCATACCCTTAACCCATGGTTGCCTGAAATGCAACCCGTCATTCTGCCAAAACATTAACCCGTATTGTCAAACACCAAATTAATATTGAAAATGAAGATAGATAATAAGAGACAAGATACTTCTAACCTGGTAGTCTTTGCAGATGAAGTATCTTTTCCCAGGGAGGTAGTCATATGTATCCTCTTCGTCGACGAACTCCTTCGTGATAGTTTGGGAATTCCCTTTTACGCATCTGAAACGGCAAAAAGCATGTTGTAGTAGTCTTTCTGTACTTTCATATCTCGCAGTTCTTTGTCCATTTCAGAACCTGCAAGAACAAATAACTTATCAAACAACTCGAAAAGAAAAAAATAGAAACGAGGTTTAAAACCCCCAATTCGATTTGAAACCCTAAATCGAGAAGAAGAAAACATAAAATAGCGAATATAACAGAATCCCGAACTGTTAATCGCGAAGAAAAGAAGAAAATAGCAAGTCCGAGACGAAAACCCTAAATCGATTAAAATCCCCAATTCGATTTGAAACCCTAAATATGTTTATACCCCACAATCGAACCATTTAAACGGTAGAAATCAACATGCATCAATTCGATATGCAAAAAAAATGAACTAAAAGCTCCGATTTACCTTCGACGCCGACGGTCGCCCAAATCACCTTTCGTATCGCCTCTAGAGGTCTTGGATTTATTTTTCGTCTCGAGACTGAAGAATGAATTTTTTTTTTTCGTTTTTTCAAACATATCGGTTCCACGGTCCAATCCCGCCTTGCCACGTCCTCAAAGACTTGATCCTTATGATACCTTACATAAGGATTCGTCCTTAGCGGACTCGTCGATTATAATGTTAATATAATCAAATTGGGCTAAGGATTTCGGGCTAAGGATTCGTTTACAACCCGCGTTGCGGATGGCCTAATACTAAAACCTTTCTCCCATATTAGCTTTGCATTTGATCCCCTCTTGGCGTCTAGGCATCATGAATCAAATCATTGTCATCTACTTCAAATGAGACGCTTTTCAAAACGTTGGTTGTTAACAAATAGTAAAGTACCAATCTCCAGAAGTATCATGAAACCAAATACATTAATTGTCAGTTCATGGCCTCATTAGTGTCGGATCTTTTTAAACCTAATACTTAAAAGTTGATTGCAGAACCGCTAACTGCAAACAATCTTAACTCCTCTGCTGGAGATGATTCAAAAGTGCGCATCTCGTTTCAGGTGAAGTATTACTTTCCTCACCTAACTGCAAATATGTGCTTCTCTTTCTCTCATTCGCTTGTGTTTACATTGAACACTATCCCATTGCAGGGCATACCAGGTGCATATAGCGAGACAGCAGCACTAAAAGCATATCCAAATTGTGAAACCGTGCCATGTGACCAGTTTGAAACTGCGTTCCAGGTTATTGATCTATCAGCCACCTCTAATATATTCAAACCCCACTATATTTTCATAAGATTTGGAGATTTTCAGGCTGTGGAGCTTTGGTTGGTGGATAAAGCAGTATTACCGATAGAGAATTCAGTAGGAGGTAGTATCCACCGTAACTATGATTTGCTTCTTCGTCATAGGCTTCACATTGTCCAAGAAGTTCAGTTGCCTGTGAATCATTGTCCCTTGGGAGTGCCTGGTGTTAAAAAAGAAGATATTAAATGCGTTCTTAGCCATCCTCAGGTTTCTTCTGACCTCATCTCCTTTAGGCTCTTCTAAGGTCATTGATGTTAAGTACTTTTTTTTTTCTCTGTAGGCGCTTGATCAATGTGTGAATTCACTTAACGAGTTAGGCATACAGAGAGTCTCTGCAAAAGACACTGCTACTGCTGCTCAGGTGACATGAGTTTTTTTTTTTCTTAGTTCAGTTCACTTAAAAGGTTGTTCTTCTTAGTTAGTCACTGAACGTTGATAGTTTCTTCAGACTGCTTCTTCTAGTGGCAAGAGGAGTATAGGAGCAGTCGCGAGTGTACGTGCTGCAAATATATACGGTCTAGATATTCTTGCCGAAAACATACAAGTAATTAGTCTACATCCTCTACTTTACTGATAAGTCATCTGCAATCTTTGCGGTGATATTTTGTTCCTTTTTCAGGATGATGCTAACAATGTGACCCGGTTTCTTATACTTGCGAGAGAGCCTATGATTCCAGGAACAGATCGACCATATAAGGTAACTAAAACCAGATCTTTTAAAATCAGCTGAAACTTAATGTCCAATAGTAATGGTTCTGTTTCTGTCAGACAAGTATCGTGTTCTCTCTAGAAGAAGGTCCTGGTGTGTTGTTCAAGGCCTTGGCTGTTTTTGCTGTAAGAAGCATTAACTTATCCAAGGCAAGTTTCTAAATAGAATTGTATACTACATTTAGAAGATAATGTATATTGACATGAGTTCCGCTCTGTTTTTTAGATGGAAAGTCGTCCGCAAAGACAAAGACCGCTAAGAGTAGTTGATGGTTCTAACAATGGATGCGCCAAGTAAGTAGTTTTCTAACGTTCACATTATGAACACATATTTTTCTTGGAGAAGTAGTTGAGTGTTGTTTTGGTGATGACGACAGGTCATTTGATTACTTATTCTACATTGATTTTGAAGCTTCCATGGCTGAAACACGTGCTCAGCACGCCCTTGGCCATCTACAGGTTTCAGTCCTCTGCAAACCACAGCAGAGCTTTTATAACCGGTCTCAGGTCTAACCGATTCTAAAGATCTTGCATTGACTTTTGGTTTTTGCAGGAATTCACCGGTTTCATCCGTATACTGGGGTGTTATCCTATGGATCTAGTCAGTTAATCGATGCCGATCTCCAATTTTCATGTTGCCATACTGTGCAGAACCATGTGAATACAAACAAACAGAAGAACCAGTTTTATGGCTTTGGTATTCTCCAAGACTCTTCTTTCAACATTCTCTCATCTTCCAAAACGTAGCTTCAAACTCTCCATTGCTGAGACAAACAGTTAATCTTAGCTTATTGTTAAGAACATGATTGCTTGTACATTAAATTTAATGTTAGTGAATAACTTGGTAACTGTCTGAAACCAAACCCTGCAATACCAAATATATCATGTTTTTAGTGATCGTCTAGCTCTGATTAGTTTCATTATCTTTATTAGTGTATAAAAGCTGGCGCTTTGTTGTACATAAGACTGATCGTTCAATACTTTCCAAGACCAAGAAACCGCTTGTAACTAAATCCTCATAATAAATGCTGTTAACAAAAAAAAAAATCACCAAAAAGTATATTTTTGACTGAAGTTAGTACTAAATTTTGGTATTTATTGATAATTTTAGGGTGTAATAAATTTTGAATCTAATGAAAAAAAGAAATACGTATACAAAAACAAACTAAAAATTTAATTTGATGAAATATACACACACACCTAGTTTATATCAACTAGATCTTAAAATAGGTAGTTTTGATTTATAATTTTAATATTATATAAATCTCTATATATGTATATATAATATGAGATAGGCAGACCAAGTCAAGTCGCTATAGAGAAGAGTTTTCAGACAAATAAAAGAAAATGGCTAAAGCACACATATGTCTTTGTCTCATCATCTTTCTCTACACTTCATCGTCAGGTAATGTAATCAGTACTGATAATCACACCTACATGGCCGTTAGGTTGAAGCTTTAACACTCACCATTATTCCAAAAATACTGAATCTATCGGCTGTAATATGTCTGTGATGGTAACACTATATCACAGGCAGTAGCAGAGAAGTTGGTCAGTTAGAAACAGAGTGTTTTTCAAGCGACGGACATTCCTATCCACCGAGAAAGTCCAGTGCTATCTGCTCGCCTCGTGCATCTTCTCTCAGGTGAGTTACTGCTGCAGATTCTCTTAAGTGTTCCTTTGATGATCTTTGTATTAAGTTTGATTTTTCTCTGTTTTTAAAAAAAAAAAAATTAGAAAATCGGTTGATGTTGCTCCAAATGGGGAATTGTTGGATTGGCCAAAGAATGATACGCGTCGTTTCTTCCATGTTGTCTACCGTGTTGGTAATCTTGATCGCACAATCAAGTATGTCTTTCTTTTCTGTTTCATTACTATTCTTTCTTCATTACTTAGTATGAGATATTTTTGACTAGGTTTTACACTGAGTGCTTTGGAATGAAGGTGTCGAGGAAAAGAGATGTCCCTAAGGAGAAGTATTCTAATGCTTTTATGAGTTTTGGACCTGAAAAATCCCACTTCTCTGTGGAACTCACTTATAGTATATATATACTCTCTTGTCTTCTATTAGCATATTGATTCACTTTCAGATATTTCCAACTTATGCACTTTTCCACAAATGTGAAAGAAACTTGGTTCTAACGTTGAGTTTAACATTTTAATATGTTTACAGATTATGGTGTTAGCTCATATGACATTGGAGATGGATTAGGGCATTTCGCCATTTCAACTCAAGATGTAAGTCGTCCTCCTACTTCGATTTTAAAACTCAATAATCAAAATATAATGCATGTCAGTCTCCCTCATCGAAAATTTTGTTTCAGGTTTACAAAATGGTTGAGACTGTCCGTGCCAAGGGTGGAAATGTCACCAGAGAACCTGGTCCGGTCAAAGGTGGAAGCAGTATCATTGCCTTTGTGAAGGACCCTGATGGCTACCCTTTTATACTCATCCAGAGAGGTCCAGCTCCTGAACCACTCTGTCAAGTCATGCTTCGCGTTGGTGATCTTGACCGCGCCATCAAATTCTATGAAAAGGTAACGCAATTAATGCAGTTTAAAACGTTTTCTTTATGTTTTGATATTCATTAGTTGAGTTTCTTGTTTTTATACCTCGCTTTTTTGATTCCCTGCAGGCCCTTGGGATGAGACTCTTGAGAAGGATTGAGAAACCTGAATACAAGGTGAAGTAATCAGTGTTACAATGTAGATAAGTAGTTTACCTTATTGAGTTACGTTGCAAACTTAGAGAGTTTTGTTTTTGGTCGGATGAAACAGTACACCATAGGCATGATGGGCTATGATGAGTCGATAGTTTTGGAGCTAACCTATAACTATGGCGTGACTGAGTACAAAAAGGGCAATGCATATGCACAGGTGTGTGCTTAAGACTGTTGCCCACTGTTTATGTTAGCCTTAAACCGGTTTGTGTTCTTTCTTTTGATGGTTAAAATGTAATGAATAGATTGCAATAGGCACGGATGATGTGTACAAAAGCGGTGAAGTTGTGAAGATGGTCAATAAAGAGCTAGGAGGAAAGATCACTAGAGAACCAGGACCTCTTCCTGGAATAGGCACCAAGATTGTCTCATTCCTCGATCCAGATGGCTGGAAAACGGTAAGTGGTTTGAGAAATAGATGATGATACTGGTCTGGTCCAATTCAAGATTCCATTTAGATACAGTGTTGGATTTTGCTAAAAAGGTGTGTTTGGTGGTTAATAATGACAGGTTCTGGTAGACAACAAAGACTTTATGAAGGAACTGGGGTGAGATCACAGGGCTAAAACTAAACCTTAATAATATGTGATTTTATGAGATAAAGGAAGACTTAAGTGGTTCAGTGTGTGTTGTGTGCTATGTGTTTGTTCCCTTATGTGTTTGAATCCGTTAAAAAAAAAACTTAGAAAGAAAGAATATGCCTATCATACTATCCAAAGTGGTATCAACGACTCCTGTTCATAGAAGCCAAGCTCTTGAACGTGCTAACATAAAGAATGTCTACAACAAAAGTTTCAACAAGAAAGTTGTATCAGAAAACAGTACAAAGATCAAACATTTCTTTTTCTTTTTGTGATTTGCAATACTTTTAAAATTATATTATTTTCGTTTTACAAAACTTAAAAAGAAGAAGACACAGAGAGAACAATACTTACCACTAAACAAGGATGCGATGCTGGCCTTCTCTTCCTTTGGCTGATGATTCCTCCTCCACCACCAACCCCCAAATATAAAATTTATTTCAATAATGAAACTTTTAGAGGGAAAGGTAAGGCTTACGGGTCTAGGGGCAAGAGACAGTCTCAGGCTAGAAGCAGGGCTTTGTCTATATGGAAACGACATGGAGCAACACATCTCTCCTGTTGAAGCTGGGCTCACATGGGCCATAGGGAAACGTAGAAGAGCCGAAGGTGGGTTTCTTGGCGCGGATATGATCCTTAAACAGCTTCAAGATGGACCTACGATCAGAAGGGTTGGGTTTTTCTCTTCGGGACCACCAGCAAGGTCTCATAGCGAGGTCCATAATGAGAATGGTATCAAGATTGGAGAGACCATGAGTGGTGGGTTTAGTCCCAACTTGAAGAAAAACATAGCCATGGGGTATGTGAAGTCTGGTCAGCACAAGACAGGGACCAATGTCAAGATATTGGTCCGTGGGAAACCTTATGAAGGTAACATCACTAAGATGCCGTTCGTGGCCACCAAATACTACAAACAATGATGATATGTGTGTCTTCTTCGTCTATGACATGTGTCTCTTGCTTTTTGTTCAGTGACTAATGTTGTTTCTTTTATTCTGTTCTGGTCTGAAAGTGTACTTTCTGTTGCCAAAGAGGGCATTGCATGCTTATTTCACTCTTATTCAAATAAATTTTTGACACATCTGAAACATCAAACTAAGATTAATGTGTTCACATCATTGAACATTTACAAGTTCTTGGTTTAGCAAGCAAGGAACGTGAACAGAGATAGTGAATGTGCTTCCAGCCATTTTGTTAGATTGTTCCAGCTGTTGCTTTCGTAGGATCATCATCCCATTAAGCACTACAGAGATAATCAGATTTGCTAACTCTACTGGTAAAGCCTTTTCCCTGAAAGTAGAGGTGCCATGTTCGAGTCTCAGCAGTTGCGGGGATTAAACAACCAGTTCTTGTCCTAAGTCCAAAAAACTATCGGTTTAGGTCCAGAACTTCTTGATAATCAGATTCTGAAAGTCCATACAAAGATACAAGTTGAAGAATGAGGACTTAAAACGAAAGTCAGCACCTTCTCAACGACCTAGAAGGTTAGAGGCTGCTTCTGTATACTGTATGTTCGAGTTTGTATGAGAAAATGGTACTATATATTTGCTATTCAAAGAAATTTATTACAAACCGCTAGCTATGCTTTACGGTAATGCTTTAGTGTACCGAAACCTAGATGTATCATATTCCTAAGCTTACGCTATTCTTTTTTTTTTTTTTTTGAACTACAGCTAATTACGCTATTCAACATCAATATTTACTCAAAACTACATTACTTGAAAGTTGAAACATACCTAAAATAAACAAACCTATGAAAATCTTTAAGAAGATTTAAGTAATTAAGCGTGGTTTTAGTGTGTACTAGAGTTGGGGCGGTGTCATTGTATAGGAACAGCAGATGCAGCAGCCTATTCTGCTGAACTACTACTAATAATAAATATAGAAATCGGTAACTGAACCCTATAAACTTTTATTTGCATAAATAGAAAAAGCTTTACTTTCTTGTTTCATCCGTTTGAATTTGAAACACATATTCTATCTACTCTTAGCTCCTACTTAGTCGTTTTCCCTCTTAATTAGTAGAATTCTCATTTTTCCATTTTCACTATTTCATGGATTTCAGGGATTATAATTAGACAGAGTACTTCGAGATATAGACGCACACCTATCATGTAATGTTATGTCACTACTTGAAATGTTTTTAAATCGTGATACTTGTGTACCACCACATTGATAGTATATTTTATAATTATACACAACCTTATACTCACAGTGCAACCATTTGCAAATAAGTGCAAAATATATTTTATGCATATATAAAAGGAGAGTGAATCAACTCATATAAGCACACGCACGCACATACATACATATATATAATATAGAAGTAGGGTAGAGTTGAAATTGAGGAGTAAACTAAGAAACGGTAGATGACAAAAGAAAGCTAAGAAATGGTAAAAGCTGATCTAAGAGAATAGGTTTTGTAATGACAGACTGAAACAAAAGAAACTTAACTGCATCAATGAGTCCTTTCTCCATACCACAGTTGTCTATATGTCTCAGTCCATTTTTTATTTTTAACTCTCCTCTCTCTCTCTCTCTCTCTCTCTCTCTCTCTCTTCTCTCTCTCTCTCTCTCATCTCTCTCTTCTCTCTCTCTCTCTCTCTCTCTCTCTCTCTCTCTCTCTCTCTCTCTCTCTCTCTCTCTCTCTCTCTCTCTCTCTCTCTCTCTCTCTCTCTCTCTCTCTCTCTCTCTCTCTATATATATATATATATATATATACACAGTACATATAACTCTTGGGAAGACTGAAAAAACATATCTAGGGTTAGCCTTCTTTCACAAAATCATGATTTATTTCTTCTTTTCATGCATTGCTCCCTTTTCTCCTTTATCACATAAACATGCTTCAGATTGATATCATATGTTTGATCGTTCTGTCTCTTTTTGATCATTACTTATGAGTCTTTGACTACTTTACAAGAAACAAAATGTAGTTCTTTTGTTTAGGTTTCAAATTCTTCTTAGATTTGTAATGTAATAATATTTGAATTGTCTTTTTCCTTGTTTTTTTTTTGAAAAACTCTTGTCTTTTTCCTTGTATAGATCTCATATTTGCAGTTGTGTCAAATACATAAGCATGTTAGGACATTTTCACTCTAGATATATATATATATACATATATATTTATAAAAGCCGAGTGTATTTGGTCATTGCGTTGCTAACGTTAGGATTTGTCTACGTTTCAGCTAAAATAATACCTAGAAAAAGGTGCAGAAGAATCAAATTTATCAAAATTCAAACTGCTTATATCATATGTCTACGTATAACGTGACGACGAAGAATTGACTAGCAAACAGATCAAACATAAAAACGAAACTATTGTTTTAAAAATGTTTATAATACTCCGAAAAAACAACATAAAACGATAATGGTCTGCTTTTGGAGAATGGAGCGGTACACTTTTTTGTCATTATCAATTGCTTTGTCATGTCTCTTTCAATAATCCGACAAAACAATATAGATAAAAATCTAACATTTAATGGAGAAAATTTAACATTTTTTCCGTTTTCTTAGTTATATCCCATGATGTGGAGGTAGAGGGTGCGAAATGGGAGGAGCAACTTGAGAGCCATTAGCCACGGGTGCACCAATGAAAGAGTAGCTTGAGTCAGGCGGTGCACGGCCACCGCAACCGCTACTGTTTAAAGTGTGGTGATGTGTACCATTATTGTGCAAATAGTAGTCGTTGGTGTGACGGGGAGGAAACGATGACGGCCGCTTAGGAGAAGTTGGTGGATATATATAAGGTTGCACAAGTGGTGGTGGTGGTGGTGGCGGGGGGAGAAGAGAGGAGGGGGAGAATAATCTTGGTGGATACATCATTGGTTTGAATGAGGTTATTAGGTCTCCCATATGCATATCTCTTTGATGATAACTACGTAGAATATACTCCCTCTGTCCCACTTTAAGTGGTGTTTTAGGGTTTTTATTTTGTCCCATTTTAAGTGATGTTCTCACAAATCTAGATAGAATTTATTGTTATTTAAAAATTTTGACCAATTACAAAATACTACATCTTTTTTTATTGGTTGAATTAGTTGAATTTAATACTAATGCATAAAAATTTATATTTTCTTAATATTTGTGCAAAAACCTTAAACACCACTTAAAGTGGGACAGAGGGAGTATATAACAAAGTATAGATTTGAATGATATTTATAGTAAGGACTAATTAAGGAAAATGACTAATAAAAAGAGAGAAATTAAAAGCACCTAAATGACGGAGGTCCTCGATGAGGAGGAAAGGTATCGTTGCGAAGAACAAGTTCACGAGCTTTGTTGAGTGACTCCGTCTCCCTCTCTGATGTCACCGTACCATAGTCAACAAAATACAAAACTTAAGTTTATGTGTGCAAACAGACACAAATATATATATATATATATATATATATATATAGACATTCTATAGAATAATGGGATCTTGCCTTGGCGGTGGCGGTTCATGTGGCCACCGAGAGCTTGAGATTTGAAAAACTTGAGTGAACAGAATCTACACTTGTACTCTTTTTCATCTTTGCTTTGCTTCTCTATAAACCCTCCTATTCGATAGTAAATTAATTATACTTCCATAATTAATAACCAAGTGTACATCTAATGATTGGATGAGACATTTTTTTGATTTCCAAACCTTTATTGATTATTACGGTGTTGAGTTGGTATCATTCATTACCAAACAACCACACCCAAAGGCAGAAGTAAAAAACTGATTTCATTATATTATAGTTCAAGTAAATAAAAGGAAAGGGAGAGTATAGAATAAGCTTAGAGTAGTGTGTACCAGAAGAAGAGGAAGAAGAGCCTTCTTCGAAGAATGAGAAAAAGTCTCTAGATGGATCATCTGGTAAGTTATTGAGATCCAAAGCGTTACTATCTTCAGCCCTCCTGCATAATTTGACAAGATTCAAGAGGTTCAATTATAAATTTAGCAATAGCAATAGAGAGAGAAAGAGAGGAGAGATAACACCTACATGAGTACCGCAAAGACAGAAGAGAAGAAGCTAATGACGAAGACTTAAGAGAGTGAAGATGAATAGAGATATTAGCTAGAGAAACTTTGTGAGATCTCTTTTTATCAGTTTATCTCTCTAGAAATGGGGAAATGAGCATGAACTCAAAGTGGAGTGCTTTGTGACTAAAAAGGACTATAGCTTGAGGAGACATTATGGGTCAAGGTATACATACCCCTTGGTAGTTTAATGCACAGGTCAAATCTAAATTCCCTATTGTTCTCGTTCTGCCTCCTCTATATGTCGAAAAGAAGTAACAAAGAAACATAACAAAAGCCCTAAAATATAGAGTTGAGGCCGGGCCATTAGTTATTAATATTATTCAGTGTATTTGTAAGACCCAAGTAAGAAGTTTACTTATTGGGCCCTTTATGTCAAAAACGTAAAACTGTGGATTGCTTACCGTAACCTATACGACGGTTTCGGTTGTAAGTTGAAAAACTTACTTATATAGGGTTTTGCTGATAACTATAATGCTGCAGATCTTTGTTCATATGACTCCACAGAAGAGTATATAAACCTTTCTTCTAACCCCAATCTCAGCCTCTAGATCTACCTGACCAGTTACTAGTACCACTACCAGTTCTTGGACTACTCATCGGCTCTATTCTAATCACACGGATCCTGACGAACACCGAGAGCCACACAAAATGATCAAGAAACATCTTTGGTGTTGCTTTTTCAATGTTTTCATTTAGAAAACCCTATTCGCTATTACATAATGTTCTTCCTCCCAACGGTTCCTTACAGTTGACTCAGACACAGCGCTTTCCCACGGCACGGATTAACAGCAGTCAGCAGGTGAAGCCAAGACCAAGATGATACTTAAATGAGAGCACTGTGGATGCTTAATTGCTTAACTGAGAATTTGAAAAATCTACTTAATTGTTGTTTTCCACAATTTGTGTTATACCATACAACATGTATTCCTGGTGAATGTATTAACGTACTCAGGCCAATGTGGATACTTGCAAAATGTCATAAACAAATGAAACGTGTTTTGATTAAAAAAAAAAAGTTACAACTAAAAAGCCGTCCTGCTATTATGACGCAATAAAGGAAAATGTCTTTTTAAGTTATAAAAATTAAATGAAAATAAATAAATAAATATGGATTCCACCTCTCTAGCATAGCTGTTTGCTACAGGTTTTCTCTTCCCTTCTGCCTTTTGCTGTTAACCTAAGAGCCAATTACAGAGCTTCTCTTGAGATCTCTCTTTCTTCTTCCTCGCTTCAGGTACCCCTCTCTCTTCTCTTTCGAATACATCTGATACAAATTGATGTGGATCTGAATGATCTACTGCTTGAATAGAAGATCCTAATCTGATTTGTTCGTCCATGTTATAGATCTGAAACTATCCTTTTATATTTTGTTTTATCGAAAAGCGTAAACTTTCATTACCATTTCTAGCTTCGAGATCATCGAACCAGAGTTTGTGATCTTCTCATAATAGATATGTCTTTTTCTGATGACTTTTTTTTTAGTTTACTTTATTCTTAATAAATAAATAAAAGATTAAAATCCTGTCTCCACTATGATCTTGACATCATCATTCACTGTAAAAAATAGTATTAATTATTTTTTCGGAGAACAGTATCGTCAAATATGTCAAGTGTTTTAATACTTTTATTACATTTCTTTTGTCTTAATTGAATTTTAATAAATATCTTAATTAATTAATTAAATATGCAATTGTGACCAGATCTCCATAAGAAACACGTTACCCTTTGACCACCTCCTCTTCCTTATCCTGTTATATAAGCATAACATTTCTCTTTCTCTTGCCTCGTCCTTTCATCAATCTATTAAACAAGAAATTAGCTAGTGGTTGATTTGATTTTGATTGATTCTTTTGTTCAGTATCAAAAGAAAAAGATGAACAGCTGTGGAGTCCTACAAAACGCCTTCGAAGAGACCAGGAGAAACTCCGCCGTCGTTTGCCCTCAACCGCGTCGTGTCGATGTCCTCAACCACCAACACCTTGCTCGATCTCTCCGGCGGCAAGTCAGGTAAAAAAAAACAGATCTAACGTTTTCATGATTATGCCTATGTAAAGCTAGCAACTTTATTGATTGGTTTTGACTTTTGTTTTCAGTCATGAGATGGAGATATGTGAATCGAATTCAAGAAGGAAGGAGATGTTGGATTTCATCCTTGTAAAGGTAAAGAGTGAATCTTTTTTTGTTATTGATATGTAAGGTTTGCTCTTTTTTTTATATGTGAAATTGATCTTTGTGTTTATGTTTTATTTACAGGGTGGTGGTGGTTGTGAGCAGCAAGATCCTTTCTTCACGGGGTCACCGCCGAGTAGGGTTTCTAACCCTTTAACAAAAGATTCACTTTTTCGTGACGAGCTTTTCTTGGTGGCTCCTCCTCCTCCGTCCGCTCCACGCGCAACCAAGCCGCCACCACCGTCGTCTCCAAGGAGCGGTGGTGGCGGTTGCGTTAGGGCGGTGACTAACTTTGGGAACAAACC
This sequence comes from Brassica juncea, assembly GCA_018703725.1. NCBI lineage: Eukaryota > Viridiplantae > Streptophyta > Magnoliopsida > Brassicales > Brassicaceae > Brassica > Brassica juncea. The sequence goes on from CM031938.1 coordinate 41,980,670, forward strand.
TCCTGTTCGTGTCGTGGGATTCAACTGCCTTGACAGGGACAGACGCAGCAGCGTTCCGACTCTTGCTTAAAGAGAAGATTTAAGTGCAAATATATAACAGGGATGGATAAAAACAAATTAAAAAAAAGAGAGGTTTAGGATGGTTAATGAAGATGGATCGTGTGGGTTTTTTTTGGGGTGAAAATGTGCAAATATGTTGGAAATTTGGGTAATTTAAAAAGGGCTGTAATATAAAATTTAGGATTTTGGGTCCAATTTGGGAATTTTTGTAAGTAAAAAAAAAAAGGAAGAGAGAACCGGTTTAAGAGTGGTTGATGTCATTAGTGAAAATAAGAGCATTGGTGTTTATTCCTTATTGTAACAAAAGGAAAGAGTTTTGAAATGTGAAGATATCATTTCTATATGTTGTCTCTTTTGTACAAATATGTAAATTTCAAAAAGAACTAAATTTTATTATCGAGTCTCATTTACTCCCTGTTCTGTGACAAGCATTAGTGGATTAGTGGTGCAATTTCATTTATAAACGAAAGTAATGAATATTGTGTACATGTCAAAAATACACATTAACATGTTAACTCCAAAATAGTTGTAAAAGAACAATTGAATGATTATATCATTACTTTGTTTTTTTATATTCTTATTCTAAAGTAAAAAAAAAATTAAAGGAAACTAGAATAAAACATGATTTAGGAATTATTTTATCATGATGTAAAAATAGAATAATATATTAGGGAAATACAGAATAATATATGTGTGTACACATGCATTCGATCAGGCAATGGTTAGTTGGTTACAGACCAGGCAAGTGACATGAGGACAACTCATTATTTCTTTGTCTGTGGATCTTATTTTGATTCTTTGCTTACAACTTTAGAAAAATCAAACTTTGTAATAATTTATTTTTGTTTTGCTTTTAATGTTTCAATCAAACACAAAAGATTCGTCAAACTTTATGGCCGGAATTCTCGCTTCCTTTATTTCGAATTAAATACAAAATTATTAAAGCATTAAATTATGTAGTGCCACTCATTTATATCGAACTAGTGAAGAAACAAACAAACAAGCAACTACAATAATCAATTACCCCCGACATGTAACTTTCCCCTGCAGTATGGGACAAAAACTGTAATATTGTATCAATCGCAATTTGAAACATTAGATACATTTTCTTATTATTGTAAATGAATAGAGAAACTTGTAATTTTGTAGTGTGATAGTTGTTTTTTGTAGTTATAATTTTCTCACAAATTATCGGGCTTACGATGGAAAAGTTTTGGGTTTTAAAGCCCATTAAGCCCAGTACTTGAAAAATGACCTTTATCTTGGAAAGCGGTAAAGCCCCACTTAACTTTTTTAAAAGGACCGAACACAAAATTCAATAATCCTTATCAACGCGCTTCTTGTCCCTCGTGAATATTCTACTCACTTATTCATAACTTGGATTGAAATACACGCGCTGTTTCGCACGTGTTCATCGTTTCGACTGGACTCACTTGGTCGTGTTTTCACTTTACTCGCTCATTTCCAGCTCTCTCACACTCACTTCGTCGGCTCTGCCAGAAAAAAAAAAAAACTCAATCTCTCTTGTTCGCCGGAGTTATGGGAGAAGGGAAAGGCTCTACTCTAGTTTTCGTCCTCGTGATCGCCCTCTGTTTAGTCGCCTTCGGCTTCTCCATCGCCGCCGAACGCCGCCGGAGCATTGTAAACCACACTCTCTCTCTACCTCACTCTGTTTCTCTAAGCTAGGGTTTTTGTTCTCTAGACTACCTTCACTTAGATTTCGAGGTTCCCTATAAGTTATAACATTCGAAAGTATGTTGCTGGTGAACGTTCGTGGAAGATTTCTATTTCTGGATTGTTTCGTTATTAGAGTTACTTGTTGTTACGATTTAGCTAATATCTCTTAGATTCCTATTCTTTGAGTTAATGATTCTGTAGAAATCGTAGAATCTAAACGCTAGGAGATAACTATTTGAGACTATGTTCATGATTTATTGTTGCGGAGGTTAGAGAAACATCTATGTAAGTGTAATCTGCGTGACACTCAAAAGATTCTCCTTTTTTGCCTTTTTTTTATTTTATTTTTTTGTGACAGGGAAAATCTATACAAGACCCAATAACAAACGCAACGTATTGTGTTTATAGCTCTGATGTAGCCACTGGTTATGGAGTTGGAGCTTTCCTTTTCCTCCTCTCTAGTGAATCATTGCTTATGGGTGTCACCAAATGTATGTGCTTTGGTAGACCTTTATCCCCAGGAAGTGACCGTGCTTGGTCTATTATCTATTTCATCTCTTCTTGGTAAGAGTTCCTCCTGTTTTCTTGTCCATGTTTTGGTTATCGAAGCTTTAAAACATCAATGAAATCAGTAGCTTTATCTCCAAATGCGACATTTGCAGGATGACGTTTCTGGTAGCTGAAGCTTGTTTAATTGCGGGAGCGACGAAGAACGCATACCACACAAAGTACTTGAGCGCACAAGCCTTCTCGTGTGAATCATTGCGCAAAGGAATTTTCATTGCAGGAGCTGTGTTTACGGTTGCAACAATGATCCTTAATGTCTACTACTACTTCCACTTTACCAAATCTGTCTCTTCTCCGCCTACTCACAAAGCAAACCGATCCGGTTCAAATATCGGTATGGCGGGCTATGCGTAGAAAAATAAAAGAGAAATTGGTTAGTCATTTGTGGGATGTAAGAAAAGAGGATGTTGCATTGTTACTATGGGTTACTCTTATATGTTTTGTTATATATTGTCTACTATTTTGATGAAAATATTTCATCATTTTATTTTTCCGATACATAAAAGAAAATTCAGCTGTGCATATATATATATGACTCTATGGGCTTATTTAAACAAGCCCAAACCTCAATAGTAAATACCCCATCTATATCAATACTATTTTCTATTTGTACTTCATAACTAATAGGCTTTAAATATGAGGCTTTTAAAGTCAGCCCGTGTAGGATAAGTTGGTGTAGAAAGTTACACATGGGTGGAATGAGTTTTTTAAAAAAAAAACATAGTGGATGATTGGGTTATATAGAAATGTTAGGATTTAATTTGTATAATTTTTTAATGTAGATGTATTTAATATAGCTGTAGAAATTAAACAAAGAAAATAATATTCATATAGCAAATATTTTTTTCTACAACTTAGTTAATAATGTTTTAGAAAATAAAGGTTCTACAATTATTTTTTTATTTTCTGGTTTTAGTTTTAAAAAGTAAAAAAAGTTTGATTAGTATTTTTAGGGTTGTAAATAGAAACTGAAGCTAGATTTATATGCTACATCCAATCACTATGGTTTCAAATTCTTATGTATATATTTGGTCGTAAGTTCAAGAAGAATTGCTAAATTATGATATGTGGAATAGTAATTTACTGATTTGCACGACTAAGTACACACTTTGTAGTTTGTGAATTGTGTAGGTATCTAGTTTTCTTTTAATTCACATCTTAATGACCAAAATCATAAGAAGACTGAAAAGGACGTGTACCATAAGGCAAACGGGACAAACAAAAATACAACAAATAACATGGGCAATAAATTGCTCAAATGTTCAAATGACGTGGCTTTTGGTTTTCCATACAAATATTTGATTGCTCAACTAACGATATATATATATATGTATATATATATATATATATATATTCTTTCGGTCTTTCAGAATATCAATTTAAATTGCATCTTCTATTATCTCCTAAGAGCATCATTAACCCTAGCACTCCTAATGGGGTGCTTAATCATTTTTTAGTAATAATTATGTCTTAAGAACCCAAATTAAGAAACCTCTAAATTTTGATCTTCCAATGCAAGTTGCTAATTTTGGAGTGCTTAAAAAAATATTAAACATTATTTTATTTTTGGTGCTCAAAATTTTTTTTGAAAAAAAATCACTTAGGAGGAACCTTGATGTTAAAGATTCAATAACATTAACAGTAATGTTAACAGCTTCCTATGTCCTGTGCTGGTAAATTAAGGTCGACTCAAGCAAGTCCTAAAGAGATGTCTTCGGGTTCCATCCTAACTATCAGAAAACAGTTTTGGTTTGGTTATGTTTGAAGAGACAAAGCAAGTCAATAGAAACAAAGAGGAAGTCTTACCAAGTTGACGGTTGATGATGGTCATGTCTGGGATTCTCTTGTCGCTGTCATCATAACCTTCTCCATAGAATTCTTTGGAGCTCACGTCTATAGTTGGACTCTCTATAGCTGTCTCTCCACTCACTTTCGAATAGACCTGTCCATTTTTTTGTTTTCCCAGAGCATTTGAGTATCCAAAATCAATCAGATTCTCTTATATGTATACATGCTTTCTCACCTTAGTCATCATTTCCGCAAGCTGCCTTACTGTCACTTCATTGTTTGGTTTCCTACATTGAAGATATGCCCATTGGCTCTCTCTGGGTTTTCCTGTTAAACAAGAAATTCAGATGCAACTTCTTTGATAAACAGTAGCAACAAACGAGATGCTAACAGGGATAAACAATGAATGCAACTCACAATGATCAAGAGGCCAGCTTCAGTGGCATCTTTGATGTAGATGAAGGTTCTCTGTGATTCTCCACCATCCACAAGCTTGAGAGGCTCGCGCCTCAGAAGGTTCTGAAAATTCCCAATGGTTTTCCCATAGACTTCACAAGTGGAGAAGTGAATAAGACGCTTGTTGTTCTCTGAGCAGTACTTAACCTACATTGACCACCTCAATGTCACACAACTAATATCCCTCAAAACAAGCAAACGCAGTAAAACACCAAAAGGAAAAACACACATACCACAGGAAGAGCATCGATGAAATTGCTGTAGATAGTGTCAAGAGGACGCGTGTTGTAATCCGCTGGTTTGTGATCAAAAACCAAATTGGATATTTTGAAGAAAATAACACAAGCTGCGAAATCTATGGAAAAGAAAGAAAAAAAAACGGATTTGGGGGTTGCAAACCTTTCGATCAAAGCGAGAGAGACGAGGAGAGATCATGGTCGATTGATCACGGAGGCGTTGAGGAGAGATCGGCGGAGTCGTCGAAAGAGAGAGACACAAGAAACGCAAGCGTTTCGTGAGAGAGAGAGAAAGGGACGCGGAGTGTGTAACACGTGTCCAATAAGAAGCGCATCTTCTGGAGCTTAATTAAGCACCGCTGCTTCTCTAATTATTTCTTTTTCCTTTTTTTTTAAATCCAAAACCCATTAAGCAACCCATTAAGCAACCCATTAAGCATCTGCGTTAATGATGCTCTAAGAGTCTCTACCTGTTGTTCAAAAAAAAAAGAGTCTCTACCTTGTGTAAAGGTCTCTTTCTTGTGAGCAAACTAAAAATATAGAATATAGATATCTATACCTTCATTCTGAAATGGGGGTGTTCTTTTAATTTCTCTTACGTTTACAGTTGTTATGTACACCCTCTGTTTTTTTTTCGTGAAGCAAACTTTCATTCATGAATTAGTTCTGAAACATTAGAGAGAGAGAGCCTGTTTGACAACAAGGTCAGCTCTACCATTAGCTAGCCTAAAAATAAACTTAAACTCAATAGCATTAAACTGAGAAGAGAGGAGATAGATATCGTTGAGAAGAACAGCGATCTCTAGATGCCTTCCTTTCGAAATTACTAGGTTTATGAGGACCTGAGAATCTGAGAGGAACACCCTCTGTTTATTTAGCTGATGTTTAAGCAGAATATAATATATTAAAATTAAGCAGGTTCCCAATATACTATGCAGTTTTGTGTGACTATATATATTTTGAAATGGTTATTATTGGTTTATTTGTGACTAATTTGAAATATTTAACTATATTATTATAGCTAAAAGTTGTATGTAATAAACTTTTTAGTTTGAGATATTAATGGTTAACCAAAAAAAAACATAACTATATTTTTCATTACACTAACCATAAAACTAATTATTAATATAAAAATAACATTTTTTATTTTTTTTTCTTAAATAAAAACTACGAAATTACCTAATATAATAAAATATATATGATAATTAATAAGTTTAAGTAATAAATATTTGATAATTATCCTCTATCATTTTGTTTAAGTTTATAGAACTAAAATGAATTAAAAAATCAAATTAATCAGATAATAAAAAATTGAAATTTTTTCCATTTGTTATATTTTGATTTTTTTAAATGACTATAAATTACTAAAACTATTAAAAGTTCTATATTGTAAATTTTGCACAAGTGGAATTTTTATTATAACAAGATATAACGATCATAAAATCATATGAATGGAAAGTCTCATTTAATAGATATTCAAATTAAAATATATTTTTATATATATTAATATCAAAACCAAAATATTTACATATTTTTATATGATATATAGTTTAATTTTGAAAATTTTATTAAACAAGTATTGTGAACGTAATATTTTAGTTTTAAAATTTGCATTAAAATTTTTAATTGGTTATAAATTACTAAAAATATATAAATAATCAAAAAATATATAAGTTTAAAATATCATTTAATAGATAGTCATTTTAAGAATATAACATATATTATTTGAATATCATTTAAATTTAGTTATATACTATATAAAACAGATAAAAATGATTGTTTAAATTATTTACTATAAATGATTATAAATAGACAGGATTGGTTGTTTTAATTTATGTGTTCGCACTGATTTAATTATATATGTAATAGTTATTGATTTTTTAATTATTTAATATATAATAATTATTTTATTATTTTATAATACGTAAAAAATATAAAATAAATAATAAAACATAAAAGTAATTTGTATATTGTTATGTGTTCCATTAAAGGCACGGATCGGTTAACTTATAAAACGTTAAAAAGTGTACAATGAACATGATGCTATTATAATTAATGGAAAATTAAATTACTTAAATAATACGTGCCGTTTTTGGTTAAACCTGCCCTAAGGAAAAATAAATAGTTACGGGATAAAATAGGTTGACGAGTTTAATTGTGAAAGCAACATAAGGCAATAAAATAGACTTACAAAACGTCGTGAAATCGAACAAAAATAGCGTTGGCCTTGGTGGGTTAGGTGTTAGGTCATAACATACGGTATATATCCTCTTGAATTAATAGTCCTTATACAGCCATCCCAGAAGACCCACTCAAACATTATATTAAACTTTCACAAAATTTATTTTTGCTTGGAAGTTTTTTTTTATTTTTATGTCTAAGAAAGATGTTGTAAAATGGAAAATTAAAAGGAGTGAAAAATAAATAAGTAAGATACTTTAGAAATTCTATGGAAAAAGGATTGAGCACCAATGGGTCCTTTGTAAATTGTTCTCTACTTTTCCAAATTGGATACAACTTCTTATTTTTCGTGAAAGATAAAGCAAATATCGCCTTAAGTCAATACTAGTTCTGAGTTTCTGAAAAGAAAAAGAAGAATATAGGAAAAAGTACGGTTTATTTATAGTTATTTATTTATTTTTCTTACAAAGCTCTACAGCTTAATCATGCATCACTTTTTGTTAACGAGACATATAAAAAAGAAAGAAAGAAAGAAATAATAAATTAGACGTGTAATCATTTTTAGGTTTTATATTTAAAAATGTAATCTTACTATGAGAAATTGCGTTTGTTTTTAACTGATTAGATGATAATCAAAAGTCTGACCAAATGTTTTTTTTGCTGCTAAATTCAAATGTTTTAGATTAAACGTTGAGTTATCATTCACTTAACTCTTGACGGTTCGTTATTATTTTTTTAAATACGACGCTTTGTTATTGGTTATACTAGTTTTTATTGGTGAACTCCAGTTAATAGTTACACATTTCTCATAAAAAGCTCCAGTTATACTCTCTCAGTTTCAAATTACCTGTCATAGTAGAGTAGAATTTTTGTTTCAAAATATATGTCATTTTCGGTTTTCGATGCAAAATTTATTGATAATATTCTTTTCTTTTTGTTCACAATATTGACAATATTCTCTATTCTATTTTTCTATTGATTAAAATATGATTATGTGTATTGGTAATGGTATTTTTATTTTGAGAATACATAAAATTAAATGTTTTCTTAATTTGTATGCATAATCATAGAACGACAACTAATATGAAACGGATTAAGTACTATTTGTCAATCAGTTATCTGCTAAAATCTACCAAAATTAACTTGCAGCTTTTCATGGCGTTACGATCTGAAATACATTAATCTGTTTGAATATCTGGTCAACCTAATAAAACAACCATTTCAGGTTCAATAAAAAAAACAGTTCAGGACCCTCAGGTCAGACGTTACAAACTTGAACCTACAATCGATGAATTACAACCTACTATTTTATTATTAACTATAGTACTAATGTTTAATCTTTTTTTCACTCGAACTTTGGTAACTAATGTTTAATCTAATATTCCCTCCGTTTCGAATTAGTTGTTATTGTAGAATAGAATTTTCGTTTCAAAATACGTGTCGTTTTAAAAATTGAATGCAAAATTTATTGATAAGATTCTCTAATTTATTTTTCTATTGGTTGAAATATGGATAGGTGTATTGATAATGATATTTTTATTTTTAAAAATATATAAAATTAAATATTTTTTTAGTCTACGTGCATAAACCTAAAACGACAACTAATACGAAACGGAGCGAACAGATCTTATCTGAGTAAATAATTGAATAGTACATGGAGCCAAGGGCGATTGTGATAGTGACGTTGATTGATTGGAAAAGCCGGTTTTGTAATTGTTATCACAATTAAGTATGAATAAGTTTTGATTTTGGTGCGAAGCAAAGTTGTCCGTGTCAGATAATCCTAGTATAAAATTCATTCTTACATAAATAATCTTTTAAATATATTTAAAGTAAATTTTTAAGTAAAAATGAGAGAAAAGGGAAATTTATGATATATATTTATTAAATTTACCGAAATAAATTTTAGATTATTTTATTTAATTATTCGATTTATATATATGCATTTTATAAATTAATAAAACAACATCAAAATATTTTAGAATATCTAGAAAATTTATTTTTGAATAAAAAGTAAACAATATAACATTTATATATATATATATATATATTAATTACTAATTAATATTAATATTGAAATCATAAATTACAAAACAATTAATAATAATTTTAATATTTCATATTTTGCACTAATCCAGCTTAAAATATCTTAAAAATAGTAATTTATTGTATATCCATTATATGATATGTACATATACACATATGCACTAATAATATGGCTAAAAATTACTATTTTAAGGTAAAAATTGAGCAAACAGAGATAAATTAGTAATATCTCATTTTCGTTTTAAAAGATATTTTTCACATTTTCGTTTTAATTGTGCATATAAATTTTTAAAATATTTAATGTTATTTATTGTATAAATTAAGTCATTATTATTTATACCTCTAACCACATTTTAACTAACAAAAAAACAGATGAAAAAAAAGTCATACAATACATAAAATTATTAAATTTTTGCATTCAAAATTTTAAATGACATTTATTTTAAAATAACAATTTTACAATACAACAACAATTAAAATAATATGGAAAAAAATATTCAAACTAAAAACTAAACTAACCACATATTCTTGCCACTGAAATTGAGCACACGGTCCAGACCCAGAAGCATTACTTTCAGCCTTAACTTAAGCCTGCCCAATCAAATATATTAATATGGTTGGGTATTTTATCCGTTAAATTTGATTCGATTCGTTATTTTTTCGATTCGATCCAAAAAACCAAATATCCGTAGGTCTTCGAAGCAAATCAAATATTAAAAATCAATATCCGTTAAAAACGAAGCAAATCACAAATACTAAAAAATAGGGACGGATATTCGATCCGCTCCGACTTTTATATAAATAGTTATATATTTATAGCTAAATAGAGTTTTAAATGTATAATCTTATAATTTTATTTATAAATTACTTATAAAAATATAATATTAAGAAAAAAAATAATAAGATCTTTATAAAAAACTACAATTTTTCTAAAAACATTTAATATATAAGAAAATTTTATTAATTTTAAAGAATTTATAAATAAAAAATTTCATTAATTTTTACTTTCTTTTATATTATGTAAAAAATATTTTTTTAAACGAATTTGTATAGTTTTTTTAGGTTTACTTGTATTAAACAAAGTGGAAAAGATATCTATAAATATTCGTGAATATTCGCAAATATCCATAAATTTTTCGGATATCCGGAAAACCGAATATCCGTATTTTACCGAAGTAAAGCAAATTAGAAAATCAGATATTCGTGAAGTGCGAAGCAAATCACTAATACTAAAAAATACGGTAATATTTGATCCGTGTCCACCCCTATATATTAAGGACCTTAACCGCATTATTTTCGTTGAAAGTCACTTTTACAAACTTATCAGATTTTAAAACAGTTATTGTAATTTTGTAATACAGTAAGTTGTAGCAGAGGAGTAGAGGACCATTCCACGGAGGCAATAATCGTGGCACTGACCGAAGATGATGGGACGTGAAAGCGATGCGCACTTGAATATCACCCTTCGAAATTCTATTAGAAAATTCAAAATTCCATTCTGTAACAAATTAGCCAAATGAATTTTTATTCTGTTAAAATTATTATTATTATTATTATTATTATTATTATTATTCTATTCAAATTTGTGATTTTGTTCTAAGAAATATATACTTATATTATAGTATTTTCGTATTTACTAATATTTGGACTTATCATTAAAGGAAAAGTCAAAGAATGGTAGATAAAGAAAGTTTTGACTATCGTTTACATTTACGAATTATGACTACATTTTTCACATAATTCTAACATTTAGTCTAAAATATGCTACAAAATTATATTACACGCCATTGCGCACTTTAATTTGTTGCTCCGTTGTATTGATGATTCTTCAACACACGGTCCCGCTTTTAGTTAATTGTTCGCATGTTTTGATGTCGAAATATGCCCAAATATAATCATGTAGATAAGTGGGAAATATCTCCTGATATGTATAAGTGAAATGTAGGTATAGATATGATGTTTCAAATAGGCATATATATAATATATTATAATTATGACATTTATATGGTCTTAAATATCGAATCGTGTGATGTTTTGATAAACAACAAAAAATATCAAATTATGCGTTCTTGCGTTTGTTCCTGGTCTTCCATATCCACATATTATTTTGGGTTGAAAGTACGATAAACCATAATTAAACCTAAAACCAAACGGCCAAATTATTAGTTTTTTTCTTCGTTAAAAGCCAAATAAATTAATGAAAGGAAAATTTGTAAGATTATTATCTTCTTTTTAAAATGCTTATGGACCATAAGATGGTCAAGTTGTTTTCCCATGAATTTGTTTTAGTGGTTAACAACACGAAACATAACTAACGTGTGCTTTTTAAGCTTGTGTCGCTGGATAATACTCTCTCTGTTTCCAAAAGATCCATATTCTAGAAAAAATTTTTGTTTCAAAAAGATCAATATTTTACATTTTCAATGCATATAATAATGATAAATAGTAAATTTCAAGAAAATTAATTGTGTTTATTGAATTTTGATTGGTTATTACTTATGGAAAATTGTTCAACACAAAAAACAATGTGTTTTTTTCAAAATTTAAGATGTTTTCTTAATATGTGTGATTTTTCTAAAATATGTATCTTATTGAAACAGAGGGAGTAATATATTTTGGACTATGGATCGAATCACACTCAACTCTATAGATATAAACTTTTTTCAACTTATAAACTTGAAGTAAACAAACTACTCCCCATCTAACACTAATAAGCATCATAAGTATGGTTCTCGTACTTCACAAATAAACCTGATTTTCTTTTGCTGGTAACAAAGAAATGAGTACTAGCAATAATAACATTAATGAATATCATTTCAAAAAAAAAAAATCTACTCAGACCTAGAAGCATCTCCAACCTAAAATTTTATTTTTTCTTTTAAAATAGAATAGAATAGAAAATGGAGTAAAAATGTATTAATCCTACAATATTTTTCACTCCATAATTGAAAAATAGAATAGAATTGAAGCATTTTTACTCCATACTTCATTTTATTCCATTTTAAAATGAAAATGGAATGGATTTAATTTATAGATGCCTTAAATTATGGTTAGGTCATGAGTATATCCTTGTTGGGTTAGGTCGCTTATACTAGTAAAATTTTATAATTTTCTCAACACAAATTTTGGTATGGGAGTTAGTTTTGATTTTTTCAGATTTGATTACAATATATATTAAAACTGTCGAAACATAACAAACAAACACAAAACAATTAATGGCAATGTTTTGAAACCCGATCCGGACCCGCGGTTGAACCGGTAAATTCGGGGACCCAAAATAAATCCGGTTCGGGTTTTGTTAAAAAACCAATATTCAAAAACACAATAAAACCCGCAAAAACCCACTAAAACCCGGAGCCCGGTACCGGTTGAACCACTAGTTGAACACTGGTTGAACCAATATATAATTTGTTTTAATTTTTGATTATATTTTAGAATCTGTTTTATATATATATTCTAAATTTTTAATTATATATATTTTAGATTTGAAGCTTAATTTTATTATTCACATTATATATTTAAATATTTATAAATTTTATGTCTTGATATTTTTTATTAGATGTCATAACTTTTAACTTCTTACAATTTTTTTTTAAATATAAACTATGTCAAATGAAAATAAAAATATAGAAATTAAAGCTAAATATTTCCTAACTGTTCCTAAACATAAAATATATATATATATATATATTCAAACTATATTTTATGTTTTAGAATATTCACAAAATAATTAACTTTAGTTTCTATATTTTTCGTAGCTAATATATTATTATATAGTAAAATTAATTAATTTATTAATCCGCGGTTTACCCGCGGTCGACCCAATGACCCGATGATCCAGAAGGCCATCCGGTTCAGTGTCCGTGTCGGGTTTAAAAAAATTGATTAATGGATATCTAAGTTTTGTAGCATTTGAAGTATCAAAAATCAGATCATTGGTACCTATATAAAACCTTTTAGATGCAAGCTATGTACTGTACAAAGTTTGGTGGGCACATGGAAATTCATCAACTAACACTTTTTAATTGTAGTACTTTATAAGTTACCTATATGCCTTGTCGATTATCACATCTACATGCAAGTTATAACACCAAATTAACACTGCCCAAATTATACAATTCCTAATTTAGACGCTTAGTTATATCAGATTGAGTTGGCACCCTTAGAATCAGTAGTACAACACAGCACTTCATCAACATATATTAAACAAATAAATGTCAGGTGAAAATATTATCAAATCAAAGGAAAATATGAGTTTTTCTTTGTTCATTATCCTTGGATATCCTATATAGTGAAAATGAAGTCTATGAATAAATTTTTTATTTAGATATACAAATAAGTCATAAGCATAAATTCATATATGTGATTTAGTTTCACGTAGAAGATAAATCAAATTTAAAATACGTTGGTGTTTTAAACTAGTTCCTTTGTCACTTGGCTTTAAGGTTCCTGGCAAAAAAATATGAGTTTTTGCTTTTCTAATAAAATGAAAATATGAGACATCGGGTGGAGGCCACGTAAATTACTTTGCGAGGTTGTGTACTTAATTGCTTTGTTCTCACGTGATGCGTTGTGAAGGGGCCTTGTATAAGTTAATATAGTTCTTTTTTTTTTTTTGAAACAAAGTTAATATAGTTCAAATAACATCTTATCTATTAAAATAAAACTCATGACTTATTTCATGTGTGATTTTTTAAATTTAGATTATCTTTTAGATTGTAAAAAAAAAATCATCTTTTAGAAATTTTATTAAATATATTTTATTAAGACTAATAATATATAGAATCATTGCACTACTTTAATCACAATATCTTTTCATTTTAAAAATTCTAACAAATCTGTTTAAAATATTTTAATAAGATGTTAATTTTCAAAAATTATATGTAAATATTTTCACTAATTTTGAAACTAGTTATGAGATATTGTTATACATTAATATATTTTGTAAAATTAAAAATATAAATTATATCCTGTTTATCTATTATATAATCATAATCAGTCATTTCGAAAGAAAATTATTATATTGAGTTAAATAAGATAAAATTATATTAAATTGTTAAATTTATATATTTTATTTTCTTAAGTATTTATATAATACGTAGGTAACACGGATTAATATTAGCAAACTGTATAATACATGTATTTCATTAAAGTTAATAATATAAAATGCTTTTAATCACAATATCTTTTTATTTTAAATATAAATATATAAATATATATATATATATATATATTAAAAAAATCTATTGAAAAATATTTTAACAATATCCTAATTTTCAAAATTTTTATGTAAATATTTCAACTAATTTCGTAATTAGCAATGAATTATTATGCATTAATATATATTCAGTTATTATTTATAAAATAAAAAAAATAAAAAATTGTATCTTATTTTTATCCATTTTATAATGATAATTCATGTTAAAATAAAATTATTATATTGAACTAAATATGATAACATTATATTAAATTGATATATTTATAATTTTTTCATAAATATAACATATTTATGCTAAAAATTACAATATAATGACATAACGACTTAACATTCAGAAACTATAAAATACATGTATAAAGATTGACATATTTTAGACTTTTGTATATATAATAATATATTATCTAAAATAAATAAACGTAAACAATATTGTTAATAGAAAATTCGGTTTTAAAGGTTGGCGGTCCATAATTAAGCATAAATTTAATACAGATAATTTTTAATATGTTGTTTAATGTAAATATTACTTTTTGAATAAATAAATGCAAATACAAAAGGATAAATTTATAATAAGAAGCTAAATGCATATGACGGTTTTAAACAATTGATTAATTACAACATGTAAACTATAAAATTAGTGTATTTGAAATAGTTATATAACCATTTAAATATATGATTAATGTAAAAATATATATCATTAATGATCTAAAATAAATATATATTTATAAAACTGAAAACAAATACACGTGCGGTTGAGTAGATCGAGTTCTAGTTAACAATTTTAAAAAAGAAGTTCAAGTACATTTGGTTTTGTCATATTAAAATGAAACCATAGTAAATGCTACGGTATTTTGATATAATTTAAAAAAATATACGCTAGTTCTTGAAACCGACCCAAGTTTCATGTTTCATGCATGCGCATTACCGCTCACGAAAACACAATTATGTTCCATGCCTCCACTTTACTTAGTTTATCATTCATGATGCAAAGTTTTCCGAGTCACTTATAAATGCAGATTACAAAGATACTCATGAGTTTTTTAAACTACATTAAACATAAGAACCTTTTATAGTACTAGTTTTTAGTTGACATTAATATAAATGGGTTTCCAAGTTTGAGAGAGCACGTAACTCACTACGTGCAGAGTTTATTAATGGTGTCAATTTATTGATTGTAGTGGACCTTGAGATTCTTTTTTATATTTTTGACAAAAGACCTTGGATTTATTGAAATTTATTTATTGATACGTGTATGATATGCACGACGAGACGAAATTTATATCACATGTATGCATACGTATACGCATACTTGAGTAATATATCATATATAAGATAATTTCTCTAGTTAAGAACTAAAACCATCCAAATATCCGAAGAGGTACATTTTGTCTTTTGTACCTACTTTGTTGTCATCTAACTTTTTATTATTTAGAATTAAAATTCAGTTTCTAGAGCCTCTCTTCCTGTGGATGTATGTTTAGAAAACCACATAAAATGAAAAATATTTTATTCAGGAATAAAGTTTAGAGTGATAGCAACTTGCATATATAAAGTCAATTTTGTTTATTTTATTTAATAAAGGTGATAATTCATCATGTTTATTGCATTTCTATAGCAAAATTGCATCTAGTGGCCTTCTTTGTTTCGCATCTCAGAGTTAAATTTAGCTATATATCGTTTGACATGAAAATTCTGATTACACCCTAAATAAAGATCAATCTTTAAGGAATTTTAGTTTTATCTTAAATTTGATATCACTTTCTATATTTATTAAAAATGTTAATCATTCTTACAAATATTCTAAATTTGTGATGAAAAAGATATCTCTCTAAATCATTAATTATTTTTAATAATTATTTATAGAAAGTTTATAAACTTAACTCCATTCTCCTAATACTAAGCCCTAAATAATAATACTAAATCTCAAATCCAAATGTTAAAATATTTTTAATTGAAAGTATTTTTTTTTTAATATTACTGTTAAGCAATTTCTCAAACTTTAGTACGTACGATAGATATTCAAGACATAGGTCACTCACCACCAAAATTCATACCCATATGTTTGGTTTGGACCGCTCGAAATGTCTTACCAAGATAAGAGGAACGTGCATCTTTGATAATACAATCATATTCGTTTTTTTCAGTAATAGTTCCATTACGAAAGAAGAAGTAATGGATTGAGTATATGTATTACCCAAGAATCACAACTTTGCTTCTTTTTTGTCACTCAACTTTGCTAAAACCACGTATATTGGCAATATACCAAGATGCCCATTGCCCACCAATTAAAACGATAGCCTCTTGTCTAAATCCATACCTTATTGGCTTATTCCAAAACTCAAAATTTATTCAGCTTACCTAATTTTTAAATAGCACCGGTGCCCTCAATAGTAGGACTACATAACGATATAAATATTATAAATACATATGAATAATGAAAACGCAAAAACTATTGGACTAGAGTTTTATTAACTCGACTGCTCACCATAATACATATGAAATGTTGTCTGCTTCATTCTTTTTTTTGTACAACACTGTCTGCTTCATCCATATATAAGTATGAACATGAGAAATGAATTTATGCCAATAAATCTATTACTTTTACGCGTAAATGATCAAAACATGATTCAGACTAGTGTGGAATGAAATTGTTCATATAAAAATGCATTCACATCGCTCGACAAGGGCCAATGATTTAACATAAAACAATCGACAAAAGGTTGTATATAACTATATATCACACAAGGTGTATTCATATGTATTCGTCTTTGTTGACAAATAAATGTGTTTTTCTTTTCTCTCCCGTCTGTTTAAACTTTAAAACGTACCATGGTCGATAAAGTTGAATCTATGGTGCTAAAGGACCACCCAAAGTCTACAACCACTGGATTTAATACTAAGACAAACATTATATATATGTGTGTTATATATTCAAACATAATGCTGCTTTTCAATTTTTTTTAAAAAATAAATTTATATTTTTAATTCATCGCTACAAAAAGTAATCGGATCAGAGTAAATCTCCCAGCAACTTACCGGAAAACGACAACCCTAAGTTACAAGCTAAATAATAATTCAAGAAATTACAAATTTGAAGCAGTAAAGAGATGGTTGGGGGAAAAGAAAAGTCGCAAGGAGGTAAACCTTCTTCGGGTGAACACCGTAGCTATTTACTTTGACTCCCGATGATTTTACATGGCAGAAGTGTTCAAGCATCCTCATGGTCCGCATTCAAGAGTATCCTGATCTCATAGAAGTGGTCTAAACTAGTCACATGTTATCATGTGTCGATTCCATATTTCTGGCGATGCCAAAATGTTAATTATCCAGTGATTGAGATTTGAACCCTGATGACTTCAGGGTATTGGGCTTTTGCTTTCAAGTTAATCACTACTAGACCACGAATTCTGGTTAAGTCCGAGAAATCTATATTCTCCTCCACTCCTTACGACGGTGCGAAGGAAGATCTGAACCAGAGAGAAATATTTTAAGGGGAACCGCTATTTATATTCAAAAGATCCTCCGTCACCGATATACTTTTCTTCCAAATAATGATCAAAACCCTTTTTCGATGTCTATCTAGTGTTTTCCAGCAAGATCCTTGTCGTGTTTTAATAGGGAGATACTTACGTACTCCGGTGAGCCACCAGAGTGTTGAGTTTTCGTAGGGATCAAAAGCGCAAAGACCCACCCGATATCACATAGAGGAAGTAAAAATTAAAGCACCTCCAAATTATGCATAAACTCGCCTTTTCTGTTCAGTTGAGCGAGATCCTAAGTGGAGAAAATCCTATAATCACACGTAGAGACGTTGGTCACCATAAAGTCTCCGTCCAACTAAGAAACGAAAATACAATTTAGAAAAAAAAAAGATGAGACACGTGCTTTACACCTGCCACTCAGAGGCTTCTTCTCTTAACACATATGTGTTCGCATATGTGTTCGCATATGTGTTCTCTGATTTTCAATTTCTTCAAACAGTTATTCGTATTTGCATTGTTTCTCTCCTAAAACACACCTCGGAACAAAAGTTCCAAAACACTAAAGGTATGCATATGCAGAAACTGTAGTTGCATAATGGTGCTAAGTAGCTAACTCATAACAAAAAAATTTGGATCCTGTTCAGAAATATTATCTGATCAAAAATATTATCGGTATATTTAACAATATAATGAAATAGTTTTAACTATATTTGATGACATAAAAAAATTAGACAAAAAAAAGTTTTAGTTATCGGTATATATATTAAATGTTTTTTTAAAACCTTATATGCTCTAAATTTAGATATATATCTCAAAATTAAAGTTTTAGATTATAATTATATATTTACTTTTAAAATTATTAATTATTTTTTATTTTTTTGATTCAGAGACACTGTTCGACACAAAAGCAAACAAGCATGTAAAGAACGTCGTAAGAGTGAAATAGCAGCTTAAAAATAGCACCTTTTTTTACTATAAAATAACATTTGTGAACTGTTTATTGCTATTTTTTTCACATAGTAGTTAACCGCGAAATGTAAATAAATTGACCACATGGTTTGCTTCATTTTACTAGTTGCCTAGTTGGGACTTTTATTTGTTGGTCCGTTCTACTAGTTGATAAGATGTTATGTATTGGTATAATTTTGTCACATAGCAAACCAGGAAAAATAGAAATTTACATATTATCATAATTAATTATTTTCAACTTCGATTGTTATATTATATTCTTTATATACCAGGTTTGAGGTTACGTGATATTATTATTTCTAGAAAAAAATCCGACTTCCGAAAAAAGTTAAAAGAAAATTATTTTGTAAAAATCAAGAAGCAATGTTAAAGAAGGAAAATAGAGAAATATCCAGAGGGCGTAATTGACTGGGCATGTGCACATCAACGTGACCGGACTTCAATTCCGAATTCAAACCGATTAATTATACTTTTAAAAATCAGAAAGAGACATCTGGAAGTTTTCAAAACAAATATATTTAGAAAATATATAAAAGGATATTAAAAAACCAGAAAAAGCTGAAAAAGAAAATAAAAGCGAGGTATCCGTGATTCCAAAGGAGTCGCTCTCCCACGCGCCTAGCAATCCGTCACATCTCACGCGTTTATCCCCTCTCTTTTACATTTCCCCTCCTCACATTCTCTCCCCCTTTATCTTACTATAAAGCCTCGTGTTCCCTTCTTCCCATTCTGCACCTCTATCCCTCACTAATTTCAATACTGCCACTGAGAAAATAAAAAAGTTTCCCCGAACAAAAAAAAAAAAGAAAGAACAAAAGCTTATGGCGGAGGAGAGGCTAACTCGGACTGACTCAGCTGAGTCGACCGAGAGAAAACGAGTCAGAGACGACTCAGACGATGCGGTTATCGAATCACCCGAGGTGAAGAGGCTGAGAGACGATTTATTCGATGTCCTCGATGACTCGGATCCTGAACCGGTGAGTCAAGATCTCGACTCGGTCATGAAGAGTTTCGAGGACGAGTTATCTTCGACGGTTACGACGGCGCAAGGCTCCGGAGAGACTCAGCCGGATCTCGGTTACCTTCTAGAGGCTTCCGACGACGAGCTTGGTCTGCCGCCGGTTTCTCCGGTTCCCGTCGCGAAGGAGGTTGAGACGACGGAGAAGTTAACGGATTTTGTTCGAGCGTCGTCGGATTCGTCCGGAGTCGGCGAGGTTTGGGGGTTCGAGGACCATTTTTCGAGTTACGGCTCGTTGGATTTCGGTTCCGGCGTCGGAGATGGTGGAGATTACGTCGCTGTGGATGGGCTGTTTGAATTTTCCGATGATTGTTTCGATGCCGGCGATCTTTTTTCGTGGCGGTCGGAGTCTTTACCGGCGGAATAAAAACTTTTCGGAGTTTTTTTTAAATTAGGTGGAAAATGACAAAACGATGCCGTTTTGTGAAGCGTGTTGGCTTCCGTGTCGTTTTCTTACCCCTGTCGTTTTATGGTAGATTGTTAATTTTCTCTTAATTAATTATTAGGATTAGGAAAGCATGTTTTATATTAGGAAAGTTAAATACTTTGTTAGTGGGGGTAATTTTCTAGATTAATATAAGCGAATTCGTTTGTTTGTTCTTCCCAGATCTTTAGTAGTTTTTGTTAATGTGAAATTTATATAAAATGAAATTTCATTCTCAATCTCTTTATTTGACACTTCATTTTTTGATTTTGCCAGATCTTTGATAATTTTTGTTAATATGAAATTTATATAGTATGAAATTTCACTCTCAACCTCCTTAGTTGACACCATTATTCGATTTATATAATTAGAGGAAGTCTGAACGGAGGTGTGAAGCGATGGTAGGTGAAAATGGTTCTGGTCCTCGGTTCTCGAGGAAGACGCGTCGTAGAGTTTTGTTTTGTCGGAAGAGTCTACCGAAGGACGAACTCTGCAGCGGATATGCGGTGAAGGATCACATCCCAGTGTCGTAAGTGACAACTACCGTTTCGTTCGGTGGTAAAACTTCACGCCATTGTTCACTTTAGTTACTGGTCCAGTCACTGTTTGCTTTGCCAAAACCCGACTTTCAGTATGGGTTGTTTCCCGGTTCATGGTTAAGGAGCGGATTCTGAAACTCGACGGTAATGGGTTCTCACCAGATCTGTGCCGCAAAGTGATGAGATGTTGGACCGGATCTATCATTCTAATCTTTAGGAGTCCAATATCATGTACTGATTTGTAATCTGGTTTTAGCTTTGTTATGGTCGAGTTTTCGTGTGGTCTAAGTAGAGGTCAAGAGATGGTTTCTCTTGGGTCGTGAAAGGAACTCGTCTTACTGTGATGAAAAATACACCGATGAATTAGATTGGGTAGTCTAGGATCCGATCCAGTTTCAACTCACTGTTCCTAGACATTACTAGATCTCGTCGGTTGAATGTTGGATTTAAAATCTCTTGAAGTTGTAATCATGTATTTACATTTGGCTAACGAAAAGTTGACCTTGAGTTTAAAAAAAATAATTAGAGGAAGTCTGCCTCATCTTTAGACAAAGGCGATAAGTCGAAAAAAAAAGACAAAGGCGATAAAGATAGCCCATGAACCATATCCAATTAGGCCCAAACCAAACAACTAAAAAGTATTTCTTCATCGTTGGACTGATTTTGGTTTATAGTTAACCATATATGATTTCTTGAAAACCGAATTGAGCTGATCAACAGTGTTTTAAAATCACTAACCGAATTTGTAGAAGTAATTATAACAACGTGCACATAAGATCCGGGATAACCGGTCGAGTTAAACCGGAAATGTTTATAAACCTATACGGGGTAACATGTAATAGTTATGACTCCTAGCAAAAGATGATCAGTAAGCTTTCATCGAAACTAGGGAAAGTCTATATCTTTCTTTCTTAATTTGAGGTCTTTTGGTGGTACCTCAGTAGACGAAAACAAATTATATACCTTCTTCTGATTTTCTCGTTTGTGAGATTAGATAACCTGAGTGTCATATTGCATATGCAAAGAACGTGGTTAATTACACTGCAAGAAGATGAGTGAACTGAAGAAGTTTGGCCGTAACATTGGTCGTCTTAAACTATCTACAGTTAGATTGAATTTGTATGCGAAGCAGTTACTCATATACCTTAAACATCTCAAGAAGACAAGAACTGTGCTGTCAGTACTGCGACAGCCTGGCACATGTTGGCAGGCTATACTTGTATGCGTTTGTGTTTTTTTTCCTGATTGATGCACTAATTTCTAACATCTGCTCGTAACTTGATTGTCTAGGTGAATGGAGACAACAACGTTTTAAAAGCTTTGTGACTTTAGTAACTCAATGTTTGCTGTTAAAAACGAAGTTACACACATTCACCATATCTTGTTAGTTGTTAGTCGCTTCTAAAGAGCTCCAGAAACCTACATAGTTCTTTTCCCTGGCTCCGAAACAGTGGTATATTACGCCTCCATATGGAACTGAAAGGTCCCTTCCCTAAGAAGATGCTTCGCAAGGTGAGGTTTAAGTTCAACATTGGAGATTTTATTTTTTCTTCGGTTTAAAGGCATCGGTGTTTTAGTTTTTGTTCTGATACCTTCTACTATTTAACAAGGACCATTTATAGATCAGCAATTTGGTCAGGACTTAAGCTTCAATGCTACAGAGGGGGACAGTGTTAGTGGAAATGTAATAAACCATCCCGTATAATATCTAGAGCTTTATGTAATTTGAATTATTATGGGTCAAGGGTTAGTAATTGTTTTATCCTAAAAAAATTGTTTTATCTTTTCTTTTTTTCAGACAATAAAGAGAAAATAAGGGAGAAGATTTTGGTTCAGTGATTATGCAGGTTAGGATACCAAGGTGATAGTTCATTTCAGAGATCTTCTGGACAAGATTTCCATACTTGATCCTGAAAAGAGACTTACAGTGTCACATGCATTAGCTCACACATTCATCAAGTGAACACTACATATAGATTTATGTATATTACACATTGTAATTTTGATTTTAGATTCTCCTGTTTGGATTGTCTCAAATAATTTGCATTCTTTTTGCTACATGATAGCTTTAATTACGATTGTTTGCTAGGTGGATTCACATAATATCATTTTCATGCATCGCTTTGAGGAAACGCTTGAGGTCTGCAGTAGCATTAGAAGTTTGATTTGCAAATATATAAATACAAAAAGACAATAACATGTTTGGTTTACGTTAGTGTCTTGAGATAATCGAGATTAGTGGGGTTTGCTTCGTAATTAAACAGCTCTTTTCCTACCTAACATAAGTAAAAGCCTCTCTTCATCATTATGACAACATTATCATCATACTTAATAAAATGTTCATGATGTGGAAAGTTACTTAAAGACGAGTTGCAGAAGTCTACAAAGGTTTTTAAATTTTTGTTGATGTTTAATTTGATGTCACACCTAATAAAGTGGGGATTAAGGTGTTTTCTAATGGGCAGTTAGTGCCAAGGGGAAACGTGTCAATAATCCCTTTAAACCTGTCGTTCTTAAATAAATTACAATATGAAGAATAAGAGCCGTAACAATGACAGTTCTCTGGTGTCTATTTCACAATGTTTGAAATGAATGTTCCAATTAACAGCTTCTGAAGAAAGCTAAAAAGAGAAGAAAATAAAGAAACCACGAAAGTTGGAACCATCGAAATGTGATTTACGGAGCATAATGTTGACCAAAAAGGAATTAAGGACTCTCTTCTCCTATACGTATTTTTTTTTGTTGTGAATTCTTCTTACGTACTTCATTGAAACTAATATGTACACGAACGTTCTCCTCGTTATGAATCCATGTTATACCGTACACTAGAGACTGCAACGGAAAATCACATTTGAGAAGTACAGAACCTGAATCTTCCATGCATTTGGTGTTCAGATAAATATATTCAGAATTTTCTAATAGTGAAGGTATATACATGTATGAAAAATAGTAATATTCACATCAGCTAGACAAAAAGAATAAAAAAACAAAGAGTAACTTCTCATATGTTACTCATTTTGATACGTAGCTTCTCATATGTACATTTTAATTAATTTATTTGTTTTAATCTAAGAGATAATTAATCCTCGCGTTAACTAAAAGATAATTAACCCTCAGCGCACGATTTTCACAAGTGGTTCTTTTTTGTTTTTATAATTACGGACCCCGTACTTTTTCTTCAGTTGGTCGTTTTTTTCCAACTCCGTTGCTAAGTCATCGAACGTCGTAACTCGTGACGCGTCTATATTTTCCTTCCTTCTTATAAACTACCATTAAAACCAAGAATCACTTTAAACCTATTTCATCTGTCTCCTCTTCAACTTGCTGAGAGGCTGAGATCAAATGGGGAAGAAGCTAGACGCTTTGCTTGGTCGGACTTTCAAAACCAACAAGTTCAAGTCTCTTCTCAACTTGGCTCTCACTAGGCTCTCTATTCTCAAGAACCAACGTCAAGTCAGATGCTCTCAGGCCACCTCTGATGTCACCGAGC
Organism: Brassica juncea; assembly: GCA_018703725.1. Lineage (NCBI taxonomy): Eukaryota > Viridiplantae > Streptophyta > Magnoliopsida > Brassicales > Brassicaceae > Brassica > Brassica juncea. The sequence goes on from CM031938.1 coordinate 42,004,818, forward strand.
TTCTTAAGCTCGGGCAACACGAGAACGCTTACCACAGAGTCGACCAAGTCGTTAAAGACCAGAACACACTCGACGTTCTCTTCTTCATCCATGGCTACTTCACTCTCTTGCTCGACCGCGTTCACCTCTTCGAACACAACAGAGATTGCCCTGATGAGCTTCTAGAAGCTGTTTCGAGCTTGCTCTTTGCAGCTTCTAGAATCGGAGAGTTTCCTGAGCTTCAAGAGATTCGTAACGTTTTGGTTTCGCGTTTTGGTAAAGATATCGCTGCTAGGTCCATCGAGCTGCGGAGTAATTGTGGGGTTAATCCAAAAGTAAGCAACTTTGATTCATTCAACATAATAATGTGTTCAATACGTTATATAGATATCTCTAAATACAGAATGAAACACTGACTGAACTTATTATATTCATGTTTCATTTTGGTGTTACTACTTATAGATAATTCAGAAGTTGTCGACAAGACATCCACCGAGAGAAGTTAGGCTGAAGGTATTGAAAGAGATTGCGGCAGAAAATAACATCGTTCTGAAACTAGGAGAAGCTTCTTCTTCGTCCACTGAGGTAAGGAAACCTGCAATCAACAACAAATTTTAAAAATGAGCTAATCATCAATTTTTCTGATTAATACAGAGAGAAACAGATGCTTCCAAGGCTAAGCTAGCAAGTGAAGTTGGAGAAGATGAGATAGGAGAAGGCTTTGGGTTGTCTGATTCGGTTAAGAGAGGAAAGCAGAAGTACAAAGATGTGGCTGATGCTGCACAAGCAGCGTTTGAGTCAGCAGCTCATGCAGCAGCGGCTGCACGAGCAGCTGTAGAGCTTTGTCAGTTTTCGCCTTGTGGACATGACAATACGGGTAATAATGGTGGGGGAAGTTCATCTAGTGGTTCTGGGAACAAGAAACCAGAACAAGAAGGTAATGATGATGATGATCTTTCAGAAGGTGAAGCGGATGTGAGATCAGAATCTAAGAAGTCTAAATCGGATACAGAAGATAATAATGAGGAAGTGATGTCATTTAGAGAAGACCCTGTGAAGTTGTTGGAGAAGGCTGTTGTTGTCTACGACAGTGAGGAAGAAACCAAACATACTGCAAAGACTAATACTACTACCGAAGTTAAAGATGAGGAAAGTCTTGAGGATTGTTCTGATAGAGCGGATACAGGACATATGGACAACATGGTTCATTCTGTTGAAGAGCCTATTATGAGTAAAGCTAGTTTAAAGGGTCCTATTTCAGTTAGGACCAGGCAGGTTCGTGGATACTAAGGACTAAGAAGCATTAAGTTTTTCTTTTCAGACGCATCTATGGTTTAATGACTCAGTTTTGTACAATTTCTTTCCCTGTTCTTTATTTTTGGATGAAGGTTGTAAAACTATTGTATTCTTTATGGATATAAGGTTTCAATAATGTTTAAGGTGCATATGTTGTCTAAGTTTCTAGAAACAAATTGACCTGAGAGAAGAAACTTCAAAGAACTTACCTGTAAATTACTGCCCTCTGCCCCTCTTTTTACCATGTGGAATCAGGTCAGAATATGCCTGCAGACTTAGTCCCACATCTTCATCATATTCAACTCCAAGCTCCTCCTACCATGTCGACATTAGGTTAATGTAGTTTGAAAGAGGAAAGTTATGAACATGTATTTGTATGATTTTTCACCTTAAACTCCTTGATATCTCTGGGAAAATTCTCAGTGACAGTATCCCAAATGTCTCTGAACATCCTCTTACGCTTTCGCCACTGATTGATCTTGTCAGAGTACATATCCTCAACAGCTTTCTTGTCTTCCGGCCTCACCAATGTAACACCTTCACGTAGTTTGATCAGCTTCTCTTCCATTTCCTTAACCTGGTACAATGTTGAAACCAACCCAACCATTTAAGCTTTCTACCTATTAAAAGCTTACTCACAGCTAAGAGAAGATGTACCTCTTTCCTTAGTTTAGCATCCTTCTCTTGTATCTCCTCTAGTGTCAAGTTTGACTGCAAGCCCTTTATCTCTGTGAAGAACATAACATCACACGACAGCATATAAAACGACTAGTTACATCCTCAAAACTACGAAGCGGGATTCAAAAGCAAGTAAACACACACCTGACTCCACTTCACTGATTGTCTTCCTCTTCTCCTGTACCTGTTCTTGAAGCTTTGCGTTCTCTTCTTTCATGAGAGCAAGTTCTTCAGTGTTTGGAATCTCGAACTGGTCTTGCCTGGCAATGTACAGCTTCTGCTTGCCATACTCTTTGAAAGTGATTTTGCCAGCATCAGCAAGGCTATCAAGTGCTTTCTGAACAGCAGTCTTCTTGAGGCTAAACTTTTGCAGAGCATCAGCTGCGTTTTGGGTGTTTAGAGGTCGGTTTTGCTGCAACATCAAGAACTCAATTCATCACACACACACACACACACACACAAAAACTCACAAGAACAAAACGGATTGATTTTTAAAAACTGTATCTACCAAAATTCAAACCCAGTTGATTTTATAAGCTCCACAGGGAACAATCGTCGAGGTTCAGAAATACTCATTGTGATCGTCGATTCACAAGTCAGTTTGACAGCACTTTGTACATAAACCCTAGCTCAATTCTCAGATCAGGTTTCCCGATAAGAAAAAAAACGGAAGCGAAGAGAAGTGGTTACCTCGTTTACAAAGCTGAGTACGATCGCTGCAGATTCGAATGAAAAACAAAATCAGTTCGGGGAAAAAGATCGAAGAGATTAGAGGATTTGTTCTCGAGATTATACCTTCTGTGTTATCCGTTTTAGGAGCCATGTTTTCGTCGATAATGCGCGGGAAATCGAAACCCTCGAGAGAGAGAGAGAGACAGCAATTTTTTTCTCCTTTCCGAGAGGAAGATGATGGTACTGACAAGTGACAAGTGAGAAGCTTCCTTTGTACGCCGTCGTATTAACCGAGCCATAACATATGGGCCATTATATTTAGGCCTATTTAATTCTTTTCTTTGACAGGCCCAATTATATGGACATCGCTTCAGCCGAGACCTGCCTTATTTGTTACATTTAGAACGGGCATTCGGATACCCGTTTGGGTTTGGATCGAGTATTTTAGATTTTCGGATATTTTAGTATAAGAGTATAGAAATCATTCAGATATTTCTGTATTTCTGGTTGGATTCAGGTATTTATAGTTCGGGTTCGGTTATTTCGAGCTGGATTCAAAATTTAGATCTTGAAAAAAAAAATTAAAGTCTCAATTTCTCAAGTTTCTTATATTTAAAAGTATAACTTTCCCTTCACTGTTTTTTTATTTTTTAATAGATTGAACGATTAATAGATTTTGAGATTACATTTTAAAAATAAAAAGATACTGATTTGGTTATTATCTTAAAAATTTGGATATTGTTAATGCATGAAACAAAAAGATTGATGTGCATTTTAAGTGAGTAGCAAATTATTTTGTCCATAACTATCTATATTATATGATTTTAAAATATGTATAGCATCAATATAAATATTTTAAATAAGACGAGAGAAGTAAACTAGAAATATAAGATTAAATATACATATGTTCGGTTATCTTCGGATATCTATTCGTATTTTTTCGGATGTGGATATTACCTGTTCGGATTCGGATATCCAATCTCTTTTAATTCAATACCCGTTCGGATATTTTATTACTTTGGTTCGGATTTCGGTTTAGATATGGGTTCGGATATCAGGTAAAATGCGCAGGAATAGTTTCATTCCTTATACTCCAACAAGATGGGACGCAGGAGCTTCAATTCAAGTAGGAGAAGATTCACCAACTATATATAATTGGATATTCTCTCAACAAATTTCTATCAGACTGCACAAATAACCCATTAGGGGGTGATTGGGCACTTGACATTGTGGACTAAAGATAGGCTTGGCTCAAAGTGAGGCTAACCCACCAAGCCCAAATTTTAGACAATGTTAGAAGAATTATTCTCGTTGGGAGATATCCTAATTACGTGATTTCAGAACTCAAAAGTCAGAACCAAAATCATTTGTTTAATAAGTTACTGATGTCTTCAGGTGATAAGTATGACCTTCAAATAATATATAGATACAGACTGCCTGAACTATACCTCTAGAAAAACTCTTCTTTATAAATGTGATGACAATGCATATCGTTTAATTTTATATCGAGAATCATAAAGTCCACTAACAACACCCAATAACATTGATGCTATATTTTATCGACAATCGTTAATTCTTAACGTTAATTGCAAGTTTTTTGGAAAACTAAAATCTACAGCAAAAGTAAAATTTTAAAATTACAAATTAAAATCCAAAAGCCAGACTCAAAAACTAAAATATAAAAAACAAACAAAACAATCATCACCGTAGTTTACGAGTCACCGCGAAGAATCTTCTAAAAGGTTCGTATTACATTATTACTGTATTACATAGTCAAAGATTATTTCATAAAGTCAACCAATTAATTGCTGCAGATCAATACAAAGATTAGTTATTTCACAATGTCGACCATTTTGCTGAAGATTAAAATAAAATAAAATTTCTTAATGTCAAACACTTTGCTAAGGATCAAAACAAGATTAGCACGTACTTAAGACGTGTTCCTGTATACATCTATACAGAAGATGATAACGTTAAGGTCGTATATAAATTTGTACTCTTCCTACAAGTTTAAATATAGCGACTTAATTAGGTCAGTTCGAATATTCCATGCATGTTTATGATTTTTTAGATGTCGGGTATAGACCCATAAAAGCATGAGGTTCGTTGGTTATCTGTATGTTTCCCTTGTTTCAATTATAATTACTGCTCTTAGAATAATTATCAAGAGCCGTTTTGTCCTTTAACTTGTGTCAAAGGTCACATAAAGTCATGCTTAAAGCTTAACTAGCCATCCGTAATAATTATTTTTAAATCCATATCTAATGAAGTCCTACTCCGATTCCTGGTCATTTGGATCTGTCGTCGATACACTCTATATATACACTTTTTTTTTTGAGGAACACATATATTTATATTTTAAAAGTAAAATGCTTATCTAATTTGTTTGTTTATTCTGCACATGGAACTTTTAGCCAGGTTGATCCGATCTTGAAGACGAAAGTTATCTTACTAATAATCTGCACGTCAGAAAACAAACTTATCTCAAAATAAAAATATACATTCTTAATAATGAATTTATTTACATAATATGAATTTTTTTTATCTCAAAATTGATTTTGTATATATTTTTTTTTGAAAAAAGTGTTCTAAAAATGTGATGTGTCATTATTTTACTTAAAACAATTTTCTTAAGACACTATATATATTACTCGAATTAGTTAGGATGTATATCAAAAGACACTTTTAAACATTTTTATATATTGTAAAAATCATATATAAATAGTAAATTTTTTAAAAATATACTCCAATAATTTTTATATAACAAAATCAATTTAAAGTTCATGCAACATCTAGATTATATGTGTTCACTCTAGTCATTTACATAAAATAATCCAATTCGGGTATTGAATTGATTAACTGCCAATCTGCCATGTAATTAGTAACAAATCAAAAATATAAAAGGGAAAGAAAGCATTGAACATTAAAAACAAGAGAGAATATGGTTTGTTAAGTAATATTGTTTAACCATCTTTGTGTTAGTATCTTCAGATCTACAATTGTTATACTTTTCACACCAATAAACTGATATAGACATACGTTTTTATATAAAGGCCACATGATGGCACCTAGAGCCACCAGAAAAGGCAAACCTATAATTGTAAGACCGGTACGGACTAACAAAAATTAATTAAAACAATCTTTAGATTAACTCAAGATTCTGAAAGATACTGTCCAAATAGGCAAATATATTAACTGACCTAACTATGTCTATTTAATGAATAAAACTCTTCTATAGCGAGCATATACTCAACGACAAGGGCATACTAGCTAACGTGCATATTTGTCGTAATATTCAAGCAACATGAAAATCAAATTTAAATATTGAAAATATGTTAATAATTGTATAGAATTATAATTATAGTAAATTATGCATTCGGAAAGCATATTCGTCCCATGAGTGATGAATGCAATGCAACCAATTCAATAAGCCAGTCCTCTTCCGGGGTTTATTGTTATCATAATAAAATCAACTTTGTTGTCATATGGTTGTGTGAAGCATCTTATAAAAATAAATGGTCGACAAAAAAGTAGTATATACTTTTAAGAAGATCCCTTTGCTCCGTTGCTCGACTCTGCCGCCATGTTCATCCTAGCTGTATACTTAACTTAAATCATACATGTTTTAACAAATATCAGTTACCTGATATACGCATGTATTCTATATTATTTTACTGGTCCAGTAAATTTTGCGCTAGCAAAAAAAGTAGCCTGAATAATATCTGATAACAAAAACATGATCACTGATCATAATAATAATAATATAAACACAATATGACTGAAACTGTAATAAGAACAAAACAAATCTCAAAAGTTTGCTCTCCATTTTTTCTATCACACAAACGTTAATTAAGGTCAATAATATAACAATTCACGAAACTGAAATAAAAGAAAAACGAATACAACAACAATAAGATGCAATAAAAATGGCATTTATCCTGAGTAAAAATATATAGTATTGTTTTTGACAGAGAAAAATATATATTATTGTTTTTTTTTTGCTAAAAAAGTAGGTAAAACAAATATATATTATTGTTTCCGGTGCAAAACTCTAAAGTCTATACACTCTTTTCAGCACGGTATCAGATTTTCTAACTTGGGACAAAACAACAGTATAATAAAATGAATTAAAACATTAGAGAGGGTAAAAACAAATTAATGTCTCGTGACATAATGATTGCGAGTAGAAGAAGACATCGCCGGCGAGCTACATCGGACTACCACCTCTTCGCTATGGCTTCCCGATCCTTCTTCCACAACAATCGACGGCGTAAAATTGAAGTGGCTCGGCCACTGTGGCGGTGGTGGCGCGCCCATTGCTCCATAGATCCCAGTGGTGGTAGTTGTGGTCGTCGTCGTGGTAGTGCCGCTAGTGGTGGCTCCTCCGGTGGTCTTTCCCGAAGAATAGTCAGATTGTGGGACCCATAAACCTCCAACGACTACGAAATGTTGCGTTTGAGAGTTTCCGCTGTTAGATACTGTTTGGCTTGGCCTTCTTGAATGCAGTCTATATTTCTATTATATATCCCAGAAACAAATAAATTAAGATCAGTTTTGTCTAGAAATAGATTTTGTATTGTCCTAAATTTATAATTCAAATAACAGAAACAAAAAAATGCATGCGTTACCTGTAAATGGCTTTTAACTTCATCATTTGTTAATCCATCAACCTTCATTAACTCCCTTATTTGCTTTGGCGTAGCTACTGAAAAATGAAACCAAAATGAATATACTAACTATAAAAAAAAGAAAAAAAAAAACTTCGATGAACCCTAAATACTAAGGTATTTATTAAGTCGCTGGAAAATTAAATAGCTCGTACAAAAATATTATTTAAACTCACCATGAGGTCCACCTAAGTGTTGGAGAGCGTTCAAGAAGCGTCTATGCAATTGAGACGACCAACACCTTCTCTGCTTTCTCTCCGTTTCTCTCTTCCTTCGTTCGCCATCGTTAGCCATTGGATCCTTTCTCATACTTTCATCTCTCTTCACCATTGTCTCCATCATTTGTGGCGTCTCCTGAAACGCAAAACGCAAATATTTAGAGTGATTGTGTGAGATTTGTCTTGAGTACTTTCGATATGGATTCTCTAATATAATTACCTCTTTTGGAAGAAGAGGGTCTGGTTGGTTCCATAGCTGGACCGACTTAAGCCAATCAGATTTCATGTTTTTGTCCTCAGAAACATTGTCAGGGTCGTGATTACCGTGCTCATCCTCGAATTCTTCTTCTACTTCATCATTGGAGGTCGATGAATCTTTAATGGTAAGAAATTGTTCCAAGACAGGCGTACATTGTCCGGTTGTCTGCTCCGAGCACTCTGATTGTCCGTACACATTATTGGTGGCCGTCTCAGTTATCTCCCTCTTACACCTCTCGATTGCTTAACAAACAAAACAGAGATATAAGCTTTTTCGTAGATGCTAGAATTCACATATATATTGTATTTTTCTTATTCGATTCGTTTTATTTTGTAAAATAAAATAAAAATAGTTCGCAAATCTCGCATTTAAACGTATACCTTGGGTTACGAGGTCTAAGCAAAGAGGAAGTTCACGTTGGAAGACAAGAATCTTGCGACGTTCTTCTTTAAGAGCTTCGATGTATTCCTCACATTTCTCCTGGCTGTAGTCCATATTGCTTGGTTTCTTAATCATGGTGCTTTAAGGATAAATTATAATTCACCTTTTAATTAAGATTTGTTCTGTTTAGAGAGAATGATCAATACATGTATATATACGCCTCCCAAGAATCACTATCCTGAGAGAATGTTTTTTTAAAAAACATAAAGTCGGCATGTTGCGTTACAAGCCGAATCCTGCGTTTCGTGTTTTTATATTTTATACACCGATTTTATTATTATGTTTATAAAAGAAACATAACCCATTGGATTATATGTTTTGTGTTATGCTAGTGGTAGATCTGGAGTGGTGAATATTCGTACTGTGATTCCGATTTTTGGTTATGCAATTTAATTAATTCTGTCTCAATGCAAACAACAATGTAAATGCAGGTGAGATAAGAATAAAAGGCACTTAGAATTTTTAGTAATGTATTGGTTTTCTTTTTCTTATTTAAAACTGACTAAATAAAATATAAAAAAGCAAATATATAATAAAACCAATTTGTGAACGCGGAAACTAAGTTAAAATTTTGTATTCTATAAAATATGAAGAAAGATATAGTGGATTATTCATGCAACAAATCAAGTCAAAATCAGTTTATCATCATTTTGTAATGGATGCAGCTGAGTACCGAAAAGTTTCCATGTTATAGTTTTTTTTACAATAATCACATAACATACATAACTCATCACAAATGATTTGCTATTAGGAATTTTGATACTCCCTCTGTTTCTGAAAGATGTATGTTCTGGAAAAAAAATTTGTTTCAAAAAGATGTATTTTTTATGTTTCCTATACAAAAACTGCAAATTTCAATAAAATTAATTGAATTTATTGAAAGACTTTTGGTTAAAATGCATTGGAATTTGATAATTTCTAAAAACAATGCATGATTAATATATTTTCTTAATATGTGTGAAAACACCAAAACATACATCTTTAAGGAACAGAAGGAGTATAAATTTCTGGCTTGTAGTAAAGTACTAAATACTTTGATAAGCTCGGAAAGAAAAATGGTAGGCTTGAGCTAGCTATGATTGATATATAGTTCACACTACTATGTATCTTGCCCTCACTATTGGTGCTATATGATGAGATTTAGGTTTTGTTAAAGGATCAAGAAACTTGTATTGACTAGTAAATGACCTTAAACTCAAAAGCCAAAATGTCTCTTCATGAAGGAGACAAAAGACTGAACAAGAAGAACCCTCATTTAAGTTTTTTTTTCCTCTCTATCCTCTCATACAAAAAAAAAATCCCGTTATCTATTTGGATTCACATATATTCTATAAAATTCTTAACTATTGAATTTGTTCTACCTAATTATTCGTTTCCGTATATGTAGGTGTCTAATATCTTTGAGTTTTGACCGGTAGCACTAATTACTTGGATCATTATCATTGCCAAGTAAAACACGAAAAAAAAAACATAACGTGTTGGACTGTATTAGCAAAGATCCTCATGCTTCATTCCAACTTTCCAAGATAATGGTATGCCAATGCCTTTCACAATCAACAGTAGTTTTGATTCGTACATACTTTTAATTTCTCTTATACCGTTTAGATGATATTTTCATATATATAAAAGAAGACATCACTAACGATCTAGCTGTTACCTTTAATGATATAATTATCGTGCCAATAGGCTTGAATTTGGTGATTATTGAGTCAATTTTCGTTGATTAGATTGGAAATTATGAAATGAGTTGGCACATCGTGTCGGTTTATATCCCCCTGTTTGCTTTTAATTGTCCCTTCAAAGACTCGGGAGATCTTAAAGGCTCACATCAAACCGCAAGCAATCACATCGTAAACCGACGCCGTCTTAGCCCTTTTTGTGATTGCTGGCCATCTCCAAGCCCAATAGGACCATAAGTTGGACCACCATATTTAAGCCTTTTCACAATAGTAGACTATTTTGTCAAGTACACTCTTTCGATTTTCAGGACGTCACCAGATTTGCAATTTATTTTATCAATCGAGCATCAAATTAAAGTACTCTACATACTCTACATTTTAGACGCTCGTGTTTTCTTATGACACGTGAAATAGTTTTTTAGACAAAAAGGTGAAAAGGGTAAGAAGATGTTGGGATTAGGAAAGAAGAGTTGTGAAATAAAAAATGGGAAAATAAATTAAACATCACGATGAAAAGGAAAAATTGAAAAATAACTTTCATGTGTTCATCAAATTTTCATTTATGTACAAAAAATAAATAAGTTAAAACTAATTAATAGATATAATGTGACAGAGCAGGGAGAGATGCACAGGAGATGAGGCAGCTACAGTTTTGTTTCAGCCGTACTATTTTGTGTTCTTCTGCTTCGGATTCTTTAAAGTTTCAGAATCTAACTGCTTCAATCAACCAAAAATATGAAAAGACTTTGATCAGACCAAGATTTCATGTAATATATGTTTGTATGATTCTTTGCTAACTTATTTTTTCGCTCTCTACGACATTGTTTTAAGGTTTTTCTTCGATATGTCTAATCAAAATAGAAAGTACCTCGGTTTAAAGTCTCGTGGACTATTAAGCGAGTTTAGAAGATTCCGTTTAAACAGTTACCAACAACTTACAGTCGACAATCATGTTAATCTAATTATAGTATTATACTGATGCAGCAATAAAGAAAACACATATCTTGTCTATAGAAAATGGTTGCAATTAACCCAATAGTTAATTTATAGCACAAACCTTAAATCCAATAATTAATGTCATTTCCTGTCTATTGGAGGGCTGGTCAAATGTTTCAGATCCGACATGTAAAAGAGATCATCTTATTTGTTTTTTTCAGCCATGAAATAGCTAGTTTTTTTTTGCCTTAATGAAATAGTTAGCTTTAACAGCGAAACTCGAATAGACTCATAAAATATTAATGGAACAAACACTAAAAAACTCTAGTTAGTATATATGAAATTTTATGTCTTCGTCACTATTCAGAAAGCATTAAAACCCTAATTTACATAAATCCCAAATGGAAATAAAAATTAAAACACTCTATTTTTTTACAGAATCATGTTTTCACAATACATCACAGAAATAATAATATCCTCATTAGTTACGTTAACTATATCCAAACACAGGTAACCTCTTCCAAAGAGAAAAACCTAATACCACATGCATTTAGCATTAATTGTAGCATTGAAGCAAAGCAGAGTGTACACTTTTCGTCCAACTTTACATTTCAGATCCATTAACAAGCAAATAAGTAAACTTCCCACTTTCCTTAGATTTTAAACTAAAGGGAAAAGCCTGAGAATAGATTAGGGTATCTTTTGGCAGCACAAATTTATTTAAAAAATTTATATGGGAACTTTAATAATATCATCATCACTGAGACTATCACTACCTCAGTAAGTTGGTTCAGAACTCAGCTGATGAAAGTGGAGAGAGACAGAAGCTTTCGCATCTACAGTTAACGCCACGTTTATCCATGTCTATTGCCTTTCTTTGGTATCAGTGAGTACTCTCACCTTTTTCTTTTGGTTTCTGAATTGTGAGGAGAGTAAATGTTCAGTCAGATACTATATAGCATAAATATTTTAAATAGATTAAAAGAAACTGAAAGAGAGAAGTCGTGAAACCAAGGTTGGTTTTGAGATCCTAGAAAGTAGAGCGAGTTCCAAGTGAAATAGTAAATTCTTTGCTAATAATGAGTGACAGATTCCCACATCAATTTTTAATGTATACTGTTACATTTTCGTCACGTTATATTAATGTATGTGTATCCATGTCCGCTATTTTCGAACGTGTGGTTCATTCGGTTTTTCTGTGGATCACTTGGTAATACAAAACTCAAATGTAATGGTTCAGTCGGTTTTTCTGTCGAGTATATGGTAACACGTAAATATGATTCATTCCGTTTTTCTATCTAGTATATGGTAATACACAAATTCAAAAATTTCTCGATAAGGATTACACAGCTAAGATAGTAAGAATATTTTTTTTTTTTGAACAAAAGGCTAAGATAGTATAGATAGTAAGAATATGCATAGTCATTCATATACTTTTTCCTAAAAAAGGTTACATTTGTATATTAGTTATATTTCTTACTTTTGCAACTGAACCCAATTAAGAATACTTTTATTTTTGTTAACTAATTGAGCTCCAAACTTTAGATTTTACATTTCTTGGTCTAATATGATATATATAAGGAGTAGATTTTTGACACACAAATTTTGTTACAAATTAAAAAAGTTGTTCCAAACCCAACAACACTCCATTAGATTGAACTACGACGGAAAATAAAATTTTTGGTTTTGTTTTTTTTTTTTGTATTTGTTGTAACGTCACCCATGGGGTTCCATTCATTTATAATGATAGTCGTTTTAAGCTGGTTTATTTTTGATAGAAAAGTTCATTCTATATATCAATTGTAGTTTTTAAAATGGAATTTTAACTATATCCTAGAAAATATGTATTAACGAAGGGAAACATTAAAAGATTACCAATATATATTTCCTAGCCAAACTTTAAAAGATGCATCCTATAAACATTACAGTTGATTCATGACTAATGAGTATACTTATGTTTGGCACCAAACATGGGTATGAAACTCACTCACACATCAATTTACGAGGAGAAGAAAAGCTAAAGTAAGTACAAAATAAAAGATCCATTTATTACTTACCAATTCGTCCAGCCTCCATTGTCTTTCTCCGCCATTTCCTCAAACCACATCTCTCTCTTTTATATCTCCTTCTCTCTCCTCAATGTACAATAATAACCAGTATTGCATCTCCGGCGACGAAGACTCCGTCGTCCTCCGCCTTGGACCTCCTGGCCAGCAATACCCTAACCATCACAAACCCACCAGCCCTAAACATTCTTCGAATCATGAAAGCGATCATGATCTCCCTTTAACAAACCCTAATCACGTCACCGTTGCTCTTCATATCGGACCTCCGGTTTCCGGAAAAGAAACCAGCGGCGACAACCATGAGGGTTTGACGGCGAGGCAGGGACAGTATTGGATTCCTTCTCTTTCTCAGATCCTTGTCGGTCCCACTCAGTTCTCATGTTCTGTCTGTAACAAAACTTTCAACCGCTTCAATAACATGCAGGTTTGAATATCATTACATACTATCCATATTACAAAACTGATGTAATTATCATTACCAGAAAAATTCTTGATTTGACTCCCAATATATACACCTAATTCCTTTTAGTTCCACGTTTACGGTTATCTATATAAATAATCTGACATGTGTTGCTAGCTGATTTAATAGCGTTATAAAAGTATTTTGAACTTATTAAATTATCAATTTTTTTGTTGAATTAACTTTGAATCTATACCTCGCGGGGTTTCAAGGGTATCAACTGGAAGAAAAAAAAGTCTCATATTATTTTCATAAATACTAGCTGCGATAATCATATATGATATATGTGTATACAATTATCATGTTATCCAAAATATTTATAATCGTCAAGATGATTTATGATAAACGAAGTGCATGTTCATGATAATTGAATTTAACGTTAAACATGAAATAACCAAATTACTGTTTTATTTAAGTTACAATTTTCGTTTTTTTTTTCTGAAGATGCATATGTGGGGTCATGGTTCGCAATACCGAAAGGGTCCAGAGTCGCTGCGAGGGACGAAATCATCATCTTCGATACTAAGGCTGCCATGTTACTGTTGCGCAGAAGGTTGTAAGAATAACATAGACCATTCAAGAGCAAAGCCTCTCAAAGACTTTAGAACGCTCCAAACGCATTACAAGCGAAAGCACGGAGCGAAACCTTTCCGTTGCCGCAAAAAGTGCGAGAAGACGTTTGCGGTGAGAGGTGACTGGAGAACGCACGAGAAGAATTGTGGGAAGGTGTGGTTTTGCGTTTGCGGATCGGATTTTAAGCATAAGAGGTCTCTCAAAGATCACGTTAGGGCTTTTGGCGATGGTCATGCGGCTCACACTGTAGGTGATCGTGTTGTATCAATTGGAGAAGGAGATGAAGAAGATGATGATGATTATTATATGGAGGAAGAAGATGAACGAGATGACAATGAAGAAGAAGAAGATGTTAATGGAGAAAGTGGTCGTGAAGAGAAGAACTATGGGATTAGTTATGAACAGTTTCGTCGTTATGGTCAAATCTCTAATGACAATAACTAATTAAGTGACCGTTATATGATCGATGGGTTTTATTTTTAAATAGGGTTTATTTAAGTGAGGTGTATTTGGTATTATATATACCTCTTTATCACGTTAGTGAATGTAAAAGTACCTTTTTATTACGAGTTCCTGAAATATATGTAGTGGCTTTTGGATTATAAGTGCTTCTAATCTTGTCATAACTCCATCAAACAATTTCTGTTTTTTTTAGTTATGAATTTTTCTTACCTATAAAAGAGCAATGGGTTATATACATTAATTAATTAGTACTAGTGTTGCTTCAACCTAGCAAGAGCCTTATCTCTTGAAAACATTTGCTATAACATATACAAGTCTTTTCTTCTTGGATATATGACATATACATAATACATCCTAAGCAATACATGGACATAAAATCTGGAATTTATGAGCAATCATCCCAATACGCATATTTCTCTAGTGTTGTCCTAAAGTATTGCAGGCGTAGATAACGTTCGGGGACTGAAAAATGGATCATGCATTATTGAACTTCAAAACGATGATTTATTAAATGAGGTCTACAATTTTAATTAAAATACATCTGCTGCCAGTGAACATAAAAGAGTGCACCTCTGGTGATAAATAATGGAGGTAACATATAATGGTAATTAAATCGTCGAAAGTGGCAGTTCGAATTATCCAAACACAGAAACTGTCTGCTGTCACTTTATCTAGTGATGTCTAACGTTACACACATTTGTCTATGTTACACTTTGGAGAGAGAAATTTCACGACTCTTAGGTTACTTCAGTTCTCTCTCACTCTCCCTCCCTCTCTCATTTTTTTTATTAACCCGAAGATATTCCAGACCCGTGAAATGGTCGAGAATAATCCCCAAGAAAAGGTGCAGCCTATGGATAGACCCTCTCTTCGGAAATGCAAATTGGTCATAAAGCATGGGTTCATATCTGTATAGGTGTCCATGAACAATGAGCAATGTGACTTAGTTTCGCACAGTAGGTAGATCGAACTTGAAACGTGTTAGCGTCCCAACCTTGTCTTTTTACCACTCGATCGCATTGTCCCAGACCCCTCTCTCATTTTTATAAAGATTATTCAAGTCATTCTTCTATCGCATCAATTATAAGTGATTTTCTGTAAGAAACAATTATGTGATTATTTTCAAACACACACTGTTTTAACAAAAACATTACGTAAGCTAGTTAAATTGTCAGGCTACTGTCATAAATATTCGAATATAAATAAAATTTTGCGTAATTTTTTGGTTTCAAACTTTATAGTAAATTTGGTCCTATAAGGTACGGAGAATTACATGTTGTTTTGGAAATTGTAAACTGATAGATATTGAAGAAGTGTTGGACCTGGTACTTCAATATGATTTCCTAAAAGTTCTTGTATTATGACTGAAGTCTGTGGATACTTATATATACAAGCAAATGAAGTTTATATTCTGAAAAAAGTATATCCTAAAGTTTTACAACGGAAATAGCAAACAAAAAAAAAAGAAAAGGTTAAATATATAGCCTATCAAATTACTTTAAATGTTGGAAATATATTTCTTTTGTTATAAAAACTAATATCTTTATGTTTTAAAATATTTTTATGAGTTTGAGCTTGAATATGGGCATGCTCCTGTGAGGCCATTCTATCTCTTTCTCCTTCGTCTCAAGATCTGAAAATCTCGGAGCCGATCGATTAGCAAAATTGGTTCTTCGCAATCGTTCTACTTCTTTTTTTTTCGCTTTTGGGCTTTAGGGCGTCTCCAGACTTGGGCTCTGTAATGGGGTAATGACTTCCTGTTATTAAGTAATGAAATTTAGTTGATAAAAAAGGTGGTTTTTCATGGTATATGATAAAAGTCTACAAAAAAGTATCGGGAGGTTGAGTTCACACGCTATATCCAGGATTCCAGGTTAGTCACATTACGAGAAGGGGCTCTACGCATTACAAAGCTCAATATGAAGGCTCCTAATATAAAAGCCCAGCATTTCACAACGAAACAGAATCCACCAAGATTCAATATGATAAATAAACAAAAAGAAACACATTCAATGATTCTTAAAACAGTGAAGTTGATTATTTTATAAGTGTTTTAGATGCATTTAGATGTTAAAAATGCTTAAACGATATTGAACTCTAATCTCATTTAAGAAAGAAAACACTACGATTGGTATAGGATAGTGTTTGAATAATAGACATATATAGGCCCAGTATGAGTTGTAGCTAGTGGACATTAGGTAAACGAGAAAGAGCTCTCAAATGCCCAATAAAATAGGCCCATATAAGTAAACAAGATCCCGAAGACATAAAACAGCGAGACACTGAGACAGTTCAAAAACGTTTTTGAATTGTAGCACCGGGCTGAGCCGCCGGTTTCATAACCTTCGACGACTCAGCATGTTTTTCTGGTCGTTTTCACAGGCAAACAAATCAGCGACAACACCTTTCAAGTAAAAGTTTAGAACAATATATGCCCTTTCAGCTTTAGGTTAGGAGCTGTTTGTGTAGCCATGTTACACAACATTTTGTGGTTCCAACTATGATAGTCGGTTTTGCAAAACCTCCATCGATTTATTATTATTTAGTAATCGTATATAAAAAGCAAACGAAAACCATGACATGTAAGAGTACAAATGGTTAACTTATTGTTAAAGTTTGTCTCTCAGCTATATGCCCAGGTTCTTCATTTCCTGCAGTTGAGAAAATGAGCTACCAAAGACGAATTACAAACGAAAGATGGTGCATTAACGGATACAATCATGAAGGAATCACAGCCGATTATATCTTTATTACTTTCAAATATTATTGTTTTATATGTATGCCTCCAGATAATAAGTTATTGGTTGATAACTACCGAAACGTTAATGGCGAACATGTATATTCTATCGTCTGACCGGTAAATCCTACAAAACGAGTATATATATATATATATATTTGTCGGTATGAAATCAAACTACAAGGATGAAATAGTATTAGATTATGTTGTTGATTAGGACTTAAAGTCTTGTAATTTCCACTAATGTTCTTGATCTATTACTATTCGAGTTCAAGTTGAAATATCTGTGCATGTATCTTTCAAAAGATACATGTGGAACTATGTGGGTATTAATTAATCATTCGATTCAAATGATGCAAAGTTTGAATAATATTATAGTCCACCAAATGGAACTGAAGAAAACGCATCTAGATGAAACATTCATAAGACCAATATATATCTCTACGTAACTAATTACATTCTCTAACTAATGTGCTTATATACCAGCAATTGTAATTTAGATTATCACGATAAATAAGTATAATTAAGTTTTACATATGCCATTAACAAACAAAAAAGCTCCACCTCAGACAGACACCAAAACATTTTGTAAGAAGACATTCAAAAATTGAAATGTTAATCGTTTTACTTTTAGCCCTTCTTTTTAAGTTCGAAATTAGCTATAAGTATCGATTTATAAATTCTCTCTCTTTTGTTGGAAAACTTATGTTCTAGCAACGCTTAAAATATTGTCTTATATCAATAGAACACCATTTTCTTGGTTACTACTCGACTCTTTGTCAGAGCATTGGTTCTATTATCAATCAAAGTATATTTCGTAGGAATATACCCAAATACCACAAACAGTAGTAGCTAATGCATACGTATGTGTTGCACACACATGAAATAGATGCATTCATATTCGCTCTACTTCTACCAGCCATGAAATAGAAAGAAACAAGGCGAGATAAGGTAACTAAAAATATTCTCATGCGACTAAAACTCTCGAGAGATCTAAATAACCTTTTATTCTATATATAAAATATACAGTTCATCATTACAACAAAAAGAAAGAACTCATGAACCTTTGGTAATAAGTAGAAACCGATGCAACTGAAAAGAGATCGAAATTGGAATTAAAAAACTATTAAAACGAAAAGAAAGAGGAGTTGTTACGAGGCGTGAAAGATGCGTTGTTTCTTACTACACACCAACGATAACATCTCGATATCGTTCACTCTCTTGTTCCCCACGACGTCGTTTCTCGAACTCTCCGGTGAAATGTTGACTCCGAACAGTCTCAAAACCCGACCCGTTTCTACATCCGGTCCGGATGATCTCGACTTCCACCCAATATATAGCTGTTGATCCTGACCGTCGGATCTGCTGAAACTAACCACATCACCAGCACGTAGATTCTTCTCCTTAACGAACCGGCTCCAACCTTTGGTTAACACATAGCTCTGACTACTGTTCCAATACGAGTAACGGAACCTCCACACCTTCCCCGTCACGTCCTCGAAGTTCAGCAGCACTCCTTTAACGGAAACGCTACTCGACGGCGGTAACGGAAAATGTTTCTCCGCGTGGTGTTTCGGTATAACGAGACGGTTCAGCTTCCCAACGTCGCTCGGTGTAACCGCTTTCTCGAAGAGAGCCTCCGCTGATCTGAACTCCGTCGTCGAAACGCCGTCGCCGTTCAACGACGCCGTCAACGTCCTATCCGCGTTTCCGTTACCGTTTCTCCTCCGTTTACTCTGCTCGAGCTCCTCGCTATACGTGTGCTTCCTCAGCATATCGACGATCTCGGCTTTCGAGTGGGAATTCAAAAACTCGACCTCTCCGTCGTCGAGCCTCGCCTCCTTGAAGTTCGTGACGGCGTCTCGTCCACGGAACCGGTAAACCGCCACGTCGTAAGAACGCGCCGCCTCGTCTTCCTCGTTGAAAGTGCCTAGCCACACGCGCTGGTGCTTCTCGTAAATCTGAGCTCCCCACCGTCCGTTCGGCTGAGGAACCACGCCTTTGTACTTGGACGACGGGAGCTTCCTCGACTCCGCCTCGGCTCCGTTCTCCGAATCTAGCACCACGCTGGATCCGCTTCCCATCCTGTGCAGATTCACCGACGACTTTTCCGACGTCACCGCCGGAGTTATCGCCGGAGTTTCGCATATGGAACCTGTACTCGTTGTACTCTCGTCTACGCTACTCGCTTCCATTGATATATTTCTTGATTTTGTTTTTTTTTGTTTTGGTTATATTTCTTGAGACTTTCTTTAACTTGAATATATGGAAACAATAGAGAAAACAAGAAAATGTATTTTCAGAGAGAGTATGTTGTTGTGGTGTGTGTATATGTATGCGTGTGTACATATATAGAAAGAAGGAGAGAGAGTGAAGGGAGGGAAATAAGAAACAGCAAGTGTCACATATGATATTATTTTTATTGTCACTTTTTATTTGGGTAACACATAAAAATAATATCTGTAGAATGCGTGTTTCAGGCGAGTAATTATAGTATATGGGCAGGTGTATGGGAAGTAATATGGGTTGTGTGTATGGGTCAACATAACACACAATGACCCCCAAAGGAAGCTTCGTGGAGGCATATTGAAATAGCTAATACTACAAATATACTATGAAGATTCGCATTTCCTTTGGTTACTATATTAGGTCAATGCATGTCTCATTGCATTGTTAAAATATTATACGTTGTTTTAGTTAGTTGTATGAGAAAATAAATATTATGAGTATATGAACAGATATAGAAATGAATATGTTGTGGGCTGTGCCTGTGTGCATGGGAAAGTGGGTCCGACGTGTGGACCAGGATTGGATAAAGGGTCCACGTGAGAAATTGACATCCTTTTACCAAAGTTCATCCCCCCTGAGTTTTGATGCTTCTTTATAAAAAATAACGATAATAATATAAGAAAAAAAAACAATAACCAAAATACTATTGGATTTGATTATCGTGTTGAGATTTTGTTGCTGCTAATGTCGTCTCTTTTTCAAAAATTTCATACTCCAAATCTGATATTTATTCTTCTTCGATCTTCAATGATGGTTTCTTTTATTATTACAAATAGTTGCCTAGTTAATGATATAAGTATGTAGAAGGTATTACGTGCATCTTTATTCGATGACTTGTGATCTATTTTACATTTTTTAGATGTTTCATTGTTCTTCTTCTTTCTTTCTTTCTTTCTTTCTTTCTTCAGTCTTATCCTACGTTTCTTTTTTTAGAAAAACGTATATTGCTATCATGATGACCGTCCGTATATATATGCACTCAAAAATCGAAAGTCAGAAAAAGATATTTTATTTTGCTTCTCTATATTTTGTTTTTAGTTATCCCATTTCAGTATGGAAGACGATTTTTATTGGAAATAATTATTGATAATATACGACCGACAACATCAGAAATATGCATACTGGTAAAATCAAACGCTATTACATTCCATGCTTTCATTGTGTTTTTTACTCTTATTATCGAAAATAACTACTTTTGTGGTGTAACACCATAAATACGTGTACATTATATAATATGGTTTGCAAACAAAAACTAGTGATAGTTAAGCAAAAAAAAAAACTAGTGATGTGGATATAGAGCTGGGCATTTTATTCGTTAAATTTGATTTGATTCGTTATTCGTTTCGATTTGATCCGAAAAAATCAAATATCCGTAAGTATTCGAAGCAAAGCAAATATTAAAAATCAATATCCGTTAAAACCAAAGCAAATCACAAATACTAAAAAAATTAGGGATGGATATCCGATCCGCTCCGACTTTTATATAAATAATTATATATTTATAGTTAAATAGAGTTTTAAATGTATAATCTTATATAATTTTATTTATAACTTACTTATAAAAATACTATATTAAGAAAACAATTATAAGATCTTTATAAAAAACTACAATTCTTCTAAAAACATTAAATATATAAGAAAATTTTATTAATTTTAAGAATTTATAAATAAAAGTTTCTTTATTTTTTACTTTCTTCTATATTATGTGAAAATATTTTATAAACGAATTTGTATAATATTTTTTAGATCTACCTGTATTAAAAAAAGTGGAAAAGATATCCGTAAATATTCATGAATATTCGCAAATATCCATAAATTTTTCGGATATCCGAAAAACCGAATATCCGTATTTTACCGAAACAAAGCAAATCGAAAAATCAAATATTCATGAAGTACGAAGCAAATCACAAATACTGAAAAACACGGTAATATTCGATCCGTATCCACCCCTATGTGGATAGTTTACAATCTTATCTGATGTATTTGTTGCTTTACCAAAGCATTATTCTAGCATTAGTTAGGTTTCGTTTTTATGCAAAGAACGAATTAGAGCTCTGCGAAATATTGTGAGATCCACATTTGATTGGTTCTCCCTTCTTCCAATAAAAATATTGTTGACATTTTTGTATCTTTGATTTACATGTTTCTATTTGATTTTTTTGTTATTATATTCAATTTGATCCACTAGGATGGGAGGTGGGCCAATGACAAATCACTATGAGGCATGGTCGTACGTGTTTTGTGTGGATGAATAAATATGGGCGTTTCTTGACAGCAGCACAACTACTTTTCTTTTCTTTTCCCTTTTAATTGGTGTTTCCATTTTTTCTTTAACCTAGGGTTTTTACGGGACAATTATTTTTGAGAAATTAGACCATTTAACCAGAAAAAACTATAATTCACTAAATAACCAAAACCTCATCCTCTCTTCTCTTTTTTTTCTTCCTATCTCTCATTACCATCTTACTACAAATCTAATTTTTCATTTTTTTGCTATTTCACAAATAAACCCATTATTTAAAGTGTTATTGAACAATTAAAGTTTTTTTTCTCAAAATTATACTTGATGGTGCAATATAGTAGGACCGGTACAAACGAGGTTTCATAATTCTATGTGGTCAAACTTCAAATTCGTAGATCGTCTAGACGTTGTTAGTTTTAGATTTATGTGTTTTAAAAAACTTAGAAAAAAAACTTTATATATTTTGTTTGATATTCTGTTTAATAGATGAAATTTAGTTATCATATGAAGTGAGGTTTAAACTAATTAGTCAGCTTTCTAGACTGTCATCTGAATGTTTTATTCGATTACTGTTTTTGGTTAAAAAACAGATGACAGATTATACTTTTGGCTGCATAGGCCCATACAAAAAAATAAACATCACAACAACCTGATTTCCAAATTCGACCTAATATTTCTAGGCGTTTAAATTCAAATGGTCCTAAATGAGTATGCGGCCACAAAAGAAAGGAAAAATATGCGATGTTGAATTTTCTGTAGAACTATATGATTATGCTGTCACGTGGCTGTTGGCACTTCATCCTCACTTACCTTTCTTTTCTTATAGAATTTGTCTCTGTAATAGAGATCGGACTCATAAATGTTTCTTGTTAGATTCAAGTATTTGAGATCTAGTTTGGTTTAGAAAGTGGTATATAGATCATTTTAGTCACGAAAACTGTAAAAATATGATATAATTATCGAATAGATGCACTTTCACCAGCACGATTTCATAGTTATGTACAGCATTCTTAGTTTATCATTATATAATAAAGTTGGTTTCCCGACCTGTTTGTAATTTTTCGTTGGAATTTATATGACATCATATATTTGAATATTAGGAGTGGTTACTTGAGGTTCTTTCTTTTTGAAAATAGTGAAAGGACTTACTTGAAAAATAAATACAGTACTTAAAGGAAGTACAGTAATAGCATATGATTTATGATGCTAAAATAAACAACAAAAATGAAACAACCAAACATAGGTATGAATGACATTATTTGTACGGACAATCTGTTATTGGTCCGAAGGTGGAACCCATATTTCCGCAACTTGGTCCTTTAGTTTCACTAGCTTGTCAATTTGTTAATATATTCTTTTGTCGTTTAAATAAATTTCTCATCAGTCCCTTCCTTTAATTTCGTCAAGTTTTAAACAGACGATATATCGACTAGTGGAAGAAACAAAATGCGAATTTGGGAAATATCTGATTCGCACAAGAGACGTACTTCAAAAACTCCAGCTGTTTTATATAATTAAGTTGCTTTGTTGAACATGGATCTTCTGAACTTCTCAGCTTTCGCACTCGATATGCTGATTAGCTTTCTAAGATTTCGTATTTACTTAGCTTTGAAAATTTTATGTCGTAAAATCAGACTTACTCATTAACCAAAAATAACCAATTTGTTGTTTTAATTAGTTTATAGTATAAGATACAAAATCCCTTGCAAATAGATGAAACTGTTAAAGATTGTACAAAAGCAAAAAAAATAATAGTTTACTTTCATAAGTATATGCTAATACTTCACTGCAAATAATAATTTGAATTTCGTAAACCATAAGCACGCTGCGAATTAAAAAATTAATGCTAAATCCTAGTTGAAGGACTGATAAACCTATGGCAGTGCAAAGGTAAAACAACTTGCGAATCATCGCTCCTCCACCGCCTCACGAGTTCAATGGTATTCAATTACAATTTAAGAAAGAAAAAAACGAAGAGAAATAATTTCATCTTTTGGCTGGAGGAGTTAGTTTTAGGATATATCAAATTTCTGCATCATGCTCATACATTTCAAAGCCAATTATTTATTCTGATTCCTACCTGTATCCAACTCAACGATTCCATTTCTTATGCTGTCTTCATTGTTTTTCTTTCTTTTATAGTATTTTCCTGGTATTCAATATTCATGTAACTTAAGAAACAAGACAAGAGTCCTGGTATAGATGGAGCCTTGAGAAAAACATGTTCTTATTATTTTGTCAATTGTGTAATGATTATAGTGTTAAGCAAAAAATTGGCAGGCTTTGAATATGACCAAAATTGAGAACATCATCATTTTCTTGTGATTATTCAAAGGAAAAGTTTTATCTTTAAGGACACTTAATAGGATTTCAATACTAATCTTTTATAAAATATCTTTTACAAAGAAAAAAACTTAAATACAGTCACGATGTAATAAAAAAAATATAGGGAAAGCGGGTCGAATTGTTTAAAAAATTAAATATCGTACCAGTAAGTGACAATGTAACAGATAAACGTGAAAATTGGATGGAATACCGTCTAATCTTTTATTATTCCACTAACCAATTTTCGGTGACGTCAAGTGGTTATCCGGTAACAAATATGAATTTTTATATATACGCAATCCTCATCACGATTTCCACATAATCTTACGACTGTAGTCAACTAAGTGTGTAACTTTTCGTTGGTGATGTGTCATAGGAACATTATTTTTAGTTAAACATTATATTCATTTGTAAAGTAAATAAATTCTTAAAGTGCGTGTTTATCTACTTATGAATACTTTTAAGTTAGATTATAGTAATCGCGATTATCGTTAGGGGATAATGCGGTAATGTTTAAATTTTAGTTTATCTTTGGTGCCACAGAGAACGCTTTCGGTTAGGGATTAACTGATACAATAACTATAACTTTAGTTAGAATGACTTAAAATATCTCAAGGCTGCGCCATCTCAATCCACATCTACTAACGACATGCCACGTAATAAACATTCACATAAATATGTATTTCATTATTTTCCAAAGCGGTTGGTCCAATCCAGGTACTATTTGGCCGACACCATTAGAATTATGAACTGAATAGAATTAAGACATCGTACTATATACTTTTAGTTAGAGAGGTGATGTGTGTAGACGGAAAATGTTTTAAGAGCATCTCCTGGAAAACTCGATTTTTTCTTCAAAATGAAATAAAAGAGATAATAGAATAAAATTAATCCAATCCAATTTCATATTTCATATGAAATTATGAACAAACAAAAAATAGATTATTCTATTTATAGAATAAATTTCACTATGGAATTAGATATGAAGTTGGTTGGAGTATTTCTTACTCCATACTCCATTCCACTCTATTTTGGAATAAAAATGAAGCGAAGTTGAAGATGCCCTAAGTGTCTAAATAGTGTTTGTGATTGCCTGCGATCTACCAACCTAGGGTTCTAGAAAATTAACTACGACATCCTTTGCCATGAGTTTTCGATTCATGAGTTCAATACTCACATGACTTAAAATGTTTGACCAAAGAAAACATGACTTCGAAATTTTAAAATGTTAGATACTTTCCAAAATGATAGATTTATGGCATTAATTAATAGGAAATAAAATTATTACATTAATTCCATATTGCTGAAAAACAATTGCAGACAGATAAGGATCCGTGACAAAAACGAATCTCTCGTTCTTGTAAGGGTCAATCTCGTCACATGAAGGGATTTAATTATTCTAGTAAAGTATTTGTGCAAATTGATAAGTATATTATATACTCCCTCTGTCCCACTTTAAGTGGATTTTTAGGGTTTTTCTTTTATCCCATTTTAAGTGATGTTCTCTTTATCCTAGATACAGTTTATTGTTGTTTGAATATTTTGACCAACTACAAAATACTACATCTTTTTTTTATTGGTTGAATTAGTTTAATTTAATACTAATACATAAAAATTTGTATTTTCTTAATATTTTGTGCAAAAACCTAAAACACCACTTAAAGTGGGACAGAGGAAGTATATATATATGTGTGTGTGTTAAATTCATTGTCCTTTCTCTTTCGTGTCATTGGAGATAACTCGATAAGTATCTGGGTTAGAGAATGCATATAGTTATTTTATTTTATTCAGGGCAGATAGCGATGATGATGATTAATGTCTACAAAATAAGCCACGATACATTCAAAGGGAAAGAGCTTATAGATAAAATGAGTCATTTCCATCTCATACTAGTCGTAGATGTAAAGTTTTTTCTTGCCGAATTTAAAAAGAATAATTGTCAGTTTCATCTCAGATTTAATTCAAACTTAACTAAAACAAAAATTATAGAGAAAAAAACAGTTATATATATGCTCCAAGAGATTTTCTTACAGCAACAATATATATAAACAGAACTCTGAGAACGACCACATACTACGTTGAATGTAGAACTAAGAAAAATGAACCCATAAATTTATATTTGGAATTTAGTTGCACCACAAATATTTATCTCGGTTTCAACATCGAGGGTACAAGTGGCGTCCGAGACGCATTATTTATAATTCGAAATTTGTTTGCTGGTAAAGAAAAAAGAAATTTAGAATTATTTAAACATTTTGGATAGTTGAAAAGGATGACTACTGTGATAATAGTGGGGGCAGCCGGTGTACTGTAATTTGATTATTTTTATTAGTGATCAAATAAATTATTCAGAGTTAAAAAAAATACTATATATAAAGAAAAAAGAAATTTAGAATTATTTAAACATTTTGGATAGTTGAAAAGGATGACTACTGTGATAATAGTGGGGGCAGCCGGTGTACTGTAATTTGATTATTTTTATTAGTGATCAAATAAATTATTCAGAGTTAAAAAAAAAATACTATATATAAAGGAGAAATCGAATTTTATCATAAAATAATAAAAGAGATTTTGTTGGAGCAATAGGAACTTTATGCCACGTAGATGTCACGCGTATTATGCGTTTTGATTCGTTAAGTTGCATTTTATGTTCACACGTAAACCACACCAATTGGAGCCAAGCAGGATCAACTTTTATTTAATAAATGATTCGATCGTTACTGGACTTTCACCTTTGTGGGACTTAGAAAATGCTGGCGTAGAAAGTTCGCGATTAGCAAATTAATTACAATGTATATGACTACATTTTTTCAAAAAATAATGCCTATGAATTCCACATATGGTTTTCAGTATTTGATGATAAACAAAAAATAAGTGAAATCTTTGGATACGAAACTCGTAACATGCAATTGCCCACCCCCCACCGTTAAATTGTTTTTTTAAAGGTCGTATTGTAGTTTTTATTCAAATAAAGACTTCAAACTTATCTATAGGTTCATTTATAGTAAGGGATTGTTTAACTTGTACTGTAGTTATCTCTATAAACGAGTGTGTGTGTGTCTTAATGTTATTCGATTGAACTTGTAACTGGCACTGGGCATGGATCGGATATCCGGGTTTTTAAAGGTATTTGTGATTTGCTTCGTATTTATGAATATCAAAATTTTCGATTTGTTTTACTTCGAAAAAATACGGATATCCGGAAAAATATATATTTACGGATATTTATGAATACTTACGGATATCTCATCCGTTTTGATTAATACAAATAATCTT
The DNA here is from genome assembly GCA_018703725.1 of Brassica juncea. Classification (NCBI taxonomy): domain Eukaryota; kingdom Viridiplantae; phylum Streptophyta; class Magnoliopsida; order Brassicales; family Brassicaceae; genus Brassica; species Brassica juncea. The sequence continues at coordinate 42,032,073 of CM031938.1, forward strand.
AAAATTTTAATACAAATTTGTTTTTTAAATTTTTTTTTTTTGCATGACATATAAAATAAAAATTAAAAGAAGTAGTGAATCGACATATTCTGTAAAAGTTTTAAACTTAGTTTACAATTATAATAACACAAATTTAAGAAAAAGTTATAATTGTCATAATTTTTTTCTCTTATTTTTATGTAATACTTTTATATAAATAATAATGTGAATAGAATTTTCAGATCATGTGTTAGAATAATAATTATATAATTTTGTATATTTAAAACTTTAAATATAATCAAGATATACATGTATTAATATATTGCCAAATCGAAGCGGATTGCCGCTTCCCAAAATTTATATATTTGTGATTTGCTTCAATTTTAATGGTTAATGATTATTAGTATTTGCTTTGTTTCAAAAGTTTACGAATATCTAAATTTTTTTGATCAAATCGAAACGAATCGAATCAAATTTAACGGATAAAATGTCAAGTCCTTCTTGTAATCTGAAATTTAATCGAATGTTACTCCAACAAATATACTCATCACCAGTACGTTCTGTAATATATTATCCGAGTTTTGAATTATTTGCTAATCAAATAAATGACGGACTCGCAATTAAAATCAATGCACCAAAGAATTAGCAAATAATAATAATAAATAAATGACGGACTCGCCATTAAAATTATTCATATAAAGTAAAGCAATCTAATAAGAACATGATGTTTGCTTTTGTTGACTATGTTTTTAGATATATATATATAAATATATATATATATATATGTGTGGGACCCACGTTATTCCAGATAACTCTCCCATTGGTTGAGAAGGTGGGTATAAGTTTGTCGCCGGTCTAAACCAGTGTTCAAATACGAAGTTTATTATCCTAAAAAAACTTTAAGACTTCAGAAGTTCTAGGAAAAGAAACTTTAAATATAGTGTGTCGATACTCAAAACTTTAAAGAGATAATTGGCTCTTGTACCTCTGTCTGAGACCAATATTGAGAATCTACACTTCTCTCTTTCCATAAGAAATCCTCACCATATTGCCCCTATCACCTAAGCCAACCTACACCATAGCTCCTGCATAGTGTCAGGCTAGGTGTATGACAAATCCTCTGTAAAGTGGCCCACATCATATAGCTCTCTTCGAAATAGTTATCCAAAATTCTAGGTCTCTCATATAAACCAATTTTTTTTTTCTTTTTCTCTTGTTCACTTTCTAATTTCTATATTTTTTCTGGTATTAAATTTTGAATTGGTGAGATGATTTAAGATGAGTTTTAAAATCCAGAGAGATGCATCAGAAATAAAAAAAATCACGAGTAGCTATTTTGCTCATGGTTCCAAGAATGTTTTCTCGTTCATGGTGTCAATGGATAAGACAAAACTTGATCTACGGTTCATACGGTAAATCGAACCCTGTTAATATCAAAGTTTCTTATAATCATCTTTCATCCCCCCTCTCTCTCTCTCTCCCCTTTAGTTTCTTTTGTTTTTGTTTTGTTTTAAAAATATTTAAATATAATTTTTATCAAGCTGGGATACTAACTAGATTATTGTTGTTCTATTGCATTTAGTTTCTATTTCATTGTTTTCTTTGAAGCTTTAATCTTTATGATTTTTTTCTTGGGCTAAGGCCATTTTGTTCCCTGTTAATATACATGAAAATCATAAGAAAATCTGAAAAATATTTGGCAGCGTAGATGAAAGCTGTTCAGCTGTAGAGTCGGAGCACTTGATGAAGTTTCTTCCTACAATTGAGGAGTTGTTAAAGAGTGAAGGTGAAGACAGAGAAGATGCAAGCAAATTCGTGGTGCTATTATTAATTATGGATAACATTTATGTTAGTTTTTACTTTATGCCTGATATTATTTATCTTTAGTGGGTCTTCAGTTTTTTGGTACCATTGGATATAAATATTTGGTTAATTGTTACTATATGACTGTCGCCAATTGATAATATGTTGTTAAGTGTTGCAAAGTATATGTTGTTCGTAGTAATATGGTTGGTTAGATGCTACATGGATTGTTAGGTTTTACATTTTGATGGGTACATAATTTATTAGCTGATACATTATTTGTTACCCGATTCATATATTTTTTTGGTAAACGATCATGTTCATGTTGTCATAGTATATACTTTGTTTATATATTATGCATGTTATTAGTTCTTTTAAAACTCTATACATACCTATGACCAGCTAGCAAAGCATGTAGTGGAGTTTATTAACTGATATATGATATGTTACCTGATAAATGTTTTTGTAAGTTGATATGTTTAATATAAAATAACGAATACTCATTATTATGTAGTAAAAATTTCTTTTAACTAACTATGAAAATGAGAATATTCTATAAATCCATTAATGTGTTTTACTGTTTTAAGATACTACAAGTTTTGATTTATTGTTGTATCAAATCAAGTATCATGTAAGAGACCATATACTAAACAATATATCAATTGATAAATCCTCTATCCGAGAATGTATCAATTAACAAACTATGTATCAGTTAACAAATTCTTCACACCACTGGAGCAAAGATGTTTTTATATTGTTAAAATTTATTTTAGCAAACATTCTACTTATTACCCTATGTTATTCATATTTTAGTGGATCTTCTAATTTAAGTTGCCGTTCGGATAAATATTTTTTTAGATGTTATTTCAGTCTTATGTCGCCATTTAAAATAAAAATGAGGTAAGATGTTTTGAAATAGGTGTCGTTAGTAGATACATTGTTTGTTAGCGGTAAAATTTTACTTGATACATAAATTATTAGAGGAAACATATTTTGTTATTCGATACATGTTTCTTTATTCGATACTTGTTTTTGTTGTATCTTCAGTATAGGTAATGCTTGTTCTCAGACTTGTCAATATTTATACAATATATTTCGATAGATAAACAAAGAGACTATTGTAGTCCAGTGGTTTTCGTACGACTCTTTAATAAGAAACCAACCAGGGTTCGAGGCTCGAATCAGGTGTTTTTGTGTGTTTTTTTTGTTTTTTAAATGAAGGGCACAAATGTAATTTTTCTTTCATCTTTCCTAATCGCGACCTGCAACCCTAAATCTGCGAATCAGATTTTTTTTTCAACTTTTTTCTTTAAATTTCTTGGTGATTTGAATCATTTAACCGTGTTTTTGTGGTTAATGATAACACATTAGGATAGATTCATGATGAAATTGTCGATTTCAAACTTAAAAAACACCCAGATTTTTTCCTGATCTGATTTTCTGTTTGTATAAAGCATAAACGCTATGGAGCTTGACCATGGTCCTCTAGATTTTTTTTAATCTGATTTTCTGTTTTAAAAGCTGATCTAGCTTCTACACTTTCTCGACACAATACTAAAGAAATCGGATGAATTGTATGGAGCAATAGTGATATAACTTCTGATTCACGAACCTGAACAAGCTTATGTGATTCTGACACACCTTGTAGCCTAACCTATGAAATCTGCAAGTATATCTGCGGTTGTCAGAGAGGTCGCCGAAAAACATGTCAAAGCCAAGGGCATTTGGGTCTAACCTAAACGCGGATTCTGTTTATTAGACTGATTATGTCATTCAGTTACCAACTCTCTAATTTTGGCTAGAATTGGGCATATTCTCCTAATTCACCCAACTTTAAATCTGAAGTTTATATTTTATTTGCATTTTGGTTTGTAAAATTACACATCATATTTATAATTCTTGAATATTTTGTCGTTTATCGTTTTACTCCTTATTAATTTTTATCTCATGAACATTTCAAAATTGTTTTACAAATTTATATTTTATGTAAAATTTTAGAAAAATTAAAATAAGTTTAAATATTTTATAACTAGAACTAGACAACAACAATATTACAAGATTTAATGTGGTATTTTGTTTGTATTTTAATATTTAATTATGTACTTCTATACATTTTAGTGTAACATTATAATAATTAATACGGCTGAAACAATTTTATATGTGAGCTAGTTATTTATAAGAATTTCTGTATTTAAATTAGTTATAACAAATATCAGGACCACCGTATAAATACAAATAATTTTGAAGTTTTTACTTTTGGAAGAACATCTTTTTAGAGATGCTATTTTTTCAAAACACAATAATTAAATAAGAAAAACATAGAAAAAAATTTATATAATTAAAATATTCCTATTAAAATCTCAATATGTTTTGATTATATTTTCTTACAAATTTTTTTTTTCCGAACGAACTCATTCTTAAGTTTGTATCTACTTCTAAATAGACAACATATCCCATATCACAGATAAGAACTATAATGGTGGATTAGAACATCTGCAACCACTCCTTATCCCCTTATTATTTTAGAGGGTTTTGCATTCCAACTATCCATCATCCCCTTATTTTTTTAAAGGGATGTACAGTACACCCTCAAATATAAGGAAATACTATTCAACCCCTTAAAACACTATTCACTTTTCACTTTAATCATTTCATCTGTATAAGTTTAATAATTTGTACTTACCGCTTTTTATGTTATCTTTTGTATTATAATTATATTAGCATATAACTATTATAATTTTGAGTTTTGATAAAGCTAGTTTCGCACACTAATAATATGTTTATAATTATTCTACACAAGTAATTATATTAATAAAATATATTATAAACATAGCATTTTACACAACAATAATATTATATTTAGGAAATTTTACACAAATTAAGACCCATAATACAAGCATAATATTTTACATAAAAATGCATGTTACATAATAAGCTGAAAACAGTATACAAATTAATATACATTAAAATACTAATATTCATGTAAATTTGATCCCTAACTTCCAAGATCACCAAAAAACTGTCCATACAAATTTGGAGTGGTCTCACCTTGTTGTTGCTGAGTTCTTTTTTTGCATGATTCTTGCTTGTTCATATTGGATAAATCGAGGAGTGTTACTATCATCGATTGAGTTTAGATTTATCAACAAGTTTTTATTTCTTCCTCCATTTCTTTTAAAGCTAATTTTTGCTTGATTTTTCATGCGTAATTGAACCATCTCATAATTCTTTTCTTCTGTTGATGCATTTTAATTCTTTCGAAAAATTTAGGATGTGTTAATTCAATGAAGCCAGAGAATCTATAGATGAGTTATTACTTTAAACAAGGTTCCTTTTCATTTATTGTTTATTTTTTTCCAACAAAAGGATATACAAGACTAAAAAAATCCAAGCCCGCTAGGTGCTAGCCAACGGTGGAACTTGTCAGACTAAACCATAGCTGAAGGTAGATTTCTAACACTGTGTGTTAACTTGTCAGCCTTTGTATTTTTTGCCTTTGGGATATGTCGGATGAAAAAGTTGGGGAAGAAACGCTTACATCGTAGGAACTCTTCCATATCTGTAGTGAATGTTGGCAATTCTGTTGGTGTAGACATCATCTTCATTAATTGAGAATAGTCTGTTGCAAATACCACTTCTGAAATTTGAAGGGTCTTCGTGCACCACCCAAATCATTGTTTCACATTTATTATTTGAGAGTATATTTGTTGATTATCTATTTAAAATGTATGTTTACTGCTTCTTTATAAAAGTTTAGTGATTATAGTCAATTACTAAAAATATTAAGGACTAAAATGTAATAAGTAAAATTTGTAAAGAAAATATTTAAGAACTACCATTAGAGAACCATTATCTATTTTGAGTCGATTCCACCTTTAGAATAAAGGAATGGTTAGAGATATTCTTATCAGTAACCTACACTCATAATCGGTGGGAAAATAGCATATATTGGTGTATAAACTTCAGATCTAGCATAAATCTTTTATCTCTTCTTTTGTCCAATCACTTCAAATAAGTTTCCCCGGCATTTTATATTTATACATAATTAACTGATAGTCCAAAAATAAATTTCAGAACTAAATCAAATCCAGTATATTTATTAAAAGACCTCGATTAAGTTGGGTTTTCTTTTCTTTCCAGTCTTTGCATAAGAAAATCCAATTTTGCATGGATCTTACGAAAAGTCAAACAAAATATGGTTTGTTTCATTCGTTGACGCAAAAGTACGAATGTTTATTTATATTCACTATATAACGTAACATGTATGCATTTTGCAAACCCTAAGACACTTAGACACATATTGCATATATTATACGTATCTATCAAGAGACCGACAATTTCGAAACACCATATGATGTTACACATTCCACTGATGACTTTGACGGAGTCCAACATTACAATTGCCCTTAAAATGACAATTAAAGCTTAAAATATAGGTTGCTGACTAACTACGTACGTATATATACTTGTTTTAATAGGTTTCGTGTTTGCTTCCGAGTTACCATTACTTTTTCTGAAAATGCATCTGGGGTTTCGAGTATAGTATCATTTTAATAAAAAAAAAATCAAGTATCGTTCGCAAGTGAAAGAAAATTAACCAATTGACATATTGTCTGTATAAAACAAATGTATAGAAAACTAAGCAAATGATTCACTTTTTTTAGTGGAAGTGGTCGTGAGCAAGTATATAAATAACCTTTTTCTTGCCTCGAGCGAGATAACCTTATGATCCCCGAATAGTCAAACGTAAATGAGGTCGTACTTCAAAAGCAAAGTCGCGTTTGTGAATTTATTTGTCCATGAAAAATAATGATAGCTAAAGAAGAAAAGTTTAATATATCTACTACGATAAAAAAATAGCCAACAGTTGACTAATTAATCCAAAAAAACTAATCCAAAACAACGAAGAGTCAATAACTAAAAGAAGGTTCGGTATAGTAAAACTTCAAATATTTTCTGCCACCGTCAAGAGATTACAAATAAAAACCCGTACATAAAATTACCGTTTATGCTTCTCTCATAATCAAGTTATATAATATTCATTATACATGTTACGCTAAAAAAGTATGTATAATCAAGATCGCTCATTAGACTTCTATACAAGATAACTGATCAACAAGAACATCATAGCTAGCGAAGAAAAAGTACGAAAGTTTTTTACTCTTGCACTCCTACACTTAGAGAGAGGTGAGAGAGTGGATTCTCTCTTCTCTTCTCTCCCCACCGTACTCTTTCTTCTCGCCACAACCGCATCTGTCTTCAGTTCCGGTGGCCGACGGAGGGTCTCTACCCGTCGGTCGCCACTCCTATTGCTCCCGTGTCCAGTCTCTCCCTTCTCACGATTCAACTTCTCCACTTCCTCCTTGCTTCATCTACTCTGGTTTCGTCGGATAGCGGCCGGATCCGGCGACCAAACCGGTGTCTGAGGGTGTCCTCAGCCTCTCTGGAGTGATGGCGAGGACGTCGAAGGTCGGATCTGGGCAGGAGGCGTCGTCTTGGCTGTAGATCTAGGGTTTGACTTGAGCGGATCTGGGTCAGATCTCTCACGGAGGGTAGCCGGAATGGATATGCGTCGCTGCCTTCGCCCTTCCGGTCTGTTTCACTGCCTCCTCTGTCTTTCTCTGTCTCCTCCTCCGATTGCTAAAGGTAAGAACTTCCCTGTCTTGTGACTTGTTCCGAGATGAAAAAGGCGATGGCGAGACTCTTCGCTGGGGACTTCTTTTCTGGTACTCTTCCTCGACAACTACCATGGCGTCTTGTTAGGCTTCAGATCTATCAGGAGTTTTCTGGATGGTCGGAGTTTCGTGCCGTTACTCTGCTATGTCTGAGCTTCTTTCGATTGGATCTCTTCTCCTCTCTCGCCTGCTGATGGGAACTCATGTTCCTCCGTTTTTCAAGTTTCAGAAGGAAGAAGGCCTCTGTCTCCTGCCTCTCTTGATGTTCTGAAGCTGATACCTTTTGTGCTCTGCCTGCGTGATGGGACCGGAGTCGAGCTGCTAAAACCTCCGCTTCTATCTGCCTGTAACCACCTGTGCTTCATCTACTGGCTTCTCAGCGTCGGGTTTGGATTATCAGGATCACGGTTGGTCATCTTCTTGAGATTGCAGCGTCTGGAGTGGACTCCACCGCTAGTGATAGCCGGACCAGGGCAGGGTCAACTCTGCTTCGCCTATTCTCCGGTTGGAGTCGCCTTCGGGACGGTCTGCGGTACCTCGGACTGTTCTCCGGTTGTGTTCTCTTCGGGCCTGTGCGGTTTTGATGTAGGTTCCGCCATCAAGTCTCTCGCTGTGTCTACTGCAAACTTCAACGTTGTCCATGGAAGTGTTAGTTTAGCTAAGCTCTAATCACATCCTTTGTGTTGTGATTGAACCTTTCTTGTCCTAGTGAGTCTTTTTTACCTTTTTTTGTGGCTCCCTAAGACACTCTTGCTTTTATTAGCAACTTAGATGCACTAAATGTATCTCCCTGTGTCATTATTTGCTTAATGAAATTCACATACTTATCAAAAAAAAAAAAAAAAAAAAGAACATCATAGCTAGATTTGAAACTCTGCTTATAAGTCTACGTTTACTATTTAATTATATTATTTGGCACCAAATATCAATCTGATTACGACATGGAGTTTGGACACAGGTAATCGACATAGATAATCATTCATCATAATCTAAATGCCAGTATGATTTATTTGTGATTTTAGTTTGTCTGTAACCACGACTTAGAAACAAACAAAAGATGGGTCATTGGTCCTTGAAAGAAAGTACCCACTTGCTCTTCTTTATAATTCTCAAAAAAAAAAAAGAAACACCAATCTCCATAAAAGTCTTCTCTCCTTCTAAGTCCATCAAAGTCTATCTGCCAGCCTTGCATATATATTTTCTTGACATTTTGCCGCTTCTATCAATTACCAATGATAATTCAGTCGTATAGAAATGTATATATAATGTTTAAGTGCATGTGTACCCTGAGTAGTTTACATTTAAATACGTGTACATGTAAAATTAGCTTGGTTTGCTTTAACGTCTGTAAAGGAAAGTTATAGATGAATTATTCTTTAGACTAAAAGGTTAATATCAAACATATTATATCAAAATATATTATGTTAATATCAAACATATTATATCAAAATATATTATGTTATCCATTCCAGATTTAAATTTAATTTACAGGTTTGATCTAGAAGACACAAATTTAAAAATCGATTGTAGAGCAAAACATTTTTAATGATTAAAATGTATATATAATGTTTAAGTGCATGTGTACCCTGAGTAGTTTACATTTAAATACGTGTACATGGAAAATTAGCTTGGTTTGCTTTAACGTCTGTAAAGGAAAGTTATAGATGAATTATTCTTTAGACTAATATCAAACATATTATATCAAAATATATTATGTTAATATCAAACATATTATATCAAAATATATTATGTTATCCATTCCAGATTTAAATTTAATTTACAGGTTTGATCTAGAAGACACAAATTTAAAAATCGATTGTAGAGCAAAACATTTTTAATGATTAAAAACCATTACACTGAGCTTAACCAAAATTCCGCATGGAGTTGACAAATCCCATGCTTCCATGCACAAATAATTAAAATGTTGTTAATTAGAGATGATAATATTTCTACAGTTTAGGACACCGGAATATAATATGAATGAACTGAATTAATGAATATTTAAGTTGATATTATAGACCGATATTTTGAAATCTTATTGTTGGTCAGAGAGACCCAGCATATAAAAAATAATTACTTACTTAGTATAGTAAATTATCGTCTTTTGATGTATAATGACTATAAAATGAACATGTACGATATTTATACACATAGCCCTGTTTCAAAAAAAAAAACCCTAATACACGCAAGAATGAGTTGTACCAGCTTTTACGTACCCTGGAACTTCACGGTCGACCTAAAATGATTTCCCATTGTCTTAGACTCTTAATTATTCCGCAAGTCTCTATGTTATATATTTGCCTACTTGCACGCTTCATTTTGACTTTTTTAAGCTCCGTCAATGTTTTGCTTTTCTTTAGTTTCTTCTTAAAAAATGATCGTGCACAGTGCATGATTATAATAGTCCTCATATGGAAATGTTTTCCTTGTATCATGCTACAAATATTCAGTTACTTGAGCGGGATTATATTCTCGACATAATTGTTTTCTGGATCCTATCCTACAGCTGAAAGTCAATATTAAAGACTGCGTAAAATACAATGTAGATCAAAGTTAAAAAAATCAATATAGCTCAAAGTTCCATGTTCGATTAATAAATGTTTACTAGTTTAACATTCGCGATTTACGCGGGATGAACATTGCATATAAAAATTATTTATACGTATTATCACTTATTTTATGTTTTTACATATTATAAAACTAACAAAATAATAAAAATATATTAAATAATTGAACACAATTAACTATTACATATATAATTATATTGGTGCAAACACGTCAAAGCAATCACTTTTGTTTATTTATAATTATTTTATGGTAAATAAAGTTAAATAATCACTTTTATATGTTTTGTATGAATATAAATAAATTTAAAGGATATTAACATAAATATATAATATATTTTAATATGGATATCTATTAAAAGAAACTTATTAATCATATGTTTTTATGATTATATGTATCTTTTATAACAAAAATTGTAAACTCGTGATAACAATTATTTAATGTGGGAGTTCGAATAGTTTTAATAATGTATAACCGTTCTTGAATATTCACGACAATTTTCGAAAATAAAATTTTAAGTTCTCAGGAATTGTTCAATGAAAATTTTGAAATTAAAATATTTGTGTATTTTTATATAGTATATATATACATATATATTTGAATATCTATTACATGAGAATTTTTACTCATGTGGTTTTACGATCATTTATATTTTTAATAAAAAATTTAAACTCTTGATCAAATTTTTTTAAATGTGAGACTTTTAATAGTTTTAGTAATTTATAGTCATTTAAAAAATTCAAATTATAACATATACATAAAATGTAAATTTTGATTATATGGTTAATATGATTGTTTATTTTATGTTATAATATTATTTTAAACATAAATGACGAGGATACACAAATTTTTATTAAATATTTATTATTAAAATCATTAATTGTCATATGTATTTTATAGCTATCTTAGGTATTTCTGTAACTTTTATTTAAGGAAAGAAGGAAAATATTAATTATATATTATCAGTTAATTTTATGATTAGTTTAACAAAAACTATAATATATATTTAGTGGACCAACATATTTCTCTAGGGATTTTGAGAAGCATTTTAGTGATGACACGTGTTATATCGGAAATGTTGTAATGCTTCTATTTTAATATATAAGAGATTTCTTTTTAGGCCATCTCTAGAAACACACTAAAACACCAAATTTAATGTAATTTAATCTCCCACAAAATAAGTATTAAAATTAATATTATCCCACGAAATTTGATGTAATATGAATAATGTTACACACAATTTGGTGTAACAATATTGATCACAACAAAAAATTTATAATACATATTTTATTATGTTTTATTTAATAATATAATGTATTTTTAAGTTATTTTCACATTAGTATTTTATTTTCAAAATAAAATCACTAAATGAATATTATCAATTATCACTTATATATAATAAAAATATAAATAATAATCTAAATGTGATAAAAATAATTATTTATCAATCACAAATAATAAAATAGAAAAATTTAAACAGAAAACATTAAGTAATATATAATATTAATTTTGGTGTTATGGATAGAGATAAAAAAAATTATAACACTAAAACACCAAATTTAATGTAACTTCAATATCAAATTTGGTGTTATCATTGGAGACGCCTTTATAGCACCTCCAATGATGAGATAAAGACGGAGTTCTTACTAATAAAATTAAAAGAAAAATCAAAATAAATTGAGGAAAGAGAAAGAGATCTATCTATACTAATAAAGTAGGCTTTTTTATCTTCTTGGAGGGAAAAATGCCATGTGACATTTTCTTTTTAATAATTAAAATATTTTCTCAATTTAAATTTAATGAATTTTGGTATTAATTGTGAAATAAATTGGGGGTTTTAATTTTTTTCATACAGGTTCAAACGTTTATAAAAGTATTTTGAATCTGACCCAGACCCGTAGTTGAACCGATAAATCCGGTGACCCAATATAAATCGGATTTGGGTTTTGTGAAAAACCCATAGACACACACAAAAACTCACTAAAACCCGATACATGTTGCATCACTGGTTGAACCAATAGATAAATTTTATTTTTTACTATTTTTAGTTCAAGTTATGTTTTAAAATTATTTTTTATATTCTCAATTTCTAATTAAAAATTTAAAATTTTCAATTTTATTGCCGTCTTTCCCTTCTTCTACACTATAATTTACGTTTGCAAGAAAGGTGAGTCATGATTGTGTTTGAGCCGCATGTTCGTAAAATAGACTTAAGCACGATGAGGCTTATTATTCCTCTACACTACAATTTACGTTTGCAAGAAAGGTGAGTAAATTATTTTTTATTTTTTATTTAACTTAGTTTATAACAAATCATTACATTTTTAATTTACAGATCAAAAAGAATAAAATCATATGATCATGTGAATTACAAAACAGAGTTTTGGATTGTTGAAGAAGAAAAACCTGGCGAGATTGATTATAATAATTTAGAGAATGCTCTTGCTGAAGAATATCCCAAAGATGATGAAGTGACAAATTTAGAAAAATTTGTTGGTAAGTTTTAAAATTTAGAGAAAACCAAAATTAGCTGATGTGATCTGGTGTTAGTTTATTTTTGTTATTGACAATTTATTACAATGATGTTTTAATTTTGGTTTATTTTGGATTGGAAGTTTAATTTTATGTCTTGATTTTTTTAGACTCTTATGTTACAATTTTTTTAAATAATCTAAACTATTTCTTAATATTTTGTATGTACACTTAAAATACTTAACTTTAGTTTTTATATATATTTGTTTTCATAGCTAATATATTATTATATAATAAAACTAATTCATTTATCAATCCGCGATTCATCCGCGGTTGATCCAATGATCCAGTGATCTGGTAAATCATCCGATTCAGTGTCCGGATCGGGTTTCAAAACACTGGTTTATAGGATTTATTTGTATTTGATGTTGACGATGGAGAATATAGCCTCTACAATTCTTCTTCTTTAACGCAATCAACGTAATCGTTCATATAATCAATCCAGAAATTCCACTCATCCCATTATCTCCTATTGAATGCTTCTTTAGTTCATGCTTTCTCAGTTTCATTGTATATGTATAGATGGTGTGAGAGTTCGGACGATAATCCCTTTACTTTTCCCAATTCAATCATTGTCGAATTCCCTGTTTCATTGCTCGGAGTCGAAGACAAATCGGTGTAGAGATATTCATACTAGGCTACAATAATTTTGGCAAACCTGAAATGTTAAGAAAGGGGTGAGATGTTGGAGTTGATATGTTGTTGGTTAATGAGAAGGTACATCAGTTCTTTATTTCAGTTTACCAGTTAATGATTACTTACTTTTAAAGTAGTAGTTTTCTTATGCATCATTTCCTTTCTCAGGTGGTGCTTTTACATGCGTTAATTAAATTTCTCAAGTTTAACACCTTCAAACATTTCTTGAAAGAAAGCTCAATCTATGATATGAGTATTTAAGATTCCAACTAAATTAACTTTTTTACGAGTATCAATTTTTATTCTATTTTTATTAATCGATTAGTAACAACTACTTATGCTATTCTACTTTGAACTACTTTGAACTAAACAACTTCAAACAAAATAATATACTACGGTCGCAAACCACTATCAAAAAGATCAGAAAATATCATTTTTTACATATTTTCATTTTACATATTTTTAACATATTTTCATTACTAAGATCATATAATAAATTATAAATTTAAGTAAGAATACAACATACGAATCCGGCGCGTAGCGCCGGAATATCACTAGTTGTTTATAAAGTAAAGACATTTTAGAACTCTTAGAACACCCTTATCAATAAAGTTTCTTAACTTGATATCTTAACTTTGAAATAATATTTTAACAAAATATATTATCTAAAACAAATTGAAAACATCTATCTACATGACAATACATGGCAAAAAGAGATTTCAAGAGTATCTAACATTGTTTATTTTAAGATATTTTCTCCCTTCTCTCTTAATTATTCTAATTTTTTATTTTTTTTTGTAATTAGTTAGATATTCATTAAACACCTCCAATTGGAAGTGTTCTTATAGATACTCAGTGTACAAATTTCCATTTGTTAATAACTTGACTCTTTTAAAAATAAATCAAATATAATTAAACAATATACTGAAATTAAAACACTAATATAATTTTGTTAAGAATCACTATTGGGTTTATTTACGGTTGGAAATGCTCTTATTACCGCAGAATTCTACAGATAGGGTTCAAGTTTTTTTTTCAAAGTTCGTCTCCGATCCATCATAAATTATAAATACGGGGCCGTTATAACTGGGTTTCGCAGATATAGCAATATTGGGCCTTAGTTTATGTTATAGACCAGATAACATATAAATTATGAGGGAAACCATTCATTACAAGTCTACAAGTCTACCATACCACACAGCGTACTACAGCCCCCCCACACAATACTTTCTCAGTTGTGTCATTGCGAATGCGAACTATCTAGGAAAATATTGGATTTCGTTTCCCCTTCGTAAAGGAAGGAATAAATCTTGCTGAGCAGTCGTTATGTTTAATTTCAAAGGTTTTCAGTCAAACATTAAATAATAACTTACTGAAAATATAGCTTATAATCAAGGTTACAACCTATGAAAGATGCAAATTCATCACATTAAAAGCTTTTATTTCATCATATATTTATAACTTTTATTTTCCTTTCTACATTATCCTATATGAATTACTTGTATTCCTCTAAATATTTACTATTTAGACCATTTGTTAAGTTCGTGTTGGTAAGCAGACTAATAAGACAAAGGAAAGTTATTAAATTCTGAATATGGTGTAAAGCTAATGAGACAGAAAATTGATAGGGCATCCACTTTTGTATGTCCCTAGTTTTTATATGAAAAAAGAGTAGAGGTTTGTTTGTTTTTTATGTGTCGGTGGGATCTGACTTTGCTACAGCATTTGCTTGAGGAAATTTGAAAATTCTATATACAATAATGACAGTGTATGGCTCAATGGGTAAGAAAACGATTCATATAAGTAGCAGGACAGACCATGCTGCCCATATATTATTTTATATATAAATGGTTGGTTTGGTAGATAAATGATATCCAAAACCATGGATGACATCGCAACTTGAGAAACTGTAAATATATATATATATGAAAACTTGGACGAGTGAGAAAAAGGAATCCGTGAAGAATAATAATATTCCTTTTACAAAGCAAAAACATCCAAACATTTGTGTTGCAAGTTGTAACTTTCATCTTTATTTTGCATCATATTCACCATGGACCTATGTATTCTTGTGTTTTCTCCAAAATGAATAAATAAGGATATTTGCTACTTTGTTTTTTGGTTGACTCTTGAATATCTAGGAAAGGCTTTTGATAAAACTTTGGTAGAAAATATTCATTACATATCCAAAATGCCACTTTTATTTTTTAGATTCATAGCAACGTTAAAAGACAATTTCATTGATGATAAAAATAAGATGTGAGAAGGGATTATAGATTCTTGATTAGCAAAATATACATATTATGCGGTTACTCTCTGATAAACATATTTCACGTTGATTTATTAGATAACGACTGATCTTAGGCTTTTTACCATGTAAATTGTCGTTCAGCCACTGAATTTGTCACATTTTTTTAGACTAACAAGATTTTGTTTAGTGTGTGTTTGCATTGTAGTTTGATTCATAGGTGTTCAACAATGTGCTCAAACCACCTTAGGTTTGTGAATACATGAATAATCTCTACCTAATGACAAAAAGAAGAAAAATCTCTACCCAATGGTGCTTATTCAACTCTTTGCCGAAAAGGATAGTCATATATCCATCTACTAATAAGTCAGACACAGACTACAATATCCGAAAATGGCGTTACTATTGTGAAATATCAAAATTGGATTTGCCATCATCTATGGTAACGTAAGTAGTTGGGACAAATGCACTAATGAGACATCTAAGTTATAAAGGCCCTATCTAATTCTCTTGTTGTTTCTTTTTCAATCAGTCTATATAAGGTATGTTTACACTTTC
This sequence comes from Brassica juncea, assembly GCA_018703725.1. Classification (NCBI taxonomy): domain Eukaryota; kingdom Viridiplantae; phylum Streptophyta; class Magnoliopsida; order Brassicales; family Brassicaceae; genus Brassica; species Brassica juncea. The sequence goes on from CM031938.1 coordinate 42,048,069, forward strand.
AAAATGCGCTTGTTGTATCTACCAAAAGATACATGAAAGAACAGCTTGAACTCTTTGCTTTTGGCTTTTTGTTGGTCACCGACGCAAATAAAGCAATAAACTCAAATCAAGCGTTAAAACCCCAGTGGCTGTCGTTGGTGCGTATACTTACACTCGCTCGTGAATCACGCTTAAACACTAATACCATTTTCATTTAATTACGTTATGCTTAATTAACGCTTCTCATCTTTTGCCAGGCTGGCTCTCTCGACAATATATCTGCCCCATCATTATTGTAAATATCCCAGACTAACTTTTATATCAATAAAATATTTTATAACACAAGTGACGACAAATAACAATTAACACTTACCATTAACGAAATATCCTTGCAAATGTCGAAACTACCCCTAATCCGCCATTAACAATTTAACAAAGAAACAAAAAGCCGCTTCTCTCTTTTCACACTCTAGTCTTGTCTTCACTCAGACACCCCAGTTTCAAACTCAAAAAAATAAAATGTCGGTACTGTGTTTGCGTTTACGTCTGTTCCTCTTGTTACCAATCGCGATTAGCAGCGTCTCAGCCACCGACACTGACCTCCCCGCGTTCCGAGAAGCTCCGGCGTTTCGAAACGGCAGAGAATGCTTCAAAACGGTATGGTCCCCGGAGGATCGCACGCACAACCCTTCGATCATCCACATCGCGATGACTCTCGACGCCGTCTACCTCCGCGGCTCAGTCGCCGGAGTCTTCTCCGTTCTCCAGCACGCCTCCTGTCCCGAAAACGTCGTCTTCCACTTCATCGCCACTCGCCGCCGCAGCGCCGATCTCCGGCGCACAATCTCCTCCACGTTCCCTTCCCTAACCTTCCGAATTTACCATTTTGACCCTAACCTCGTCCTCAGCAAGATCTCCTCCTCCATCCGCCGCGCCCTGGACCAGCCGCTGAACTACGCTCGGATCTACCTCGCCGATCTCCTCTCCACCTCCGTGCGCCGCGTGATCTACCTCGACTCCGATCTCGTCGTGGTCGACGACGTGGCGAAGCTCTGGGGAATCGATCTCGGCCGCCACGTCGTCGGAGCTCCGGAGTACTGCCACGCGAACTTCACACACTACTTCACCTCGAGATTCTGGTCGAGCCAGGGGTACAAGTCGGCTCTGAGAGGGAGGAAGCCGTGCTACTTCAACACCGGCGTGATGGTGATCGATCTAGGGAGATGGAGGGAAGGGAGGTACACGGTGAAGCTCGAGACGTGGATGAGAATCCAGAAACGGCACCGTATCTACGAGCTGGGGTCTTTGCCGCCGTTTCTGCTGGTTTTCGCGGGAGATGTTGAGCCGGTGGAGCACAGGTGGAACCAGCACGGGCTCGGGGGTGATAACTTGGAAGGGCTTTGTCGGAATCTGCATCCGGGGCCGGTGAGTTTGTTGCATTGGAGCGGGAAAGGGAAGCCGTGGCTGAGGCTCGACTCCAGAAGGCCTTGTCCGTTGGATTCGCTTTGGGCTCCTTACGATTTGTTTCGTTATTCGCCGTTGATCTCTGATAGCTGATTAATTTAATCATCGGACGGTGGAGAGAGTTTGTAACATAGAACGTTTTGAAGCTATATGCATTTGGGCCAATCATATGCTTTTGATTTAAATTTATAAAGGAAGGTTAAAGAATTTGGGCCAGGAAGCCCACGCTTTTTTCGATGCAAAGTTCTTGGGCCTGCGTTTAATATATACTTTGAAACATAACTTATACTGAATCTTTGAAATATCAATACTTCGATGATTTTTCATGCATATTAAAAGTATAAGTTGTCCTTGTTTAGCTGATTATTATTATACTCGGAAGGTACCGGCCCTAATATCATTTTGTTTTATATATCATAATTCGTGCGCCAACCGAAGAGTACTAATTAGTTAGAGATTATTATAGTAATCATCACCTAACGCATTCTTTGATTACTGAATAGTGATACATTCTCAGTAAACAAATCTCGACATGCTGGCCACGTCATGGACACTTTATTAGGGTCAAACACTTTATATATGAAATGGATTAATTATTATGAAGTAATAATTCATTACGTTTGTACAAGTTTACCAAAAGTGAAATGCATAACCTATACTTCTAGAGCTTGATGAATTCTTGTATGAAGACTAAGGTAATATACGAGTCAAATAAGTACGTGCACTACTGAAAAGAAATATGTATTCCTGATATCAAGCAATTAAATAAAGCATATGTATACTAACTATTTTGGCAGTTTATTGCACACTATACTATGGGAAAAAAATTAGTACAATTTTATAATGGAAATAAAAGAGCATGTTTTCTTACAACTATTTTACATCACAGCACACCATAGAATTTGAATGTGCGTGGAAGGTCTAATAGATTGATATACTGACGTGGATCCAACACGTATAAAACAAGAAAATATATAGTATATAATTATAAGAATATGAGAACCCAACTTTTCATATCATCCACAAAATTTGACTGTGGTCACAACTAATTAATATATTATTATATGCATACAAAAATATCGGAGGTATACGAGTATATAACTATATCTTGATATATATACGTATATATATGTGATCAAACGGCAAAACTTTTTAGTCATTTCATTTTACAAGTTTTTGGGTAATTTTGAGAAGTAAACTTTTTTAATCTACTGCATGATTTTTGTATCCGACATGCACGTATATAAATTCAATATAACACTCTTTGCATGATAATAAGATCGATCTGATTTGGTAGTGTCTACTATATATTTGAAGACACATCCAGATGACCAGATAGTTTTCCCGACCACTATGAGTATACCTAGCTGTGTTAAATTCCGAAGCTTATGTTCTGTTATGAGAAAACCTTAGTTCTGGCGATAACAAAGTATAAAAGTCAGCTAAAAGCCTCTGTTACAATATTTTCTTACAATAAAAGTAAAAAAAATATCAATCAACTAAACTATGAAGAATATTCTTATCTTTATTATTATAAAAAATCGTAATATTTGAATTTCGAAATAACATAAGATATTTCGATCTAGAAGCAATATTTAACCAAATAATAGTAGTAATAATCTAGAAGCAATATACATATAGGTGAAAGGAGACAAACCATCTTTGTCTGTTTGAAAAACCCGCAAAGTAATCAACCAATAATAAAATTCAATCCGCCACGTGTCACGCATGTATGACCTTTATACATACCAACAAGAGAGACAAATAGGGCATAGATGTTTTGGGGGTTTTGTGAAATTGTGACCATATAAACCATTCAAATTCAATGATAATAAATTGCAATAACACAAGTGGGTAGTGAAAGAGAGGTGTGTAGGGTCACATTTCTACCCTTCTCTTCTTCTATAAAATGTCTGTTTTTCTTTTGCATCCTCATCATTTGTATTCATTCTCAAACCCTAAGAAAAGAAATTTATTTTTTGTTTTAGCCAGAGTCTTTGAATCGATATAGAAGATGAAGTTGGGATCAAGTCAAAGCATGGGAGGTTCGAAGAGAAGGGTGTCGAGTAGGGGACTTGGAGCTGTTCTTAAAGAACAAAGAGCTAAGCTTTACATCATTCGAAGATGTGTTGTCATGCTTCTTTGTTGGAACGATTGATTCTCAGATTCATTATCTCACTCACTTCAATCACGATCGGTATGTATAAAAGGGTTTGCTGGTTGGAGAGAGACCCGTCGTTTCGAATCTACCAAAGACCTCAGCTAACAAAGTCGGATCCAAGTTTGATACTATATTGTAGGCCTACTATATTGTAGAAGAGTCGGTTAAACGATTAGCTTGTTTTAGTTAGGTCTCTCAATTGGTTAGCATATTCTTGTTCTTTGGAGCAAATGTTGAAATTTAAATTACTTGTGAAGGGGAGGGGCAGTATTGTAAATATTCACGACATAATAGAGAAGAGAGTTGACAAATTTTTGTAATAGCTTTTGGCTTTGTTCTATGACATTCTAAATATAAATGATTTACGGCTATGTAAAATTGTAGTTCTCGTATTTTATAGTTTGGTATTATCTTGTTGGGTTAACTAAGGTTTTGAAATCTCAAATTCAAAGATCATACCTTTTTTCTACAGACCACACAATATTATTTATATATGCTTTCGACCATGCAGGTTGATCATATATATATGTTTCCAGGGATGAATTATGATAATTAAGGATATCATCTAAAGCAATTATTCTCTAATAAACAAGTTCTCTAGAACCAAATACTTGATTTTAGTCAACTCAACAACTCTGTTCCGATGGTGCATGGTTTCAAGTCGGCAATGATAATAAAAACTTTAAATTGTGAAAATCACAATTGAAGTTTCTTTAGTTAATTGTTGGTTATTGCTGCCCCACGCATGGGGAAGGGTTACTACACTCATCTAATATGGGTGGGATGGGTTATAAACTAATCTAATTAGTTCCGACACACCCGAAACACTGTTTCTTGTTTAGTTATTGGGAAGTACCACGATTTTCAGCACGTTCTATTCTATCTACGCCTCTACGGTTTGGCTCGAGCTTTTCCTAGTGAGAGGGATGGAGATATATTTAATTTGCGCGACCATATATATAAACCAAGGGACACAATATTCAGTAGTTTATTTGGGGCCCTCTTATGAAACCTGCCATAATCAATTTGTAATTAGGTGCTATAATAGTTATGGTGGAAAACCCTATTAAATAATTTTTGATGTATTATGTAATCAGCGGTTTAATGATTACGTAAACAAAAAAAAGAGATAAATGTTACTCCGTCCGTTCCACAATATAAGATGTTTTGGGGAAATTTTGATGTTTCAAAATATAAGATGTTTTGATATTTTTTTGATAATTTTTTTTTTTTGAAAATTGGTTAACCAATAGTAGTTTACTACATTGTTTATAATTGGTTAATCTATATTTAATTTATATTATTTAGTTATATTGACTTCTAAAAAGTAAGTTTCTTAATTCTTGTACATTCAATAAAAAAATCTTATATTACGAAACAAAAACCCTCGGACTGATCCGATCAATAGCCACAGAACGCGCACCCAATTTCGTTTAGGATCTTGAAATAGAAATTACGTCAAGAGTAACAGTACTACCTATCAGACATAGCTCGTCTAAATTATCACCGATTTAAATAAAGATTCATAAGTTATCATAACAGACGTAATTAATTTAGGTCACCGTAACATCCCTAACATCATAGAAGAAAATGACTGAGTGATAATATTCCATTTTTTTCTGATTAAACTCGAGAAACGTTTTATGTTACAAAAAAAAAAAAAAAAAAAAAAAAAAAAAAAAAAAACTCGAGAAACGTTTAAATCCTTTACAAATGTACTAAAGGAACCAACTAACTAAGGAAGAAGTACGTTGACTAGTCAAATGGAGACATGGGTAAGGCAGGCCACGTGCGGCGGTCCTACCATCGTCGCCGTCGTGACCATCACCAGTAGCGCTCTCTTCTCTCTTGTCTCTTTCACTTCTTCTCGGGCTACGAACTTTTTTGGTGATACCCTAATAAATAAAGTTGTAATAATTGAGCCACTCCCTTTTCAACCTAATAGTTTCCCTTTGTACTTGTTTAGTTCCTGGAACTAATTTGATTTTGTACTTTCTACTCAGAGTTCATTCTTTTAGCGAGTACCCTATTAAGCTAAACATTCCTTTCCTAATTGTCGTTCTCGATTGGTTTTAGGGTAGATAACCAAAAACTTACACATGTGAAAAGCACAAATCTTGTTTCATTTGTTCGTTAACTCAATTTCTGATGTATATGAGATAGGACGAAACAGGTAAAAACAAAAAACAATGTTGGGAATAAAGCCAAACAATGATAAAATAATACTCCAATGTTTTCATCTACTCTTGATTATGATTTATGGTTATTGTTATAGTTATTGACAATATGCTATTTATTGATAATATATAATAACTAATACTTCAGTTTACTGATTTTGTATCCAAAATAATAATCAAGATCTGAAAGATATACCAAATGATAAACACATTTCCATGAAACTGAAATTTGGAAACGAAATATAGACTAGGCCGAACTTTTTATAAATACCTCTTTCTCTAGTCATGGAAAACGATCATTACTCGATGCAATTATTATTTTTGTTTGAAAAGTGTTACTCGATGCATTTAAAGTCCACGATTACTCGAGAAAATCTAATTCTCAAACTATTAGTTCATAATAGTAACTGCAGCCCCGATCCCAAATTGGATTTACACATATTCAGTGTACCAAGAAACGAATAAGAGTTGGCCTACGATGTCTCAAGTTACAAATCAACTGGATTTTTTTATATAATACGTTGTCTTGTCTTTGGACTCTTCGTTGTTTGAGTAGCTTCTATGACTTTTTGTTGTTGACATTATCTCTTTGTAAAAAAAAAAAACTATTTAAACACACTATTCTCCCGGCCAACCCACGTATTAATTTCGTCTAATTTAGTTGTTTCTTTTGCTTTTTGTCCACGAAATCTAGAACATTTTGGGCTTCTTTCCAAGTGCCTTCCCATTTTATGCTCTTCTTTCTTATAACATTGCATATGCTTATCTTATCTGAAAGTATGTATATTTATATAATATATGATCGTCTTGTCTATGAGACAAGGAGAGAGCGAGAAAGTGCTTAGACAAGTCTTTAACTCTACATGCTGGCATATTGCCAGTACTTTACTCCGTAGAGTTGTATTAGTTATTAAATACTTCCCTACAGCCTACAGGATTTGCGTTTTTCCGTGCAATGTCCTCATGAACTCTCCGAGTCTTCTCTAATTATACTAACTAACTATAAAGACAAAGTTGCATCAGCAAGGCCCATTAGCTCAGTTGGTTAGAGCGTCGTGCTAATAACGCGAAGGTCGCAGGTTCGAAACCTGCATGGGCCAACTGTTTTGCTTTTTAACTTCTGCTACTTTAACCTTATCATCGGCCCAATAAGACTCGTTTTTAAAACGTCAACATATTCCTACATGGGCCATATTTTCATAACCGTTATACCATTACAATACGAAAAGATGAGACCATACGTACTAAAAACATAAGACTAAGAAAGAAGAAAGATAGATGTTGGCTTGATGATAGCTCATGAACACTCATCGATGATGACTCCTCCAGGTTTCAAGTGCATGGCTTCACTCCAAGAGGAAGTAAATGCTTCTGAGATTCTGACATTACAAGTTGACAAAGATTTGGATTCTTCCAAGCTTTAAATCTTCTTCCCATCTTCTCATAGAACTTCCTAGAGAATCTAAGCTCACCCCTTAGGCTGTTTCCATTGATGTATAATGAACCAAGGCAAGGCAAATCTCCAAGTTCCGATGGAACAAAACCGGTTAGATTGTTGTCGTTCAGACCAAGAAACCTTAACCTTTTCAGTTTGGTTAGACCAATTGGAATCTCACCTCTCAAACCCATTTTGGAAACATCTAAAATGACCAGATTTCTCATCTTTTCCCACTTTATTCCAACCATATCCTCACCCACTGGATTGTCTGATAACACCAACTCCGTTAAAGATTGCATGTTTTCAATGTTGTCGGCTAGCCCACCAGAGAATCGGTTCTTCCTCAGATCCAATAGTGTCAGATTCTTCAAAAACCCAAGTTCTTGAGGTAGCTTCCCTTCCAAGTGGTTATTGCTTAGGTCAAGTTTGAGCAATGAAGTCAAATCTCCAAAAGATGAAGGCAATGTCCCTGAGAAAGAGTTGCGGCTCAAGTCCAAGATCAAAAGCTTCTTTAAGCCTTTGAAACAATTTGGGATCATTCCTGTGAACGAGTTCCCTGCGAAGACCATTCTCTTTAAACTCTTTAAGTTGCAGATACTTGATGATAGTTCTTCACTGAACCCATTTTCAAGAACCACCAAAGACTTCAGGTTTGTGAGGTTGCCGATTGTTTCAGGAAGTTTCCCAATGATACCAGGATTGGATCTAAACTCGAGCGAGTCCAAGTTAGTTGCAAAGTTTATCCAACCCTCTTTAGCTAACACCACGGGAGAGATAAAGCAGTTGAAGAAGGAGAGAGATCTTAAGTGCTTGAGCTCAAACAACTCTGGCCTTATCACAAGACTTGAGGAGCAAGGAAGCGAGTTTTCATGAATAAGCCCTAAACTCAGATCCGTGACATGCCACAAGTCATTGTACATATCACACGAAACACCCTGAAAACCAAAACAAAAAGGTAAATATATTTTATTCTTCAAGTTTTGATTATTGATGAAGAGAACTAAGCTGAATAATAAAGGAATGATTGGTGGGCCAATGTGCCATATAATTGAATAACATTTTAAGAAACCCCAAACAAACATGTTATATGAAAATAGGATTCACTTTGGTGCTTTGAAGCTTTAAAACACTATCCGATTATAGAAAATTTTCAAAGGGGACAAAGCATTTTTGAAGAATTATTGAGACAGCTAGAGAACAATAATCTTTACCCATCATTTCAAAAGCTTTTCTGAATTTGAGTTTGATTATACAAAATACCTAAAGCTAAAAAGGTTTCTACATCATAACCTCATGCTCTTCACTATCTTCAAGAATCTATGTTTCTCTGACAAGACTAAACACTTGAGGGTACATAACATATTAACATGGCTGCACAAAAGGTTTTAATGAAACAGAGTTCTGTAAGAAAAAACCTGAATTGGAGTCCAACCACAAGGATCAGGATAGAGATCAGAGCCATTCCAAGAATCACCTACAAATCCTTGAATCGCAGAGTACAAGGCTTCTCGTTCTCTTTTGTCCATTGGAGCTTCTTCAGAATAGGTTACTTCAGGCAAAGATTCATCTCCAGTACACCTAACAAGCAGAGATAGTAAGAGAAGACAGCAAAACATTTGCCACATCATTGCTCTCTATCTAAGAGCAGAAGAACAGAGAATAACAGGAGAAAACAAAGCGTGTGATGTGTTTTGTCTTTTTTCAATTTGAGTTTTTTTTGGGGTTGGTTCTTGTTATTATTTATTGAGAAGAGAGCGAGAGGTCGTTGGGAATCAAATTTAGCTTTTTTCTCATTACAATTCAAATGGTTAAAAAGTAAAAGAGGAGAATTCTATAGACATTTTTGGTTACATGTTCCACTTTTGCTACGTAAAGTAAAAGCTTTCATTTGTTCCCATAACCATACATATATGCACATATAGAACCCCCAATACATTTATCATGTGTACATACAATGTTGTGTGTATGTAGTTAAGCATGCAGAGAAGCACACATATCAAAGCGTAATTGCATTTAATGGTCTCTAATGGTGACAAAGATTTTTCTTTAATGTTGCTGCTTTTTTCTGAAATCATCCTTTGACATTTATTTTGTAATCAATAATATCCTTGTGGATCCTTGGTGCTTTTAGGTTCTGTCAATTCGAAAGTACATATCATTAAACACATGCCTCAGCTTCTAATGCCCTAATAAACTTCATCCTCCATCAAAAGGGTGTCTTTGGATACAAGAAGCTATAAATGGTTCTACATAATAAATGTGAAAGTAACATCTCTTAGATCATCCACGTGAGATGGTTATGTGGTGAGAAAAGTCCACAGCTTCTTTCTTATGGATCCTTCACCAGGTCTTGGTGATCCACCGTCATCGTCATCATCGTCACTGCCATCATCATCATCATCATCATCACCATCTTGATCCTCGTAATCTTCTTCATCATTTCCATCCTCATATTCTTCATTCTTATCCTCATTAACTGTTCGCTGCGTCTGATCATCTTCAACAGAGGGGCTCATCGCGATGTTAGCTGCTACTTCCGCATTTGCAACCGAAACACCCGCATTGGAATTAGCAGTAGCAGTAGCAGTAGCAGTAACAGTATCTGTAATTGTTTCCACCTGCCATGGAACCGATCACCTTATTAGCTAGCATGCATGGTTGTTTTGTTTTGTCATGAACTTTATTTATGAGCAGGGTTTTATTCATTCAAAAGTTGTAAACACGAGAATCCACGAAGAAGAGGGAGAGGAAGCTTTTCTTACCGTTACAACTCTCTCAACCCTAACTTCCGAACTTTCTAATCTTCTAGCTGGAAGTGGTTCCACCACAGATTCGCTAGTTCCTTCGACATTGTCCTTTGATGGCGCAGAGGGAGCAATGTCTGCATCTTCTTCACCACCAGCTGCATTATTTTCAACATTTGCAGGAACTTGGTCTACGCTGTACATCCATAAGATTCTCGGACATCAGTGAGAAGAATTAAGATACAACAATGATATGGAATGTAAGACTATTACACAAAAATTTACGAAGCGAGACTAAACTAACACAGGGACCCCTTATTCTTTAACACAACATATTCTAAACAAAATCACGCGAAGCAATATTAGTAAACACACTGTCACAAGATTAAGAAACTTACGTTTTGTTCCGCCTCAGATTGTAGCGTTTATGTCCAGGGGTCTGCGGAAAGACAGCAACAGCAGTCTGTTGTCTCTTACGACGTCCACCACCACCAGCAGTATCCTCAACATGCTGCCTTTTCCTTCCACCTCTGCCTGTTGTCTTCTCGCTAGTACCAGAAACGTGACCACTCGCTTCACCTTTTGATGATTCCTCATGGCTGGCATGATTGGCCGAACTAGTAGGATTCGTAGAAGGCTTGGGTTTTCTAGGTCTGCCACGTCCAAGTCCACGCCTGGCACTCTGAAGCTCAGAAAACTGAGAACCTTCAGAAGTTTCCTGTACTCTACTGTCTGTATATTCCTCATCCTCGTCCGGCATTGAGCTAACTGGCAGTGGTTTTTCACCTTTTGTTTCCTTATTAACGGCCAGTGATGAGGAGGGACGCTGCTCAAGCTTGCCTGTGTCCATATCATGCTCAGCTCTTTTACTTGGTGAGAAAAGTATTGAAGTGCACTTCTGCAGTATCGACATGTTGGGCCTTCTAGATCCACCACTTCCTGATGCATCTCTGTCTACAGATTTCTTGATATTACAGGAGTCAGACGCATCAGAACTTTCTGGAAGGTCACTCAACACTCCATTAGGTGGCAGAATAGCTTCTTCTTCGTTATATGGTAGTTGGAGATCAGAGAGTACAAACTCATTCGCCAGCTGCCCACAACTCTCACAATCCTTGAGCTTTTGAACAAATGCCAGAAATCGACTTCTTTCACGGGCAAACTCTTCTCTACGTTTCTTGAGGTTGATGCTAAGTGTACTAAGTTCACTGATGTCATTATGCATCTCTGCTTGCTGCTCTTTCAGTTTCTCCTTGTGTTTGGCAATTTCTTCACTTTCCTTTTGGAGAGCACTACTTTTCGAAACCATTTCTTCCATCTCCCTATTCAAAGCCTGCTTACGGTGATTGATATCACTAAGGTCTTTCCTTCTTTTATCCTCAAACTGAGACACTCTGTCTTGTAGAGCTTTCTCGTCTTCTTCTTTTCTTTTCTGTTGTTCAATTTCAAGATTCCTTCTCATCGTTTCTAGATCGTCAAGCGCCTTAGAATGCTCAAGTTTGGCTTTCTCATGTAATGCTGAACGTTCGTGTTCCATATTGGCGTCAAACGATTCTCTCTGCAGTCTAATATCATCCAGTTCCTGCTTTATCTGAACCCTCAAAGCACTCTCTTCTTTCTTCAATCTTTCTCCTTCCAGCATTTGAAACCTCTCAAACTTTGCTTTTTCTTCAGAAATTACCATTCGCTCTTTATTATATTCGGCTTGCTTCTCATCCAATATTTCCCACTCCTTTTCAAATCTCTCTTTCTCTTGCTTCAGATTTTCAACTTCCTTAGAAAGAAACTCCTCGTGGAGTCTTGATTTCTCTATCTGGGACTTGAGTTCAGATTGAAGTCTCTGGTATTCTTCCCTCTCTTCTTTCTTGATTTCAAGACTTTTGAGTTCCTCTCGAATCACATCTTCCTTTTTCATCATCTCAGACCGGATGTTTTCAATCTCTTGTTGTAAATCCACAAGGCTCTCCTTATCAGAAAGTAATTGTTGCTTTTCCAAACTTAACCTTTTCTCCTCAGCTTGTATGATTTTTTCTTTTTCTTTGATAGCTTTAAACTTTGCTTCAAGGTCCATCTCCTTTTCAGTCACTCGCTCAAACTTCTTATTCAGAGCTTGATTTCTTTTCTGCAACTTCTCCTCGCCATGATCAATTTCAACTTTCTGGCGTTCAACTTCTTCTATCTTTCTTTGGAGCTCCTTGTCCAGAGATTTTCTTCTCTCTTCACATTCTTGTTCAAATTCCAGCATCTTATCAGCTAATTCTGCCTTTTGATCATCAATAAGCTTCTGAATTTCTGTCTGTTTAAAAGATCAGGTAAAGCTTTAATTACCAAAATCAGAATAGTTGAAATCTATTAACCCCTTCTCTAACTACGCTGTTAACTTCATTATTTATCTATTTATATTGCACAATAATGTCCTTAAAACTTACCCCTTCTCTAGCGATAAGCTTCTCTTCAAGTGCTCGCAACTCCTTCTCCTTTGCCACTAGCATGCTCTGGAGTGTGCAGGATTCCTGGGTAAATCCATCACAACAAAATCATATGAGAAAAAACAAGGGTCTAACGATGCAATGTTCAGTAAGTTATAAACTCACTTTCTCTTTTGCAGTCAATTCTTGCAATCGCTTACTCAAATCCTCTTCAGTTTCCTTACACTTTGACATTGACAAAGCAACCTTTCTCTCTCGTTCATCAAGTTCTTTTGCTTTCAACTTCAAGTTCTTTTCTTTTTCATTAACCTTTTCCTCTCTTTGATTCAGGCTTCTCTTCTGTTCAGGGATAGTTTCTTCCTTTTCTTGAAGCTTTTTCTCCCATTCATGAAGGTACTCTCTTTGCTTGTGGAAAGTCTCTTCATATGATTCTCGCCTGTGTTCCAACAACATACAAGTTAGACTAACAAAAATATTTGAATTCTGCAGTTGTATAACGAATATGTATGTTTACTCTTTAGCAAATGAAAGCCGCTCTTGTTGCAGGACCCTCTCACGAGTCTCCACTTCCTTCAATCTCATTTCCAGCTCAGAGCTCTTCCTAGTTGCCTCTGCGAGTTTGCTTTCAGCAGAATAAATCTTACTTTCCACATCAGAAGATCTACCGGTAACACTAGCAACCAGAGCATTTGCTTCAGCTAATTTAGCTTCAGAAGCGAGCCTTGTCTTGTTATTCTCCTCTTGAATTTCACGAAGAGCCTTTTCAAGCTGCAAAAGGAACAAAAATTACATCTCCAAGAAAATTTAAAACACAAAGGAAGTCAAACGTCTAACCTAATACAGAATTAGGATTTATCCTCCCCAACAAAAACAATCAATGCATCACATAAGTAGGTAAATTATCCTATGAATAAAAAGTAAATCCGTCGAAAGATAAATATATACATCCAGATATGATTGCGTTAAAGCTAACTTTAGGTACCTCTTCCACACATTGCTTTTCCAGACCCAAGGCTTTTCTCAAGTTCTCTTCCCGTTGTTCCACAGTCGTCAATGCGTAAAGATGTGATGACTGTTCTCTTTTAAGGATCTCTTGAGCTTCTTGTAACGCCTGGTCCACTTGCTCGTGCTTCGAAGCCCACTCCTTATTCTCCATGAGAAGAAGTCCCATATTGTGCTGGTAGCCATATAACTGCACAGCAAAGGTTACAAATTGCCTCATGAGCCCATATCTTAACACACATGAAAGCTTCTAATTAGATGATAGATTCTCAAAAATGAAGCACGACCCATAAAGCAAACCCAGCAACAGAATCACAAAACAATCAAATTTTTTTCATAAAGGTACCTCCTTTTCGAGTGTTGAGATCTTTTCAAGAAGCGCTTCTCGGTCTTTCCTATCCATCGATGCCTCGTCCAACAAACCCACTTCCCTAAACCTCCTCCAATCGCCCATATCCATTTCATCAGCCTGACCTCTGTAAAACCCTTCTCCGGTCAGAGTCCCAATCGGAGGCGGTGGAAGAGTCGAATTCACCGGGTCCTCGCTGAACGCAATCGCCTTCCCCTTTCTATCGGCGTTTCTAGGGTTAGTAACACGCGTCTCGCTTCTCGGCGTCATCGCCGGAGACGTCCACTGTTTTCTTTGCGGCGTGAACATGGTTTCCGAAGCAGAGGATCCACAAATTTTTTTTTGGGAACCCTAATTTCACAATTTCTCTCTTCTCTCTCTACCAATTACAACGGCTTTGTGAAATTTCAAGTTCCTCTCTGATTAAAAAAAAATAAAATAGAAATCATGGTTGGTGGAGGGGTAAAAGGTAAATTAAATCCACGAAGAAGGCGGATTGATTAACCGAGTCGGTTTAAGATAATTACATAGCGGATTAAGAGACCTATATGAGAAGCCTGTTTTGGGCCCATAAACGTAACCTAAAGCCCAATGTTTGTAACTTCGCCTCACCAACCTTTTTAAAAAGTGTTTTGAGAAAAGTAAAATTAATTATGCAGGGACTTGACCCGCTAATGAGAAAGTGAAAATTTCCTTTTCTTCTCAACAATACTTTTCCTTTCTAAACGTGTGTACCGTTATATAGGGTGTGTAATAAGTCATGTACTTACGTTTTTTTTTGGTGTAAGTTTTTTTTTATTAAAACTTAAGTTAGAAAGGAAAAGTATTGACATAAAAAAAAACATTGACATGGTTCACTAGTCTTCTGTGTATTAACATGTAGAAAATTTTGAAAGCGAGTTGTGAAGCTTAGACCCATTTGACTATCAGAATGGTTTTTGTTCGTGCATTTCTGTTTTAGTCTAGTTAGATCATCTTAAACTTAATCATTCACTTTGATAATTTCCAACAAATGTCCTGACAAAAATAAATATAGTTAATTCCATAAACACTATTTAGCGGAAATTTGATCTAATTCTCCAATTATACTTGAATTAATAATTTGTAATAATATATTTATATAAATATTAACGGGTTGTGTATAATGTGTGTGTGTGTTTTTTTGTAAATTGTCACCAACTGGTGTGCAAAATAACCTAATTATGTTTGTCGTGGAGCTCAAGTTGGGCAATGGAGCTAAATAACATACAATCTATTCACTTTTGTTGCCAAACTATAATATTTGTTAATTTAACTAGTCCGCATTACAGAACTGGCAATAAACTATGAGGTGGAAATTAAATTTCACATGTGTTGCAAAGAGTATCAGAAGATAAATTAATCAGGAAAGCGAAAACAGATCATAATCCCTCTGGCCCGCCCGGGAATCACTGGAAACTAATTATTTAGTTTGATAACATATACTAGTCCTTACATTAGAGAGAATTAGTCAATTAAACACACCATTCGTTTACTAATCACTAGTCCAATACATAATTACTTTTCCTTTGTCCCAGAACTTTTCAAAGCTGCTAATAAGTAAACCTTCACGACTCCCTCTACGGCTCCATTAACATTCATTCCTGTATCATATCTGACATCAAATATTATTTAATTCTTCTAGAACATAGACAAACTACGGATCTAGTACTTTTCATTTCCGCCAACATAGATTGTTACAAATCTGATCTTTCTTCTTCCTCTTCGTTCTATAGCAAAGAAAATCAAGAAACCACTCCGTAAAACAAAATGATACGTTGAAAGTCGTCGTCAACGAAATTTTTCATTAAAAACGAAGTAACACTCGTTCCTCTTCCTTGCTTAGTTGCTAAATCAAATGATATAACTACTCATAACAACTCGACATTATCTCTCTCAGATTTTTTCAGACAGAGAAATGGCGGGAGGTCGGATAAGAAGAAGACTACATCTAAGCAACATCTACGCCTTCACATGTCGTAAATCCACATTCCAAGAAGACCATTCACAGATCGGAGGACCAGGTTTCTCTCGAGTCGTCTACTGCAACGAACCCAACTCTCCCGCCGCCGAACGTCGTAACTACGCCGGCAACTACGTCCGGTCAACGAAGTACACTCCCGCTTCCTTCGTACCCAAATCCCTCTTCGAGCAGTTCCGCCGCGTCGCCAACTTCTACTTCCTCGTCACCGGAATCCTGTCGTTGACCCCGCTCTCTCCCTACGGCCCCGTCAGCGCTCTGCTGCCTCTCGGATTAGTCATCGCCGCGAGCATGGTCAAAGAAGGGATCGAGGACTGGGGAAGGAAACGACAGGACATAGAAGTGAACAGCAGGAAAGCGAAGGTTCACGGCGGAGACGGGATATTCCGGCGAGAGGAGTGGAGGGAGCTCAGAGTCGGAGATGTAGTGAGAGTCGAAAAAGACGAGTTTTTTCCGGCGGATCTTTTGCTTCTGTCGTCGAGCTACGAAGACTCGGTCTGCTACGTGGAGACGATGAATCTCGACGGAGAAACGAATCTGAAAGTGAAACAAGGCTTAGAGGCGACTACGTCGGCGTTACACGAAGATTCAGATTTTAAAGAGTTTAAAGGAGCCGTGAGATGCGAAGATCCCAATGCGGATCTCTACACGTTCGTCGGAACGTTACATTTGGAAGAACAGAGGCTTCCGTTGTCGGTTCAACAGCTTCTTCTTCGAGATTCGAAGCTTAGGAACACGGAGTATGTCTACGGAGCTGTTGTCTTCACCGGACACGACACAAAGGTAGAGAGAGACCAGCTTTGGTTTTCTGCTTGGTTTGATTGTCTGATCATTTGGTTCCGTCTGGATAGCAAAGTTGGGAACTAGATAATATCCAATTTGGCTCCGTTTAGAGTATTTTCAGATAATACGGTTAAAAATGTGGATAATTCAGGACTTTGGCTAAATATAGGTAATTCGATTTTTTCGAATAAAAATTTAGAGAATTTAGATATTTTAAATATTTTGGGTTAACAGATAATTCAATTTATAAATAGTATTGTTTATGATATCTGATTATTTAGAAACTAAATATAATTTATTTGAGTATACATTTGGTTTTCGATTCGACTTAGGTTCGGTCTCGCATGGGTTCCAAAAATATATAATCCGTCTGGATCATTATTAAATTTTGTTCAGTTTTGGTTATTTTGGTTCGTTAAAGTTTGGTTCTAGATAAATGTGTCCATGCTTGGTAAATACTTAACATCCAAAGAAACCTTGCATCACAAGTCTTATTTTGAAGTTTCTTTGATGATAGGTGATTCAAAACTCAACTGATCCTCCATCAAAGAGGAGCAGAATCGAGAGGAAGATGGACAAGATCATCTACATGATGTTCGGTGTAGTGTTTCTGATGTCTTTCATCGGATCAATCATTTTTGGAATCGAGACAAGAGAGGACAGAGTGAGAAACAGAGGAAAAACAGAGAGATGGTACTTGAAACCAGACGATGCAGAGATCTTCTTCGATCCGGAGAGAGCTCCAATGGCTGCAATCTACCATTTCTTAACTGCGGTTATGCTTTACAGCTACTTCATTCCCATCTCTCTCTACGTCTCTATCGAAATCGTTAAAGTTCTTCAGAGCATTTTCATCAACAACGACATTCTTATGTACTACGAGGAGACTGATAAACCCGCGCACGCAAGAACATCGAATCTCAACGAAGAGCTTGGGATGGTCGACACGGTTCTGTCGGATAAAACCGGAACGTTGACTTGCAACTCCATGGAGTTTATCAAGTGTTCGATAGCGGGGACAGCTTACGGACGAGGCGTGACCGAAGTTGAAAGATCTATGGCTATGAGAAGCGGCGGTTCGGTATTGGCTGATGATGGTGTAGTGGACAGGTCTGGTCCTAAGATCAAAGGGTTTAACTTCCAGGACGAGAGGGTTATGAAAGGGAACTGGGTTAAGCAACGAGAAGCAGCGGTTTTGCAGAAGTTTTTCAGGTTGTTAGCTGTATGTCACACGGCTATACCGGAAACAGATGAAGCCACCGGGACTGTCTCTTACGAAGCTGAGTCTCCTGACGAAGCTGCCTTTGTTGTCGCGGCTAGAGAATTCGGGTTTGAGTTCTTTAGCCGCACGCAAAACGGGATTTCAATCCGTGAGTTGGATCTTGGAACAGGGCAGAAAATTGAAAGGTTCGTTTTTGATATCTTTCCGGTTTCTTGGAGTTCAAGGAAGTTAACGTTCCTCTGTTTTGTCACAGGGTATATCGGTTACTAAACGTTCTTGAGTTCAACAGCACGAGGAAGAGAATGTCTGTGATCGTGCGTGATGAAGATGGGAAGCTTCTGTTACTGTCCAAAGGAGCTGACAAGTAAGTTAAACTGAAAATCTCGAGAGACTTTACATTTTGAGGCATTCTTGTTGAATCTGTGGACTCTTTTTGTGTGTGCAGTGTAATGTTTGAGAGACTTGCCAAGGAGGGGCGCAGATTCGAAGAGAGAACAAGAGAGCATGTTAATGAATATGCAGATGCAGGGTTAAGGACATTGATACTTGCTTACCGCGAAGTTGATGAGAATGAGTATGTAAAATTCAGCAAGAACTTCAACGAAGCTAAGAGCTCGGTGACTGAGGATCGTGAGAGCTTAATCGATGAGATCACTGATCAGATGGAACGTGATTTGATTCTCCTTGGTGCTACTGCCGTGGAAGACAAACTTCAAAATGGGGTAAGCCTCTTTTCAAGACTAGAGTTTCTTAATAGACTTCTTTTATAGTGTGTTTAATATTAATTGTGTTTTAGGTTCCGGATTGTATAGACAAGCTTGCTCAAGCAGGGATAAAGATTTGGGTTCTAACCGGAGACAAAATGGAGACAGCAATCAATATAGGGCAAGGAACTTTTGTTATGTTTGAATCTAAACATTGTTCTTGTTTCATTGTTTCTAACATTCCTTTTTGGAACCTCTTCAGATTTGCATGTAGTTTACTTAGACAAGAGATGAAGCAGATCATCATAAATCTTGAGGCACCAAATATCAAAGCATTGGAGAAAGCTGGAGAGAAAGATGCGACTGAACAGGTAAGAGTTTTCCTTATATATAGTATCCCACAGTTAAAACATTTTATATATAGTTTTCTTAATGAGATTTTCATACATATATGTAGGCGTCGAGAGAAAGCGTGGTGAAGCAAATGGAGGAAGGAAAAGCTCTAATCACAACAGGACCAAGCGGCACAGACTCTCATGAGGCATTTGCGTTGATCATTGACGGGAAGTCGCTAACGTACGCTCTTGAAGATGACTTCAAGAACAAGTTTCTTGATTTAGCCACAGGATGTGCCTCTGTTATTTGCTGCAGATCATCACCTAAGCAAAAGGCATTGGTAATGTCTCTTTTATGCGTTTATTGAGTTTTAGTATGTTTAATTGATAGAAGATTTATGTTTTAGGTGACTCGGTTGGTCAAAAGTGGAACTGGGAAGACAACATTAGCTATTGGAGATGGAGCAAACGATGTTGGAATGCTTCAAGAAGCAGATATAGGTGTTGGAATCAGCGGTGTTGAGGGAATGCAAGCCGTTATGTCTAGCGATATAGCCATTGCTCAGTTTAGATACTTAGAGCGTCTCTTGCTCGTCCATGGTCACTGGTGTTACAGCAGAATCTCATCCATGGTACATCTTCTTTTCTCTCTATCAGAATCTCATACGTACATCATCGCAATTTCTCTAACTAAGGTTTTGTTTCCACTTGGGCAGATATGTTACTTCTTCTACAAGAATATCACGTTTGGTGTGACCTTGTTCTTATACGAATCCTACACATCTTTCTCTGCTCAACCAGCATATAACGACTGGTTCCTATCGCTTTTCAACGTCTTCTTCTCTTCTCTTCCCGTCATTGCTCTCGGTGTTTTCGATCAAGACGTCTCAGCTCGCTTCTGTTACAAGGTAGGGCAACATTACCCCCATAAAACCTATATAAAACCCTAGATTCCTCTTAATCTCTGAATTAAGCTTCGTTTTTCTTTATCTAGTTCCCATTGCTATACCAAGAGGGAGTTCAAAATCTTCTTTTCAGCTGGAAGAGAATCATTGGATGGATGTTCAATGGACTAATCTCGGCTCTCGCCATTTTCTTCATCTGCAAGCAATCCCAAGAACACCAACTCTACAACCCTAACGGCAAAACCGCCGGTAGGGAAATCCTCGGAGGGACAATGTACACTTGTGTAGTCTGGGTGGTCAATCTCCAAATGGTTTTAGCCATAAGCTACTTCACTTGGGTCCAACACATTGTAATATGGGGCTCAGTTTCTTTATGGTACATCTTCCTCATGATCTATGGAGCCATCACTCCCACTTTCTCCACAGATGCTTACAAAGTCTTCCTCGAAGCCTTAGCTCCAGCTCCATCTTACTGGCTTACAACTCTCTTCGTGATGATCTTCGCTTTGATCCCTTACTTCGTCTTCAAGTCGGTTCAGATGAGATACTTCCCTGGTTACCACCAAATGATTCAGTGGATCCGGCACGAGGGTCAGTATAACGATCCTGAGTTTGTTGAAATGGTTAGGCAAAGATCAATTAGGCCGATGACGGTTGGTTCCACTGCGAGAAGAGCCGCTAGTGTACGGCGTTCCGGTAGGTTTCACGATCAGCTCAATAAGAATATCATCGCTTTGCCAACAGAAGAGAAATAGAAATAACTCGTGTGAATATGTACTTTGTACATAAAGGTACCATTTGCTGAAAGCTAGGTTTATATATATTCATCATGAGATAAAAAATACATTTTTAATTTGTATGTAACATTTTAATTTTTTGTATAGATTTCAATTTGTCTGATTCAAAGTAATCAAACAATTTTGGTTTTTACCAAGCTTTTTTCTTCTCTTTTTACTGAACTTTTGCATTATATTACGAATGGACAAGAAGGCCCATTTTCCAACCCATCGAGAATTAATAGCCCAACCAAACCAAGAGACTGAAACCCATTAGAATTAAGAACCCCAGAGAATCAAACATATTTTTAATTAATTTTTGTTAGGAAATTAGCTAAAGGATTTTTTAAATTTAGTTTCAAATTCAAACAATTTCGTAATATTTCTTGTCGGTTTTTGATGTCCACATCTAATTTAAAAAGCTTACACTTTACACCATAGAATAATTTGGGCATTATTCATTGGTCTAACTTCAGCAAATCAAGATTTATTAGTGGGACAAACAAAGTACACGCATTCTTCCACTTTGGTATTTTTTGTCTATATTCGCTTTAAGTAATTAATCCCAAAACTGTTAGAAATTGAATGAAAGTGACTAATAATTATATTCAGACACGAAAAAGCCATCTCAACTCAAAGTACTAAGCTTATTTAACAAGAACAATTAATTTAGTAATTAAGAAAACGAATTTTTCTTATTCAACATGATTATTATTTAAACACAAAGCAGCTAACCGTGAACAAAAGAATCAAAAAGGCAAAAGCAAAGAGAGAGAGAGAGAGAAGAGAAGTGGAGACTTGTGTCCCTGCGGTGTTAAGCTTCTTTGTTTGGCTTTTTGTCCTTTAGGTTCTTGCCTTTTTCCGATCATTCAGACCAATCTCTTGCCTTTTTGGCATCTTCGTCTTTCTTCTTTATTCTCTTTCTCCGTTTCTTATATTTCTCTGTTGGGATTCTTCAATCAGTTCCTTGTTGTATCATCACAAAGAGAGAGAGAGAGATGTATAATCAGTTGGCTATATCCTCTTCTTCATCATCATCTTCTTACTATGAATCGTTGAAGATTTTGGAAGCTGATGTCCAACACGCAAACACTCTGTAAGTCCTTTTCTGGGTTTTGTCTCCTTTCTCCTAAAGTTTGAGACTTTACTTGTTTATCGTTTTGATTTGTTGAGCTATAATTAAAAGTAGGTGAATATTGAAACACCCAGCTGAGAACTTTAGGTCATTTTCTGGAAATTTTTGTAATCTCTTCTCATCAAAGTTAGGTTATTTTTAGGAAACTTGGATAGTTGTGTTACCTATTGAGAAGTGAGCTGATATGTCTTCAGGGCAGAAGCAATTCCAATGGGGAAGAACAATGTGCGGCTTCAGATGAAACTGGTTCAAAGCAACTTCGCTTCGTTATTACTCTTCTTGCTTCGGTGGATGGATCTTTCTTGCTCATGTCTGCTTCCTCGCTACTTTAACCTCTTTCATGTTCTTGTCTACAAGGTTAGTTATTTCCCCCCTGTGATCTTAAAGTCTCTTCCTTTGTTAGGGCTTTCGATGTTCTGACCATAAGGTTTCAGTTTTCTGATTTTTCTTAATCACCTTTGCTTGAATACAGGTTCATTCTGATGGACAACCTAAGCTCACCACGCACGGGAGAAAAGCCACTATTAGTGAGTTCTATGGTAAGCAAACCTGTAACCGTTGTTGGGGGTTTTCTGTTTCCAACTTTGGTCCTAACGGTGTCTTGTCTTTTGAAGGTGTGATACTACCATCACTTCAGCTATTACACAGCAACTTAGACGAGCTGGCAAACGCAGACCTCGGGTTTGACCTCAAAAGACTCAGCAAGAAGATAACAAAAGAGGCGCGCAGCAGTAGATTCAGCAATGCCGGGTTTGACCGTGAGGAAGAATGTGGAATCTGTTTAGAAACTTGCACCAAAATGGTGTTGCCCAATTGCTGCCACTCAATGTGCATCAAATGCTACCGCAATTGGTAACACACACTTTTTTTGTAAGACCTTATGTAACTGATGAAGGAGCTTTCATTTAACCAAATCTCCTTTGATTCACATCTGCAGGAACCTGAAGTCTCAGTCATGCCCGTTTTGCCGGGGGAGCATGAAGAGAGTGAACTCAGAGGACTTGTGGGTGCTTGCTGGTGATAACGACGTGGTGGATACAAGGACGGCTTCAAGGGAAGATTTGTTCAGATTCTACCTCTACATCAGTAGCCTTCCCAAGGATTATCCAGAAGCTCTCTTCTTGGTTTACTACGAGTACTCAAATCTGATTTAGAATCTGGACAAACAAGTATTTGTACAGATTTTTAGAAGGTAAATGTATTGTATAGAATGTAAAACTGTGTTTTGACTGTGGCATGGTTTGATGCTGCAACATGCCAAAGCTCTCAGCTTTTACATGCTTTTATTTAAATAACTCTGATATGCTACAAATAAAGCTTGAATAAGAGCAAAGAATAAAGATGTCTTTTCCATCGTAGCAAATAATGAGTCGCAACAAGTCCCTAGGGTGTTTGCTATAACAAATGAGACTTTAACAATAACAAAAACATAGTTTACACATATGCTCGTCTTCAAAGATAGATTATCAGCAAACAAAATATAGAGAAACATGGTATCAATATATATGATGATAAGTAGTTTGATGTAGTAGTATGCAGAGTAACTTAAACCGGTATTGTTTAGATGCAGCAACAAGACAAGAGGCACGACGAACATGAGAGGGTTCTCTTTCAGTCTCCTCGCCTTCTCTTTACGTAGTCTGCATCTCTTGACCTGGACCTATGATCATCGTCCGACATTCTTGATCTGCTTCGAGATTTGGAAGAAGATTGTCCTCTATCGTACTCTTCAGAATCACGGTGCTTATACTCGCGGTGACTATCTTTCTCTTCACGGTGACTCTTGTGTCTTCTATCACCACCACTGCTCTCAGACCAGTCACGTTCTGTGGTAGAACGTTCTTTATCTCGTGATGGCTGCTTCTCTTCTTTCTCTTGGTTTTCATCTTCATAGCCACCGTATTCAGAACCACCCTCTTCACCACCACCTCCTCCTCCACTAGCCTCGTTCCACATCCCTCCTGCATGAACTCCGCTCATCCCTGAGTTACCCATCGTTCCCATTCCCGCGCCACCGAAAAAGGCGGGATTAACATGAGGAGCAATCCCAACCATTCCCATTGGATTAACACCGGGATAAGGTTGAGGCATCCCGGGGTAAGCAAGACCTGGAAACCCTCCATAACCACCACCACGACCCATGAATGTAGGATCAAACCCACCAGCTCCCATCATACCCTGTGGATGCATCATACCACCAAATGCTGGACCAGCAAGTCCAGGGCCATACGGTCCAGCAGCACCAGCACCGTTAGCCATGTTGTTCATCCCTCTGCCTCTCGCTGCACCACCCCAATGACCTCCACGGTTTCCCATTCCTTGGCCACCACGTGCAAACCCACCTCTCCCATAGTTTCTTCCACCGTCTCCATTTTGTGTATTCATGTTGTTGTTGTTGTTATTGTTGTTGCCTCTTCCCATTCCCTCATTCAGTGGCCTTCTGTTTTGCATTTGGTTTTGTCCTTGGTTCCTCCCTGTGAAATTAGCTCCCATCTGCTTCAGTGTTTCAGGAGAAGCAAAGGCTACAACACATGCTTTACCGTTGAAAACAAAACCATTCATTCCTTCTTTGCAAGCGGCTGCAGCAGCTGAATCATAAAACTCAACCTGACAATACCCTTTAGATTTACCACTAACTCTCTCGTCGAAAAACTTGATCTCTTTGACTCTTCCATACTGGGAAAGAACACTCTCAATCTCTGCATCCGTCGTCCACCAGTGTAACTCTCCTACGAAAAGCATGGTATTCCCATTGTCCACAACAAACGGCTGCGTTGGGCTTCTGTTCACCACCATTGCATTTGGATTCACATTCGTCTGGCTAACAGGGATCTGTTGAGCACCTTGAGGAGCACCAACATATGGGTTATGCACAGGAGGCTCCGGCACATTTACAGCATTCCCTGAAAAACCATGTGTGTTCAACACAATAGATGTTGATCCTTGTGGATTGACTTTGTTGGGTTGGTGGGATTGGACATCAACATTCACCCCTTTGGGTCCAAAAGAAGATCCTTGTTGTGGATAAGCATCTGATCTTGTTTCAGGTCCACTGATCCCATTATGCCCACCATCGTTACGATACTTCCCTTCAACTGCACCTCCAGAAACAACTGGCATTCTCGGTTCAGAAACATTACTATTCTGAGCTTGAACACTTCCACTGACTGCACCACCGACTTGAGCTGGTGGTTGAGGTTGATTATGAGCTTGGAAGAAACCCTCACCCACATTAACATCGCTATAGAGATCATCGTAGTCATCATCTTCTCCCATCAGTTCTTCATCAGCTAGAGCAGGAATAGTCCCACTTCCCTGGTGTAGTAGCTTCTGATTATCTCCATAACCAGCGTTTTCTTGATTCATTGGATTCTTACAAAACTGGCCAGAAAATACAACAAGAATTAAATAAACAACACATAAGTTACATGAACAATCCTACTATATAACCTTTTTACATGAACAACTTATACGGATCTCACATAGATTACAAGTCAATTAAGCTAAGATTCTTTACAAACCATTGATGAATACCAAAGAAGACATGTGTCTCTGTACAGATTACAATTAAACTCTTACTTACACAGTTACACGTCCAAATAATTAAAAAAAACAGGAACTTTAGCTCACAGATCTGAGATTTGGGATCTAACTCAACATATCTTCTCTCCATTAAAAAGATTAGATCTTACAAGATTGATGTATACAATTAGAGATCAAATTACATACATGGTTTGATTTACAAACGAAAGGAGCTACACATAGGGTTCTTACAAAATTGAAAAAAGAAATCAACAGATCTGTGATGAAAGTTACAATTTTTCAACGAGATAACATTGATGAGACCCTATAAAGCCTCGAAATCGAGGATTGAAAAGGAAGAGAATAATACAACAACCTAGGCTTGCTTACTTTGGACTCTTGCAGCTGGGTCTCTTTCCGTCTAGGAGGTTGAGATTCCGATAAAGATTGTTCGCCGCGAGGATCTGAGCTTCTCCGGGAAAATCAATGAAAAGTCTTGGTTTTTGAGATCGGAGGGAGAGTCGTCTTCGTTGAGAGAGAGAACACGAGATGTTCTTCTTTCTTATCCGATGCGAAAAACAGATGAGACCTCCGTGTTGTTAGTATAAGCTATTGGGTCCATATCTTGGGCTTCGAATTATTACTTAATGGGCTGTGTGGCGTTGTGTTTAAGTCCATTTAGTACTTTATTTAGCCAAGTCTGGTCTGACGTGTGTGGTTATAAACCCAACTTCTACAAACATTTTTTTATTTCTGCTTTGTCTGAAAATAATATGATTTCTTATACTACATCAAGCCTAGCTTACACTGATTGTGAACACCCATGAGCCCTAAAGCCAAATAGCTTGAGTTACAAGTGTCTTAAAACGGAGTGTTTCATTCAGACAAACATTCACATGATCTAAAGACTGATTGATGCCGGTGAATTATTTTATAAAAGCAGCTTCAATTTGTTTTAGTACATCCCCTTGAACACCGGATTTGTACGGCAAATGCTTGCTCCACATTCCTCATACTCCTCTTTCGTTCTACAACTCTGCAATAACAAGACATAGATTGTTCCAAACCAATCAAGCCATGAAGTTCTTCTCTTAAAATCTAGCTGGTCTCTAAACCGTTTCTAGTCTTTTATAACCGGTTTCAAATCAGTTGTTTTTACATACCGCGAAAAACTCAGGAGTTGATGAAAGCACAGAGCCTCCAAACCAAACAGCAAACTTTTGGACAGGGTGGCTCACGACATTAACCTCCACAGGTTGAGACTGTGGTTATAAATGCCAACGCAGATGAAAGGGAAAATGGTTATACTTATATACAAAGAAACATTTATATGTTTACTACTGCAGACATCATATAACTCTTTTTTGTTTACCGTGATTTCACCACCGGTACGTGCGTTGTTAGCAAGAACACGAGCATCAACAATCTTTTTGAGATCTCTCTGTAACCTTCTTCCGAAATCTTTGAACATAGTTGAACCTCCGGACAATACTATGTTCTGAAATGATTTTTCAAAATTCATCAAATAAAAACATCTTAAAACTCTCTGAACCAAACTGTGTGTTTTCAGACCTTATATAAAGCTCTTCGTGTGTCAATTGGTGCAGACTGGATACATTTGTCTATAACAGCCGGTAAAGAAGTTGTAAAGTCATTGCTGTATATCTCTGGATTAAAGAAGACCTGTAACACACACAAAATCTCAACACTATCATCGCTAAACAAGTGCATAAACATAGAAAACAGAGACAATGGTGAACAAACCTCAGGTCCAAGGAATCGTTCGTATCCAACGTCACAAGTGTATGGTGCACCAGTCTTTGGCTTAACACCTTTCCACTGTTTAATATACTTTCCTGGCTCTTTGTCGTGTTTGTTAAACTCCTGCAACAATATGAATGTTCAGTCATTTTTATCGATTTTCTTGTGCTCAATGTCAAAGCCTTTTCAGCATACAACCCCGTGATCAATCATTACAGTAAAGATAGTACTATTGTTCAACTTAACATTAATCACTAAGCATTACCTTTACTATGTCTGAACAAGTGTAGCAGTACATTTCCTTCACTTTACGTGCAACATCGAATGAATCTTCCGGTGGTATATTCTCACCTCTTTCCTACAATAAATATTGAAATGAGAAGAGTTCCATGAACGTATTACACTAACTTAAACAGGACGACATGTAACCAAGTAAGTATCTAAAACGTCATTAGTACATACACGCATGAGTTGTTGGATAAAGAGGGTGACATCTTTGCCAGCAATCGGAACTGTTCTGATACAGCTCCCAATAACATAACCTTCTGCAACAGGTACAACACGAGTTGCCCCATCTCCGACATCCACTACAACCCCTGTCATCTCACACTAAGACAACAAAGATTCAAACAGTCCACACAAGCAAGAACTTGGAGCCAAAAAAAGACAATGTGTACCACTTACTTTTGAAGTCGTGTACCCAGCTGCAAGTGCAAGCACCGAGTTAACAGCAATGTAAAGCCCAGGAACATTAAAAGTCTCGAACAGAATCTCTCCAGTGTACTCTCGACTCTCGGGAGGAGTGAGAGGGCTTTCAGTGAGAAGGAAGTAGTGATCCTCTGGATCACACCTCAGATAGTTAAACACACACTGCTGCCAATACCTTTCCATAGCATCCCAATCCTCAACTTGACCATGCTCGATCGGATAGTGAAGGTTATAAGTACTACTAGACCGTGACTTCGTGAGGGCTTCGTCTCCTATAAAGAAGTCCATATCCGCCGCAACTCCGGCGTTGTGCTGAGCTGCCCAAGACCCCTTTAGAGAACTCTTGGGTTGGCTCAAGAAAGACTCGTTCGCTGCAACTACCGTCGGAAGAATGAAACATGGTTCTACATTACCTGCAAATCCCATTTTTGTATACCTGAAAACACACACACACGCATACATACGAGCAGATGAATCTGAGAAGAATAGAGAGCATACCGTGAATAAAAAGGAAGCATTTTTCACTAACCCATTAAGGGTATAAGCCTATCAAAGTCAATAGTTGGCGTACCCGGTTCCATTGTCGATGACAACAGCGGGTCTAGAAGTCGGATCCATAACGCCTCGCCAGACGGTAACGGTGAAGGATCTCAGAAACAGAGATCCGAAACAGTGTCGTAAAGTAGAAACCTTTGGAGTCTCGATCTGTGTTGCAAAATCAAGGATCAAAAGAGAAACTAAACTTGCTTCTTCTTCTTCTTCTTCTTCGCCGGCAAGCTGCCACGTAGCTCTGGCTCTGATAAACAATGTAGGGGAGAGAAAATATTATTTTAATTTTCCTGGAAAACAATCAGAGATTCCCGTGAAATTCAGGGGGAAACCTTTGGTTCAGAAATTAAGCAAAAAAAAAGAAAAAAAAACTTTGGTTCAGAAACTCAGATCATAGGGAAAGTCGCCGTCGTCGGTTTGTACTTTACCGTGTGAGATTCTTTCAGACAGAACAAAACAAAACATATGGAACTAATGTTAAAAGCTTTTTTGTCCTGGTGTTAATCGGTATTTCGGTTTAACTAAACTAAACCGAATCGAACAAAGCCAAATAAAATGCCGTCAAACTGAACCAATTCTAAATGGAAAAGAAAAGAACTGTAAAACCAAACTTTTTTTATTATATTATTCTCACTGTTTAATCTTATTGATTACGATGTGTAGAGTAGTCGAAGACAAGACTCAAGACGAGAACAATCTTAGATCTCAAGTGATAACGACGCTTCAACCACCGGCAAAAGCCCACCACCACCTGTGACTATTTGTAACAAAAAATAATGATATACTAATGTTTTGTAGAAAGTTAGAAACACTTGCAGTTTTTATAAAAAAATTTTTTACTGAACTTTAGTTTTATAAACTTTTTTTTTTTTTGGTAATCTAGTTTTATAAACTTGTGTATCCATAAATAACTATTGTGCAATTCACAACAAATCTTTCTATATATATGATACCCTCTAGTACATGTCACGTAAATAAACTCCTGCTAACTACAATCAGGCCTGACTACAATCCATCAAAGCCAAATTATCCCGTGAAATCCTATATCATGGTTCATTATATATTCTTTTCTTTGTTCTATAAAAGATACTAAAAGCATTCTATAATCAGAAAATCATTCAATAGAACAATTCTTTACATTTCTCATAAAGCAGAGAAGTATATGGTCCATAAAAACTACGTTACTAGTACGTACCCCTATATGGTACTCTCATATATATATATATATATATATATATCCAATCGTTTTAGCTTTAATCATTTTGGTATGGTCCATGTAAACCGTTCTGTGACTCAAAGTTCCACCTATAGTCTTCTTTCTACAGAAAAGTAAAAAATAAAATAAAATTCTTTCATGCATAAAAATCATTTTCATAATCACCGATCTTTTGCAGTCAGTGAAAAAACACTCATACAGTTCATATAGATCCATCGCTATGGTCCAGAAAAAAAAACTGTGATATGGGCCCAAAGGGCCCTTGTATGTTGTGATAAAGACTTCTGCACTATTTAAATAAACCCGTTTACTGTCTAATGGAAGTCATTCTAAGACCATGTTTATAGCTAAATCCAATTAGAGGGTTTCTAATTTTTTTTTGGTCCGAATTTTTTTTTTTAAATAATCAATCGCGGGCCGCTACGTGTCAGTCGGATCCGCACACAGTACAAAAAATCCTTTTGGATCGATCCTTCTTCTACACCTTTTGTTACCCGTTTTTAAAAATTCTGTGGACACCCCTTAAAGATCACAGTAAAACACTGCAATGCAGATGCTCTATGAACATGATTATTCAGAGTTTCTTAGGGTGAGGTTCTTAGAAGAATATAATAAATTGTTTCTTAACTTTCAAACTAGTAAAAAAAATTAAGAAACTGTTTTTTATATTCCTCTTAGAATCTCACCCTAAAAAACTCTGGATAATCATGCTCTAAGGTCCATATTTATTATTAATCACTACTACACATTCAGTTCCAATGTAAGAATAGAAATCCAACATATACGGATCTATCAATCATTCTCTGTTAGCACGATAATTTTCGCCTGCAGTCCAACCTTTAAGAACATAATTTCAATCAGAGTGTGTTCACAGAGTTGCTAAGTTACATGCTGGATCGATGAACTGGGTGATTCAAAACAGATTTCTAAACTTCAAGATGGTACAATTTGTTTACTGGATCTCCAATTGTCTTTCAGGTACCTGGACGTTTCATTTTGAAAAAAATGTAGCCTGATTTGGACGACGTGATGTTAAGTTACCATAAAAAAGTAGTCTACACTTCAAAATAAGCACACTTGTATTGATCGTAATATCATTACGTAATGCATAAAAACCAAATTTATCTATGGTCAATACAAACTATGTGTTAGATAAAAACCCACCTTCTATGATTAAGTATTAAAATAAGGATAGTTATAATCTCATTAATGGTCTCTGTGATCTTTTTCTATCTATAACAGCCTTTCTGCGTCAATTAATGTCTGCAGAAAATCAGAAATCTTTCCACAGTCCCTAATCAATAAATACAACTAATTGATTAAATGCCTTAAAATAACCCCAATAGGATCCATATATTAATCCTTATTTATTAGAACTTCTCTATACTAAGTAGAAAAAATAGTATAGTACATGACTGATTCGTACTAATTGCTATATCTATTATTAATGAATTACCGAATATTTTGGTTAATGAGACCTATAATCTCTAATAATTAAATACAAAAATACAGCGTAACTTTTTCTCTCCGACAAATTAGATATATATATTTACTGTGTAATAACTACCTATCCTCTACTAGGATTGGTCCAAGAAAGAAAACATAATTATGTTGACTCAGAGCATTAATACTAATTTAATAATTATTTTTATATTTATTTTTTCCATGAAATTTAAACGATTCAGAGATATGCTCGCTCTCTCTCTCTCTGCACACTGCACCAACACAAATTTTTTTACAGACCAACACTGCCTTAAATTGGATCTGTGAGCCCTCTCTCTGACAATCTCCATTACCTCTCCTTCTCTCTCTCTCTCTCCCTTTGCTTTATTATTATTACATTCAGTCTTCTCGTTTGTAACCTTCGCTCTATCATCTCCGATCCGCACCGGATCTAAACGAGCTCGATCGTTGTTTTTTAAAGATCCTATTAACTAACTTTGATCAAATGTTATGAATCCTCTCTGCTGCATTGCTCCGGTCTCAATCGATGACCGTACCAACCCGGTTATCGCCAAACCGGCTCCGAATCAACAACAACAACAACACTCTCAGCTAGGTCTCGTACCTAGCAGCCACCACGCTTCCAAGCCCTCCTTCTCGACGCAGGCCTCCTGGATCAGCCAGGATCAGCTCGAGAGGCTCTCTTCCGAGGACGTGAATCTCGAGGGGAAAGACTCTTCTTCTTCCTTCTTCTTTGGGAATGGCGTCGGTGGTGGAGTCGCCGGGATCATGTACAAGTGGGTGAACTACGGGAAAGGGTGGAGAGCTAGGTGGTTTGAGCTCGAGGACGGTGTGCTGTCGTATTACAAGATCCATGGACCTGATAAGATTGTGATGAATCCGGCTAGAGAGAAGGGTGTGAGGGTGATCGGTGAGGAGTCTGTGAGGTACATTAGGAAGGCTAGCTGCGGCAGCAGCAACAAGCTTGGAGCTGGAGCTTCTTCAGCTGCTGCTGCTTCAAGGCCTTGTAAACCGTTCGGAGAAGTACACTTAAAGGTACAATCTTTCGTTTGTTAGTACTCTGCATCTGACGTGTCTGCTCAAGCTGTGGTGTGTGGTTTTGTTGTTGTAGGTTTCTTCGATTCGTGCGAGCAAGTCTGATGACAAGAGGCTTACTATATTCACGGGTACGAAGACTCTTCATTTACGTTGTGTGTCTAGAGAGAATAGAGCAACCTGGGTTGAAGCATTGCAGGTGGCCAAGGATCTTTTTCCTAGAGTGCCCAGCGGCGAGAATCTGCCCTTGGAAGATGCGGTTGTTTCCACCGAGAAGCTGCGTGAAAGGTTGCTTCAGGAAGGGATTGGTGAGACGGTAGTCAAAGATTGTGAAACCATTATGCTTTCGGAAGTTTCTAATCTGCAGAACCGGTTGAAGGTTCTCACGCAGAAACACATTATACTGCTAGATACACTGAGACAGTTGGAGGTATGTTTTTAGTTCTTCCCTATGAATGCATTTTGAAATAGACCTGTTTATTGGATGTGAGTTATATGTTTCTTGCTGCCATGGACTCCGGCTTAATTTAAACAGTTACTGCTATTTCACATTGCATTACCAACCTCATGTTTGTTCTCTGCTTGTCCTTATAGTGGACTAAATGATGTGGTTCTTTAATAATCATCTTGCAGACTGAAAAAATAGAGCTGGAAACTACTGTTGTTGATGAAACAAAAGAGCATGACTCTTGCTGTGGACAGGGAAGACGATTTAGTGGTTAGTTGCTCTACATATATGTTTGTGGATTCTGGATGTGTATTTCCTCCTTGACTCAGCTAAGACAGTTTATTGTTCTCCAACAGATTTCTATTCAGTCGTGTCAGAGGTATCTGCAAGCGACTCTGAGGCAGATAACGATAGTCACGATGGAGCAGATGTTGAATCTGATGAAGATGATGTAGCTTTCTTTGATACAAATGATATCCTGTCAGCTGACGCACTGAGAAGCGCTTCATATCGAAGCAGAGAAGCTGAAGGCAATGGATCTATCTACGATAAAGACTCCTTCTTTTCTGACCGCCTGCAAGCTCCCGTTAGGATTCCGCAGTATCCATATGTGAGAAGAAGGGATAATTTACCAGAGCCGAAGGAGAAGGAGAAACCAGTTGGATTGTGGTCAATCATCAAAGAAAACATTGGCAAAGACTTGTCTGGAGTTTGTCTCCCCGTATATTTTAATGAGCCACTTTCTTCTCTGCAGAAGTGCTTTGAGGATTTGGAGTACTCGTACTTGATAGACAGAGCACTTGAGTGGGGGAAACAGGTCATGTTTTATTCTAGCACAAAAAAAAAAGAATGATTGTTTTGCAAGTTTACTACAACTCTAGATAGTTATGTGTGAAATATATAGTTATGTTTGAAATATAGGAAGTTCATCATCTTGTGAGTTTCACTCCCAAAGCTGAAACTGTTTAGTTTTAACATTATAGTGTTTTCTCATTTCAGGGCAATGAGTTGATGAGGCTTCTAAACATTGCAGCTTTCGCTGTATCTGGCTATGCGTCCACGGAAGGCAGGCAATGCAAACCTTTTAATCCTTTACTTGGTGAGACATATGAAGCTGATTACCCAGACAAAGGACTTCGTTTCTTCTCTGAGAAGGCAAGTCAACCAACACATCTTTCTCCTCTTTTACCGCCAGAGTTGTATTGAAATGAGATAAATGTTATATTTGATTATTTTTCTAAATTCATTGGGCATATAATTGTTATGTATCTTAGGTGAGTCATCATCCAATGATTGTTGCTTGCCACTGTGAGGGACAAGGTTGGAATTTCTGGGGAGACTCAAATATCAAAGGAAAATTTTGGGGACGGTCCATCCAGCTTGACCCAGTGGGTGTCTTGACACTGAAATTTGATGATGGTGAGACATATCAATGGAGCAAGGTTACCACTTCCATATACAACATCATCCTCGGGAAACTTTACTGCGATCACTATGGAACAATGCGCATCAAAGGCGGTGGCAATTATTCGTGCAGGTTGAAGTTCAAGGAGCAGTCAGTCATAGATCGAAACCCTCGTCAGGTAATAGAATGATTTTTAAATTTTCTTTCTGCTCCATAGTTATATTATTAGCGTATAATTTCTTCATATCTTAGACACTGAAGCTTATATAAGCATCAAGAATTACAGAGAGAACAATAACAAGTCACCGTTGTTTTTTTTCCAAAAATCATCTTTCAGGTTCATGGGTTTGTGCAAGACAACAGAACTGGGGAGAAAGTAGCTATCTTGATAGGCAAATGGGATGAAGCAATGTACTATGTGTTGGGTGATCCGACAACAAAACCAAAAGGATACGATCCAATGACAGAAGCTGTGTTGCTGTGGGAAAGAGAGAAATCTCCTACAAAAACAAGATACAATCTCTCCCCTTTTGCAATCTCTCTTAATGAGATAACTCCTGGGATGATGGACAAATTGCCTCCAACAGATTCAAGATTGAGACCTGACCAAAGACACCTAGAAAACGGTGAATACGAGGCAGCAAATGCTGAGAAACTGAGGCTTGAACAGTTGCAGAGACAGGTACAAATTTTCACTTTTATGATCTTTTACCTTGATTGATAAGGCTATTTTGTTAGTCTGGTTGATAACTGATAAGGCTATTTGTCTGTGTGTGGTGTAGGCAAGGAGGCTGCAGGAGAAAGGATGGAAACCGAGATGGTTTGAAAAAGATGAAGAAGGGAATTATCGGTACTTAGGAGGATATTGGGAAGCAAGGGAGAAGAAAGATTGGGATAAGATCACTGACATTTTCAAGAAGCAGCAACAGCGCAACACTGTTTCATCTTCATAATCATCTTATGTTTTCGTTCGTTTATTGTTTCTTTTTTTCTTTTTTTTTATAAAATTAATATTATATTGAAAGATCTTCACCATTCCCTCATTGTGCTTCTGTGAAAATTTGGCCAGAACCTTTGTTGGTGTGTGTGTGTGCATTATATGTAGATTCTCAAGACTTATTGGAGGTAGTAAATTATCCGATTAGGATTCTGGTTTCTACTAAATTACTAGTACTAAATAAAATTTGTGTTAACAAAGGTGATAGATCTACTTAAAGATCATAACTGCAGACACAGAACAAAACATATTGATGCAAAAATTAACAGTGTGTTTTGGTTAGAGACAAAAAAAGGGATGAGTTCACTTCTAAGCTTTCCTTCCTCTGAGGCTATTCTTCATTTTCTTGGCTCGTTTTGATTTCTCAGCCTTTGATCTTATCGCAGCAAGAGGCATGTTCTTCCTGTGCTCCTTCTGTTTATTGCTCGATCCTTCCCAATTGCCTTTTAGTTTACATAATCAATCGATCATCAAACAAACATTCTATGGATGTAAGTAAATAATC
This sequence comes from Brassica juncea, assembly GCA_018703725.1. Lineage (NCBI taxonomy): Eukaryota > Viridiplantae > Streptophyta > Magnoliopsida > Brassicales > Brassicaceae > Brassica > Brassica juncea. The sequence goes on from CM031938.1 coordinate 42,083,281, forward strand.
ATTTGCTGTGTATAAGTCTAAATAAATGGATACCTTCTTCTGCTTGACGGCAGTCTTGGATTGGTATTTGGTTTTGTCGGTTTAGGATTTGATAAATCATGAGAAATATAGCATTGCTTATATCTCACTTTTCATCTTATGTGCAATTCTAATAACATTTCATGTTTTATCTCGTACTAACTAGAGTATAGAGAGATACATGAAGCTATAAAAATCTTAGATAAATAATCTTTACCATCTCTGATATAAGATGAAATGTGAGAAACAAACAATGTTGAATTTGTCATAATTGTAATTGGAGTATATCTTTTAACAAAATGTAATCTATTTATAGGATAATAACAAATCAAAATAACGCACATATACAATTACTAGAAATAAAGTTAGAAAATTAAAAGTAATGTAACTTGTGATAGATATATGCTTGTAATGATATTATCAACCGGTCTGTAACAGAAACCATCAGTTAAAAAATGGATGGTAGGAATTATAAAAAAAGTATTGAAATATATTTGAAACATACAACTTTATTAAACGAAGGGCACTGATATAGTATTTGAGGGTTTCAAGTCTTTTCTTCAGTATAGTGAGTGAATAGCACCAAGAAAGAAATATACACTTATGTCTGAGTCAGTGTCTCACAGGCTCGCAATTGACATGACAAACATATGTTGCATGTTTTTTGGGAATCATTCTTTTTAGTTTTTCTTGTTCTATATTTATGTATTTTCTTCATTCAGTATAATGAACGTTCAAGAATAAAAAGAGTTCATAACTTATGAGGTTATGTCACCAAATACATGAGCGAAAATTTTGCATTTATAGGAGCATTTGTTGCGCATATTGCCAACACACACAAATTGCATTGTCAATACGAACCTACACCTTTCGTGCCTCACAAGAAACTCTGATCGTCTTGAAATAGACCCACTTACCAGAGCTAACTGTCTCCAGAAGACAGCCACAAAAGTGGCGTTCTTAAGCCAAAACATAAAACGCATGAATACTAAATTTCCTCATATACTCTTTCAGTCATTTCACTTTTACATCAAACGAAAACTTCACAAAAATAGAGAGAGAGAGATTACAATGTCTGAATCCTCTTCCTCGTCCATGTCTTTAACAGAGAGAATTTTCAATCATCTCTGTCTCTTCGATGTTTCTCTCGCGTTGTTGGGACTGTTTGTTTTCTGTTGTGTGCGTGAGAAGTTAGCCAAGAAGCCAGGGCCAACGACATGGCCAGTGTTCGGAGTTACTCCAGAGTTCTTCTTTAACAGGAACGATGTCTACGGTTGGGTCACAAGATGTTTAAAAACGTGTCAAGGTACATTTCTTTACCGCGGAATCTGGCTCGGTGGTTCTTACGGAGCCGTGACTTGTGTTCCCGCTAACGTCGAGTACATGCTCAAGACCAACTTCAAGAACTTCCCCAAAGGCGTCTTCTTCAACGAAAGATTCAACGATCTTCTCGAGGAAGGTATCTTTAACGCTGATCATGAATCCTGGAAGGAGCAAAGACGGATCATCATAACCGAGATGCATTCAACTAGGTTCGTGGAGCATTCTTTTCAGACAACGCAGGATTTGGTAAGGGAGAAGTTGTTGAATGTGATGGAGAGTTTCTCAAAGTCACGAGAGGCTTTCGACCTCCAGGATGTGCTATTACGCTTGACGTTTGACAACATCTGCATCGCTGGTCTCGGTGACAACCCTGGAACACTTGATTCTGATCTTCCTCGTGTCCCATTTGCTCAAGCTTTTGAAGAAGCGACGGAGTCCACGCTTTTTAGGTTCATGATTCCTCCTTTTGTGTGGAAGACTATGAGGTTCTTGGACGTAGGGTATGAGAAAGGTCTGAGGAAAGCTGTCGAGGTGGTCCATGAGTTTGTAGACAAGATGGTCGTGGAACGTATCTGCAAGCTCAAGGAGGATAAAACGTTGGGGAACAGATCAGATGTCCTCTCGAGAATCATCGAGATAGAGAGTCACAAGAAGAGCGATGAGAAAGATCCTTCCATCGTCAAGTTTTTCAGACAGTTCTGCACAAGTTTCATCTTAGCTGGGAGAGACACGAGTTCGGTTGCACTTACTTGGTTCTTCTGGGTGATACAGAGACACCCACAAGTTGAAAACAAAATCATCAGCGAGGTCAGAGAGATCTTGAGACAGAGAGGTGATCATCAAACAAGTCTCTTCACGGTCAAAGAACTAAACGACATGGTGTATCTACAAGCAGCACTCTCAGAAACAATGAGACTTTACCCTCCAATCCCAATGGAGATGAAACAAGCCACTGAAGACGATGTTTTCCCTGATGGGACGTTTCTAAGTAAAGGTTCACGAGTCTACTTTGCTATATACGCTATGGGAAGGATGGAGTCAATATGGGGAAAAGACTGTGAATCGTTCAAGCCAGAGAGATGGATACAAGCAGGGAGTTTCGTGAGCGATGACCAGTTTAAATACGTTGTGTTTAATGCTGGGCCAAGGCTGTGTTTAGGGAAGACATTTGCTTACTTGCAGATGAAGACAGTAGCTGCTTCTGTCTTGCTGAGGTACTCGGTCAAGGTTGATCCAGATCATGTTGTTGTCCCTAGAGTAACGACAACTTTGTACATGAAGCACGGTCTCAAGGTGACCATCTCGCCAAGGTCGCTGGAGGAGAAGACACAGGTTCTATTAGAGAAACGTTAGAAACGTGCTATAGCATGGAGAAGTTACTAGAGTCATGTTCCCATATTATATATTTTCAAATTCAATGTAACGACTTTATATTCAACTTCACTTTATATACTGCAATTTTTCTGTTTATGATCTGAGATAATCTACTGAAAGATGAATTTTTTTTAGAATTAACTATTATATGTTCAGGAATGAAATTATACAAGAGAGATTCTAACGTTTTCTTGATTATTTTTCTTTTCTAAAACGAAGACTAAATTATTTTTTCTAATAGGTTTGCTAGTCAAATAAAGAGCTTTACAGCAAATCCGATTTGGGGGACAAATTCTCCAACTGTTTATACAGTCTCGAGCCCTTCAATGGCCTTGTGGCTTTAATGATCGTGAACCATTGGCTCATTGGCTCACAAGAACTGTCCTTGCTCAGACACTTGCAGACGTTAGCCACTACATTGTTGGTTGCGTCCACGTCAAGGCAAACAGAAGTGTTGTTACTTGTTGTCGAAGCTAAGTGCATCCTAGAGGCTGAAATAGTCTGCCATATCGAATCAAGGCTAGAACAACTCGTATTAGTCATCGTAACCCTGTTTCCTGGTCCGTTGCTCTGTAAACACGAAGGCTGGTCTTTGATTCGTAATGTTTTATTAGTGTAGCTCCATGGTTCGGAACTGTTGCATGGACCAAGAGTAAGCATTGTCGTGTCATTGATAGACCGTACTAGACAGAGTCCGGTAAATGGATGGAAAATCAGATTGTAAGAATCAGTTGAAGGGCCCGGTCCTAGTAAACCAAAAAATTAGTGACTGAAGCAAATCTTGTTTAAGCTTAGTAACTTTTGTGATATACAGTTGAAAAAAAAAAACTTTTGTGATGTATATATGCACCTTGAAGCTGAGATTGAAGAAGAGTAATCTTTTGCAAGAAACTTGAGTTTCGAACGCTAAGCCAATCCGAATCCAACACACCGTAATACTCAACCAAACCGACTTTGCCTTCTCTCAAGTAATAACTTCCGGTTAGGGCCCATAGCGACCAATCAACATCATTACCGGCCGCCCAACCACTTACACATCCGAAATAGCGATTATCATCAGCGTTTCCTCCTCGTTCGTCTATACCAAACTCGCTGAGGAACAAGGGAAAGCCTTTGTTAAGGAGAAACTCGCCACCGTTTCTTATCCGGTTTAGAACCTGACCGCAGATATCGTTAGGGTTGTTGGTCGCCCAGTTTCCATCACTGAAAGAATACCAATGGAGCTCGAACACGAGTTTTTTGGTGAAGGATAGTTTTACGGGTCGTGACCTGACGAAAGAGAGATCGGCGTCGAAACTGAGACCGGACAGGATTACAAGTACGTTCTTGTTTGCTGCATGAACTGCTTCCGCTCCTTGTTGCATATACCTACGTACATTGAAAGGAAAACATTCGATTTAATTTAATTAATAATTATGACGAAGAGTACAATTAAAACAACTTCCGTTTGTTCAAGGTCAACTTTCAACCTAAAACTTTGATTTTTTTATAACAAACTCTTGACAAATCCAAGAAAACAAACGTTTGTATATATGCCTTATTAATTAGTGTTTTATTGTTATATTTTATTTTAGGGAAGCAATACATTTATTATAGTATATATATATATATATATATATATATATATATATATATATATATATATATATATATATATATTTATTTTAAAAAACTCAAAATAAAAAAGGATACACTTAACTAAAGATTTTTACTTGCTAAACTTTATAATTAAATTTAATGTAATACATAAATATGCATAGGGTAAATAATAGTAACCTTACTTGAACCAATCGTTAGCGTTTTGTTTAGGCCCTCTAAGTTCATTCCTTAGACTCATGCCAACGACATTAGAGACGCCGTCGAACGTCGCCGCCATTTTACTCAAAGCGGCGGTCCATTCGGTGGGATCGAAGAACTTGTCACCGAAGAAACCGTTACCGTCGTTGTTGGCGCAGCACCACCCTGGTTTGGTTAGGTGGTTGTCTAATATAACCATCACATCGTTGTTTCCTAATGTAGTAACCACCATCTGCCCAAAAAAAAAAGTTTTATCACATCATCGACATTTCACTTTCACTATTTCTATTCTAGGGTTGCGGTTTCGGTTAACATTAGTGATTTTTAGAAATATCACGAGATTTTTAATATTTTCATGGCATGTGATCATTCCACTATGTTTATTTAGACCTGCCTTGTTACACCCTATTCTTTTACATTTTTTAAAAAATATATAAACTAACAAATTAGTGAATTGTCATTCGTAAGTTTGATAACATACGTAAGACGAATTATCTACAGTTTTTTTAAATTGTCTACTGTATACGAAAAATAGGTTTGATATAAAATACTAATGTAGATTTGCAAAGTTTGGTTGGATGCTTAATGATACATGGTGTAGGATATGCAACTTAGTATATGAGAATAAAGATTAATTGGATCATACAAAAAACGACGTGTTGTGAAATTTAGATTCGGATCAGTATTGATGTTTTGCAATTTCAAGAACCTTAATCGCTTTGTAGTCTCATCTCCGAACGAGAATTTGAAAAACAGGTACAAAGACTCAATCTTTCACTAAGTAACTTACCAACATTTGGGTACGAGTATGATTCATATCGATTCTATACGCATACTGCATTATACACCCATTAAGAATAGAACAAGTCCATGAGAATATAATTAGCTCATGTGACAGAAAAGGCAAAAGGCCAAACAAACGTCACGAGCGTTATGTGTTCTTAAGTTACACATTAACTTCATTTACCCACTACCAAACAATTTTAACTAATTAAGAAATTGTGGATTGACATATTTCAGCACACACCTGATTCCTGGATATTTCGTTTAATAACAATTCCCAACCAAACCCCAACAAGATTTGATTGAAGATTTTGTTTATGTAAAGTTTCCCACAAGAGTTGACGTGTTCTTTAGACAGATTGGTACTTCTACAATTTTAATACGTGTAGTTATTTTGATAAGCAACATTGAAACTTGAAATTCATTCTTCTTTCAATGGAAGTTTTAACTATTAAATTAATTGAACTTCAAAAATTAGTTGAACAGATTCATTTTAAATGTAGAAATTGCATTTTCCATAAAAGTGTAAAATATAAGTCCATCTACCACCCTATAGGCCTTGTAAGTTTTAAAACTTTTCAAAAAACATTACACGATTAAAAAAACGAAAAGAAAAACTTTACACGATTCATACGAAGAAACAAAATAAAAACAGCAGAAAAGATAAGAACGAAAACTATAACACACATATTTTTGTAATTGCCTACCCTGATGTTTTATAAATAACTTACATATACTTTTTCTTTGTAGGTTATTTAATTTTCAATATTTAAGGATGCACCCATCTGTTGTTTATATGAAAAAAGTTAATAGGAAAAAAGTACCCATGCATAGTATTTCATCATATATCTTTTCAATTGAATGGATTGTCGAGGTTGCTCAAAAAACAAAGAATGGATTGTCGAAATGAAAAGATATTTTTTAAAATAGCGTGTTTATACTCAAATTTTATTACAAATTTTCTGTTAGTTAGCAAGATATGTTATATGTTCACATGACACATGAAAAAAAAGGATGGACTGATGGACACGTGTATGCTTATGCATATTTCGATATTTGCATCAGAATTCAATCTCGAACACATTAATTCCCTTGTTAGTCAATTCAAAATGCCAATGTAACTTTCTCAAAAAAAAAAAACCACATATTTACTGTTAAAAACATATAACCGACACAGTTTTTAGAAGTGAAAAGATTGGAGATATATAAGGGTACCTTGAAAGCTTCAATGAGGGAGATATCAATAATGGAGGGGTTGTTAGTTTGGAAGCCAACAATGTCATCTTTAAGACCAAAGCTTTGAAAAGATTGTCTCACTGTGACATTATTAGCCAATGTCTCATTAGTCATCATATCCAACGCCCAAGTTAACCTAACACAATTGAAACCCATTTCAACTATCTTCTTGGCCACAGCGTCCACCGGCTGCTTGCTCAGCCCTTCAGCCACCACAGGCTGGAGGTGCGATGGCCAGTTCACACACGCTAGCTTCACTCGTTGACCGTTCTCGTCGACGATCCAACGGGAGCTTGTGGAGAGTGGATAAGCCATGTTTGGGACGGTGTGTTGTGCAATGAATGAGAAGAAGAAACAGAAGAATGGGAAAAAGCAAAACATGTGTTTTGGCTCTTTTCTTGTCATTGCTTGTATGAAGTTATGTGTTTCTTGTTTCTTTTGTGTGTTGGACAATCATTTTAACAATAGTCTTATTTATAGAGAGAGAGGGTTGAGAAGTAAATGTCTCTGTCCTTAAAATATGTTCTTCCTTTACTGTTCATATATCATAAATTATAAGTTTTGTTTTACCATTTTCTTTACGTTAATATCACTTGGCTTCCTCTCCGTGTTAGCTGTAATCAACGTATGGAATATTTGTATTGAAAAAAAAAAATCTAACATGAGTTTTCTTTAGAGTACCTGAAACGTGAATAGCTGGTGTCAATATCAGAAGTATGAGAAGTCTCGTAAAGCTAAAACTCAACACATTACAAGATTCCAAATATTTATAACCATATAGCTATCACGTATACATACCCCCACCAAATATCCTCCTATACTTGAAAATGATACGTCGCTAACTGTCAAAATGCTAGAATGCGTGTAACAGTTCTAACTAAAATCCGTGTGAGCATCTAAAGATAATTAAGATAGCCGTTTCATCCCTGAAAATAGCTCTCGAACAGGCATCTACTTGAGTAGTAAATCCACCGCACGGTCCGCACCGTCTTTCAATTAACTCAAATCAATATTTAGTAGTCGTTCGAACAACAAATCAAAGTTAATGAACAACATGTTTCAAAGGTCACTTTATATGATCAAAATTAATGACCATATTTAGAAGTGTACATATCATTCTTGCGTATATGTTATGCTTATTTTCCTGAAGAAATGTCAATATTTAAAAAGACGATGGCTTTCTTTTTCTTTTTGCTGTAAATTCATTATATTAGGTGTTTATATGGAATGAGTAAAAAAGGCTTTTGAATTGGCGCGGAGAGAGGTCGCCCTATTTTTTCTCTCTCGGGACCAGAAATCGAGGAGCCGTCAACCTTCATTTTTCTCGACGCTGGTGAGGCCTCTGGCCGCCGGCGTCGGGTCCTTTGCTCCGCATTCTGCTCTTCTCTGTCGTCTGCTCACTCCTCACGGTCTTCTGCTATGTTCCATCTTCTGTTTCTTCGTTTCAGAGACTGGACCACCAGATACGTGACGTCTTGGGAGTCTTCCCATCTCATCATCATGCCTGTCAGCTTCAACCACCCCCAAACCTCTAGATCTGCGTCTCACCATCCGCCGTCTCTGCCGCATCTAGTTGGCCGCAGTACTCTAACCCCCTGTGTATGTGGGATTCCACTGTTTTCCAGGGCCTCAGTTCCGGTACTGTGCTACTTGCTAAGGACGAGCTCCTCCTGGAACTTGCTCACCAGATCCAGCTCGACAAATTCACGTTGTGATGGTCCTCTCCGGGATTCCGAGAAGACCCGATGTACCGCTCTTCCACTCTGTCTTGCTGAAGGACCCATCTATTCCGGAGGTCCCATCTCGCCATGCTCTGAAGCGCACCGTCTCTCTCTTGACGGCCGCCTATCCATCTCCGCCGTGTGTTCCATCTCCGACGTTTCTTTCCTCTCCTTTCCGTTATTTCCAACCAAGCGACACAAGGTTGGGCCGAGAGTATCTCCTCAATGGACCTGGACTGCCATGCTTACTGATTTTGCTAGCCCAAAAACCAGATACCCAGACCAGAGAATTAAGGTACTGAATTTATTGAAAGTTAAGGTATTGGAATTGGTTTGTTTGATAAGGTTTTCCGGTGGATTCACGGGAACGTTTAGTTTGCGTATAATGACATATTACCTTTTTAAGAAGATTTTATTGGTGCATACACCGAGACGATTTCCATTGCACCCTTCCTCTTCTCTTGAAGAGATGACTTTTCTACCATGCTTTCTTCATATGGAAGAAGATGTCTACTCGGACTCGTTGCCGAGCATCGGTTCCAGCTTTATCACCGGTTGTTTATCTTGCGTAGCGGTCTGTACGGGGCCAGAAGATACAACCGAGATTACCATGTGTTATTTCGCTGGTGAGGGTTGGCCTTCAACGTCACATTATGTGACTAAGTTTCAGATGTCTGATGCTATTGGGAAAGCTTCATCGACGCATCCAAGCCTTGTCTTGAATTCGCTGTCATCTTCTTTTGAAGACCTATCTTTCTTAGTTTGGTTTGGTAGTGTAGCTTATGCTTTTTATCAGAGAGGATGTATAATTTCCTCTTGTATTTGTACTCAAGAAGTTTGATGATTAATATTAAGTTGTGTTAAAAAAAAAGGTGTTTATATGGAACACTTGGTATATATGAATATAATAAATCAAGTCGAATTATTTTTGTTTTAAGTAATAGTATTATTATTTTTTGAATCAGGAAGACTAGTTAACATCTAGAACGCTGGAGTTTTCAACATGTATATGTTACGGAGTTTTGTCAACTCTATAGTTGATATATGTAATTAATGTCTACGTACACAAAACCAAATGCAGTTACCAACTATCGGAATCCATTTACTTATTTAGTTTTTTTTCCTTCTAAAAATGTAAAAGTGCCATTTATTTATGTGAGCTGTTATACAATTACTTCAGCACTGTACATCTACTTTGTAAACTCCTTCCCCAATATAAATGTACATATATAAATTCAAAAAAATAGTACAAAGTCGAGATATATAAGTTTGAAATGAATGCAGTTTAATTTTATTTCCAAGATAAAATTAGTCTCAAGTAATTACAGATTGGGCAACACTTTTTCACAAGTTAAGAGAGACTTGAAAGACCGTTAAAGTTTAAACCTACTTCCAAGTAAATACTCCTTTTGGTGATTTGTGTAACACTTAAGATTCCCTAAACTAATAAGTATTTTTTGTTTTTGTTTTAAAGAAAACGAAATAATTTTTATTATAATTTTAAAATTCACAACTTATGTAGTAGATTCTTGGGAAATTGCACTCAATATCATTCAAAAAAATTATAATTAAGAAACTAACTAAAAAAAAAACACCTTCCATTATTATTACAATATATACTATATTACCCCTCCTTCCCGGTTAATACGACGTGCACAAACTTCTTCTTCTTCTTTTATACTTACTTACCACCATTAGTTATTCCACTCCACTAATATTTTTTTAAAAAAACATCAACCATTTGGATCTCTATCTATCACATATCAATTATCATCATTCATCTTAATTATTAACCACTTTCTCTTAAAACAACCATCTCTTTTATATCAGTCACCACCTCTTCCTTCGTAACTATCATCATTAGTTTGTACTATGCGTTGCCAATTGTACTATGTTATTTGAATAATATGTACTATACTATTTCTTTGTTACTATACTATTTTAGTAATGCTGAATATTGTGTATTATGTGTATATTTTGATATTTGGATTAGGGTTTATATTTTCTTTTAGAGTTTAGTGATTAGTGTTTTGGATCTAGTTTATGGAAGGCTTTGGCTGACTTTAAGGTAAACATTACATCGTTCTCTTTAATCATAGATATTTTATAATTTGAACAATATGTACTATGTTATTTCGTTGGTTAGTATTCTATTTTTATCTGAACAATATCTACTATACTATTTCTTTATTACTATTCTATTTTAATAATACTGAATATTGTGTATTATGTATATATTTTGTTATGTGGATTAGGGTTTATATTCCCGAATATACTATTCTATTTAATAATGTTTTTAATATTTGCTATACCATCTAGTTTGTTCTATACTATTTTTAATTTATGTTATAAAAGATCATTGGTTTTTACATATCCACGTCGATCACTTTCTTTATATCCATATCTTCTCATCAATTTTTTTTTACCGTGTACCTGCAAGACACAAAGTTAAAACCGGAAGGAAAATGAAAGAAAGTGTTATTCACTTAATTATGTCAAATCAATAGCTATATTCTTCATTTCCCTCCGTGTTTTGTATATACACCAAATTCTCCCTAGATTCTTTTCCCTTTCTAAAAATCAACCATTCGTTTCTGATTTTCCTTTTTTTTTTTTTGAAAATTTGATTTAAACCAACCGGTTCTTCATAACCGCCGGTTTTCTTTCTCTTAATTTTTTTGTTGAAACCACATCGTCGGGCGTTGAGTTTACGCTTCGAGAGAGATTGATGCAGCGTTGCTGCAAGAATCTGGTTTGAGATTTCATATGATGTCTCTGTTTCAAAGTTGGCTCCTTTTCTCTCTCTGTGCAGGGGAATTGCTTTGGAAACTCAGTAGTTGTCCCATGGCATTAGCATTGACCCTGAGCCTAACTGGAGCCTACTCTCTGAAATCGAGTCTGTTGAGAAGAATCTCAATCCCTTTTTAAAGTTTCCTCAGCCTTTCAGTAAGACTGCCTTAAGGTATATCTCTCTCCGTGTTGGTTTCATGTTTAGCTTGTTATTGAGTTCTGTGCATTGGTTTAGGCTTGAAAATTATCTCTTAATTTAGCTGAAATTTAGAAAGTAGAGATTTGACCAAAAAAAAAAGAAAGTAGAGAATGTTTCTCATGTTAGAATGGCGTTTTTTTTTTTTAAAAGGATGGGAAGGAGTGGTGGAGGATTTGTAATGCGTGTATCAGAAGATGAGATGGAGAGTGATGAAGAAGAAGAAAGAAGTTTGTAGTCAAATCTGTACAATGGGGGAAACGGTTGGCATGTGATGCGCTATACTTGAGGAGGTGCTGCTTACCACCAACTCTTCCTTTCTACTTTGTTTACGAAAGACTTCTGTTGAGTGTTGTTTGATGGTTAGTTCTTGTTCATACAGTGATGAATCTGATGATGAGTTTGATTGTGAACCTGAGTCCTTTTTGATGAGTAACATGGGTTTGGCTGAGAATGTCCTATATGAGGTGATAAACGACCGCCAAACCCACGTTAAGGTGAGATACAAGTTTTGTTGTTGTTGAGTGTGTTTGTATCTGGATTGGTATATGTATAACTGACTGAGAAATTGGATCTCTTGATGATAACAGGATGATATTAGGAATCAAGCAAGTTTCAGTTGTCAAAGCGGAAATAGTGAACGAGATTGAAACCTCACGCTTTGCAATAGCCCGTGTTGAAAAGTACAGAGAAACTAGAAAAGAAGTGGAACGTAAAAAACTTGATTTTCAGTATCAGCTAAAAGTGTAAGCTACTGTTCCAAGCATTCTTTCATTTTAGTTCATACGCTGTGACTGTTTTCTCAATTTAGTGTCTCCTAATTTTGGGAAATAATGAGTTTTTCTTGTTGTTGGTGTTTTAGTGGTGAAGCACTTGATACTCATTTCACTGTAGTCCAACGTGAACATGAAGTTAAATCGCAAATAGAAGAAAGAAAAGAATTGGACCGAGGAAGCTCAGGAGGAGAGAAAGGGCACATCAAGAAGAGGAAACACACGCCAAGTAAAAAGCTCGTGCAGAGGCTGAAGTATGTATTTTGTCTATTGAACATCATGTTTGTTATCCCTTAGCTTTATTAATTTCTTTGTCTCTTTTGGTTCTTCTAGATGCTAGCGAAAATCAGAGCAGCTGAAGAAGCAAAGAAAGAAGTTGAGAGAAAGGCAGCTAAAGAAGCAGCTGAACAAAAACTTTCGGAAGAGAAGACTGTGACAGAGAGAGTTGGTGTTGCCGGGAGTTCAGGTACATTGAATGCTCAAGCTGCTGGGGGTTATATTTTTTTCTTCTAGTGAACACATTGGTCTTCTTCTACGTTGCTGTGATTGTTCGTTTTCATTTGGATATTGTAATCTTATTTCTTGTTGTGTATCTTCTTTATTGAATCAACCTAGGTACATCAACACAAGCTGCAGAAAGTGCTTTAACATTGGAGAAGCACAGGTTGAAGAAGCTGGAAGAGTCAGAAGCAGTGAACCACTCTCTGAAATCACGTTCAAATGAGGTATCTACCTTTTACTTTTGCTGTTATCCGTCATACTTTTATCATCCCCATTTGCTCACAAGTCATGTGCTTTTTCTATTTGTAAGGACTTTAGCATCTTTGAAAAGCAAATTGCAAGGGCCATAAAGCAAATAAGGGCAACACAGGATAATGTAAGGTATAGTTCATGGTCTCGTCCTGTGATCTGTTACATTTGATAGCAGCTTTGCCCTTCCTTTTCTCTAGTGGTATATATACCTCTTTTAGTGTTTTGATGTAGGAGCCTAGATGTTGTTTTACTTGTGAAAATGTTGCATTTGGTAAGAATAGAGTTAAAGAAGTTTTGTGTAAGCTTGCCTAGGTGTCTCTTATAGAGTCTTGTTAATTCTTCATTCCTTTTTTTTTTTAACTTAAGTTATTTCTGCATTGGAAAAGCAACGAAATTGTCAAAACTTTTGCAAAGAAGGTAGCTTAGCTTGTATCTCTTACAGTTAAACAGTCACTTGTTCATGTTGTATTGTTTTTTTTTTTTTTTGTATTGTTGGATGCTGAAATGGACTCAGACTATTGTGCTCGGGTCAGATTGGCGAAACTACTCTTTGTTATGTTGGATTCTATTCTGCTGGACTCTTGTGAATACAAAACTGCGCCTGATGGCATTAATGTTTTGTTGATTCTTTCAGATAGTCTCCGCTCTCAAGACCCTTTTGCGCAGCTACGTCATCCTTTATGTCACCTCTCAGGTACAAAATCATATAACGTTTTGTTAAGTGAATATCATCTATCATTGATGCACACAGTTTCCACGAGCAATGGATATTGTTCTTGCTGAATTTTACAAAGCTTGCATTTACACTGTCCCAGAGCATACTATTAACTCACATGTAACTAAAATTCTCTAAAATTACTTTGACCAAATTGTTAAGAATTCTTAATGTTTTCTCTGTGATAATTTCAGTCAGGTTGGGACTCAGACGCATATCAACGCCTAGCTTCCACGATGAGACTCTACGGTGCACTTGTCCAGGTTTCTGCCTCTTTTTTACTCAACTATGTCTTGTGGAACTACTGTTTCCTTAGATACTTAGCAATGTGAGTCTTCTTCTAATGGTAATAACAGACCGATGTTCGTGGTGGTAATGCTACTAACATTCATGGGATTGAACATGGATGGGCTTGGTTTGCCAGGTTTCTTAACAAAATCTCTGCCAAGAGAGCTACTGCAACAGCCTTAAACGCATTTCTCCAGGTACCAAGAATGCTTAGATTACAATTACCGATTCTAATTTAAAAATAAAGAGCTTTATATCAGAACTATGGTATGGTATATGTTGATGTGTAGACGGCCGGGTTTGGTCTTCATCAGAGGTACAAATCTCTGTTCTTAAAAGTAGTGAACATGATCAGAGAGCATTTCTTGCCTAAATTGAGGGAGAAAAAGAACGCAGCGAATCTACAGACGATCATAACAGATATCACAGCCTACTTGGATGACCAGATGTATCTCAAGGAACCTGTTGGAAGAACTATGGAGACGGATACTTTGTCTTCAAAGATTACTCTTGAAGAAGATCAGCAGAATCAGCATTACCATGAAAACTATTACAGAGGCTATCGTTAAATAAAAACTCATCAATTTTCTATAGGCTGTTGTAACATATTGATCATAATGTTACACCAATATTTGAAAAATCAGTCACAAGAAGCTGGAATTTAGGAAACATTATTTTTTGTAATTACTGAGTATTTTGTTTCACTTAGAGACCAATGTGAAAAGGGTCTTTGTAATGAGATTCACATGAGATCGTCTCAAAGTGTATTCAGAGAGTTTTTCTTGAAGAACAAGTCATAATCTTCCTCTGACATACCTGAAAGACTGTCTTCGTGTTAAAGAGTTCGATCAAAGCTAGAATATGAGTTTAAACAAAAAAAGTCTTAAATAATGTAAGATAAATCAAATCCACTTTTTTCATGCATGGATGATGACAATCTTTCGTAATGATTCACGACACATTCAAACTAGAGGCCGGGAGTCGCTTTCGAATTCGAATAGCAAAGCCGTTGTTTGTTTCTTTTTATTGTTTGCTTATGGGTATGTATTGGTACGGTAACATGCTGGCCTTCAGGACGCCAGCTAACACAGCATGTAGCTAAATCAAATCACTGATATCCAAGTCAATTTCATATACATCCATAATACCCACGTGAATCGTGATTTGCTGTAACGTGTAAGTTTTAGACCATTCACAATGTGTGTATATATATATATATACATTTTTTGTCAACTGGAATATTTTGTAAATATTTTTTTCTTCTTCCCATTTTAGAAGTTATTGACTAATTAATGTTGACATCGTCATTAATACATTCATTGTACTTTTGCATAGTTGCAATTGGACTATTGCCTAGATTGTTACAGTTGAGATATTAATGGAATACTCACTCACATCCAAGAGCTCCATTTCCGAAGGTAAGATTTTCCAGATTTTATTATTGTTCCACAAAGATAGATTTTCTATATTTTTAAAGTACTTTTGTAAACATTTATTGTGAAAATTTGAATTGATTAGATTTTATTGATAGATAATTATTAGAAAGTGTATAGGAAAATAAATAATAAATCAAATTTTAAATATTTGTTATATTCTTAATAAACATGAAAACTCTAGAAAATCTTACTTTTAAGAACATGAGAGATTATATTTTTAGCATATATATTAATTGAATACTCACTCACATCGTCATTATATTGTCCAGCTCTGATTATTATAAAACTTTTTGGGGAAATTCAAAAACAAATGCATATGGGATTTGCCACCTCGACACAAAATTGACAAATATCAGACTAATCTATTGATTGAGTTGATCAAAACATCTTTCAAGTTTGAGGAGCCCTAACATCAATTGGAAGTTGAAGTATGTGGAAGAGATCAGTCAAAAAGAAAAAAAAGTTATGGATGTTTGATTGTGAGAGGAAGGCTTCAAAGCGATCTCGCGATTAAGCATGCAAGAAACTTGTGTCGAAAGTGTCTTTCATAAGAGTGTTACAAAGATTAAATGGATAATTTATAATGGTGCTACAAAAGATTAGGTGAAAAATTCTTTATAGTGCTACAAGTTTCAGGTGAGTAAATTCCTAATTATTGTTCCAAAGTAGACAATCGATTGAGTTGGGTATGGCTTTGAAAAAGTCCAACACCAGCTAATTGGTTAAACTGGGATTGGTCCTATCCAGAGACGATAATCAAGTAAATATGATTTGCAGCTTGTGTGAAGAAGACATAATTCAAATACAACGATTGGCTTGAACTTGTCTAAATTCTGAACAAAAATCTAACCCCTACCCACCTAATTTTCACCTAACTTGTCTAAATTTTGAACTTTGCATTTCTATAAAAGAAAGTTAACTTTATAAACACATACCATGCACCAAACCGATGGAAAAAAAAAGAACATTTATATTCATTCACAACAAACGACGATGGAATGATACTAGCTTCAACGATCAAACGAACATTAAAGATGAATAATCGAAGAGACCCCTAGTCCAAACAAACGATCTACCAGCAAATGTCGGTGAAAACAAAGAGCAAAATAGCTACCATGCACTCGAGGTACGTACGTAGTTGTCTATCTAATCTATATATAAGTTTATCTTAAATTAAAAGAGACTTTATTATGTTGACAAAAATCTTTTTATTCTATTTAATAATGTATCCCTATTGACGGTAACGTGGGCGGCTGAATTACCGAGAGATAATAACGCGTCTGACAACGGAGATTATGTTTTGGTTAGGGATGAGTCGGATGGCAAAGTCTGCCTCTATCCTCACAGTAGCTCTAACTTATTAATTCATTTCTCATGTTCAGATCATGAAAAATCTGATTTGACAACAACCTAATCTTTCAGATATTTGATCTTATGTTTAAATATAACCAAAAAAAATTAAAAAATATATTACAAAACTCAAAAATATGAAGTAGAAGTACAAAATACATGTATCTTTATGGACTATTTGTTTGAGTTATATAAAAGTGGAACAAGCTCAAGAGTTGACTTCTTGCTGATAATGAGTGATCCTGTTTCTTCCAAGTCCATGTCTTTGATAGTCTTCCCTTCAGGCACCGCCCAATCAAAGAAGTAAAGCAAGTTCAACAGTCCCAACTCTACAGTAGCGATTCCCATATTCATCCCGGGACAGATTCTCCGACCAGAACCAAACGGCAAAAGCTCAAAGTTCAGTCCCTTGTAATCAACTGAACTGTCGAGAAACCTGTCAGGGTTAAACTCATCCGGGTTCGACCAGATTTTTGGATCGCGTGCGATCGAGTAGACGTTGATCATCATCTGAGATTTCTTGGGGATGTCGTAGCCTTGGATCTTGATGTCAGACATGGTCTCTCTAGGGAGCAAGAGCGGAGCTGCTGGATGTAACCTAAACGTCTCTTTGATCACGTGCTTCAAGTAGTGAAGATGGTTTAGATCATCTGCTGTGAGTCTCTCCTTGTTGTCTCCAAGTGTTGTCCGAATCTCGTGCTGCACTTTCTTCATTATGTTCGGGTTTCGGATCAGCTCCGTCATGGCCCATATCATTGTGATGGCGCTTGTGTTTACTCCCGCAAGAAATATGTCCTGACACAAAATGCAAATGCGTAAACTTGACCGGGGTCATGGGCACATCCGGATGAAACATTAGACTTGGTATCCAAATTGTCAATTTTTAAAAATAAAAGTAAAATTAATCTAAAAATTCTTACCGAGATAATTCCTTTGAAATGATCTGTGGTGAGCTTGAAAGAATCTCCATCTTCCTCTTGTTTCTTCATCAGACCAACCATCACGTCAACGACATCAGGGTTGTCTGGCACTTTTCTTCCAGGCCTAAGATGATCGTCAAGAATGTTCTGGAAGAACGTGTCGAGTTCCGAGAAAACATTGTTCAGTGTCTTGTTCTGTCCGGAAACTCGGTCGAGAAGCCAACCAACTCCAGGGAAATAATCAGAGAATGCAATACCATCGACGAGCAACTCAAACTTGTGAACTAGTTCCGCAGCGTTGTCCTCGTCCACGAACTCGCATTCGTGGATATCTATCCCGAACGCGAGCCTACAGATGATACTCGCAACGAGCGTGAAAAGGGTCTTCTTCAGATTCACCGGGGAACGAGTCAGAGCAGCTTCCGTTAGTTTCTTGACCAGCAAGTTATTCTCTTCCTCTCTGATGTAACCGAAAGACTGGAACTTTTTCATGTTCAAGAGCTCAACGACCACGAGCTTCCTCAGCGCTTTCCATTCCTCGCCGTAAGGCGCGAACCCGATGTCCTTGAAGTTGTAAGAGATCATTCTCGTCGCGACGGTTTCTGGTCGGCTGCAACTTTCGAGATCTTGGGTCTTGAGAACTTCTTCTGCTCCTTCTCGAGATGAGATCACGACCACGGGGACGAATCCGAAACGGAGAAGCATCACTGGTCCGTATGTTTTGGAGAGGTTTACGAAACATTTGTGAGGCTGTCCTTTGAGGTTGTGCAAGTTTCCGATGATCGGAAGTGTCTTGGGACCAGGTGGAAGTTTCCATTTTGAGGGTTTGTGTTTCTTTGATATGATGAAAAAGGAAAGTACAAAGATAGTTAAGAGAAAGAGGAAGTAGAGGAACGTTGACATTGTTTGCTACTCTCTGTTTCTTCTTTCTTTGCTCTTGTGTTTTGGATGAAGAACTGAGCTTAGATCATGCGATATATATAGACAAATATTTGATTTAATTATCTCTTTAGTTTGGAAGACGTGTTATTTCGGTTGAATAATCGTTTGATATGTCTGAATACGTAACTCTTACATTAATGAAGGTTGTTTAGGATTCTAATCCATGGGTCAATGGTCTAGAAAGATAATGTATTCTTTTTGTTTATGGGAGACTTGTAAATAATAAAATAATATAAAAGGTCAATCATATTTTGTAGTAGATATCGATATTTGTTATAATATCATCTGCTAAACATGATTATCATAAAAATACATAAACTACTAAGAATAAATATTAATCTTTAGTAGAATTTTATATGAACTCTGAAAACGAACAGTGTCCACACTGGTGTTGTGGTGTTCATGTAATTACTTTTTTAAAATATATATTTTGAAAATTTATTATACTGAATTATAATTAACTATCTAATATAATAGATAAATATAATATTAGTAAAATAAAATTCGTCTATAATTATATATAAAAATTCATTAGGGATAGTATCGACATTAACCGCTCTAAATTTTAATGTGAGAAATCCGTTGCGAAAAATCACTTCGCAAATAATAGTATAGAAGGTAATATTGATATAATATTAACAATTCTAACTTTTAATGTGAAATTTTATATTAAAAATATTGTTTTCAGATAATAACACAATATATCTAAGAATTATCTTACTTTTTAAAATATATATTTTGACAATTTATTATACTAAATTATAATTAACTATCTAATATAACAGATAAATATAATATTAGTAAAATAAAATTAGTTTTTAATTATATATTAAAATTCATTAAGGATAGTATCGACATTAACCGCTCTAACTTTTAACGTGAGAACCCCGTTACGAAAAATTACTTCGCAAATACTAGTATAGATGTGGAATTTTTGTTTAAATGATTAATAGAATAACTAGAAATTAGTTGGTAGAATTACTAAAAACTTTATAACATAATAAATAAAAAGATATGTTAGACTAATTAATAATCATATGAATATAAAAACTATTTAGCAGATTAGTCAAATTATATATGCCAAATAGCTTCCAGAAATTAACAAAGAGCTTTTAGATTAGTGGTTTGAACTAATGTCATTTCATCACCCCATGTCAAACGTGTAAACGTGTCATAATATTTTTCAAAATGGTACTTATAGTAAATTATAATATAAATAACATAGACAATTACAACAAACTAAAAAAACACTATAAAATTATCAGGACAGTCAATTTATAATCCACCATTCTACAATTCAGCCAATAGATTTAGGCAGTACAAATGGTGACATCCAGGCAACGCCACTCCACAAATCCATATACTCCCAAAGTTATGTCATCATTCTAGATTTGTATGTGAAAGACTTAGATAATAGCAAAAGACAAAATCCATTTTTGCTTTGAAAATTAAGTGATTCTGGTAACCAAGGTAGGATTGGTCTTAGAATAATACACACAAAATGCAAATATCAAATCATTATCTTATGGACTATATGTCTCACCAGCATTTTACTTAGGAAGAAGTGGAACAAGCTCAAGGCTGACTTTCTTGCCAATAACAATAGCCCCTGCTTCTTCCAAGTCAATGTCCTTCACCGTTTTCCCCTCAGGCAGTGTCCAATCAAAGAAGTAGAGAAGATTTAACAAACCCAATTCCACAGTAGCGACCCCCATTGTCATCCCGGGACAGATTCTCCGGCCAGAACCAAACGGCAAAAGCTCGAAGTTCAGTCCCCTGTAATCTACAGACATGTCTAGAAACCTGTCAGGGTTGAACTCATCCGGGTTTGTCCATAGTTTGGGATCACGTGCTATCGAGTAAACGTTGACCATGATCTGTGTTTTTGCCGGGATGTCGTAGCCCTGGATCTTGACGTCAGACAGTGTCTCTCTTGGCAGCAGTAGTGGAGCTGCTGGATGTAACCTGAATAGCTCCTTCACCATGAGCTTGAAGTAGTGAAGCTTGTTGACATCTTCTTCTGTAATGTTCTCCTTGTTGTCCCCAAGTGTTGTCCTTATCTCCTCTTGCACTTTCTTCATCACTCGAGGGCTTCTGATCAGCTCGGTCATTCCCCATATCAAAGTCATCGCACTTGTGTTTACCCCCGCAAGAAAAATGTCCTGACATAACATAGACATAACGATTTAACCATTATAGAACTCAAAAAGACTTGGTTCAAATGGTAAGGTAACGGTTAAAACTGCACCATACCTGAGTAAATAGTGACAAAATTTTCACTTATAAATATGTATCTATATATTTTTATTACTATTAGAACCGCACCACTATTGTTTCACATGTTACCATTCAAACCATAAGTATAGGGATATAGTTTAGAAGATTAAGTTTAGAAGATTACTGAGATGATTCCTTTGAGATGATCAGTGGTGAGTTTGAAAGAGTCACCATCTCTCTCTTGCTTCTTCATCATATCAATCATCACGTCAACTACATCTGGACTGTCAAGCACTGTTCTCCCAGGCCTCAGATGATCATCGAGAATGTTTTGGAAGAAACTGTCAAGCTCCGAGAAAACACTGTTCAGTTTCTTGTTCTGTCCAGTGATCTTGTCCAAAAGCCAACCAGTTCCTCCAGGGAAGAAATCGGAAAACGCAGAGCTGGCAAGAACCAGCTCAGACTTTTGAACAAGCTCAGCGATACTATGCTCGTCAATGAACTCACAAGTATGGAGATCCTGTCCGAACGCAAGTCTACACACTATACTCGCTACTAATGTGAACAGAGTCTTCTTCAGATTCACAGGGGAACGTGTCGAAGCCGATTCAGACAGTTTTTTAACCAACAAATCGTTTTCTTCTTCTCTGATGTACCTGAAAGACTGAATCTTCTTCGTGCTGAAGATCTCCACCACCGAGAGCTTCCTCAGCGCCTTCCATTCCTCACCGTACGGCGCAAAGCCGATGTCTTTGAAGTTGTAAGAGACAGTTCTGCTCGAAACCGTCTCTGGTCGACTGCAACACTCAAGATCTAGCGTCTTGAGGACTTCCTCGGCTGCTTCTTTGGACGTGATCACAACCATAGGCACGAACCCGAACCGGAGAAGCATCACTGGTCCGTATTTTTGGGAAAGATCTCGAAGACATAGATGAAGCATTCCGTGGAGGTTGTGTAAGTTTCCGATGATGGGTAGCTTCTTTGGTCCTGGAGGAAGCTTCCATTTCGAAGTTTGGAGATTTTTCAAGAAGATCAAGAAAATGGGCAAGAGCAAGATGGAACAGAGCAAGATTGACATTCTTTTCTCTCTTCTGTATTTTTTCCAGTGATGAATACTAATGATATACAAAATTCAAATTATATTAGAAAATCAAGTTGTGTTTCGAAAAAAAACAAATTAGACAATCAAGTTAGTGAGTTAATGAGTAGTTGTGTCCTTTCCTCTGAATCAAAGAACAATGTGTTTGCATTGATTGATTCAGAATCCACTTTTGTGGTAGTAGTAGTGGCAGGGCTGAGTAGTGGATGCATAGTGTATATTTTGTCTCCAACTATCATCAAATCCCGTCACGGATATGGACGTACGATTTGATTTTAATATCATTTCTTTTAATAACTCTTTTTATCATGATTTTATCTCTTTCTTTCTTTATTTATGAATGTGTCAATCAATGCTCGGATTTACTCCATCTGTCCCATTTTAAATAAATTTTAAGCTTTTTTTACAAAGATTAAGAAAGTACAAAATTCTATATAATTTATCTTGATTGTATAAAAATGACATTAAATATAAATGTTCAACCAATTAAATAAAGATACACTATTTTATAATTGGTCACAAATTTCAACTAACATTAAATTTTATCTTAGATTAGTGAGAACATCACTTATTTTGAGACAAAATAAAAACTCTTAAAAACCACATAAAATGGGACAGAGGGAGTAACTATTTACTTACGTCGATTGCTTTAGCTGGAATCTACCACCAAAAGTTAATAAGAAAGGCACTTAACTAGTGAAAGATGCTGCATAAAAAGAAATTACACAATCATATTTTTAGTGGCGAAACTTGACGAGGTTAATAGCAACTTCATTGTTTGTAAACTATTACATAAAGAAACCAAACTCTAAGAGGATTTTACCAAAAAAAAAAAAAACTCGTACAGTCGTAGAGGTTAGATGGAGATTTGGGTCCGTCATGAATATTATATACTAGAAAATCCAAACCCAATCTTTGATTAAAAAAAATCCAAACCCAATCTTTGATTTGTGTCCGTCATGAATATTTAAGTCGATGTTGTATTTTTGTTATAGTGTAGTAGTAGTGGACAGAAAATATATTGGTTTTCAACTCCAACTACTATATCACCAAAATGTAATTAATGACTCCAGCTTTATCTTGTTTGGGGAGCTAATCTCTACACTTTGTTGTTTAAAAATTTAATTACGTGTTTTAACAACTAAAGTAACCAAATCGTGCAAAATAATCTATTTTAAAACACAGAGTGAAGAGTTAAAAAGAGCTGCTTGAAGCCTTGAAAGTAAAGAGAACATGTACTCGCAAATAAAAAAGGAGAACCTTGTACAGTGAATACCAAAAGCTTAAGAGCTAGATAAAACTCAGTACTTACTAAAAGCAAAACACACATAAAAGAGAGTGAATGAATTGGAAGTCGAACGGATCTCCTTACTCGGCGGCTGCTTCCTCCATGACTTGTTCCGCAGTGGCTGTTTCCACGGGGTAGTAGTGATAGTGTAGCTCCCCAACATCATCTCCCGACAGTTTCTTCCATCCATTAGGACCCACGTGGTACACTGATTGATCATATGACACGAGACGAGTATTATTATATCAGCCAAAAATTTCAGTATCTTGAAAGTTTGGTAACACAACTGGGTCTACTAACCGCTAGCAACTCCACCACTGGCTCCATCACGGAATGTCGCATGGTAGATTGATCTCCTTGCTAACTCGGAAGCTTCTTCAACTGACATATCGAATTTGTACCTAATGATAGAAGCAAAGATTAGATTTTATGGTGTTTTAGCTTTTGGGATTGGGACAAAAGAGATGAACATGTTTTGTGGGAAAATGATTTTACCCGCTGTCTAGTACACCGTAAGCGTATGGTGAACCAGAACCGACTGAAAACCTGTCTCCCTTGAGCCTTCCTCCTTCGTTGTCAACATAGTATAGTCCTGGACCCTATATCCACGGAGAAGTTAAATTCTTAATGTTTTCATTTGGACGAGAGACGAAAGAAGAGTACTGAAGATATGAAGTTTGGTTTCACTGACAGTTTCGTCCCATCCAGCAATCATAGTGCCGACAGAAAGACCCATTCCACGGTATGAATAGAGCATGTTTGCCAGAAGTTTTGAAGCTCCTGAAACGGAGATTCTCCTCTTGTTTGCCAGCTCATGTAGACGGCACTTGGATATACAAAAAAAAAAAAAAAAAAAAACTCAAGAGATTAGCCATAGTCTCAACAAATGAAAGTTTTGTCGAAAATAAACGTAGACAACGAAATTAGCATGCCACTCAAATGAAAAATATCTTTTTGCATCCACCAATTCAGTCCCTCGATTTTAATATTGGTTCATCCATTTAAGTTATTTTTTTTCGGTAACTGAAGTCTATTGCTACAGAAATGTTTGGTTTAACATAATAATCAAAGCCTTTGACTTGGCAAATGAATCTTGCTTCTGAAAAACAAAACAGGATTCAACGATAGCCACAGAAATGAAGATAAGTCACAGATCTAACCGTCAGTTCAGACAGTAGAAAGAAAAAAAAAACTCGAGCTACATACCTTAATTCCAAGATTTCTGTGCCAGAATTGGCAGTCAGCAGCTCCTCCAGCCATTGTACCAAGCATATAAGGATTGATTTCAATGATCTTCTTCACAGATTGTGATGCTGAATTGGGAAAAATCGATATCAAAACATCAGCAGACATCACACAAATGCTTCCTTTACTCTACTGGTTCATAGTCATTAACCAGCACAAAACTAAACCAACATTCAACTAATCTCCATCCTAATTTGTTTCTGCCACAGTCAAACTATATCGAAAGGATGCATATTTGTTTAGGAATTTTCCAGAGAACTATAAAGTAAATAAAAAGAACTAAAGGTAGTAAGCAGATGAAAAAGAACATACAGATATACCCTCCCATGCTAGCACGAGAATCAGCAGCGACCATGACACCTTCTTTGAAGATAAAAGCGAGTGTGGTTGTTCCTTTCGCTGGCTTCACCATCTGTACTGCTTCTTTCTGAAACCCATCAAACTGAAACCCCCAAAACAAAGAAATCACCCACATTGCTACAATCCAATAGAATTTTCATCAAATCATGAAAAGAAAACTCACATCTGTGGTTCGGGGAAGATCAAAGGAGGGCACAGTAGAAAACCCATCAAGCATATCGTTGCTCGAGCCGAAGCCAATCGTAGGCATGGTGGTCTCGAACCCACTTGTATCAAGCTTCATCTTTTTAACCCTACAGAATCATTTCAAACATCCAATTGAGGCAAAATAACAAGTACCCATCGAATATCGGAGAAGCTAATCTAGCATGAGCTCAACCAAAACCAGGTGCCAATCAAAGAGCTTTTCTCTCAAAAACTCATATCAGATCTAGCACAAGATGCATGTGTGCTTGTATAAACCCTAAACCGTCATAGTTATTAACGATACGAGAGCTCGATTAAGGATCGGAAACGTACCTTGCCGTAGAAAAGAGAGAGAAGAAGACGAAGAAGTAGCTCTCAAGTGACCAACGAAGACGAGAATAAGGAATAGATCGTTTCTTGAGCTCCGGGCAAACCTCACGGAAGGATATATGGGCCACACTGGGCCCTCAATTTATGGCCTGTTAATTAACTATTGGGCTGATCACTTTCTCTTGATTTCTAATTTAATTAGTAGGTGATTAAAAACATTTACTCCAGCTAACCTACTTTATTCATAGAGACATTTGTGAAATTTAATACAACTTTGGATCAATATTATTACTCAAAAGTCAAAACACATATGAACTGCACTTTCCGTTATTATTTAGTTTATTTTCTAAAATTAGCAGAAAAATATGAAAAAACATTACAAAAAACTATCTATTTGCCTATATAATCATGAAATGCATTAAAAAAAAAGAGTAATATACTCAAGTCGCTCGCAGAAAGCTAGCGTCTCGTAATGCATCTTCTTGCTCGCATGTACCCTGAAGGAGGGCTATTCAAAGAGATGCTGCAACGGGTGTGCAACCAGTAAGAGTATCTCATAAACGACCCGAGGTCCGAGCGTGCATGAAACGTTCCTCTCAGGTTCAACAACACAGGACCGTTTCCAAGCTGCAGCTGCAGTTCTTGGCTCTGAGACATTTGAATAGGGACCTGACTGCTCACGAGATGGAAGCTCGTGAACATCGACATTCCCTTTGGAACAATGAACGGCTCGATGTGCTCTGTCGCTATGAGCGTGTTGTAGAAAAAGAGCTCGAACATCACGTAGCTGAAGTCCACGTCGCTTTTCTTGCTCGGGTTTGTGAAGTTTACCACAACGGCGAGGTCTCCGTTTAGGGAGTAGCCCATGTCGAGATTGGCGGTGTTTAGTGTTGCTGCTGAGATGTCGAAGTAGGGTGAGCCTGGACGGTTGCTGAGGTAGACAACGAGGAGGATGAGGCCAGAAAAAATCAAGATAACCAAAAGAATTGCACAGCAGACTGTAGCCGGCAATTTCATTGGTTCGGTGCTCTTCGAGCCTGGTTGATGGGCTGGTCGTGTTTGAGCTCTCCACCATGGAGTTGGTTCAGATCTGTAGCTACCATGGTGTGGAGGTGGTTGTTGATATTCAGGACTTAATAGCAATGGCCTGCCAGAGTTTGGAGTACGGCGTGGTGGTAAAGGTTCTTCTGGCCTCAGGGGCAACGGTCTTGAGGAATGTGGTTCATGGATTGGTTCAGGTGGCTCGGTCTGGTGGCGTCCTCGAGTCTTTATTCTTGCCCCGGGTGGAGGAACTGGGTGAGTCTGCGGGTACTGGTGGTGGTCCGGAGAGGTCCATGAGCTAGAGGGACCACCGGGATGTTGATCCTGTGCAAACTGAACGAAATGCGGGTTGGTTTCATAGTGGTGGTGAGACATTGCAACATAAATAAAATGAGAAAAGAGTTGTGTGATAGCAAGAAAGTATAAATTTTGAGTGTTTTTTATTGTGAGAGAGAGATAGCTTAATGAGAAGATCAAGTAGTATTCTTGTGCTAAAGGAAACTGACACAAGGAAGCAAGTAATCTTTTTGTACATAAAAACCAAAAATCAAGCAAACGAAACAGTAACCATGATCCCTTTTTCTTATCTAAAATTCTGGGAAAGTGATGTAAATACAAGGTTCGAATCACTTTTTTTTTTGTTACAGTACCAAGATATTCAAGGTTCTTGGAGAGAGAGATGGATAAGGGCTTACAGGTTCCCAGTTATGGTAAAGATTACTCGTCTTTCTGTTTTTAGAAGAGTTGAATCTTCTCGTTCTGCGCTTATAAAAGGCATAGTTCTGCATCAGTACACATGATGAAACTGAAGCGTAGGGGTTAGGGGTCGCTGATCAAAGTGTCACAGAGTTGCAATAAATTTTGAAAAATTGTTACATCGTTAGGTTCCAGGAGAAACTTAGTTTTGTAATAGAATATGTCAGTGTAGGGAACACGTGAAGAATCATGACAAGAAAAATAAAAGATTTGACTCGCACTGAAACAAAATCCTGAGAAACTAATAGAAAAAATATAACCAATGAGATAAAAATCTGAGCTAACCTTTTGGCTTTCAGCCTTTAAGATGCAGCTACTCGAAGCAGAACAATAAATCTAAAGCTCTTAAAATATCAAGAACCAAAACATTATTGGTTAAAACACGTTCTAACAACGCAGCTATTAGAGGCTGCATTCGACAATGGAAGTATGTCCTACAAGCGTGCTACGAAAAATGTTCTACAAGCGTACCATTGAAGGAGGAATTTCATGCTTCTCCAACCAAGAAACAACAAGCTTGATGTGCCGATACATAAAAAAGGTACCTCCTCAGTCCAAAATGATCAGTCCTCAGTGTAATATTTCTGAGGAGTGGGTTTAAACTGAGTTAAGAGAAACTGTTTCATCTCTAACTCTAGAGAGCTGGCTGACTTGTTTCATAGTCTGACCATATGACCCTTCAGGAGTATTAATGTCAAAGTCAGCTGAAACAAAAGGTAAATAGTTAGTTGGTCTATGCAAAAGCATCGACGGATTCACTTGTGTAGAAAAGGAATGAAATTAGCTCAAACCTGATAAGTCTTTTGTTTTCACCAAGCAGCAGCAGGTATCAATAGCGGCTTCAATGGCTCTGTATCAGCATCTCCATGCCGCCACACTTTTGATTACGACGGCATTTTTGCACAGGAGAAGGCAAGTTTGACAAAGGCGTATACCCTTATTATGCCTAAGCATCAGCACTCACTGAACAGCTAGCCTTTATGAGTGTATCAGACACATCTCTATCAAGAGTAAATCCTTTCTCCATCATCTGATCCCAAATCTTGTAGGCTGCTGATAGTTTATTCTCCCGTATGAGTCCTCCAATAATGAACTTGAAAGTTAATTCATCAGGACAACACTCTTTACTCTGCATGTCCTCAAACAATTTCATTGCTTCAGTTACTCTACAAGACCTGCAGAGGCCACTTATAAGAGCATTGTATGAAATCACATCGGGTGTGATTCCGTGCTCAATCATGTCATTGAAAACACCACAAGCCTTGTCGAGATTTCCCGATTTACACAAATGCTCCAGAATCGTTGTGTAAAATATGCGATCTGGTGACAGACCCAACTCTGTCATCTGATCGAGGAGCTTCTTCGCAACACTAGAGTTACCTTCCCTAAGAAAAGCCTTGATAAGACTCGTGTACGTCACCACATTCATTACTACCCCCTTCTGTCTCATTTCCTCAAAGATCTTGTAAGCCTTCCTAGTGTTCGACGCCCTGCAGAACGTTTCAATCAGAGTGCTGTACGAGACAACATCACATAATCCTCTAGGCTCCATCTCTTTCGCCATGAAGGAATAGCATTTATCAGGATGACTAACCCTGCAATGCCGCTTAAGCAACTGGTTATAGCTATAAGCATCAGGCTGTATCCCACTTCTCACCATCTCGGCCATCACCCCTTCCGCTTTCTTCAACATGTTGTTATCATAGTAAAAATTCAACAGCACATTGTACGTTACAACATCCGGCTCACACCCACTCTTGCTCATAAACGACTTCAAAGCTTCCGCCTTTTCTATCCTACCCGCTCTACAAAACCCACTAATCAACGCATTATAAACCACTGTACTAAGCTTAACCCTTGCACTCTTGATCTCATCCGCCACCATCTCATACGCCAAATCAACTTTCCGAACGCGACATAACCCAACAACAAGTGCCGCACATGCTCTATTATCCGGACGAATCCCTCTACCAATCATCTCATTCCAAATCTCGACAGCATCAGTGACCTTACCAACTCTAAACAACCCATTAATAAGTATAGTATAAGATACAACATCTGGCTCCCTACCTCTCCGAACCATACAAAAGAACGTCTGAACAGCAAAACCAACTTTTCTCTCTCGACACAACAGATCCAGATAGATATTAAACGCCCAGATATCCGGTACGTATCCGAGAGCTTCCATGTCCCTCATAAGAGCGTCGATGAGATCAAAGTTTTTAACTTTACATAAACCCGAGATAAACCTCGAGTAAGTGAATGGGATGAGGGAGAAACCCATTGGGGTCATATCCCGGTATATCGCCTCGGCGAGCTCGAATCTCGAGTCTTTGACCAGAACCCCGATGAAACGGTTGTAGTCGACGGAGAAAACGCGGTGGCTCGAGTGGCGCATTTCGTCGAACACCTGGACCGCGTTGTCGATCATGCCTGATTTCACGAGGCGGGCGATGCGCGAGCGGTATGCGAGGCGTACTGCGCCCAGCGTCTGATGCATATCAGAGCTCGACGACGCATATGATCATTATCAGGGTTGCACTTGTTTGGTTTCAACGCGGCGACATCAGATCGACGACGACGGCTGGTGCTGGAGCTTAAGTGAAGACGATGGCTCCAACGTTTTAGCCTGAGGCTTTATTCAAACTGGGTTTTAATGGGCTTTATTAAAGCCCGTTATGTATCATATTAATATTTAACTAAACCCTCTCTGTGAGCTAGAGTATTAAGTTTGGCTTTCTCCTTCTTCTCCGTTATAGAGAGGGTTTATACAACAGAAAGCTCAAAACTTTAGCGACTATGGAGCCAGAGAAGGTGAGGGTTCGTCTGTTGTTTGAGGATCAACGGGTTCTGAGTAAGTCCCAGAAGAAGCAAGGTCTAAAGCGGAGCTGGGTTGTTCTGGATCCTAAATGTCACCGAACTGTTTCGGAGTTTTCTAATCATCTCCTTCACACATTTTGCCTCTTCGAAGCTTGTCCTCATGGCCTCTCTCTATCTGTACGTTGAAATCATTAATGGGTTACATGCACCTTTTTCGGGTCTTTCTTTGTTTTGGGATTTGAACTTATGGAAAGTTTTTATCTTTGATTTCAGATGGACGGTTTCGTTTTGCCGCCGTTCGAGTCGAGCTGTGTATTGAAGGATAAAGATATCGTTTGGTTAGTTTCAACCAAAGTTTTCACCTTTAGGTCTAGTAAAGCAGTTTCATTTCGGCTCTGTTGAGTATTACTGTTAAAAGTTTTGGTTTTTGTTTCGTAGTGTCAAGAGAAAGAAGGAACCTTTGTTAGAGATTGTTGAGGAAGACAGTGAGGAGAATGTTTGTGCTGCGATTGAGGCTGAGGAGAGGGCTCCTGCTGGTCCAATGCTTCTTGCTAATGAGGAGTTCCAGAAGGAAACTGGTGGATATGAAAGTGAGTCTGAAGAAGATGAGCTTGAAGAGAAAGCGGAAGAGACTGTTCCGGAGAAGAAGACGTCAAAGAAACGTAAAGCTTCGAGCAAAAGCATAAGCTCCAAGTAGGACTCCACCAGAACGACTCTTACTCAGTAATCACCTATATGTGTATTCTTTGTTTTCACGTTGGGTTATTTTTGTAGGAGTAAGAAGTGTAAGTTAGCTACCATTGAAGAAAGTCCCTTGGAAAGAGAAAACGAAGCTGTTGTAAGCAAAGGCAATGATGTGAAGAAGAGGAAAACATCGGATGCACAGAGAACTGAAAATGATGAACAGAATGATGTTAACGCCAAGTCTATGAACAAGTCAAAGAAGTATGTTTTTTTGTGTGTCAAAACTCTCGAGCACCTCTCCTATGTTTCACTGGTTGTTTCTTCATTGCCTTACTTTCTTGTTGCAGGTCCTCGAAACAAGCAGAAAGCAAAGAGCCTAGCGAACAGTGCAACATATCTGGTGAAACTAAAAAGGTTCGAGTTTTCTTTATTGTATCAAGGAACTAAAGGGCTTGTCTTGTGTTTGTTTCTTGTCTTTTGCAAGAATGAACAATGTGTATATATGCCGAATTTATTGTGTAAACTCCTTGATGCTGTAGATGTAGGGATTATTAGCTTGTTGTTTATATTTAGCCTCTGTGTGATCCTTCCTTGCCACAAGGAATGTGAAGCTAACGCTTCCTTATATTTATTTTAGACACCTAGCAGAAGCGCTCGGCGTAAAAAGGCTAAACGGCAATGGTTGAGAGAGAAGACAAAACTAGAGAAGGAAGAGGTTCGTCTTCAGATACTAGTTGAGAACTTAAAATAATAAGACTTATGTATCTTTCACGCGATTTAGCAACACTGATATCTTCTTTCTTGTTACAGTATTTACAGCTTAAACAGAAGCAGATGGTTGTAGCACCCAGCCAAAAACCAGCTTTCACTACAAACCACCAAGTAACCAAGGAAAATCGCTCTAAAGCTCTCGAAAATCAACAGCCAGATGAAAATGGTGATGGCGTTGGGGATGAAGTGGTTCCTGTGGAAGTGAGGCCAGGCCACATTCGCTTCGAGCCGCTCGGTAAAAATTATCACATAAATTTCTCTCTGAAGAACTTTCGTGCTTAACTTTTCTGCTTACTTTTCAGATGAAACAGATCAAGATTCTGCTGAAGTTGCACCTCCTGCGGTATGACTTATGCCTATCTTTGTATCCTTAAAACTTTGTCTGATCTGAAATCTGTTATGATCATGACTTGTGTTAGGAAAATTTTGTGTGGAATGGTAACATGACGAAGAAGAAAGGCCAAAAATGGGGAACAGAGAAGGCAGGATTATCCAAACGATATGCTCAGGATATGGATGAAGATACTTATCAGACACGGTCCGCTGAAGCAGAGACAATTGCTAAGGGTCAGATCGACTTTGAACAGCTTGTGGCTTACTCTGGCTCAGTGAAGGTTTTGCTTATAGTATTTGCTACCCACAGTTGTCTATAGTTTCAGCATTATTAAACTCCCCAACTCCTGATTTGTTAATGTTTCAGAAAGGAGATGTTATTGCATACCGTCTCATTGAGCTAACATCATCTTGGACTCCCGAAGTTTCCTCCTTTCGAGTAAAATCTCTGCCTCTCTTTTTGAGCCAAACAATCAATCAACTCTTTTGTTTGAGGAATCTAAGCCCTTTACAATATATTTCTCTCCTTGGTAGGTTGGAAAGATAAGCTACTATAATCCAGAATCCAAGAAGGTGACATTGATGCCTGTTCAAGAATATCCAATCGAGAAGAAGACAGAAGAGGAGGACGACGATTCCTCAATGGAACCTGATACATCTCTTTATAAGGAAGACGGATCCCTGGAGGTACGCTTTCATGGTTTACTCTAATGACATTGCGATCTAAAAAAAACAAAGTACACAGTTCTGGTTCTTGTAGTTGTGTGCTTGCTAAGCATCATATAATTCTACTTTGCTTTTGCAGATTGAATTTTCTTCTCTGCTCGATGTCCGCTGCATCAAAACTAGCAGCTCAAATGCCGCAGAGGTAGCCAAGACCGCATCGCGCAAACCTGTCCAAACAGCTACAACTCTAAAGCCGAGCACAGAGAACGGTTTGCAAACCCCTGTAAAGGGTGCGTTTTCCAGCAAGCTTAGTGCGATATTTTATTTGACATGGAAACTTAATGTTACTTCATTGGACCGCCCTATGTAAATTTGCAGAAAATGGAAAAGGGGACCCTTGGGAAGAACTAAGTGACGCTTTAAGTGCGAAAAAGGCGGAACTGTCTCAAGCCAACAATAATGGGTGGAACAACAAGAAAGGGAGTTCAAGTGGAGTCTCGGCGTGGTCTTACAAGGCACTGCGAGGTAGCGGAATGGGACCTGTAATGAATTATCTAAGATCTCAGAAAGAGATATGAGAAACTAGTTTTACTTCTTTTGAATCTCTCTGATGTGTTTCTTCTTCTTCTTTTTTATGCTTTTATGCTGTGAAGGCATTGCTGAGTTTCGTTCGGGGTAGGGGTTTATGTATAGAGAAAAACACTGGATGTTGTTATTCTCCTTCAAGATTATTTTATATTTATGTCGAGTCCATTCAAAATGTCTGAAACATGAATGAGTTCCATGTTGCTTTTGATCTACTCTTAAGTTCCATGTTGCTTTTGATCTACTCTTAAGTTCCATGTTGCTTTTGATTACTCTGAGAGAGAATTCTATACAATGTACCAAAATGATGAACTCAAAAACATCATAAAAGGAAAGCGACTCCACTGGGGATCGAACCCAGAATCTCTGGTTTCGTAGACCAGCGCCTTATCCATTGGGCCATGGAGTCTTTTTGATCACTCAGTCTAAGTCCTATAGTTTTAAATGGTGTATGATTTTCAAAGATGATACCTATTGGGCCATGGAGTCATTCAACGGCAAAAACTATATTCCGTATTGCGGATACTGAGCCCAAAAGTCGCAGCCGTATGACTCTAACCTGCGTGGCTAAGATAGACCACGTGTAAGATCCAGCGACTTGGAGTGAGTCAAAGGCTTTAGTGTCTTCACAAGCCAAGCCAGCCAGCCAGCTCAAAAGAGAACTATCTCTTGACCTAGTACCTACATTCGCGTAAGTCGCGTCACATGCGATCAATTCAAACACACTTCGCTCTTCTGTTCCTTTTTCAATCCAAAGTTATCTTCTTTGTTTATGTCAAGTAAATCCTTTTGTCTTTTATCCTTTTTTCACTCCATCTCTCCACTTTTTAACCAAAATCTCAGTCAAACAGAATTCACCAGGAATTTTCAAAGACGACGGCTTTTTTTTTAATCGAAGTTGATCATTCCTCCCCAGACTCTCCTTGGTATTTGATTTTTATTTGCATCTTTTCACGTTTCTCTAACGATCTTTGCTCCCTCCGTTACTGAAAATATTCTCTCTTTCGTCTCCTTTAATTAATTATATTCATCTTTAACGTGTAGTACTGTTTCGACTTCTGTTACTTGTTTCTCTACAGAGAGAGTGAGGAGAGATCTTTTCTTTTCCAAATCTGATTCGTCTTCTCTAGCTTTCCTCTTCCCTCTCAGATATCTCACAGTTTTATGCTTTTCCTCACTTTCTGGTACGCAAACAACGTTTTCTATTCAAGTAGTATCGAACTTTATGATAAATTCACTTCTTGAAACGGATCTGAATTTCATTTTCTTATAGTTTGGATGTTCTCTAATAGATTCCAATTAGTTTACACATCTTGGCCTTGCAAAAAAAAAAACATTAGCATCAGATTCATATTTTATTAAACTCATGTTGTTTCTTGGGACCTTAAATACTATGTTTCTGTCTGATTTCGAATTCAGTTACAGAGTTTTTTAATGTGATTATGTCTGCTCTTTCTAGCTTCAAACTTAATATTACTGTCTCTACAAGTTGACTATACTCTTTGAGTTGGGAATCTCTACTTGCACTCATTTGTGGAGTAGATCTGAATCTAGACTTCACATTTTTATACTTGTTTAAATCCCATCGTCATGTGATGCAGCTGACAAATTCCTTGTGATACTGAGGTTTCCATTGGATCATATTGTTCCTGGTCCACCTTAACCGGATTCAGGACATGGCTAACCGAACAGACAACTCCAATCGCTGGTTAGATTCACTACACAACCTGAGCTCATTGCTTGATGATCTTTGTCTTTAAAGTTGATCACAATATATATAAGCTTAAGATTTACTTTCTCTGTTTGCAGTTCGAATGGTAAAAAGCTGAATGATGGAATGAAACTCATTATAGCAACATTCATAGGAATAGTTATTGGTTTCTTCTTGGGGATATCTTTCCCTACATTGTCACTAACCAAAGTGAGTTTCCCTCTAATCTTTAGCTTTTATTTTGTTCTTCTTATCTCTCAAGACCTTATGCTTAATGTTGTTTCATGTACCCAATATATTCAGATAAATTTCCCCTCTAGCATCCTTCCTTCTGTTGATATTGCTTACGTTGAAGATGAGACACCAGAAACATCCAGTGAAACGCTTTTGCACACATGGTCATCTAGGAGTCCTTTACACCGGGCTAATTCGAGTAATGCATCACATTGGAAGGCATAGTTTTCTTCTCTTTTGATCTTTTTAGTGGTAGGGACAAAGATCTTGTTAAACTAATCTTGATGAGGAATCTCTGCAGATTTGGGTTCCATCGAATCCCCGAGGTGCAGAGATGCTGACTCCTGGTATCATTGCACCTGAATCAGATTATTACTTACGCAGACTTTGGGGTTTACCTGAGGAGGTAGCTGACCTTTTTTCTGTCTTTCGTCTTTTGGACAAAAAGCTTTATGAATTGTGTCTGATCACTGGTTTTTGTTCTTCTTTAGGATGTACCTGTGAAGCCAAAGTATCTCATTGCCTTCACAGTCGGTTTTAGTCAGAGAGTAAACGTTGATGCTTGTGTCAAGAAGGTAAAGTCTTATGCTGGCTCTCACCTCTCTTTCTGCTTTAAGCTTAAAGAGTCTTTTCTTTTTTTATTATCCGCAGTTTTCAGAAGATTTGTTCACCCTTGTTCTGTTTCATTACGATGGACGAACCACTGAATGGGACCAATATGAATGGTCTAAGCGCGCAATACACGTGAGCGTGCCAAAGCAAACCAAATGGTAATCATAATTATCCTTTTCTCCAACTACTCCGGTCTTCCTGAAGCTAGCTTTTGTAACCATTGAAACTCTCTGGTTGTGGTTTTCATCACAAGGTGGTATGCCAAAAGGTTTCTGCATCCTGACATCGTGGCGCCTTATGACTACATATTCATCTGGGATGAAGATCTCGGCCTTGAACACTTCAATGTAGAAGAGTGCGTCTCCTTGCTCATTTCCATCAAAAGGTTTTTAAATGACCTGCACGTATCCTAGTTCAGAAAATGTGAATATGTGCTTCTCTCTCTCTCTTCTGCAGGTACATTAGGCTTATCAAGAAACATGGTCTGGAGATATCGCAGCCTGGTGTGGAGTCTGAGAAAAAGATCACATGGGAGATAACAAAGAGAAAAACCAAAGGAGAAGTTCACAAGTAAGCAAAGTTTATGAACCTTTTTGAAACGTGAAAAATAAGCCTTCAAATAATCATTATCTTACCTATTCACCAGGGACGCCAAGGAGAAACCTGGTCGATGCAATGACCCTCACTTGCCTCCATGTGCAGCGTACGTAATCTCAAATGTTCAATAAAAACAACATAGGTCTATACTCTGACTCCATGTGTGTGTGTTTATACAGGTTTATAGAGATTATGGCTCCAGTATTCTCAAGAGACGCATGGCGTTGCGTATGGCATATGCTTCAGAACGACTTGGTTCACGGTTGGGGTCTTGATTTTGCCCTTCGTAAATGCGTCGAGGTGATTCATTTTGCTTACACGCTTTGATTCATAAAAAGCATTGAACATGTGTTTGGTGGAGACATTAGTTACTAAAAAGTTTCATGATATTATAAACACAAACAGCCTGCACATGAGAAGATAGGAGTTGTTGATTCTCAGTGGATCATTCATCAGACTATTCCTTCTTTAGGCAGCCAGGTTCTTGATATTACCTTGTCAAGTTCATAACAAGTTCTCTGTTTTTTTAGTAAACTTAAAAAACATTTTTCGGATATTCATAGGGAGAGGAACACGACGGTGTCGCAGCGTGGCAAGGGGTGAGAACTTTGAAAACCAAACCCGTATCTAACTGCTTGAAACATTAGTCTCTAAAAGAGAGCTTAATGGTTTCTTGTTGAGCTAATTGATATATAAATGGTTTTGTTGCGAAGGTGAGAGACAGGTGTAAACGGGAATGGACGATGTTCCAAAGCAGGATGGCGAGTTCCGAGAAGATGTATCTGAAGGAACTCGCAGCCGCATCTGCAAACTCTAAGATTCCTTAAAGTAACAAACAGAAAGACAAGTGAGGGCTGGAACCAAACCAAGACTGTTGTAGCAAAGTCCATAAAAGTCTTTTTTTTTCTTTACTGTTCATATGATGATTGATTAAGCAAATTCAAACTTGTAATTTTCTAAAGATGATTAAGCAAAAACTATACACACATGACACATTTTTTAAGATAACAATAAGAGACTGTTGATTGTTTTTTTTCTTTCTTGGTCTTTGTTAACTCCCGTCTTAAAAAAAAACAGATGATAACAAAATGTGTTTATGATAGCAAACTTTTGAATTCGATTAAACATCGAACATGAAAATAAATATCTTAATGGTGAAAGGATGCAAAACACCAATCCTCGTATACATAACAAAGCCAATGAACTGAAAGGTAGAGAGAAAGAGACAGATGTACAGATAGGCCAAACCAAAGAGTGTATTGATGCAAAACTTCCCTAAGGAGAAACTCAGAAGAACAGATACACATACTCATGTTTGAAGACAGAAGATCACAGAAATGAAGGTTTTCATGCCTGAATCAGAATCCTGAAAGAAACAAACAGATCTATCTCTATATACCAAAAAAAAAAATCTTCACCCTTTAATAATCTTCTTGAAAATGCCTTTGATGAAATACTCTGCAGCATTCACTGACACCAAAACGCCTCAGACAAAAACGCAGAGATTATCTATCAGTTGTGTGAGTGTGTGTTATTAGTCCATAGAAGGATTCAAGCCAACCTTTTGTCTTCTCTCAATGTAGAGAGAGATCTTCAGATGAACGACAGAGACTCTTGTCTGTTGAAGATTCAAATCTTATCATTCGCTCTCTCTGATGCAATTTCCAGGCAAGAGGAATCTGTACTTATCCGCGTTCTCCAGGAGATAAGAAGGAAGATGAACAGCCGAGAAAGAATGAGGAATCGGACCCATCTTCCCTATAATGTCCTTGAAAGTATACTCTTCAGGTAACATATCGAAAAGATCAGCTCCTTTGCATATAACTCTCTGAACTCTTTTAGGATTCAAGAAACGGCTAAACCTCACTCTATCGTTATGGCTATAAGCCTTCATCTTGAATATGAACTCACTAATCCGTCTGAAACAAAAGCTGCAATGCCATCCTGCATCTGCCAAGATCTCATCAGACTGTCGATAATGAGCGTACCGCGTCTTCCCCGTCTCGTATCTATGAACCGAAGCTCTCCAGCTCTTGTTGTCCACAAGGAACTCGAACGAGTAAAGATAGTTCTTGAGCCTCAGGTGGAGAATCTTGGGGATCTCATCGCACCATCTCAAGAGGTTTATGGTGTGCCTACTCGGAATCTCGTCCACGTCAGACATCAACAGCAAGTCATCATCAGTGATCCCTGCGATCCTCAGGAGCTGGTCTAACGCCACACGCTGGTACGCCTCTTCGTAGAAAGGATTCTTCTGCCCTTTGGCGAACCTTCCACCTAGAGTCCCGTAAGTGAGACGCGACTCGATGAACTCGAACTCGTCTCTGTGGGAAGCGAAGACGAGAGGCTTGGGGAGGCCTGTGAAGGTGGAGTTGGATTCTAGGAGGACGAACTGAGTGATGTAAGGGTAGAGCTCTCTCCAGCGGACGGCGAGGATGTCGAGCTCGTTGCTGAAGAGAACGGCGTCGTAGACTCGTCGAGGGTACTCTCGCACGCCCCAGCCGTGGAGTCTGCAGAGAGTCTCCATGGAGGCGTTCTCGTGGTGGTAGTGAGGGATGTCGTGGAAAGGTTTGGGCGGGGATTCCCATAGCGGGCGGAGGAAGTAGGAGATCTTCTGGCCGTGGATGTAACCGGCGAGAACACATGTCGGGACGATGACTAGGAGGAAGATGTATGTCTTCATGTCCACACCACGGAGAGCGCAGCAGAGTCTGGAGAAGCTGGAGAATCTACCAGTTTCCTGCAAGATAAGAGAATAATAAACAATATGAGAACAACCATCAATCTAAACTCAGATCCATCCGAGAGACGAAAGCTACAGACTTTTGAGGATTTTGAATCGTTTTAAGAGTGAAGCTACATGAGAATGCGAGTTCGTGGTTGAAATCAAAGAGATGGGTCGAGTTAGATACATGAAAAACGAGTGAAAGTTTTGCACTTTAGTAAGATCTCGTTTCTCCATATATCAATGTAGTTTCAAGTGTTTGCACGAAAAACAGAACAAAGAGCACACAAATTAGAAGGAGAAAGGAGATCAAACCTGACTACAGAGAGCACCACAGATGTCATCAGTCTTCTTGGAACAGTAATGCCCACCAGCTTCTCCCATCATCCACCACATCAGATCCACCGATTTTTACCAAAAATGCCAATCTCACCTTGACAAAAACAGAAACTTTCCCAAAAAAAAGGGCTGAATCAAGAAGGAAACTTTTCAGAGAGAAACAAAACTATCAAAAAAAAAACAAAAGAATTGATTTTTGAAGTCTGGAATGAGTAAGAGAGAAAAGAGGATGAAAAAGGCTGTGTCCTCTCTGGAAAGGGGTGGCACTGCGCTGATGAGAAAGACAAGGGGCCAAAATCATAATTGTAAATAAATAGAGAATTTAATCATCAAATTCTCTGCATATTCTCAGTTTACGCAATTACCCTTCTCTCAAACAAACTATGGGACAATTAGTTTGGGGGTTATACGGTCATTTAAGCAGCAGCTTAACGGTTTGCTTGGGCCCCGCCACGAGTCTCTCGACCTGACTCAACGCCTATGTCGTGTAAATGACTTCATGTGTCTGGTTCTGACACGTGGCGCTACAAATATCTCCTTTCGTTACTCCTGGGCTTTTTAATCTGGGCCAACTTTTCGATGGTAGCCCATTTATACGTCCTTGAAAAGGTCAGTTGATTATATTATTCCTCTTTTTATACAACTTACTATTTCGTTATGGATTTATATGATTTGAAAATAATGGTTACGGTATCATTTCATGTGTAACAACAATCCTTGACAAATTATTTGGTTTTATATAGAAGGAAGAATATAATCCAATAATTGTAACTATATAACAAAAGCCATAGGACCATCGTGAATTGTGTTGGATAGGTCGGTGGGAGATACATTGACTTAGAAAATTTTAAGGGCCGTTTACTTATGATCTCTAATTATTTAGAGATGACTTCTAAATTTAAAGCTCACCATATATAAACTCTCACTTGGACAACGAAAAAAAAAGCAGGAAAAGTGTTTAAATTAATCAGACGAAATTTCGCACTCTTGGGATGTGAATTATTAATACAAGCTTCTTTCTTTGGTTGGTCTTCTTTTATCTTGTGGACTAAACGTTATTTTTTGTTACTAGAATCATGTACTACACGTACGTTTCTAGACATTTTAAATATCTGATTTATAAATTAAACTGAAAAGCAGAATATCAAGTCTACTTGAAATTAGCAAAAAAAGAAAAGAAATGTGCAGTTCTATTGTTATGTTACCGTCCACTCGTCCAGATTCAAGTCTGTATATTGTATATTACTAACTAAAAAGATATAAAAAATCAAAGTTAAAATCACTGTGTAATTTATTAATATACTAGTGGTGTGTCCGCGCTACGCGCGGAATATCCTTTCGAATGCTTCGTATGATTCTATTTAGAGATGTTAAATTTTGATGGTTGATACATGGTACCTAGAAGGCGTAGATTATGTTATTGTGTTTGTAGTTATTATGTATTGTTTCACATAATTTTTCTCTTTCGTTGTTCATTAGGATAATTGTTTCTACTAAACTATAAGTTAGTAATTTGTTTTAGGAGAGATCACATTAAGTAATTATTGTACTATATCTTTAGTAGAAATGGGAGATTTCTGCTTTAAAATGTCTAACATTAATTGGTCTTTATATTATTGTGTTGCTGTTTTTTGAATAGTAAATTTAATATAATGGCTAATTATAGGTTTATTTAGGTCAATAGCTGTGGATTAACATAGTTTGACAGGCGTATGGTTGACATGGTTGGATATGCAGAAGAGAAAAAGGTAGTTTCTTGTATTTTTTGAGTGGTTAACGAAGAAAACGAATAGTATGTGGTGAAGACAGGTAAGCATTTATATACATTGTCGTGAGGTTGGTTGCTTTAGTTTTGGTTGTTGATTAGTGGTTACCAGTAATTTTTTTAATATGCATGTGAATTTTAGAGCTTAGATTGTATGCAATTTGGGGTGACTGATGAAGGAGTGATAAGGCACGAAAACTGATTTATTTATTTGCGTTAAGTTTGGTGTATTGTACATTTGAAGCTGGATGTTCTATTGCATGTGAATATCGTTTATGCCATTGTTACTTTGTTGGTTTACTAAGTTCACATTGGACTCATTTTTTCTTGTCTGTTAACGTGTTTTTTTGTCACATGTGTTGTGTTTAGTAATTTTGATCTAATATTTTAGATTAGTGGCTGACCATATTTCGTATTTATTCGTATTTTTGTAATGAAATCTATCTTGCTGCTATAATATTTGTGTGTCTTTTCTTTAAGTTAAGAATTGAGTCCAACTTTCCAATGAACTCGGCCATGCTCAATTATAACCTCAGCTTCTACTTAGCCAATACATTGATAAACCAGACAATCATAAAAAGGATCCATTTAGGACGAAATGGTTTTTATGTGGATCTTAGAGCAAGTCAAATGATAAGATATGGATGAGTATATAAACACTAAAAATAAAATAAAAAACAAAAACAAAAACCAGGAGAGAAACAATTGGAAAAGTTCAGATATATTTTGGAATCTCGTACGATAATTTAATTGCCACGTGTCAATTTATCTTTGGTTTGGTTATTTTAAGAAAATATATTTAATTTAGTAAAAAGTTGTATTAGAATAATAGTATTAATTTGCAGAGCTCCCTTTGAAAAACTTTAGCGCTGAGTGCCATTGATGTATAATTCCTTACCAAATGCATTTTGTTACTGTTTTGATGTGTTTAACTATGAGACACCTTATTTTCTTGATCATCAAGGATTTAGAAGATAGGTCGCAATTTGAATGTCCTAGTGGTCTAATAAACTTAGTGGCTCCATTTTGGTTTTTCAAAATCACGTCCTTTCTAGTTAATTTGTTAACTAAGAAAGTTTTAAAATTCGATTTTTTTTTAGCTGCATGTGTTAGCTTGTGAACTAACTTATAGATGAGAAACTGAGTTTGTATATTCATTTTTTCAAGCTGTCTGTGTTTGTATGGGAAATAACAAAGAAATGATAACTTCCATACTTTTTAAGTAAGGTTTTGGCCCAATAGGTTTTTTGGTGACCAAGCCAAGAAAAAAAAAAACAAAAAAAACGACTTTAAAATTATTCCTAGTCGGGAGATCGTAGATAATTTATTGAAACTTAAAGAAGATAGAGAGGAAGGAAGAGCAGTAATGGGCATTCGACTTGATCACTCCCAAAGCTGTAAAACTAACCAGTACGTGTTTTTTTATGTTGCGGACATCCTCCTTAAGTGTTTCACTTTCAGCTGTGACTCCTCCCCAAACAGGCTCTTCATGAACGCCACTAATGGCCCATGTTGCCTCCTCTGTCACTCCACAAGCTGCCAATCCAGGGTGGTTTAGTTTTAAATACTCTAGCTCCAGGCATATCATCTTTAGAGTTATTATCAGCCCCCTGCACATGAACAATATAAAAGGCTGAAGACCTAAGAACAATAAATTGTGGACATTACCAACTGTTTAAACTTACTTTCCAGCAAAAGTTTGGGAGTGGTGGACGTTGGTTGCGGTCGTAGATCTTTGATATTGTGAAGGACAAATGCTTTGAAGAGAAGTTGATTGGTAAAAGCTTCAACTGAAAAGTGAAGTTGCTTCCTAGCAAATCCTTTAAGCATTGTAGTAGCGGTCTTTGATTTGGTTAAACCACACCTGAATCCTGAACAGAAATGTTGTTTAGTTTTTTCTGTAGTTATGTTTGTAGAGAGCGTTACCCTTGAACTTACGGAGGTATCCGTATTAGTTACCGTAAGATGTGCAACATCTGAATAAATGAGAGGTTGCAGGTACATCGAGGAAACACCT
The DNA here is from genome assembly GCA_018703725.1 of Brassica juncea. Lineage (NCBI taxonomy): Eukaryota > Viridiplantae > Streptophyta > Magnoliopsida > Brassicales > Brassicaceae > Brassica > Brassica juncea. The sequence goes on from CM031938.1 coordinate 42,126,077, forward strand.
GCTAAAAAATCATGGGCATGTGCAAGGAAAAAACGAATCTGGTCAGTGCGTTAGAATTCAAGCAAGAGAAGTAAAGGAAACACATCAAAACATCTGTGCAGTTAAAGACTCATATATTATATACACAAATGCTGCAATCGTACAATTGTGATTATAGATTTAACTTTTTCCAATCTTGAGGTGAATGTAGGAGTTTCGTCTAAGTTTATGCTTCTTTCTATATTATTCTTTGAACACCTTATGAGTCATTCTATTGCTATTTACAGAAACGTTAGCAAACACACTCCTTGGTTGCGAAGTGTTAACTGTTTTTTTTCCAACTATCTCTTCTACTCCCTTCACTTCCATCTAGAATCAAGACTCTAATTTCTAGCTAGTATCTACCTCTGAAGGAGTCCTAGAAGTATGCAGATATTAAGGAAGAATAAGAAGAAGACAGTGAAGATTTTGCCATCACCATGCAGTCTCCAAAATCTCTTTAAAATTTGTATGCTTGGCTGTCCACTTTGATCTTGCTTGGAACATTGTACACCTCTGCGAATCTCATGCCTTTCTTTCCAAGTAATCGACCGCTGTGGCCTTCTTACTGGCTTATCGCCTTCACCGGCCTACCTGCTCACACAGAAACAAAACTCAGACTTTTCATGGTACCAGCATTGGAGATTCCAATTTTGCGAGGGTTAGCCTTTTCAAGAGCTTTAACATGAGCGAGCATCAACGAAGTAAGGGACATCTATGTAGTCACGTATGAAAGTCCCATCAAGAGTCTTGTAGTCTGTTCCTTTAAATATGCAGACAAAAACAAATAAACACCAAACAGAGATTGGTATGTGTGAATCTAATGACACAAAGTAAAGAGAGCAATAGTTACCTGTAGACCAGAAATGATGCCTCGTCCAGCATCAAAGAAAGCACCAGAGATCCTTCCATGCTCTCTGAGTTGATAGCAAGACGATAAAATGATCTAAGCCGTCTTCTGCAACTCCATATAAAGTGTTTGAGGAAACTGAAGAAATGAAGGAAGCTGAAAGAATGAAGATGTTGTCGATTCCACGATTGAATGCCATCATTAACCTCTATCAATTAATAGACGGAGAGTGGAGCATTAAACTAATTTCATCGGTTATAAACATCCGACAGCAGTGGAAAGAAACGAAGGTCGAAAGGTTTCGGTGGTGGGCCTGCTAACCTATTTTTGATAAACTATTATAAACTCAAAATAAATTTGAATGGGCCAACGACTTTACTAATCTCGCTTCATGTCGGACCAAAACAGAAACCCAGATATAAAAAAACAAAGCCCAATCCAAAAACATCAACGAATGACAGGATGCCAAGTGTTTTAATTCCCCCAAAGGAGAGAAAAAAGTCTCCTTTATTAGATAAGATTCGGTTGTCACCAAGTCATGTTCAATTCTCAGGAAGCGAGTGTGGTTTGTTGATAAAGTGTACCTTACTACTACCAGGTTGGAAAAACGATTTCTCCATTCTATAAAGTAATTGATTGTATTTGTAAAAAAAAAAAAAATTGTAGACTTGTAGTAAATATGTAGTGTGGGAGTAGGGGTGGGAAATTTATCCGTTAAATTTGATTCGATCTGTTATTCGTTTCGATTCGATCCGAAAAATTCGAATATTCGTAAGTCTTCGGAGCAAAGTAAATATTAAAATTTAATATCCGTTAGAAACGAAGCAAATCACAAATACTAAAATTTTAAAGACGACTATCCGATCCGCTCTGGTTTTTATACAAATAAATGTATATCTACAATTAAATATATACAAATTTTTATTTTAACATATATTTGTGTTATTTATAAAAAATATATAATGTATTAAATTAAGGAAAGAATATTAAATATTTCTAAAAACTACAAGTTTCTAAAATTATGTGTTTTATCAAAAAAATTATTTCATTATAAAAAAATATGGAAAATATAGTTACACTAATTTTCACTTTTAGTCTAGTATTATGTATAGATGTTTTCTAAAACAAAAACATGTATATTTTTTAGATTTATTTGTATTAAACATGGTGTATGAGATATCCGTAAATATTCGCAAATATCTAAAAAAAATCTCGAATATCCAAAAAACCGAATATCCGTATTTCTCCGAAGTAAAAAAATCGGAAAATCAGATATTCGTAAGATTCGAAGCAAATCGCAAATTCTAAAAAATATAGTCCTATTCGATCCGTGTCCACCCTATCTAGGAGGACTATGAATATGAGTGAATATAAAAGAGAACAGGGACGCGTGACAAGAGTAAAAAGTTGCATTGCATATGTGATATGTTAACGTGTTTCATTGCGTTGGATTCGTAGGCATTAATATTGACTTATAACTTTTCAGGTCTTTCACTAATTAAAATCTGAGTTCAACGTCTCATGCCCACTTTATAATTGAGTGGTATAAAGAAAACGTCCATATCATCATCATTCCTAGTTTGCGTGGGAGTTACGTCAATCAAATAAACCCATCCTAGATCCGAAGACAAAAAATAGTAAACTGATGGTGTTCAAAGTCGTTAATATTTTAATGGAGGTTCAAAGTGGTTTATATATGTAATTAGGGTGTTTGAACCTAACGTATTTAAAATTACTCCTTGTTCATAATAGCAATAAAATTATGTTCGTTCAATCGTTCGTTTTATTTACGTTGACTCAACAATATGTCCTAAATTTCTTTTTTTTTAAACAATAAGTTGTTTTCCCAAAACATATTCATTTTATTGTTCTTGGCTCAGTGAGGCCCTAACATACCACGCCGCACGTTTGATAATCAACTTTATTTTCTTTTGGTATTGTAATGTATAAAAACCTTTGTCACTAATTTTCAGAATGTATTTTACAACCTTATCTACGTTGCCGAGGAGTGAGGACATAAAAAAAATCATTTGCCGTTATTTGTTTATCGATAACATCAGCAAGTACAAGATGAACACTACATGAGTCGTTTGGTGATTTAAGAGCACAATTATCCCACATACCCATTAAGGGTATCTTGATCAATTTTTTAATAATGTTTAAAGAAAAAGTACACCAAGAGACTTAGTCAACAAACTTGAGATTTTGATCATCTCCATTGCTAGTTTCTTATTTTGGGATTCTTGAATTAAAAAATTTATTATTCAATTTTATAAATTTTTGAAATTTTTTTATTAAATAAGACATAATTAAAGATAACATTTTAAACATTGATTTTTAAATAAAAACATAAACAAAGATAATTAAAATTAAGAAGACTTTATTAAAACAAACATCAAGATCAGTTGTCGGCTTCATCACCTCCAAATCGTTGCCATATATGTTGAACCAAATCATCTTTCAGTCGTCGATGCAGTTGTCTATCACGAATTGTTGTTCGAACATTCATCATGTGTTCCATATTTGAAGGGACTTGAGGATTCGGGGGATGGACCTGTGAACTTTCGTGGTCTTCTTGTTCTTGGAAGTCTTCCATGTTTTGAGTGTAGCTATCTCGTCCGTTTTCCACTATCATATTATGGAGTATGATACATGCTCGCATAATCTTTCTAATTTTCTTTTTATCCAAAAACTTGACGGGATTTTTAACCATGGCAAAGCGAGCTTGCAAGACTCCAAAAGCACGTTCTACATCTTTTCGGGCAGCTTCTTGATGTTGAGCAAATAGAACTGCTTCCGGTACTTGTGGCATAGATATAGATTGGATAAAAGTTGACCATTTCGGATATATACCATCGGTGAGATAGTAAGCCATATGGTACTCATTTCCCATGACAGAGAGAGTAACATTCGGAGCTTGACCGTTTATTATATCATCAAAAACCGGTGAACGTTCAAGAACATTGATATCATTTAATGTACCTGGAGATCCAAAGAATGCATGTCATATCCAGAGATCGTAAGAAGCAACCGCCTCCAAAACGATTGTTGGTTTATCCGAACCACGAGAATATTGCCCTTTCCAAGCGGTGGGACAATTCTTCTACTCCCAATGCATATAGTCGATGCTTCCAATCATCCCGGGAAAGCCATGATACTCTCCAACATAAAGTAGACGTTAAAGATCCGCTATTGTTGGTCTTCTTAAGTACTCTTCACCGAACAAATTTATTATTCCATTCACAAAATGTTCAACACATAACCGAATTGTTGTTGCACCGAGCCGGAGGTATTCGGCGGCGGCATCAGCTGCTGAACCATACCACATTCATCACACTTCAAAACTTTTTTCTATCTAACCAACAACCTATTTATTACTAACACAACTACAATTTGAAACTAACCAAACCATTACACCAACCTAACTCGACATTAAATAGCTCAATAAATTCAAGAGAGGAGACATTTACCTGTAACACGCTCATCTTCGAACTCCTCTGCTTTGAGCATCCCTCCTCTTGTACCGTGGAACCACACAGCCTAAAACATAAACACACAAAGAGATTAAATGTACTATACGAACAACAACACAAACACACAAGTCGGACGAATTAATTTGCTCAATTAATTTTGATCATTTAATTTTTATCAATTAATCTTGAACAAATCTAATTTGATCAATTATTTTCAACCTATCTTTCTCAAAACGATTTAATAAGTAAATTTGATCCATGAAAATTAATTGAATTTTTAAAAACTGGAGACAATACCTTCGATTCAAGGTGAGACACCGCGAAAGAGATCCGTCACCACCGAGAAACAGCTTCGTCACCGTCGACTAGAGCTCCCTCGCCATCCGACACAACAAATCGAACAAACCAAAAATTAAACAAGGAGATTACGATCAGTACAAGTTTGAGAAAGTTCAATCACATGCATGAGACAAAAGACTCCAAAAGTTCAAGAATTTTTACCTTTCGATTCGAGCCGAGCCACCGATCCAAACCTCCGTCGCCGTCGAGGAGACGCACAGTGAGACAGAAGGACGACCGTCACCGTCGCCGTCGAGGAGACACACCGAGAGACAGAAGGACGAGAACCAACCGAGTTCAACCGAGCAAAACCAGAAGATCGAAATCGCCATTCAAATCGCCTTCGGGGAGAGGATTCGAGAGAGAGAGAGAGAGAGAGAGAGAGAGAGAGAGAGAGAGAGAGAGAGAGAGAGAGGAGAGAGAGAGAGAGAGAAGAGAAGATGAGAGAGATTAGAGATGAGAGATGATAGCCTACTATCGGATCTCGCTCCTAGACAGACTGAGAGGAGGAGAGAGAGAGAGAGAGAGAGAGAGAGGGAGGACTTCTCACGCGTAAAACGCGTGACCGAACCAAGTGCCTCTTTCCTCTCGACACTCGTCCATCAGAATGCGTTTTCTCACCAGACGATCAAACACCCGTTTCTTTGTCTTTCTTTCTTTTTTTAATTTTCTTTTGATTTGAAATTAGGGAAGAAACACGCTCAATTAACCGCGATAAACATGGTCTAAGACTCATAATCACAATTCACGCGTAAAAATACAACCATATAACACATACATATTTTTTCCGGTAGGTTCATTGGATGAGACTTATACATATAGCAACTGTACAGTCGAATAGACGTGTAAGTCTTAGGTTATTGCGAGAGATATGAAGCATCGCATCTGTATGTATTTCAATTTGATAATCCATATTACAGCTCAACCCTCAGGCGTCTTTTTTCTTTGCTATCCTTTGCTTTGCAGTTGCACATTTCTATGTTTGTCGTCAAGTGGGTGAAGATGACAACTGTAGATTTTCGGCTAGGCATTATCTCGTTGGGCTTTGAGTTGTCATGGCCCATATTTGTTTTCATTAAAACTCGATTCCAAAAATGACAACACTTCGTTCACTTTATGATATCTCTTGGTCTAGAGTGAAGTGGATTATATTGTATGTACCTAAAATTGGTGTTTGAAAATTCGCCTAACAATTATTAACTTTGGTATTCTTCAATAAATACCCTAAAACATAGCCTTTGCTCCTTTCTTCGAGACAATTCTTCACACTTTAATAATACTACTATATAGTATAACTTCAATTTAATTCGTTGAGATTTATAAAGTTAGCACCTACAAATGATATCTCAGCTGTCTGGTTATGTGAGACATTAGATTAAACTACAACTATATTATTAATGTCTCAATAATCAAGAGCATATCATTTTTGTTGTTATCAATAGATTATCATCACTACTAATGTTGTATAATGAACCGAACTTTGTTCAGTACCCTTTTTATTCACTTTATACACAAAATGTTCCATTACCGCGATAACCACGAAACAAATGAATTTGCAAATTCGTGTGACGATAGCTGCTGATACACGCATAAAGACGTGACTTCTTTTTTTTTTCACTTCAAAAATAACAAAAAAAAAGTATTTAAATTCGTGATCATTTATTGGTGGTCAGGACAATAGTAATTTGGCTTTTCATATGTGATACTTGATAGAATGAGAGAGCACATAAAATTGGAGGAGACAGTCAGACAGAGACAAACTCTGCCTTTTGTACGAATAAAAGCCTATTTTCAACATGCATGCAGATTCACTTTTAAATAGGGCGATATATATATCATTACTAAATAGGTGCGAACTTTATCAAAATTGCACCCAATAATCAAAAAAAAAACAAAATTTAAAAACTAACGAAAATCCCCTTCCTTCTTTTCTTTTTCTCGTCCTATCTCTCTCTACATTTTTTCTAAAAAACTAATTTTAGTCTTTTTGTTATTTTCACAAATAATCCCAAACTTTATACTATCATTTTTTTTCTCTATTAGAAAGCTTGGAGTGGAAACCTTTTATGTGTAAGTTATGCTCATACAATTGATTAGTTTTTTCAACTAGAGATTTAGTAATTTCATATTCTTGAAGCAGCAGTGTTAATGACTTAATGTACTAGTGATATTTACAAAATTGCAATCGCAGTAACAGTAGAGACTCAAACATCCACGTTTCATATAACTAAAATATTAGAAAGATTTACAAAAGCTAAACATCATCTAGAAACCACATATTATAAAAGTCTATAGCTTTTTCAACTTAAGAACTGTTTAGTTAATATCCAACATAGAATTTTTTTTTAAAAAAAGTAGAAACTTTTTAAAAACTATAGAATATAGATAGTATCATGATGAATATCTCTAGCTTAACCCCATGAGTTACGAGAAGTACATCCCAGCTGACCACCACCACACATCAACATTTCTTGATACCCCCACGCGTCTGATCCGAACGTAAAATCACTGTCTGCGGCGGGGCTTATGCCGTCGAAATAACTCGAGTCACCAGCTTGATTATTGTTTCCGTAGCCTTCTAATGTCGACGTTATAGGCTCTGTCATCTGTTGAAAGAAACTGTCCGAGACGTTAGAGAGAGCAGACAAGTCACCGGTGTTCTCTAGATATCCGATCATCGGCGTAGACGGCGGCGGCGGTGGTGGTGTTGGTGACCGAGGCTGGTTGCGGTTTTTCTTAAAGAACTCTTTAACGACCTCTTGCAAGAGACCAGAGTCGGAAGATTCTTGCGGGAAAAACTCCGTGTCGTAGTCGCTAGCTGAAGACGAAACGCATGCCGTTTTGGGATGGGAGAAGGAATAAGAAGAAGAGGAGACTTTGAGAGAGTTAAACGGCGCAGTTTTGCGAGAGGAATACGAGGCGTCGTCGCACAGGGAGTGAGTCTTTGTGTTAATCTTCTGCGGTGCCGGTGTACCGTAGAGCCCCTGAGTAGAGCGATCCAACGGTACAGGAGAACGAGCGGACACCAATGATTTCTTCGGGAAGAAAGAGAACCTATGCTCGGGAACAGCAACAGCGACAGGGTGAGTAAAGTTCGTACGAGCCTTGGATCCACGAAACGCACGTGCCGCGCAGTCGTAAGCACATGCGGCTTCCTCCGCTGTGTCGAATGTTCCTAGCCACCGTCTCTCCTTCGACGTCGGATCACGTATCTCCGCCGCGTAGCGTCCCCACGGCCTACGACGAACGCCGCGGTACCTCGTCGTTGAGTTGCCAGTTCCGAGGGCGGTGGTGACTCTGATCTCTTTTGAAGACGGTTTGCGGTTTGAGGACTTTGTGCTGGTGAAGTTTCTCGTTAGAGGATTCGGGTCGGGTTCGTAACCGGTGATAAGCGAACGGGTGGACTCGCTGAACTTTCTCAGGGCTTCTTCCATTTTTTGTTTTGGTTTTTTTAGGGTTTGTGTTCTGATGAAGGACAAAAGTAGAGAGAGATGTGAGAGATTGGTTGTTTGGTACGTTGACAGTGTTGGAGCTTCTTCTGTCTATTTATAGGCTACAGTTTGACAGAGTGTAACTCAAAATTGGTTTGGTTACTTGTTTGGTAGTATATTGATAATGCTTCCTTTGTTTCTTGTTATCTTTAATGTTCGAAACTGAAAATGTTCACCGTACATTCTTATGTAAAACTAGTGTTTTCAAAATAAACTATTAGTGTTTTTTTCGCTAGTTGCTAGTGGTTTTGTTGGGTTGCAGTCTTGCAGATCAACAGAATAAAACTACAGTTTTTTTTTAACAAAAATAAAAACTACAGTTTACACACACTGATTAGACACATAAACATTTTTTATTTTGATTAGTACATATGTAAACGGTAAATCAACCAGCTGAAACTACTCGGAGATTACTAAATCGATCATTAGCAGTTTTAGTACATATGTTTTCAGCCGATCAACAACATTTTAACGGTAATTATCAGAAAATATGCTTTGTTTTTTAATTGTTTGGATATAATTATATCTTTCAACACTAGAACCGACAAGATCGAGGACAAAATTAATGATTTTTTGGTAAACCAAAGAAAAAGAATGGAACAAAAGATATGCTGATATGGGTAGCAACACTGCAGTGAATACCTGACATGTGTTGGCATTATTCTACGAAGATGTCAGGTTTGTCTAAAACGTGTATGTGTACAGGGGCCAGATGTATTTCATGAATCAGAAGCTTGCTTTTTTATTTATTGCTCCTGTCGTGATATGATAATCATACCATCTTTTCCGTTGTTTCACTTTACAATTACACAATCCACTAGAAACCATGCAAAACTTTCCTAGTAAGTATAATCAACGTCGTAGCCATTCTTATTGTTTATTCAAGTTGTGGAATAGCAATTCGCATAAGAATTAAATATGTATCTATGCGTTGGAGTACTTTTTAACGCTGGATTGTATTAAACCATGGAAAAGTTATAAACAACGAAAACTATAAAACAAAATTAGAAAAGAACAAATCACTACAGATCTAAAGTTAGCAACACATCTGTTTTGTGTATCTGACTAAAATTTATGAAAGGAAAACTTTATTTTTATTTCTTAAATAGTTTAATTTTATGGGTGATATATTCTTCGCAGAAACCAAAAAAACATATTCTAAGAGCATATGCAATGGTGGACTCATTGTTAGAGTCCTTAGGATTAGATTAGTATTATTTATTTTTATTTTATTTTTTTTTGAATAGTTAAGGACTCTTGTGAAAAATGTGTGTACAATGGTGATCCCGAAATTGGAATCCTTAGGAATAAAAAATGTTTTTATTTTTTTTAGTAAAATATAAATTTTATATATTAGATGATTAAATACAATAACTTAACATAAAATACAATAAATAAACATAAAATACATTAATTAAACATAAAAGACATTAATTAAACATAAAATACAACAATTAAAGATAACAACAATAATTTTACATAAAAATAGAATAATTCCTAATCTTCATCACCAAATTTATTCCAAAGATTTTGAACTAAATCATTTTTCAATCGTTCATGCGTTTGCCTATCACGAAAATCATTCCGACTCGGAAAGATATTATTCAGAATTGTTGGCCTCTCGGTTTCCACCTCTGAACATCTGGGGACGTCTCCTTCTTCAAATTCATCTATATCAATACGAGAGTATCCATTCCGTTCATCTTCGACTATCATATTGTGGAGTATGATACATGCTCTCATAATCTTCCCTATCTTTTCTTTGTTCAATGTTTTTACCGGATTTCGCACAATTGCAAATCGAGATTGCAATACTCCAAAAGTCCGCTCCACATCTTTTCGGGCTGCTTCTTGAAATTTAGCAAATAACTGTTGTTGAGGAGTTTGAGGGAGGGTGATAGATTGGATAAATGTTGACCATTTTGGATATATACCGTCTGTGAGGAAGTACGCCAACTTATACATGTGTCCGTTGACCATATACTTTACCCTGGGAGCTCGACCTTCTAAAATGTCATCAAAAACAGGAGACCGATCGAGGACATTGATATCATTTAAGGTACCTGGAAGACCAAAAAAAGTGTGCCATATCCAAAGATCTTGTGAAGCTACAGCCTCTAAGACAATTGTCGGTTTTCCTGATCTACGTGTGTACTGTCCTTTCCAAGCGGTTGGGCAATTTTTCCACTCCCAATGCATACAGTCAATGCTCCCGACCATCCCAGGAAACCCTCGTTTCTCTCCAATATCGAGTAGTCGTTGAAGATCCTCCGGTGTGGGTCGTCGTAGAAACTCATCTCTGAATAACTGTATTATTCCGTCAGTGAAATTATGTAAACACGAAAGTGCAGTGGTCTCAGCAAGTCGGAGATATTCGTCTACGGTGTCAGCCGCAGTACCATAAGTAAGCAGACGAATAGCTGCAGTACATTTTTGTAGTGCAGTAAGACCCCACCTCCCGGTTACATCTCTTCTCTGCTGAAAGAATGGAAAGGACTCTTCTAGGCTATGAACAAGACGTGAGAATAATTGCTTATTCATGCGGAAACGGCGTCTGAATGATTGAGTCGTGAATGTCGAATCTTCGCTGAAGTAGTCATTCCATAATTGGTCTTGTCCTGCTTCGCGGTGTCGTTCTACATACTGACGCGTCCTTTGCGGTATGGTACGGGCGTCCACTATCTCGTTGTATATTTCTTCCACGTATTCCTCGCAAATTTCGTCCAATCTTTCATCGACTTCATCGGATGAAGATGATGACATATCTACAAATATATATAGTAATTTTCATTGTATTGAAAAAATATCATAATTTTATAGACATATATGATCTAATATTTATCGAACTTGATTGTAGTTGAAAACACTTGCTCTAATAAATGTTATTCTTCAACTATTATAGACATTAAATAAATTTCATAGACTTTACAAAACTAAATTTATTAGTATTGTTAACCCACAAAACTAAACTTTAGTATTATTGTCAACGTTAAATCTCGAATATTTCAAATAAATTGTAAGATGAAACAAGTTATACATAAGATTGAGGCAGCAATAAGATTGAGGCAGCATCAGATGAAAGACATATCATATTATAAGATGAAAGACATCATATTATAAGATGAAACAAGTTATACATAAGATTGAGGCAGCATCAGAAGTTATACCTAAACAAAAGTGGTTCCTGAAAGACACATACAAGCAAGAACCTTCGACGTAGCAACTAGGTTACAAACACTCCGAGGAAAAAGAAGAACAAGAGATTATCCGTTCACTACTAGCAACTAGTTCACTACTACTTATACTACTTATCCGTCAGTACTACTAGATCACCCGTGACTTCTACACCTTCACCCGTGACTACCAGACCTTCACATGAGCTACAAACCAAAAAACTTTCACACCTTCACCCGTGACTCCTTCTCACATGCCCACTGCTACACCTGTCACAACAAAAGAGCCAACAGTCAGTATATATTTAAAATAACAAGTACAGAAAATAGTTTGAATTTCACCCGTGACTACCAGACCTCAAGTACATGACTAATACTTCATATCATTTCAGCCATTAGTTTTAATTTCAGAGTGGTTTCCATTTCAGACAGTGGTTCTTTCTTGGCAAGTAAACGGTCAGGAAGCTTATTCCTAGACAATTTTTCTTTCATTTCTAAAACCCCGTGTAGCTTGGAGAGCTCCTCGTCCCTAGCACTTTTCTTCTTCTTATTAGTACCAGCCTTCGCAGCCTTTACCCCCGGAGGTCTACTCTCTGGTTCTCCCACATGCTCATCTTCTCTATCAACCTCCACGGCTTGTTTGCGTTTATCTTTCCCAGCGTCCTTAGCCCTGTAGATGGAGCACCATTTCTGATCATATCTTAGCTCCCTCCAGCAATGATCCAAGGTGAATTTGTAACCGTTATTTGTGAAGAAAATGTCTAAGGCAGATTTCATGAGGTCGTCATCATTCTGACCACTTCTCTGCTCCCTCAGAGCCGCATCATAGCTGCCAGCAAACTTGCATACGTCCCCGTTAATCCGAGAGAATCTCTGCTTGCAAGGACGAAGTTTCCTCGGTTCTTTCCCAACGAGTAGTGGGCTTGCGTTGAAGTAGTCAACGATCCGCTTCCAAAATGCACCAAGTTTCTGCTCGTTGCTGACAAGAGGGTCCTTACTGGTGTTTAGCCAAGCACCAATAAGGATTTTATCCTCTATGGGAGACCATTTCCGCCTCTCTGAATCTTGGGGACTTGGGTTGCCAGCATTCTCAACAGGATTTTGACTACCAGACATACCACCAGAGTCATCAGGACCTTGACTACCGAACCAAAAAGGTTCTGGTGAATCAAGGTCAAATGGAATTTGACTCTGAAGTAGTCTACTAAAACCAGGCGAGTTAGACATTTTCTAAAGGATGCTCTGTGCGACTCTACTACCGACACAGAGGGCTTAAGTAAGCCTTCTATCACTTACACAACTAATTAAAGCCAATAAGATCAGAGCTGTTGGAAAGGTGGAAAGCAAATAAGTATCATTAACTATACGACTAACTTAAGTACAATACCACCTAAGTAGTTCCACAACATTAACTATTGGACTACCATCTATATGAGTAACTACTTAAACTATCCAATAAAAGCCAATCACATCAGAGCAGGTTAGAAGATAGAAAGGAAAAAAATAGCATTTAACACCAATTCTGATATTATTAAAATCTACCCGTTCCAATTAAAGCACTACTTAGGCAAAAGTTATTACCTTGTTACAGACACTCGCGAGCTACGGCAGTCTCCTTTGAACCGGTTCCAAATATTCCTGAAAAACAGAGATGAAACAATCATATTTCTATATGCAAACATAGCACCAAAAACAAAGCACCTAAAACAATCACAAGGAACTAACTCACCACGCATAATAAGCAGAAACAACACTATTAAAACTAAGCAGGAGACCATTAGGTTAGCTCCTGCTTTCTTCTCGAGGATGATCACCTTCTGCTTAGACTCAGATAGTGTCTTCTCAAGGATGATCACCTTCTGCTCCGTTTCAGATACTGTCTTCTGAACAATGATGACCTTCTGCGCACTCTCATGGACTTCACCCTTAAGCTGCATTAGCTCTGCACCACAGAGGCATCTAGTGGGGGATCCATCGTCACCTTCTGGTTGAGTTTCGTGGTGAATGGCCTCTGCATTCCAGTGTCTAATCTCAGCTTCATCCGCGTACAACCGACATTCTTCTTCGAGGAGTGAGGTTATGTCTACAGAGGCAGATGAAGAAGATGGCTGGGTGTAACTGTAGTCTTGTCCCATTCTCGTTCACCTGAGAAAAAGAAGTAAACAAGAAGTAAGACCACAAGAACCGAGAACGCTTGAAACAAAGGTTAATCCTTCAACGAGTAAGAACAAAGGTTAAGCAGAAAGGTTAAGCAGTTAATCCTTCAACGAGTAAGAACTATGACAAATCAATAACAATTGAAACGAAAATCGATTGAAAAAAAAATTCCATTGTAAAGGCTAAGAGAAGATCCGAGAACGATTGAAAGAAAATCGAATTTTCCCCAAAATTACACGTAACCCTAATTTCATAACTTTTCACCGATCGATCGAAAACTCGTTCCCCAACCTTTAATAGACAACAAAGCATGGAAACAGACCTTAATCGAAAAAATAACAGGATTAAAGCTTTGTTACCTTCGTCGAACCGCAGGACAGGAATCGCCTTGTCGTCGTTTTTCTTCGCGTGAAGGATTTTTTTTTTCTTGCTTCCGTCGAAAATGAATTTTTTTCGACCAAACCAAACCAAAACCGACGAACGCCCACTCATACGCTGACACGTCACTAAGGATTCACTCCTAATAATCCTTTGTGACGGACCACTCCTTACCTCTATGAACTTAATTAATACTATTTTAATCAAAATAACCTAACAAATAACCCTAAGGATTCGTCTAAACGAACCGTTGTGGGTGGTCTAAGGCTTCAAACTGAATCAAGGACAGTTGTCACTATTTTCTATTGTTTCGGTAGGAACCACGAATACGCTTGTTATTTTTGGTGATGTTGTTACAAATTTATTTACAATATTCATGTGTCTACGGTAGGTTTGGATTAATAAATATGATAATTATGGTTATACTTATTACTACAATATGGTAAGTCTGAGACCATAAAGGAGGTTAGTTGGAACTGAAAAATGATCATTGAGAGATTTTTCAATTTTCGGGAACTAAGACCACCTCATTGGGAGGTACTTAACTAGGGTTTTAAACAAAAGGCAAAAAAAAAAAATCAAAAAAGATAAAAAAAAAGATAGGACCGCTACTTAATATGAGAGTTTTAGGATTGGTAAGGAACCATTACCTGTCACTTTTATATTGGTCATTCTCTCTCTCTCTCTCTCTCCTTCTCCTTCGTCTTCTTCGCGTTTTTCTTTCTTGGTTTTTTGATCCGAATTTTTTTCTTCCTCCAATCTCGATTCCTCTCTTCTCTCTGTCATAAGGACAGCCATATCAAAGGATTGATTTAGGGTTTTTTTCCGGCGATATGGTGTCGAGGCGGTGGACCCGTGACGGTGTTGAATGTGGCGGAGAAGCCATCGGTGGCGAAGTCAGTGGCGACGTCAGTGGCTGGGATTCTATCCGTGGAAGTTTCCGGACTCGAGAGGGTAGGTCTCGGTCATATTGATGCTAATTGCAATTTTCTTTTGCCTTTGTTTTGTGTTTGGTTTGGTGACAGTGACTGACATGAGTTTGTGGTTGAACAAGATACAGAGGAGAAGGTTGTTATAATGATTTACAAAGATATATGGGAAGGTCGTGCCAGTAAGTCCCCATTTCTTCTCCCCTTTAAATCATAAGAACTAGCACATACTTGTTTTTACAAGTTTCCTCATGTTATGTATGTTGCAGGAATACATAAAGTAGTGGCCTTGATGCGAGAATTATTACTCATGCTTCTGGAACAAAAGTAGAGTAACAATCTTCTCGTTAGAATTTGTGTCTAGGACGTTCTCAGTAAGTCTATTTGATAAAGTTCAGTAATTTTGCTCTTCTTTTCAAAGTAACTTCGTGTCTGAAGGTGATACTTTTTTACATATGCTAGTTAGATTTCTTAGCTCTGTTTTGGAGACACTAAAAGTGTAAGATACATGATAGAATATTTTACTAACATTTCATGTATCTCTTGTCACTTGTAGGTACTGGAACAAGAAAGCCTATTGCAGTTTGGTGGTACAGGAAAGTTGAAAGATTTTAAAAATTGAGGGCAAGTGATGTGTTGTAATTGTAATGATAGATTGTCAATGATATAAGCCATTCAATCGAGCTATATAGAGATGCTATTTTGTAGAGGTAGGATAACAACCATCTAAAGAAGGAGAAGAGAAAGAGGTAGGATCTTGTGGTTTTTCAATTTTGTGTCTGAGCTTGTTACTTGTTCCCAAAGAAATTTAAGAACCTCAATCAATGAGGTACTAACTAATGGAGGATGCAAAAATTAAATAGATTAAAAGGAGTACTTAAACTTTCAAATCAAAGAATTATACATTAATTTAATCTTAAGTATCCATTAGGGGTACTAACCAATGGAGGTGCTCTAAGAGCATAATTATCCCGTAGAAACCAATAGGGTTTCTTTAATTTTTTTTAATTTTTTTTTATTTTTTCCAGATTAAAATAAAAAAATAAAAAAATAAAAGACGCACCAATTGCGGGCCGCCACGTGTCCGTGGGGCCCGCAAACAGTGCATAAAACCCAAAGCAACCGTTTCTTCATTCACGCCTTTTGCTGATCTTTTCTAATTTTTTGTGGGTCCTCCCCCCCTTCAGAAACCCTTTAGATCCTGCAATAATAATGCTCTAAAGACTTTGGGTTTCCAGCTCACTTATAAGCAATTGTGTGATTTCCAATGTCACAAAATCATTTACCACTTTGGTTCATGCATGTATTTTTTGGATTTAAATGTTAAGATTATTTATTTTAATCCATGCCTGAAAGGACTAGACATTTTATCCATTAAATTTGATTCGATTCGTCATTTATTTCGATTCGATCCGAAAAAACCGGATATTCGTGAATATTTGCAAAATATCCATAAATTTTCTGGATATCCGGAAAACCGAATATCCATATTTTAGCGAGCAAATCGGAAAATCAGATATCTATGAAGTACGAAGCAAATCACAAATACTAAAAAATACGGTAATATTCGATCCGTGTCCACCTAAACTAATTTATCGATGTTTGACTAGTTTAAATTTAAGTTTCGGTTCAAAAGGTTAATATAGTGGATTACAAGTGATCAATCCACTCTTTAATAGTATTAATCATGAAATACTAAAATTCAAAACAGATAGTGTAGTACACTTTCGAGATAATCCACTATCTATATACCGTTAAGTACTTTCTTTTTGTGGTCGAGTAGATAGCCGATAAAGTTTATCAAAAGAAAAAAGACTTATTTTCTTACCGCTGACACAGCGAATTATTTTAACAATTTGAAACTAGATCTTAGGCTTCGCTTAGAAATGTACATTACACCTACGAATCAAACCCAACCTAATGGATTTAGTGAAAGTCAAGCTAAGCCAATTGCTTATAGTCAAACCATAAGTTTATTTGCTAGTCCAACCAAACAAAAAAAAAACATTAAGAAATCATTTGATTAACCCAAGTGTAATGGGTCACAGTAGTTATGAATATATAAATCTCTAATTTTTTTTTTTTGTGAACTATACAAATCTCTATATAAATGAAAAAAAACACAGACTTATTTATACCGCACGCACGGCACACCATAACACATATCTCTTGTTGGAAGTGTTGGATGTTGTTGTTATACTCTCATTAAATAATTTTGGTGTAGATGACAAGAGAGTATAGTGTAACCAATCAAAACATGACTAGATCTTGACCCGTCCGACCGGACGGGTATTTATTTTCTGTTTTTAACTTTTTATTTATATTAAATGATGAATTTGTAATATTTAAACATAAATCCAGTTTGAAAAATTATTTTTGTAGTTATAATAAAAATTAAAATTCAAAGCTTAATAAATTATTCTGATATAAAATTTAAATTTCTTAATTAAAATAATATAGAGGTAGAGTATAATTTTTTCCAATTCCAAAATCTTAGCATCCCAAATAAAATAAATTTATAAATACATAAAATATATAAACATATTTGGAACTATAATTTCTATTAAAATAAATTTGTTATAAAATAATTTAGCGTTGTTGTTGTTTATTTCTAGAGCTTGATCCATGATTGTATAAATATTTTCTTTCATTTTAAATTTTTTCTTTGTACTAATGGTATATTATATATGGGATTAGTACACGATTTTATATATGGGTTTATTATCATTAAATGTGGTAAATTTAGAATTAGGAAACTATAAATAATTTCGAAATTGATTTAGTAGAGAAGGAAAGTTAAATTTTATATTAGGACAACACATTAACTCAACTGAAAAAGACAAACATTAAAATAGGTAATTTAATTTAGATTAGGACAACACATTAACTCAACTAAAAAAGACAAACATTAAAATAGGAAATTTAATTTAATTTTCAGTGGCATAGGAATGTAAATAAATTGAAAAACTAAGGGGTATTTTCTAAGTGTACTTCTAAATTAATAAAGTAGACTAGAAGTGGACCCGTCCGACCGGACGGGTATTTATTTTCATCTTTTATATAAATAAATGTTATTTAAATATCTATCGTTTAATATTTTAAATACTTATTATATTTTTTATAAACACAACAATTAAATAGTTTATGTGCTGTAAAAAATAGCGACCCGTGCCCATTACTAAAATTTTGACAAAATTGACCTATTGATATGTTTGAGTAATATTTCTTTTAACATGAAATTGTTTCCTAGATGTAATAATAATTTCAATATTTCGATCAGATATGGACAAAATGGTGAGATTTAGATATGTTAGAAAAAAATATTTGGTTATAAACATTAGACGTTATTTTAAAAGTAATTCAAATACATTTAAATTTCAGTATTAAATTTTATTTTTGACAATAATTAATAGCAACCGAAATGGTTAAATATATATTTTAAAATTCTTGAAAAATATATAATCTTAGGTTGTGATTTAATTATATTAAAATAATATTCAGTTACAAATATTTCATATTGATCTATAAGTAATTTAAAGATGTTTAAATCTTAGCATATGTAGATTTTATTGTTCAAAATAGTTAATGGTAAGTTAAACATATATTTTAGGAATATTCATTATATTGTTTAATATCTAATTTAAACTTGAATATTGTTCAAAATAATTACTGGTAACATTATTCAAGTTTAATATTGTTAAAATCGATTTTAAATTTAATTATTCCTAAAAAATAGCTAATTTATTTAAAGAAATATGTTAAATACGAAAATTAAGCTAAATTTGATTTAGAAAATAGTTTAATAAATAGGAAAAGACAATGATTCCTTAAAGATAGGTTAATTTATTACTTCAGTGGCATGCCATTGTAAATACTGAGCAATTTTAAGGGATATTTTTAAAGTGTACTTCTGAATTAATAAAGTAGATTTGATAGATTTTGAAAGAGGGAGTAAATGGTGGGTCAAGAAAAAGAGGCTGTGTGACGACAAAGGAATGTATAGTAGTATAACCAAAACTCTAAATTCAATTCAATCAAAATTTTCCTTGAAAGACGGGCTTTAATTCTTCAACCTGTTTCATTCTTCATGTAATAACAATCCCTGCAAAAGTGAGAGAAATGAGAGTATACACTCTCTCCACTTTAAAATGTAATACTATGTTTTAAGAATGTTTAATATTTTCAAATATAAAATAATTTAAAGTATTTATTCTTCAAAGTGTGTATTTTATATTTTTTTGCCAACATTTACGAATTCCCAGTGCTACAAATCAACACAGTTGTCTTAAGAAAGTGAAGGAAATTAAAATCATTTATGCACATATTTTTCTCGACCTAAAAATGTGATGGAAAATAGGTTAAAAGTGAGTGACCTTTTGGGCCATCAGAAAAGATCGCTCTCAACTTCTCATCATTTTGCCCCCTATGATGTGGACCCTGCGCACCCATGCGTTACATAATAATTATTACTCCCTGATTTGACTCTCGAGATCTTTTTTATCTTTTTTTATTTTTTATATTACTCTTAAGATAATAAGATATAGCCAAACATCAGTAAATGCATACACACGCCTGGGTAGTACTCCGCAATATCAAAACTGGAAAGGAATACAAGTATAAAACGAACAAAAATACAAATGGTGTTTCTTTTTTTTTTTTTGGACAAAAAATACAAATGGTGTTTCTATGATTCGAAAATTCCAGCAAAAATGAGTTGGTTTTACCACAACAAGGCATACTTATTTAATTCTTGTACTAGTAAACAGACTTTTTATTGTGTAAGGTATTTACAAGGGTACATGAATAAAGTGAACCACCATTGACTGTTATGTAAGAATTATTAATAGAGCCTAAATTGAGATTTTTTCTTCTTCGAATAAGTAGATCGAGTAAATGAATTTACAAGTTTAGGTACGAGTGATATGAGACGGAAGATATAACACATGAGTAAGAGGGATTCTCTGCTAAATGTTTGTTTAAACGCACTTTAGATAGTTGAAAACACGTCAACAAACATTTACATCTATAAACATTCTTATTGATAACTCATTACAAAAGCTCTGAATGTTAACAACGGATTAAGCGGTGTAGAACAAACGGATTGGATATTGCGCTACGGTTTGATTGTGGTTTTACAAACTAGGAAATATTGGTGGTTAAATAAAAAAAGTGGTACAAACTAAAATTTGAATGGTAACAATAAAGTGGTTAGTATTATTATGATATTAATTTTGTTATATTATTACTATTTTAAAAAAAAAAAAAAAAATTATTTAAACGTAAATATATGATAAAACTTAATTATATAGCGGTTTGTAATTTTGGAATTAAAATTTTAAATTATTTTACACAAACCACACCTTGTTAGGGGATTTTTAATTATGTGAATGGTTTGAAGTTTTGCATACAATTTGGACCGCACTTACTGAACCACACAAACCGCTCAAACCACACTTTGTTAAATCGCACAAACAAAACCTATGCATGAATGGAAACCAAAACTATCCCACAAGTTGAAACGCTTGAACCACTTAAAACATTCGGAGCCAAAATATGATATATTGTTAGGATTAAAGTTCTAACAATGTATAAACATTTGAATGCTAGTCAGCATAAAACTAGGACTACACACGATTATTATCAGTTGTTTGGTGCTGTGATTTTCGGATTCAAATTGAAACGTTTTGATTAGCGGATAAAAATTGTTATCAGTTCTGAACCGACATGATTTTCTAACACGGGTTCTAAGGATTTAAATACTTAGAATTGTCACGGAATGTCTGCATAGAGGGTTACAAGTTTTGAACAATTTGATCAGAGGTTCATTTTAAGCAAACTAACGTCTAGAAACTTAGTAGCCTTCCACCTTTTGCCAATTAGTCTTAAATAGATAGTAGATTTAATTCATTGTTATTATACAGTAGTTGCATAGACCAAACTTACTGTTTGTCTGCTTGAGAGTGATTACACTAGAGATGGGTCCTAACCTATGTATCACATTGATTATGGTGCTAATTATAATCTTACTTTTCAACATAACTTTTTTTAGAATTAACGTTCTTGGAAAATATCAGCATAATGAATGTAAACTGTGTTCAAAAAAATAAATAAAATGAATGTAAACAACTTTATACGAAAAGAACCTCTTGTGCTGCGCGCTCAGGTTACACCTTGGAAACTTTCTTAACTTCATTGTCTCTTTCTGGTTTCTAACTATAGAAGCTATCACATCAATTGCAGCACTAGCAACTCCTTGGAAAAATTCTAACCAGGTCAGTCATATTGATCTCCACTCTATCTACAAGTATAGGTCCAAAAGAACTAAAACCAGAAAGTGTTTGAATGTGAAGTAAAACCATCTTAGGAAGTTTCTCAGATTGCAGGGTATGATATGAGATTAGATGACTCAATATATGGTCCTCCCACAAAGGAATAGCTTCTTTAGCTTCCAACCCAATCTCAGACCTGTGATTGTCCTCTCCATACAGCAACAACAACAAAGCAGCAGATGTCTTAGAAACAAGTTCCACTGGCTTCTTATGTTGATCTCCATGGCGTTCTATCACCATAAACCACAAGGTTTTCTGGTTTAATTGATGATCAGTGATATGTTTCTCCCCACAAAACGTAATAAAATCATCATGGCTAATAAAGAATGGAACTATGGTTCGAGTACACTTAGCTATTAGTCCTCCACGCTCCCAAACACGGTTTGCCTCTATAACAATCAGTGACACAAGCTTCTGATACGTACAACCATATGTTGCTAGCCTAACCCATGTTTTTCTATCATGATCAGATGGTACCTCGTAGCTCATCTTTTCATTCTTTGATGTCTGAGATCGGACAGGCTGTGAGTACTTATTCTATTTTATTCTTTGACCAGTATGCATTCAGTGCTGGTACGTTATTGCTCTTCACTTAACTTCTTTTTTTTCTCTTTGTGAGACTCATGTCGGTTTTGTTCTAGGCACCATGCTTGATTGTTGAAGCAAGCTCTGAAGCGCTTATTCTAACTGACGCCCTTTTGAGGTGAATATAAGGCTTTTATTTCTTCTTGCGTTTGCTTTGTCATCTAGTCTGTATTTTTTCATATAAACTCACAATCTTTAGCATTTTTTTTTTGTTAGTTGCCAACACCAAACGAATTCAGCTTCGGTTTACGTTTGCATTTTGTAAAAATATCTTGTGAAAATGTGAAAATGTTTTCCATTTTTTAATGAAAAATACAGAAACATAAACTTTGACATTTTAAACGATATAGGCCTTAGTTGTTTAACCATCTAGATATTCACAATGTTGTTGCAATTTGAAGCTGACTTGCTCAGTTTCTTTTTCAATCATGACTTGTTTTTCCCCTCATGCATGCCAATATTTCCTCTTACCCCCCCTGTGGTTTCTCTTAATTTTCTTCACAAAAGGCGTACTCGAAACCGCCAGAGAATACTGCATGTGGTCACTATGGTTAACCACGTTTGCGTTGTAGTTCCAACTGGTCCGTGGTACCTGAAGCATAAAGAAGCATCAAAATCCATATAATAATTATGCTTAGATTGTGGAAATTTTATGTCATACCAAGAAAAAAACAGGCGTCGTTTCATCGTCAATCCACGTGGTTTCCACACAAGGTTCATGAGGAAATGTCTGAAGATCACCATTTGCGTTCTTCCCCCACGAAACACCCTCCTTGGTGATGTTATATAAAACCATATTTCGACTGCTGCATATACCTATCACACCACCTTCACCAAAATACTTGGTGAAGAAAAGTACATCATCAGGTGTAGGAGACAGCCCAACGTCAACACAAGATCGAGTCCGCACAAAACCGAGAAGTGACATGCCTCTCATGTGGATATTGTCCATCGGAATGTTGGCGATGTGCAGTTTCCTGTGTGTGCTCCACTGCGGAGGCAGTAGGATGTGAGTAACCCGATTCTTCTCAAAACCGACTAGTACACCTACGATCATTGATGTCGAGTCTTGAGCAGTAAGAAAGGTTTCCAAGAAGTTGATAGGAAGGAAAATTCCTTGAAAGTCATCAGCCACATTGTCCTCCGTCTTTATGACTTCACCTGAAAATGAAAGGGACCAAACACAAATGAATCAACACTCTTTCTCATTACCAAATTTATATCCAAATGAATCAACACTAAAATGAACTAAGAACAAAGTGAGCAGAAAATCTCACCTCGAGAAGATGAATCAGCTATAGGACCAGACATCTCACCTGAAAACAGGACACAGATACAGATGGGCTTGCATCGTTTTACATGTCTTCGCATTAAATGAAAGCGAGCAGAAAACTATCCAAATGAATCAACACTCTTTCCAAAGCGAGCAGAAAATCTCACCACGAGAAGATGAATCAGCTACAGTGCCTGCACTCCCAGCACCCACATCGAAGACAACAGGACCAGACAAGTTCGACTGATTCTCACCTGAAAACAGGACACAGATACAGATGGGCGTTTTACATGTCCTCGAATTAAATGAAAGCGAGCAGAAAACGTAATCAAATGAATATGAACCAAGCCAAGCACAAATGAATCAACACTCTTTCTCATTACTAAGTTTATCAGAAAGCTATCCAAATGAATCAAACTAAAATGCACCAAGCACAAAGCAAGAAGAAAATCTCACCACGAGAAGCCGCCTCAAATGAATCACCGTCTTTCTCATTGCTAAATTTGGCAAACACTACTCGGGAGAACAACGAACCCTGTTTCCAAACACACAAACAGTTCTTTTTGTAACACATTATAGATAGAGAACGATGAGCAAATAACAAAAACGTTACCTTTTCACTTTCCGGTGAGGAGACACATAGATACTGCATCGGCCCTATCTTGAATACCTTTACATACAAAGCCACAAGCTTTCTTTTAGGCAAAGTGGTTTCAGTTAACCCTAAGTCTAAAAATGGAACTACTCAGACATAATCATCGGCCCTAACTTGATAATCATCATAAACATCATCGGAATGCTATGAAACATTCAAAACAACGAACGAGTATTACAAAGATCGTAAGCTTTCAAAACAATATCATCGGCTCTATCTTGAATCGCTTTCAGTACAAAGACGCAAGCTTTTTTAGACAAAGGGTTTAATTAAGCAACTAGCGACTATTACAAAGACCTAAGCTTTCGAAACAAGATTCAAAAAGAACAGAAAAACTCAATTGAATATTCTTTCAAACAGTTCAGAAAGAATCGTTTAGCATTACCTGCGATGTCCCGAGAGGGAAGAACGAAGACTTCGCAGAATCCAATTGATTGAACGAGAGCCCATCAGGAGAAAATGAAGCCTCTCCACGAGACATCACGGGCGGCCAGGATTGAGCATCAAGAGAGAACTCAGCGAACTCCATTGTTTTCCGTCGACGAAGATGCGATTCAAAGGGTTTTTGAGTCTTCTTTCTCCCGCTCTGAGAATCTTTGGTCCTTTCTTTTCTTGCAAGTTGAAAAGTAATGTGTAAAGAGAGACGGAGAAGATCTCGGATTAATATACCCAACTCAATGGGCTTTATAGTTCTTCGGCCCATTTTCCCTTTTCTTTAAAACCCAATTTTCAAAGTGGGCCTGTCGGGTTATATTCTCATATCTCTATATCTCATACCCACCCAATGGGCTCTTAGTTGTTCGGCCCATATTTCTTTTTCTTTACATTGTGGCTACGTTTTTTACCTGTATTTCTAAGCCCAACCTAGACCTACATTCGGTGTACCGCTAGATAATCTGGTTAAGATTTTTAAAAATATTTGATAATTTAAAACCCACTAAATACCTTTAGATCAGGCAATTCGATTACCGGCTGAACCACCAGGTGAGCCACTGAGTTATTTTGTTTAGTTTTTTTCAACAAAAAAAAAAAAGTTTTTAATTGTTTTATACCATATTTCTAGGAATAAGCTACAAGATTTTGAACAATGTGTCAGTAGAATGAAAAAGGTTCTTCAAAGTCGCATGTAAATGTGAAAGCTAACAAAATATGTTCAATGAAATTAATCTTTGGAAGTAGTTGATGTATTTCAACACAGCACACTGGAAATGATAGAAGGTGTAAACTTGTTTATGTCCTGTACTAAATCATGGTTACAAGAACATTAATTAATTATACCGATTCAGGAATTTGACATTTCCAAACAAGAAGGGATCAGTCTCTAGGAAATAAAGAGAAAGATACCTTGAAAAGCAGCAAAGCAAATGGACACTACCCAAGACTAGTGGCGGAGCCACATAGACTAAGTGGTGGGCAGTTGCCCCAAGATTACACAGAAACACCACATTCACTGGAAGAACCATAAGAACCTATAGTGAGAAGAATTTATAAGCTACTTTCAAAGAACTTGTAATAGATAAAACAAAAAAAAACCCGTCAATGTACAAAAAGCTTTTTTCTCCCATAACTCTACTACATTTATTTGTGGGCAACCCAACACTAGACACTGAATGTACAAAACGCACAGGGTGATTCTTAGTGGGAGCTACTCTTTGTTCCTAAGTTTAAGCACATCAACTTCAACGTGTCAAAAAATCCCACCCGTGGAGAATGCTTGAGAGGGCCCTCTAAAGCACATGCTAGTCCTCTCTCTATCACTCTGTTCCGCGGATGTGGCCAAAGAATTGAAAGAATTACCAGTACAATGAAATTAAATAACGGGACCAGATTTCAAGTGGTTGCTATAGTTTTGTTCCTGCGGCACATACAGTCAGGACAAGAGAATATGTTAATGGAGTCACTAGATCGTTTCAGCTCAAACCCCTTGGAGTCGCTATGAGACCTCATGTTTAGCATTTTGATGTTTAAAACTTCTCCAGCTGCCAGGTGAGATCAAAACGAGTCATTGAGGAGGGATCAACAAGATAATATTAAAACCAAAAAGCATGGATTTAGGTGGAAGAGGTAAGCCACATTACCTTAACTTTGGATTGTCAAAGAGTACTGCTAACTTTCGCTTGTCTGGCCGAATCGTCTTTGAATGTCCTCCAAACAAATACCTCCGATGCCCAATGAGGAAATGAGGGAAGTTTCCTCCTTGCGTTGTCACAAATACCTCACTGTGGAGACACACTGTGTAATCTAGCGCAGCCATTCTCGAGGAGAAACTCTGAACACAGACACATAATTTAATAAGTCAGGAGAGATTCGTCACGTGTATGAACAAACAATGGAAGATAATGGAAACAAGAAACCAACCTTAAAAGGAGCCAGTTCTTCCTCAGACGCAAGCATCTCCTTCGTCTGAAGATTAGGGAACATCTCGAGTAGCGGAGCAACAGCTTGAGGACGTAGGTCACTTGACCCACAAGAAATCTATGCAAATTTTTGTATTTTACTTGTATTTAATAGAAAAAACTGAGAAAATATAAAAAAAAATTAGATAATTGATACATGTAATATATGGTTGTTATGAAATTGACCCTCCTACAACTTTTGGCTGCCTCCACATAGAAGAAGGTAGTCTCAGGTTCTGGTTTGCAACTCGTCAAGTTTAACGTTTTAGGTGACAAAAATGTTTAGATTTGATTTGATCGTTTGATAGAGAAGATCATGTTGCAAAAAAAAAAAAAGTATTTTGGTTTTTGAATTAATTTAAGATTTATTCAAAAAAAGGATCATGAACCAACTTATATCAATTGTTGTTGCCGTAATTTTAATACAGAAGAGTTTGGAATGTAAAATTAAAAATGGTGCATCAATGTAGTCTTTACCAAGAGATGATCTAGAAATCCTTTAACTATTGATAATTTCCCACGTGCATTTCTCTTATCTCGTTGACTTCACAGTTCACAACTTCACATACTATTAAATAACGTATATCAGGTGTAAATGAGACTAAACTCGTGAATTTTGATACTATGTAATTACGTCGTAGATAATGAGACTAAACATCCTAACACCATGCACTTACATAAACAATGTGTAACCAATATAAAATTATTATATTGATATTGCGAATACCATAAGATTAACAACATCAAATTATCAAAGACGGAGATGATACATATATAAACACGCATACGAGACCCCATTATTATCAGCATAAAATGTACACAAGGAGGCGGATAACTAATAAATCGAGGACATGCATCAAAGATGATATACGACGCTGACCAACGGTTGTTTTTCAAGCTTAGTTCTGGTCCTTGAGGATGTGGTCGCCCATGTCAGCAACTAAGCTCTTGAGAAGCTTCGTGTAGCTGATGGGCTCGGGGACATCTTCGTTGCGCTTCTCCCAAACCAGTGTGAGTTTGCAAACGCAGCCTTCCTTCGACTTTTGGATGAACTGGAAGATAATGTCATACTCCTTGAACTGCTCCATCACGTGACCCTCTAGTCCTCTAGACGTCACAGTCATCTTCTCGTCGTCTATCTCTCTCTTCTCCTTGTAGACTTCCTGCTTCCCATCTTCGTACATTTTTTAAATAAACAACCACATCACGATATGAACATTGATAAACGGCAGCGTATTATCACCTAAACGGCAGCGTATTAGCACCTAAACGGCATCGTTCCTAGTCAAAACTTAAATGTCAGACACCTAAATGGCATCGTCTATTTGCTGGTTAAAAAATCTGAATTAAATATATTTCAATAGATAAAGATTTATGAGATTTATCGATCTTCTCTGAGTGATGAGGAGTGATAGAAGCCGAAGAAGCTGCGGCGGCGGTTTCTAGGGTTATCTTGTATCGACCAAAAGAAACAAGAAACACACTTTCTGATTTATCTATTTCAAAAATTATGAGGCAAAATCAGTTTTTATGTCGACCAAAATAAACAAGATTTGTTCTCTCATACGTACCATAAACTATTTGTATCATAATGATACTGTCATAGACTTCTAGTTGAAGTAAATGACAATGTTTCCAACTTACTAATAAACTCACCTCTTAGTTCAGTTTTCAAAGAAAACTAGATGGAGATATGTATCTGGACGATGCTTCAAGTCAACTATTGTTCCATGTATATTGGTTATTAGTTGTACAAACTAAAACTATCTGTTCCAAATTATTCTAAGTGTTAGTTTGTACAAACTTCTTTTGGTTCCTCCTCTTCTTCTTGGTCAATAGTTGTACAAACTAATCCTGCTTATCTTATTTGTATTCTTCTCTTCCCTACAGTGGATGTCATTTTTGGGTATAACTAGTATGTTCAATTCTCAATGGGTACTCTACTGAGGTGAAATCAAAACATGAGTCACTTTCTTCTCTTCAAAACAAACCAAGATACCAACTATCATAGAACTTGGATTTTGATGTAGAAACAAACAGCTCGAGCATATTGTATGGTATGAAGAATTTAGGTTATGTAATTATACATTCTTGTCAATTTTTGTTTTATCTTATGAATTCACATGTCGAGAATATAATCAACACAAGTGTTACTACTACTTACTTGGCAAACAACAGTTCTCCAGGGCCTCCAACTCTTCTGGCTTTAAGCTGACGTCCACACAATCTGTCTTTTGTCCTTTCAGCAAATCAACATGCTCAAAATATACATAAATTGCATAAATTATAAATGTGTCATAAAGCAAAGATAAAACCATAACTGAATGTATATACCAAATACTGGCAATTCTCAAATATTACAAGACTCGAAGATCACAAAAATCACATGACCTATTGACCAAACAACCTCAGAAGATCCAAACTTATTTCAAAATCAAGTCTCATCTCTAAGCAACCATGACTTTGTATCATACAAGTAGTTGGCAACGAAATGAGTAGGTGGTGTTCATCTTACACTGTCTACCAATTCCTTTAGTAAACAATTTTTTGGTAACTAAGCATAGACTGCTTACCCTGTTCACTCATCTCTTGTCTTAAGTACCAGTTTTAACACCATATGTGTGTATGGGTCGCATCAACGTTCCAGGAGCAACACTCTCTCGATTTTCTTCAAGTACACTCACCAATAAATAAATAAAAAACATTAAATAACTAACCAAAAAGAGTTGTTTAACTGTGAAATCTTGCTTGATATCAAAATACGAAAATATCCCCACAAGGTGGTAGACAAAAGGGGAGGCTTATAAAATTGGAGGTTTCATAAAATTTTAGATTTTTTCAAATCCTTCCTTATCATATATGGTATTTATAAAAACTCTTAAAATCCTAGATTATTAGATATAGTATTTGTAGAAATCCTATCAAATCATACTATTAATTGAAAACATGATTAAGAGAAAACATTATAATTTGATTGGCTCACTAATTCTCAATAGTGACTCAGCTAGTTCCTAATAGTGACTCATCATTAAGCTTGATTTACTTGGTGATTAGACTCTTAACTAGACAAAACTTTGATCTAAAAGTAAATAAATCGGAATATTATTCAACTAAACCCATTACATTGACAAACACATATATTAGTCAAATACTATAGAGTAGTCCAATCACTATAGACTATTATTATATAGACAATCAAATCACTACAATTAAAAACATTAATAATATAGAATTTTATGCTAATAAATGACTATGTACAACTTTTATCATATTAGAAAGTGTATATTTTATAAATTTCGGATTTATATTAACTATATAGTTTTATGTCAACTATAAGATATAGCTATATACAATTTTATCATATATAATTCAAATATATATAAATTATATAACTAAAATTCATGTGAAAGACTTCCGAAAGCTAAACTTCATCTAGAAGCCACATATCATAACAGTCTATAGCTATTTCAACTTAGTTAATATCCAACATAGAAATAAAGAGAGTAGAAACTTTTTCAAAACTATAGAATATTAGATAGTATCATGATGAATATCTCTAAGCTTATCCCCATGATTTACGGCAAGTACATCCCAGCTGACCATCGTACATCAACATTTCTTGATACCCCCACGCCTCTGATCCGAACGTAAAATCACTGTCTGCGGCGGGGCTAATGCCGTCGAAATAACCGGAGCCACCAGCTTCATTGTTGTTTCCGTAACCTTCTAGCATTAATGTTTATAGGCTCTGTCGCCTGTTGAAAGAAACAGGCCGAGACGTTAGAGAGAGCAGAAAAGCCACAGGTGTTCTCTAAATATCCGATCATCGGCGTAGATGGCGGTGGTGGTGGTGTCGCCGTGTCGCCGTGTCGGTGACCGAGGCTGGTTGCGGTTTTTCTTCAAGAACTCTTTAACGACCTCTTGCAAGAGACCAGAGTCCGAAGATTCTTGCGGGACAAACTCCATGTGGTAATCGTTAGTGGAAGACGAAACGCTTGCCGTTTTTGGCTGGGAGAAGGAATAAGAAGAGCCGTTGAAAGAGTTAAACGACGCAGTTTTTGCGAGAGGAATACGAGGCGTCGTTGTTAATCTTCTGCGGTGCCGGTGTACCGTAGAGCTCCTGAATAGAATGATCCAACCTTTTTTTGTTTGATCTGCGGTAACTTTTAACTGCTTCGCTGCGATTAATCAAATTTGAAGTAATGTTTACAACTCTAATCATATACTTCCTTTGTTCCAAAATGTAAGATTTTTTAGGTGAAATCACTCAAATTTTCTAAACAATCTTCTACCTAAAAGTATCAACAAAAATATATACTAAAGTATGCTAACCAATTATAAAACACGTTATAAAATATAATTGGTTTAACAGTTTTTGATAAAATTTAAAACTAACTAGATTATTGAAAACATTTTATTTTTTGAAATAAAAAAATTAAAACACGAAAATGAAGTAATATATCTAAGTGGATAATAATAAATTTAGAAAAAAAATAAGAAGGGGATGAAAGGAGGAGCATAATGTCTGCCACACTCTCAGAGTAAGGTAGTCCTTTTTTGTTTTGATCAGATTGTCGTCTAATCTCTCTACCTCTAATATCTTAGGGTCAGATTCATATGTATGCATAGGGCTGGGCACTTTACCCGATTCATATTACTTATATAGTTTTTTGATAGCGTTGACTTGTTTCCTTCTTGCAGGATCTTTCTCAGGTTTTATTGTACAAAGTACAATTGCTTAGAGATACACTTCTAAAACCAGCTCTTCTGAATGCTGATTCTAAAGTTGTCTTTGGCCTTGATTGTATTGCATTTGCTTTGGCATCTATGGTATTGGTTCATTGATGATGCCTATCAGAAACTGGAAAGAGATGAAGGAAACCCTTGTTGCTGAAGTTTGGTGCTGATGATGATCCGGAGAAGATGATACTGAAAACTGAATCTGATAGATGCTACAATGCTCTTAATAAAATGGTGACACGTGGAAGAGAGGAGCCTTGCAATCGCATTATCATGTTGTTCCTGTGGTGGAGTCGACACTGAAGGTATCGGGGAATCAATGGTATGTTAAGGAAGAGGGATATCCCTGTATTCTCTGGACGTTTTCCTTTGGATTTGATATGCAGAGTTGAGAGTTTATTAGATTATGGTGGATACAATAACATGGAGAATCTGAAACTGGCATCCTTGCGTTTTGAGGGATCGGTTCTGCACTGGTTCAATGAAGATAGAGCACCATTCTCTGCTTGGTTACAGTTTACATACCGCTTGTTGGACAGATTTGCAGGGTCTAGTGATACTAACCCGTTCCAGAGATTGCTTCAATGGCAACAGCCTTGGGTTGTTCTTCTCCAGAGGGGATGTTGAGGAAGGATACGATTTCTGAGACTTTCTGGTGATTGTCCCGAGGTTGAACACAAGACTGTTTTGAGCGCTGAAAGAGCAGCCACTGGTTGTTTTGAAGGAGACTGTTTCTTTTCATGAGCATGAGTTTATGCTTACAACAATTTCACAATTGGAAACAACTTCTGTGCAACAACCACTACAAGGGAAGAGTTCAAGTCGTTTGGGTCTTTTCATGGACGTTCGTTCATGATATCACAAGGGAATGTGGCAGTGCTGATGAAGTGGTTTCAAGGGAGCAGGAGAAGATTCAGGAAGGAGTACTCTTCTATTTAGCACCGATGGAGATGCAAGACTTTGGAGTGTGCATCAGTTTTGTACGTAAGGGATGCAACAGATTCATTGACATTCCCCATTCAAGGAGTACTCTTCTATTTAGCTGCGATGTCCTACTTGTCAGGTAAATATAAGGCCTTGATTGTATTGCCTTTGCTTTGGCATCTAGTCTCTACTCTAGCATTTTAACCAAAAAAATTGTTGTTGGTCGCAAACACCAACCGAAAATAGGAGATTCCTCATCGGTGTACCTTTATATTTTTGTGAAAATATGTTATGGAAAACTAAAACGTATACTTTAAACATTCGAAACGGTCCAGGCCTTAATTGTATGAAAATCTGGATATTCAGAGTTTTGGTGCAGTTTTAAGCTGATTTGCGCAGTTTCTTCTCGAACATGGCTTGTTCTTTCGGTTGCCATTAATATCTCAAATTTTATTCTTCTTCAGTGTTACTTATATAGCTGTGCGTCATTTCCAAGTGAAACTGGGAGATTGCGGACTCGACTGTACAATTTTGGTGTCAGTTTTTTTTCTTTCGAAAAGATCAGCTCCTTTGCATATAACTCTCTGAACTCTTTTAGGATTCAAGAAACGGCTAAACCTCACTCTATCGTTATGGCTATAAGCCTTCATCTTGAATATAAACTCGTTGATCCGTCGAAAGCAGAAGCTGCAATGCCATCCTGCATCAGCCAAGATCTCATCAGACTTTCGATAATGAGCGTACCGCGTCTTCCCCGTCTCGTATCTATGAACCGAAGCTCTCCAGCTCTTGTTGTCCACAAGAAACTCGAACGAGTAAAGATCGTTCTTGAGCCGCAGGTGGAGAATCTTGGGGATCTCATCGCTGAATCAAGAAGGAAACTTTCCAAAAACAAGGCTGAATCAAGAAGGAAACTTTTCAGAGAGAAACAAAACTATCCAAAAAAAACAAAAGAATTGATTTTTGAAGTCTGGAATGAGTAAGAGAGAAAAGAGGATGAAAAAGGCTGTATCCTCTCTGGAAAGGGGTGGCACTGCGCTGATGAGAAAGACAAGGGACCCAAATCATAATTGTAATAAATAGACGATTTAATAATCAAATTCTCTGAATATTCTCAGATTACGAAACTACCCTTCTCTCAATCAAACTATGGGACGATTAGTTTGGGGGTTATAATGTCATTCAAGCAGCAGCTTAACGGTTTGCTTGGGCCCCGCCACGAGTCTCTCGACCTGACTCAACGCCTATGTCGTGTAATGACTTCATGTGTCTGGTTCTGACACGTGGCGCTACAAATATCTCCTTTCGTTACTCCTGGGCTTTTTAATATGGGCCAACTTTACGATGGTAACCCATTTATACGTCCTTGAAAAGGTCAGTTCATTATATTATTCATCTTTGTATACAAAATAAATATTTTACTATTTCGTTATGGATTTATATGATTTGAAAATAATGGTTACGGTATCATTTCATGTGTAACAACAATCCTTGACAAATTATTTGGTTTTATATAGAAGGAAGAATATGATCCAATAATTGTAACTATATAACAAAAGCCATAGGACCATCGTGAATTGTGTTGGATAGGTCGGTGGGCGATACATTGACTTAGAAAATTTTAAGGGCCGTTTACTTAAGATCTCTAATTATTTAGAGATGACTTCTAAATTTAAATCTCACCATATATAAACTCTCACTTGGACAAGGAAAAAAAAAGCAGGAAAAGTGTTTAAATTAATCAGACGAAATTTCGCACTCTTGGGATGTGAATTATTGATACAAGCCTCTTTCTTTGGTTGGTTTTTCAGTCTTCTTTTATCTTGTGGACTAAACGTTATTTTTTTGTTACTAGAATCATGTACTACACGTACGTTTCTAGACATTTTAAATATCTGATTTCTAAATTAAACTGAAAAGCAGAATATCAAGTCTACTTGAAATTAGCAAAAAAGAAAAAGTCTACTTGAATGTGCAGTTCTATTGTTATGTTACAGTCCAGATTCAAGTCTGTATATTGTATATTACTAACTAAAAAAATATAAAAAATCAAAGTTAAAATCACTGTTCAATTTATTAATATATTCGGTTGTCACCAAGTCATGTTCAATTCTCAGGAAGCGAGTGCGGTTTATTGCTAAAGTGTACATTACCACCAGGTTGGAAAAACGATTTCTCCATTCTACAAAGTAATTGATTGTAGATTTGTAGTAAACATGTATCGTGTGGGAGGACTATGAATATGAGTGAATATAAAAAAGAAAACAGGGACGCGTGACAAGAGTAAAAAGTTGCATTGCATATGTGATATGTTAACGTGTTTCATTGCGTTGGATTCGTAGGCATTAATATTGACTTATAACTTTTCAGGTCTTTAACTAATTAAAATCTGAGTTCAATGTCTCATGCCCACTTTATAATTGAGTGGTATAAAGAAAACGTCCATATCATCTTTTGCGTGGGAGTTACGTCAATCAAATAAACCCATCCTAGATCTGAAGACAAAAAAAAAGTAAACTGATGGTGTTCAAAGTTGTTAATATTTTAATGGATGTTCAAAGTGGTTTATATATGTAATCAGGGTGTTTGAACCTAACTTATTTAAAATTACTCCTTGTTCATAATAATAGGCAATAGCAATAAAATTATGTTCGTTCGTTTTGTTTACGTTGACTCAACAATATGTCCTAAATTTCTTCAAAAAAAAACAAAAGTTGTTTTCCCAAAACATATTCATTTTATTGTTCTTGGTTCATTGAGGCACTACCATACCACGCCGTACGTTTGATAATCAACTTTATTTTCTTTTGGTGTTGTAATGTTTAAAAACCTTTGTCACTAATTTCAGAATGTATTTTACAACCTTATCTACGTTGCTGAGGACATAAAAAAAAATCATTTGCCGTTATTTGTTTATCGATAACATCAGCAAGTACAAGATGAACACTACATGTCCAACATCATGATGATCGTTTGGTGATTTAAGACTCATAATAACAATTCACACGTAAAAATACAAGCAGAATTTTAACCCTAATAAAAGAGATGGAGACCATATAACATACATATTTTTCCGGTAGGTTCATTCTTCATTGGATGAGACTTTTATACACATAGCAATTGTACAATCGAATAGACTTGGAAGTCTTAGGTTATTGCGAGAGATATGAAGCATCAGATCTGTATGTATTTCAATTTGATAATCCATATTACAGCTCAAGCCTCAGTCGTCTTTTTTCTTTGTTGTCCTTTGCTTTGCACATTTCTATGTTTGTCGTCAAGTGGGTGAAGATGACAACTGTAGATTCTGGGCAAGGCCTTATCTCATTGGGCTTTGAGTTGTCATGGCCCATATTTGTTTTCCTTAAAACTCAATTCCAAAAATGGCAACGTTTTTACCTTCGTTCCCTTTATGATAGCTCTTGGTCTAGAGTGAAGTGGATTATATTGTATGTACCTAAAATTGCTGTTTGAAAATTCACCTAACAATTATTAACTTTGGTATTCTTCAATAAATACCCTAAAACATAGCCTTTGCTCCTTTCTTCGGGACAATTCTTCACACTTTAATAATCTATTATTATAAAGATAGGTTCTAGCCTATACACGTAGGACGCCAGGCTGGAAATCCAACTCTTGTAGCGCTGACACGTCGGATC
This sequence comes from Brassica juncea, assembly GCA_018703725.1. Taxonomy (NCBI): domain Eukaryota; kingdom Viridiplantae; phylum Streptophyta; class Magnoliopsida; order Brassicales; family Brassicaceae; genus Brassica; species Brassica juncea. Next base: position 42,161,446 of record CM031938.1, read on the forward strand.
CGCACCGTTTCATTTAATCATGTGCTTCATGGGCTTCGTCTACGTCATATTTGTCTGGGCCTGTTGTGATTTATACGAGGGCCCGATATATCATCATCCTGTTGTCCTAATAGGCTAGGGACGAAACCGAAGTCGCGTAACACATACCTCCGACTGTGACCTCCGACTGTGATCCGTGTCGATTCAGATTTCATCCTCATCATAACGGTCTTAGTAAATGTTCTGTCTTGAATCCCATGAAATCACTCATCCACTACGTCGCCTTCAATTCTTTGCTTGGATGTGAGAGTCGGTGATGTTCTACTATAAAAAGGTATGAGATCTCTTCCTTTCTTCTCGTCTTCTCCTCGATTCTCTTACATTACTTCTCATTGATTTTGATATGCTCTAAGGTTTTCTTTTCCGACATGAAGTCCGGCAGTTGTAGCTCTAAGTGCTTCTGTTATCCTCCTCTTAAGTGGATTCGGAGATGGGCTCCTTTCAAAGACTTCATCAAGGCAATGCAGGTTTACAACTTTATGATTCTAAGATGAATGAAACACTTAGTTTGAAACAATAATGATCCTTTTAGTGTCCTAAGCGTATTTGATATCTCTTTATCTATACTGATATGCTATGAATCTCCAATTTAATCTTTTATGCAGATGATGTCTCCGCCATTATTGGTCCTTCCGATTGCGGAGCTCTCACAGACCAGTCAGAGTCAAAGCAATAAGCCCCAGATGGTACTGCCTCTAATGCATCTTCAGAATCACAATCTGAGCCGCAGACGTCTCAGTCTCTATCAGACATCAGGCACTTGATGTCTGTGTCTTATCTACAAAATTTATTATGAAGCTCTTGAAAGTTTTGCAAAATCCCCTGAAATTATTAAACCACTTGACGTAGCCGTTTTCTGAGTATCATCTAGATATATCTTAACTTTTCTGTAAATTCAGGGTTGAAGAGGAGGCTACACATCCTCCAACTTCACAAGACTGGATTAAAAACTGTATGAAGAACTGGAAAAGCAGAGACTTAACTTGCCATGGAGGTACTTTAAATTTTTAGTGTTGTTATATGAAGAAGTGCTCTTTTCAATCACGCAGCTTATGAGAGATGATGCATTTTACATTGTTTTTTTTCAGGTCAAACTTGGAGAGTTAGAAGCTGAACATTCTGAATTCAATGTTATTAATGACAAGCTGCAGCACTCTTACAATGAACTTGTGGAGTTCAAGCTCCTTCTTGACAAGGTAATATGACAGAGAGTCCTCATTTGGTTCATAACTAATTTGACAGCTCTATGATTACTTAAAATATACTATTATAGATGATCTTTGGTCAGCACAATTTTAATGACTGTACATGAATTTCTATTGTGTGAATTTCATATTTAAACGGTTTAAGTGTTATCTTAAACCGTTGGATATGCATCTCATGTGTCTGTTGTAATTTTTCTAGGCTGGTGATCTTTTTGCTTCAACCCATAGACTCCCTCAAGGCTCCTTTGCAGCAGGAAGAACGAGATATGGAACGTTGTTCGTTGTTGGTCCCAACTCTGGGGAGAAGGTTAACTTTTTTTTTTTTCTACCTTAGCTTCTTAGACATTAAAAGTGCAGCCTTTTTCCATTGCAGGAGTTTATCTGCTTTTTTAATGTATATAATTTGTTCTCCTATAGGCTCATCCATGTTAGAGTCTAAATTCTATATGTAGTTAAGACATTTTCATCTGCATATGTTTATATTTGACATTTGACATTGGTTCTGCCTCTATTGTTTTATTTTATTTTGTTGATCTGCCTAACAAAGAATAGTTTTACATGGAATGCTGGCTTTTGCAGAAAAATATATTTATATTGTTTTCCTCTATTGGATTTTGACTTTTGATCTAAATTAATGCTCACGACGGAGAAACATGTATTGTTATCTTCTATTTAGGGGGAAGAACAAAAAGTACAATTCTTAAGATATGTTAAGCTTTTGGGGGCAGTCGTTATCCTTTCAGTGAAGATTTTGGCAGACGAGCTAAAAAGATGACTGAAGTATGTATTATCTTATCTCTTGATATATGATTTATTCTGGTGTTTTTGTTCTGTCTCATCACGATGAGTTCTGTGTATTCTTTTTATGTTCAACTATTAGTTCTGTAGCTGTAGTAAGTTTCTTTACTCAAGTAAAATATTTTTGTTTTCCTATACAATCTAAATCAACTGGGCATAATAGCATCATGGTTTCGTTTCTTTAGAGGAGTCTCAATTCGCTATTGACCAGATGCATGAGTAGTCATATTTGTATCTCTAGCCACTGTATATCAAGAACTTGCAAGTCGGATTTCAATACAATTCAGTTTATTTGTAAATAATATATGTGTAATAATCAGAATATTATACATGTAACAATGGGTCATTGTTTGTTATTATGTTGTCCAGACTTTGAGTGTCATTTATTCAGTGCCTACTTCTGAAAATATTTTACATATGTATGATTACTGTCTTTGCTTCTTTAGTTACAATCATATCTTTTTTAATTAAAACAACTTTATATTGTTAGTCTGAATTTTTTGTTTGAAACAGGTGGTAAAGCTATAAACCTAAGATACGCTTAAACTCATCCCTTAAGTGTTTTAAACAAATTTAATTTTGTGTTCATCGAGAAAAATTTAAATATTTTCTTATTTACTCTTTTGACTTTTTAATACATTTATGTTCACAAAAATAAAGTAAAGTTTAAAAAATCAATAGTGTATGTATAAAGTTTAACAAAAAAAAATTAAACCTTCAAATCATAAAAAATAAAAAAAAATTGAAATAAAAGTAACAAAACCGAATAATACATATATTTTAAAGTAATTATCAAAAATTGAGATAAACTAAATATTTGTTTTCCTTACTTCCCGTCCGTAGGGCGGACCTGTCCTATCAAAAAATGAAGATGGTATTATCATTTTCCCTTATTTTCAATTTTATAATAGGCTTAAAATTCCAAATTCAGATAAAAATCCGTAAGTGTTTTCGTTATTTTAAAAATGCAAATTAATCTAGACATTTTACCACTACCTACAAATAGGGAGGAAATAAAAAACAGTAAAAAATTATTTATGTTATTATTTTCAGGTTTCATCAAACTCAGATCAACGATAATATAAAAAATTGAAACTTGCAATTTTTTAACCGATAAATTTAAACTTACACCATAAAAATAAATAAATAAAAACACAACCAATGGTTAATAGATAATCAAATTAGAGATCTACAAATACTTTTACAATATTTCTTGAAATGTTTTATCAAATCTAAGCCAATGAGAGGGAAAATAAATCTCATGAATAATTAGTATGACTTGATCAAAAAATAATAATTACTCCCTCCCATTCATAATATGTTTCATTCTAACCTTTAAAATTTGTTTTATTATAAGTGTCGTTTTATGTTTTAATTGCATTAATTAAACATTTTCCAATTTTTACCCTTACTTTTATCTCATTAATTAACAAATGATATATTAAATAAGAGTAAAACAGAAAACGTAATAATTTTCTTAATTTATATGCAAAAACCTTGAACGATATTTATTATGAAACATGGGGAGAATTAGGTATTTAAGCACACGTATACACACGACACTAGATTGAAAAACAGAGATATGCAATTTGGTTCAAAAGTTAACTAATTTTTTAACTAAACTAATTGGTTAAGCGAACCAGATCATTACAATTTTTAACAAAACCAAAAATGTTTTGGGTGAAAGTTAATTAATCCATTAATTAATTGGTTAAGCAAACCAGGTTGAGTAAATTTTACCATGGTGTTATATAATCACATTATTTTTCATTATATATATTTTAAAATATATATTAAAACAAATAGTTACAAGTAAGAAATTTGTGAATGTCAATACTACTTTAATTAAAATAAATCAAACATTAAAATAATTTTACAGTAATAATTTATTTATTCGCCCGCCCGTAGGGCGGATTTACCCTACTAGTACTATATAGTCTAGTATAACTTCAATTTAATTCGTTGAGATTTATAAAGTTAGCATCTACAAATGATATCTAAGCTGTCTGGTTATGTGAGACATTAGATTAAACTACAACTATATTATTAATGTCTCAATAATCAAGAGCATATCATTTTTGTTGTTATCAATAGATTATCATCACTACTAATGTTGTATAATGAACCAAACTTTGTTCAGTACCCTTTTTATTCACTTTATACACAATGTTCCATTAACGCGATAACCACGAAACAAATGAATTTGCAAATTCGTGTGACGATAGCTGATGCACGCATAAAGACGTAACTTCAAAAATAACAAAAAAAAAAAAAGTATTTAAATTCGTGATCATTTATTGGTGGTCAGGACAATAGTAATTTGGCTTTTCATATGTGATACTTGATAGAATGAGAGAGCACATAAAATTGGAGGAGACAGTCAGACAGAGACAAACTCTGCCTTTTGTACGAATAAAAGCCTATTTTCAACATGCATGCAGATTCACTTTTAAATAGGGCGATATATATATCATTACTAAATAGGTGCGAACTTTATCAAAATTGCACCCAATAATCAAAAAAAAAACAAAATTTAAAAACTAACGAAAATCCCCTTCCTTCTTTTCTTTTTCTCGTCCTATCTCTCTCTACATTTTTTCTAAAAAACTAATTTTAGTCTTTTTGTTATTTTCACAAATAATCCCAAACTTTATACTATCATTTTTTTTCTCTATTAGAAAGCTTGGAGTGGAAACCTTTTATGTGTAAGTTATGCTCATACAATTGATTAGTTTTTTCAACTAGAGATTTAGTAATTTCATATTCTTGAAGCAGCAGTGTTAATGACTTAATGTACTAGTGATATTTACAAAATTGCAATCGCAGTAACAGTAGAGACTCAAACATCCACGTTTCATATAACTAAAATATTAGAAAGATTTACAAAAGCTAAACATCATCTAGAAACCACATATTATAAAAGTCTATAGCTTTTTCAACTTAAGAACTGTTTAGTTAATATCCAACATAGAATTTTTTTTAAAAAAAAGTAGAAACTTTTTAAAAACTATAGAATATAGATAGTATCATGATGAATATCTCTAGCTTAACCCCATGAGTTACGAGAAGTACATCCCAGCTGACCACCACCACACATCAACATTTCTTGATACCCCCACGCGTCTGATCCGAACGTAAAATCACTGTCTGCGGCGGGGCTTATGCCGTCGAAATAACTCGAGTCACCAGCTTGACTATTGTTTCCGTAGCCTTCTAATGTCGACGTTATAGGCTCTGTCATCTGTTGAAAGAAACTGTCCGAGACGTTAGAGAGAGCAGACAAGTCACCGGTGTTCTCTAGATATCCGATCATCGGCGTAGACGGCGGCGGCGGTGGTGGTGTTGGTGACCGAGGCTGGTTGCGGTTTTTCTTAAAGAACTCTTTAACGACCTCTTGCAAGAGACCAGAGTCGGAAGATTCTTGCGGGAAAAACTCCGTGTCGTAGTCGCTAGCTGAAGACGAAACGCATGCCGTTTTGGGATGGGAGAAGGAATAAGAAGAAGAGGAGACTTTGAGAGAGTTAAACGGCGCAGTTTTGCGAGAGGAATACGAGGCGTCGTCGCACAGGGAGTGAGTCTTTGTGTTAATCTTCTGCGGTGCCGGTGTACCGTAGAGCCCCTGAGTAGAGCGATCCAACGGTACAGGAGAACGAGCGGACACCAATGATTTCTTCGGGAAGAAAGAGAACCTATGCTCGGGAACAGCAACAGCGACAGGGTGAGTAAAGTTCGTACGAGCCTTGGATCCACGAAACGCACGTGCCGCGCAGTCGTAAGCACATGCGGCTTCCTCCGCTGTGTCGAATGTTCCTAGCCACCGTCTCTCCTTCGACGTCGGATCACGTATCTCCGCCGCGTAGCGTCCCCACGGCCTACGACGAACGCCGCGGTACCTCGTCGTTGAGTTGCCAGTTCCGAGGGCGGTGGTGACTCTGATCTCTTTTGAAGACGGTTTGCGGTTTGAGGACTTTGTGCTGGTGAAGTTTCTCGTTAGAGGATTCGGGTCGGGTTCGTAACCGGTGATAAGCGAACGGGTGGACTCGCTGAACTTTCTCAGGGCTTCTTCCATTTTTTGTTTTGGTTTTTTTAGGGTTTGTGTTCTGATGAAGGACAAAAGTAGAGAGAGATGTGAGAGATTGGTTGTTTGGTACGTTGACAGTGTTGGAGCTTCTTCTGTCTATTTATAGGCTACAGTTTGACAGAGTGTAACTCAAAATTGGTTTGGTTACTTGTTTGGTAGTATATTGATAATGCTTCCTTTGTTTCTTGTTATCTTTAATGTTCGAAACTGAAAATGTTCACCGTACATTCTTATGTAAAACTAGTGTTTTCAAAATAAACTATTAGTGTTTTTTTCGCTAGTTGCTAGTGGTTTTGTTGGGTTGCAGTCTTGCAGATCAACAGAATAAAACTACAGTTTTTTTTTAACAAAAATAAAAACTACAGTTTACACACACTGATTAGACACATAAACATTTTTTATTTTGATTAGTACATATGTAAACGGTAAATCAACCAGCTGAAACTACTCGGAGATTACTAAATCGATCATTAGCAGTTTTAGTACATATGTTTTCAGCCGATCAACAACATTTTAACGGTAATTATCAGAAAATATGCTTTGTTTTTTAATTGTTTGGATATAATTATATCTTTCAACACTAGAACCGACAAGATCGAGGACAAAATTAATGATTTTTTGGTAAACCAAAGAAAAAGAATGGAACAAAAGATATGCTGATATGGGTAGCAACACTGCAGTGAATACCTGACATGTGTTGGCATTATTCTACGAAGATGTCAGGTTTGTCTAAAACGTGTATGTGTACAGGGGCCAGATGTATTTCATGAATCAGAAGCTTGCTTTTTTATTTATTGCTCCTGTCGTGATATGATAATCATACCATCTTTTCCGTTGTTTCACTTTACAATTACACAATCCACTAGAAACCATGCAAAACTTTCCTAGTAAGTATAATCAACGTCGTAGCCATTCTTATTGTTTATTCAAGTTGTGGAATAGCAATTCGCATAAGAATTAAATATGTATCTATGCGTTGGAGTACTTTTTAACGCTGGATTGTATTAAACCATGGAAAAGTTATAAACAACGAAAACTATAAAACAAAATTAGAAAAGAACAAATCACTACAGATCTAAAGTTAGCAACACATCTGTTTTGTGTATCTGACTAAAATTTATGAAAGGAAAACTTTATTTTTATTTCTTAAATAGTTTAATTTTATGGGTGATATATTCTTCGCAGAAACCAAAAAAACATATTCTAAGGCTTCAAACTGAATCAAGGACAGTTGTCACTATTTTCTATTGTTTCGGTAGGAACCACGAATACACTTGTTATTTTTGGTGATGTTGTTACAAATTTATTTACAATATTCATGTGTCTACGGTAGGTTTGGATTAATAAATATGATAATTATGGTTATACTTATTACTACAATATGGTAAGTCTGAGACCATAAAGGAGGTTAGTTGGAACTGAAAAATGATCATTGAGAGATTTTTCAATTCTTGGGAACTAAAGACTTTGGGTTTCCAGCGCACTTATACGCAAATGTCTGTGTGAATTCCAATGTCACAAAATCATTTACCACTTTGGTTCGTGCATGTATTTTTTGGATTTAAATGTTAAGATTATTATTATTATTATTAATTCATGCCTGAAACTAGGGCTGGATTTTATTCGTTAAATTTGATTCGATTCGTTATTTGTTTCGATTCAATCCGAAAAAACCGAATATCCGTAAGTCTTTGAAGCAAAGTAAATATTAAAAATCAATATCCGTTAAAAACGAAGCAAATCACAAATCTATAATATAATGAGAGAGTCACTCCTATCTATAGAGGACACGTGTCGAATCGTGTGGGCCCCACTCTTTAATTTTTTTTTAAACGGATGGGCTTTGGTCTGTCATCTGAGTACAATTTTTAAAGGGTTTTATTTATTTATTTTTATGTGGGCTTCGTGGGTTTCCTTTTCTTATTCTTTTTGAGATTCTTCGTCGTCTCTCTTCCTATTTAGACGGATTCTTTTTGTAAAGCTATCTCTTCGACTCCACGTTCTCTACCGACATAGCGCTTCCTATTCCTGTAACAGATTCTCCAGCCTCTTATATAGAGTTCTTCGAAGGTGAATTTTCAATCGTAATGGATATTTTGTTCATGTTGTTTATCTCTCTGTCTTTGACTGAATCAGGTTGCTGGAATCTCCAAGAAACTGGCACCTACAAGGCTAAGGTCAAGGTATTAATTTGAAACTACAATCTTCAAGTTATGAGGAGCCATCTTTAGATTGGATTATAGATCTGTTGTGCTCAAGAGTTCTTTTATTTATTTTTTTATGATGGAGATATATATACAAGGAAACGGTCTCCGGATTGCTTCAGAGGAGAGCTGAGTTCATCAGTTAGATTGCTCTGCTTTTTTTTTGGAGTGCATACATCCACGGTTTGGTCAGGTGATCCTTTTGTATCTGAAAACAAAGAAACATAAGGTTAGTCATTCTCATTGAAAAACATAAAAATAAATAAATACCAAAACAATAAACCCAATCCAAACAACGTTTTACTTAATAAATTATTTACATGACGATGAGTAGCTTGATTAGGTATGTGAATGGTAACATTACATAACTTTGCTGTTTTTTTTCCAATGCAGATGACATAAGCGGATTCCACTCTAACACACATCCCAACTTCGGTATGAAATCACTGGTGACTCTATAAGGTACTGAAGTATAATCCATAAACAAAGTGTAAGATTATTACAGGAAACATTGGTTTCTAATTTTTTTCTAAAACCTGCCTTTTTCAGGAAATTTCAAATTTTTTTCTTATGGATATAGTCAAATGCTTCTCTCAGCTATGCAACCGGAGGAACATCAGTCCATGAGTTCTGGTACTAACATTAACTGACTTCAGAGCTTAGTTTATTTCAGAATGTTGCAAACTGAAAACGTGGGAAGCATGCACTACTTATAACATATGCTCAAGGCATGATCTTAAGCCATTTTAGTTTACTTCTCTCTTTATGTGATCAATGTAACATATCAAACCTTAATACATTTTTCTGGTGGACAAAAGAAGTAAGCTATGCAGACTATTACATGCGTGCTTTTGACTAATGGTGTACTTGGGATTCAAAGAGGAACCGAGCCTGTAGTGAACATGATGGACATGATCCCAGGTGTTTCTAAGGCTGTGACTTTTCACGGTTGTGGAACACCGTGTGATACCTTCTGGTGTTGCTATGGCACTGGTAACCTATATAACTACAGACTCATCTGGTTTCTTGAGTTACTTGACAAAGAAAAGTATATAAACTTTGAGGTTTCTGTTTTTGTCTCTGTCCACAGGAATTGAATCCTTATAGATTTTAAAGAAGATGGAGAAATCTCCAGCTGAATTCAACCGCTCTTGCCACACTGCTTATGAGGTTATGCTATGTTTTTTAATCGTTCCTTGAGCCTTATAAATTTCAGTCTCATTCAACGACTCTAAGCGATTTATTATCAATATAGTCATAGCTTTTTATTGATATTAGATATGATCAAAATTTCAGGATTATTTCACAAAAAGCATATCAGGAGACCAGACAAGGCATGTACATATGTCTTCCATGATGGAGTGAAGTGCAAGCTGAAGAAGAACCCAGCGGACGGAAAAGAGGGGGGCCCCCAGGCAGTTTCCGTAAAAAAGTTCGAGTTCATAATAAAACGCATAAAAAGGTCATATCCGCTCGCAAATCAACTCGGCTAAAGAAGACCAAAACGTCTCTGGGAGAGAGAATATCCGTTAGGTTAAAGAATCATAAAAAGGTTGTTGCAAGCAAAACCATTGCGGCGTTCAGGCAGGAGACTGAAGCATGTTACTCGGCAGCAGGATGAAAGTACAGTTCCTGGAAAGAGTAAGAAACGGAAACTGGAAACCAAAAAAGGCAGAGGCAGGCCTAAGAAAGTTAAACAAGAGATTTCCATAAGAAAGAAGAGAACAAAAAGAGCCTTAAGCTATTGGTTGAATGGACTGCTCTTATCCAGAAAACCTGGTGATGAACAGGTCGATAGTTCCGGAGAGACAGATATTTTAAACCTATGGAGAACTCGGATTTTGATCATGATCACACTAAGTGTCGTTTATGCGGCTTGTCTGACTCTGACTCTGGATCAACCTTCATCTCTTGTGAAATCTGTAAAGGTGATCCAAATCTTCTTTTGTTTAACCATTATTTAAATTACAGGATTTGGACTCTGTTTTCATAAGGACTTGTAAGCGATTTATTATCAAAATTGTTCTTTTTGTCTCATTATGTTTTGTTGGACTTTGTGTTCATCAGGAGGCCTCAGATGTCTCTGCAGTTGTGAAAAAAAGATGGAATCCGAATGATTTCAACACTGGAAAGCTTCTTGGAAGAGACACGTTTGGTCACATTTAACTTGCTCGAGAAAAGCGGGTTAGTATCCATCAAAACATAACATTTGATTTAGATATTTACATTGTTTATTTTTCTCAAATTCTCAAACATTGTATGCAAATGTGAAATGGAGCAACCACATTGTCGCCCTGAAGGTTCTATTCAAGACTCAGCTTCAACAATCTCAAGTTGAGCATCAGTTAAGAAGAGAAGTTGAGATTCAGTCTCATCTTCGTAACCCCAATATACTCTAGCTCTATGGTTACTTCTATGATCAGGTAAAACTTAACCGTTTCTTTGATCTTTTTGTTGACAATATCCATCTTTTTTTAGCGTAATACACTTTGTTGGTTTTTGTTGCAGAAAAGGGCTTATTTGATACTTGAGTATGCTACTAGAGGCGAGCTGTACAAAGAGCTATAGAAATGTAAGTACTTCAGCGAAAGACGAGCTGCAACTGTTAGTGCCTTCCTTTTTTTTTGATCAACGTTAGTGCCTTCCTTCTGCTGTTATATGTTTTAAACGATTCTTTAGTTAGTTAAGAAAAAAAACTGAGAGCTTTATATGTTACTTTAATAGTATGTTGCATCGTTGGCGAGGATGATTCGTTGGCGAGGATGATGAGAAAACCTTCTTGCCAATCTGATAATTAAGCTAATATGTTATTTAATGAGCATGAAAAAAATAAAATCCAGAACTTACACATTCTTTCGATTTTGCTATTACGGTCGAAATTTTAAGGGTGCAAAAAAGATGTAAAAATAGAACGATTACACCAAAATTTGGCCACATGTGTTATTTCCCGTTAAAAGCAACGACTGAGTCTGTTGGATCTGCAACCCGCATCTTAATATAATGTAATGTTGCAATTTCATTAGTGATTTATTGTGAGAACATGCATATACAGGCTAGAAAAATGTAATAAACTTATGTTCGAGAGTAATGCAACACAACAGAAATTGCATTGTCGACATGGCAGCGTGTGTAAGCAAAAATGCAATATTTTGGAAATTTCTAGAGTTATTAATTTTTTTTAAAACCAGTCTATTACAATCCCATTTTTTAAAACATTTTGGGAACATAGTAATTAATTTATTGTTTGTATAATTTGCTAATTCTTTAAAACCTGATTTTATATCTTTCTCTTACACTATTTTGAATAATATACTAACAATTAACTAAGTAGATACTGACCAACCACATAAACCTCACATTTTGAACATGAAAACACTAAAACATTAATGGTAGATCAATTCATTATGAAGATAAGATATGAAATATCAAAACATAAGAATCAACCCCGTTATTCTAATATCAACCTAATCAGGTTGTATGCCTTTCATTGTTCTATCATCACTTTTTTTTTTGGACAAAGTTCTATCATCACTATTACATAAAAACGAAAGTTCGAAAAAACGAACCATCAAACAAAGTATACAAAGCACCTAACAACAACCCTAGAAACTGGTGATTTTTTCTTTACCCGCTACCTATGTACATGTTTTTTTTACATTGCTTAAAGCAATATTATCACTGAGGGTTCTTAATTTTGTTTTTCTTTTTCCAATTTTTTTTAAAAAAATTGAAAACGAACCAATCGCGGGCCGTCATGTATCAGGGGGGTCCGCGAACAGTACAAGAACTCAACCTAATTCGGCTGTTATTTAATGACTTCTCATTCTTAGTTTTGATGTTTTTATGGACCCCGATAATGTTGATTTACTATTTTCAGATATAATCATCAAACAAAATATACAAAGCACCCAAAAACATCCCGTAAACCATATTACCCAACTCATTACCAAGCAACAAGCCCCGCGCTTGCGCGGGGGCTAAGCAACTAGTACTAAAAAAATTAGGGACGAATATCCGATCCGTTCTGATTTTTATATAAATAGTTATATATTTGTAGTTAAATAGAGGTTTAAATGTATAATCTTATATAATTTTATTTATAAATTACTTATAAAATATTATATTAAGAAAAGAATTATAAGATCTTTATAAAAAACTACAATTTTTCCAAAACGGTAATATTCGATCTGTGCCCACCCCTACCTGAAACTAATTTATCGATGTTTGACTAGTTTAAATTTAAGTTTCGGTTCAAAAGGTTAATATAGTGGATTACAAGTGATCAATCCACTCTTTAATAGTATTAATCATGAAATACTAAAATTCAAAACAGATAGTGTAGTACACTTTCGAGATAATCCACTATCTATATACCGTTAAGTACTTTCTTTTTGTGGTCGAGTAGATAGCCGATAAAGTTTATCAAAAGAAAAAAGACTTATTTTCTTACCGCTGACACAGCGAATTATTTTAACAATTTGAAACTAGATCTTAGGCTTCGCTTAGAAATGTACATTACACCTACGAATCAAACCCAACCTAATGGATTTAGTGAAAGTCAAGCTAAGCCAATTGCTTATAGTCAAACCATAAGTTTATTTGCTAGTCCAACCAAACAAAAAAAAAACATTAAGAAATCATTTGATTAACCCAAGTGTAATGGGTCACAGTAGTTATGAATATATAAATCTCTAATTTTTTTTTTTTTGTGAACTATACAAATCTCTATATAAATGAAAAAAAACACAGACTTATTTATACCGCACGCACGGCACACCATAACACATATCTCTTGTTGGAAGTGTTGGATGTTGTTGTTATACTCTCATTAAATAATTTTGGTGTAGATGACAAGAGAGTATAGTGTAACCAATCAAAACATGATTTGATAGATTTTGAAAGAGGGAGTAAATGGTGGGTCAAGAAAAAGAGGCTGTGTGACGACAAAGGAATGTATAGTAGTATAACCAAAACTCTAAATTCAATTCAATCAAAATTTTCCTTGAAAGACGGGCTTTAATTCTTCAACCTGTTTCATTCTTCATGTAATAACAATCCCTGCAAAAGTGAGAGAAATGAGAGTATACACTCTCTCCACTTTAAAATGTAATACTATGTTTTAAGAATGTTTAATATTTTCAAATATAAAATAATTTAAAGTATTTATTCTTCAAAGTGTGTATTTTATATTTTTTTGCCAACATTTACGAATTCCCAGTGCTACAAATCAACACAGTTGTCTTAAGAAAGTGAAGGAAATTAAAATCATTTATGCACATATTTTTCTCGACCTAAAAATGTGATGGAAAATAGGTTAAAAGTGAGTGACCTTTTGGGCCATCAGAAAAGATCGCTCTCAACTTCTCATCATTTTGCCCCCTATGATGTGGACCCTGCGCACCCATGCGTTACATAATAATTATTACTCCCTGATTTGACTCTCGAGATCTTTTTTATCTTTTTTTATTTTTTATATTACTCTTAAGATAATAAGATATAGCCAAACATCAGTAAATGCATACACACGCCTGGGTAGTACTCCGCAATATCAAAACTGGAAAGGAATACAAGTATAAAACGAACAAAAATACAAATGGTGTTTCTTTTTTTTTTTTTGGACAAAAAATACAAATGGTGTTTCTATGATTCGAAAATTCCAGCAAAAATGAGTTGGTTTTACCACAACAAGGCATACTTATTTAATTCTTGTACTAGTAAACAGACTTTTTATTGTGTAAGGTATTTACAAGGGTACATGAATAAAGTGAACCACCATTGACTGTTATGTAAGAATTATTAATAGAGCCTAAATTGAGATTTTTTCTTCTTCGAATAAGTAGATCGAGTAAATGAATTTACAAGTTTAGGTACGAGTGATATGAGACGGAAGATATAACACATGAGTAAGAGGGATTCTCTGCTAAATGTTTGTTTAAACGCACTTTAGATAGTTGAAAACACGTCAACAAACATTTACATCTATAAACATTCTTATTGATAACTCATTACAAAAGCTCTGAATGTTAACAACGGATTAAGCGGTGTAGAACAAACGGATTGGATATTGCGCTACGGTTTGATTGTGGTTTTACAAACTAGGAAATATTGGTGGTTAAATAAAAAAAGTGGTACAAACTAAAATTTGAATGGTAACAATAAAGTGGTTAGTATTATTATGATATTAATTTTGTTATATTATTACTATTTTAAAAAAAAAAAAAAAAATTATTTAAACGTAAATATATGATAAAACTTAATTATATAGCGGTTTGTAATTTTGGAATTAAAATTTTAAATTATTTTACACAAACCACACCTTGTTAGGGGATTTTTAATTATGTGAATGGTTTGAAGTTTTGCATACAATTTGGACCGCACTTACTGAACCACACAAACCGCTCAAACCACACTTTGTTAAATCGCACAAACAAAACCTATGCATGAATGGAAACCAAAACTATCCCACAAGTTGAAACGCTTGAACCACTTAAAACATTCGGAGCCAAAATATGATATATTGTTAGGATTAAAGTTCTAACAATGTATAAACATTTGAATGCTAGTCAGCATAAAACTAGGACTACACACGATTATTATCAGTTGTTTGGTGCTGTGATTTTCGGATTCAAATTGAAACGTTTTGATTAGCGGATAAAAATTGTTATCAGTTCTGAACCGACATGATTTTCTAACACGGGTTCTAAGGATTTAAATACTTAGAATTGTCACGGAATGTCTGCATAGAGGGTTACAAGTTTTGAACAATTTGATCAGAGGTTCATTTTAAGCAAACTAACGTCTAGAAACTTAGTAGCCTTCCACCTTTTGCCAATTAGTCTTAAATAGATAGTAGATTTAATTCATTGTTATTATACAGTAGTTGCATAGACCAAACTTACTGTTTGTCTGCTTGAGAGTGATTACACTAGAGATGGGTCCTAACCTATGTATCACATTGATTATGGTGCTAATTATAATCTTACTTTTCAACATAACTTTTTTTAGAATTAACGTTCTTGGAAAATATCAGCATAATGAATGTAAACTGTGTTCAAAAAAATAAATAAAATGAATGTAAACAACTTTATACGAAAAGAACCTCTTGTGCTGCGCGCTCAGGTTACACCTTGGAAACTTTCTTAACTTCATTGTCTCTTTCTGGTTTCTAACTATAGAAGCTATCACATCAATTGCAGCACTAGCAACTCCTTGGAAAAATTCTAACCAGGTCAGTCATATTGATCTCCACTCTATCTACAAGTATAGGTCCAAAAGAACTAAAACCAGAAAGTGTTTGAATGTGAAGTAAAACCATCTTAGGAAGTTTCTCAGATTGCAGGGTATGATATGAGATTAGATGACTCAATATATGGTCCTCCCACAAAGGAATAGCTTCTTTAGCTTCCAACCCAATCTCAGACCTGTGATTGTCCTCTCCATACAGCAACAACAACAAAGCAGCAGATGTCTTAGAAACAAGTTCCACTGGCTTCTTATGTTGATCTCCATGGCGTTCTATCACCATAAACCACAAGGTTTTCTGGTTTAATTGATGATCAGTGATATGTTTCTCCCCACAAAACGTAATAAAATCATCATGGCTAATAAAGAATGGAACTATGGTTCGAGTACACTTAGCTATTAGTCCTCCACGCTCCCAAACACGGTTTGCCTCTATAACAATCAGTGACACAAGCTTCTGATACGTACAACCATATGTTGCTAGCCTAACCCATGTTTTTCTATCATGATCAGATGGTACCTCGTAGCTCATCTTTTCATTCTTTGATGTCTGAGATCGGACAGGCTGTGAGTACTTATTCTATTTTATTCTTTGACCAGTATGCATTCAGTGCTGGTACGTTATTGCTCTTCACTTAACTTCTTTTTTTTCTCTTTGTGAGACTCATGTCGGTTTTGTTCTAGGCACCATGCTTGATTGTTGAAGCAAGCTCTGAAGCGCTTATTCTAACTGACGCCCTTTTGAGGTGAATATAAGGCTTTTATTTCTTCTTGCGTTTGCTTTGTCATCTAGTCTGTATTTTTTCATATAAACTCACAATCTTTAGCATTTTTTTTTTGTTAGTTGCCAACACCAAACGAATTCAGCTTCGGTTTACGTTTGCATTTTGTAAAAATATCTTGTGAAAATGTGAAAATGTTTTCCATTTTTTAATGAAAAATACAGAAACATAAACTTTGACATTTTAAACGATATAGGCCTTAGTTGTTTAACCATCTAGATATTCACAATGTTGTTGCAATTTGAAGCTGACTTGCTCAGTTTCTTTTTCAATCATGACTTGTTTTTCCCCTCATGCATGCCAATATTTCCTCTTACCCCCCCTGTGGTTTCTCTTAATTTTCTTCACAAAAGGCGTACTCGAAACCGCCAGAGAATACTGCATGTGGTCACTATGGTTAACCACGTTTGCGTTGTAGTTCCAACTGGTCCGTGGTACCTGAAGCATAAAGAAGCATCAAAATCCATATAATAATTATGCTTAGATTGTGGAAATTTTATGTCATACCAAGAAAAAAACAGGCGTCGTTTCATCGTCAATCCACGTGGTTTCCACACAAGGTTCATGAGGAAATGTCTGAAGATCACCATTTGCGTTCTTCCCCCACGAAACACCCTCCTTGGTGATGTTATATAAAACCATATTTCGACTGCTGCATATACCTATCACACCACCTTCACCAAAATACTTGGTGAAGAAAAGTACATCATCAGGTGTAGGAGACAGCCCAACGTCAACACAAGATCGAGTCCGCACAAAACCGAGAAGTGACATGCCTCTCATGTGGATATTGTCCATCGGAATGTTGGCGATGTGCAGTTTCCTGTGTGTGCTCCACTGCGGAGGCAGTAGGATGTGAGTAACCCGATTCTTCTCAAAACCGACTAGTACACCTACGATCATTGATGTCGAGTCTTGAGCAGTAAGAAAGGTTTCCAAGAAGTTGATAGGAAGGAAAATTCCTTGAAAGTCATCAGCCACATTGTCCTCCGTCTTTATGACTTCACCTGAAAATGAAAGGGACCAAACACAAATGAATCAACACTCTTTCTCATTACCAAATTTATATCCAAATGAATCAACACTAAAATGAACTAAGAACAAAGTGAGCAGAAAATCTCACCTCGAGAAGATGAATCAGCTATAGGACCAGACATCTCACCTGAAAACAGGACACAGATACAGATGGGCTTGCATCGTTTTACATGTCTTCGCATTAAATGAAAGCGAGCAGAAAACTATCCAAATGAATCAACACTCTTTCCAAAGCGAGCAGAAAATCTCACCACGAGAAGATGAATCAGCTACAGTGCCTGCACTCCCAGCACCCACATCGAAGACAACAGGACCAGACAAGTTCGACTGATTCTCACCTGAAAACAGGACACAGATACAGATGGGCGTTTTACATGTCCTCGAATTAAATGAAAGCGAGCAGAAAACGTAATCAAATGAATATGAACCAAGCCAAGCACAAATGAATCAACACTCTTTCTCATTACTAAGTTTATCAGAAAGCTATCCAAATGAATCAAACTAAAATGCACCAAGCACAAAGCAAGAAGAAAATCTCACCACGAGAAGCCGCCTCAAATGAATCACCGTCTTTCTCATTGCTAAATTTGGCAAACACTACTCGGGAGAACAACGAACCCTGTTTCCAAACACACAAACAGTTCTTTTTGTAACACATTATAGATAGAGAACGATGAGCAAATAACAAAAACGTTACCTTTTCACTTTCCGGTGAGGAGACACATAGATACTGCATCGGCCCTATCTTGAATACCTTTACATACAAAGCCACAAGCTTTCTTTTAGGCAAAGTGGTTTCAGTTAACCCTAAGTCTAAAAATGGAACTACTCAGACATAATCATCGGCCCTAACTTGATAATCATCATAAACATCATCGGAATGCTATGAAACATTCAAAACAACGAACGAGTATTACAAAGATCGTAAGCTTTCAAAACAATATCATCGGCTCTATCTTGAATCGCTTTCAGTACAAAGACGCAAGCTTTTTTAGACAAAGGGTTTAATTAAGCAACTAGCGACTATTACAAAGACCTAAGCTTTCGAAACAAGATTCAAAAAGAACAGAAAAACTCAATTGAATATTCTTTCAAACAGTTCAGAAAGAATCGTTTAGCATTACCTGCGATGTCCCGAGAGGGAAGAACGAAGACTTCGCAGAATCCAATTGATTGAACGAGAGCCCATCAGGAGAAAATGAAGCCTCTCCACGAGACATCACGGGCGGCCAGGATTGAGCATCAAGAGAGAACTCAGCGAACTCCATTGTTTTCCGTCGACGAAGATGCGATTCAAAGGGTTTTTGAGTCTTCTTTCTCCCGCTCTGAGAATCTTTGGTCCTTTCTTTTCTTGCAAGTTGAAAAGTAATGTGTAAAGAGAGACGGAGAAGATCTCGGATTAATATACCCAACTCAATGGGCTTTATAGTTCTTCGGCCCATTTTCCCTTTTCTTTAAAACCCAATTTTCAAAGTGGGCCTGTCGGGTTATATTCTCATATCTCTATATCTCATACCCACCCAATGGGCTCTTAGTTGTTCGGCCCATATTTCTTTTTCTTTACATTGTGGCTACGTTTTTTACCTGTATTTCTAAGCCCAACCTAGACCTACATTCGGTGTACCGCTAGATAATCTGGTTAAGATTTTTAAAAATATTTGATAATTTAAAACCCACTAAATACCTTTAGATCAGGCAATTCGATTACCGGCTGAACCACCAGGTGAGCCACTGAGTTATTTTGTTTAGTTTTTTTCAACAAAAAAAAAAAAGTTTTTAATTGTTTTATACCATATTTCTAGGAATAAGCTACAAGATTTTGAACAATGTGTCAGTAGAATGAAAAAGGTTCTTCAAAGTCGCATGTAAATGTGAAAGCTAACAAAATATGTTCAATGAAATTAATCTTTGGAAGTAGTTGATGTATTTCAACACAGCACACTGGAAATGATAGAAGGTGTAAACTTGTTTATGTCCTGTACTAAATCATGGTTACAAGAACATTAATTAATTATACCGATTCAGGAATTTGACATTTCCAAACAAGAAGGGATCAGTCTCTAGGAAATAAAGAGAAAGATACCTTGAAAAGCAGCAAAGCAAATGGACACTACCCAAGACTAGTGGCGGAGCCACATAGACTAAGTGGTGGGCAGTTGCCCCAAGATTACACAGAAACACCACATTCACTGGAAGAACCATAAGAACCTATAGTGAGAAGAATTTATAAGCTACTTTCAAAGAACTTGTAATAGATAAAACAAAAAAAAACCCGTCAATGTACAAAAAGCTTTTTTCTCCCATAACTCTACTACATTTATTTGTGGGCAACCCAACACTAGACACTGAATGTACAAAACGCACAGGGTGATTCTTAGTGGGAGCTACTCTTTGTTCCTAAGTTTAAGCACATCAACTTCAACGTGTCAAAAAATCCCACCCGTGGAGAATGCTTGAGAGGGCCCTCTAAAGCACATGCTAGTCCTCTCTCTATCACTCTGTTCCGCGGATGTGGCCAAAGAATTGAAAGAATTACCAGTACAATGAAATTAAATAACGGGACCAGATTTCAAGTGGTTGCTATAGTTTTGTTCCTGCGGCACATACAGTCAGGACAAGAGAATATGTTAATGGAGTCACTAGATCGTTTCAGCTCAAACCCCTTGGAGTCGCTATGAGACCTCATGTTTAGCATTTTGATGTTTAAAACTTCTCCAGCTGCCAGGTGAGATCAAAACGAGTCATTGAGGAGGGATCAACAAGATAATATTAAAACCAAAAAGCATGGATTTAGGTGGAAGAGGTAAGCCACATTACCTTAACTTTGGATTGTCAAAGAGTACTGCTAACTTTCGCTTGTCTGGCCGAATCGTCTTTGAATGTCCTCCAAACAAATACCTCCGATGCCCAATGAGGAAATGAGGGAAGTTTCCTCCTTGCGTTGTCACAAATACCTCACTGTGGAGACACACTGTGTAATCTAGCGCAGCCATTCTCGAGGAGAAACTCTGAACACAGACACATAATTTAATAAGTCAGGAGAGATTCGTCACGTGTATGAACAAACAATGGAAGATAATGGAAACAAGAAACCAACCTTAAAAGGAGCCAGTTCTTCCTCAGACGCAAGCATCTCCTTCGTCTGAAGATTAGGGAACATCTCGAGTAGCGGAGCAACAGCTTGAGGACGTAGGTCACTTGACCCACAAGAAATCTATGCAAATTTTTGTATTTTACTTGTATTTAATAGAAAAAACTGAGAAAATATAAAAAAAAATTAGATAATTGATACATGTAATATATGGTTGTTATGAAATTGACCCTCCTACAACTTTTGGCTGCCTCCACATAGAAGAAGGTAGTCTCAGGTTCTGGTTTGCAACTCGTCAAGTTTAACGTTTTAGGTGACAAAAATGTTTAGATTTGATTTGATCGTTTGATAGAGAAGATCATGTTGCAAAAAAAAAAAAAAGTATTTTGGTTTTTGAATTAATTTAAGATTTATTCAAAAAAAGGATCATGAACCAACTTATATCAATTGTTGTTGCCGTAATTTTAATACAGAAGAGTTTGGAATGTAAAATTAAAAATGGTGCATCAATGTAGTCTTTACCAAGAGATGATCTAGAAATCCTTTAACTATTGATAATTTCCCACGTGCATTTCTCTTATCTCGTTGACTTCACAGTTCACAACTTCACATACTATTAAATAACGTATATCAGGTGTAAATGAGACTAAACTCGTGAATTTTGATACTATGTAATTACGTCGTAGATAATGAGACTAAACATCCTAACACCATGCACTTACATAAACAATGTGTAACCAATATAAAATTATTATATTGATATTGCGAATACCATAAGATTAACAACATCAAATTATCAAAGACGGAGATGATACATATATAAACACGCATACGAGACCCCATTATTATCAGCATAAAATGTACACAAGGAGGCGGATAACTAATAAATCGAGGACATGCATCAAAGATGATATACGACGCTGACCAACGGTTGTTTTTCAAGCTTAGTTCTGGTCCTTGAGGATGTGGTCGCCCATGTCAGCAACTAAGCTCTTGAGAAGCTTCGTGTAGCTGATGGGCTCGGGGACATCTTCGTTGCGCTTCTCCCAAACCAGTGTGAGTTTGCAAACGCAGCCTTCCTTCGACTTTTGGATGAACTGGAAGATAATGTCATACTCCTTGAACTGCTCCATCACGTGACCCTCTAGTCCTCTAGACGTCACAGTCATCTTCTCGTCGTCTATCTCTCTCTTCTCCTTGTAGACCTCCTGCTTCCCATCTTCGTACATTTTTTAAATAAACAACCACATCACGATATGAACATTGATCCTACCTAGTAGTACCATACATTTAAGAGAGAAAGAGTAAAGTCAAGAACCGCATGTGTAGTTCCAGGATTTGATGGCACCGTGGGAGTTCCAGTCGCCGTACGTGGATGTTGACACCTTGGATGTGGTGGCCGACGGCGTCCGGGAAGAGGTGGTTTTCGTTCCTCCACCTCTTGTAATGTTTTTCTGCCAGACCCTTTCAGTGCGATCTCCGCCACGTACGTTCTTGACATTGCCATTTTTAGAATGATTGTGTTCTTTTGAAATGTACCTTGTGTTTTGTCTGATGTAAAAGTTCTAGTTATGTCGTTCCTTTTTAAACACAAACTCACCCACAAAACTTGTACACTACCGCTTTACAATTTCTTTACGAAAAAGTTCTTTTAGTTCAATTTTAAAAAAAAATGTAGAAAACAAAAATCAAGAAATATTTATAAAAGGGTCCATATTTAGTGTTTTGCCTAGGGCAATTGAATTATCTAAGACTGCATTGGTAGTTGCAGCTATGTCACGGGTAAAGAATTCTAAATAAAAATCTCTCTCCCAGTGATTGATTGTGGTGTCAACAATTAGATGCGATCTGCAGTTTATGTGAGAGAATTTCATGGAAAGGAATGTTGTGTTGGGAATCTCTTCAAGGATAGCTAAACTCTGCGGTTTTCTCTCTCTTTCTCTCGTGATTACATTAAAACCGAACTCCTCTTCTGCCCTGTTCGTTCTAATGGATCTGCTGTTTGTTTTCAGGTGTGGGCACTCCCGAGCGAGTACTTAAAGCAAGGAGAAGCAGAAAACATAGTGAGAGAATGGTCAGAAGCTCTGGGAGGCGCAGGGATCGATTACTTTGAGAACAAGGCTGCAACCTTGGAAGTAAAAACAGTTTAGGAAGGGGGCATATGCAAGGGAAACACGGTAGAGCGATTGGTGAGAGATTTAGCGGATTCTCACCGAAACGATCAAAATCTAAACATCATATAACATTATATACATTGTTGCCTTGATGATGAGAGCAATGCATCTTCTTTCTTTTTTCTATTTTTCTATGAATGATCTGCTTCTTGATGTACCTACCTATTATATCTATTTCAAAACTACTTGTGAGGCAAAGCCATTTATTAAGCGCAATACTTATTAGATTAAAATTCATCATAATAAGGGAGATGTACAAGGAAAGTTGGATTACATTTTTTGGTCGGAAGATTATAATTTCTTGGTCTGAAAACTGGATATAGTTTTCAGACATCAAAAAAAAAAGTTTTCAGACATCAACGGAGATAGAATACAAGACCTTAGACCGATCCAAGATAGGATCAAGAGTGAGGATAGGATTGGAACACTCAAGCACGCCAAACATCCTGCCCCATTCGTCGTCCCTTGTCAACGAAAACTCGGCACACCAAATTTCCACGCTCTTTTCGGGTAGGAGCTCTTTCCAGAAGACGACACCATTCTGGCCAGAGTTGGTGAGTTTGGCCCCGGGAAGTATATCTTCAAGGCATTTGGTGAAATTGTGCATTTTCTCCCACACTCTTGCCATCTTCCCACCATAGTTAGCCACTCTCGATCTAGTGAGCTTGCCTTGCAGAGATTTCATTGACCAATTTATCAACTCAAACCAATTCATCCCCAGTCCAGCACACCGATCCAACTCCTCTGGCTCACAACAATAAATACACCCGTCGTTACCAACACTGTATAACACGTTATCAATCACACACCAATCCCTTCTATTCTTAGACCGTGAATCTCGCCTAGCCAGACTCCCTCTCCCCCATTTACACTGGCTCAGCGAGTAGAAGAAGGTTCTATTCCATAAATCAATCACGTATATCTTGTCCTCTATCACCACACTCCCATGGATCAAACTCATCCTAGGGCGTGTATCCGGATCCTCCTCGTCCGGCATTGGCTCTGAAACTGTCAGGGCAGCCCAAGTTTGGGTCTTTGGGTCGAACACTTCCCCCCAGTCAGCGGATTTCCTGTCTTTGCAGCCTCCCAACACATATATCTTCCCGTTCACCACTTGAGCCGTGGCAGATGCTCGGGCCACTCTCATGGGAGTCACTTGGTGCCAAGTGTGATACCTGCAATCCAAGAGTAAGACACCCGACGTGCGCTCGCCGCCGTTATCCAACCCACCGAAAACATAGATGCTCCAGTCCAACGACACCACGGCGGATCCTTCCCGAGGCTGAGACGGGAAAAAAGGGATGGGATGAGCCCGCTTCACGGTCTTCCCGGTGGCAGGGTCCAGCGTTGGGTGGAGGACGAACCAGCGTGGGATTAAGTACGGAGGCAGGCCTAAGCACACGTAGACGCACTTCTCCGCGTGACCCATCAGCGATCTTGCCTTGTAAAACTCCGGCGAAACCACCAGGGAACGAAATCTCTTGGAGACGAGAGATAACGCCGCCTGGTCCAATCTGGAAACGCGAGCCAAGCAACTTATAGCCAACGCATCTGGCAACGAATCAAACGACGACGACGGAGACGTCTCCTTCTTCCTCCTTTTGGCGGCGGCGGCGTAATTGTACATCTCAAACAACTTTAGATCTGAGATTGATTCACGACTGGAAGAGTCAACAACCCCCTTTGATTATTAATTTACCGAGGAAGAAAAAATCAGATCGATCTTATTTATATAGGGTACCCCTTTTTTTGTTTGTAGATTGAAAAGGAAACACGCGATTCCTTCCTTATTACATAAGACTTTTAACTTTTATGTTTTTCCTTATTACAGTAAGACTTTGCCTTTATGTTTTGTTCTTTTGTTCCTCCCTATTTGGGCCGCAAGTAGGTTATTAGGCCTATTGAGTTCAGATAGAGCCCATTTACTACTATAAAGGGTGACCATATGACCTGCTTCCACACAAAAAAAAATTGGGTCTTTCGAGATTTTTATCTGCAGTTAAGAGTGTCAGAAAATTCAGTTGTGACTTGTGACTTTTCAATGGTTCTAAAGGTATGTGGGAAGATGAGAACATACCAAATGCTGTGCAAATGTGACCACATGATGGAGAAGCCCACTTGAGGGAAGCCCAAGAGAGAGAAGAAAAGATCAGTGAATCGTACAAAAACGTGAAGAGGGAAGAGAGTGGTCAATCACAACCATACAAACGAATGACAAAGCTATCCAGAATCTCATCTTCTTTGCCTCCAACTCAGCAATTCTCTTTCCTATATTACTAACCTCTGCCTTCAACATTGCTTTCTGTCCTCATTTCTTCTGCTGCAACTTTTTACACAGCTTCTCTCTCTCTTGGTAGCCATGGCTTCGGCTACTTTCTCTGTGGCTAAACCATCTCTTCAGGTTTTGCCTTCCTCATTGTCTTTACTGTCCTTCAAATTTTTCATCATCATCTAATTATATATGTTTTTACTTTTTCAGGGCTTCTCTGACTTCTCAGGACTTAGAAACTCCTCTGCTCTTCCCTTCGGCAAGAAGTCCTCTTCTGATGAGTTTGTTTCTTTGGTCAGCTTCCAGACTTCTGCTGTGAGTTCCTTTCCTCTCTGTTTCTTCTGTGTTATATCTCTTATGGCACAATCTGTAAAACTCAAGAGCTGTCTCTTGTGTCTAAATGCCTCCACCACTGTATAACTATTTATCAACAACAAGTGTGTACGCCATGATCATGCATGACTGCAGTTTTCTGAACCAAAGTATATGTTGTTCTGTTCTGTGTTGTGTAGATGGGAAGCAATGGTGGATACAGGAAAGGAGTGACCGAGGCCAAGCTAAAGGTAGCCATCAATGGATTCGGTAGGATCGGTAGGAACTTCCTGAGATGTTGGCATGGTCGTAAAGACTCTCCTCTTGATGTCATTGCCATTAACGACACTGGTGGTGTCAAACAAGCAACGCATCTCCTCAAATACGACTCAACTCTTGGAATCTTCGATGCTGATGTCAAACCTTCAGGAGACTCTGCTCTCTCTGTTGATGGAAAGATCATTAAGATTGTCTCTGATCGCAACCCATCCAACCTCCCCTGGGGGTAAGTTAACAAAAAACACTTTAAAAATTGTTTTCATTCTTTCATATTGATCTAAAAACTTTTATGAACGTATCTGGTGATGATGTTTAGGGAACTAGGCATTGACTTGGTCATCGAAGGAACCGGAGTGTTTGTAGACAGAGAAGGTGCTGGAAAGCACATTCAAGCTGGAGCCAAAAAGGTTCTGATCACTGCACCTGGTAAAGGTGATATCCCAACCTATGTTGTTGGTGTCAATGCTGAACTTTACAGCCATGAAGACACAATCATCAGCAATGCTTCTTGTACTACCAACTGTCTCGCTCCATTCGTCAAGGTTCTTGACCAGAAGTTCGGTACGCATCTTTAATATAGAAACAGATCCTTCTAATCGTGTGAACTCGGAGATGAATCAGTTATTGTGTTGTGTTGAACATGGTAGGGATCATAAAGGGTACAATGACAACAACTCACTCATACACTGGTGACCAAAGGCTGCTAGATGCTAGCCACCGTGATCTAAGGAGAGCAAGAGCAGCGGCTCTAAACATCGTTCCAACATCTACAGGAGCAGCTAAAGCCGTGGCGCTAGTGCTCCCTAACCTCAAAGGAAAACTCAACGGAATCGCGTTGCGGGTGCCAACTCCCAACGTCTCGGTGGTCGACTTAGTTGTGCAGGTCTCAAAGAAGACTTTTGCTGAGGAAGTGAACGCTGCCTTCAGGGATGCAGCTGAGAAAGAGCTTAAAGGTATACTCGATGTCTGCGATGAGCCTCTTGTCTCTGTCGACTTCAGGTGCTCTGATGTGTCATCCACCATTGATTCTTCTCTGACCATGGTTATGGGAGATGATATGGTTAAAGTGATTGCTTGGTATGATAACGAATGGGGTTACTCGCAGAGAGTCGTTGATTTGGCTGACATTGTTGCCAATAACTGGAAGTGAAGTCTCGTCCTTTGATGTCTGCTCCATTTTTTTTTACTGCTATATATGATTCGGAATGTATAATTGTAGTTCCTGAGTTTATGTATTTGTGCTCTACAATTTTATAGTAATAAACTTTATTCACAACACTGGTTTGGGGATGTCTTTGAGACAATACTTTTTAGATTACACAACATAAGGGTTGGTGGTGTTAAAGCCGCTTATACAGCTCAGAAGAGAAGCTTAAGAGTCAACAATGCAAAAGATTTAAAAGGTGATAATAGCTGAATAAGATGATATAAGAAGAAGATCAAATAAAACAGACAAGACTCTTGTCCTGTGGAGGATCTCCATTAACATCACTGAGAAGAGAAGTCTTATCTTTATCAATTAAAACAGACAAGATATCAAAGTTCAAGACAACTCTTGAGAATATATTTATACCACATGCTGCGTCTGAAGTCTTTTTTTTTTTGTTTGCTTCTCATGTTTCAACTGGTTTAACTAAATCCAAAAGCTAAAATAAAGAAAGAAAGAAAGAAAGAAAAAACTAATTAACTACAAAACAGTAGCAAGGATCTGTATGACACTCCTCTAGCTTTGAAGAATCATTCTGCACTGTCTCTTCCTCTGTTCTCAATTTTCTTTCTTCCTCTTCTTCTTCTTGCATTACTCTTAAAAACTCTTCAAGTGCTCTCTGCATCCACTCATACCGACACAGCTCTAATGCTTCTTTAACATTTAACTGCAACATTTTTCATGTATTTCCCAAAGTTATATGAAAAGAAAGAAAGAAAGAATCATCAGTTTATTCGATTTTAAACTTTTTGAGCTTCTTAAAGTACCCATTTCCTCTCACGATTCTCTCGTTCTGGCCATTCCTGGAGTTCTTCGGTTACCTCTAATGCAAACATATATCCTTTGCATCCACCAGAACATTCATCCTCCACATTACAACGATTACTACTTTTGCTTCTAAATTCCCAAACTCCTAAAGGAACTTCCTGAAACAAATGACCAAATAAATGACAAACAAACTTTCACAATCTCTTTGTTTTAAACAGTTTTTAAAAACTTACTCTAAGTAATCCTTTAACTCCAGCTTCTTCCATGGCTTCACGAGAAGCAGCTTCAAGAACTGTCTCATCATCTTCCCATCCTCCCTGATAATAATATTAATAACATACACAGACATAAATGAGTTTTCATAAAGACAGCAAGAGAGGGAGATTCTAATAAAGAAATCACAAAAAGAAACCTTTGGAAAGACGAGATCATGACGATTAGGAGATGAAACCATAAGAACTTGAACCTTGTCTACAAAGTCAACACTTGTGTCTTCTTCACTTGACTCGTCTTTGATCATCCTATACGGAATGCATCTGTTCAGAAAACACTAAGCAATCATTGATGATGATGATATTGTGATGAGGATGATGGGAAAAAAAAAAGAAGAAGGGAAAAGACTTTTATATACCCAGAGACGAGACGTAAGTTGTTGTCGTAGCGTTGACGATCTCGTCCTGTCCGAGATGAAAGAACCGACATTGATATGAATCTGTGACAAAAGATCAAAGAAACTGAGAAACAGAGAGAATGCGTCTTTTACGTTCTTGAAAAAAAAAGCACTCTTCTTGTTTATCAGGGTTAGTAAGAAACATGATCATCATGCATCTTCCTTTTTATTTTCCAGAATTAACGAATCCACAAGGGAAGATCTCAAAACTCACAAAAATGACAAGAAAAAAAAGCATTAACGATTTTTTTAAAAATTTCTTCTACTTTTAATTTCTCTCTATTTTTGGGGGAGAAGAATGAGGAGTAGACCAAGTGACCAACGAGCATGCATTGCTTTTGTGACCATCATAGATGCTATTATATGAAGCAAGTCACTAACGTATCTGATTCCATATTTGACTTTCTTTTTACAGTTTATCTCAACAGATGTATTATTCTCCACTAAAGAGAATAACTCTCGATAATAGATGCTACAAAAACTTATCTTTGAGATGTGTTTCCAAGGAGACCACTGACTTTACTGTTATTCCACACCCCTACTTGCATGGTTCCATCGATGTATTTGGAAGCATGTACTATTTCTTGTCTGTTACGTTTTGTTGATGAGATGTTTTTTGCTCTTCTATTTTGTTTTTATTTTTACTAGAACGAGGCTATACTACATGAGGATATCTCTCTAGACTCCATGAAGAGCGATGTGAGAGCAATATATATTCTTGATCGTCAAAAATCAAAAAAAAAAAAAAAAAATGAGCACAGCTTTAAGAAACAGTAAATTTTTTGGTATGTTCTTATACATTTATGTTACTCAAAGATAAATACAAAAAAAAATTATTCTGATACTATATTATGTTAGTAGTATATATTAATGATATTTTCAAATATAAAACAAAGAAAATATTTATTCTTTAACATGTAGTAATTCTATTAACTTATACTTGGTGATTTTCCCGTGCTCATGCACAGATATAAATATTTATAAAGTAAATATATTTTATAATAATTGATTGCTATTTATTTTTAATTTTAAATCAATTTATAGTTTTATGCATAATTTATATTACTTTAATTTGACATATAATTTTAGATATGTTAAATATAGCCGGTTTTGTTGTTTTTACAATCGGTTTAGTTACCATTTGGATATATTAGGTTGCATCTATTTCTCTAAATTCAATTATAATTTTTTTTTTCAAAATATATTAAAATTTTGATTAATTTTCTTATTTGCATTAGGTTGATTTTTTTCTTAGATATTTAAAATATTTTAGGAAGATTATTTATAACTTAAGATATATTGTGCTTAAAATGAAATAAAAAAAAACTAAAGTGTTTGGTTCCAAATTACGTAAATTAATATAACGATAATATTCTGCAATCTCATGCATATATATAAATTTTACAAAAGAACTAAATTAAAACAGTTGCTTAATATTTTATTTTCATTTGTTAAGGTGTTTTGAGTCATATTATAATTTATATTTATAAATAAATTATTATTATTATTATAAAATTATATTTCTTATTATAGTTAAATCTATGATTTTAGATATAAATTGGATTAGTCGAGTCACCCTTGTTGTGAGTATCTTAAGTTACATATATTCTTTCAAATTCAAATTGTGGTATAATTATTTTTATAATAAATAAGTCAAGTCAAATTAATTTTATTTATCGCTTAAATGTGCATGTATTTTCATAATATATATATATATCCAATTAAATGTTGATTTAAAAAAAAAATTAGAAAATAAAGCGATGGTCTATAGAAATTTACATAATAAGTAATTGATACGTTTTTGAAAGGTCATGAACACATATCAATATTTACAATAACTAAAATATTTTTATAAATTATAAATGATTTCATGCCTTTTGGTTATGGTTATATTAAGTTCCACAAACATAAAAACATAAAATTTAAAAGCAAATTTAATATTAATAAACATATAATTTTAATAATGAAAAATATAATATGTCTGCCTCATTAAAGTGTATAGTGTGATTTTAAAATATTTTGTTATTTGATCAAAAGATGTTTATTGTTAAAATTTATTTTTCTTTTTTTAATATCTCTTCAAAACAGTAAAAACTTGTGATTGTATTTGAGAAATCTTATTATATAAGTAAAAAAAATTATATATATTTTTGCTGTAATTGAAAGATATTATGGTCAAATAAATATGAGAAAATACAAATAACATTTCAATAATACTAATTATAAAATATTTTAGTCAATAAAACATATATCAGTTTATGTTACTTAATTATTTTATGTAATTATCTAAAAAATAGATAAATATATTAAAAATATCTATGTTACTGTGAAAATATATATTGTTATACTGTTTAAAATTTGGTTTTAAAATAAATAATATTTCTTTTTCTAATATCAAGATTATCTGTGAAAATATAAATATAAAGAAAGTATATTAGTATATTTTATGTTATTTAAAAATATTTTAAAATGGAATATTACTATTTTGTGAAATTTCCTTTTTAATGAAATCATATTATTTATACATATATTTTCGTTTTAAAATTCGCTTTATAAACTTTATAATATTTACTTTTTATTATATATGTTATTTAGAAAATATTAAAAAGTAATTTAGGGGGGTGTATTCAATCTAACATCTGAGGTGATTTGATTTTTAATGAAGTTTTAGATGATTTAAATAAGTTGCAGAGATTTAGGTGATTTTTGTTAAAACATTCTAGAATATCACCTAAAACTATGAGATTTGGATTTCAGTTTTTTTTAACCAAGAAACTCCATCCAAACACTTTAAAATCACCTGAAAACTTTAAAACTCCATAACTTAAATTATATTCAATAACAGTGGATTTCAGAGTACTTTACGAAATGTCAAGTTCAATAACAGTGGATTTTAAATGAGATTTTTAAAATTCATATTTGAATAACAGTGGATTTGTCATTTTAATACAAATCAGCTAAAACTCTCAGTTGAATACACTGTGAGAATTAACGTGAGTGCGACACGTAAGAAAATGACTTCTCAAATAATATTATAGAGATCTTGTCCTTATATCTTTTCTAAATCTTCTATTAAGAGTAAGTAAGATCTGCTGCCAGAAATAATAATTAATATAAGAAAACCTTGACTAGTTTTGTATTTCATATCATTTTATAGCTTTTATAACATGATTTTGCGACCAAACATTAAAATAACATTATGAATAACATATAATTAACCAAATTTAAACTATACACTTAATCTCAACTCCATACAAGATATATAACTAGAAGCATTCATTGGTTGTTTCATATCCGAAGAAAGAGAGAGATGGATGCGACTGCACCACCTTCACTACCAGACGACGTCATAGAAGAAATCTTTTTGAGACTTAGGGTGAGAGAACTAATCCGACTCAAGACTCTCTCAAAACAATGGAAATCGAGGATCGAGTCTCGCAGTTTCGTCCTAAGATTTCACTTGGACCGACCATCACTCATCTTGATGCTGCGCATCTTTATCCGTTTAGTAAAACACGTCTTCAAGTGTTTTGACGTCTCCTCCAAGTCTGCTTTTACTTTATGTTTTTTTTCTTCTATTTAGGAGTGCTCCTTATGTTCATCGTATGATCTCATATATATATAGAATGCTTGCTTAGTTCTGTTGATCGGTGTATCTGGAAGCATGTAAGAAACATAACATTTCTTGTTTGTTATTCTTTTGTTACATGTGAAATAGTTTGTGTTACAAAGAAAAAGTGAAATAGTTAATGTATGTTTTATCGACAAGAAGAGTTTGTATGTAACTAGTATGAAAAGGTTGTAAGTAATTAGTTAGTGTCATCTTCTTTGTATCTTCGAAGTGAGACTCTCTCCTTGTTTCGCTTTCTTTATCGCCGTTTGTTCTTTCTGTTTTACCCAACAAAACCCCTATTAGTTAACGAAACTGCCACTCTTTTGTGAGATCTTTTAAGTTTTAAGTGTCCTTATAGAAAAATATGTTTACAGTGACAGCTTCTAGGATAGTTGGATTATCTGCTAAAAGTCGGTTCCTCCTCCTTCTCTCAGCCATTAGATTCTTAGCAGGCATTCCTTTCTTCTTCCCTTTCTTGTTGTTATCCCACGTTTGGTTCCAGTGCTGAGTTGTGGGGTTCTGGGCGTGAGAATAGCAGCTGCGGAAGCTGTTTCTTCGCTAGCGTTCAGCTCGAAAAGCAAGAAAGAGGTAGGTGAAAGCGGATGCATCGGTGCGTTGATTGATATGTTAGATGGTAAAGCCACGGAAGAGAAAGAAGCAGCTTGTAAAGCTCTGTCGACGTTATTGGTGTGCACAAGCAACAAAAAGATTTTAAAGAAGAGTGACACGGGTATACTCAGTCTTGTTCAGCTCTTGGACCCGAAGATTACGAGATTGGATAAGAGGTACACAGTCTGTGTGTTGGAACTGCTTGTAACTTCTAAGAAATGTAGGAAACAAGTCGTTGCTGCTGGTGCTTGCTTGCATTTACAGAAGCTTGTGGAAATGGATGTTGAAGGAGCTAAGAAATTGGCAGAGAATCTTGCTCGGAGTAAGATTTGGGGCGTCTTTGCAAGGCCATAGGAGACTGGAACATTTATTAACTTGTATGTAAGGAACACTGATGATGCATTCTGCAGGTCCTCAGGATGTTCTCCGGCTGTTCTTCTCCAATGGTCTTCTGGTCCCGGAGACAAGGTCAGAGATGATCTACTGGAAACTCATTGCGGTTATAGGATTCTGTTTAGCTAAGCTTCAATTTAGTCTTCGGATTCAATTGGACCTTATTTGTCTTCCAAAGTCTTTTTTATCTTTTTTGGGGGTTTTGATAGACTTATGCTTTAATTAACTATTTTGATGCATTAGGATTTGTTCTCAAAGACTATGTATTCCAGTGTCATTATCTGATAATGAAATTCACATACTTATAAAAAAAAAAATAGGGTGTGGCTCGTGTTGTATCTTTTGTTGTGGTGGTCTGATGTATGATGTATCTCAAGTTTCAATCTTTGCTTTAACTGGGAACAATGCTCAAGATGGGCACTTGGCTGCTGGGCGTAACGGTGGCAAGCGCCTTATGGGTCTGAAAAAGGAATGCACGACCTTGGAGCTCCGTTCTGCTTATAAGAAGCTCGCTCTTGTGAGTTTCTCTCTTCTTTTTTTTTCCAAGGAACAATGAATCTGTTTTACTCTGATATGGAGTATCGCATGTACTATAATTTGTTTTGTTAGTTTAATCATATGGGATCGTCAGTGGATTCATAGTTCCATTCTGTGATTAAAGATCATGGCTTTAGCTGATTGGTTTCCTTGTTCCTTGTTGTGTACCTTCTTTAAAAATATTGTTTATGTGTGTGAATTAAGTTCTTTTTTTTTTTCCTTTTTGTGGACACACAGTTCTATCTGACTCCAACAAGAGGTTCCTCTATAACGTTGGAGCTTATAATAGTGATGATGATGATTCTGACCAAAACGTATATCCCCTTCTTTTATTTTTCTTCCTTTAAAATTTTGTTCTAAATGGGAAATGCTCCCAAAACCAAAAACATGTCTGGTGGGTTTTTTGTTGAGCGAAATGGCTGTAATGATGAATCAATCCAAGCCTACTGTACGATGATAGACTTAAGGGCAATGCTATTTGTTAGTTGTGTCGAAGTGATTTGCATTTAGTTTGCTCTCTGTTTTAGTTTTAGGTGAAGAAATTGATTGCCATTAACTCTATAATCTGAAACTTATGATTTTTTTCAGGTTATATGCTTCACTAGAGATGAGGGATTCATATGTGTGGGCTAAGATCGTTTCACCGCTTTGATTCAGGTACCTAGTTGTTTGTATGGTCTTCTTGCTTGATAAAAAAAAAAAAATTAAGAATCCCAATGAAGTTCTCCCATTGAAGAAAATTAATTAGATTAACAAGAATTTTTAACTTCTCAAATCACCAAATTAATTAATTTGTGAGAAGAATGTCAAAACAGAACAAAATTTCAGCATGGTTGTCCATATAGTATAAAACCATCATTTAGTTGTCCCTTTAGTATAATTTTTTTCATATTCTCAAAAGTAATCCTTGATTAATCTAATTAAACACATTAAACTAATATAATTTTTTATAATTAACTAAAAACGTTTTAAAAAGGTAAAATAAAATAAAAAGTTTTTAATAAAAATAAAATTTGTAAACTTTATAATATAAAATAATTTACAAATTATTTTTAATAAAAAATGTTATATAAAATTTATAAAAAACGTTTTACAAATTTTATTTTTATAAAAAGTTTAAAACATTTTTGATAAAACTTTAATAAAATAAAATTTGTAAACTTTATAAAAAATAAAAATAAAAATTTACAAAATGTTTTTAATAAAAACTTTAAATAAACTTTATACAAAAATTTTACAAAGTTTTATCTTTATAAAAAGTTTAAAACGTTTGTAAACTTTTTAATTTTATCAAACTTTTTAATAAAAATAAAACTTCGTAAATTTTTTTTAATAAAAGTTTAATAAAAGTAAACTTTGTAAACTTTATAAAAATAAAAATAAAACTTTACAAAAAGTTTTTATTAAAAAACTTTAAATAAACTTTATAAAAACGTTTAAAAAGTCTTTTTTTATAAAAAGCTTAACACGTTTGTAAATTTTTTCGTTTTATTAAATTTTTTAAAAATAGAACAAGAGTTTGTGAAAATCACAAGACAAACTATGGAGATATCATAGATTGATGAAGAATAAAACGCAAAATCATTTTTTCACAAATAAAATCGACCATAACACGTTTTAGGAAGTTAGAATATTTTTAGGAGATTTTTAGAATATTTTCTTAACTGAAATTTCATTAATTTTTGCAAAAAGTCGGGTATTCTTATCCGTAGAAGGCGCATTCTAAAAGTTTAGAAGAATGATAAAAATCCTGAATACACCTTCTACTTCGAGTAGACGTAAGAGTACATTATAGAAAACACATTCCCCGAAATTTAGAATACTTTATAAAAGTAGAAGATGCATTCGGAAGGAAATTGGATACCTTTACGATTAGTAGAATGCGTACTCTTATTATTTAAAAATTTAGTAAATAGTAGAATGGGCATTCTAAAAGAAGTAGATAAACGTATTTATTTTAGAAATCGTTTTCTACTATACCATTTTTCGTAGAAGACGCATTCTACTTTTAGTAGAACATATTTTTAAAATTTTATTTATCAAGTTTTTGAACAAAAACAAAATTGTCAGCTTGTGTATATGGGTGTTTTATTAATTTTTTATATTTTTAATAATTTTTTTGATTCACAAAATTATTTATTTCAATAGTTTTCAGAAATACAAAGGGTAAAAAAAAGAAAAATAGACAAAAATAGTTTTAAAGCAAAGGAATTTCTCTTTTAACAATTTTCCCTTCGTTTATTCATAGGAGTCCATTAGGGATGTACTTGTTCTAAGTACTCGAGGTTCCACGTCAGCACTGCACACTCACTGTCGTTTCTCTTGCTGTGAAGATAACTCCGATTATGTTGTCAGCGATTTGCTCGTCGCTTAACCCTTCTTTGTCTTCCATGAATTATCCGAGAAGATCTTTGATGATTTAAATTGCTTAAATTTGAGTTGAAGTTTTTTTTTTGGCTTTTATGAAAGTTCAGAGTTATTATGGTGGTTTTCACATTTAATTAGTATATAGAACGTTTTTTAAACAAAAAAAAGTATATAGAACGTTTTTAACTCTGAACTCTATCATCATCCATATACGGAACACTTATTTTCGTGTAACATTTAAATAATGAAACGCATATCTAAGGGGAAAATAGCTAACTTTGGTTTTGAAATTAGATTTTGTAGTTGAACTGTCCTAAAGCATTTGGTTTTTTCCATTCAATCCGAAAGACAAAGCAAATAATATACCATAGAAAATGAGGGAAGATAAAAAATAAAATAAGAAGGAACAAACAAAGTATACATGGGAAAAGAATATTTAATTTAATTTATTATATTATATTAATATCATTATTATGAACAACAAACATACAAAAAAAAATCAGTTATGATTTCTTTGGAACATAGGTCTTAACATTGGTCAAAATGATTATTGTGAGAATTAATTCTCAAATCTCCACTTTGTGATTTTTGTTGACCATATGGGCTATAAAAGAGCCACTCTTCTGTCATTCTAAAGACGCAAGTAATCAACTCATTCCAAATCTTTCATATGCTTTACTTTTTCTTTTTTTAGTCAACACATAAAAAGTTTCGATAGATTCAATCTTTGGTGTTAGAAGATAGAAACATTGAAGTTATATCCTGAGATCTAAGCGCTATAAAACTGAACGGGGATTTAAAGATTTACGGAAAAATATTTGTCATTTCAACTTTGCAATTCGTCTTTGCCAATTTATTTCGGTGTTGTAATTTAGATTGATGTTTTTATTATTTTGACAAGTATTAGTTGTCATATTATAGTAAATTTATGTTCCTATATATAACAAGAACATTCATTGGTTGTTTCATATCAGAAAAGGAGAAAGAGATGGATGCGACTGCACCACCACCTTCACTACCAGACGATGTCATAGAAGATATCTTAATGAGACTTAGGGTGAAAGAACTAATCCGACTCAAGACTCTCTCAAAACATTGGAAATCGAGGATCGAGTCTCGCAGTTTCGTCGTAAAATTCCACTTGGACCGACCATCACTCATCTTGATGCTGCGCATCTTTATCCGTATAGTGAAACACGTCTTCAAGTGTTTTCACGTATCCTCGAAGTATTTGTAAGTATGTGAGAAACGATAACATTTCTTGTTTGTTATATGCGAAATAGTTTGTGTTACAAAAAAAAAGGTGAAATAGTTTAATGTATGTTTTATGGGAAGACGATCTATTTTCCCACGAGAAATATGATATAGCACCATATGTCCACCAAAGTATGGTCTCGTGTTATTTATCTCCGAAAACAAAGTTCGAAACCTATTTCCCCATCAATATAAAATTCTATTAGAATTTCCCCACAGCTTTAAAGATCGAAATCTAAAATCCCATAAAATCGATTTATGGTGGTTTACTGTTTTTAAACAAACCGTTAACCATGTTACATAGAAATAGAATTGGGTGTGGGTTTTCTTCTGTTGGATATTTTAAGTCTGATCTGGATCTAGATTTGGTCGAGTATTTTTTGTTGTAGTTTAGTTTTCATCGATTTATTATATGAGATTCAAGATTTTAAATGCGGTTTTCAGAAATCGTGAGTAAACCAAAAATGGTGGGGAAATAGGTTTTGAACTTTGATTTCGGAGAGAAATAGAACGGGATAATACTTTGGTGGACATTTGGTGCTATATCATACTTCTCGCGGGGAAATAGATCGTCTTCCCATGTTTTATCGACAAGAAGAGTTTGTATTGTGACTAGTATGAAAAGGTTGAAGTGATGCACCCAGACACATGTTTTTTTTTTGTCAAAGCCAGATTAAATTAATAACTATCATCTGCAATACAAAATTAAGACTGATGGAAATGAAACTAAGTAAGAAAATTGCTGACTAGTAAATTAAAGGCTTTTTTTAGACCACCTAGCCTCTGCTTCATAGATGCTTCCTTCTGTTCCGCATAAGGAATTGGGAATCAAAGCAAACCAGAGTAACCAGCTGTGTCTAGAAGCACTGCTTTGATTTGTTCAGCCAACACCTCTTGGCCTTCTTGGCATTGCTGATTAGAAAAAACAAAGCATGTTATTACTACTACTAATGATCAGCATAGCATCTAAGTAATATGTTTACCTCAGCGCGGAAAACATCCAAAGCAAAACCATTGAAACAGCTAATCACGGCTTGCTGAACATCCAAACCCAAGTCATCCAAAGCTCTCATGGTGGAAAGTAAAAGACCAGGTCGTCGTCCACAGAACATGTGAATGTTCACTGCTTTTCCTTCCCTTAAATTAACCTCAATCTGCTTAAAACAAAAAAACAAATAAGCCTTAGCTTAAAGAAAACTACAGAGTCCTCCACAAGCAAACAAAATGAGGTTATATTCTTCTTACTCTTGCCTGCTGGCCTTTAGGGCTTGGCAAGGAGGAAGACGGACACAACTCTTCCTTAACACGGTGAGGTAGCGTTTGTGGTGACGGTGTTAAGCCTGAAGAACTCGATGGAGTAGATTCAAGTTCGGTGTGAAGATCATTGATTTTCTGTAAGAGCTCTTTAAGATAATCAATGGCATCACCAAGTATCGATGCTCTATCCATCTGCATGCAAAATCCACAACACTAAGAAAGAATGAAAGAAAGGTAAGAAGAATCTTTTTTTTAAAATCTTCACTCACTTTGCTGATGTTGGGGACAACTGATCTGAGCATGTAAAGTCTATCATTAAGCTTCTTCCTCCTCCTTCTCTCAGCCATTAGATTCTTAGCAGGCATTCCTTTCTTCTTCCCCTTGTTGTTGTGATGCTCATCAGACTCGTAGTTAAACCCAATACTAGTATCATCAACAACCTCTCTCTCGTAGCTTGATCTTCTCATCTCAGAAGAAGAAGACTCAGAGTTGCACATTTTGCTAACCGAACTCTCACGCATTGCAGCACGTTTCTGGAACAGAGTCGGCTGCGAGCCAGAGGAAGGCGAAACCTCTAAGGGTTTCAGAACCTTGGCTCTGTTCTCGAAGACGCCGCTCGCGACTACTCCCTCAAACTCCAGAGGGCTGAACACATTACATGACTTGGAAGAGAAGAAGTCCGGTGGTGAGGTCATTACAGGGAAACTCATGGAGTTTGGAGTCTGGAGTTGTCCTAAAAACGCAGAGTCGAAACCAAAGTCATCAAAAGTGTTGTTGGGGGGGAGGTTGAGGAGAGAAGCGATGCAAGCTTTTGTAGCTAAGAAAGACTGTTGTTGTTGCTGTTGTTGAGGAGTAGCAGAGTCGAGTGCGAAGGGTTGCAAAGGAGAAGAGGAGTCAATGGATTGCTGAAGAAGGAAGAGCAGATTCTCTGAAGGGTTTAACGGAAACCCACCACTGTTGCATCTGAACTCGTTTTGAGAATCATCGTGTGGGTGTGGTGGTTGCATGTTATTGAACCAGTTTTCTTCTGGGTTTCTGACCCACGGCACAGGCTCATCGTTATTACTCGCATGAGATCGTTCTCCGGCGTTGTTGAGCCAAACTCCATCGCCGTTCATAGCTGAGAAAAGCTACGAACTTTGGAGAAGTATGAAGGAAAAGGGAAACCTTTAGAAGGGAGATAAATAGTAATGATAACTTTGAATATTTTTTTCAGAGAGATGTTAAAAAAGAAGGGGAGGCGTTAAAGTGGAATCACGAGGATCTTGCAGAGGAGGTCTCATCAAAGTAAAAGGCCAAATCTAGACAGAGCTCACACCCTGAAAAGTTAAGATTTTTTTGAGGGATTCAACATTTACTTTTTCTTCTTCTTCTTCTTCGTCTGACTTGCCACTGATTCTCGTGACTCTGTTTGCTTTCCGTCTCTCACCTCCACTTCATCTTTTGCCACCTCTCTCTCTTTTTTTTTTTTTTTGCGGGAATAGTTCAGTGACAGTGTCAGAGCTGAACTTACCAGCAGAGGTTAAATACGACCGTTAATTTATTGATTTTTTGGATTACTTACTACATTTATTTACACGATCTAAACTTGCAATATTAATTGTTGCCAAACCAATAGATTCATTTTTGCTATTTGGTGGACGATTATTATAGCTATTACAAATTTCATATTGCATTTTGCCTTTTTTTGGATATCCAGCTACAAAATTTGACAACTGATTGATTGATGATTGTATAAATTTGAATCAATTATCGACGAGTAAAAAGGAAAAAAAAAGGAATCCAATAATTCAAGATTAATTCGGATAAAAGATGTCGGACGCAATATGGTCCCTTTTTTGTTATAACAACAAGGCCATGGTCCCTTTTTATCTTCCTTTACCTCCACTCATTTTAAAAACAAAATAAAGTGTATTTTCTCAAATAATTTTTTTTAATTCACATAGTATTTCTCTGGTAACCTAAACTAGGTGGTTGCCTGTAAATTTGCGGGTACAAATAATTTTAAAACTTTTATATAATATAATATTTTATGTTTTGTCCTGTAATAATATATTTTAATATTTTAAAACTGAATGTCAATTTTGGTAGATAAATTTTTAATAAACATGTTTTATTTACTAATTCTTTTCAAATTCTTAAACACGATTTATGTAGTATTTAATTAGATTTTTTACATCCTTTACAAAACAATATTTCATTAAATTATTTTGTAAGATTATGGTTAGAATATATATATATATACTAATTGGTTTGTAGATCAAATTTTCCGTCAATAAAATCATTGACCAACGAAACAATAAAGTTTTTTCCAAACTGTATCTATGATTGACATGTCAGCAGAAATCATTAAATTGACTTCTCAATTAATATTTATATGATGCATTAATAGTTATTATAATATGTTTTTATTACAATTATATGTTTTATATATGTATATTATGACTTATATAGGGAAATAAAGTTTTTATAACTGTTCATAATAGAAAAATAAAGCTAGTATATTAGTTTTATTAACTACTTTTTAACACATACTTCATATAATTTATAAATAGATTATTAGTGAAAATAAATAAATGATGAAGTATTATATAGAATTTCCATAATTGCATAAATATTTTATTTGCTATTTTTTTGACTGAGCATTCATTTGGCCAATGCATAAATATTTTATTTGCTATTTTTTTTTAATTCAGTTTTTGTTGCAAATCACTTCTCCAATACTGTTCTTGTGATATAAAATGCCTTAGAAACAAAACAATCGATGTCAAAAACTCCTATTTTTGAAAAAAATGAACTATTATATAAACTTCTAAGAATAACAAAAATCACCAAAAGTGATTCCTAATGATATTAAAAGGTTTCTTCATTTGGTATTATATAGAATTATATCATATAAATGATTATACATAAGATCTTATAAATTGTTTGGCAACTAACATTAATTGGTTATAGGATTGCCTTTTTAAGATTTGATTAAAATAAATAAAAACTAAAAATCATTGACCAATGAAATTATAAGAATTTTTTTCAAGATGCCTGTATAAATATATAGTAGAATAGTTGTTTGATAAGAATCTCATATGACCTTTGCTAATGTGTTACTTGAAGGCCAAGATTGATTATTTTGAGCCTGTTAGGCCCAGTGTATCTGGCAAAATTTATAAAGTTCCTAAAATGGGTTTGGGCCATGTCATTGAGATTTTAAACCCCCTAATTTTTATGGAGGTCTCTTTTCCTACCTGAAAATGGTTTTCGCTAGAAACTATGTTCTGTTAACCATCAGAATGATGAACAACACTTGGGTGATGTAAAACAGCAAGACTTCCTCTTCTCAACTTTAGACATGCGTTGGAGTTTTCACACACTCGTTACCAGGTTACATCATTGGGACTGTGTTACATCAGTCGTGGAAAACCGGTTGGCAGGTAAAAGCGGTTAAATGATACCGCTCCTCTTAGACTGTTGTAGAGTCATCATCATCATCCAATTGTTTTTACTATCTAAGATCTCAGAACAACAACGAGTGGTAAACTGTTACAAGACCCTCACACGCCCTTTGAGTCTGCAGAAGAAAGATCAACAAGCTTTGCAGATTCAATGCTGTTGCCACAAACTTTGCAGACCTAGAGAGTTTTTCTACTTGTTACACTTTGGTGGTAGAAGTGAAAAGAGGTAAATGCAATTAAACTACTTAAAGAGGAAGAAACCAAAAAAACAGGCATGTGAAATAGTTAAGGACCCATACTTTAGTCCGTGAACACATTCATTCACTTCGTTGTTTCTTGGTAAGACACATGGGAACAAAGGAATCTGTCTCCTTCTCTGTTCTATTATTTATAATCTTCTGGAAAAGCTATCTTTCTTTTGCACAACAGAAGAAGAAGAAGAAGAAAAAATAGAAACACCTATGGCTCTGTCTTGTAGCTTCTCGCTTTCCGTGTGTCTCTTGATCGCTGTGTCGGTTCAATTGACTCTGGTTTTCGGTGAATCCACAGTCTCAGCTTCTCCTGCTGTCGTACCGTATATCAATGCACCAGATATGTCTTCGTTTTTCCCTTCTCCGACCAAAGACCGGTCATTCGATACTGCTGTCTCTCCTGCTCCAGAAACAGACGCGCCTGGTCCTAGCTCAGGCCAGTTTAACGGGAAGACCGCAGGCATCTCGACGCAGCTCCGTCCTGATCTTGCTTTGGTTCTGATCATCGTTGGTACCTGTATCATTGGTACTTCATTAATGTTGTAATTTTTGTGGTTCGTTTTTACAGTGTAATCTTTCCTCCTTGTGAGTATTTTTTGTTCTTCATTTCACGAAATTCAATCTAAACTCTACACCGTTATACTTGTGTGTATGCGTATTTTCTTTATTATGAAAAAAAGTGCAATAAGCAGTATATAGTTTCCTTTAATGTTAGTCTAATGAGAGATTGGAATATTATTTCTAAAGTGGTCACATGTGTTGCACTACCTCCAGAACATTTCCGACACCAAATCGTTCGTTTTGAATATAGTACCAATAATAATATCATTCAGACCAAAACAAAAAGAGACAAAAACGAAACAGCTTAATAATGCAACAAAATGACCAAAGGCTTTAACAACTGTATAACCTCTGCTCTTCCACAAGTATCAGAAACTCATCGGAATCTAACAAGACTCCGGCCAAAATAAAAAAATTACAGTAACATCTCTCTTGAGTGCCACGTTCAATCTTTCCTTCTTTTATTTTGAAACAAAAAAAAATCAAAATATAAAACAATGAAATATATAGAACACAAACAAATATAACAGATAAAAGGTATTAGACGTAGAAGAAGAAACATGCCATCTCTCATCAATTTTATGCAAGGTTGATCGTGAAGGAGACATAAGGATGTGTCTCCGAGTCACCGGCTAAACCAGCCATGGCAGCTCCTGCATCCTCCTCGCTTTTCCAGTATAAGCTGCATTTTCATATAACAGACTCGGTAATTCAAATCGAAATCTCATCCAACTACTTATAATAGATGAATCAACCCTTATGATATATAAAGCAGAGACTTTTTAACATACCTGTTGGTAGAATCACACAAACGTTCAAGAATGGAGCGGACTTTCTTTTCACTTTTTACAGCCGGAGATAAGACACATGCCTGGAAAATAACTCACAAGGCAAGAGAGAGTAATTTAGTCATGGAGTTTTGACAGGGTTGAGGGAATTTTTTAAGAAAAAGCATAGCTTGGAATCTTAGTTTACCAAGAAAGCCGGAGGTAAACCATATCTCATAATGCTCTCAGCGAATATACGCACAGCACAGAAATGCATCCAGGAGCTGAAAACCTACAGATATAGATCGAGATGATCAATACAAATTCGGGTTTTTGATTTCTAAGATGATATTACAAGAGTGTATCGCTATACAGAGTACTGTGTTACCTCTCCATAACTGGTGTAGCACCACTGCAAAAGAGAGCTTCTTAAGCTTTCCTGATCCTGAACTAACTTTTCTAGCTCTTGTTTGCGAGTCTCTTGTGCTTCGACGCTGTGTTCAAAATCACGAACCTAAAAGAGAACATAAAGGTGTACACATATAATACTCTTGAGAATAAAATAAATGTCTCAACTTGTACAGTGAATACAATCAGCTCAAAGGACATGTAAGCATTTCTAACTACTAAGAAAGCTCTAGAGGTAATATCAGGAGCTTGACTAGAAATACTCACTTGGAACCCTTTCTCGCGGGAATTAGTCCTGAAATTGTCTGCAACACGAGTAAAGAGAGTGACAGTGTAAAGAGCATACTCATTATCCTCAAACAATTTCTTTGAGGACCTGGGAACCTGAGAAGAGTTTGAATAAATTGATTTAAAAACACCGTGCGACATAGTAATAGTTTCAACGTTGGTATATGGAACTCAGTAAACTAATAATTTTACCACAAAGTCGGTCAATGTCTCGTAACAAGCTAGCCAGTCTTTTTGAGAATACTTTGGAACAACGGCAAGGAGAGTCACGAGATGTTCTGACGCAACAACATCTTCTGGTTTAACCAAGTTTGATAGGTCACGAACAGCTAAGCTGTAACAAAAAAAAGGAGGAAGATCAGCAACATTGCCACAAATATACATTAAAAAAA
The DNA here is from genome assembly GCA_018703725.1 of Brassica juncea. Classification (NCBI taxonomy): domain Eukaryota; kingdom Viridiplantae; phylum Streptophyta; class Magnoliopsida; order Brassicales; family Brassicaceae; genus Brassica; species Brassica juncea. Next base: position 42,205,748 of record CM031938.1, read on the forward strand.
AGAAAATCCAAGCAGAGAGAAATAGAAAAAAGACCAACATCATTATCCTGGAAAACCTTTACAGGGAGAGAATACGTTGCAATCCAACTTTAGACCGACTGAGAAAATCAAAGTAGGAATAAGAGAAAGAAAACAAAAGCTTTTACCTTCCACTTTGCTTCCGGTTAATGGCATTGAGTTGACCGCGGATATTGTTATACTCAGCGACACGAACCTGAATAATAAAATTGCAATCAGAGTCAGTAACACCACATCTTCGTTCAAATCGCAATAAGAAACTCTAGGATCCACCAGCTACCCTTCAGACATGTTAAAAGCTTTCTTACCTTGAGATCATCCTCAATCTTTGCAACCTGAGACTGAATATTGTCAACAACCTCTTTCAGAGGTGACATTGTTGGGTACTTAGCTTCATCCCAGACAAACCTTAACGCCAATCAAAAAAAGATTTGTCCTTTACCGAATGTGACCACTACCAAATTGTCAATCTAACTCTTCTTTTTAAAAGAGAAACAACAATTAGATACCTGGTGAGATAAGAATCAACAGGAACTCCATCAACTGTGAGAGCATTGCTCTCAACACCAGAAATCCTCTCCAGCTCCTCGATCTGTCTCCTGATCTTCTGAGAAACTCCCTCCACAAAGCTGTTCGACTACACATCTCAACAGATTATTTCATAATCACCAACAAGAAAATTCAAAATATGATCCCCAATCGGGAGAGAAATGGTACCTTGAGCAGATCATCGCCGAGAGCGAGTAGAGAATCTAAGGTTCCAACACGAAGATTAGGGATATTGAACTGCGAAAACAAAAATCGAAGATATTATTAGATCGTAATCACAAGATCTCTAGTGCTAATCGAAATCGCGTACCCGATAAACGGGAGTATCGAAGGAATGCTTGGAGATCTGCTCCTGTAGACGATTCCACAAGGTGGAAGAAGAGTCCTTTACTGGTAGAGACACCACCCAGTACCTCGAAGTCATTGTTTCTCAAATCTGACTCTCTCTTCTTCTTCTTGCTGCTTCTCTTCTCCGATGGATCTCTCTCTCTACTTCTTCAATCATAAATGGATAACCGGTTCGAATTATATTGCTAACGAGTAGAAAACCAAACCGGTCAGGTACTATCATGAGGCTGGTTTAGTATCACCCTCCACGTTCTCCACCTGACACAAATAGAAATAATGGGCTGGATCCAATTAATGAGATAAATGGAAAATTACGCGGGTTGACTGGAAGCCCACACTCTCAACCGTCTTCTGACCCACCGCGAGTCTCTCTATTTCGCGAGGAAGAGCTTTTTCATCTATGGCGGACGTTGAGAATAAGCCGGACTCCTCGTTTCCGGTTAAGAGAAAACCGGATCTCTGTTGCCAAGACCAGAATAGTAGTGTGGCAAACAAGGCTCATAAGCTTAATCCTCCGTCGAGTTCTGCTGATTCCGAGTCCAAAGACGTAGATAATGCAAGCGGTGTAGAGAATCTAAATTCTTCTAGAGGTGGAAAATTTGGGACAGAATCATCGAATTCGCTTGGGGAAGCTGCTGGTTCTGTATCGGAGAAGGATGTGAATGTCGTCCCCGGCGATCTCGCAGCTGAAGAGAAGGGAGAAGGTGGAGTTGGAGAGGAAGAGGAAGACGAAGATGATGAGGAGATTGATAGGAAAGGTAAAAGCATCTCGAGAGACGACAAAGGAAAAGGAAAATTGATCGAATTTGATGAAAGTGACGATAGTGATGATGATGATGATGAAGACGACGAAAGCGATTTGTCAGATGATCCTTTGGCGGAGGTGGATTTGGATAACATACTCCCGTCCAGGACTAGGAGACGAGCGATCCAGCCTGAGAGTCTACATCTCCAATGACCTTGGCGGCGGCAACAACGAGGATGATGATGATGATGATGATAGCAGCGACGATAGCGACGCTTAAACCTTATAACTATAACGAAGATTAGTGTTAAGAAATCATGTTTTTAGTTCCTTTGATTCTAAAGAGAATTCAGTGATTATTGGTCATAATTTAATGTTTGGAACGCCAGAGTGAGCTTGTATGTATCTATGATGTTGTTGCAGTTAAACTCATCGTACCTCTCTTGGGTTTTCTGATCTTATTACATTGATGCCTAAAGCCCACATCTTTTCTCGATTATGTGGGAGCTTAAAGCTAATTGCTTGTATGTTTGTGACTTTGCATCAGAGAGAACTAGTATTGATTTGGTAGAATTTTGAAGTAAGGTCTGCGATGTGTGAGATAGTAACTGTTATCTTTTTACTACACATGTTCGGTGTATAGTTCTCATACGAATTACAGAGAACACAGAAAGGAAACCTGGTTTTCCAATCCATGTTGTCGATTAGTCCACTCTCAAAGAAAGGGGGCTACAACATTAACAGACAATCAAAATGAGACGGTTAGCAAGACAGAGAGTTACGCAATGTCTTGGATTGAACATATAATGCGACTGTCAATGACATTTAAAAAAAAAAAAGATTCGCCGAGAAGAATGGACATTATCAGAAGCAGCATTCCTCCAACACACAGCAACAGCAGAAAGCAGCAAGACTTCAATTTGCAACCCGAGGACAAAGAGAAAAAAAGATACGGGGTTAGTCGAGATACAAGAGAATTAGTAAGCAGAAGGAACAATCTTTTAAGCCACCCACAACTCTTATATTACAAAAAAAGGTTGTCACTCGAGTGAGCATGAAGTTCAAAACCCATTTTACAGTGTCCCAATTGCAAATTCACAACGTTTTTACATGTCAGAAATGTGGAAGGTAAAAGCTAAAACCAGAGCCGGCCTAATTAGACAGTATATTTTTAAATATTATAGGAAGAAGATATTGGTGTAACATGAATAAAGAAAGCATATTAAGATAGCCAAGGAGACTGCCTGAAACAAAACCTCAAGATTCAGTCAGCTCTATAACATGTGGTATCAGAATGCTAGCTATTAATTTTTTTTTAAAAAAACATAAGACTGAAACATTGAGAAGAACTAAGCGCAGGCAAGTCATCCTTGGCTACTAGATATCAACTCTCTTCTTCATGTAAAACCTATCTTCTCTCTTGTTACTCTTTTCATTTTCTCACACAATATTGCTCTCCTTTTATAGCATTTCAGCGAATATGCCTATTTCTAGAGTGAGCTCTTCTTTTCATTTGTTACGTTTAATAATTTTAAAATTTGAAGTGGTTTATTTTTTTTTTTTGTTGTTGGCTAAATACACAACTTGTTTGCACCATGATCGGAATTTATTCAATTTAAAAGTATTTTCTTATCTTTTAGCAGTATTTTATTAGTTTAATAACAATATTTTCGTATTTCGAGAATAGAGATAAGAGTTTTGCTCTGTGGTGATGGATTTAAAACTAAAATAGTGTGAATCAGATCTATAGGACATATGTGAACAAAAAAATATCGATAGACATACAATGAATTAGGAAATGTTTGTTTTTTTTTTTTGAGCAACGGGAAATGTTTGATATAGACCGTTTTAATAATTAATATATAGAAAGAAAACAATGAAGCATATATGATTATACTATCTATACATTAATGTATACGGTCCCAGTCCAATTATATACACCCACGTATTTCATATTATCTTAGGCGATTCTCACATATTTCCCATATATAACATTTTAGATAAGAAACTGTGAGAATTGAGGTGAACGTGTTATTGGGCCATTGGTGCAGCTGGTTCGTCTAAGGATTACCTAAAACTGATTTATTGAATTACACTATTTACTAGGGGTCAGTTAAGTAGCTATTTGTCATAGGTATACATTACTTTTCCTTCACAATTAAAAGACTAACAAATAAAGACAAACGACGTATAAATTTGTGGTCCATTCTTCAAAACAACTAATAGGTTAACTTTCGATATAGTACTTGCGCTACAATTTGGAAAACCTAAACTAGTAACGAAACTTGATTACATCACTCTATTTGGGTCTTCAAATGCCCACGTTGATAATTCAAGAATCGCTCGTTGTAACAGGAGACGCATATAGAAAAGTATTCTTTACTAACCGGTCAGCAAAAACCGAGCTTAAACCAAAGTTAATCGATTTTGTAGAAGGGTTTTCCGAAATAACCGCATAGCCTAGTTCTGAATCTAATATGGTGAGTTTCCTTACAGTGTCAGCAACAAAGAATGAAACATAGTCACTTTTTGTCTTATTGATTAACTGTATATATTAAACAGAAAATTAATATCTTCTATTCCAAAAGTCTGATTATTCATTGGCTATGATTTCTTTCGACAGATGATTTATATTCGTTCAATAATTTTATCACTCTATTTGACATATCTTATTTAGCTATCTAAAATCTAACAATTATACATTGTTGTAGTCTATGGATAAACTATATATTAATTACTATCAATAGCATAAAAACCAAGAGATACAATACAAGAGCTACAACTAATATAACAGCCCATGCATATGCAACTGCGTCTTTTGAACCATTAAAAGTGAACGCTTAGGTTATTACGGCGAGAAGCATTGGAACACACAACTCTCATAAACGCCACCGCCAGTGACCCGAAACTCATTCTCCGGCCGAGATTTCGAAATCTGAGGAATGCTTTTTCTCTTTTCCGGTCTATCGCATGCACAAAAACCGAACCTCAGATTCTTTCCGGCAACAGCGGCAGCATTTTTCTCTATTCTTCTGCGGTTGACATACTCTTCGGATATGTAGACATCCATTATAATAACTTGTAGTTGTAGAAAGAAAGCTAGTAGTCTTTGGGAGTGTTTTTTGGGAATTAAAGAAAAGACTTTGTTTCGCAGTCTGAAGCTTCTTGGTGGTGGTGTTGAAGTGAAAGACTAATCATGTGTTTAATTTATAGAGGGGTAAAACTGTGGGCGTTGGGTTCCATGTTGTTTGGCACAAATAATTACATATACATATCTTTTATGTCTTTGAATATATTGTATTTTCCATAAACTAAAACGTGTGTTTCCCTATAATAGATTTCTACTTCCGCTGAAAGCTGGTGAATATATAATTTAAAAAGATTCCTAATTTATGGAAGATTAGGTTTTGATACTATTGTTGTTTGCGAAGGTGATATGATCGAACCAATTCTTTTGGTTAAAATATGGTTTTGTTAGGTGCAACTTTGGGCATTTTGAATTTGGATTGATTCGTGGATGTTTAGTGAATGAGACAAGACCTATTAAAATAAAATCATTGCATCACGTGTATTTACATTGGATCGAATAAAACATAAACAAATATATACAAGAGAAATTCATGCCACGATTTGTGTTAATAAGTAATGGCTTAATCAAAACAACAAAATACTTTGTTCGTTATTAGACCACTAAACAGGAATACATTAATTTTACCGGAAGCATGTGAGAACACACTTTTGTTAGAGTTAAATATTCCTAAAAATACACAAAAAATCTGGATAAAAGGAGCCATAAACCATATGAGGCCAACAGACACAGATAAATCGAGCGACAGGTGTACATAGTTTCAGAATGAAAACCGCGGTAGAACACTAGAACACAATTTTACGTATTTCCATGTTTTCCGTTCTTACTAAACGGTTGATTGATTATACTGTTAAGTGTTAACACATACAGACACAGTGTTTGCAAATGATAGTAGTTGTTAGCATTTGATAATAATCTCATGGAATACTTTACCGTTTTATACTGTTCCAAACACCTTAAATTTAAAAGTTATTTCCTTCCAATAACTACATGACTGACACAGTTAAAACTTAAAATGAGTAATTAGAAGATTAATATTTAAAAATAATTTCAAGAAATATATTTTTAAAACTATATATATATATTAAAAATTAGAGATTTTTTATGTCTGATTAATTATGCTATTACAACGAGAAAAATCAGAATTTTGATATTCAAATTTTAAAATATAATTTTTTTAAAGAAATCATAATAATGCAGTTTCACTGATTTCTCCACCTTTTTTTTTGTTCAACCACAGATTTCTGCACCTACATTTCTGTATTAGTTGGAAAGAAAAAAAAAACTCCTGCATTAATTTAGTGTTGCTCACTCTTCTAACATCTCTTTATGGGCCTCGATGGCTAGACTCAGTAACCAAATTCCATAGGCCTACTTCCGTTTCTTAAGGGAACTTACGTCGTTTATGCGAGAAACAAGATCAGTGGTTGACGTTAAACCAAAACTAAAACGACTAGCAGTTTTTCTCTAAAATTGAAGAACAGAAAGACGTTAATGCAATCGCTTGGTCATTGCTTCATCAACCACGTGTCTTTCCGCCACTGGTAGAACCAGTAAGCGAAATATATGCAAAGCTAAACCGATAAAGCTCCTCCTTCCTTCCGCCATAGCCCATCTCTCTCCTCTGTACTTCACACAGGCCAGTGCTCGAGCCACAGTCACTCGAGTTAAAAAAAAAACCGAAATTCGAAATTTTGATCGGAGCCTATGATTCTGGGCCGAAGAAATTAGTATAAAGTTTTGGGCTTTAATCGGAAAAATGGACGTTCTAGCCTTATCTTCTTCCGCTTCAGCCGCCGTTTCCATCGCCGGAAGCTTCCCGTTGTTTCCCTCTAGTGTAAGGAAGTTGAAAAACGTGCCAGCGAAGCACAAGAAGTTTGTGGTTTCTGCATCGAAAAGGGAAGAGCCGAAGCTCAGCGAATGGGATCAGATGGAGCTCAAGTTCGGCCGCTTACTCGGAGAAGACCCCAAACTGACTATAGCCAAGGTGAGATTTTTCTATAAAAGTTCGAAACTTTGATTTCCATGATATGATGATTGTTAATGGTGAGAAATGACAACACAGATAGTGGCTAGGAAAGTGAATCCAGAAGCTTCGTTTGTTGAAGTTGAGAAGTCTTTCTACAAGAACAAGGGTAAGCTTCCTGACATCGAAACGATTCCACTGGATTGGTCAAAGGAAGGAGATAAGAAGAAGAAGAATAAACCGACTTCACCTTCACTGGGTGGCTTGAACTTGGTGAAGCCAGTTCCCAAAGACGGAGTCAAGTTCGAAGCTCCAGTGGTGAAAAAGCCAAACCCTGCTATGAAGAAGCCATTGGATGCTGCTCAAGTTGCAGCTGCTGCTACTCCTCCTCCCAAAAGGACTTTGCCTAACGTTATACTGAGAAAGCCGAGCTCGTATTACGTGAATAATGACGACGAGGAGGAGGAGTCTAAGCTGCGGTTGAAACGCAACCTGACACTGAAAATGAGGAATGATAGGGAAAATGAGAGGTTTAGTGATATGACTCTGTTGAGAAAACCTGAACCAGTGAGTGTAAATGCGGAGGAAGAAAGTCCTGAAGGTAAGATTCTCAGTGATGGATTAACTATGGAGGGAGGAGAACAAGAAGGTGTAGTATACTCGGAGTATACTCTATTGGAGAAGCCAGAAGCGAGGCCCGAGCCTGAGAACGTAGTCCAGGAAGCTGTGGAGGTGCCTGAGATTGAAAATGCATCTGTTCCAACTGGTAATTGATAGAGACAAGACAGTCTTCTTTTTTTTTCTTACAAATAGTCTAACATGGAGCTGATTCATATGCTTGTTGTCTTAAATCAAGAAATGCAGCTTAAGAGCGATATAACATCAGGATCCTCTGAGGAGGAAACCGTTAGCAGTGATCCAGTCGAGAGAACTCCTTCGAATCCAGTTTCTCAAACCACTGTTGAAGCATCTTTACAAGGGAAACCACAAAGGTTCATTCCTGTTTAGTATCTTGATTATGTTTCAGAACTGCGCTTTGTTTCACATTTTTGACTTGTTTTGGTTAAAATTGTTATAGATTAGACCCGTCTTCCGCAGAGCCATCAGTTTCAAACAGAGGACAACCCTTAACCGTGAACCAAGAAAGCCGCCAGGTCTCTGTTGAGCTCAAGGGCCCTCCTACTAGATCTTCCTTGGAGGTTTAGAACTAAAACTCTTTTTACTTTATGTTCCTTCGTAAGAGAAGAGGCTAAACATAAACTCGTCTTGGATGAATTTGACAGGAAAGTGATTGGAATAAGGCAGATTCTCTAGTTAAGACAGAGCTACGAGCGGATGTTGAGCTAATAAGCTCCAGCACTAGAGGATTTGCTGTAAGTAAGATCTGCACTCGTTTCTAGTTTAAGGTTTCATCTCCTTTTGGTTATCAACTCGTTTCTCTTCTTTTACAGGTTTCCTATGGATCTTTGATCGGATTCTTGCCTTACCGGAACCTTGCAGCAAAATGGAAATTTCTCGCGTTTGAATCATGGTTGAGAAGAAAAGGTGTAGATCCATCATTGTATAGACAAAACCTTGGAGTGATTGGAGGTCAAGATGTCACGAGTAAAGCTCCATCTCCAGATTCTTCAAGCTTAGTGGCTTCTGAAGTTGGTAACGCAGTTAATGGAGAAGTTTCTTCTGATATGAAGCTTGAAGATCTTCTTATGGTGTATGACAGAGAGAAGCAGAAGTTCCTGTCCTCTTTTGTTGGCCAGGTTTGATCCCCCAAAAAAATATCTAAAAACTTTTATTATCTACATGGAAATACTTTCTAAACATTTTTACATCAATGCAGAAAATCAAAGTGAATGTAGTTATGGCTAATAGAAACTCAAGGAAGCTTATATTTTCGATGAGGCCGAGAGAAAATGAAGAGGAAGTTGAGAAAAAACGAAACCTGATGGCTAAGCTTCGTGTTGGGGATGTTGTGAAATGCTGCATTAAGAAGATTACCTATTTTGGTATTTTCTGTGAGGTATGTAGTGCCTACTTTGCTTATAGACCCGCAAGAAACGCAAAACCAGATTGTTGTTGAAACTTTAATGTTTTGTTGAAACAGCTAGAAGGTGTCCCTGCATTGATTCACCAATCAGAAGTTTCATGGGATGCTACTTTAGACCCTGCTTCATATTTCAAAATCGGTCAGGTAATATCTTGAGATATCTTTAAAACGCTGCTAAGAAATGAAACTGTTTGACAAATGTTTTTTTTTTGTTGTTGGTGTTATAAGATTGTGGAGGCGAAAGTGCACCAGCTAGATTTTGCTCTTGAACGTATCTTCTTGTCACTAAAAGAAATCACGGTGAGCGAGAGAGATATGTATTAAGTTTTACTCATTTAATATGTAAATCTAAACCTTAACGATATCTTTATGCAGCCTGATCCGCTGACAGAAGCCTTAGAGTCTGTAGTTGGTGATAATGATCAGTTGGGAAAGTTACAAGCGGCAGAGCTTGACGCTGAGGTATTAAAAGATCTTCTGTGAGTGACTATGTGATCAGTCCATTATTTTTACGGGTTTCTGAAAAAAAAACTTTCTTCTGCAGTGGCCTGATGTGGAGTCTCTTATCAAAGAGCTGGAAGTGGTTGAAGGAATCCAATCTGTTTCAAAAGGTCGTTTCTTCTTGAGCCCAGGTCTTGCTCCAACGTTTCAGGTACACATTTTAACACACAAAATCCTTAAAAATGAGAACTCTTTTTTTATAGTTAGTTTATTGAACATTGTTTGTGTTATGTGTAGGTCTACATGGCGCCAATGTTTGAGAACCAATACAAACTGCTTGCTCGAGCTGGAAACAGAGTGCAAGAGGTAGAGAAAAGAAAGAGAAAGATCTACTAAATCTTAGTTGTCTTGATTTATTATGAATCTTGTATGATTTCATTGCTCTTTATTGATTGCAGCTAATTGTGGAAGCATCGTTGAGCAAAGAAGAGATGAAAACTACAATCATGTCTTGCACCAACAGAGTAGAATGAGAGGAATATTGAGGAATGAATGAATGAATGATTGAGCTGTTTTGTTTCATTCTTCAAAGTGGTGTCACACCCAAAGACTTGTGTAGTAAGTGTGCAAGAACAATATATGATATCTAGTGTATAATTTTCTGAGTATTTGTGATGTGAAAAGCTAGAACCTGAATTAAAAATGTAGATTATTGTTCTTGCGGAACCAAGAGAAACGTAGAAGCAGAGTTATGAACATTAAAATTTGAAATTTGTTGACTGCTTTAGTCGTTGAAATGTGATAAGATAACGTGTGAGGCTTTATACATTTTGTATATTGTTCATGTAAATGAAGTCATAGATAGTTTGATATGTCAACCAAAAAAAAGAATATCTGGTGAAGAAGATGCCAAGTAAAGATGTATTATAACTTTTCTCTGAATATTATACGTAGCTAATTCTTATGTTAGTACTGTCGCGGGTTTTTAATTTGCTGGCTATGTTAAATTAACAAATGATATAAAAAGTCAACGTCATTATCAAAGAGCGTCGACTGTGCCAACGGGTGTTCCACGCGAGCACTCCATCGATGTCATGGCCTCATGGGGATATGTTTACGTAACTACCCTTCTATTCAGCTTAGGCAGTGTGTGAAAACGACAAGTACATCCTCTCAATATTAATTCGACCATATTAACACAACAAAATCACATAACTAAATTTCTTATATTATTAGCTATTCAGAAAATATATAATTACTAGAAATATAAATATGTACCGATTATATCATTATACAAGCTGAAATTCATAATCTACATGAGTATACTTAAATACCAAATTTCAAACACGTAAAGGCTGGTTTCGACTTTTCACAGTTTGCTTCGAGTATTTTATTATACCACAAGTCCATCATGAACATGCATCGTCTTTGTACTATTTTAATACTATAAAGCTCTGCCTAACTAGTCGGATCTTAATCAAAGAGACCAAAACCCCAGAGAGAAAGAGAGTAGACAAAAAAAAAGAGAGAGAATGAAATCTTGGAGGCAGAGTATATCATTTCTAATCATCTTGATCCTATTTTTTGGCGGACTCCGTCTTTCCTACGCCCGCCATCTTCGTCCGACGAAGACTCCGATGCACTCTACGGCTGAGTTCTACGAGTTCTGGCAGCGGAGAAGATTTGAGGAAGAGAGAATGTTAACGGCTGTGCAGTCAGGTGATAAGGACGAACTTATCTATGGAGTTTCCGGCAGAGAAGCTCCTGCTGGACCTAACCCGCTTCACAATAGATAAAATCATTCTTGTTTTTTTTTGTTTAATGTGAAATAACTTAGCACATAATTACTTCGTTTTTAAATCACACATATATTAGTCTCAGTTTCTTCTGAAGATCCTCTGTACTTTTTATATACGTCTAGTGAGTTTTGTATTTCATTATAGGGATTGTAAACACGGTAAATGAATTCATATTTTACGTATTGCTGTCTCGTCTTCCTTTTTTCTCAGTGTTTCATTTTATACTATATATTCAATAGTTTGATTTATTTATTTTTTTGGAACGCATTCAATAGTTTGATTATTATGAGTTTCTGGGCATTTGATTCAATCTCTATCATGCTAGTTGACAGAGAGTAGAATATAATAATATAATGCATGTGTCCTGATTAAATCATAGGCGTATTTTCGTGCAAGATATGTCTAGTTTCGATCCGCATTTTTCTGTTCCCATTTGAAGGTTTATTTTTAATTACATCGAATATATTTTCCTCAATTTTGAGGTCCTCTTAATTAGTTCAGATATATTATTTACTACATGACAACAAATTAGATGTATTGTCAAGTCACGGTCAAGAATTTATAAAAATATAGTATTGATCACCGAATCACGCACCTTTTTTTATAACATAATTTTGACTAGGATATATGATAGACTAGTGGTATTCCGGCGCTACGCGCCGGTTTGTATGTTGTATTCTTACTTAGATTTATAATTTATTATATGATCTTAGTAAAGAAAATATGTTGAAAATATGAAAATGAAAAAATATAAAAAATGATATTTTATCTAATCTTTTATAGTGGTTAGCGACCGTAGTATATTATTTTGTTTGAAGTTGTTTAGTTCAAAAATAGAATAGCATAAGTAGTTGTTACTAATCGATTTAATAAAAATAGAATAAAAATCGATAGTCGGAAAAAAGTTAATTTAGTTGGAATCTTAAATATTCATGTCATAGACTGAGTTTTCTTTCAAGAAATGTTTAAAGGTGTTAAAACTGAGAAAGTTGATTGACGCATGTAGAAGCACCATCTGAGAAAGGAGATGATGCATAAGAAAACTACTACTTTAAAAGTAAACAATCATTAACTCGTAAACTGAAATAAGAAACCGGTGTACCTTCTCATCAATAGACAACATATCAACCCCAACATCTCACCCCTTTCTTAACATTTCAGGATTGCCAAAATTGTTGTAGCCTAGTCTGAACAACATCTCTAAACCGGCTTGTCTTCAACTCTGAGTAATAAACTGGGAATTTGACATGATTGAATTGAGAAAAGTAAAAGGATTATCTTCCGAACTCTCACACCGTCTATTCATATCCAATGAAACTTGAAATAAGAAACCGGTGTACCTTCCCATCAATCAACAACATATCAACCCCAACATCTCATCCCTTTCTTAACATTTCAGGATTGCCAAAATTGTTGTAGCCTAGTCTGAACAACATCTCTAAACCAGCTTGTCTTCAACTCCGAGTAATTAAACTGGGAATTCGACATGATTGAATTGAGAAAAGTAAAGGGATTATCTTCCGAACTCTCACACCGTCTATTCATATCCAATGAAACTGAGAAAGTAGGAACTAAAGAAGCATTCAATAGGAGATAGTGAGATGAGTGAGATTTCTGGATTGATTATATGGACAATTACGTCGATTGCGTTAAAGAAGGAGAATCGTAGAGGCTATATTCTCCATTGTCAACATAAAATACAAAGAAATCCTATAAACCAGTGTTTTGAAACCCGACCCGCACACTGAACCGGATGATTTACCGGATCACTGGATCATTGGATCAATGAATTAGTTTTATCATATAATAATATATTAGCTATGAAAATAAATATATAAAAACTAAAGTTAAGTATTTAAATGTACATACAAAATATTAAAAAATAGTTTAGACTATCTAAAAAAAAATTGTAACATAAGAGCTATGACATCTGAAAAAATCAAGACATAAAATTCATATATATTTATTTCTAATGTGAACAATAAATTAAACTTCCAATCCAAAATAAACCAAAATTAAAGACATAACTTGAACTAAAAATAGTAAAAAGTACAAATTATCTATTGGTTCAACCAGTACTGCAACTTGTATCGTGTTTTAGTGAGTTTTTGTGTGTTTTACGGGATTTCAAAACTAAAGTTAAGTATTTAAATGTACATACAAAATATTAAAAAATAGTTTAGACTATCTAAAAAAAAATTGTAACATAAGAGCTATGACATCTGAAAAAATCAAGACATAAAATTCATATATATTTATTTCTAATGTGAACAATAAATTAAACTTCCAATCCAAAATAAACCAAAATTAAAGACATAACTTGAACTAAAAATAGTAAAAAGTACAAATTATCTATTGGTTCAACCAGTACTGCAACTTGTATCGTGTTTTAGTGAGTTTTTGTGTGTTTTACGGGATTTCACAAAATCCAAACCCGATTTACATTGGGTCACCAGATTTACCGGTTCAACTGCGGATCCGGGTCAGATTCAAAACATTGTTATAAACGCTTGGTTTTGTATGAAGGAAAGTTTAAAAAACTCAATTTATTTTACAATTAACACCAAAATCCATTAAATGTAAGTTGAGAAAATATTTTAATTATTAGAAAAAGAATGCCACATGGCATTTTTTCCCCCAAGGAGATAAAAAAGCTAACTTTATTAGTATAGATGTCAGTATTGGTTAATCCGCTAGCATAAATATGTTTAAATTTTAGATTCAAAAATTTATATCCTAACACACATCAAAAATTAGTGGGTGTGAATGGTGACCAAGGGAATGAAGAGGAACACTATATTACTTAATATTCCTTAAAAAAATTACCATTCATGAGGAATATATTTTTTTTTCATTCCTCCTCATTCCTTTGGTTGTAGAGAATTATAAAACAAATTCATTCCTTATTGATTTTGATAAGGAATCATTATTCCTCTTCATTCCTAAAATTTTATTCCTACTCATTCATTTCTTGTCTGTTCCTGTTGTTTCTATTATGGTTACCAGTCACACCCAGTAAGTTATAACGAGAGACTATACTTTTCATTTTCAACATCTAAAAGGAAACGTTCAAAGTTTTCACTAATGAACGCACTATTTAAGTCAAAGTATATATTATACAAGTCAATCCAAGTATTTAAACAAAAATGTAACTATTTATTCAATAAAATAATAAATGAGTAATTTATCTACCAAACTAAATAAACCGGCGCCATATTCAAAATTTGATTTCCTTTTTTTTTTTAATCGTCCGCCAAATTTGCTTCCGTCTTCAAAAGTCTCTGAGATTCGCCGATGGCGACTTCGGGATCAAGCCACAGTCCCTCGACAGATCAAGCGCCGCCACCTCCTGCGAATTTAGGTACTCGTCTCCGCTTTACTCCATCATCTAGAGCCTAGGGTTTGCTATTGTTGTTGTCGATTTGTCAGACGAGACACCATACCTCGCCTTCTATACACACTGACGAATCGTCTCAGATCTGAGAAACTCTAATCGTTTGCTTCGTAGATTAGATCCCTTATCTGCTCCGTCATTAGCCGATATGTGTGTTTGGTTACTGCGATCGAATTGAATCTAAGGATTTACTCAATTTCATGTTACTTCGCCAGTCAAATGCAGTTAGATTTCGATTCTTATAGCTCATAGGCACTAGAATTGTAGAACATACACCATAGATCACTACGATGCGGAATTTATGTAATGCTGTAGATTATATACACCAGATTTGGCATGATTTTGTTAACTAGGCGAAGTTTTACATGAAATTAGTAATGATAGAAGTTGATGTTCTGATGTATGTTCAGGGAATGCTGCTGGTGTTTGTATAATGAGCAATGCATGGAAAGATGTGCAAGACCCTTCCCTCATCTCTTTCATATCCGCGTTTCTCAGCTCAAACTCTTTCAGGCTTAACTTCGTCTCCATCTCCCCTGTATGTAATTTACCTTCCCTCTGCTTAGTTTTGGGATGATTCAATCTAAGGTAGCTAAGGAATCACTTGTTATTTTTTTTTTTGGTTTGTGGTAGGATCTGATCTTCAATTGTGGAGGGGTGTCTATTGCTTTTGTTTTTGTGACAAAGTGGGATGATTGTTGCAATGCTTCCTCCATCTTCAACAGGTTATTACTATCAACTCTGGTTTCCTATTACTCTTGTCTTTTTTCTGATTTCTTTGTCTTCTCTAAACCTTTGCTGCAGAGTCAAGAGACTGAAAACGCAATTTGCACGACTTTACGTTGTTGCCACAATTTCAACTAGAGAACAGAATGATTCTTTCATGCGATCTTACTTCCAGTGAGTAGTAGCCTACACATCTTATTACTTTTGCCTATGTTTGTCTTGCCGGAAATGAAGCTCGACGATTCTTTCCAAATAGATATGAGATGGAGTTTGGGAAACCTGCGTTTGTATTAGGCACTGATGCTGCGATGGGATTCGAGAAGATTGTTAAGATTGCTCTCTCTCGCGGGGGTAAGTAAAGACTCCTTTTGTCAAGTGTGTGTTAGATATACTCTACCGCTTTTCTGAGTATTTGATTGAAACTTGATCTGCAGTGTGCAAGCAACAGAAGGTGGCGTCTAAAGTCAAGGTTGAGGTAGGTCTTCAAAGACCCCTCGTTATTAAGAATCTTTTTTCAGTATTTGCTTTGGCGACCTCTAAAGCTTTCCCTCTTCTTTTTTTTTTCCTGTCATGTGAAGAGAAAGCGAGCTGTCCAGGATACAGACATGTTCATCAGAGTTCTCACATCCATACCCAACATTGACAAGCATGATGCAAACTCGGTGATGTTTTACTTATGAACTGTTCAAACAATAAAACTTCCATTTTTTGATCCTTACTTCAAACTCTTACCTTGTACGTTTCTTGAATTGTGCGTGTGTTATTCTAACCGCTTCACGATGAGTCCTGCTTACGTATGTCACCTTTTGGTTACAGCTATTCCAAGCTATTGGTTCAATCGAAGCAACCGCTAAAACATCCAAAGAAGACATAGTAGCAAACACAGATCTCTCTTCCGACAAGGCTGATAGTCTCAGCAGGTTTTTCCAGGATCCCGAGTTCTATCTCAGTCCCAAATTCAACTGATCACAGCGAGAACAATTGTAAGATCACAAGTCTTGGCTAAAGATAAACGTCATAATGTCTTAGAACTTAACCATATTGTTCTTGGCCGTAGGAGACTGTTTGTAGTTCTCCGCTGTAATTACAATACATACACCTACATCTACAGGAGCCACTACCGGGTATGTTAAATGGTTCACTTCTTCACTCGGGTCATCAAATTTTATCGTAAAGTTAGCATAGATCTAGTAAGATAATGTCGGTTAGACAACCAGTACAAAAGATGTTGATTGGTCAACGTCATTATCCAACTTGTAACGTCATGCCATGTCAGTAACAGAAAATGATGCTTGGTGAATGACAGCAAGATTACTTTAAAACTTCAGAGATTTACCGGAAAAAAGAAATCAATAACGCGTAGAAAATCAAATCCTAAACTACTCTCTGTTTTATAATTGTCCCGCTGATCTGGTCATCATAGGTTTCGCATTTACCATAAATAGACTAAAAATACAAAACTGCAACAAAAAACAAAGTTCACGATCAATACATCGTATCTGAAAATTGAGGAATCAAAGGCATCATGACGTGTACCATCATCGTTGTCATTATCATCACTGCCGCTTTTGGATAGAAACCAACAAAAACATATTTGCGCCCACTCCTTTCCTATTTTCATAGCTTTGCGTGCGTTCTTATCAACTTGTCAAAGAAATCTACAAATTTTCATTAAATAAGGACCCAACTTTCTTGTGTCTTATCTCTCTCTATCTCCTTCATCTGCTCTGTTCGCTGTGATCTTTCTCTCTCTCTTCTGCTTTTCTTTTATCCAAAAGGGATAGTTTAAAAAGTGCAGAAAGTTCCGATCTTGCTTTGGTAACTTCTCGAGTTCGTGGAAATGGTTTCTTCTGTGGAGCAGAACATTCTTGTTACCGGTGGTGCTGGATTCATTGGGACACATACTGTTGTTCAACTTCTGAAACAGGGTTTTAAGGTTTCGATCATCGATAATCTTGATAATTCTGTTACCGAAGCCGTTGATAGGGTTAGGGAGCTCGTTGGTCCTGATCTCTCCAAGAAGCTCGAGTTTCATCTGGTAACTACTACTACTTCTCTTGCTTTGATTTTGGTATAGTGAAATTGCACGTCTGCTTGGTTGCTTAGTTTGAAACAGAGAATTCAGTACTTTTTACTGTAGTTCAAGAATCTGACTTATTTCACTTTTCTCTGTTTGGCTCACAAGAACAAATGGACGACGAACTTTAGCCTTTCTCTATGACCTGTAGACTTGTAGTTGTTTGCTGTTATATATAACGTAGTTTCTGGTTAAATTTCGGTGCTGATTGTTTACAGGGTGATCTAAGAAACAAAGGGGATATTGAGAAACTATTTTCCAAGCAGAGGTATGTTATTGTTAGATTCTTCTTACCTTCAAAGTTGATGGCCCTTGGCTTGATTTCGTTTTCTTGTACCAGATTTGATGCTGTGATCCATTTTGCGGGTCTTAAAGCTGTGGGTGAAAGTGTTGGCAACCCGCGTCGTTACTTTGACAATAACTTGGTCGGAACAATCAATCTATATGAGACCATGGCAAAATACAACTGCAAAATGGTTAGATATGATTTCTACATCTTCGGAAGTGTTTATTTCATAATGTTAATTCCTTGCTCGATTTTACATTGGATTATACAGATGGTGTTTTCATCATCTGCAACTGTTTATGGACAACCTGAGAAAATTCCATGCGAGGAAGACTTTGAATTGAAAGCAATGAATCCTTATGGCCGTACTAAGGTAAAATTTTATTCCTTTTTTACTTAAGCCTCATAAAAGATGACAGTGCTCAGTTTGTTATAAGCAACGGCGTGTTCACAGCCTTTCTCTTGGTGCAGCTGTTTCTTGAAGAAATAGCAAGAGATATCCACGCAGCGGAACCAGAATGGAGGATTGTTCTGCTGAGGTACTTCAATCCTGTGGGAGCGCATGAGAGTGGCAGAATTGGTGAGGATCCAAAGGGAATCCCCAATAACCTCATGCCTTATATCCAACAAGTGGCTGTGGGACGTCTCCCTGAGCTCAATGTCTATGGACATGACTACCCTACCGAGGATGGCAGTGCGGTAAATACAAATCAGATCTTAAAGTCTCGCACTCTCTGATGCTTGATGAAAAAGCTAGCTTTGGACGGCTTTTTTTAATGATTATAAAAGTAATGGATTGTCATTTTAGTAAGTTAAAAAGGATGGTTGAAACAGGTAAGAGATTACATCCATGTGATGGACTTGGCAGATGGCCATATTGCTGCGCTGAGGAAGCTATTTGCTGATCCGAAGATTGGTAACTATCTCAAATATTAGACTGTGAAAAAGAGTTCAATTTTGTTTTGATGGATTCTTCTCAGAGACTTTGTTGGTTTATATATCAGGCTGTACTGCTTACAATCTAGGGACTGGACGAGGAACGTCTGTGTTAGAAATGGTTGCGGCTTTTGAAAAAGCTTCCGGCAAGGTAATCAACACATCGACTGAAATCACAAGGGTAAAATATTCTTTTGGACTGTTTTTTGTTTTGAATATGGCTGAAACGTTTGCAGAAAATACCTATCAAGCTCTGTCCGAGAAGGGCAGGAGATGCAACTGCAGTTTATGCGTCAACAGAGAGAGCTGAGAAAGAACTTGGCTGGAAGTAAGTTCAACTCTTTCACCATTTAACGATTGGCTTCAGACTGTTGGGATTAAATGGTTAATAAGTGATATTTAAATGTTTACTAGGGCAAAATACGGAGTTGATGAGATGTGCAGAGATCAGTGGAACTGGGCAAACAACAATCCATGGGGCTACCAGAAGAAGCTTTGAGTGCACGCATCTCTCTCTCTGTGGTTTTCTTTGTTACTATATCTAATCACTCAATATAGACAAGTGTGTATACACATCATATAGTGTTTGCTTTATTTTCCATGTATCGAACCAGTCTCCTACTTCATTGAATAAATAGCTTTACACACATCATTGCAGCCTCGCTTTTTTTTTCCAAATCCCAGGACTGTTCTAGACTTGAACCTCGAACAACTTAGGAACTCAAAGAACAAAATTTCCAGATGCCGAAAGGTCTATATGATCATGAAAAATCTCTAACAATTCAAGGTCGACACAAAGGTAATACAAAAGAGTGGCTGCAAATGAAAGTAAGATAGATATACATGTACAGACCTGATTCTTTTCCAAACCAAAAAAATAAAAAACGCAAAAGTAGTAATAATTTATATAGATATCATATCACAAACAATGCATCATATATAAAAGAAAACACGAGTCGTGTTTTTTTCCTTTGGACCCCAAGTTTCTTTTGGTTCCTCTCTTCATCTTGGTCATTAGTTGTACAAACTAATACTACCTATCTTATTTGTCTCATGCATGTGGATGTCATTCTTGGGAATAACTAGTATGTTCAATTCTCAATGGGTACCCCACTGAGGTGGAATCAACATGTGTCACTTTCTTCTCTTCAAAACAACCAAGATACCAACTATAATAAAAATTTGATTTGATGTAGAAACAAACAGTTCGAGCATATTGTATGGTATAAAGAATCTCTTAAAATTATCTTGAGAATCGTATTGAAACTGTAAAATGAACTAATTATTTTGTATTCTTCCCATGTAAATTGAACATCATCAATTGCTATCAAATAATTCAACACCTCCAAGGTTCGCATCAGTCTCTCGGGTTCAGGTGGATCCATAAAGTCGAACTGCACCAAGTTACTTATTCTCATTTTCTTCAAGGTCAGTACAGTTAAACTAATAGATCAGATGTTAGAACTTGTATGCATGTACTACTTGTATGTTGATAATGTAGGTCTCATCTCAATGTTTTATTATTGACAACAATGAACTTTATCAATTAATAATCTCTAACTTCATTACCCTTTTTGTATGGAGAATAAACTAATATTTTAATTATTTTTCTTTTAAACAACATCAAAAGATTGAGAACATGTTTTTTTTTTTTTACATTTGCATGAACCATTTTATGGTACTGTTGCAAATGAGACTTAGAAAAATAAGACTTCTAATAAAGTTGACCACAATTTTACCAAAAATTTAAAAAGATTTTCATGCGTAAAATAGTAGATATAGTTATTAGTTTAAACAATTTTTCTTAATTCAGATTTTCTTTAAATAGAATCATCTGGGTACTACTAATTAGTTCATTTTACAATTTCAATACGATTCTCAAGATAATTTTAAGAGATTCTTTATACCATACAATATGCTCGAGCTGTTTGTTTCTACATCAAATCCAATTTTTATTATAGTTGGTATCTTGGTTGGTTTTGAAGAGAAGAAAGTGACTCATGTTGATTCCACCTCAATGGAGTACCCATTGAGAATTGAACATACTAGTTATTCCCAAGAATGACATCCACATGCAGGGAAGAAAATGAGACAAATAAGATAGGTAGTATTAGTTTGTACAAATAATGACCAAGATGAAGAGGAGGAACCAAAAGAAGTTTGTATAAATTAAAACTTTGAATAATTTGGAACAAACAGTTTTAGTTTGTACAACTGATAATCAATATACGTGGAATAGCCGACCCTCTTACAACATGGTGAAGGCTATTGTGAGCCTAACTTCGCCAACTGTGAGTCTTCGTCTCATTTGTTACTTCTTACATTGGAAACAATTATTTTCATTTTTGTCAAACGGTTTGAAAACGATTATTCTCAGAGTTGATTTTTTCAGAATTTGCCTTTTTTCTTTCTTTTTTGGTGATTTATCTATTGGTCGAGGTTGGATAACAATTTCGATGTCTATATAAGGTGAAAAATTGAAGCCAACTTTAATATTTGAACAAATTATACTGATTTAGTCATGGTTCAGCTAGTTTCTGTGAAGGAAAAATGGCGGTAAATGGTTTATCACTGTCTACCCGAGCTCAATGTCTATGGACATGACTATCCGACCGAGGATGGCAGTGCGGTAAAATCTAAATCAAATCTCGAAATTCCTCACTCTCTGATACTTGATGAAAAAGCTAGCTTTGGACGGCTTTTTTAATGATTATAGAAGTAATGGATTGTCATTTTAGTAAGTTAAAAAGGATGTTTGAAACAGGTACGAGATTACATCCATGTAATGGACTTGGCAGATGGCCATATCGCTGCTCTAAGGAAGCTGTTTACTGACCCCAAGATTGGTAACCATCTCCAAAATTAAAACTGTTAAAAAAAGAGTGCAGTTTTATTTTGGTGGATTCTTCTCATAGACGTGTTGTTGTAAATACCAGGCTGTACTGCTTACAATCAAGGGACTGGACGAGGAACGTCCGTGTTAGAAATGGTCACAGCTTTTGAAAAAGCTTCCGGCAAGGTAATCAACACAGCGAGTAAAATCACAAGGATAAAATATTTTTTTTGGAATGTTTTGTTTTAAACATGACTGAAACGTGAACACATTTGTTCCAGAAAATACCTATCAAGCTCTGTCCAAGAAGGGCAGAGGAGATGCAAGTGCAGTTTATGCTTCAACAGAGAGATCTGAGAAAGAACTTGGCTGGAAGTAAGTTCAACTCTTTCACCATTTAACGATTGGCTTTAGACTTTAGGGGTTAAATGGTTACTAAGTGAAAAATATTTGGTTTAAATTGTTACTAGGGCAAAATACGGAGTTGATGAGATGTGCAGAGATCAGTGGAACTGGGCAAACAACAATCCATGGGGCTACCAGAAGAAGCTTTGAATGTACTCACTCTCTTGCTGTTTTACTTAGCTTCCATGTCTAATCACTCAATATAAAAGAAAAGTGTGTATACACATCATATAGTGTTTGCTTTATTTTCCTTGTATCGAACCAGTCTCCTACTTCAATGAATAAATAGCTTTATCTATACAGAAATCATTTCAGCCTCGCTTTAATATCCAAAGATAGTTCTAGACTTGAACCTCGAAGAACTTATCAACTCAAAGATCGAAATCTCCAGATAATAAAAAATATTATGATCATGAAAATCTCTTTAACAATTCAAGGTCGACACAGAGTGCTAACACAAAAGTGGTTGTAAGTGAAAATAGATAAGATATACATGTTTTTTGTAACTGCTGGAACTTGGAAGCAGTTGCTTATTCACCACCAGGCATTTTTTGTGACACTATGAGGCATGGTAAGAGATATCATGCTTGTTCCATTACCTCTTGCGGATTCGAGACCTTTGATTAGTTTCTTGATCTTCCATATCTCAGATGTACGTGTCTGCTTCCTGATCTGCCATGTTCAACCTAAACCACACAAAAAAAGAGAAAAATTTAAAACACAGCGTGAAGTTCGGACAGAACATGCTATGAAACTGAACAGATAGGTTTCTACTGAAGTAAAGATGGAAATTTTTGAATGAAAATTTCACCAGAAGATAACATCATGATAAGGGTCTGTCTGCGAGTGAATGTCAGATTTTTTTTTTGTTTTGTCGTCGAGGTTCTCGTTAAAACGGAATTATGTTTTCTATTTACAAAACCTACAAAACAAACTATTACAAACGTTAAACTAATAGATTAGATGTTCAATTTAAAACTTGTATGCATGTACTACTTGTATGTTGATAATGTAGGTCTCATCTCAATGTTTTATTATTGACAACAATCAACTTTATCAATTATTAATCTCTAACTTCACTACATATTTTTGTATGGAGAATAAACTAATATTTTAATTATTTTTATTTTCAACAACATCAAAAGATTGAGAACATGTTTTTTATTTTACATTTGCATGAACCATTTTATGGTACTGTTGCAAATGAGACTTAGAAAAATAAGACTTCTAATAAAGATACCACAATTTTACCAAAAATTTAAAAAGATTTCCATGCGTAAAATAGTAGATATAGCAATTAGTTTAAATATTTTTTTTAATTCAGATTTTCTTTAAATAGAATCATCTGGGTACTACTAATTAGTTCATTTCACAGTTTCAATATGATTCTCAAGATAATTTTAAGAGACTCTTCATACCATACAATACAATATGCTCGAGCTGTTTGTTTCTACATCAAATCCAATTTCTATTATAGTTGGTATCTTGGTTGGTTTTGAAGAGAAGAAAGTGACTCATGTTGATTCCACCACAATGGAGTACCCATTGAGAATTGAACATACTAGTTATTCTCAAGAATGACATCCACATGCAGAGAAGAAAATGAGACAAATAAGATGGGTAGTATTAGTTTGTACAACTAATGACCAAAATGAAGAGGAGGAACCAAAAGAAGTTTGTACAAATTAATACTTTGAATAATTTGGAACAAACAGTTTTAGTTTGTACAACTAATAACCAATATACGTGAAATAGTTTACTTGAAGCATCATCCAAATATATTTTCTGTGTTCTGTTTGAGACTGCTGTTTAGCTCCCTCTGAACCTTTGTTTTCAGGTGTAGTCATGTGGATTCAACAACTGATAAAAACAGAGGATCACTACATTGTGGTTGATTGGGAAGCACAGTTTGCTTTTCCTTTAAACAGAAAAAAAAATTGCAAAAGGCTTTGACTTTTTGGTTCAATTGCACTTACCGATGAGTGATGATCAGCCTACTGATAAGTATATGGGATTTATGGGAAACTTGAGAGTGTTGGATAAAGCCTAACATGTCTTCTACTAATATGTACTTGAAGAAGAGCTTTGGAGATATATGTAAGTCTTTCTGTTTTATTAACTGAATTGTTCACAACCTCAGAGCAAAGCAAAAGTGAGAGAACATATCCATGGGATGGCGAGGTGTGCGATTTGCTTATTAGCTTATGATATGTTTAAGCAATAACGTTACCAATTAGTAGTAAATAGAAACGATTGGTTTGTGATAACAGGTTGCAATCAAAAGATAGAATAGAAACAAAATTATATAAAAAACTAAAGGAATAGTAATTCAGGCAAAGACATTAGCAGCATATAACAAGTTAAAGGAGGAAGTATGCGATGAGTCTGAGAGAACAGCAGCGGAACTCTCAATGTTCGCCCAAATCTCGTCTCCCAGGTATCTATTCATGGAAATCTCAGCATACCAAAGCTCCAAAAGACATTGTTGTTGAGGCCCTCCCCGGGCTTCCCAGAAGATGGCAATAGTCTTCTCAGAGAAGGAGCAGATTTTGATGATGTGTTGCTGCTGCAGCTCTTCCAAACCTTTGACTTCCTTCCAACGAATCTCATCTGGCCGACGCCACAATATTCTCCCGCCGATACCACGGCACATTACTGCCTCAAATAAAAACCAATCGTTTCTATTTTCTGGGTTAGGCTCTACTATTCCGTTTGTAGTAAACATAGAGGGGCTAGTAGTACTCGGTGTGAAGTGAAAGATTTGACCATCCTCATCCACCCCATAAATACTTTGGCCATTTATCACCACACTTTGTTGGATGTTGAGGGGCATCTTGGGCGTAAACACAAACAAAAACTCCCAAATTCCGGTTTCCATATCAAATACCTCTACCCAGTTTGAGGAATTAGCGACATCCCAGCACCCTCCAAACACGTATATCTTCTTCTTGTCTATCAAGCTTGCGGATGCTCCGCTTCGAGCCATCTTCATGGGGGCAGCTCGGTAAGCTAAGTGATTGATAGCATTAAAAAACGTGACTTCCGATGTGGGCTTGCCGTTTATGAGTCCACCGATACAATAGACCCCCCAATCCGTCGTCACGAAACAGGATCCGGCTAGTGGAGCCGGATACAAGAAGCTCGAATGGTGGACCGGTTTGAGCCGATGTTGCAGGGGGTGGAGAACGAACCACTTTGGGCTTGGATCTGGATACATGTGCATAAATACGTACAAATATGGGTCCAACTTACCCAGCCGATATCTCATGGCCCTGAGATCGCGGGACACTGCCACAAACCGGTGGCTCCTGGAAACCATGGCTAAGGCCACCAGGTCCAGTCTCGACACCTGAGACAGGCAGTCCAAAGCCACATCATCTGGCAGCGACAATAAACCACACTTCTCCTCCTTCGTCTCATTCTTCGATTTCAATTGACTACTACTACTACTGCATCCCCGAATCGCACCTTTTACCTTCATACCGGCTCTAGGGCTTTACTTTTTGAGAGAGAGAAGACCGATCCAGACACGACAATCGCCTGATTGTGGAATATATATCTTCAGTTATTTTATATACTATTCTCTCCTCATATAAATGTTCGGCAGAAATTGTTATATATCATATTTCCTCTTTTTGTGGTGTTAAATAAAAAAGATGCATATTTCCTTTTTTTTTTTTTTTTAGAAAGAGCTTTATATTTCCTATATTTTACATGGAAAAGTTTAATCTTCTATACCCAAGATAAATATTAAAGAGTGATTTCTCTTTTCCAAAACCAACAAACTAGTATATTATCAGCTCTATAAAAATTCACTGAAAACATATATTCCACAAAAATAGCTAATATACTATATTATCATTGTAAATAATCTACAAATAATTTTTTTTCTCAGTTTTTTCCCATGTATACTTTGTTTGTTCCTTCTTAAATATTTTTTTATCTTCCCTCATTTTCTATGGTATATTATTTGCTTTGTTTTTCGGATTGAATGGAAAAAAATGCTTTAGGACAGTTCAATTACAAAATCTAATTTCAAAACCAAAATTAACTATTCTCCCCTTAGGTATGCGTTTCATTATTTAAATGTCATACGAAAATAAGTGTTCCGTATATGGATGATGATAGATTTCAGAGTTAAAACGTTGTTATGTACAAAATGTGAAAACCACCATAATAACTCTGAACTTTCATAAAAGGCAAAAAAAAAAAAAAATTAAACTCAAATCTAAGCAATTTAAATCATCAACTTCTAAAATCTTGCACTTATAAATCACTCTTGAGATATCTTCTTCTTACACGCTTGTGGAATTTTTTATCCTGTACCTCTTCCTCCATTTCTATTTGGGTACTCACGTTTTAACTCGATCTCTTCTTCAGGTTCTCTATTATTTTTTTTGGTTCTATTATTCATTTTCTCAATACATATGTATGTGAGTTTATAAAGTTTTGAGTAGTAAATAATAATAAAAAAGTTTTGAGTAGTAAATAAAAAAAAAGTTTTTTAGTAGTAAACCAAGAACAACACTAGCACAAAGTATTCGTTAAAAATATCATGATTTAATTTTTCTTCTTAATTCTTTCATGTCCATTAACATTTGTGGATTATATTAGGTCGGATTGGCCAATGACACCCTAACTCAACGTCTACTCGATCATGAAACCTATTTGATCCATCTATCTGAATATACAAACCACTAGAGTTCAATTATGAAAATGAGGGGGTCGTTGGATGGATTGATTTTTCTTTTTTAACGACATTGCATCTTTATTATAACTAGAGATTTTTCCCGGGCTACGCCCGGATTAGACAAATATAAATGTATTTAATAGAATAATGTACATATATTACATCTATTGTTATAAAATATAAACCATATTTTGAATTAGAAATGAGTAAAACTGACAATTTATCATTTTTACTATCTAAAAACACATATAAAAAGATCAGCAAATGTGAAATGAATAAATAATAGTTAAAATCTGAGAACGTACCACATCACTATTCTAACATAGTAGATATTCAAAGATTTTTTTTTTTTTTTTTTTGCTTGAAATGAGTGAGCTTTCACTACATCAATATGAGTGTTTTTGGTAGAAATGTAAAAATGTGAATCAATATGGGTCGATGCCACTTACAATGATGTTTTCATGATTGCTACTAATTGTAGAACAATCCTCAAAAAGACACAAAAAAGCCTCAAAAGTTTACATCAACATTTATCTAATGCTAAATTTGAAGTGTTTATAAAATTTAAAACTATTAATTTTGTTTAAATTTTAGTTTTGTTTAAATTTTAGTTTACTCATACCGTATTTTGTTTAAATTTTAGTTTTTATTATGTATTTTTATTTTTATTTTTGGTATGTAAATATTATAATCTATTATAAAATGTAAGTATTTATACAATTATAAAAAAAATTTCAATTATTTATTTTTTCTGTTTAATGAATTTCAAAAAAAAATATTAATCTCCAAATTTCTGATATTTTTATTATTGGAAATTAAGTATAAGATGATGACCAAAATGAAAAAAAAATGATTAAATTTTAGTTATGTATTTAATTGGTTGGAATGTAGAAATGTTTCATTTCACTTAATTTTTTTATTAATTTTGTTTCCAATTATTTTCTTAGTAATTTAATTGACCATCTCCTTTAAATCTATAATCCTTTTAAATATACTAGATTTTTTAACCGCGCTACGCGCGGATAAAATATTATATGTATTTTTCAATTCTAAAAGAATAATGTATAATATTGTATTACATTATTTAAAAAATATAAAATAAGACTACATAACATAAATATATTTTAAAATTTTTCTTTTCGGATATCATTATCTTGTTTGATTGTTTTACTTGATTCACATATTTGCATAGATATTTGTGATAGATGAATAACTATATTTTTATTATTAGTAAATAATATATATTTATTATATAATATAAGAAAACTGAAATTACTTACTTTTTAAACAAACTTGTCTCATGTTGGGGAGATCGGTTATAGACATATCATATTCGAAGGAGACATTTTTACATTTATCAATCTTCTTAACAATCAAGAAACAAATCTGAATATCAAAACAATATCTCATACGATCTTTTGTGGAAGAACTACTTTGAAGAAATTGAATTTAGGCATCAAAAAGAACTGGAAATGGATGTGCAGATGTATTATCTAAGTCAGCTTTACAAAGTACTACTCATAGTTCGATATATCATTTATGACCATCCTTTTTTTGTCCATCCTTTCTTAAACATCTTGAAATAACTGATGCTAATTAATAATAAACTTTTGGCCGGCAAAAAAAAAATCAAACTTGTGTAATTATCGCTTAAATATTTTATTAATATTGTCTAAGAAGCTTTCAAGTGATATCATAGTTTAATTTTTATTAATTTTTAGAGTTTTCTGTATTTAAGATTTTTTCTATATTAAGCTTTTATTTCTTTCACAGAGTTGATATATATAATCTGTAAGAAAAAAAACATTATAAACTTCATAAGCAAAGAGAAGTTGCATCAGATTTTATGAGAGCAACTTGATATCGTGACTTGAATGAGCTACAGGTTTCTGTTTCAAGTATTTGAGAGAGAGAGGCAATACACACAATAAGCAAGATGAAAACTGTTAGAATATGAAAGTGGTATAGTTCCTTTTCTCAACGTAGTTATTGATCCACTGATTACACCACAAAGAGAAAGGTTAAGGGTAAACAAACAAACAAAAATATTTAAGTTAATTAATAGACCAAGCTAATCGACATAGGATCAGACGAAACCTTAACTCGCCTTCTTGTGGTCCGAATTCGACATCTCTGAAGAACAACACTTCATCGGCTTTGGCGGAGGAGTCGGAGTGGAGTACCACCTTGCCGTTTGGTTTCTTCGACATAGGATTGTCGGAGACAGGGTTGGTGGAGGAGACTCCGGTTTTGCCGGTGTTTTTGATCGGTGGGGATTTTCCATCGGGTTTCATCGCGGGTTCGACTTCTTGAGAGGATTTTGATTGGAACCAAAAAATGGTGAAGAGGTTTATAAGAAATAGATAGAGAGGGAGTTGAAACGAAAGACACTAAAGATGGAAGTAAAGAGGAGGTTTGATTGTTAGTGCCCCTGTTCGAAAATTCGGTAGGCGCTATACGTACGCTCGGGTTGGGCCTAGCGCCTAGTGTAAAAATCGGGGATTAAGCGGAGATTATTCGGGGCCTAGTTTTAGGTTTATCTTAGATTTTTTAAATACGTACATATATAATTAGTGATTCTTGCATATATGTGTCCAAGAAAGTTTCAATGGCTTAGTGGTAACTGTCCTATATTTATGTCATACTAACCCGAGTTCGATCCTTTCTGTCACATTGTTTTTTTTTTCTTGTTTCAAGCGGAGGTGACGTGGCAACTTCAGGCTCTCTGATTGGTTGATTTTTCGTGCCTACGTGGACATGCTAAATGATGATCTTATTCTCCTTTTAGTATAGTATATATAGATCCACTTATTACACCACAAAGAGAAAGGTTAAGGGTAAACAAACAAACAAAAATATTTAAGTTAATTAATAGACCAAGCTAATCGACATAGGATCAGACGAAACCTTAACTCGCCTTCTTGTGGTCCGAATTCGACATCTCTGAAGAACAACACTTCATCGGCTCTGGCGGAGGAGCCGGAGTGGAGTACCACCTTGCCGTTTGGTTTCTTCGACATAGGATTGTCGGAGACAGGGTTGGTGGAGGAGACTCCGGTTTTGCCGGTGTTTTTGATCGGTGGGGATTTTCCATCGGGTTTCATCGCGGGTTCGACTTCTTGAGAGGATTTTGATTGGAACCAAAAAATGGTGAAGAGGTTTATAAGAAATAGATAGAGAGGGAGTTGAAACGAAAGACATTAAAGATGGAAGTAAAGAGGAGGTTTGATTGTTAGTGCCCCTGTTCGAAAATTTGGTAGGCGCTATACGTACGCTCGGGTTGGGCCTAGCGCCTAGTGTAAAAATCGGGGATTAAGCGGAGATTATTCGGGGCCTAGTTTTAGGTTTATCTTAGATTTTTAAAATATGTACATATATAATTAGTGATTCTTGCATATATGTGTCCAAGAAAGTTTCAATGGCTTAGTGGTAACTGTCCTATATTTATGTCATACTAACCCGAGTTCGATCCTTTCTGTCACATTGTTTTTTTTTCTTGTTTCAAGCGGAGGTGACGTGGCAACTTCAGGCTCTCTGACTGGTTGATTTTTCGTGCCTACGTGGACATGCTAAATGATGATCTTATTCTCCTTTTAGTATAGTATATATAGATGATGAAGAAAAATCCTCATGGAGGATTTGAGTTAGTGATACAGGTACATAATAAATCGAGTTAAATCAAAATAACATTTTACCAAAAAAAAAAAAAATCGAGTCACACACATAACGTTCATTAGTTGACTAACAGATGGTGTGTTGGTATATAAAGAATGACATCCACATGCACCGAAGAAAATGAGAAAAGTAAGATAGATAGTATTAGTTTGTACAACTAATGACCAAGATGAAGAGGAGGAACCAAAAGTTTGTACAAATTAAAACTTTGAATAATTTGGAACAAGCAGTTCAAAATAATAAGTAAACTATTGAACGTTATGTGTGTGACTAAGTAAACTAATGAACGTTATAGTAAAAGACCTATGATGGTGGTGGGGGACTAAGTAAAATAGCTGGATAGGATTTGTCTAATACCTTGACAGAGAAAACAAAGTAACTCAAATCGTTTTTATAACTATATTTCCGAGTCGTAGTGAGCTCGTGGCCACAACAACACATGTGAGTATTATAAACAGCACCACTTTTGTCCTTGTTCAGTTCCCAAACTTGGAATATTCTTCTCTGATATCGATCTCTAACCACATATTTTATTACTATTGTTATATATATCCTTCACTAGTGACCTGTTTCGAAGAGCATCTTCGATCTCAGTACTGTAAGAAATCCGGCTTAATGAGCTTTGGTTAATTATTGAAGTAGTTATATAAGTTAGTATTTTTCCTTCACAGAAACTAGCTGAATCATGACTAAATCAGTATAATTTGTTCAAATATTAAAGTTGGTTTCAACTATTCACCTTATATAGACATCGGAATTGTTATCCGACCTCGACCAATAGATAAATCACCAAAGAAAGAAAGAAAAAGGCAAATTCTGAAAAAATCAAATTCGAGAATAATCGTTTCCAAACCAAATTCTGGAAAAATCAAATTATATTCGAGAAAAATCAAATCAAATTCTGAAAAAATCAAATTCGAGAAAAATCTGGCAGTCCCCTTTCTTCCCCCACGAAGCTCTGACTCACAGGCCTACAGTCTACACCTCTCATAGCCTTCACTATGTTGTAAGAAGGTTGGCTAAATCGTCTAAAACGAGACGAAGACTCACAGTTCGCGAAGTTAGGCTCACAATAGCCTTCACCATGTTGTAAGAGGGTTGGCTATTCCACGTATATTGATTATTAGTTGTACAAACTAAAACTGTTTGTTCCAAATTATTCAAAGTTTTAATTTGTACAAACTTCTTTTGGTTCCTCCTCTTCATCTTGGTCATTAGTTGTACAAACTAATACTACCTATCTTATTTGTCTCATTTTCTTTCCCGCATGTGGATGTCATTCATGGGAATAACTAGTATGTTCAATTCTCAATGGGGACTACACTGAGGTGGAATCAACATGTGTCACTTTCTTCTCTTCAAAACCAACCAAGATACCAATTATAATAAAAATTGGATTTGATGTAGAAACAAACAGCTCGAGCATATTGTAATCTCTTAAAATTATCTTGAGAATCATATTGAAACTGTAAAATGAACTAATTAGTAGTACTCAGATGATTCTATTTAAAGAAAATCTGAATTAAGAAAAATTGTTTAAACTAATAACTATATCTACTATTTTACGCATGGAAATCTTTTTAAATTTTTGGTAAAATTGTGGTCAACTTTATTAGAAGTCTTATTTTTCTAAGTCTCATTTGCAACAGTACCATAAAATGGTTCATGCAAATGTAAAAAAGACATGTTCTCAATCTTTTGATGTTGTTTAAAAGAAAAATAATTAAAATATTAGTTTATTCTCCATACAAAAATATGTAATGATGTTAGATTAATAATTGATAAAGTTGATTGTTGTCAATAATAAAACATTGAGATGAGACTTACATAATCATCTGGGTACTACTAATTAGTTCATTTTACAGTTTCAATATGATTCTCAAGATAATTTTAAGAGATTCTTCATACCATACAATATGCTCGAGCTGTTTGTTTCTACATCAAATCCAATTTTTATTATAGTTGGTATCTTGGTTGGTTTTGAAGAGAAGAAAGTGACATGTTGATTCCACCTCAATGGAGTATCCATTGAGAATTGAACATACTAGTTATTCCCAAGAATGACATCCACATGCAGGGAAGAAAATGAGACAAATAAGATAGGTAGTATTAGTTTGTACAACTAATAACCAAGATGAAGAGGAGGAACCAAAATAAGTTTATACAAATTAAAACTTTGAATAATTTGGAACAAACAGTTTTAGATTGTACAACTAATAATCAATTTACGTGGAATAGCCGACCCTCTTACAATATGGTGAAGGCTATTGTGAGCCTAACTACGCCAACTGTGAGTCTTCGTCTCGTTGTTTTAGCCAAACTTCTTACAACATGGTGAAGGCTATGAGAGGTTTAGACTGTAGGCCCGTGAGCAAGAGTTTCGTGGGGGAAGTAACAGGATTACCAGATTTTCTCCAAGGTGGTCTAGAACTTCTGAACAAAAGAATATACTCTTGTCAAAATAAGTCTGGGCTTGAGGAGGAGAAGCCTACCTAAAAAGTATTTGGAGTAATCCGAAGTGAATAGTTATGCTTCCATAGAACATCCAAATATTTTGAGAACTTTACATTTGGCGCAAAAGAATAAAGCTCAAGTCTTATTGTTACTTCTCACATTTGAAACAATTATGTTCATTTTTGTCAAACGGTTTGAAAATGATTATTCTCGAATTGATTTTTTCAGAATTTGCCTTTTTTCTTTCTTTCTTTGGTGATTTATCTATTGGCCGAGGTCGGATAACAATTCCGATGTCTATATAAGGTGAATAGTTGAAACCAATTTTTATATTTGAACAAATTTTACTGATTTAGTCATGGTTCAGCTAGTTTCTGTGAAGGAAAAATGGCGGTAAATGGTTTATCACTGTCTACCTGACTATCCGGCCGAGGATGGCAGTGCAGTAAAATCCAAATCAGATCTCGAAATTCCTCACTCTCTGATGCTTGATGAAAAAGCTAGCTTTGGACGGCTTTTTTAATGATTATAAAAGTAATGGATTGTCATTTTAGTAAGTTAAAAAGGATGTTTGAAACAGGTACAAGATTACATCCATGTGATGGACTTGGCAGATGGCCATATCGCTGCTCTAAGGAAGCTATTTACTGACCCAAAGATTGGTAACCATCTCCGAAATTAAAACTGTTAAAAAAAGAGTGCAGTTTTATTTTGGTGGATTTTTCTCATAGACGTGTTGTTGTAAATACCAGGCTGTGCTGCTTACAATCTAGGGACTGGACGAGGAACGTCCGTGTTAGAAATGGTCACAGCTTTTGAAAAAGCTTCCGGCAAGGTAATCAACACAGCGAGTAAAATCACAAGGATAAAATATTTTTTTTGGAATGTTTTGTTTTAAACATGGCTGAAACGTGAACACATTTGTTGCAGAAAAACCTATGAAGCTGTGTCCAAGAAGTGCAGGAGATGCAACTGCAGTTTATGCTTCAACAGAGAGAGCCGAGAAAGAACTTGGCTGGAAGTAAGTTCAACTCTTTTCACCATTTAACGATTGGTTTTAGACTTTAGGGGTTAAATGGTTACTAAGTGAAAAATATTTGGTTTAAATGTTTACTAGGGCTTTGACCAAAAAAAAAAAAATGTTTACTAGGGCAAAATACGGAGTTTATGAGATGTGCAGAGATCAGTGGAACTGGGCAAACAACAATCCATGGGGCTACCGGAAGAAGCTTTGAATGTACTCACTCTCTCGCTGTTTTACTTAGCTTCCATGTCTAATCACTCAATATAAAAGAAAAGTGTGTATACACATCATATAGTGTTTGCTTTATTTTCCTTGTATCGAACCAGTCTCCTACTTCAATGAATAAATAGCTTTATCTATACAGAAATCATTTCAGCCTCGCTTTAATATCCAAAGATAGTTCTAGACTTATCAACTCGAAGAACTTATCAACTCAAAGATCGAAATCTCCAGATAATAAAAAATATTATGATCATGAAAATCTCTTTAACAATTCAAGGTCGACACAGAGTGCTAACACAAAAGTGGTTGTAAGTGAAAATAGATAAGATATACATGTACAGACCTGATTCTTTTCCAAACCAAAAAATAAAAACGCAAAAGTAATAATAATTTGTATAGATATCATATCACAAACAATGCATCATATATAAAAAACACCAGTCGTGTTTTCCGTGTAGACCCCAAGTTTCCTGATCAAATGTTGTGTGGGGGTCATGAATAAGCAAAACCTGTTTCTTTCTAGACTTCCTCACGATCCAAGTTGCTACTCTTGAGGATGTCGTATTTGCAGAGTGGGCATGTCGCGTTTATGTATAGCCATTTGTCTACGCATGAGCAGTGGAAATGGTGGCCACAAGGAAGCTCCCTTAGTTCGCTTCCGTCTTCGTATGCACAGAGACAGATGCAACATTCCTATAAATGGCATAAATCACAAGAATCAGAAAGCATAATGTATCTAGCGTTTGATCTTTAAGACGAGAAGAGTGAAAATTGTGTGTTATAGACTTATAGTTTTAACTTACTGCATCCTCCTGCAGAATAGTATGTTCAACGGGTGAATCTGTACCACACTCTGTCATTACTCCCTCGGTGTTTCCTTGGGCTTCATCACCAGCGTGTTTGTTGACGTCACCAACTTTTCGAAACTTGAATTTGGTGAGCTGCTCAATGTCTTCTTTTGAAGCTCCTTCCTGTTTCTCACCGTTAAAACAAATAGCAAAACGTAGCGACTTAAGGATATAAGATGAAATGGTTACAAGAAGTACCTGATCCGCAACAGCGTATAAAACCGCAATGATGCATGGAAGGCAACAGCAAACAGCAATGCCAATAACGCAGGCCAACGCAACACAGAAGACAACGAAGAACACATCAAAGCCAAGAAAGACGATGGACAACCTGAAATAAGCAACGCATTCTTAAAACGGAATGATAAGACTTAACACTTGATGAACATTAAAAGACGGAAGAAAGAAAGAAACAAACCAGTAGATCCGTGGAGATTCTTGTGCCAACTCTTGACCACCAGCGGATACCCAATAGAACCCAATGATCCACCAAATGAATGAAAACATTGTGTTGGCAGATTCCAGATGCTTTGCAACACTGCTTCGGAAACAGTAAGTGAGATATTTAAAAAAAAAAACAACCCAAAACATGGAACTTACTATCCTCTTTGGATGTGTAAGAAAAAAGAAGATACAAAAAAAAGCTTGTAGCATGGACATGCTGAATCTTAGTGTTATAAGAAAGTAGTGAACCAACTGCAAGTCTGTAACTATCTAAAACCTCTAAGAAGTAGCATTTTAATCTCAATTAGATTGTAAAATGCATCAAAGGAGTAGAAAGATAGACGCTTTAGCTATAAAACCACCACAATTTGATCATCATATAAACCAAAACTCTTATCTCTGCTGATGCTACCAAGCAAAAAGCTCACACAAGTCATGCTACCATACCTGCTGCGTTCGTTCTCAATCTGCCCGAGCGACAAGACCTGCTCATTTGAACCCAGAGCATCTTCCTCCATGGAGGAAGAAGAGGACGAAGAAGAAGAAGAAGAACGTGACCGTGGAATCGTCCTATTATTGTTCCTCATCCTGCTCCTCCTCCGATACTCAACCAACACACAAACCATATGCAGCACGCACTGCAGCGCATACCCCAAGAGCCAAACCCTGAGCGGCATGATCGGATGCTCGTTCCTCGCCATCACCAGAATCGCAGCAGCCACGGAGACGAACGCCAGGTTCCAGACGATGTCGAGCACCACGATGGGCTTCGAGTAGGCCCAATCGCTCTGCCTCTCCTCCAGCTGCTCCGCCGCTGCCTCCCTGACGACCATGGAAGGCTCCCGCATCGCGCGTCGTCCTCCGCTGCTCGCGCGGCTCAGTAACCTCGCGGCTTCCCTCAGCCCCGGTCTCCTCACGGAGGATCTACGTTCTCCTACTCCTCCTCCTCCGTTGCTGCTGCTGCTTCCCTCGTTTTCGTCGCCGTTCGAAAGCAACGGTGCTGGATCGATGGCGTCTGATGGTGGTGGCGGCGATGAGGTATTCTCCGTTGACATTTTGTTATCTTAGCTTCTTCCCAACAGAAAAAAAAAAAACTAAATCGATGGAATTGGTGTAGGGTTAAGCCATAAAAAGGTGAAATTTCGATCTGAGGAAACGAAATTGGGATTGCTAGGGTTTCGATCGTGCTGGAGAGAGAGACGATAGGAGGAGAGAGATGACGAATGATTAGAGAAATTAACAGGAAATCTGTTTTGACGAATACGAATGGGTGAATGTTTAGATAATTTGAAAATTTAAAATCATTTTAATAGTTTCATCATGTGTTCCATTAGTCAATGGTCAACAAACCGGACAAGTGTACGCGTTGTATTTAATCTCTTTTTTAATTTCGGATACTGTACGGATGGGGGTTTATATAAACTTATTACAAATTATATTAATGTGTCTGAAATTCATGTTCTAACCGTAGTTGTCCGGTATAGTAAACCGGACTTGTTATTGACTTGGTTAAATCAGATATCTATTGATTTTGTACTTCTTTCTATCAACTCTGTAAATCTGATGATGGTCAAAGCTATTTTTTTAGTTATTTTTTTAAACATAATTATCACATCAAAGATTGTTATTACACAGTTATTACATCGAAAACTCTCTAATATTCATTTATTTATTTAGATTTTTATTTATTACGTTTTTGATTTATGCTTATTTGTATTTATTCCGGTGTTATGATTTTGTGTAACAATGATGTTTAAGAAGATAACTAAAGAATATGCCTTAATCGGTACTGTATCCCATTTGCTTTCTTAACTGAATAAAATGAAAAGTGGCAGGCACCACTATAATAGAGTCTATTTTAGTAAACTTAATTGATATGCCTTGATGACACCTTACCCCGTAGACTTTTTCTCTATTACATATATTTATATGCCCAACAAACTACGAAGATAACAGAAATACGTTAGAGAAAAAAAAAAAAAAACAAATCAATATTTTCACGTCTGATTTATCTCCTCTCAGGTCTGAGATTTTGATCAGAAAGGTATTGGGTAAACATCTTGAAGGAGCTGCCTTGCCACCACCAAAACACCTTAGACGTTATTGCTCTTAGAGATAATAACGTAACAAGTATACTCGGTAAATAGATTGTTTCCGTTACGTATATTGATTCAAAAAATAGGAGAATTAAAACATCAAAGACTTTGTCTGAATCTCTGATCATTATTGTTCTTGTCGGTTTAATGTTTCTCTGTCTCAATCTGTCGTCTTTGATCTATTGATTAAAGTTCTTTTGTTCTTTATACGAACAGAGAAGAGACAATGCCGAGTAGGAAGAACAGAGGAAACACCCAGTGGACGGCATGGCTAACTCCAGTCATCGTCTTGGCTTGTATCGCCGTCTTCATCGTTGTCATGTTCATCAACGACTGCCCCAAGACGGCCGCTGGGGCCAAAGGAGATTGCGTGCCAAGGTTTCTCCGTAGGTTCTCGTTCCAGCCACTCAGAGAGAACCCTCTCTTGGGTCCTTCTTCTTCAACGTAAGTGTTTTTCTCTGTTTCCCACTCCAAAAGCCCCTATAAGTCTCAAAGGTCTTTGCTCCGTTTGAACCTTTGACGCTTGAGGATTGTAGTAGTGATTACATGTTATTACTGATCGGGTTTGATGATTCCAACACGTTTGTGTGGTTTCAGATTAGAGAAGATGGGAGCTTTGGAATGGAGAAAAGTCGTGAAAGGTAATGAAAAATGGAGGCTAGTTACTTCTATGTGGCTCCATGCCGGTATCATTCACCTTGTTGTTAATATGTTCAATGTGGTCGTCATCGGTTTCCGCCTTGAGCAGCAGTTTGGATTCAGTAAGTCCTTTACTCTCTCTTACACAGCTCATTCTCCTGTTCTTACTCATTGGTCATTCTCATGTCTTGTAAAAATGCAGTAAGAGTGGGGCTTATCTACTTGATAGCTGGCTTCGGTGGGAGCATTCTCTCGGCACTCTTCCTTCAAAACAGTATCTCTGTTGGTGCCTCAGGTGCTCTCCTTGGACTCCTCGGAGCTATGTTATCTGAGCTTATCACCAACTGGACCATCTACGCCAACAAGGTAAACATATGTCATGTTCCTTCTCAAGAAACAATAACATCCTTGCTTGCATTGCCTTGACAAAGTTATCTGAATTTTACCAGCTTGCCGCTTTGTTCACCATCTTGTTCATTGTGGCAATCGATTTGGCAATAGGCCTGCTTCCTTGGGTTGACAACTTTGCACACATCGGTGGGTTCTTGACCGGATTTCTCCTCGGGTTTGTACTACTGGTCAGGCCTCAGTACGGGTGGGAAGAGTCTCACAACTCTACTTCGCATCAGTACGGTGCTCCTCGTGCCAGATCAAAGTATAACCCTTGTCAGTACTTGTTGTTCTTTATCGCTGCTGTTCTGGTCGTCGGGGGTTTAGCGGTTGGGATTGTGATGCTGCTCAAAGGAGAGAATGGGAACAAACTTTGCAAATGGTGCCATCACTTAGACTGTATCGAGACGTCCAAGTGGTCTTGTTGATTCTCAAACATCGCTACTGTGTTTTTTTATTAAGGTGTTATGTCCTTTTCATGTGTTGCTCCTTTTGTTTTTTTCTAACTGTAACTAACTTGGATTCTCTTTTGAAGTCTTTGATTGAGTGGATTATTTTCATTTATATGCGAACCATCCTTTTATATATGTATTTGAAAACCGTGTAAGGATGATTTTTTTTATATCATCAATCATTGAAAAAAATATCTCCTGATGCATGTCGGGAGTTAGAAAAATGTTACATGCCTGTGATCAAATATATAAAGACTATACATATTACAGTTTCTGACCAAACACACGATAGCTGATTCTCATCCTTAGCCTAATTAAGACATATAAGGTTCAAGGTACATCTTCCCCCCGTTTAACTTAGTGTGTTCAAGAAGTATAACAATTTCGTTTAACTTGTAACATTCTCTTAGTGAATTTTCCTGTGGAGTCTGACATGGTAACCGTTTGGAAACTGTAATCCTGGAATTCGAACTATATTCCCTCCTTTAATCTCCTCCCACCTGATAAAATTCAAAATAAACCTTATTTTTCTAACAGTATACATGCATATGACTTAGAAGGGTGGAACAAAATTTGCTTGTTTTATAACCTGTATTTTGTTACCAGGCTGTGAAGAAACACAGCCATCTGCAATTTGGTGAAGTCGGTTCCAACACAGAACCTCAACCCACCACCAAACGCCATGAAGTGTTTCGATGCATTGTTAGCATTTGATTCCTGTATATGACATACGGTTATAAATTTTACTTTTGTTATTAAAAAAAAAAAGTAAAAGTTAACTTAATAAGAAGGTTTGAACTAACCTCCCATCTAGATGGGTTGAAGACTAAGGGATCTTCATACATTTCTGGATTCAAATGTACAGCTGGTGGACAGACCATCACCGCCCAGCCGGCTGGTATTGTATAATCTATGTGCATATCATTGAAAAATGTCTTAATGATGATATATTTGTAAAAAATGCAGTTTAATCATCCATAAATTTATATATTATCGTTATTTCTTTTTTATCTGTCATACCTTTGAATTTAATATCTATCAACGCCTTTCTGAAGATTGCAGGAACTATATTTGCTAGTCTTGCTGTTTCGTTTATGAACTGATTAGTTACACAATATTAAACTTAGTCGTCAGCTTGTATTGAAACGTAGTAAACTATCATTCATTACTTTCATGAAACTCTTAAGCAACCTGAAATGTGTAAGTCATTGACTTGTATTCTTCCCATGTAAGTCCGGAGCCTGCATCTTCCCGGTTTCTCAGAATCGTCTCATGTTCTTCCTAGTGAACACAGTTCAGCGTACTTTTGATTAGAAAAAAAAAACACAGAAGAAACGCTTTAGTATCCCTTTACTGACCGTTAAACGCTTTAGAACTTCAGGGTCATCTGAAAGGAACTTGATGGCTAGAGTTAATGCAAGAGAAGTTGTTTCGAAGCTGGCGAATAGCAAGACGAACATTAGATCCAATGCAATCTCTTCTGTCAGAATAGTCCCCTCTTTCTGAATCTCTTCCATGACATAATCAAAGAAGTCACTTGGGTTCTTCCTCGGTTTCTTACGTCTCTCCTCAAGCGTATTCCTCAACATTCTCATTGCATTTTCCCTACCCTGCAAGATCATTTTTTTTCCAGCATTAGTAGCCATATTAATGCTTAAAGTAATGACTCTTGATATTTATTCACCTTAAGACATTTGTGATAAGCTGTGCCTGGAATGTCAAAAGGGAAAGAGATGAGTCCTTGAATGAAAGCAGCGAAGTTATCCCTTAGATTCTCTGATGACTTGTCTGGATCATGGCTTATCAACTTCTTCGCGGTGAGATCAAAAATCATCTGATAAGTTGATGATACCAACATATTAGCAATAAGAAAATAAAGCACTATGGGATTATATCTGAAAAAAGAAAAAGAAAAGAAGTCTAATGTCTGAAGCTCACGCTTGCGGTTGCATCTTTGAGTTCTACTGATTCCTGATTCGACCAAAGCTCTAATCTCTTATTTGCAGTCAGCTCTACTTCAGGAAGCATCTTCTTGAGACCATCGTAGCCAAAGAGAGTCAAGACCATGCTTTTAAGGTACTTGTACATAAACCCATGTAGTGAACCCACATTCTTTCTCCCAAAGACGTTTGTAAAAGTGTCTGGATACCAACTCTGGAAACACCGTCCCTCTTGTTGAAACACATAGTAGCTCAAATCAGGATCTGCTGATACAATAACTGGTCTCCCCACTAGATTGGTCTTGAAAATTGGGCCATACCTGCACATATTGATAAAAGTTCCTGAAAACCTTTGTGTAGCATTTAATCACACTGGTTTGAATGAGAAAAGAGAGAGACACTCACTTCTTAACCCTTTCTTTGATAAAAAAAGGGATGTCTGAAGTTGTGTTTGGCTTGAAGAACTGGATAGTCTCGCCGAGTAGAGGAAACCCCATAGAACCAGGTGGAAGCTTCCCTTTGCATTTGGGGTTCCTCCAGCTGTGAACCCAATGTGTGATGCTTATGAGAAGCAGGGAAACCCAAATGAACAACGCCAACATCATAGCCAGTTAGACAAGTTGAGAGTATATATGATTCTCTTGGTGAAACAACAAATGAAACTCTACTTTTGCCTCTGGCTGCTTCTTGGGTTTGTGTTCTTTAGACAGAAACTGAAAACGTCTAGAGGTAAAAAAGACAGAGAGAATAATAAGAAGGAGAAAAAAAAGAGGAGTTGAGCGCTGGTGCATATTCGTCAACGATTATGATGAGCGCTTAAATAGGCAAGGCAAGTCTCTACACATAACTCTCATTAGATAATAAGAAATATTGTTCTCAAAAAGTAGTTGCAGAATGAAACTTTCAATCTGTTTATAGAAATCATACATGACTCATTATACGTGTGAATGGGCAGTTTTTTTTAAACATCAATAAAAAAAAGAGGAGATCATGAAATGAAGGTTCCTCATTCCTCCTAGTTTATTGTTTCTCATTGAGCATCATCATATGGGCATTAAACTGAACATTAGGCAAGTTCAGGGAGATCAGTTCTGGACTCTTCCTCTCCACTAGATGTGATAAAAAAACTGATAATAATAACAAATTGGTTCTGTACCTTGAAACTTGATACTTTAAGCATGGAAAAAAGAGTTTGCAGTTTTACATTTGACTTTTTTTGGTACAAGTTTTACATTGACTTCATAATTATTTCTCCTTCTTTTATATCATATCTATGCTAACATCCCTGTATCTAATACAATCTTTGACACCTGGGCCGCAAAATAAACTAACATAATAAGTACTTGTTAGTTTGTTCCGATTCATGCTCAGAATCTCTCCTCTTTAGATCTGCTTGTCATGTGTTTTAATTATTATCGCTATTTGCTTCATATACTTTTAACGTTTTCAACTCGTCAAACTCAAGATTAATCTTATTGCAAAATAATGTATACATCAGCTTTTAGATCTTGTTATCAGCCACTGCATTTGCAAATTTGTGTTCAGATGATAACTAAGCTGAGAGTTGAATCATATAATCATTATCTTTGTTGGTTTTTGGTGAGAAGCATATAATCTCAGTCGGCTCTTGGGACCCATTAGGTTAAACTAATCACAGGACAATGTGGGGTTTACCCATTGAGCCACGGGCTCAGGGTTTATGCAACAAAAACAAACCATGCAATTCTACTTCCCACCCATAAAAAAATCAACTGTAGGTAGGTTACTGTGAAACACACTCCGTTGTTATTCTTATTTCTGTCGTTTCATTAGATAATACAAATTGAGTGTTACGTAATTGGTTACAAAAAGTGCTTTCTTCATCAGTAATCCTGGGTCAAAAAAGACAACTTAAAAGTTTAGACCTAGAAACTACTATACAGTGTAACTAAGACAAAACTAAGAGATTAGAATCGGCTTTAGTAGGAAAAGAAAGAAACAAGAAGGTTAACATTATTGTCATTGTTTTACTTAAAATTGTCTTCAAGCAACACTTTTGCACAAACCCAACATATTGTGTTTAATTAGAGCTAGATCAGTGGATACGTATGTGTCTGTGCGCTTGCCAGTTCGTGTGTGAGATAGAAAATCCCATTAGGGCTTAAGTGGAATTTTAAAAAGTATTAAGAAAGTAATAATAATAATAGTCATTAGGGGTATTGGGATGTGATTAATAGGGGAATGTACCAAGGTAGAGACAACTCAATTAGCTATTGTTTTTCAAATGTTAACTTAATTACTACTAGTAACAAGCACATCAAACCTCACATTAGTTAAGAAATATCTTTATTTGAGTATTTGATACTCATCCCGTAGTTTTTTTAATGCTGAACTAAAATATCAATATTAAAAAAATACTATGGAGAGAGTAAATATAGTAGCTAAATTGCAATTCAAATGGGCTTGTTTTGACATATTTTCTGGCTAAAGATTAAATACTCGAATTTGGTGGCATGCATGAAATATGGACTGATTGAGTTTATGAAATACCTGCAGTCACAACTTTTAGAGTAAATTAAAATAAAGAATTACCTAACATGTTCTGGTCAAATACGTTGCATAAACTTATTGACTGTTTTAAACACAGAAAGTTGGCCACGTGATACAAATCTTCGCATTGTGAGCATATCATTCTTCTTGCATTTTTTCATTTTTATTTTCTTTTCTTCTCCCCTTCTACAATTATGAAT
The DNA here is from genome assembly GCA_018703725.1 of Brassica juncea. Lineage (NCBI taxonomy): Eukaryota > Viridiplantae > Streptophyta > Magnoliopsida > Brassicales > Brassicaceae > Brassica > Brassica juncea. The sequence continues at coordinate 42,249,006 of CM031938.1, forward strand.
TCTCGCCCACAGATTAGAACCATATAGTCTATCCTAAATCCTAATATTCATTCCTTGTATATGCAGTCACTAAAATATTTATTTTCATAATAAGCATTGGATATTTGTCTGCTATATTGATTTAGAAGCACATAGCTCAAAACGTTATAGAACAAATATGACTATAATTAAAGCTTTTTGAAGCTTCACAACACGAACACGAGGATTCGAGAGAATTGTGGAAAAGGTTCGTTAAGTTGTCTGTTCCAAATTAGCAAAAAAAAAAAAAGTTGTCTGTTCCGTACGCATGCGGCAAGTCCCTACTGTATTTTCTTTTACTTGAAGAAAAAAAATACATAGAAAAAAACAAATTAAGAAATCAAAAGATCGATGCCTAAAAAGTATTGGAATGAACAAGTTAGAAACTGATATGAATCAGTAAAAGTTAGACATTATCAACTAACCTTGTTCTTTTACCAAAAATAAACCCAACTAATCTTGTTAGGATGTAACAAAACAAAGATCTCTGTAAAGGAAAGTAAAGAGTATAGAGGAGTATTTATAAGAGAAAAAAACATTAGTCTTATATAGAAGATTAAATAAGTAAAAGTAATCTAACATGTATTGATGATTTCTAATAAGGAAAATGTCACCTTTCTTTTTTTTTTTTTTAAATGTCACCTTTCTTGGACAAAAAACATTACATTTTACGAAGATTAAAGGTGGTTATATTAATCACACACTGTAATTAAAATGTGGAAGGGCCAAAAGTATATGTTTTCTAAATTTACAGGAGCATTAGGTTAAAAAAGAAGTAAAAGATTAGATTTGGTCGTAAGTGTCTGCTTGTCCCTGGCCACAGTCGTGGGGAGGAGTCACATATCGAGGCATAGTTTTACTTCTAATTTTTAATTTCATCCTCACATAAGATGAATTTTCGTAATTCATGTTTTGTTGTATTTAACCATTTCAGGCCACGTTACTCACCAGTCGACACGAGTGGTCTAGTGGACTTGTCGGGTTTGCCATCATTTATCAGAAAGTTTTTTAGCCATACAATTTAAAATCATTTTATACAAACGATGCATATTAATTAAAACTAATCAACTTAGTTAGTAACTAATCTTAAAAGTATCCTTTATATATTATTTAATAGATATTTTTTGAATGAATATTAAATTTATTCAATCCAAAAACGGTTTTACATGGTAGTGCATCTTTATTTTAGCTTTCTAAAAGAATAATTTTTTTTTTATAAATTGTATGAATCTACCACTATGAAAGCTCTTGTGCTAAACTAGAATAATTAGCCTTCCTCATAACGATTGTCACTGATTAACTTGAATGAACGGCCTATTGCGAATCGTTTTCGATGGTGCTGATGAGAGTTTTCTATGTGGAGTGCGGCTTTCCATGTTGTTTTAAAAAAAAGTGTTAGTGTGGCTCTCCATGTTTTCTGCAATTTCGTCCTCTCTGTAAACTATGGGCAGTGATTTGAAACAGGTACCTGATATTAAACAATGTTATTATGTCAAGTGTGGAGTCGCATATCAGCAAAATAAAAGTGTCATAGTGGACAGTGAACTTGTCTTTGAGCACCTATTTTGCTAAGTTCATCCAGATTGCTGCTGCAAAGGAATAAACAAAAAGAAAATGACTTCTTGTCTCTGTTTCGAACTAGTAGAAACTGCATGTCGTGTTTTTTAGCTATTTGATAACATTATAATATTTTAGCTATAAAAAGTGTCATCACTAAAATGTCTTTATAATCCTTAGAAAATTAAGTTAGTTCATCACAACATATATTATGCTTCTCATTAAATTAACAATAAAATTAATTATTAATGTATAAAATATTCTTTCTTCTTTTTAAAATAAATCTACAGAATTACCTAATGTGGTCAAAATATATATGACAATTAATAATTCTGAATAATAAAAATTTGATAACAATTTATGCATCCTCTATTTTATTGTTTAATTTTATATTATTAAAATAAATTAGAAAATTAATTAATAATATAGTAAAATTTTAGAATTTTTCATATATGTTATATTTTGATTTTTTAGAATCTATAAATTACTAAAACTGCTAAAAGTCTCACATTAAAAAATTTGTGATCAATGTTTTAATTTTTTGTTATAGAAAATAAAAATAACCATAAAAATATATTAATAGGAAATCTCATTTAATAGATATTTAAATTGAAATGTATATTTTAGTTTCAAAATTAGTATTAAACAATATTGAGAACTTAATGTTTTAATTTCAAGATTTGAATTGAATTTTTGAAAATTATCAAAATTATTAAAAATCTCACACTGAAAATTTTATTATAAATGATTTATTTTTATAAAAAATAAATAAATGATCATAAAACCATATAATTAAAAACCCTTGTTTAATAAATATTTATATTAAATTATTATATATATATATCTATATTAATATCATTTTAATTTAATTATATATCATATAAAATCAATAAAATGATTTTTAAATTTTATTTACCATAAAAATGATTGTAAATAAAGAAGAGTAACTGTTTTAATTTATGTGACATTTTAATTATATATGTAATAGTTATAATATATACTTATTATTTTTATAATATGTAAAAAACGTAAAATAAGTAAAACAATTTGTATACATAAAGCTTATCTTACGCAAAGCTCAGATCTTAATCTAGTAAAACCATCTCCAATGTTCACTCTATTTTGTTATTCAAAATGAAGTAATTATTTAAAAGAGTTGGATTTTACTCTTATTATATTGTATTTTAAAGCGAAAAGTATAATGATAAACAAAAAAAATTACTTTTTATAGACATTTTTCATTTTATTATAAAACGAAAAATAAAAGGAGGTAGAATATTTTTTTTACTCTAACCTCTATTCGGAATAAAAACATGAAGTTAGAAATGCAAGGTGAATATTAGCTCGATATCTCACTCTCTCTTTTTTAGGTAGCTCAGTTTGAAACTATATTATACGGGGAAATACACTTTCGATTTGCTTAAGTTATAATATAAAAATTGACTTTGGTTAATATCTATCAAAATATAATAGATTTATATATACAAGGTCATACTTGTATTATCTATACTAGTGAAATAATTCTAGAACACTTTAGTAGTACTTTACGCTTATACCACCTCGAGATGTTTCCAGAAGAACGCAAAGTCAATAAAAATATAACCAACTCGCGATGAAAATTGTGGGAGACGTAAATAATTGAACTGGATTCAGGTAAGCAATGACTAAAAAGACTTGTCATAAATCGGGGCCTAGGGAAACATGAATACCTAATCTTTAATATGGTACTTTATATAGACAATGTATACGTATATAGTTGCATGTCCTCGATTTCTTAATTTTAATACAAGTGATTTATTATCACTATGAGGCTTACAACAACTTTAACGGTATAATAAAAATGATGCTGGTATAAAAGTGCTAAAAGAAATTTTGCTCACACTTCAAAACCACGTGATTTTGCACTTAGCATAAAGTCCACCAAAATTTAATGGCTACACTAAAAACATAATGAATCATGTTATTTATGCTCCATATTATATACCGTCTTCTAAAACTATATTTTGATTTCTGTACAGATTTAGTTTAGAATATAAAAATGTACACAATTTTTATATTTCCATTTGAATTTCTTGAGAACCGTTCCGAAATATTTTCAGCTGAAAATCTAAAACTCAGAATTATGTCAAACGTCTACATTGAATTGTTACTCTGTCTACTTAATTAACCTTTGTTAAATTTAATATGAACCCAATTTAATACAATGATTACTATCTCTTAACAATTAAAAAAATCACCAATATGTGATTCACCATTTACATGGTTAAATACTTAAACGTTAGCTTACAGTTAGTTTTTTTTTTTGTATACGTATTGATTTGTATTGTGACTATTGTCAGTCAGAGTACGTGGTGCAAAGCCAGTCGCTGCATGAAAACGCATAGTTTATTGTTGAAACATTTTAACCTTTTTGGCTATATGTACGACTAGGACTAAAGTGACTTCAAACATGGGATGAGATCATGCAAAGCCAGTCGCTGTATAAAACGTTTGATTGCTGCGGAGCCAGAAAAGAACAAAGGCACAATAGACTGTTGGGCTGGTTTTACAAGCATGGGCTGTAGTTTTGGTTAGCCCGTAAATTTTATTCTTAGTTTGTGATTTTGTTATGGCTTTCGTAAATTGTTTTACAAACTTTTTTTACTCCCTCCGTTTCGATTTATTTGTCGTCCTAAAGCAAAATTTTCATTTCAAAATAAGTGTTATTTTATGATTTCAATATAAAATTTATTGATAATATTTTCCACTCTAATTTTCTATTGGTTGAAATGTGGTTAGTTGTATTGGTAATGATGTTTTTATTTTAGAAATATATAAAATTAAATGATTTATTAATATGTGTATAAATACATAAAACGAAAACTTAAATGATACGGATGGAGTATTTAGTTGTTATTTTAAAGTTATTTTTCCGTGGTTTCTGATTGCTAGGTGATTTTAAACAATATACTTTAGTGATTTTTTTTTTTTTTTTGAAACAGCGATACTGGTCATGTGTAGACAACTCTCATGACTTTTCCCCAAGTTTTTTTAGCGAAAAAAAAAGTTATTTCACAAGGATATTTTTGTTGAGCGGGACTAGGCTGGTTCTTTGAAGACCCGATCCTCGGACCAATAGCAGAAGGCTCCCAAACGACAGATCACGTCTCCTCTCCCCTCATGGCGGAAGCGCTAACAATGAGGGAAGCTCTGCATGATGCGAAGCGCAAAGCCTACTCCAACGTCTGGTTCCGATCTGACTCTCAGGAGCTCTCTAGAGCTATAAACTCGAAGGTATATTCCGTGGAGCTTTTCCGAGTTCTTATGAATATCGAGTTATTATCATCGTCTTCTGATTTCTGTTTTTTCTCTTTTGTTGGTCGTGAGAACAATGCTACTGCGGACTCTATCGCAAAAGCAGCTCTCGCAAATCTTTCTTCTATCTTGTACTGAACATCTTTGATTCATCTATATTAATCATCTGTTTGCCAAAAAAAAAAAAACACATGAAAGAAGGAATAAGTTGCAAAAAGTAGATTATAAAAGTAAAAGTTTAGTGAGACTAACTTTTAAAAAAGGGAAAGTAACTAGAGATTTGAGTAAACAGCATTTGGAAAGCATTAGCATCTTGTAAATGCTTTTGTGATAAATGTTGATTGAATAATGACGAGCATTATGTTTATGCTAATGGTCTGCCAATCATACTCTTAGAGTTATATAACTTGTGTTCACCAATGGAAAAGGTAGAAGTTGTAAACAAATTAATTAAAAAGAAAACAAACTAATGTACAAAAAAGTATATATCATACGTACTTCATGTCTCTCCGGTAATATGTCCTTATCTTCTGTACATCTCCTTCTTTAAAACAAATAATAATTATATGGATTTTCTTTGTTTTCAGTAGTTAATTTGAGATATTTATTGGATATTATCCTTGGTCGTTTTCTCAGTCCTATGTCAATGTGTCATAGTCGAGTTGAAAGGAAGTTTGAGATTTTTGCATCGACATCCACTAATTTCCAACCATATCAGTGATATCACTATCTTTTTCATCGTCGCATAAGTGACGTGAAAAGCCTAAAAGTTAATGTCGACCAAAAACAAAAATAAAACATAAACAAATTACATACCAAATTTTTTTTACAAGTTATTGAGAATCTAAGTGTGTATTTTTGTTGAGCATTAGTTTGATTGGAGGAAATAAATATCTAAACTTTGTTTGTCGACAAATAGGAATATCCAATGTCTTAATTGATTAAAAATAGTACATACAGCAATGATGTTATAGATATTTTCGTCTTCAATATGCATGAATGTGAAACATTTGATCGTCAAAATATCTCATATTATATGTGTTGAATAACTAAAAACAGTTAATTGTTAAAATATCTTAACATACTCGACATTTTATGTTATGTGTCACGAGACTCACGAGTATTAGATAAACTTAAAACCAAATCATGGTAGGTAATAATGTTGATGATCAGATAAAGGAAATGAAGTTTTGTGTTGTGAAAGTAAAGTTTAAAGGTTGTTCTTTATTCATAATCAGAAGGGTTTTTTATATAGGATTACATAGATCGTCATAAACATTGGACCAAACATAGACTCTATCCTAACTGGGTCTGGCGCCTGGACTATTATCTAATGGGATGGTTGATGGACATCCACAATATATTATTCATAACACTCCCTCTTTGAATGTCATAACCATCTAGAGCTTGTAGTGTGCTCAATGCTGCCTCATTAAAACCTTATTAGGAAAACCCAGTGGGACAAAACCATAGTAAAGGAAAAAGAGTACAACACACACTACTCCCCCTGATTTGGATCTCACTGAAGGTCTCTGAGCCTGCGCATTCCAATCCGGTGCACGAGCTTCTTGAGTGTTGCAGTTGGTAGTGCTTTGGTGAAGAGATCTGCTGAATTGTCGCTGGAACGGATTTGGATTACTTGAACTTTTCTAGCTTTCTGTAGATCGTGGGTGGTGAAGAACTTGGGCAAGATGTGCTTCGTCTTATCACTTTTGATGTATCCATCTTTGAGTTGAGTTATGCATGCTGCATTGTCTTCATGGATGACCGTTGGTGCCTCTCTTCCCGCGGACAAGCCATTGTCCACACGAATGTGGTTGGTCATGAGCCGTAACCACACAACCTCATGACTTGCTTCATACATGGCGATGATCTCAGCATGGTTGGACGATGTTACAGCTAATGTCTGCTTCATGGATCTCCAAGAAATCGCAGTCCCACCATATGTAAAAACGTATCCGGTCTGAGATCTGGCCTGGTGTGGATCAAATAGATATCCTGCATCAGCAAAACCAACCAAACTTTCTTTGGACTGATTAGTATAAAATAAACCAAGATCTTTCGTCCCTTGTAGGTAACAAAATATATGTTTGATCCCATTCCAGTGCCTTTGGGTCGGACAAGAGCTATATCTAAATAATAGATTCATGGCAAAACAAATGTCTGGTCTAGTGTGGCTAGCCAGATACATTAAAGCTCCAATGGCACTTAGGTAAGGCGTCTCGGGACCAAGGACCTCCTCGTCCTTCTTCTTTGGACCAAACGGATCAGTGTCCGGATTTAGGCTCCTCACGACCATGGGGCTCGACAATGGGTGAGTCTGATCCATATTGAACTTCTTGAGTACCTTTTCTGTATACGCCTCTTGATGCACAAGGATTCCATTGTTTATGTACTCAAGCTGTAATCCCAAACAAAACTTTGTTTTTCCTAAGTCTTTCATCTCAAACTCTTTCTTGAGACATTCAACTGTTTGGAAAATATCTCCAGGGGTTCCAACTATATTCAGGTCGTCCACGTAGACAGCTATGATAACCAAGCCCTTGCTGTCGAATCTCTTGATAAAAATACATGGACTTATTGGATCATTCTTATAGCCCTCTTTCACTAAGTACTCGCTTAGTCTATTATACCACATTCGACCTGATTGCTTTAATCCATACACGGATTTATCCAGCTTCATACAATGCTGTTCTCGAGAACCTTTCTTTACTTTGAGCTCAATACCCTCTGGGATTTTCATATAAATCTCATTATCCAGTGGACCGTATAGGTATGCTGTTACTACATCCATAAGGCGTAAATCAAGCTTTTCTCTTATGGCCAGACTGATTAAAAATTGAAATGTAGTTGCATCCACCACAGGGGAATATGTTTCCTCATAGTCTATTCCTGGTCTCTGTGAGAATCCTTGTGCAATAAGTCGTGCTTTGTATCTCACTACTTCTCCTTTCTCATTTCTTTTCCTCACAAAGACCCATTTATATCCCACTGGTTTGACATCACTTGGTGTCAATATTATAGGGCCAAAAACACCTCTCTTTCTTAATGAATTTAACTCCACATTTATAGCTTCTTTCCACTTGATCCAATCTGATCGTTGAGTGCACTCTAATATTGACGTGGGTTCATGATCCTCATCTATATCCATTAACTCAAGTGCTACCTTGTATGCAAATATGTCATCGAACTCGATTTCTTTTCGATTCCATTGTGTTCCAGACATAGTATATTTTATTGAGATCTCATTATTATCCGGACCTTGTGTACCATGAAGTTCAGCGTCCCGAACCTCATTGTTTGGTACATCATGGTCGACATTCTCTATGTCCTGGACGGTTTCCATGGTGCCCTCGGATCCGACATTATCTTTTGCACCTTTCTTTTTCCGAGGGTTCTTATCTTTGGAACCTATTGGTCTACCACGTTTCGGACGTTGGCTAGACACTGTAGCAACTTGGTTGTCCTTCTTGGACTTCAATTCTTACTGGTGCATTACAAGCTGGTATATATGACTTAGTCATTTTCTTTGGGTCAGCAAATGAATCTGGCAACTGATTAGCTAGCTTTTGCAGATGTATAATCTTTTGGACTTCTAAATCACATTCTCTAGTCCGAGGATCTTGCCAAGATGTTGATGGTCGAGACCATTCTATTTCTTTTACTAGCCGACTATTCTCTCCCCCTAAGGTCGGATATGTGGACTCATCAAAGTGTGAGTCTGTGTATCTGGCCTTAAATAGATCACCCGTGGTCGGTTCGAGATACTTAATAATGGTTGGGGAGTCGAATCCAACATATATTCCCATCCTCCTCTGAGGTTCCATTTTCGTTCTCTGTGGTGGAGCAATTGGTATATAAACGGCACATCCAAAAGTCTTAATATGGGATATGTCTGACTCATGACCCGTAATCAATTGGGATGGTCAATATCTATGCTCACTAGATAGCCTGATGCAAATTATTTCTGTTGCATGTAATACTGCATGTCCCCATGCTGATACATGGAGTCTAGACCCTATTAGTAATGGTCTTGCTATCAGCTGAATACGTTTAATTAATGATTCGGCCAAGCCGTTCTGTGTATGGACATGTGCCACGGGATGTTCCACACTTACTCCCATGGACATACAATAATCATTAAACGCTTGGGACGTGAACTCACCAGCATTATCTAGACGTATAGTCTTTAAAGGGAAATCAGGGAAATGTGTTCTCAATCGTATGATCTGAGCAAGCAGCCTTGCAAATGCCAAATTTCATGTGGATAGTAGGCAAACATGCGACCATCTGGTCGATGCATCTATTAGGACAATAAAATATCGAAATGTCCCACTTGGTGGGTATATTGGTCCACATATATCTCCCTGAATTCTTTCTAGAAAATTTATAATTTCCTTAGTCACTTTGACTGGTGATGGCCGGGTTATAAGTTTCCCTTGTGTACATACTACAAATGTGAGATTTGGGATAACTTTCTTATCTTTTAATGTGTGTCCTTTGGAATTCAATATCAATTTTCGCATCATTCCAGAACCGGGATGGCCAAGCCGGTTATGCCATAGAGTGAAATTTTCGCAGGCATTAGCCTCAATCATACTGATCTTCGCGTAGTATAGACCAGTAGATATTGTAGGTATAGTCTCTCAGACTTTCCTTTGTCCATTGTTTCAAGGTGGAAACCATTCAACCTTATATCCTTGAAACTCAGTAGGTTCCGATTGGAACTGGGTGAATATAAAGCATTAGACATTTCTAATTGCGTACCCATGGGCAATGATATACAAGCCTGGCCGTGGCCTTCAATAAGGCTTGATATTCCTGCAATTGTAGTTATATTGGCATTTTGCATTTTGAGGTTGATGAAATATCTTTTATCTCTAAATATTGTATGGCTTGATCCACTATCCACCACAATAAGGCCATATCATCTTTCATCATTCTATCAACTAATAATCATGACTTAGAGATTTATAAATAAAACTTGCATTTTTCTTTATTTCAAAGTAAAGTAAAATAAAATTCAATGCAACACCAGCAGTATTAAAATTCGAAAATCATAAAAACATAACACCAAAACACAAAAGCAAAACAAAATGTCGAAATCTGTTTAGTCTTTCAATAGATCTGCTGTCTCATAATCCATGAGATTATCTTTCTCATGGTCGAAATCACTATTTCCATCCACGACCATATGGGCTTCCGAGTTCTTTCCTTTCAGGCTCTCTTGGTAGAGGTCAACGAGATGCCTGGAAGTCCTGCAATTCTTTGCCCAATGATTCCCCATTCCACATCTGTGGCTCACTGATTTTGTCGAATGAGATGGCTTGGAAATGCCACCACGACCTTTTCCTCCACCACAGCCATAGTTGGACCCACGACCACGGTTATTGTGGTGTCCTCGTCCACGGCTGTTGGAGTTGTAGTGTCCACGCCCACCACATCCTTTCCATCCACCACGGCCCTTGCCGTATGGTTTATCACTTTGGACATGGTTGCTTTCTTTCTTTTCCTATACAACCTTATTGGTATCAGGAATTGGGGCTGATCCACGAGGCCTCATCGCACTGTTCCTCATAAGCAGTTCATTATTTGTCTCGGCCAACAATAGGCAAGAGATCAATTCTTCATAGGTGTTAAAACCTCTTTGTCTATATTGCTGTTGTAGCAACACATTACTCGAATGGAATGTGGAGAAGGTCTTTTCTAACATATCCTTCTCTGTCACAGGCTCACCACATAGTCTCAATTTAGAGACAATCTTGAACAACGCTGAGTTGTATTCATCCACGAACTGAAAGTCCTGTATTCTTAGATTCAACCACTCATATGTGGCTTTTGGAAGCAACACCGTTTTCTGGTGATCATATCTTGCTTTTAAAGCATTCCAAAGTTCAAGTGGACTGTGAATAGTGAGGTACTGGTCTTTTAGACTCTCAGCGAGATGATGGCGAATTATACTAATTGCTCGGAATTGGTTCTTATCAGTCTCTTCATTGCCATCGACAATGGTTTCACCAATCCCTTTGGATCTCAAGCAAATCATGGTATGTAGTGCCCACTGCAGGTAGTTATCTCCGGAGAGATTAAGGGCTACATAGTCCAGATTGACAAGTTTCGACATCTGAAAACATTCACCAATAGGATTTTAAGATTTATAAATCAAACAAGTAGATCAATCAAAATAATCTAAACGACCATGGTGCGGGATCAATCACAAAATACTTAAGGATTCATAATAAAATTAAGTGATCAAGACACATCAATTTAAACAAGCCTCACGGCTAGGTTAGATTTCAAAACATAGATCAGGACAGATCAATCAACACTCGGTCGGATTAAGGCCGGATAAAGCTACCCGCGGCCTAGGTCGGTTTGGACGGATCACCGCCGGATCAAAGGCCGGATCAAGGCCAGGTAATGGCCGGGTAACTTGGTCGGTTTTCAAGGCCGACATGGAAAAGGACAAGGCCGGTTTTCAAGGCCGGATAAACCTTATCACTTCCGGTTTTCAAGGCTGGATGAAGCCACTTATCAATTCCGATTTTCAAGGTCGGATGGAGCTTATCATGTCCGGTTTTCAAGGCCGGATAAGCATGGATGTCAAGGTCGATTTAAAATATGGATTTTCAAGGTCCATATATTTCTAAACTTATAGATAACATTGACAATTTTAAAATCAAGATAAACCGGGTTTCAAGGCCGGCTAAGGAGTTGAAAATTTCCGATTTTAAAACTAGGGTTTCAAGGCCCTTTGATCAATTTCCAATTTCGAAATCATGGACAAGCAATCATATATTCATATTATCAAAATAAAATAAAGAAAACAAAGAATCAAACTCCAATCAGGATTAGGAAAAACAGTTTTAGATAATTTCCAATTTTTTTCAGATTTCCAATTTCAACTAGGATTAGGATTTCCAATTCTAGCAAGGTTTAGGATTTCCAATTTTAAATCTACCAAAATCGATCAGACAATAATGGAAACAAGAAGAACAGATTCAATCAAGCCAATAAACCAAGCAAGTAATTCGATTTCAATCAAAACATATTAGGGTTTCAAAGAAATCGATCATAATTAGGGTTTTAAGGGGATGATCAACTTCAAGGCTTAAGGATTCGATTTGATCATTCAGATCAATAGGGTTTTCGAGATTCAACAAACTATTGAGGCTGTGATTTTAATTGATTAACAATCTCAAGATCAAACTTTTGGTTTAAGAGCTTTGATTTACTCATGGAAGGGTTTGGACTTATTGATCTAGGGTTTTAAGGGGTTTTGCAAAGTTTTAATGGTCATAATCTTTATTAATACGCCATATTTGATTATGTGTGCTCTCTTTAAGGTTTCGGATTGTTTACCTTTGTTTGAAGTAGATCTGAACCGGACCACCAAGAGAGAGAGCTTGCGGACGGACGCTTCCTTGCAGATCAGGTACGGCTGGGCTGCTGCAGCTGAAGACCTCGGACAGGAAGGTTTAAGAACGGATGGGATTAGGGTTTGTGGCCGTCGATTAGCTTAGGGTTTAGGGAGACTTTTCGTGATGATAACGTGTTGTGAAAGTAAAGTTTAAAGGTTGTTCTTTATTCATAATCAGAAGAGCTCCTTATATAGGATTACATAGACCGTCATAAACATTGGACCAAACATAAACTCTATCCTAATTGGGCCTGGCGTCTGGACTATTATCTAATGGGCTGGTTGATGGACATTCATAATATATTATTCATAATAGTTTGAAGTTTTCTTGTTCTTCTCTGTTATTATGACCAAATAAATAATCTTATCCATAATTGAGAGAACATATATCCACAACAACGATCGTGTTTATCGGAGAAGCGTTATTACAACTTCTACGCGATCTAACATGTTCATAACAGATGGTCGTTGACATCCTGGATCACGTATAACAGACAATAATAGTAACTGAAAATTCAAATTGCTAAGGATATGGATACATTTATTTATTAAATTGTTTATCTGACTTCTTACAACTCATGAATGGGGGATTATTGCACGGATTAAAAAAACTTTATAAAACAAAGAAAAACGGACAAAAAAACAAAAACCAAACGGAGAAATAGAATCCAACAGCTTTCAATTTTAAAATAAATTTAATTTATGATATTTTGTAATATAAAGATAATAATTATTATTAGTACACGATCCTAAAAGCACAAGATATAGAGAGACCAAACACCATTGTCTGTCATCACCACCAAACCTCTTTATTTCTGTTGCTCTGTTCTTGTCTAAACCTTTTGATTCCCGCGTGCGAAGGAAAATCCCCTCAAGATTAAAACTTTCAGGACGATTCGAGAATCTCTTTCAAAACCCACCTGCTATTTTTTTTTTTGAATCTCGTGCAAGACAAGGAAGGGTTTTGCTCCTGGTTGCTTTGATGGGTACGAGTCACTCTGGTCTTCACAAGGATCTGTCTTCTTCATCGTCTTCGTCTTATTTAGGGGATCTCCCGGAGGACTGCGTGGCTCTGATAGTTGCGAATTTGGATCCCGTCGAGATCTGCAGACTCTCGAAGCTCAACAGGGCTTTCCGGGGAGCTTCATGGGCTGATTTCGTCTGGGAATCGAAGCTTCCTACGAATTACGAGGCTTTTCTCGAGAGAATCCTTGGTGGGTTCCCGGAAAATCTGCAGAAAAGAGATGTATACGCTTGTCTCTGCAGGGTGAACTTGTTCGATCAAGGCACCAAGGTTCGTTCGTGTCTCTGTATTTTTTTTTTTTTTATGCCGACAAAGTTTTGTGTAATTTTAAACGAATTTTGTATTTGATTTGTGTAGAAGGTGTGGATAGATAAACGAAGCGGTGGTGTCTGTCTTAGCATTTCAGCTAAGGGATTATCAATCACAGGTATCGATGATCGTCGATACTGGAGTAATATTCCCACAGATGAATCTCGGTGAGTTTTTACATTATCTTGTTGTTGCTATGATGATCTATGTGTTTCTGAGACTTTAAAGTATAAACCTTTTTTTTTATTATTATTGATTTTATCTTGCAGGTTTTCTTCTGTAGCTTACCTTCAACAAACCTGGTGGTTTGAAGTCGACGGTGAGATTGATTTCCCGTTCCCGGCCGGAACCTACAGTATTTTTTTCAGGCTGCAGCTAGGACAGTCTGGCAAGTGGTTTGGTCGACGGGTCTGTAATACCGAACAAGTCCATGGTTGGGACATTAAACCGGTTCGGTTTCAGCTCTGGACTGAAGATGGTCAATACTCCTCGTCTCAATGCATGTTAACCGAGCGGGGAAGGTGGAACCACTACCACGGTGGAGATTTTGTAGTCCGGGAATCAAGAAGCTCATCGACGAAGATCAAGTTTTCGATGAATCAGATCGATTGTACACATACCAAAGGCGGTTTATCACTAGACTCGGTAATTGTATACCCGAGCTCATGTAAAGACCGGTTTTAATGTTTCAAACGGAGTTGGGTTTAGTGAGAGGTGAAAGCGAGTTTTTTTTAATGCGGTCTTTAGGCCTTTTGTAGATGTAGTAACATACTATAGTTACCAACCTTTTTTAGATGTGTCTCATCCTCTTCCTACTCTCATTGATTTCTTTAGTGGGCATTGTCAAAACAAAACAGTATGGTCTCCTCGTCTTAGACCTCTGCAACGAATGGGATTGCACATAACATCTACACTTTGAATATTATGAATAATTTACTTTTGTAGGAGCTGTATAACTTGTTTTGCTTCATCTGTTTTGGTGGAAGTCGTTAACCTTGGATTTAAGCCTCACACACACAACCACGTTTTTTTGTCACTGATTTAAAAACGTAACAAAGACAAACAACCACGTTTAGTACTCCCTTTGTCTCGAGGGCATAAGTGTCTGAAGCTGTGGTTTTTGGTCAATAAAATGGATGTCAAGTTGGAAAGATATACGAAGGCTGATTATACCCCAGACATACTTGTCTAGCAAGCTTTAGATATCTCAAATTTCGACTTGTCAAGTTGATGGTCTGTAACTTTTTTTTAATATTGTTACTTTCTCCTATCAGCTTTTTTTTTTTGTTGAATTACTAGAAGTTCAGACCGAAATCCCAATCCCTTTATCCGAAATCATAGTATGTTGTATTGGTTTGTCTCAGCGGTCGGAACCTTTGACACAATGGCCAGGGTTCTTTCCGGTCGAGCTAATTAACCCTAATTTCTATCAGCCTTTCCATTTGTCAAATTGAACTAATTATTACCCCAAATCCATTTTTAGGGCATCTACGTTGAAAATTTTATAAAGAAAGATTTTGACCAAAATAATAATATTTTAATGAAAAAAAATTCTCAAAAACTTAGGAAAGCCATGCTACCGTTTGTCACTTTTGCATAGGTCTTTTGTAGAAAAACATATTAAAAAAATTATTACTTTTGATAGAAAAGAAAGAATTATTTGAGAGACTTTCAATTCAGATGGTCTTAAAATAATATCTATCATCTATGAGTCACTTTCGCATAGACTATGACAATGCTCTAACGAATTTTATCACAATAGGTATACCTCTAAGGCTCTAATACTATCATTTGCAATTCATTGATAGATGGGTTTTGCACATTAAGAACCACCATGGTGGTTGACAAAAAAAAAACACCATGGTTTGTTTCGATTTCTCGGGATTCGGTTCCGTGCTAGTCTTCTCCTCTCTGATTTCCCGGCAATTTTGCCTCGAATCGCTCCATTGGGTCCCCATCACCCTTTCTGATCGGCTTCGTCTCGGGAAAAAGACGCTTCTTTTGGTGATTCCCGAGGTTTGTTATCTTCCCTAATTTCATGAGCTTTAGCTCGATTGAGTGTAGGCTTCTGCTGTTTCGATCTAGCATTCCGGGGAAAGTTTTGTGATTTTCGCGGGAAAATCTGTGTGAGAAGTTTCTGCTTCATTGAAGCTTCGTCCTTTCCACGTCCACTGTTCTATACTTTATACTTATAATGTCATGTACTTGTAAAGTCCTTTGCTTTTTTTTTTCTTTCTCTTTTGTATATATTGGAAGCTGCTGTCTTTTCCTTTTGATCGGAGCTTTATAACCACTGATTCGTTTGTTCTGAATTTTGCAGGAGAGAGACTCATCCTTTTCTCATGTGTGGTGAGATTCGTTACTGTCTGTTTTGATCTGAAAGGTAGCGAAACTGAAGGTTCCGAGAATTCACCCTGAGGGTTTGTCATGTGCAGCTGCTTCACGATCATCCAACTTCAGGTCACACGTTTCACTAGAAGGTTACGCTAGACTCAAGAAGCGCTGCAAGGAGAATGATACTATCGAGGACTCTGTTGGTTCCTTCAAGAGTTGCTACTGCACCTCCCTGTGGGGCATCATCTTTGGTTTCATCAGGGAGAGGTTTGAAGAGGAAGATTGGTTGCATTGATGTTTCCACTCAGACTGGTAGGAAGAACAAGATTGACGATGACTATGTTTTCGGTCCTAGGTAAGTTTGGGTCGGTTAGGGTCTGAAGGTCGAAGAATAACGGGATTGACTTCGCTTGTAAAACTCTGAAGAAAGGGGAGGAGACTGTTCATAGGGAAGTTGAGATAATGCAGCATTTATCTGGTCATCCTCGGGTTGTCACATTGCATGCTGTGTATGAAGAGTCAGATTGTTTCCATCTCGTGATGGAGCTGTGTTCCGGGGGACGTTTGATTGATCAGATAGTCAAAGGAGGGTAGGTACTCTGAGCAGCGAGCAGCTAATATATTCAAGGACCTCATGCTAGTTATCAGTTTTTGTCACGAGATGGGGGTTGTGCATAGAGATATCAAACATGAGAACATTCTCCTTACAGCTGCTGGGAAGATACGGCTTGCTGATTTTGGCCTCGCCATGAGAATTGCAAAAGGTAAATTGCATTCAGGCGTTGGATAATTTGTGTACCTTTACTCTGTTGCTCAATTGAGTTGTTAAGGTTTTACTTATCTACTTGTTACAGGTCAAACATTGTCTGGATTGGCAGGAAGTCCTGCTTATGTTGCACCTGAAGTTCTTTCTGAAAGCTATTCAGAGAAAGTTGACGTTTGGAGTGCATGAGTCCTCTTATACGCTCTCCTGACTGGTGTACTCCCGTTTAAGGGAGACTCTTTGGATGCCATTTTCGAAGTGATCAAGAAAGTGAAGCTTGATTTCAACTCTGGAGTGTGGGGGTCCGTCTCCAAACCAGCTCGTGATCTGTTGGCGAGAATGCTAACAAGGGACGAGTCTGCCAGGATCACATCGGATGAAGTGCTAAGTAAGCCTTTTAATCTCTTGGCAGCACTGCCTTCTATATCAGTATAGAGCGTACGACTACAGTGGTGCTGGATCTTTTGTTTGCCCTTTTCGTAATGCTTACTTATGTGATTCAGGGCATCCATGGATACTCTTTAACACAGACCGGACACTCAAGACAATGTGTATCAAGTCGAAGCACAAGGGTCAAGCAGGATCTCCTCCCTCCCTACATCTTCGCAGTCCGATAAAGAAAACTGACCTAAACAGAGCTAACAGTGAGAAGAAGACAACATATGATGATTCACCAACTGATTCATTCTCCAACACAGAGGAGGAGGAAGATGAAAGCGGTGTGGTCGATGTGCTTGTGGTTGCAATTTCCAACGTGAGGATCTCAGAACCAAAGAGAAGCAGACTCTGTAGTCCCACGAACAGCCCCATCGAAGAGCAACACTCTTCTAACTTGACCACGAGTAATACACTCTGTCGAGCCTTCTGACACAAAACCACCTTCACACACAGATGGGATTCGTCCAAGTCACAAGAGTTGTCCCTGATATGATGATCTTAGTTACTGTCATAAATCTCGTAATAGCTCTCTCTAATAGTTGGATTTGATCCGCTTCTGTTTTTTTTTTTTGTTCCTTCTGACTTTGCTGTACATAGATCTTCATGTAAATAGAATACGCTACAAGTGTTTGATCCGATTCTGCCTCAGAATTATCTGGTCATTTCGTTAGCCGTGGCGACAAGGCCACTACTTACAGGCAAATAACAAATTGTCAGAACAATCAATGTTGTGGCATATATAACATTGTAATCCATGATTTTCTTTTGTGTTTTCCTCTCGAGTCATGATGAAGCCTTTGATTGTGAACGTGTGTGTTTAAAATGGATGTAAAGCGAAATGTAGTCACTTATATTTTTCACAGTGCACATGTTCAATTTTTTTTTAATCTCTTCAACTCTTACATTAATCTGAGTTGACTATTTAGTATTTCTACAGTCAACACAACCGCATAAGGTGTAATTATTGAACGGCTAATATGATAATCGACAATTCTTTAATTTTATTTGTTTCGGACTTGCTGATTATTTTATTTCATTAGCATGAAATGTATTTTTTAAGTTTGACTAGATCAACCGATAGAGTATAAAAAAATCTGACAAACTTTACGTATTAGTCATCATAGTCAACCACAAATCATGGTATAATATCGTGTGGTGTTACGATAATTAACGGGAATTTATTTTATCCATGTATAATCTGATTTGGAGATTATACTTTTGTAAATCTAGTTGTATCCAGTATTACTATTACCAAAGTCAGATCAGTTTTGAGGTGAGTAGCTCTCGCAATTAGGAGATGCATGCAACATACTTAGAAGATAAACATGATTTACAATGTTTAGTCTAACGAAAATGTGTACGCAAAATACTTGGATACTGGAGAAAGAAATAAATCACAACGATGAAGTTCAGTTCCATTTTGTCGATTGATGATATTGATAAACTAATCATAAGAACTTTCTCCCAATGAAATTGCAAATTGTTAACGACAATAGTTATTGCAACAACATAGATGGAATTGTGAAACACATTGGACAGTCTACAAAATTGTTAATTAAGCATCCTTCTCTTTATCATTTAAGACTCTTTGTTTTGGACTGATATTTTGTCTATTTACTTGTTTGTAAGAGCACCCCCCATTGAGGATATCTAGCTTAGGGGTAGGGTGGGCATTTTATCCGTTAAATTTGATTCGATTCGTTATTCGTTTCGATAAAAATCCGAATATCCGTAAGTCTTCGAATCAAAGCAAATATTAAAATTCAATATCCGTTAAAAACGAAGCAAATCACAAATACTAAAATTTTTAAAGGCGAATATTCGATCCGCTCCGATTTTTATACAAATAAACGAATATCTACAATTAAATATGTATAAATTTTTACTTTAACTTATATTTGTGTTATTTATAAAAATATATAATGTATTAAATTAAGGAAAGAATATAAAATCTTTATAAAAACTACAATTTTCTAAAATTATGTGTTTTATCAAAAAAGATTATTTTATTATAAAAAAGTATGGAACATATAATTCCACTAATTTTACTTTTGGTTTAATATTATGTAAGAATATTAAAAAAAAAAACAAAAACATGTATAATTTTGTTAGATTTACGTGTATAAAACATGGTGTATGAGATATCCGTAAATATCCGCAAATATTCGTAAATATTTTAAAAAGTTCCGAATATCCGGAAAACCGAATATCCGTATTTCTCCGAAGAAAAGCAAATCGGAAAATCAAATATTCGTAAGATACGAAGCAAATCGCAAATACCAAAAAATATGGTATTATCTGATCCGTGCCCACCCCTAATAGGGGTTCTAAAAGTATATTTATGTGTATGTATATATTATATATCAAATCAATAAATCAGTTCTCCTTTAGATTTGAATACTTAATCGATACAAACCATTGCATGTTTTATATCTTTTATTAGACATTAATTTACGAAGAACTAAAACAAATTAATCTAGGCTTTAGTTCTTGTTAAAACACATATCTGAGCATGAATCCATACATACCGAAACTTTCTCTACGTGATCTGCACATAACAAAAGATAAAGAAAATCCATACGAAAGTTAATTAGACTCTTAATGATAAAATTAACTCAAATGATTAAAAAAATCTCAAAACATTCTAAGAGATCTACTGATCCACATGATTGAAGTGTATACCACAAGAATATAAAACTTACCCATATCTTCGATCGAGGAGGATGAAACACAACGACTGGTAGCACATCCGAGTTTGCAAAAATAATCAGTCTGGTCTATTTCTTGAAGATTTGGCTCAGAAGGATGTATACATTCCTTGAGACACGTGAAAGGACATGTCAATTTCTTAACTCCATCTGCAGTTGCACCACAAATTAAAGTACAATCTTTGTAACATTCTTGAAAATTTATAGCCTCTGTCTCGACCAAAAGGCTCCCAATCATCACCACTAAAATCACCATTATTTTGTTCTCCATATTTTCTTGTGGAGAAGAAAGATCTGTTTTGTTAGAAAGAATATTATAAAGGTGGACTGAAAGTGTAACTAGGTTACTAGGGTTTGTATATATAGGGACTGTGTAATTTTGTCTTAATAGATAGTTTTGATATGCTCTGGTATAATGATATAGTAGGTAATTAATCTAGTCCATTCATTTAGAATATTGGGATTTCCGACCTTAAATATATAATCTAGATATGGTTATAATCTATTTTTATGACCATTCATTTAGAATATTGGGATTTCTGACGTTAAACATATAATCTAGATATGGTTATAATCTATTTTTATGATATGAAGTTAGACTATCTACAATTGGGGTGTTGAATAAAAGATTCAACAGTTGAATCACTACAGTGGAGATGTTAAAAAAATAAAATTTGATGATCTTGACTAATTGATGTTGAAAAGATTCAACATATTGAATAAGAAGAAAGTGGAGACCACTAATGATATATGTCACTTTCTAAGAATTTTTGATATTCTCATATTATTTTTGTTATTTAAAACCAATAATTATATTATAAATTAAATCATTTATTTTTTATTTTTAATGCAAAAATTTATCATTTAAAACTATTTATCAATAGAGATTAAATTTATTTAATTTGGATATAAAAAATAATTATTAATTTGTAAAATAGGATGTTGAATTCTATTAAACTAAATCGTTGTAATGGATAAAAGTTGAATGTATATTGAATAATGAGGTGGAAAAGAAAAAGAAGATAATATGAAGAGTTAAAAGATAAGATGA
Source organism: Brassica juncea (assembly GCA_018703725.1). Classification (NCBI taxonomy): domain Eukaryota; kingdom Viridiplantae; phylum Streptophyta; class Magnoliopsida; order Brassicales; family Brassicaceae; genus Brassica; species Brassica juncea. The sequence goes on from CM031938.1 coordinate 42,269,922, forward strand.
GAGGTGTTGAATTTTGAAACCATCGTGGATAGTTTTATTTAGGAGCATAACATGTACATATTATCTTTCATTTTACAATTATGAATGGACCTGTGGCTTTAATTGTATTGGATATGTCATGTGTGTACACATAGGTATATGATGAGCCATGACCAATTATGTACTTTTAGTACCCATCCTCTCCTCGCTGAGTAGCTCTTTGTTTAGTGACTTGAGTTGATGTTTTATTGATACGTTTGTAACCGAAAATTACCAGACCATATAATAAACTAATCATTTTATTTGAAAACTCAATTAATACAAAACTATGTGTTCTTATCTTTTAATTTAAACATTACTTTGTATAGGAGTTTAAGTATCATTTTTAGTTTTTGCTGGAACACTTAATCGAACATGAATCAACACAGGCTGTGACTTTATTTCTTCACATATGTCCATAGCACAAACAACAAAAATCAGAAAACCAAAGAACAATAATCAACTATATATTAAAATTAACACTATTAGGTATTAAATATCCAGATGCCAAAAGGAGATGTTACAACATATGTTCTTAAAAAGATGGGACTGTTTACAGTTTTTTTTTGTGATTAACTTCCACGTTATATTAATCTTTTTAACTAAGTCGGTTTGGCTTAATGGTAAAAGGTTTCTGGCTAGAACTTTTGTCATGAATTTGAGTAGACACTAGCTATCTAACCGCATTTTAAATAAGATTTAAACGTCCATGCATATTCTCGGATGCAAAATTTTGTAGAATTAGTTTTGGGTCTAAAAAATCTTTGGAATCTTCACAGTTATAAGAAAAAAAAACTTTTTATTTTGCATTATTTTACAAGTTTTAAAGTTGAAATTTAGTATTCGTTTTTTATAGAAAACGTAATACACATAAAACTAATGAAAATAATTTTGTTGTGTATTTAATATATAAAATATATTTTAAAACTTTCTTGACATAAAAATACCTAAGTATGAGTTTTTAATCGCGCATTGGTTTTCATGAAGCAATTAATAATCAACATATTCAGATACACATTAGTAGTAAATTTCATGAATTTGAGGAAAGCAAATTACTTGGAATTTCCATAGTAGAAAGAGAAGCACAGTGTTGCACAGCACAACTAAATTTACAAAAAACATTAGTTTGGTAGATAGTTTCCTCCGGAAGAGAAGATGGAGATGGTAAAGTAGGAGGAAGACAGGTTTTTAAGACATGTAGCTGGACAACTAAGAAACGCTGGTTGGTGTGTTTGCTTTCCTCCTGACCTTCCCCCCCCTCCCATTTAATTGTGATACCCGGGTTCAATTGCCATGTTTGCTTCTTCTTTTTTTGCCTTTATTTTAGATTTAATGTTGACCAAGTCCAGTTAATGATACCCCTGAAAATCTATCATAGGTCCGCCATTGATATGTACAAACCTTTTTTTATCAAACACACTTTACATAGATGCACGAATGTAATTTATTTGTGCTGGATATTGTACATATCTATCTATAATAATAAAATTGTTTTTTCTCCCTTCTCCTTGCGCCACGTCACCATGGAGGAAAGAACTTCTTGCACCACGTGTCACCACACCATACCATCCGCGTCTGAATTGCCAAACCAACCGCGTCGGAATTGATTTGTGTATTCCCGGTTATCTCAATCTCCTATTTGGACTGGGCTATTTAAACAGCTTATGATAGGGCTTATAAAACATTGAACATTAGGATAAGCCCACTTGAATTTTAGGCTTCTTCTTCTTCACTCTATCGACCCTCGAAGACCCTGACAAAAGTTTCAGAAACTAAATCGCCTTTTCCGATCTCAGTAACGTCTCAATCTTCCATTAATCTGTGATTAACTCTGAGTTTTGGCGTGATTAACCTACTGTTCCCACTGTGAAGCATTCAATCGACCTCTTCGCATCCCACAGTAACCGTCTAAAGCTTCAAGTATAAATATCCGACATTCCCAAGATGGACAGCACAACTCAAACGAGATCCAGAATCATATCACATTTTCCCCTGATTATATAATTCCCAAGACTTCCTCGAATTCGAACTCAGTCTCCTCCTAGTTCAATTAAATTGTATAAGTTACTTTTAATTATTTAAATTTTAATATTGATTCTAACCATCATTTGTTCTAGCGCATTGAAGTATTGAACATTATTCTGCGCACAAAAAAAAGTAATAACATTATTCTAATTTTTTTAGAGATAGAGATAAAACTATAAAACAAACGAGCATAAATGAATCTATCATCTCAATTTATTAATAAACAGTATTAGGCAATAAAATTAGTTTTTCATTATTAAAATTGTCTAATCAGCTGTATTAAACTTAATAAAATTAGGTCATTTTATGTTGATTAATACTTGGGTGAATTTGCTGGATATTCATAATGACCAACAAAATGAAGAATATAGCCATACTACAGTACGGACCCACAGAAGAGACAGGTTTGGTCCAAAAATACCAAAAAGAACCCTCCAAGCGCGTGTGCGTGGGCAAGCAGACGAAAGAAAAAACCCATGTGCTTAATTGCACTGTACCAAAACTATACATAGAATAGTCGGTCACTTCTATATCCTAACCACTAACTTAATAAATTTAAGCCATCGGTATTTCCCAACCGTAGTGTTTTTGTGACTCATATTAGTTTCTGTTATATAAATATATACTATATGTAATATAGTATGGGCAGACGAAGAACAAAAATATAATAACACGAGTGTGGTTTATGCAATGGAAGATGGCTGCTAACAAACCTATGGTGGCTAAGTTCGAGAAGTAGAAACTTCAGTATGTGTTGGGAGAAAGTTAACTGAATTCAATATGGAACCCCACATATATCAGATGCAAATAAGGGTAATGACAGTTGGTGAATCAAATGTATACGAGCAGTGTAAACAACTAACTATATTAACTTACATGGCTAACAAAACAGGAGATAAAACTTTTGAATTTACGTGGTCCAAACAATCTGACTGTAATGTTGTGGAAAAATATTTTTCCATTTTATACCAACCTGAGGTCAAAAGACTATACTATATGGCATATGATATAGTCTTATAGGTAACCAACCAAGATGATCTTTTCGTAGAGTTTGGGAGCAAAATGCCAAAATAAGACGCATGAGTTACATGGGAACGTGACGGATGAAACATATATGTACGCATGTCCATGAATGGAAAAACGGTAGCATGCGACTATACTATATTGAATATAGGATAACAACATCAGATTTGGGTGTATTTGTTCAAACAAGCTGACTGATACTATACTACATTAGTTATGTAATAGTTTCTGTATTTACATTATGTCGTACTGACATATAAAACCATCAAGCTTTGGTCATGGTGAAGGATAAATAAGTACGTTGCGCTAAATTGAAAATAAGATACAAACCGAAGTAATACAAGAAATTCTCAGGATAATCCAAAATGAGCGCTTAGGGAAAAGTTAAGAAAATGTGATAAGTTCCAAGTCTCAACTGAAGAAAGTTAAACAGAGGGGAAAGCAGCAAGTGGGTTATTACGGGAGATGGTGTGGGTTAAATGTGGAGACGGCTTCAATTGCATATGTCCCAACTGCAGTTTAAAATGCCTCTTCTGTTAGGGTCGCACACTGATTCATGCACGGTGTCGCATTGAGTTCAATGAAAACAAGCGATACAACACACGATAAACCTGCGAAGTGGAATCATTGAACGTTAGACGTACAAACCAACTTGATTACAATTTCAACTATCTGTATGACATATAATATGGTCATATATATCATGACATGTTCAATTCAATATATATTTCTATACTATGCACATATATCATATAGTATAGTTAGCAATGCTAAGACACACATCCCTGCTAAGACATGCTAAGACATATAGTACCTACAGGTACTGATATCTAAGGGAGGAGAGTAATATCATACTGATAGGTACTTATATCTAAGCAAGGAGAGTAGCTGACTAATAATAATACAAATTCAATAGCAAATATAGATGAATAAAACAAAGTGTTAACGTTTATTTACAGTGATGGAGTCCAATCATAGCATAATGACATTTGTTCAACTAGATAGCCGTAAACATACTTCCACAACCATAACAAGGAAATTATAGTACAAACACTGCCATCTAGTATAACATGAACAACCAAACCGAACTTCACTCAACTCTCCTATATTGTGTAGATTTGACAAAGATCAAAAAAAAAAATATATATATATATAGGTACAACTACTTATATACTATTTTACTTTAACACAATAGCATAGTTCGACTATTCTTGCTATGTGAGTTATTTCTATTAAACATGGGTACTATACTATCAAAGTCGCTGAGATAGTATAGTCATTTTACAACACACATAACTTCTCCCACAAACACGAAACCTAGAAAGTCATGTGGAGAAACTAACGAAAACATCAAGGAAACATCTATGGAGACATGGTGAAGGAGGCAAATACGAAAATCCAAACTGAGTTTGTAAACTTAAAATTGTCTTGCAAATTACCTTTATTGGTCAGCCGTCGGTATACACATAAACGTGGATATGCAAACAATTAACGGTGTTGGTGATGTTAATACGTAGCGAGTTAGGTTCAAAACAGAGAATAAGACTAACTATGTTCATTAATCAAACCGAACTTACTTGGGTTTGGTATGAGATCGCTCCACCTTGCAAATTTCGCCGCGAATTTGGACGATTCTCCATAAACCTAACTTTGATGATCATACTTCTGTCAGTAACACGAACCCAGAAATGAAACTTTAAGATTTCGCCCTTCGCTAACTCCACCTCACAATTGATTTCAACTTATCAGCTTCTCCAAATGGCTGTTCGTCGGTGAATGAAAATAGAAAAAGGTGATAATGAATTTTCAATTTCTATGGTAAAAATAAAAAAATACAGTTTTCCTTTCACGCGCAGAGAGAAGGTTATTTTCGGAACTTTCTATAACATTATATAACTTATTATAGCCATCATCTTCTTATGGGTATGGACTTAATATTTCTTTGGTTTATGTATATGGCCTCTAATTTCCCTTAATACTTTAAGTATTTATCATTTCAGAGTTATTATAAATTATTGCATTGAGTAATATTCCAGTTAAAATTCTATCTTAACAGAATGACATTACTTATAATTAAAGAAAAATAAAACATGATAAAATCTTCATAAGAGTTACACGTTAATAATTCTATGAAATTAATTTATTTATCTATTACTATCATAGTATAAATGATATTTTAAAATAGAAATTAAATATCCTACTATAATGATATGAATTTACATCAATATCATTTCTAAGTCCAATGAGTCTACTTCAACGAATAACAAAATTTAAAAGTTCAAATATTTCTAAACTTTTTTGGCATAAATATATACCCGTGTAATACCAACTCAATATCACTACACTTCTCCTACATAGTCATCATAAAACTTCAAAAAATGAATTCAAATCATTCATTATCAAGCAATAAAAACTCCCTAAAATTCCAAGAAAATATCATCGCATGTGCTGGTCAATTATCGACAAACAGACAACGTTTGTAATGTCATGGAATCATCAACGATTATAGCCAACACCGCTCAAGATAACCGGATATACGAGAATATTAACATCGATATTTTGATAGACCATTCACTAGCATTACTAACCAGATACAAAAACGTAATGACGAGCTGTCTTTCTCTCTGTAATGCCAAAGCTTAATATGTCAAAAGCATATAAAAATATTTTCCATTAAAACAATTGTAATCTAAGAGCCCATCATATTCAATTAGCAGTAGGAGGTTTGTATCTCTATCATTTACATGTATGCTATACAGAGGAGTGGTCTATATAGGAAAAACTTGGATGAAAACAGTTCTCATGTTACATAACAACCGTCATGACAACAATAACATCCATCACCGACCATCAAGGTAATTTTAATGACTCGAAAACTGAGGACATTGAATTCATGTTAACATACCCTGAAATAGAACACTCCGACTCAAACATGCTGATTCAAGTGACAGCTACTAACAGTCTGAAGACAATAACATAATTGATGATCTTCAAGTTACTCTTAGCATCACATACTACCACCAAAACACGGCTGCAAGACTTGACGTCGACCTTATCATCACCGATCTTGAAGGAACTAATAGGCCTCCAACTCCAGAAGAATAAAACAATAAATGCACGGTATGCTTCAGAAATTACAACAATGGAACCTATTTATGCTCTTTTATTTTCGGTCATACTTTCCTACTGCATTGATCAGTGGCTTCATACAAAACATAAGCTGTCCCATATGTAGGGAAAGTTATCTATGATTCATCATTATTACAATTTATAAAGGGATTTCTTATGTTCCAATTTTCAGTTTCATTTACAAACTGTTTTTGATTTCTGTTATTATTTTCAAACAAAAGATATAAATGAGTAATATGTTCCATTACCAGAGTTAGTTTATACCAAAAATCAAATAAAAATAATGCATGGACAAAACTTCATCACACACGCTTAAATTCAGATTATTCTCTAAAATAAAGTTTCAATGACGTTCCTTTCATATACTGTCCACATGATACTTAATCATATAAGTATGTTCTCTAAATAAAATATCAACTTTATTTTATAAATTCTAACTAAATTAACTTTGATATGACTATCACATTTTTATTCTATTTTTATTGAATCCATTAGTTACAACCACTATCTCTATTCCACTTTGAACTTAATAACTTCAAAACAAAATAATACACTAGGGTCGCTGACTAATATCAAAAGGATCAGAAAAATATCATTATCTTTCAACATGTTTTTCATATTTTAAAACATTTTTTGTTTACTAAGATCATAAAATGAAATATAAATTCATTTAAGAACAAAATATATGAACCTGGCACGTAGCACCGGAATACCATTAGTCTATAATAATAAAGTTGGATTGTTAAAGGATGCATTGACTCACTACCATAAACGAAATTCTTAAATCCTTTGACCCATCTGTTACTGAAACTTCTTTTTTCAATAGAATGGTAACTGAAAACTGTAGAAGAATCCCACATCGTTAACCTCACCACGAAACCTGATCTGGACGACGAAGGAGCCTCGCACAACGAAGAGTCTATTGAGGAAAACAATGCCGAATCTGTGGAGCAGGCGATGGTTGAGAAGATGAGAGACTGCGATTTATTCAAAGGATCGTGGGTTAAGGATGACGATGAGTATCCATTGTATTAGCATGGATCGTGTCATTAAGTTGACGAAGCTTCTGATGGAAGCATGATGGTTGCGACCTTCCAGGTATGATGCTTCTCCTGTTTTATCTCCTCCATTGTCACACCTGATTCAAGTTATTGTCAATTCTGATTCAAGTTATTGTCAATTATTTGATCAGAGCATTTCACTTTCTAAGTCATTTAGCTTTGTGATTATCTTGTCTCTGATCATTAGTCACATTGTTTATTCGCTGATTGTGAAGTTAGGGTTATGTTATAAGCGTTGATGCATTGATAAATGAAACTAACCTTTACCTAAAATGTTTTTTGGTCCTTTTATTCTCTTTATTTATTCAGAACATAATTTATAGTTTTGTCTCAAAATCTATGCGTCTCGCAATAAAAAATTACGTTACTATTAGTATAAGACCAGTGTTACTTACACTCTCCTTACCTCAACATCGATGTCTACTTCAGGAGAAACCAGGATCTCATCAAAAATCTCTGTACTCCACCACCCAGGAATGAAAGATCTCTACTTCCGAACAAAGTACTCCCAGCCGTTTTTGACTCAAAGCAAAGCTTGCTTCTTGAAACAGTATGGTCTAACTGGAGATATCCTCAGTACTATGCCATCCGGTTTCTCATGACAATATTGGCGTCATGTTGGGTTTGGTAATCTGCCAAACATGAACGGAAATGTAAGCTTGCTTCCATAATCATTTTATTAAACTATCAGCTTATCAAAACGGGGTTGATTCATCCCAAAACCACAATAGATAGAAGGAGCAAGACATAAATAAATTCTTTGGAGCCATGTACGCTGCTATACTGTTCCTCAGTGCCAAAAAACGCTGCAACAGTTCAACCAGCTATCTCCATTGAGTGTACTATTTTCTACCGTGAAAAAGCTGCTGGAATGTACTTATCCATCCCTTATGCAATCTCTCAGGTTAACCATTCTGAATACTTTTCTTATGTCATATCTTAAAGACTTAAATAATGGTTAGACCACAATGAGAACATGTGCTTGAAATGGCGCAATGTTCGTGGAAATCATGTACAACACGATACAAACGGGAGTTTACACGCTGATCCTTTACTCAATGATTGGATACGACTGGCCTGTGACATAAGAAGATTCATATTTAACGCTATATGGTATGATGATTATGGCCTTGCCACCAAACTATCAGATCGATGGGAGCTGCATGTCCTTCTTCCTTAGTCTCTGGAATCTCATCTTCGGTTTACTCAGACCAAGACCGGTAACATTCTTCATCAACTTACATAATCAATAAATAAAAAGAGTGCATCTAACTGAAAAGTTTAGGTATGTCGCAAATCAAGATATGGTACTACTGGGCTTACACCAGTGACTTTGACGTTGTATGATATCATCACATCTCAAGTTGGAGAAAAATAATCGATAGTGCAGATAGCTGGTGTTGGAGACATGAGCCTTTAAACTTTGCTGAAAGATGGGTTCGAACATGACTTCTTACCAGCTGTAACTGCTGTCCACGTAGGATAGATACTACTCTTTGACTTTGTCTATGTCTTTGTTTATGGTATCAAGTTCCTCAACTAGAAGAACCGGTGTAGTTTAGTATTTGGAAGTTTTGGATTCATGTAACTTTTCTTTTGTTATATAGATTGTTTTAAATTGGTTAGTAACAACAACGACAATAACAGTATAGATGTTATCAAATTACACTTTTGATATGAAATATTATTCTCTTTCAAAGATATGGGTTTAATGGGAACCAATGAGCGTGGAAGCCTACTGAAAGTGTTATCAGACATGTCTAAATCTTCGATAGGAGCAGGCACCCCCTGAGGATCCTTGCGCCAGCTATCTTCTGTTAATGCAAAGCAGAAGGAAAAATCTACATCCTCGAGATGTTTGAGTTTAGATATGTTTGTGAGATACGGATTAACTTGCTGCAGCCTCTATTTATTAATTTATGTTTCTCCTTATTTTGGAAAGTTATACATTCTCAGAAAACATGAGCGCGACATATCAATTTAAGTAACATCTCTATTCACTAATTTGGGATTTATATAATCAGGAGAAAATGTGATTTATATTGGTGTTGGCTCCATCTCCTCCCGGTTCAGTTAAATTGTATAGATTAATTTTATTAATTAAGAAAATGTGAATATTAATTCAATGAGTTATGTGTAAAATTCCAACTCATTAAAGAATTGGACACTATTATATGCATTACAGCTGGAGATAAACTATAAAAACGACTATATATGATCATCAATTATTTCTACAGTACTAAAAATAAAAATCAATTTTGCGTTATTATAATTGTCCAATCAGCTGTATAAAATGAATATAAATATTAAATATTAATAATATACGTCTTTGTTATTTCAGAATTATTAAAAAAGATTGCATTAAGTAATGATTCAGCTAAAATTCTAACTTTAAAAAATGACACTAAATACAACTAAAGGAAAATTACAGCATGATGCAATCTTCGTAAAAGTTACACGTTAATATTTTTAGGCGAGAATAATTTATGATTGGTGTTCTTAAAACCTATTATCATAATTAAAATAGGACCAATTTTTTACAAAAACTGTTAAACAAAACAATTACATATTCATGTCAAACTTTTAATAATGAAATAATTATAATCTCTAAGAAAAATAACAAAATAAAATAATAAAATATTTAAATAACAAAAATTACGGTAATTTTTAACTGAGAGTAAACTAAATACTATACTGTATTTTGGGTGACATTTTTGCGTTCCATTTGCCTAAGGGTTTTTAATTCATCGAATCAATTTATGGAATCAGTTTCATCATCTCCATTTCAATTCTTAATTCAGTTTCTACAAAGCTTGGGATTCTTTTATGGGGTTGCATTTTTTTGGCTAAATTTGTAATCACGCAATCTGGGTTCTTTTTTAGTAATAAGTACTTCGAAGAGAAAGATATTGCTGGTGAGTGGGAGGGTTCAATAAGATCGATGATAGTCGATACTCTATGGGAGTTTCGTTTGAGATTAGGAAGCAAAGGTATCTTGAAGCTCCAGATTGGTAATGATTTGTTCTTTTATTTTTTTCTCCAATATATGGTTTGGCTTTGTTCTTTCTTGAATTAATGATATTGTTTGTATGTTTAATTTAGAAATGACAGAAGAAAAGCTGCTGAACTTTTAGCCACAGACCTGAAATTTTTTGCGATGTCTAACGAAGAACTGTACAAAGAACAACTCAGCCTGACTCGAGAAAATTTTAGGTAAATTTTTCGTTGCCTTAATATAATTGTATTTTCTGAAATGCATATACTTAAGTGTTAAAATGTGTGTGTTTGATATCTCTGCATGGAAAAGAGAAATTGTCAAAATATGGTGATACAAAATAAGCCTGGTCGAAGAAAATCCTTTATTTGATGAGATGCCCTTGCCTCCCAACTTCAAGTCCTCCCGCTTCTGAACTTTGATCAATCAAAGGTGAACGTTTTATATCTTTCTTGAAACTTAAGGTCAAGTGTTTTAAGGATTTTATTTTGTGGGGAATATTTCAGCTTGAATTGGCACTAGCTATGTAAAATCTGAGGCCTAACCTGAGTTCAACACATCAACCACATTGACAAAATTATCCATCTTCTCTACTTTGATGAATGACATCAAAATTTTATTTTATCTTAAACTTACTTGAGTACTGAAATGGATTTTTGTTCAGGTTGTACAGAGTCTTGAACATTCTTGAGTTCTACTGCACAAGGCAAAAAATGCCAGTGATAGTACATTATGGAGATGGAAAACTCTGACGACTTTGTAAGGAGCGATAAGTAAGTGTGACATGTGACTTCAAAAACAAACTTTTAACAAAGTAGACATATCTTCCTTTTGAACTTATTTTATTCCACTTGGTTCTTTCACCAGTGTTATGCTTAAAGAGTTTTTAAGAAATCTGTAGAGGACATGCTTGATCATTAGTTCATTATATACATTTGGGTTTCGTCTTATAATACATTTAAATCGTAACTCCACTCGCTGGCTTTTTATAGAATGTCATCAAAATGATATTGCTAGCTTTATTAGAAACTCATGTTGGATGTGATTTTGACTTAAGTTAATCTTTTGTATTCTCTAGATTTCTAATTGTGGCAGCATAAGCAGTATAACAAAAGTGGGCTTATTTAAAGTTGTTGATATCTTTGTTTGAACCGGATTAAAGTTGGGTATGCAAGGCAGAAAGCAACTGTGCTTAGCATTGATATGAAAGCAAACAATTTTTGTGTCAAGTACAATCATGGCTCAAGTAATTTCATTGTGGTATATGCTTTCATGACTTCACCAACTTTGCATCTCACATTGATTCCTTATGCATGTTTCAGCTACCCGAACATGACCAGTTTAACACTACCACACATCTTCACGACGAATCTTTAGTTAAGTAGAAAGACTTGGACTTTTAAAGCCTATTGACATATTCCACGTCATGTTTCAGTGGAGGCACAAGAGAATACTTTCTTATGTGATTTTTACAAACGTGAGATAAGCTGATTTCTTTAATAAACTCTCGGTGAGTGTTTATTTAGAATTTGATAACAAAGAATAGATAATTTGGTTGTAAATAACTACAAGATGTTTAAATATTATTATGAATCTCTCACTTTATGAAGAATTGACATGAATCACCTGTTCAGAAATAAGCTACCAGAAAGCAAACTATTTTTTTAATTATTAATCACAATTTTCCTGGCAACTTAACCATTTCCTACACTTCACCATCATTCTTTTGGCATCTCAAGTTGCTTCAGGTGTCTAAGAACCATTTGTTGGGTTTGTGGTGGTATTTTCATTAGGAGAGAGACGATTAAAGCCATTGAGTATTTGAATTTTGATCCGGAGTTGTTTGGATGAGACATAAGACAGTGATGGGCTCGAATGAGAGGCGAGGAAGGTGGCTGAGTGGGAGTTGAAAGATAGTTGGAGGGTTATCTTGGAGATGTATATTTAAAAGTGATAGGAGAAGTTCAAAATTAAAAGTGTCGAGTAGTTAGAATGTGTTACACAATATGCTTCACATAAATGGTCCAAAGATACAGACAATTTTCTGGCACTCCACACTCACATTCACATTCGACAACTGCCAAAATAGAGCACCTAAAATAAGAAGTCATATATCGGTAGCATTTTAATGATAAACACGAGAAGATACACACGTAGTATAAAACCATTTGAAAGTAAAATAGTCAACAGCATACACACGTAGAACAAAATACAATTTAGTCATGTCCAGTCTAACTTCTGCTTTAAAGTTAAGTAGTCAACGGCATAAGACAATGAATATGTGATTCTAACAAAAAACACAGCGGGCATGAATTATAATAACTAAAGTGGAAGAATGTGTGAATAAATATGACGAAAATTAGGAACAATTCACTTTAATATAGAAATAATCTTCAAGTCACAAGTAATAGAAAACATACTACCCAACTTCACTCTACGACTATGTTAACGAATAACAAACAATTGTAGATACTCCTATATATGTACTACTAATGTAGTTGTAATGTTTTTTACGTCACTTACGCCCGCTTATACACAAATATGTAAAAAAAAAAACAGTTGTCTGTGTCTCTACAAACATTAGTGATCACATGAGTCTAAATCCCTTCAATTAGGGTGGTACTGTCAATTTAAAAACCAACTTCACAACCTATATGTGAACTTTAGATGTTGTCACATGAAACCCTGTTATTAAATACATAAACAACATTCAAACAAATGAACCTCATAAATAATAAGACGTCCTATAACACTAATAAAATTTACCAATATAAAATCAAAATAACACTTTAAAACATTTCGTAAAATAAATAATTACAACAATAAAATAGACAAATTCACGCGGACACACCCCTAGTGGTTATTGAAATTACAAATGCAATACTTAAAAAAATCAAGATATGCAAATTAATCATTCTAAAAACAAATTATTAGATTTGGGTAAATTTTATCTTATTTCATTTTTTCTTTCCCAAATTGCCCAACTATTGGAAAGTATCCGGATAGTTTTATCTGAAATATCTAAAGTAATCCAAAATATACAAATTTTTATCTAAATTGTCCTAATTATTTGATATTTTATTCTAAATAACCGATATTTTATCCCAACTACCCGAACTATCCAAACAGGAACCGGAACCAAATGAGAACCAATTTTTTCGGGTATTCTCTGGTTCCTATTTTAACTATCCGAACCAAACCGAACTCGAAACTATCCTAACCGAATCGAAATAGGTTAAGTAGTCAATGGATCCTCTGACCCTCTATCCGAATTATCTGAAACCCAAAATACCCGAACCGATACCCGAAATGCCCAGACCTATCTATAGTAAGTTTATAACTAGATCTTCATGTAAATAGAATACGCTATAAGTGTTTGATCCGATTTTTTGTATCGGAGTTATCTGGTAATTTTGTTAACCGTGGCGACAACAATCAATGAGTTTCTTTCGTGTTCAATTTTTGTCAGTGGTCACTTATATTTTCATAGTGCATATATATGTTCGGAAAACTTTACGTAGTAGTCAATAGTCATCATCGTCAACAACAAATTATGGTATAATATCGCGTGGTGATACGATAATTAACGGGAAATTATTTAATCCATGTATAATCCAATTTAGAGATTATACCTTTTGTAAATCTAGTTGTATCCAGTGTTACTAAAGTCCGACCAGTTTGTGAGGTGAGCAGCTCTCGCAATTAGGAGATGCATGCAACACACTTAGAAAATAAGCATGATTTACAATGTTTAGTCTAACGAATATGTGTAGGCAAAATACTTGGATATTGGAGAAAGAAATAAACCACAACGATGAAGTTCAGTTCCATTTTGTTGATTGATGATATTGATAAACTAATCATAAGAATTTTCTTTCTAATGAAATTTCAACTAATTAACGACAATCGTTATTGCAACAACATTAGATGGAAACGTGAAACACATTTGACAGTCTACAAAATTGTTATTAAACACCCTTTTTATCATTTTTGACTCTTTGTTTCGGATCAATGTTTTGTCAATATACTTGTTTGTAACACAATATAGTATCAAATCAATAAATCAGTTTCCTTTGGATTTGAATACTTAATCGATACAAACCACTCCATGTTTTATATCTTTTTATCAAACACTAGTTTACAAAGAACGAAAACAAATTAAAGTAGGCTTTAGTTCTTGTTAGAGCACATATCTGAGCATGAATCCACACATACCGAAACTTTCTCTGCGTGATCTGCTCATAACAAAACAAAAATCCGTAAGAAAGTTAATTAGGATAAATTAACTCAAATGATTAAAAACTTCAAACATTGAAATCTACTTAATATACTCAGATCCACATGATTGAAGTGTATATAAACACAAGAATATAAAACTTACCCTTATCTTCGATCGAGGAGGATGGAACACAACGATTGGTAGCACATCCAAGTTTGCAAAAGTAACCAGTCTGGTCTATTTCCTGAAGAACTGGCTCAGAAGGAGGAGGTATACAAAGCGCGAAGCATGTGAAAGGACATGTCACTGTAGTTAATCCGTTTGCACCACAAGTCGAAGTACAACCTGTGAAACATTCTTGAAAACCCATAGCCTCTGTCTCGACCAAAAGGCTCCCCATTATCACCACTAACATCGTGATTATTTTGTTCTCCATATTTTCTTGTGGATAACAAAGATCTTTGTATAAATAATATTATCAAAGTTGACTGAAAGTGTTCGTTGAGTATGAATGTTGGTTCGTGTAACTAGGTTACTAGGATTTGCATATATATAGGGACTGTGTTGTATCTTTGTGTTAACATTTTTAACAAAAAAAAAAAAAATCTTTGTGTTAACTATAGTCAAGATTTTCATATTTAGTAATAAATTAGTTTTGATATGCTATGGTATAATAATATTGTAGGTAATTAATCCTAGTCAATTCACTTAGAATATTGGGATTTCTACGTTACACATTCTAGATATGGTTATAATCTATTTTATGATACGAAGTTATGCATAAACCTAACGTGTACATATTTTTTTCACTTCTTCATTTTACAATCATGAATGGACCGGGCTTTAATTGTATATGTATGTCGTGACTAATTATATGGGTTTAGTAACCATCCTCTCCTCTCCTTGCTGAGTTAAGCTCTTTATTGACTGACTTGAGTTGATGGTTCTATCAGTTGATATGTTTGTAACCACATAAATTCTTCGATTGGACATTTATAATCTGCCGATCTCTGTATTATTTGTTTACAAATCAGAACATACATAAACATAAATGTGTACAAACCTTTGTTAGTTTACATGCACGTATGAATGTAAATAATGTATGCTCGATATTGTACATATGGTTATTGAAATTACAAATTCGATATTTAAAAAGTGTTAAGATATACAAATTCCTTCATTCTAAAACAAAGAAACAAATACTCAATTAGTTTTTTCGTAAATTTTTATGTTATTTCATAATTGTTTTTAAATCATGCTTTTTTTTTAATCTACCGTCAAAGAATTGGTCAAGTCTGGGCTATGGGTTAACCGAACCGAACTGATCGGGATTCAATCGAGTATAGAGAAATCATACCGATCGGTTTATTATTACATGTAGAAAAAATTGATCCTTTCGTCTCGTGTTGAGTGAACGAACAAAGAAGCAACAAATCTGAAACAAAGCCTCCCGGAGCGACTCGGTCGTGTGACTCAGTCCGAGTGAGTTAGATCCCGAGTTCCAATCCAGCAACCGATGATATCGATGGACATGAATTCGATGGCCGCTTCGATCGGCGTATCGGTCGCCGTCCTCCGTTTCCTCCTCTGCTTCGTCGCCACGATCCCCGTCTCCTTCGCCTGGCGAATCGTCCCGAGTCGACTCGGGAAGCACATCTACGCCGCCGCCTCGGGCGTTTTCCTCTCTTACCTCTCCTTCGGCTTCTCCTCCAATCTCCACTTCCTCGTCCCGATGACGATCGGATACGCTTCGATGGCGATGTATCGACCAAAGTGTGGGATCATCACTTTCTTCCTCGGCTTCGCTTATCTCATCGGCTGGTAATAATGGTTTTGATGCTTTGAATCAACAAAAAAAAAAGCTTCTTCCTTTGATCTTAATTTAATGATGCAATCTCTCGTTGTAGTCATGTGTTTTATATGAGTGGTGATGCGTGGAAAGAAGGAGGCATCGACTCCACTGGTAAATAAATTAAATAAAGATCCTTCCTTTTTTTTTGTATTGTATGCTCAAAGTTGTGATTTTTGATTCAAATTAATTAGGAGCGTTGATGGTGTTAACGCTGAAAGTCATCTCGTGTGCGGTTAATTACAATGACGGGATGTTGAAGGAGGAAGGTCTACGTGAAGCTCAGAAGAAGAACAGACTGATTCAGATGCCGTCTTTGATCGAGTACTTTGGTTACTGTCTCTGTTGCGGTAGTCATTTCGCTGGTCCTGTTTATGAAATGAAAGATTATCTCCAATGGACAGAGGGAAAAGGAGTAAGCTTCTTCTTCTTCTTGAATACTCTCTGTCATAATTCTAAACTTTTGTGCTTGTCTAGATTTGGGATAGTTCCGAGAAAAGAAAGCAGCCATCGCCTTATGGAGCTACACTGCGAGCTATCTTTCAAGCTGGGATCTGCATGGCTCTGTATCTTTATCTGGTGCCTCAGTTCCCGTTGACTCGGTTCACTGAACCCGTGTACCAAGAATGGGGGTTTTTGAAGAAGTTTGGTTACCAATACATGGCGGGACAAACGGCTCGCTGGAAGTATTATTTCATCTGGTCGATCTCAGAGGCTTCTATAATCATCTCTGGTTTGGGTTTCAGTGGCTGGACCGATGATGACGCTTCGCCGAAACCCAAATGGGACCGTGCCAAGAACGTGGACATCCTCGGTGTTGAACTTGCTAAGAGTGCGGTTCAGATTCCGCTTGTGTGGAACATACAAGTCAGCACCTGGCTCCGTCACTGTAAGTATATAGGAAAAGAGTAGTCTGCTATTCATAAAGGTAAGACTATCATCCACTTATTGTGGCATTGGTTAAAACGCAGACGTGTATGAGAGACTTGTGAAGAGTGGGAAGAAAGCAGGTTTCTTCCAGTTACTAGCTACACAAACCGTCAGCGCGGTTTGGCATGTGAGTTCTTTCTTCATCTATTCCCTTTGTCGGTTGATTCCAATGGTGGTAAGAACTAACTAACAGAATCTAATGCGAGTTGCAGGGACTGTATCCTGGTTACATGATGTTCTTTGTTCAGTCAGCTTTGATGATCGCTGGCTCAAGAGGTTAAGTTTCACTCTTTTTTTCTAGGTGGCAACTCTTCTTCTTGATTTAAATATGTTTTCTTTTGCAGTTATTTACCGATGGCAACAAGCTATCAGTCCGAAACTAGCAATGCTGAGGAATATCATGGTGTTCATCAACTTCCTTTACACCGTTTTGGTTCTCAACTACTCAGCCGTCGGTTTCATGGTAATAAAACTTAACCTTGTTGTTCTCTTCCGTCACACTTGTGGATCACTCTTTAACGCCGTTTTTTAAAAATCGGTTTCTCTCAGGTTTTAAGCTTACACGAAACGCTCACTGCCTACGGGAGCGTATATTACATTGGAACAATCATACCTGTTGGTTTGATTCTCCTCAGTTACGTGGTTCCTGCGAAACCCTCTCGACCAAAGCCACGTAAAGAAGAATAAACTGTTCTCCTCTTATTGTGTAACATTGTAAACAAACCGGTCCGGTTCTTGTTTCTCTCTGGGCTTTTGATACAGATTTTTTTTTCGTTTATTTTTTAATGTATTTGTGATGCTTATTAATCTGTTTTTTTTTCGTAGTTCTTTTTACAGATATAGTATTCAGCAATTATATATATAATTTTAAGTATAAATTTGTGAATAATGTGAAAAAATTAGTATGACGATTTCTTATTCCTCGTGTACCATAAAAATTGCAAAAGAATCTTCCAAGAGAGTTTCTCAAGGTTGTCATCCTGATATTGTGACCTACAAAATTTTGCTGGATGGTTTATGTGACAGTGGAGAACTACAGAAGGCATTGAAAATACTTAAATATGGATCTTGATGTTGGTATGCGTAATATCATCATCCACGGGATGTGCAATGCTGTTAAGGTCGATGATGCTTGGCCTAATATCAAAACATATACTAATGATGTGCGAGAATGCTTTTTGGCTTTTTCATTTAGTTTTTATATGGTAATGTACTATACCTTCTGTTATACTATAAGGATGCCATACGCACGTAAATATGGAAGACATATTAGCAAATCGCAACTGTATTAACATGTCACTTATTATACTAGTTTTTATTAAACCACAATTCATTTTGTGCTGAATTCTAAAATTTACAACGTCAGACGGACGGCATACGCGATAAGAAAATAAGTTACAACCTTCCCGTTTTCCTTAGAATCTTAAAATTTTGATATGTTGTTAAATGTTAACTCATCCTGGATTCTAATACAATATCTTGCTATTCAGCGACTTAGAATTTATTTAACGTTACTGTTTGTATTGCTGATAAACTGTATATCGGATGGTCTTTTGACTAAGTAGTAATCCAAAAAAAAACATGTTTAGTTTTAGTAAGTTTAGTAAAATATTAATACACGGGATTGACATATAATTGGATATAAATGCATATTAAAAGTTCACCTAACCTCCTTCAGACAAATATTAGGTAGCTAGAGAAGATTAATGAAGGAGACGCGCATGTGACACTCACCAGACAGCTTGAAGCCTTAATTCTTTATTTGCCTACATGTCTTCTTTCCTATAAGGCTTAATACTTTGCTATTATTTATTTCGACATTTTTGTGTATTATCACCCATATTAAACATTTAAGGTCATCGTCATCAAACTCGTCACTCATCGTTCTACTAATTCGAATACAAGTTTTGAGTGTAATCAACTAGGAATTATAATACATTGTAAAATTCATGTGCCCTATACTCTTGATCCAAATAATTATTATTAACGTAACTGTTTGTAAATGAGAAATATACAAAAACCACATTAGATACTCCTTCCGTTCCCGAAAATAAGATTTTCTAGAGTTTTCACGTTGATTAAGAATACTAATAAATGTTTACAGTTACCCTTTATTTTACTATTTATTTATTTTTTGGACACTTCCCAATAACTAACTACCAATGAAATTTAATCAATTCAAATATTTACAATTAATGTTTCTCAAAAGTATACAAAAATACCTTAAAAATATATAAGATTTATCTTTGTGGAACAAAAATAAAATCTAGAAAATCTTACTTTCGGGAACGGAGGGAGTATATATTATTAAAGAGTAAAAGATGAAAGTTTACAAAATGTAATCGCAAGAGAGTTCTGATTTTAAATTAGTCGTTAAACAATCTGAATCAGCTGAGTTTAGATTAGACATATCTATCGGCGGATTATAAACCTACAAAATTACTCTCTCTGTTCCCGAAAATAAGATTTTCTAGAGTTTTCACGTTGATTAAAAATACTAATAAATGTTTACAGTTTATTTTACTATTTGTTTTTTGGACACTTCTCGATAACTAATTACCAATGAAATTTAATCAATTCAAATATTTACCATTTATGTTCCTCAAAAGCATACAAAAGTATCTTAAAATATATAAAATTTATCTTTCTGGAACAAAAATAAAATCTAGAAAATCTTACTTTCGGAAACAGAGGGAGTATCAATTTTTGTTTAACTACAAAAATTTACGTTAACTTTTTATTTCTTGCTAAAATAATTTAAATTAGTCGTTAAACAATCTGAATCAGCGGAGTTTAAATTAGGCATATCTATTGGCAGATTAGAAACTTGGAAACTACCAATTTTTGTTTAACTACAAAAATTTACGTTAACTTTTTATTTTTTGCTAAACTAATTTCCATTACAAAGAAACTAACAACAAACAAAAAAATAGTCATTTCCCGCAAACTATCAATAAAACGTAGATACTGTACGTTTAAATATATATTTTAGTATAACTATATGTATTTAGCTAAAAAGTATATATATATATGGAGTAGTACTGATCTAGTGGTGGAATTTCGAATAGTGAAAAATCTCTATGCATATAATGTAGGTATACGTCACTCATAGATCGAGTCTCCCATTGTAGTCTTTTACTATGAAGTCTTCTTCGTTGGTCACTACTATAGACCTTTTTTTTTTTGTAAAAGGCTTTCAATACTATAGACTTCTATGACAATATTATAGTATTAATTAATACTCCATATGGATTAGCATGGATTTTAACTAATGTTCTACTCTATAAAACAATAAAAAAAAACCACAAGTAAATAGGTTTATATTTCACATTAGCTGAAACTTACATATCTTAAAGTATTTTGAGATAAAATAAAGGGTAAATCAGTGGGCACATGTTATGCGTAATTTGTAACATCGTACTTAGGAATATTTCCCACGGAAATCCCACGTGTTACTCACAGCTAAATTACTTAATGTGGAAAAAAGTCACGTGTTTCATATCCACGAAACAAATATAGAAAGAATATCTTTTTTTTTGAGATATTTGTGGTCCAATGTGCTGGACCCAACTTCCAGCTTTTAATAAGTAATAAGTTAATTTAATAAGAGAAATTATTCTGTTTGATCAAAGATTCCAAGAATGTTATAAACAACACTAATCTCTTCAATCAAAGGGTAGCCATACCTGTTTTAGCACATAGTTTATGTGCCTTTAGACGGAAACTAAAAAAAATTGCTATAACTTTTCATTCAAGACGATTTCACTCAGATATAAAATAAAAGCAAATTTTATAAAACGTAGACATGTCGTTTGAGAATGTATGTGTGCGAGTTATAAGAAAAAAAAAATTTGCTTCTATTAAAGGGCTACCAACTGAATTAACCAGGTGAGTGTCTGTAATTTTAATGATTTTAAATCATATATTTCATCCGCCATTTTGCTTACCATTTTAAACTTTTCTAAATTACCCGCTTGAGCCTATTCTATCTACATTATACTGAGAAAACAAATATTAGATGTAATTTTTCATTCAATCTTGCAAAAACAAGACTAATAAAACAATCTAGTTTATTTCGTCTTGATAATCAAAATTATAAAATAATTACCTACTAGAGTCAGATATATTGACAAATTAAAGTTATATGTGTTATAGCTATAGAAAACAACGATATTTAAACAAATATTTTCCATTTTTACATAATTAACAAAAAAAAAGACTACTTTTTCTGCCTATCATTATACTAATGGCAACTTTTAATAAATTGATATTTGCGTATATAATCTACAAATACTAAAACTACCGCCAAACTAAACTTTAGAATTTTTTAGTAAAACTTAGTAAATATCCTAAATGATTAGTAGCCTTTACTAAATCAGATTTTAAAAACTGTAAAATATGTGGTATTATGGTATTTTTGAAATAAACCTTGCATAATTTTCATTTTAAAAATTACTATATAACTAGGAAACTCAAATTAGGCATTTTTATTAATTGAGTAAGAGGGTCCCAGAAAGGTATAGTTATAATGGGATCAAGCTAACGCTAATAACAGCTAATAACGGTGTGTTACGCGCGTAGATATCGCACTATGTGGGTCCCATCACCGTAGCCTATATATTCCCCTCTCCTTCACTTGTTTGCTTCACAACTCCCAACCGAAAAACAAAACAGAGCACATCTTAAAACAAAACAAAAAAAAGGACTTTTTATTCGAACAATCTTTAAACTCTTAGTACATTATCTTTACAAGAATCGTACTTACTTTTTGCTATAAATTAAACCAAAGTTGCTTTTTTCATTTTCCGGCAATTCAGTGTTCTAATGGATAACAACGATGAGATTATGCTGGCGGAGATGACGCCAAAGAGACGTGCGGGACGAAGAGTTTTCAAGGAGACACGTCACCCGGTTTACAGAGGAATACGGAGGAGGAACGGCGACAAATGGGTCTGCGAAGTCCGAGAGCCAATCCACCAACGCCGCATTTGGCTCGGGACTTATCCTACGGCGGAGATGGCGGCGCGAGCACACGACGTGGCGGCTCTTGCTCTGCGCGGGAGATCCGCGTGTTTGAATTTCGCGGACTCCGCCTGGCGGCTTCCGGTGCCGGAATCAACCGATCCCGATGTCATCAGGAGAGTCGCAGCGGAAGCGGCGGAGATGTTCAGGCCGACGGAGTACGATAATGGAATGACGGTTTTGCCCTCTTACGGGGATGAGGTGGACTTGGGTTTTGGTTCTGGTTCTGGATCGGAGGAGAGGAATTTGTACGGATATGTGGAACAGGAAGAAGAAGAAGTTTCCACGACGATGATGAGACTCGCGACGGAGCCGTTAATGTCGCCACCGCGATCGTACGTGGAAGGCATGACTTCTAATACTTACATGGAAGACGAGATGTCTTACCAAGATATGTCACTGTGGAGTTACAATTATTAAGCGGGACGTATACGTGCATATATTTAAATATATGTTATTGTATTTGTGTGTGTGAAATGAATTGTAAGTTTTTCCTAGAATTAGATCCTCTGCATGGGTTAGAAGGTTCCTCGACGGATTGTACTGTTCTTTATAAGGTTTTATAGAAAATGGTTGGGCTTTATGCGTATTGAGATGCTTAAGTTCGACTTTCGACAGCCTAATTTTTTTGAAGATAAAATCAGTCTAATCTGCTTGTGATTAAAAGTATAATTATCAGAGATTGACATTAGATTCATAATATTTTGACTTTAAAATATTTCTATTTTTCGACTACTACTAAAAAGATTGTACAATATTTTTACAAGATTATCACATTTCTTTGGCAAAACAATTATTGTATTTAATATACAGTTTACAACAAAAATACAAAACTAAAATAAAATTTCCAGTGAAATTGCAATTTTCAAATGCCAAACTTACAACAACATTGAAATAGATATAGTTTAGTTCGAAATATATCAATTTTTGACAATCATCATCTTTAGTTTTATCCAGAATTACAATATCATTATCATTAACCTGAAAATATCGAGAATTTTTCTCATCGTTAAGATGAAAACGCCTACGGAAACCTTCATCCAAATGTTAGTATCTGAATCGAGATCCAAAAAACAATAGCATCAGTACAATCATCCCACAATTATAATTGTGTTTTGCAATGAGCATAAATATAAAGCATATGATGCAAAATTTGATCTAAACAATCTACTAATTTTCTTATCATATTGTTTTTAAAAAGTCATAAATCTTTGATTAATCTGATGTGTAAAAAACAAATAGTTACTTCTACATGACATGAAGCTTGAGCATTTCACTTGAAAATAGATTTTTCAAATCTCATGTCACGACATAGAGTTTCAACTAAACAAGATTCTAGAGTAAATTAATAATTTATCAAAATTATGGTTTCTTGCAATGTAAATGATGGAATCCAAAATGAACGATTGTAAACAATTCTCTTCCAACCTTTACAAGGTTTAAAACCTAATGTGGTTTTATAGATAAATTTACCAATAAGGACAAAGATGTCTAGTTTCTCTTGTTTAACCATTTTAGTTACATACAATTTTGAAAATTGTTTTTAATATCATGTGTCCTAAAACCAATGATTTATGTGTGTTTAAGAAAAGATTGTTGGAAAGTGATTGAAAAATGAAGAAACAAGAGCCAAATTGATGTGCAAGACAGATTCTAGTCTATATATATACATGAGAGTCTCAAGCCACTTTTTAATAGGAAAATGAAAAAGTTCCAAACAATAAAAAGAATTGCTTTTCGTTTTACAATTGCCTTCAAGATCGTTGTCGCCCGATTAAAGATTTTTGCCGTAAAGACTGGTGGATGCGCAAAAGGTAATACAAGATCAAATTTGTTTAACTCCTCTTCTCTATCCATCTAATCACTTATGTTTCTTTTTAACAGAGGTTCGACATTTTATTTATTTACAGAATTAACAAAAATGAAAACGAAATGTCTCCTTTTAGGATAAGGACTACATTTTTCCTATTATTATACTAACTGAAACTTTTAATAAACTGATATTAATGTATATAATCTTCAAATACTAAAAATATATTTTTTTGGTAGAAGTTAGAAAAAGATCCCAAATGATTTATTAGCCTTTACTAGATTAGATGTTAAATTTAAACTATGTGGTATTAAAAGTGGTGTTTTGGATTAAACCTTGCGAAGGTGGAACAGGTGGTGAAGGAAGGCGACGAAGAGAGTAGACCTTTGGTATGATAATCAAACGACGAGAAAAGAGTTTTAAATTGCATTTCTTGTTCGTTTCCCATTAATACTATTAAAAGAGGAGGAGTTTTAATAAATCTACTTAAAAAAATTGTTTGGACCATTTCATTAGACTAACATTTTTTTGGTCTTTCTTTATATTTCTCTAACTATATCATAATAAATGCTTTTTTCAAGGTTACTGCACCATTTTATTTAATTCATTATTTTTTTAATCTTACCTAATATTTTCCCAATTATCTCTAACTATTAAGGTCTTGCCATATATTTCTCCAACTATACCGTTACAGTAATACTGTTATTATGAGTCAAAAAATCTACATATTCATTATTAATTATTTCTATTATATATAACCAAAGTTTATAAGTACGTTTTTCAACACGTATATTCTTTTCATTTTCTTTCTACTGATACAAACTTTTCATTCAGCAAAAGATACCTACATGAAACAGACTCACAAAAGAAATATGTATGCCTCGTTGTGTCTATATTAATAATTATTCGAAGCTTGGTGTTACAAAATAATTATCTATATGACTTCAAATGGTAAAGGCGATGATTCTGATAATGGCATCATGTACTTGGTGCTTCGAAAATGTTATCATTTACGAAACTATATACTCTTCATGGATTTGTTCAAAAAAAAAATATACTCTTCATGCATGGAAATAGTTTAGGTAGAAAAATGGTTCTATATATTTTCCAAACTTTCACATATCAACATTATGTGAATCTTAAATATGTATTATAATTCATTAAAATGTAAAAAAATAACATTTTAGTAAATTTTGTATTTTTCAACTTAACAACTTTAAAATATCCAAATATTTTTATGCCATCTTATTCATTCAAAATATCTAAGTCAAATAATTAGCTCAAAATACAGTAATACTAAATCATTTTCTATATTTTGCATAAGATACTAGATCAACAATTGTCAAAATACGGAAATTCATCGTTACGGGTGATACTATAATTACATTCTAATATATTGAATCAGTTATAACAAATAAATGCATAAAATTATTTATGGAACTTGAAAACATATTTTATTGACGGGAGATTTAGTTGGAATTGCACATCAAAATTACTTTTAAAATGTATTACGAAGAATTATTTAATGAACAATTATTTCGGGTTAGATTTATGGCAGATATACTTAAGTCGAACTTTCCTATTATATAGAGAACAATAAATGATTTAATTGCCAATTTAAATGAATATATTTTTCGTAACTTGAAAGCCTTTAAGTATTTTAACTGATAATAAATTAAATATTTATAAATAAAAT
The DNA here is from genome assembly GCA_018703725.1 of Brassica juncea. Taxonomy (NCBI): domain Eukaryota; kingdom Viridiplantae; phylum Streptophyta; class Magnoliopsida; order Brassicales; family Brassicaceae; genus Brassica; species Brassica juncea. The sequence continues at coordinate 42,295,699 of CM031938.1, forward strand.
TATATTTAATTTGGATTATATATCTTCAAAAATCAATTTTCTGATCTAAGCTGGAAAAAATAAATTTCTGTTTATACCAAAAAATATTTAAAATATCCAAATACACCTAATATACACAAAATATTTTGGGTACTTTAGATATCCAACAAGATCTGGATAAGATATGTACTCACAGAAACTTGCAGGTCTAAAAAATACTCAATAGATACTTTGTTGAACCTGGACCAAATCAAACATGTATTATCGGATTGCTTTTGATTTAGTTATTCAGATACGGGTAATATATACTTAAGAAAACTTTACATAGTGTTCATACAAAACTTTCAAATAAACTAATTCAAAAATTATAATTTTTTAAAATATATATTTTTCGATATAATACGACTTTATAACATAATAATGTACATCAATCATAAAATACTATTTCATATTAAAATATATTTAATTTTAAAATAATCCGCGCTTTCGAAGCGCGGATCAAAATCTAGTTATATATTATATCTTTAGTACATTTTGTGCTGTTGGCAAGTAGATTTTCTTATTAACAATGTAGTTTAGATGGAAACATTAATTATTCGGCAATTCAATTTGAAACATTAACAGTTAATACAAATCGTAAAAATGTTTGGTTTTGTCGTTATTTCAGTTTAGTTGGTTTCTTTTATTTTGGTTTGCAATGTGTTCACGCAATATCAAAACCCAAAGCAGTTAGTGTATTTAATATTTATATATGAATATGAAAGAACCGTTCGTACAGCGTCTGTAGTCCAACGGTTAGGATAATTGCCTTCCAAGCAATAGACCCGGGTTCGACTCCCGGCAGACGCAATTTTTTTTCCCCTCCTTGAAACAATCTTTCGAAAGAAATCAATTTCTTAGAGATCTCCGGTTGTTTTTACAGTCCAAAATCAGATTTATACAGAGAATATGTATGCTCATAAGAGCCTTCTTCGATTTGTTCTAGCAGACGACTAAAGAATCTAGGGATGGAGCCGTGGGAATATGCGTGCAAGATGCCCATCGGATTATTTGTCAGCTCTTTCACAGAGTAGATTTTAGTGGTTTAGTCTTGAGTTCCAGTGGAAAAGACCGGTTAAGAAGTTGACACAAATGCAAACCAATAAACCATTAAATCGGCCGAACATAATTCAATTTCCACTTAAGTTTAGTTCTTGTGAAGTAAGTACAAACATATTTAAAGTACTCGTCACTTAATAACACCACAAAAATTGATCGTCTGCATATTCTATCAACTGTCAAAATTATCTAAAATGATGATCAATAGTGTGCTAATTTCTCTTTCATTTCCAACAAAACTATGCTCATTATTTCCACCTAACATAAATACCAGGCTTATTATGATCACACGAAAAATAAAAAGAATGTAGCCAACGGTCTATTAACGCGCGTCGGTCATTAAAAACATCTCATAAATAATTATGAACGTCGTGTTCATCCCTTCTCCGGTCCATGTCGAGGTCTCACTTATCGAGGTGGTTGGAATTACCGGAGAAGGAACATACGTTGAGGCTGCCGGTGGTGAGAGTTTTGGTGGCGGAGGTGGTAGTGGTTCCTCCGCTAGAGACTACTATGCAATGTTTTCTCCAAAGGCAACGTTATTAGAGTCAAATTCAAGGAAGTTATCATCAGCCCAACCTTTTCAAGGAGGCTTCATTTTAGAGAAAGTAATGGGCCCACTATCCACGGCTCATATGGAGCTCCGGACCCGAAACACAAATGATAACCCGGTTGTGACGTTCAACTATTTCCAGCACCCTGACGACCTAAAACGATGCGTTCGAGGGATCCAAACCATAGAGAGAGTTGTGCAGTCCAAGGCGTTTGCACGGTTCAAATATGCGGATATGTCTTTTGAGTATTTGCTAAACCTTACGGCAAGTACTCCAGTCAACCTAAGGCCGCCTCGCAGCGGTCGTGGAGCCTCGTTGCCTCCGTCAGCTGAGGAATTTTGCCAACATACGGTTACAACAATTTGGCATTACCATGGAGGATGTGTTGTTGGTAGAGTCTTCGATGGGGATTATAAGGTTATTGGTACCGACCGGCTTAGGGTCATTGATATGTCGACCGTTGGTTATTGTCCTCGTACAAACCCTCAAGCCACGATTATGATGCTTGGCAGGTGAAGAAAACTCATTCTTTTATCACACATATCTACTATATCGATCATGTTTACTTTTCTCACTAACGGCTAATCATTTTCCGGTGACTTGAATATTTGCATGCAGGTACATGGGTGTGAAGATCATGCGAGAGCGACTCGCCAATTAGTAGGCTTTTGAATCGGATCAGGGTTTTTGTGAAAATGTTACTACGTACATATGAAATGAATCAAGATCTTATTAATCAATGTTCCTAGTAGCTGCATACATATTTTGGTGGTACTTTTATATAATACACGATCTTAATTACAGTAGGTTAACCTATAGAAACAGTGAATTTTAAGAATCTTGCTTTCAACATGATATTTCATACAAAGAAATACGAACTAATTATGACCATGATGTTGAGAGAAAAAGATCACTATGATCATCAGTCTGTTGTTATAGTGGAGCCGTTGAGGATATATTCCACGAGCACCATTCTATTCACTCGTTATGCCTTTGATCACTTAAAAAGTAAAGCGAATTCTTAACAGCTTTTTCTAATAGAAAACTGAAAAGTGAAACAACAATCGAATAACTATATTGATGTGGAAAAAGGAATCTACGTATATCAATTTAATTATCATTATTAAAAGTTATGAGCAACTTAAGATGCTGAAATTTATTTGCAATGAAGTTTTTGTTTAACAGGACAATACAAAAATTTGCAAGAAAAATAGGTTAAGAATTACATAATAGAGCACATTGACAACAGCTAGATGGATTACAAACCAAAACATAAATCAAGCACACAAAAACAAATTCACCATAAATTCTTTTAAAAAAAATTTAGACCCATTTATTCGATTTTGAAAAGCTTCCCTGTTGGAATCTTGGTTCAAGACCCTAGTCCATTATCAACCTTTGATCTCTGTCTTCTTGTTTGGTTCGAACACAAACTTGACAAGAGCTTCCTTAATAGACAACATCTCGGGAAACTCTGTTTTCAACTTAGTGGCATCAAGCTCATTGTTACTCCTCGGAGCTACAATCACTTTCGCCTGTTCTTCCAACGTGAAGTTCTTCCAAGCGAAACTCGGATCAATAAACTCTCTATACATCTCTAGTATCTCATTGTGGCTCACCACCCCCGGATTAGTGAAGTTCCATATCCCCGTCAAGTTCCTCTTCGCCATCTCCAGTGAGATAGGGAGGAGCTCGTCGAGGATCGTCATCGAGTTTGGGATGTCCACAACTTTCTCATACCGAGTTATCTTGGTGATGAAGTTCCTCGGGTTTGAGAGATCCGATGAGATGGGCATCCTTACACGGAGCGTGCACACGTTCTCATAGTTCTTGAGCAGTTCCTCAACCTATAACATAAACCATTGGTTAAGAGCATTGATCTTAATATCACTGGACCTATAGGGTCGGGTTTATTCCGGTTTAGATTAATTAGTAAGTATGATTTTATAAATCTAAACCGGATTGAACCGGACCAATAATGTAAAGTGTTTTAACTAGGGGTGGGCAAAAAACCCAAACCGAATCGAACCGAACCGACCCGACCGAAGTTAAACCGAACCAAACCAAACCGTGTTCTTTGCATAACCCAATTGGTTCATGTTTTACTCAACCCGAATGGTTCGGTTTGGTTTGGTTTTAAACCGAACCAAACCGAACCAAACCGATAAACCCAACATATATATATATATATATGTATTAACATATTGTAAATTTTAGTTAAAGTTTCGTTTTCCACATTTTCTTAACTTCCAAATATTCTTAAAAAATTTCAAATATGATTCAAATAAATGAATAATACTATTATATATATTCTCTAATTCTAATACCTAAAGATGGTACTGAAAACAAAATCTAAAAACTATAAGCATCTATACCGTAGTCGTCTTGTCTCGTTCATCTTCTCCAATTTCCATTATCTAAAAGTAAAATTATGTAACAGAGTTATAACAGGATCAATAAAAACAAAAAGGTAGATGCAAATAGTGTTTTAGTTTATAGATTTTGGAATGCTTACAAGTCTTTTTACGTTAATTTGATTAGCCATCATATTTTATAACCAACCCGAACTACACCGAACCAAACTACACCATAATAAAGTAAACCGAACTAAATCAAAGCCAAACCGAACTAAATCTAAACCAAACCGAACTAAAGCAAACCGAACTAAACCCGAACCAAACCCAAACCAAAGCTACTTTGGTTTTAATTGGGTTGAATTTTATAAAACCCAAACTAACCAAACCAAACCGAACCCAAACCGAACCCGAAACTAAACCGATATGCCCACCCCTAGTTTTAACTTTCTGACCATAGCCTTTGTCTTGGAGTAGAACGAACCGGTGAAGTTGGGTGTGTCCTCTTCCTTAAACCCGAGACCCGACCCGAGAGGATGACCCGAATCGTACTCGAATATACAACCCGTGGCGTAGTTGATCAACACGAGGCCTCTCTCCCTGCAAACGTCGGCTAGAGTCAGTGTTCCGACGACGTTCGTACGGACGGTCTCCACCTTGTGGGATTCGCACCAGTCTACGTTCGGTCGTCCGGTGACTCCGGCAGCGTTGAAAACGTGGCTCGGATTGACGGAATCAAGATCGGAGACGAGCGAGCGGCGATCCTCGAGCCGGCCTGAACCGTAAGTGTATGGGATTCCCTGAGCTTCGCAGAGCTTGCCGAGAATACCGCCGATCCAGCCTGTACGGCCGTAGATCAAGAAATTGAGAGATGACAATGAGCCGTTTGCTTCTGCACCCATTCTCTCCGTCGTGATCGAAGATTTCACCGGCGAAGAATAAGAGGAGACTGTGATCTGTCATCTCTGTACTCTGTGAGTCGTTTATTTATCCTATTTTCCAAAGGACAAAACTTTAGTTTTGCCACCCCATATTATATATATTCACAAAATTAGCCCATAATTTTATTTGTTACATGAACGCCCTCATGTGAGCTTTAGATGAATTTTATACAATACAAGTATACTAATTGTACGATTATGTACTATTTTAAAGTTTTTAACCGAATAAAAGACAACTAACTAACGGTATTCTATAGGATTACTCTGGATTTTCATATTTTTTTTTTGGGGGGGGGGGGGGGGGGGGGGGGGGATGTTGACATGTTGTTTAGGTAAAACATTTCATTGATTTGGTGTGTTTTATGTTATTTGATGAAACTAAGGGACTGTAATTTAAATTTTATGTTTCAGTCAGACAATCAAGGTAGTGGTGTGAGGAATTAATTATAATTAACACGGAAGATTCCGCTTAATTGATTATTGAGAGAACGAAAAGTAATTACGAATATTTTACTTTTGTTGAAAACAACAACGTTTTTTATGTGTTGTAATATTTTACAAACTGAAACCCCTTTGGTCTTAATTTGGAACCTCGCCGTCATGGTGGCCCTCACCACGACAAATTAAACCTCGCCGTCCAATCAATTATGTATCCAAGTCATAATTATTACCTTGACTAACTGATTAATCTACGAATAAATGAAATTAGTTTTCTTCTGTGTTTTATGATAATACACCTCCGCCATGATTCATGTCTCTTGTTCGTATTAATTCCACCGTACACAAAACAATATTTTATTTTAACAAGATATATTATATAACACACGAGGGCAGGGAAAAAAGAAGGTAAAATCAAAACATCGTTAAGGCTAGGACACACATAAGACACACCAACACCAGTGTCAGTGAGTCTAACTATTAATATAAAGTATGAGAACGTCGTTTTTGTAATTTGAGAGGTTAATGAAGTAAACACACGAGCATTTGAGCTTGGATTTGGAGGAGAAGGTGGCCTGAGGGAGTGAGAGTTTGTTCCATTTCCTCTTGCGTTGATTGATGAGTAATTGTTGATTTCCTTAAGCTGAAGTCTTGTCTCATACCCCGATTTCGCTTTGCCAGTCATCTTGTATTTTACATTTTTAGAACTCTTATATTTTTGAAATTTTTGATTTACAAAACAGGGATGAGCATCCATGTCTCAGTATATGTACTGCAGCTAGATGATTCAGTAATCAATGCGCTCTTTACATAGGTACGTAAATTAGAAAATTGACAAATTAGTGTAACCATAACAAAAATCCAATGCTCTCATTTTTTGTAAAATTTCTACATGCCAATTATTAATGATATTATTTTTATGGGACTTTATTTACACACTAAACTTTTTTAAAAAATCTATGAAGTCCTGGCAAAAATGTAAAAAGAAAAACCAAAAAGACTTATCGGTAGAAATATTTTTTTTCACACGCACACGAAAAAGATAAAATTACACATTTGATAACGAAATGAAAGTCTCTTGATCAAGTAGGGTTGACTTCATGATCATGAATTTGATTATGAAGAGTTATATCACAATTACATACATACGTTATACGTCATCCACAACAAAAGGCCATCGAAGCTTCTTTAAATCCCAAAAACAAAAACAAAACAAAAGGAGAGAACTCATAAAAGAAGAAATCCCGTTTGGTTTTTCAGCGGAAATTGGTGTAACTCTTGTAAGTCATACCGGCATTCCAGTTACTCGGAGCAACGTTCCATGCATAGACGGTTTCACCGCTGGTGTAAGAAGTGATCCGGAAAGAGAGAGACTGACCGTACAGAGAAGAAAAAGCTTGGTAAGAGGCCCCCCAGTTGTGGCTCATGCTTATCCAATTAGTCCGGCTACCTTTCACGGCCATGCTTTTGATGTCTCCGGCGCCTCCGACATTCATGACGAAGATGAGAAGCCAATAAGAATTTCCTTGAAACTGAAACCTCATACCTCCACTCCTTTTGCATGGTACTCTACATATCAACATAAAATATTAGCTACACAATTTTGGAGTACGAATATCAATTGTCGTTGTATATTTCGTTAGATGACTATAAACGTATGGCATAAATCGATAGGGCGTCATCAACTTTATATATTTCAATTAGCACCGGTAAAGATATTGTATAAGAAAGTAGGTTAAAACTGAAACATAAATATTCAAAAATGAGATATACCTGCGGTATGAAACAGGGATGATACCAGCTCTCCAGTTAGCGAGTTTCATGAAAGCCGGTTTAGCCATATCGAAATGGGATCTAGGAGGATTGCACCAACCACCATTGTTGGAGTCTTGGTACCAATTAGGAGGGCAAAGGTTGGTGGCTGTGACCACCGTCGATGGGTTTCCATAGTAACAGTGTTTTGACTGCACACACATTATTTGGAAACATTGGCCGCATGCGTAACCGTCTTTGAACAACGTCGTGCTTAGCGCCGCCGTATCCAGGCCGTAGCCGCTGTTAAACAGGTTTCCATATCCACATGCACCACCTACATATATATACGTATTATGTCTTTGATTGTATGTATTATATGTGTGTAATGTTGTTATTATCGGGCAATCACGGAATATACGAGGATTAAATTTTGCAGTTTTTTTTTTCTTTTCAGAAAACTTATACGTTAATGAAAAAAACAAAGAAATATATGAGTCAAACATCATGTTTTTGATCTTGGTGATTACATTGATTCATTGAATATATATACATGGTAGTGAAATGTTTATTTTACGTACCCATGGTTTCACTGCCGGTCTCGTCGCCATAGAAAGTGGCATGAGCGTATCTCCATGGGCTCGGCCTGTAATATCCAGCGACGAACTCACCGGAGATGGCGAAAACGACGAAGACTATTGCAAAGAACTTTTTGAAGCTCCAAGAACTTGAGATCGGACCCATCTCTAGTTCCGTATTCTTTTGTATGGGTTCTTAGGGTTTGTTTGTTGACGAAGTAATCGAATTAGATACAACCTTATATAGAGACTCTTTTTAACAATAGTGGTGGTGGCTACGTGAGGGTCACTCATGATCCCTTTTCCGTTTTTTTTTATTGGAGACTTTTGTCAGTACTGATTGCGATTTTGTTTCATTTCACTCATGAGTGCAATGTATATATTATATAAAAATTAGAGAAATCAAGTAAGAGTTCTTGTTTAAATGAAATTTTAGAATTTAGTAAAACTTGTCGTGCGAGCAGGTTCTTTAAGTAGTTCTTGTGCCGACTTTATCTAATCTCGTCTATCTATATATTATTAGTGTATACTATATTTATTTTTATTTTTATTAAATAGTTAATTTTTTTTAATGATTAGTTTCTCTTTGGTCAAAGGTAAGTTGATATAACCGCATACATTTTATATATTGTCGTTCCAATGTTGCCAAATATATAAATATGTTAATGATAGTTTATTATAATGTCCTGATCAATGCTTATGCGAATCGTCGACTAAAATTTTTCATATACCCATCGTGGGAGAATTATATTTAATTGTGTGGTAGGGGCTTAATTCTTCTACGTGATAGTGAATTTGTATAATATACAAATAAGTTAGTCGATTAATAGCTTATCGGTGGAGCTAATGGTTGTATAAATTTTTAAGCTATAAAACGGTAACATGTAAATCCATTGGCATTGTATCATTATTGGCCAAGTTTTCTTCTTAATCTTCAACAGATCAAATACATTTTAGAAAGTTAATAAGAATACTATAGTCGGGGGAAAAGGTCAAATGACCCCTTATGCCGTCCGTACGATAATCTCTATGAGACTATATGAATTTCACATATTGACCTTTAATTTTTTAAGGTCAAATAAGCTTAGTATATTCTCCTCAAATTTCTTATTATACTTAGGTCTTGATTGGTAGAGCATTAGCATTAGCATTATGTTCTACATTATCCAATCAACATTTGTTACAAAAGCATTTAGAAAAACATTTACTAAATGCTAATGCTCTCCAAATGCTCTCTGGTAAATGTTCTCATATGAAGCTTTTGGAAGAGCATTTGTATTTATAATTTATAAATTTAAGAATAATATATAATTAGTTCATCTATTTGATTTAATAATATCATAAAATTATTTTTATATCCAGAAAATTAAATTTTGATTTCTAAAATAAATTTACCATATAAATATATATTTTAAAATATTATTTCACATTTAAAATATAATTTAATTACATTTAATTAAATTAATTATATAAATTAAATTATAAAAATTAGATAAATTGATTATATAAATTATATATAAAATTATATTATATATAATTTATATTTTAAATTAGTTATATAAATTAAATTATATTTTAAAATATAATATAATTAAAATATAAATTAAATTATATTTTAAATGCGAAATATTATTTTTAAAATAGATATTTTAATTGTAAAATTTATTTTTTTAAATAATATTTTCGATATAAACATAATTTTTAAAATTAGTAAATAAAATAAAATAATTATATATCTTTTATATATTAATATAATATATATATTAATATATAAATAATATATATATATATTAGAAATATATCCATTATAAATAAATATATTATATACTAATTTTAATAATAATTTTAAATAGCATATCCATACTGCTCTACCAATCAATCTATTAAACAGTTTAGCAAAAGCATACAGCTTTTGCAGCATACTGCTTTTATAGCATACTACTACTGTTTTTTCATCTGATTTGCCAATCAGGACCTTAGAGAGACATTAATATTGGAAGAGATACATTAACGACGTCATTTGAACAAGAATTAAAAATCCCAGTGCGGCCAAAAGCCTCTCGTACATTATTATCATATTCAGTTTAACTTGAAAGTTTGTAACTATTTTAAATTAAACTGTTAGTCGTTGTAATGATTTTTGCCAAGTCAACGCTAACCATGTTAGTAATTTAAAAAAAAAAAAAAAAATCTGGAACTGCAATTTCTAACAAGCTTTCCACACATCAAGTTTACGTCATAATAGCAACTCAAATGGCAAGGGCGCAAGGCCGTGGAATGGAGATGGATAATACGCAATAAAGGCGGAAGTCCAAAGCTGTGGGAACGTCAAGGAAGTTGAATTCTCCACCTTACAATCATGTTGGTCTCTAGGATAATCTCAAGTGAAGTTTGATCGATGACAATCAAATCATTAATCGGGTTCTCAATGATCAACTTGAGGCTACATCACTACATATATGTACGATTGAGTACTGTTCACGGATGTTTACGTCTATTAATTAGATTTCTACACATATCAATTGATCACACGACCAATGTGCCGATACTTTAGCTAGGAACTCTTTACAAACACCAGTATACTGTGGTTTTTATTTCATTCTTGTCTTAGTTTTCTTAAGGAGACTGTAATGATCGACAATTTATCCTTAATGAAATCAAAGTTTAGTTGGCAACATTAATAGAGCAACTCAAAACGTATACTAGGAATAAGTATTTTGGAAAATCACTAGTTACTACTGCTAAATAATGAGTTTTAATTATAAAGATCGATTACAAGGGAAAATTAGAACATAATTTTCAAACTAATACTAATAGCCAAAGTAAGGAGGAGTTGGAGATTCTTGTTATTGATGAAGTTGTGACTAGCGATGACAAGGCATGATTGATGGTATCTTGTGTATATAAAGTTTCTCTCTCTAGAAAGGGTGCCCTTTCTCAAATGAGAAGCATCTTTATTTATAAAAATGAGTGGGTGACACTTCTTCCAGGTAGGTCAAATGGCTATTTGCTCAATGGGTCAATCTTGATTTAACGAGTGGGGTCTAAGCCCATCATCATAACCATGGTGTGATAACATAGTAGTACCAATACTACCTCCATGTAAAAGAGGGGGTTTCACAAGACGTACATTGGTCTGGATTTTGTTGGTAAAATGATCATTAGAATAACTTGAGTGAGTAGTAATTTAATTTCTCCACAGATCACTCCCATAATTACACATTAGCATCTGAGTTTTAATATTCTTTCTTGACTATTCCCCTAATATATAGGGGATTCACTGATCATATATATAAGTACACCTTCTTTTTCTTAATCACACCGTTCAATAACTAATAACAGATTGATCAATTAGCCTTCTTTGATCAAACCGGACGATCTCTCAACCCAATCGTACCGGGGAGACCAGCGGCTGGTTCGAGAAAAACGCCTTCAAGTTAGCTATCGCAACCTCGGCAACACTTTCCAAAGCTCCAGGCGTGGCCACAGCAGCATGTGGAGACAAGACGACATTATCCAACCCAAACAACTCCTCAGGAACTTGCGGTTCTTTCTCAAACACATCCAAACCGGCACCACCAATCACACCTTCCACCAGACACTTCACCATCTCCGTCTCATCAATCAGCCCTCCCCGCCCCACATTAATGATAACCCCGTCCTTCCCAAGCGACTCCATCACTTCTCTGTTCACAACGTGCCTCGTCTGATCCGTCAGAGAGCAGCAGAGCACGAGGACATCGTTGTCTGCTGCCAAGGAGAGAACGTCGGAGTAGTAACGGTAAGGGATGCTCTGTTTCTGAGTTCTCGAGGTGTAAGAGATGATGCAGCCAAAGGACTCGAGTCTTTTCGCGATACGGGATCCGATACTCCCCAATCCAATGATCCCAACTCGCTTTCCACTTACCTGCATCAACAACAACCACAGATTCATAAAACAGAGCAAGATTCATAAGAAAGTTCTCGTCTTTATCAAGAAACAGAGTGAGAGACAGAAACAGAGTGAGAGAGTTATGGTTTCGAGAAGAAACCTTAATCCCTAGCTGGAACTCCCCCGGTTTCGCCCATTTACCAGACCGGACGTAGCGATCTCCGGCCGGAATACGGCGGAGGACGCTAATCAGCAACCCGACGGCGCAATCCGCCACGTCGTCGGAGAAGGCGTCGCCGGCGTTGGTGACGGCGATGCCGCGACGCTTGCACTCGGCGAGGTCGACGTGATCGGTGCCGACGCTGGTGCAGACGAGAAGCCGGAGAGAAGGGAGGTGGGTGAGGAGGTCGGCGTCTATCTTGAGCCGGCCGATGTTGACGAAGGCTGTGACGGAGGCGGCGTGGCGGGAGAGGAAGACCGGTAGTGGATCCGGGGAGGCGTAGGCTTTGAGAAGACGGAAGTTACGACTGAGGTGGTCGTCCATGTAAGCGAGAGTAGGTGGGCGGTGAACGAGGACGAGCGGAGATTCTGAAGATTCCGACATGTTTGTTGACCAGAGAAGAGAATGTATGGTATAGGCTGATGGGCCTTTAACTCTTTTATAGTACTTGCTTGGGGTTACACACCAAACTATTATTCCTTTGGTTATGGCATGATAAAGAGCTCTCTCATCCGTTAAAGATACTCAAAAGTTTAATATTAATATTTTAATTTTAAATATTGAGAAAATTGAACATTTTTTAAACAAAACACTTGTTGAAGAGAATAATATCTAAAAAAAAACTCATACTCTCATTAGTGAAATACTTATTTAAACTCTCATAATGATTATTCTAAACAAAATTAAGTTAAAAAACTTGTTAAACAAAAGTTTTTAGATGCGTATTAAACTTGTGGTGGTGATACTCAATTATTTTTTTAGTTTCATGATTACAGTTCGTAAAACTCTTATCATATGGAGAATATTAAATGAAGACATTCTAGCAAATTGTTAGTGGAACAAAAAAAAGACATACTAGCAACCACCACGTTTCAGTCATTTTGTTTTTAGAGAAAGCTATTTCAGTCCATGAATGGTTCTTATTGTTTTGTAACGTTTGAGAAAAGTTAAGAAAACTGTTTTTAATTATTTGAGTTTGTTTTTTTTTAAATAGATATATTTGAGTTTGTATAAGGCTTTAGATCATTTTACTAACTTGCAATGGATTGTTATTTAATTTTTCTTTCTTTTATGATATTGATTAAACTATAAGTTATTTTCACATTAACGGAAACAAAACTCATGCAAGGCTACTTTTTTTAATTATATTATATAAAATATGTCCTATGAATCGGGAATCAGAGACTGTTACAAGCTTGTTTTGAACAAAATATCAAAATCAAACTATTACAACGCGCTTTGCCCATCCACTAAACCCGACACATTCCGCTAGTTTGCTTTTCGAAATCCTTCAACATCGGTAGCCGTTCTCATCCATCGACGTAATTCTCGAGAAAATGAGGTTCTCCTAGTTTCCTAGGAAATTTTCTTTGACATCTCCGGAGTAGCTGGTTCCCGATGATCTCCACAAAGCTTATACCTTTCTCTGTCTATGAAGCTCAAACGACCGAAGGGGAGGATTCAAATACTTACCAAAGCCTTGCAAGGCCACCAAAGCCGGTTTGTGTGAAACACCACGCGGCACCTTGAACTGCATCCCAGAAGAGCAAGTGCTCGCTTGAATCACCAACAGAGCCTGCACAAAATCGGATTGTGTCCGCCACCACATCCTGAAAAGAAGTATCCAAACCTACACAAGAAAATCAGCTGCACCACCATAGAAGGAGCAAGGCCAACACCACAGCGCCAGGAAGTGAGCTAGACGAAATGCTGACTCATAGATGGCATGATTCCCTAGAACCGACTAAGCATCTAAGGTCTTTGAGAACCAAATAGCCTATTTCTTATCCACGAACAAACAACCTCAGAGCCAAAAGAGATATAAGACAATCACGAACACGAGACTTTAACTCCTGGAATCAGGCCGTCGCCTTACTCTCAGAGAATCAGAACAGAACGCCGGGAGAGAAAGCATCGAAAGAGCTGCGGGGAACTAGAAGTCATCTTATGGCCATAGACCACCACTCGAGTCGAACCAGAAACACCAACGCGATGAAGCCAACATCGGACACTTTCACCACGATCACATCCGACATCGAACCTCACCTCCAAGCCAACAACAACCGAGAAGGCTCTTGATTACGGTAAGAAGGGGCCGGAATTTCTCCAACCCGAAGAGACCCTAAGCAACCACCACCCTAACCGATCGAGCACGGCGCGCAAGATCCGCAGCAACAGCTCACCGCCGGACCTAGCCGTGACAAGAACCCTCGCTGCCTCTCCACGACGACAGAAAACGGAAGAGCTCGAGAAGGGAAAAAAGAGACTCACCACAAACCTTAAGAGCCGATTCAACACCGCTTTACCTCGTCGCAACTCTCACCGCAAGTCCGCAGAAAGGAGCAACTCCACCTAGTGTCGACTCCTCGCAACTGAAGCTTCCACTGGAGAGACAGTCCTGACCTAGAAGAGCGAGTATATCGAGCAGGGGAGCACAGAGACGATGGAGAGCAAAGAGGAAACTGAGAGAGGGAAGAAGAAACCCCTCCGGTCCCGACTTGAGCGCGGACGCGCCGGCCGTACGCCGGAAGTTAAGATGCACACGACTTGCAGAGACGAGAGGTCGAGAGAGTTTGGAGATAGAGGAGAGCGAATCCACTCTGCAAAACTACCTTTGTTGCGAAGAATGTTGGTATTGATGATGGTCTCCCTTCACTTATATGGTTGGAGCTGACCTTGAATACTGATTAAGCGGCAAGACATCAAGTACAAGTAAATTAATCATAGAAATAAGGTCTTAGTTTCTAGTATTAAGTTTTTTTGGGGTCAATTTTTCACGTATAATTGTTGTAGTGTACAGTTTTTACTCAACTTTGCTTTAATGAATGTCATTTGTCCAAAATCTCCTACACAGTTGAGTGTGTAATAGTTTTTACTATCAGTTGTGGGCTTCTAATGTTTTTAGTTTCAGACCCCTTAATTTTATACCCGGCTCTGCATACGGGGTCATAGCTATGGGGTAGTCATGTGTTTCCACATGTCAGATTTCCATTTGTAGTAACAATCTTTTTGAAATATGCCCCAGAATACAAAAACAAAACTCATGTGGAGTCACCAAAAGTAACGCTTAAAACATTTTTAATACTTAAATATTAAGAGATATTTATTTATAATAACCAACCATCTCTAATTTTATATGATTTTAGAAATCCATAATTTAAGACAGATAATATGCATATCACAAATCCTTCTTCTACTTGAAAACAACTCTAACATTTTAAGCACGGTGTCCCCATTTTGATTATCTTTTCTTGGAGCTCTGAGAAGTTAATCTCTATTCCTCTTTCGACCTGCAGAATTTTTATAACTTTCCTCATAATTATTCTTATTCCCTTTTTCTTCATAATCCAATGAAAAAAAATACAGACGAATATTACCTCAGAGACAATGGTGTGTATGAATCTTAGGTGCAGTCTAGTTGAGATGCAACTAACAACATTAAAGCATTGTTCTCGAACCAGAAGCTGAAGAACACTTGAGAGACAAGATTCGTGTCTGAAACAGCAACTTGCTACTATCTCGATACCTAGCAAACAAGTCCTCACCTTAACATCGATATGTGTGTCTCCAACACAAGAACAATACGATGATAGTGATGATGGTGATGAACAGGATGATGCTAATGATCTTATAGGACAATATGCTGCTGGAGATGGATGAGTTTTAGATCTCTTGATTCGATCTCTTTTCTTGCTTACCTCTTTGATCTTCTTTTCTAAGTCTTTGATGTAATTCACAGCTTCGTGAACGTGGTCTGACGAAGAACGCTTACCCTATGTATTCATCACCGTAATTAGTTTTTTTTTTTGGTCAAATTAGTTTATAGCCTTATCTATATATGTTTTTAATTAAGTTTTCAAACCAAAATTTAATCCAGAGATAACATAAAGAAGAAACCAAAATTTTATTTGTATATATAACATTTCGTACGACTAAGGATCTCGGTAATTTACTTAATAGAGACGATAATTAAGAATGATAAAAAATCTATTTACCTTAACATATTGATCTGGCAATATATATCTTAGGTGCTTGAAAAGAGATGTGACTTCTTGCCTTCTTTGTTTCTCAATCTCTCTATGTTTTGCTCTCTTGGTCTTGGGCTCAACATCTTCTTTTGTGGTTTCATCTGTCACAGTCGTCTCATGGATCCTTTGTCTTCCGTCGTTTTGGGTACTATGAATGATCGGATTTGATGTATCAGGATCTTGGAATGATATCAACGTTGAAGGAGTTAGCAAGCTCGAGCAATCCAATTCATTTTCATACGCAAAATCTAATGCGAACAATGAAGATGGAAAAGCCATAGGATAATGCCTTTTTCTTGTTGGGGGTTTTGGGAACCGCTTTGGTAATAAGAGAATCTTTGGGTGCTATGAGTTGTTCGGTTTTAATAAAAACAAAAGGCTATGCAGAATTTGGGTAGAAATGCAGTGCGTTATTTATACTATCCAGGATTTTTATTTTCCTTTTCGAGTGTGATTATTTTTTCTTTCTTCTTTAGTGAGACAGATCACTGATGTGACGGCAGGTTTGTAACCTCAAAGAATTAACGTTATAATCTTTGAAAGATACGACTTTGTGGTCTTACGTAGGTGGTAGTAGGCCTAGTCCTACGAGTGAGTGGGTGATATAATATTTTCTTTAGCAAATAATATTTATTTATTTATTTGTCAAGAAGTGGGTGATAGATAGGCTTGAAATTATTATCCGGGATCCGGATTCGATCCGAGACCTGATCCGGATCCGTTCCGAAAATCCGGATATCCAGAGGGGCCGAATCCGGATAGTAAAATGTTGAATCCGTCAAAACCAAAGCCGGATCCGGATATCTCAATTTTTTAGTCCGGATATCCGGATCCGTAATTTTTATTAATATTATTTTTAAAATAGTAATATATATTTATAAAAATTAATTTTATTTATTATATTTTCATTTTTATAATAGTATATATAATTTTAATATATAATTAGTAATATCATACATAAAAATAATTAAAAACATTATATATATTTTTTATTTTTAAATATTTGTTAATATTTTATATATTTTAATATTATTTTTTATTTATTTTAAAGTTTCAAATCCGGATCCGGATATCCGCCGGATATTATAATTTTTCTCGGATATCCGACACTCGAATATCCGAGAACCTCGGATCCGGATAAGGATAGTAAAATCATGGATCCGCCGGATAAGGATCCGGATACCTCGAAATTTCCCGGATATCCGATCCGTCCCATCCCTAGTGATAGATACTAATTTTTTTTTTTGATCAATGATAGATACTAATTAAAAAACTTGTTTTATCTGGGAAAGCATATTAAGAGATTAAACTTGAACTGCTCATTTAGCGGCTATCAATTTAGTAATTTTAATTTT
This sequence comes from Brassica juncea, assembly GCA_018703725.1. Classification (NCBI taxonomy): domain Eukaryota; kingdom Viridiplantae; phylum Streptophyta; class Magnoliopsida; order Brassicales; family Brassicaceae; genus Brassica; species Brassica juncea. The sequence goes on from CM031938.1 coordinate 42,312,867, forward strand.
ACGTAACTACGTAAGGAACATACGTTTAAAATGTGCGTGAAGCATATCTTTGTGTTTCATCCTCCATTCTAAAATTGATGAACTTTTTTACTTTGCAATAAAATAAATCAAACAGATGAGCCCAATTGTTTCAGTAAAGTTTTCTGTTTACTAACTAGTATATTTAAGAATTTACATTGTAAATCAAACGTTGCATTATATATACTGATTATAGTATATGTTTGAGCTAAACCATAATTCGTTTATGATCTACATTTTGTTTGGATTAGATAAAAGAAATCGTGTCCATGTTATGTGATAGATGTACATATCATGGTATGCTATAGCCTAAAACGTTATATCCCCGACCAAAATGTTTGTAGAAAGTTTTAGGCCACTATACGCAAGATAATCATAGTTTAGTTAACGAAGATACGTGCAAGATATCATATTATATCCCAAATTAAACTAAGAATCAAGGAGCCGAGGACGAGTGTATAAGCTTAGTCAAGAAAACTGTAATCAAATTTTCCAATTGATTTTATAGTTTTTTTTTTCGATTTTCGTAGTATTTCTTTACGTTACTAATTGTATGATAAAAAAGTTTATGTCGCTTTCAAGATACCAAGGGTGCCGAAATATAGTGTCTATATCATAGGCCGTCCAGTGACATTTTAATCATAGACCTATATTTTATATTTTGCGGTACTATTTTCATCAAACAAAAATTTGACCTATATCATATGATTTTGTGTCAATTTCATGCGAGAGTTAAATATTTATTTATATCAAGCAGTGCTAAGAAAATAAAATACGTCATTCTCTAGTCATGATGCCATGGCATCTAACAAAAGATTCGTAACATCGATCACACCTTTTTCAGGGAGAAAGACCCACTATACTAGATTTCTAATGATAGTTTGGTAATTATCGATGTCAAGATTTTATAAATTTTCAGATTGAATAGTCAACTGATGATAGTTTGGTAATGTTTCATGACTACCAGTCAATTAAATCAAACCGATTTGGTATGGGATCATATCATGGACGTAATCAATCCTCAAACCGACAATTGTATTATTAGATTGCGTTATTTATTCATCTCCATGCCTTATCATATGATCTCTTTGGTACCGAGCACACTATCTTGAAGTGAAGAATCTTTATCGCTTTACCCAGAACGAGTTAGTTAAACTGGAAAGGATTTGAAACACGTGTGTCAGAGATTTTCGGTTCGAGTACGATTGACAATCTAAAAAGGAATTAACTAACCGGTTTTTATCTTATCTCTAGTCCTAAAAAAGGAATTAAGATGCACATCACCTCCTAATCTAAAAAAAAAACTTTATCACTGAGAAAATCTATTGACTATATACTGTAAATTCTGTAATTATTCGTTAGATAATAAATATATACACATATATTGTAATTATTCAGAGGTTCGTTTTTTGTGACTCAAGTTTAATTCCAGAGATTGTAAGACACACTACACACACACACACACACATATATATGTGTGTATATATATATAAAGTAAACATACATTTCATATATGTTTTATGATCAATTCTTAAGATTTTGTTTTTGGATTCTTAACAAATTGTCAGCTTTTCTTGTTAATTTTATTTTTACTCTTCAAGACAATTTGTAGGTTGATATCTCAGTTTGCCGCAAATATGTTATATCTAAAACCCACTAATCACGATGGCTTTCAGGCCACTACATAACACTTTAGGGGTTAAAATGATTTTTAAAAATTCCTTAATCACAGTTTCTCAAGTATAGTGGAGATTAAGAACGATATAATATTTCAATTATTCATAACTCTTATTCATATAAGTTGGAATCTAGTTGCCAAGGATGACATGGGCACTTGAAAAATATTAAATGATTTCTTTTCTTGCAATAATTGCTGGATTGAATGAGTTAAGGGGGCCGGGGTCAAGATTAGGTCTGACATTTGGATCTATTATAGAGATGCGGTCCATTTGATCTTTCTTCCATATTAGTACATTTATATGATTTCAACATGGTGATGACCATGTTAGCAGTTATTATGAACATCACCATTCACCAAAGCCCATGCATGATATTTGTATAAATAGAAGTGTACATGGAGGGAAGAAGTGACAATTTTCTCAAGCTTGTATTATCTTAATTTCTTTGTTTTAATGTAACTCAAAAAACCGAAAACCCAAACTCCTTGTTTGTAGTTTTTCAAACAGTTTTTGGTTTTTATTTTTTTTTTTTAAAACAGTTTTTATCAATCAAGATTTTGAGAAATTGGATTATCTAAAATATAGGGAAACTAATTTTTATAATTAACTTCATGTTTTCACTCAGAAGCCAAAAACTATTGTTTCCTGGTTTTCTCAACACAATGCACGTTGGATTTTGTATTTTTCTTATTAAAATAATGGTATATTTATGTATTAATATAATAAAAACATAAAAAGATTTAAGTGATAAGAAATAAGGTTAAGTAAAAAACATTTGTTTAACATTTATAATAAGTATTAATAACATTTTAAAACTTTTCAATAAAGTAAATGTAAAGTTTACATGTTATTCTAATAATCTACATGTATTATTTGTTAAAAACTTTATAATACATCTATTAATCATAAAAAATCTTTATTATACCAAGACTATTATAATAATTAAATGATCTTTTATATATGTTAAAATATTTTAATTAAATAAATTTAAGTATTTTTACCATTTCTAAAAATATATAATTTTTTAAAAACTTTTGCATAAAATTATTAAGAAAATGTTTTCTTAATTATCCGCATAAATTAAAAGAAATGTATTAAAAATTATATTAAACATTTAAATACCAAAAATATTTTTAATACTAAAATATATTAATAATAATTATTATATGTTAATTTTAAACCAAAAATAAATAATTACTTTAGGTTTTTAAAATCGAAATTCACATTGATGTCCGTGATCAAAATTCTGCATCTGTATATATTTACAATGATAGTTTTATTTTGTATATGCAGTTTTTATTTTGAAATAATTTATATGTATTTTGATGAAATATTTATATTTTATATTTATTATTTGTAGAGTAAAATACTAATAATATTTGGGTTATTTTTCATTTTAAAATCAAAAACCAAAAACCAAAATCTAATACAACCATTCATGTTTTTCAAAAAACTAAAAATTACTGCAAAATCAATATTGTGAACTAGAAACTTATTTTTTTTATAGATCCGGAACAACATAGTTAATGAAAAATAAAGACACTAAACTTCAGTATATTTGTGAAAACTCATTAGTCCAATAATTTATTTGTTATACTACCAAACAATTGGGTTTCAAATCTCAAAAAAAAAACAATTTTATTAGCAATTATACTTTTTATCAAAAAATTCTATAAGAATTTTTTGTTCCAATGCAAGTTGAACGAAATTTTTATAAAACAGTCCACAATGATGTAAATAGAATTATTAAAGAGAAATTGCCAAAACTACCACTTTCTTATTACCACTTTTCATCTTTACCTTAACCACTTATACCTTTAAAATTTTGATAAACAAAAGACATTTATATCCCTAGTTAATTAAATCTAAATTCAATTAGAGAAAGTAGAGTTTATCCCTTACGCCTCCGGCTTCTCCGATGGTGGCTAGTAGAGCCGACGCCGGAATCCATAGTTTCCTTTTTCTTTTTGCCTATCTTTGCTTCTCTCCTCATGAATCCATATATCTTTTTCCCTGGGTTTGAGTTTGGCGTGGATCCACTTCTCAAATGTTAGATCTAGTTATTGTGCTTGTCGTAGATGAACCTTAAGATCCATGGCGACAGGATGAAGAGAAGGATGGTGGGTGAGGTTCATCGGAGATCCGCCGCAACTTCATCTCACACCTATCTTCTGGGAAAGCTTCTCGTCTTTCTCTCTCAGACGGTGGCGTGTGCTTTGTGTCTCAGAGATCGTCTGTCACTGCGAACCAGCGCCGGCAAAAGTTGGTGTTTGTGCTTTCTCCTCTCGTTTACTCTTGGTGGTCTCGCGACAGCTTGGTGACGTTTCCGATGTGGTCAGCTTCTGGGCCTTTATTATCTTAGTTATCGTTTTTGTTTATGAGGTGTCTGGTAGGGAGCTTATCTCGTGGTGTTCCTTTTGGGTCCTCTTGCGTGTTTCATGTTCTTGGTTTCTAGAGCTTATCAGTGGTTAGTACTGTGACACAATCAGCCTGGTAGAGGAATAGTATTCCTGAAGTAAGGAACAAATGATTTTATCTTTACCTGCTATATGTTTCATTTAGTTTGGCTCTGTTTTGATTATTGTTGCTTTCTTGTCTCTTTTAAGAACAAGAACCATAATGGTTTATTAATTTCAGTGTCTTGTGTTTCTTTGTTCAATGATCAGAATCTGAGATTGCATTGATGTTCTTTGTACATAATACTTATTGTCAATTCTTTTAGCATCAGCTATGGTCTCTGCTTTATCCATTGTTCAGAGAGAACAATCATCTTGAGAAGACAAAAAGCCTTTCCCTAAATTATATTGTTTGTGCAGTAATGGAAGTTGGAGATCTGTATGGAACATTGATTTCCAGGATGAATCTCAGGTGCTTGACATAAAAGGGAAATTGCAGGCTGTAACATTCGCCACTCATTTATTCTCTCTCTTTAAGTTGGATGTAACTTATTCAAAGCCAATGGAAGATTAGTAAGTAGCTTTTGTGTAATGTCAGTGCTTCAGTCTGTCATCTCTTAGTAGCTTTTGTGCATGGCCTGGTCTTTTTGGTTGAAATTTGAGCTGTGTTTGAGCCAAGACTCTATCTTTTTCTTATACATAACATCTCTATTGACAACTGTAGGTGTTTCAGAGGATTGATGTGTTTAGCAAAGATTTCGATAACAGAGCGGAAGTGGAGATTGGAGCTCCATGGCCGTTACCTCCTCTGGAAGCCACTGCCACATTGGCACACAAATTTGAACTCTTAGGTTTGTTTGCGTCTCTCTCCCTCTCTCGCTTTATGTTTCCTTGCATTGTATAAAGACAATGTTTAGAGCTAATGTTGATCATGGGAGAACAACAGGTACATGCAAGATCAAGATCACGTCTGAGAAAACAACAGTGAAGACGTCTGGAAACTTGGCGCAGATCCCTCCGTTTGATATCCCGAGGCTTTCCGACAGTTTCAGGCCACCGTCTGGAAACTTGGATACTTATGATCATTATTATATGTTCTTATATATTATTTATATACCCTTATAAATTATCTTATACAGATTTATAAATCATTTTGTTTTTTTTATACGACTTTATAAACCTTAATTCTTTTTGTTTATGAACTGACGAGCTGTTGAAAATAATTATTAATAGTTAAAACCGATTTATAAGTCTTTCTATATTAATTATAGACCTTTATAAATTAATTTACATAGATTTATAAGTCTTTATAACGTTTAAATACACTTTTATATATTGTAAACTCGATTGATTTTACAAGAGGTAAAAAACCAGTTTTAATAAGGTGTTATAAAACTACTGAAATACAAATGTGGAAATAAACAATTTTGTTTTGATTTTATAAGAGTATATAAACGATTTTTAATAAGGTGTTATAAAGCTACTGAAATACAAATTTGGAAACTTGAACAATTATGTCACATAGTCTTTCATTTTAAAATTTTATTTTCTATCTTATATAAATTTATATGCCCTTATATATTATTTATATACCCTTATAAATTATTTTACACAGATTTATAAATCATTTTGGTTTTTTATACGACTTTATAAACCTTAATTCTTTTGTTTATGAACTGATGAGCTCTTGAAAATAATTATTAATAGTTAAAACTTGTTCATAAGCCTTTCTATATTAGTTATAGACCTTTATAAATTAATTTACATAGATTTATAAGTCTTTATAACTTTTAAATACACTTTTATATATCCTAAACTCGATTGATTTTACAAGAGGTAAAAAAACCAGTTTTAATAAGGTGTTATAAAACTACTGAATTACAAATATGGAAATAAACCATTTTGTTTTGATTTTATAAGAGTATATAAATATTTTTAATAATGTGTTATAAAGCTACTGAAATACAAATTTGGAAACTTGAACCAATATGCCGCATAGTCTTTCATTTTAAACATTTATTTTCTATCTTATATAAATTTATATGCCCTTATATATATTATTTATAGACCCTTATAAATTATCTTATACAGATTTATAAATCATTTTGGTTTTTTATACGACTTTATAAACCTTAAATATTTTTGTTTATGAACTGATGAGACAGCGACGGTGAGCTTCTTCGAATCTCTTGGCTGCGTCGCATAGAGCGTAGATCACGCTGCTGAGGTTGAGCGAGTCGGGACGGTATTCGCGGAGGCTGATTGGAAGAGCGTTGTCGGGATTACGGACAGAGCATAGGCTGTGTATCTGTCTTTTAACTGCTTCCGATGTTGATGGTGCTCTCAACTTTGAGAACCTTAAGGTACATACTAGAGTAGTTCCCATATTCTATAGCTTCCTTTGATGATATGAACATTTGATGATATTTCTTTGGTGGAGTTTATTAGTAGTTGAGAAATATATATTGCTCTGCCTCAGGAGGACCAATCCGTTTTAGAAAAGCTATTGGACATCTTGCACCTGAGCTTGGGAAGCTCGAACATTTACAATATTTGTAACTTGTAAGTCATCACATCACATCGTTTGTGTCACTGTCTGATCTTACAACTCAACTCTATGTAGTGTTTGTAACTTATGTAATTTGTGATTGTCTTGTCTTAGCTCTTGTGTTTGAGTTACTTTTGAATGATTCTGCCTCAACCCCATACATGAAAAATCGTATACCATTCACGAACTGGTGTCTTCTTTGACTGTTTTAGCTTTTAGCTCATGAATCAAGCATCTTGTTGTTGGCTGTGATAGACTTGTGAATGTGTTAAAGAAGCTTGAGGTACTACAGTAGTTCCCACATTCTATAGCTTCGGCAGTGAGTTTATCAGTTTGTGAATATGTCAGTGTGTCACTGAGTTTCAAGTTGTTTATGAACTTGTGATTATTAATAGTTGAGAAATTATATGGACTGTGTGATCTTAGTTGTTATCTTTTGTTGCTGGCTGCAGCATGGACTTGCAGACAGTACAAAGAATGGCACAAGTGGAGTCATGAGTCTTAATAAAGCTTGGAAGTTGGAACGAGTGTTGGAGAGTGTAGCTTGGAGGATACACGACTGGTAGTGAAGTAGTGAAATTGGAACGAGTGTAAAACAACTACACAAGTCTTTTTAATCTTTATTCAACAACTAGTGTGATATGATCATATGAATAAAATATATGTAAACTTTGTTTTTTTTTTAATTTAATACTTTGATTTTGAGACAAAAATGAATAAAAGATACTTTTTATGATTCTGATAATCAACCAAAACAAGTTATATGTGAAAGAAGCTCTTTCAATGATTTATAAGCCTTTATAAAATGTTATAAGACTATATAAAAAAATTACCTTTTGAAAATCTACAAATCCTTATAAATGATTTTATAAACCCTTATAAATAATTTTAAATATTCTTATAAATGATTTATAGACCTTTATAAAAAGTTTCTATATATTCCTATAAATGGTTTTTAAGATTTTATAAATGAATTACCTTTCTAGATATTTATAAATGATTTTATAAAACCTTATAAATATTTGGTATATTCTTATAAGTGATTTTCTAAAGGTTTATAAATCATTTATAGGAATATATATAAAATATTGATAAAAGTTTATAAATGATTTCTAAATCTTCATAAATGATTTATAAACATTTATAAATTGTTTATAATCCTTGTAAAGCCTTATAGACTGATTTTATAAACTCTTATAAATGAATTGTACTTTAATAATATATTTAGAAAGTCTTATAAACAGATTTTATAAACTCTTATAAAGTCTTATTAATTGTTTTATAAACCATTATAAATAATCGTTTATTTCTTATAAATAATTTACAAACATTTATAATAGAATTATTGACAGATTAACCTGAAGTATATATTCTATATAACAGGGATGTACGTGATTTGAAGTCTAAAAGATCTTAAAAGTGCTCAGACACCTGAGTTTATGGCCGCAGGCCAATCCAAGATGCATAAGCTTTCTTGGAAACATCGAAGGCGCATGTATCCTGAGATTCAAGTGTCCTCACAACCTTCATACCTTCAAGGACTTGTCCAAACACAACATGCTTGTTATCTAACCATGTCCTCTTATAACTGACTTTATAGAATCTTATTAATTATTTTATAAACCCTCATAAAACAATTATTACTACATATTAATGATACATAATCACTTGTAAATGGTTTTATAAACCATTATAAATAATTTTATTTATTTTTTAGAAATGATTCATAAATAATTATAAATTATTTAAGAAGATTTCCAAGAAATTATAAACACTTGTAAATATCTTTATAAACACTTTATAAATTAACTTATAAACCCTTTTAATCAAAAACCAGTTTATAAACTCTGTTAAATCAGTATATAATCCCTTATAAGTTAATTTATAAACCCTTAGAAATTAATTTATAATCCATTATAAATTAAGTTATGAACACTTAAATTAATAATAGTGATTAACTATCAAAACGACTCATTTATGATTTTCCATAATCAACTATTATTCTAAAAAACCACATAAAGCAATTGATAACCATTAATTCAGGTTTCAAGATCGATGCATACACAGATCAAGTTATTTATAAACCATTTATAAACACTTATAAATGACTTAAAACCCCTTATAAACCTTATGAATTGTTTATACAATTTTATAAATGATATATAAACCTCTTATAGTGATTATTTATAAATTCTTATAAATGATATAGTTGTTATACCAATTATGAAATTTTATAAAAATATATAATTTTTTTTAAATCTATTCTTTTATAGTTTCTATAAATTATTTGTTTTTAACCGATTTACAAACACTTATAAATAATTCTACACTTTTACTAATGGTACATTTGTTTATAGGAGTTTATAGATGATATACAAAACTTTTTAAATTCTTATAAAGGAAATATCAGTTTATATATACTTATAAAATTTTATAAAATGATTTATAAGGTCTTATAAACTAATTTATTATTTATAAACTGATTTATGGTTTATAAGGTGATTTTTGAGGTTTTAAGTTAATTTATTATTTTTATTAACTAATTTTAGTTTTATAAGTGTTATAAACAGATTTGTAAACCTTCTGATATTTTTCTAGCAAAATATTTATATTTTCAACAGCTCAAGAAGAGCCTCTAAACCATTTATATACTTTTTATAAATTCTTATAAAGCATTTATAATATTTTATAAACCTTTATAAATGGTTTATAAACTATGAATAAATGTTTTCACAAATTTTTATAAACCTTTATAAATTATATATATATATTTTTTATAAATATTTATTTTAGACCCTTAGTAAATATTTTAGAAACCTTTATAAACTTCTACAAATATTTATAAACCTTTATAAATGATTTATAATCTCTTTATAAGTTCTTATTAATCTTATAAAATGATTTATATAAGACTATTTATAAAATTTGCATGTTTTATGAAACTTTAAGTTATTTAATATGGGAGTAAAATTAGTGTCAGCTTAGATTACAAATAGGTTTATAAAGTCTTATAAAACTAAGTTAGTTTTCTTATCAAAGAGTTAGTTTTCTTATCAAAGGATTAAAGTACAGACAAAAGATATTATTTGTAAAGGCATAAACAAACAAATTGTTAACATACCCTTTATAAAAGATTTTTAGACTCTTTATAAATGGATTATAAAATTTATATATATATTTTATAAACTTTTAATGGTTTGCATATCCTTATAAATTATTTTACATATCTTTATTAATTGTTTTATAAGTCTTTATAAATCATTATATACTCTTATAAATGATGTAGATACTTCTAATTGGTTTCTACACCTATATAAATCCTTATAAATAGTATACTTACTCTTTATAAATTATTTATAAACTTTCATAACATTCTTATAAGCCTTTCTAAATGGTTTAATAATAGATTTTTTCAAATAATTTTCATACCCTTATAAATTGTTTTATAAATGGTAGATACGGTTCTTTTGCTTTGTGCCTCTCCTCATATACACAGATTTGACGAGGACTACAATCTCCTAATAGATTTGAACTCAAGCTTTAGACCGATTCATAGTGCCGGTTATGCACTGGAACATGTGGCCTTGGAATATTTAGTAGTTATTGTATTCATATGCTTCTTTATGAAAGAGTTTTTTGGTGCGTAATCTAATATACTTTTAGGTTATGAACCAATCATTTTGATTATCAGAGATATAATAAAGAGCATCCATTTACTTGAAAGTAGAACTAGAAATGTTTGATTTCAAATACAAAATAGCTGGGAATTGCACATATGCGAGAGATTTTGGGTAATTTAAATTCAAAAGAAACCATAAAATTATTTACAAAGGTTTATAAATCATTTCTCAGGATTCATAAATCAATTTGTAAGTGTTTATAACTTATTTTATAAAGATTTATAAATTAGCTATAAAAATTTATAAAACCTTATAAATTATTTATAAGAGTTTTTAATCATTTAAAATATTTTAATAATTTTGTAATGATTTATAAATCAATTATAAAGATTTAAAATGAGTCTTATAAATAATTTATAAGCCTTTAAAAAGTTATAATGATCCAGTAAGTCTTATAGATCATTTACAAGTGCTTACAGATAAAATTATAAGAGTTGGTAAATGTTTATAATTAATTTATAAGAGTTTATAAATTAGTTATTAGAGATTATAAATTATTTTATAAGGGTTTATAAATATTTTGAAAGACTTCTAAATCATTTATAAGAGGGTTCATAATTATTTATAAATCATTTATAAGAGCTTAGAATTCAGTTATAATAATTTATAAATTATTTTATAAAATTTTATAAATTAGTTATAAATATTTAGAAAGGCTTATAAATCATAAACGAGTACAAAGGTTTATGAATGTTTATTAGGGTTTGTGAACCGGTTTATAAGGGCTTATGAACTAACTTATAAAGTTACATGTACTTATTTATAAGTGTTTATGAATTGATTTATATAAACATATTGATTAAGTGTTTATAAATTTATTTATAATAATCTATCAAGGAAAGAAACATGTCGTTATGATGTTCTCATTGTGTTTTCAGTGTCTAAATTATGAGGGTAAGTATGGAGTCTATATTAAATGATTAAAATACAGACAAAAGATATTCTTTCTAAAATCATGAACAAACAAATTGTTTACAAAGGTTTATAGATTCTATATAAATAATTTATAAACCCTTATAAATGGTTTATAAAATTTATATATTGTTTTATAAATGATTTATAAATCCTTTTTAATTATTTACATACCGTTATAAATCGTTATAAATGATTTTACATACTCTTATAAATTGTTTTATAAGCCTTTATAAATGGTTATATATTCTTATAAATAATATAGAAACCTTATAATTGGTTTCTAAACCTATATAAACTCTTATTAATAGTATACATACCCCTTATAGATTTTATAACTTGTTTTATATATAAACTTTCATAACTTTCTTATAAACATTTGTAAATGGTTTATAGAATTTATAACTTGTTTTATAAGCCTTTAAAAATGGTTTATAAACTCTTACAAATAATTTTACGTACCCTTGTAAATTGTTTTATAATCCTTTATAATGGTGTATAAACTTTATAAATTATTTTTATAAGCCCTTATAAATTATTTACATACCCTTATACACCCTTATAAATTATTAACAAACCATTATAAATTATTTTACAAGCCTTTCTAAATGGTTATAGACTCTTTTAGTTAATTTTTAAACCTATATAACTCTTATAATGCCCCTTATAAATTGAATATAAACTTTTTAACCTTTTATAAACCCTTATAAATGTTTTTTAAATTGTTTTTATAAATTTCAAAAGTTAAAGTTAGTGTAGTTGGAAAGTAGTTTACTAAGATTTATAAATGGTGTATAAAATTTAGAAATTGTTTTATAAACTCTATGAATGTTTTATAAACACTTATAAATAATTTATACATCCTTTAAACCCCTTATAAAATATTAGACTTTCTAAATGGTTATAAATGATTTAGAGTTCTTCTAACTGATTTATTTTACCTTTATAAACCCTTATAAATTGTCTAAGTGAAGATATTTTTTTATGATTTATAAACTCTTATAAATAGATTTATAAACCTTGTAAATTAATTTATAAATCGCTTATAAGTTCTGATAAATTGTTTTATAAACCCTTTTAAATAGTTTTACAAACCTTTATAAATAGTTATATAAATATTTATATGTATTTTATAAATTTTATAGATGGTTGATACAAGGTTTTATAAGCTCTTATAAAATTTATAAATGGTTTTATAAACTCATATAAATGATTTATATACAAAACTATTTCATATATCCATATGATTGGTTTTATAAACCTTTATAAACATACATGAATAGTTTTATCCTGAGAACCAGACTGAAGGTTAATCCTGAGAAGCAGTCATTTCATCAGAGATATTCACATGACCCGAGGTATCTATGAAATTGCATAGATAGGATTTAGACCTGCTATCTTCAAGGACAAGCGACATCGGAACCGCCTTGATTGAAATGTTCCTCTCCTGCTCATCAACTCTTGTGTCTGTATACTTCATGCGCTTCTCGTTTTAAGCATTAAAAGTAGACATATGGTGAGTCTGCTCTACCAACATATCCATGAAGACAGTTTTCCCATGCTGTAGATGCCCCACAGGAGCAACATTCCTCACAAGCTCTGGATTCGACATGAGGCCGATGAGAAACTGTGTTGACACGTACGTCGTGGAATCCTTCACCCCTACCTCAGATCTGACGTCTCTGACAGGTTTGATAATCGGCATCTCGAGAGGCTGCTCATCCTCATCCATGACTAAAGTCTCAACATCCTTCCCCGTAAACTTCTTGTGCGGTGGGATAGTACTTTTTATCCTCAGGGAGAACAATCTGGTTATCCATCTCCACGTCATTGATCGTGGTGATCCAACCGTTAGAACCCCCAGGAGGATGTTCTCCATCTGATCCATCCTCTTCACGCTGCTTATCTTGAAACTCCTCGTCTTCTATTTCATCATCACTCTCTCTGTCGGACTCAATCTCAGGTTTAATGTAGTTACCAAACTCATCATACAAGCTATCATCCATCTTTAATGTAAACCTGTCACAAAGATTCCCATAAGAAAACAGAATACCGTAGAGTGAAGATAAACAATATAGGAAAAAATATCTCAAAATCAAATCAGACCATCACAAGCTTGTTAATAGTAAAGCTGAAACAGTACTATAACAACACATCCAACACTTGATAATAACCACAAAACCATTCTCGGATCTGGAGAAAATGCTAAGGAGTAACTGAAGCGTAAAACATGAAATCCATGAACTATCACCAGAAGAAGGTTTAAAGACGAGTCAACTATTAAAACGGTAAGCACAACCACCATAAACGGGAACGAAGGATCCTCTCGCGTAGTTTTACCAAAGCGTCTATGAGAGTAGTACTAGGCAAAGCCCTAAGTTATAATCAATAGAAACTTAAGCTAACTTGGACTAGAGAAAATAATCTAAGCTCGAATCAAGTAAAACCTTAAGCTAGAAACTTCTTGAGAAGATAGCGCAAAAAAAGCTAAGGAGTGAGAGGACGAACTAGATGGGGAAAAAGCGAGATGGAACGGCGTAAGGAGGGTAGGGAGTGAGAGGTAAGAGAAGGATTGCCGTCATCGTCCGATCTCCTCGCCGTCGTCGTCCGATCTCTTCGCCGTCGTCGTCCAATCTCCGATCTCGTCGCATTGCCGTCGAAGTTTTCTATGGAAATAGAAAGAGACGGGTAATTAGGTTAGAATTGTGAGAGGGTTATTTTTGTCTTTTGCCTATTAATGATTTAGGTATTTTTGAAAATGTATTCCTTCTAAGTGTATATATGAAAAGTGGTACCTAAAAAAGTGTACATATGAAATTTCCCCATTATTAAATATAGATTTCCATAAAACATTTGTAAAGCATGTGTATGTAATATTTTTTATAATTTGTGATAGAAAAAATAAGTATTAAAAAACTTTTAATATTTATGGTTATTTACTTTTTTGCCAAAAACATATTAATTAATTAATTGTAACCAATTAGAAGCGGAATAACAAAAAGAAAAATAGAAGTGAAAAGAGGAAGGAATAGTGCGGGGAGATGGCGAGGAGGAAGATAAGCAAGGAACAAGTTGTAGCGAAGCTCAAGGACGATGGCGATTTTGAGGGTGTTGATGAACAAACAACTCTTACATCTTTGCTTCTTCTACGCTCTGCATTGCCTAAAGCGGTGACTTTGTTTTTTTTTTTGCAGGAGGAATTACGAAACAAGATGATATCACTTGTCAAGGAGTCTACAGTAATCGACCGGGTGCTCGAAATATGAAACCCAGGCAGCTCTCTGATGCTATATTCCAACAAGTCGGGTAAAGTTACAAAAAGATAATGTTCCTTCTGTTTCAGTGACACTTTTTGTTCTAACTGCTTGGTTGTGAGTTATGATTGACGAGCATTACTAAAACGTTGGATTTGTAGGAGCAAGATGTTGAGCCAGCTCTCAGATAGGTTGTGGAGGATAATAAGATCAGAAGACGGGATGAAGAGCGAGATCAGAGACACCGTGCAATCCGTCTATGCTACATTATCAAACCGAGAAGGCCTACTTCAAGAAGGACCATCCACTGGAGAAGCTGAACGTAACATATCAGCACCGGTCCCAAAAGGTGAAACCGGTGTCGGTCCAGCGGGTAAACATAATCAAGTAGCTGAGGAAGAAAACAAAAGAGAAACAGCATGTACTAGTAGTAGCAGCAGAGTTAGTTACATTGACAACAACAGTGATGAAAAAGATCCTGAACTCCCTCCTGGTTTCGGCTCAACATGTTCTAAATATTCTTTTTAGTTTTTTCTGCTAAATTTACATGTTGTTCTTTGTGTTAGATCATAGCACCAAAATCAGATCTTATAATAACAATAGTTTACCTTGAGAATAAAAATATTAGGTCCACAAGTTTATATATACAAATATTTCTGTCGAACTGGAAAACTTTTGTCTCCCGGAAAGCACAGTTGGTAGGTCTATAGTTGAGCCATCACTAGGAACTGACGTGCTTGATATATTTATTAAATGTACAACAGGTTTCGTGGTGTAGTTGGTTATCACGTCAGTCTAACACACTGAAGGTCTCCGGTTCGAACCCGGGCGAAGCCAGTCTCTAATTTTTTTTGTTTCTTTCTTCTATTGACCAAATGTTGTAGATAATGTTTTGCTGCCATTGTTTGACGGCCCCATACAAATAGCTTTAGCCCCCACTATACTAGGCCCACCAATGGTGGGTTGCACAGAGAAACAAATGGGTTCCTTAAAAAGTCTGGCCTACATATCTCTATAATATTATTTGACCAGTCAGTTTCATACACTTAATAAATCATTTATGTATAATTATCATTATTAAATATTTATCTTATATTATTTTTTCCTTTATTATTTAAGTTTCTTTTTTCTTATTTTTTTAAAAATCACCTATATAATAAAAAGTTATAAATTTTAAAAATGAAAATATCTTTTATATATAGTGTAATTCATAATAAGGAAAATTTACAAAATAATCATGATTATAAAGTAAAGAAATAATTTTCCTTTTTAAAAGATAATCTTAAACAACATAATATATATTTTAAAATTATTAATCATTTTATTTAAATCAAACTATTTATTACAAAATAAAATAAATAATATAAACTAAGATATATTCACTTAATAAAATTTAATTTAATCTTTCTTTTTTTTTATCTAAGTTCCTTTTTTATATTTTCAAATAACATATTTGATAAAGAAAATATTTATCATTCTTAAAACGAAAATTGTATATATATATATATATATATATATATATATATATAATGTGATTTAATAAAAAGGAAAGTTTAGAAAAAATAATCATGATATTAAAGTAACAAACTAATCTTCCCTTTCAAAATTTATCGGTTATATTTTTATGCAACTTTGTACCTCTCATCACTTTATTTTATAATTTTATTTTTAAAATTAACATATACCAAATCACTAAGAAATCAAAAATATATTTATAAATCTAAGATGAAAAAGGAAAACAAAACTAATACAATGAATATAATTAATACGATTTGATTGAATTAGATTAGAAATAATTATACTTGAATTAGACGGAATATATGTAATACAATATACCCACAAAATGAGTAACTAGACCCACCTAATTTTTTATAAAAAATCAAACATTTGATAAGAAAAAATTTATTATTTATAATAATATCTTTAATATATATAAATTATAGACCGACTCAACATATTACTAATTAAATATGAAATTCTCAAATAATATTAGAAATATATTAACTAACTGTTACAATTAAGTAGTTTCGTATAACTTATATATATATATATATATAAGGTTTCAAAAGACTATCACTGTTATATTTACTTATACAACTTTGAATTGATCAATACTTTAGTGTACTTTTACTATTTGATTCTCAAAACAACATATATTAAATTATACATATTCTTACTAAAATATATTTACAAATCTAAGAAAAGAATCAAACAACATGAAATTAACAAAATTAATCAAAATTTTAATGTGTGTAACAAAAACATTTTAGTTGAATCGAAAAAGTAAATGTTATCTAATATATTCAAATAATAATCAAATGGTCGAGATATTATATATCCAAAACTATAATCGACTAATTAAAATAACATAATGTTATTTAAATTAAGCGATGTATATTAATTACAATATAAATAACATGATAATTAAAAACTGAAAACAAAATATTAATAAATGATTATAGTGTATTTAATTTATAAATATTTATACCCGTGCATGAGCACGGGAAAATCACCTAATTAATTATTGAAGTTAAACGAAAGTAATTTTTTTTTAAAAAAATCGTAGAATCAAGAACGCGTATGGTTATTTTATTTAGATATTCTACTCCTTAAGTATAACCTCACATTGACAGAAATTAATAGTCATTTACTATCTTATTATATCTACTTAGAGGTATTAGGAACTTCAGAATATAGATAGATGGAATTAAAAAAGATATCATTAGACTTCAAACATTTTGTGTAATATCTCTGCCTTTTAATTTTATTTTACTCCAGAAATATAAAAGGATTACTTAAATATGAATTTTGTTATTATAAATACTAGGAATGGAACCCCTGCGATGTCGCGGAGGTTCCCTATATTAATAATTATATAAAAATGTTTAGAACATAATTAAAAGTATTTGAAAATATTTCGATAATTAATATTTTTTAAATGAAAAATGATTAAAAATAAATAGAAATAGAAAATATAAAGTTATTATAAGAAGAAGCAATCTTAAATCTATTTTAGCTTAATATTCCTAATATATATATATATATATATGTTAGCAAACGAAATTGTTTTACAAAAGTAGTATAACTCTCCAAGACATTTTCTGTAATGTTGAATTTTAGAAAAAAGTATAATACAAAAATTGATTTAAAGATGAAATATTAAATATATATTTTTAGATACTTTAGATTATTTAAAACACTATTTAATTAACCCTGCAAGATACCTAAATACCAAAAATATATGGTGAAAAAATCTCTAATCATATCGTTTGTGTGTTTTTTTCTTTTGATTTTTAAGATAAAAGTAGTAAATTAAAGAAATTGAGGAATTATCTAATCATTAAGTGAGATGATATATGTTATTTTGATGCGATCTTTAAAATGAATTGTAAAAAAAGTATAATACAAAAAAATGATTTAAAGATAAAATTTTAATATATATATATATAGATTATTTAAAACAATCTTTCTGCAAGATACCTAAATACCAAAAATATATGGTGAAAAAATGTCTAATCATAGTTGTGTGTTTTTATTTTCTTTCACATTTTAAAATAAAATTAGTGAATTAGAGAAATTGAGTAATTATCTAATCAGTAAGTGAGACGTAATAGATTATTCTTATGTGATTTTTGAAAATGAACTATTAGTTTGTTATGTTTGCTCACGATTTATTTTGCAGTGAACTAATAATATGATTGATAAGTTACCAATTGATATGGTGTCTTCAAAGTGATGCTATCTTGCCACCCTTCATTTCCTTCTAATAAATCTTTTGCAATACATGTATTTATAAAAGAACAATAAATTTACCATCAAAATATCTTCATAACTTTTAGAGCTGTTTACATAATTGTTTAGCATTTAAAGATCAAATTTCTTTGAAGATTATTTTTACTCTTGTCAAACTTTGAGTTACAGAAAATACTTTTTTAGGATAAAAAAATCAAGTACAAAAAATACAAAGATATTTTTTAAAAGTTTATATGTGCTTCTTCAAAGATAGTTTATGATCCTTTGGGATAGTGAATCTCTCCCTTATTTTATGTGCCTTTTTTTATCCTTCTTGTTTTTGCATTTTTCATTCCTCATAACTATGTATATATATATAGATCAAAGATTACAATGGTTAACCACCAAATATTACAATGGTTGATCACCAAAAATTGTAATTGTTCATTCAAACAATTGAAAATGTTCATCTAAACAATTGCAAATATTAATTTTACTGGTTGCAGTGATTCACTTAAATCGCTAACCGGCTATTTTACATATAAGCGATGTATAATAGGTGAAATAAAATAAAATAAATAATTATAGATGAAAATGATACGCATAAATTTCATTATTGAGACCAATATGTCTTCTTGTTCAACAATAACAATTGGTCTTTGATGATCATCTACAACGAACAAGAAGGAAAAAATAATAATAACAAAAAATAAACAGTTAGGAAAGCAGTTTAAATGAAAAGGTACTATAAATAAAATTGAAAATGAATAAAATCAAAACAGATACAATTTTTTAAAAAATAAAAGCAGTTATAAATGAAAAAGTACCATACACTGTTATAAACAAAAGTGTATAATGAACAGTCATGAACAAAATTCTAATGAAAAGCATATCACATCTGTTATGTATCTTAAAATCGCGAAGGTATGTTTCTTGGTATCTAGTCTCTAAATCTTAGCTATTGAAGCTTAATATAGAAACTGTTAACTTATAGTGAAGATCGGTTACATTAAGAAAATAAAATAATATACAATTATCAAATAATTTTTAAATCAAGAAAATAAAATAAGTAAATTATAATGCACATTGGCCACCATGTTAAACATATCTCTTCTTCTCCCTTCCGTCGAAGTCACAACCTCACCATTGAGTTGTTGATAATTAGAATCAATACGGTGAGTTTTATCACTGATTTTTCAATGACTTTTGAGATGTAGACGCTGTGAATCACTGAATAGGTGTGATACCTGATGGGTTGCCACTTGCCCTTGGATCCAACCCTTGGAAGACTTTGGGCCACGAAGGTTTGTTTTTAAGGTGCAATCAAGTGATAAGTCACCATCTATTTGAAAGACATGAATGAAGGCGAAGAATAAGATGTTCCATAACTCTCTTTTTCTTCTTCTTCCCGGCGAAGTCACCGCCCAATGTAAACTCGTTGATCGTTGAAACTAACGTTGTTCTTTGGTTTGTGGGTTTGACACCACCCCGTGGAACTGTAGTGTGCTACGTTTCTTATAATTTTCTGTTGAATATCACTTTTCAGAAAATCTCTTATACAACATATAAAACATAAAGTAGTATACATAAACATTAATTGAAACTAAAATGGGATATTGCTATTCATGGGTTTGTTTGGTTTGTTTATGCAATAACAAGAATGACAAAAGGGACAGGTAAACAACAGCGAAACGGATATAAACAAAAAGTATTCTATTGACTATCTTAATGTGCTAGCATAAATATATAACATCTACTTTTCTTAAAATATCAGCGATTAATAAATTTCCAAAATAAACCCAACTATAGTGACATTAGTGAAAACTTTATATGAATAATCGAATAGAAAAATGTGTCCATGAAAGTACAATGTCAAAAACACAATTTGTATGTACGAAAGACAAACCTTTTCATCTAGTATAAACGAAAATTGAGATTAATGATTTCATTGTTTTGTTTAGGATTTTGGGAAAATTGTCAAAACGGAACAAAAATTCAATATGATTGTTCTTTTGGTATAATACCATCTTTAAATTGTCCTTTTAATACAATTTCTTTTCATAATTAAATTTACATGAGTGGAATCTACAACCTTTGAAATTAATTGAAATTGCTATTATTAGTAGATATACGTCGGCATCTATCATTCTAAGTTTCTTACGAAGTGATGTGGCGTAAACGGGTGTTCAATCCGGATTTCGATTCGGTTTTGGTTTGTTTTTTTTCTGTTTATTGCTATTTCGGTTTATAAGAAATAGCTATCATACTAAAACCATATTTACGTTGATTTGATTCGGTTTATATACCATCGATTTTCGGTTTATTCAGTTTTATACCAAAACTCATAATATATTTATCTTTTATAATATTTTGTATATTTTACTTTACATGATTAGATGTCAGGTTTAATAAAACATGATGATATTTCAGTTTTTAAATAGAACATGATGATATTTCAGGTATTACAAACGACCACTGAACCAACTCACACATAGTAGTTGTAAATCGTTAATTAGCTGATCAAAAAATAAATAAACAAACTGATGCTTTGATCTAGGCACTTTGCGTGGTAAGTGTAATTCGTTCATTTTAACTATTCTTTCTTAGATTTATTCATTTGTAAATAGTCTTTCTCTTGTTGATTAATCAATTTAAAATTTCGACAAAAAAATCTATAAATTAGTTTAAACTTTGGTCAACCCGATGAAATTACCAGAGACGAGCCTAAGGGCATCTCCATTAGTGAACCCCCTCATGGGGTTCATACAATTTTTTTAATAATTTTTGGTGGGACCGTGAATAGTGATGAACCTGTAGAAATTTTGGTACTTCCATTAGTGAAACTGAATATGGAGTTCTTAGCAATAAAAATAAATAAAAAATATTTTTTAAAAAATAAAAAAAAATTTATTCATTAAAATGATGAACATACAAAGATTATTCATCTTCATTACCAAACTTTTGCCATAAATTTTCAACTAAATCGGCTTTTAAACGATTATGTATCTGTTGATCCCGAATTTCATTGCGAGTGTGATGCATTTGACCGATATTAGAAAGGCTTTCTGTTGAGGAGAAGACATCATCAACCTGGGAACTTCTGCTTGATTCTCCGGATTCGAAGTGAGATGTATCATGTCGCCTCTTTGCATCTCTTCTCTCTTCAGCGGGATCCATCTAAAACAGAGAAAAAAAATATTTATTAGAACCCAGTAAAAGATTTAAACCCAATAATCGAAACCCCCAAAATCGATTAGGGTTCAGAATCCCTTTAAACCCCCAATATTTATTAGAACCCAGTTCCGATGGTTCGGATTTAAACCCACTAATCGAAACCCCCTTTTTGATTTCCAATCCGCGAGAATCCGAACCATCGGTCGAAACCCCTTTCTCGATTTTCAGATCGAGAACCCTTTCGACCTAAATCCGTTCAACCAAACGGTTCAATTGATCGAGAATCACCTGAGCTCGTCGAGGAGAGAGTCCAACGTCGATTACAACCGCTAAATCTCCGGGAATCGGCTTCGAGAGACAAATCGCCTCGGAGGTGGAGGAACCCTAGGTTTCGAAAGGAGAAGAGAAAATGAATCCTTTCACGCGAAACCCTCTTTTTCTCCGCGTACACGCGTTGTCGCGTGGCCATACCGTCTTCGACACGTGGTATGAACCCGTATCATACGGGCTCACTCGCATGAACCGGATCACCGATTAAAACCCATTTATTCATTTCTTTTTAATAAAAGTCCATATGATATCGAGCCCACGAACCCGTCTAAATACGTCGATGCGGCTGCCCTAAGACTAGAGTGGCTCAGAAGTCAGAACCAATAGCCATTACGATTTCAAAGTACATTTTAAAGTTTTAACTAAACAAACATAAGGAGCAAATAGAAATGGAGAATCAACCATATTGAACCGGTCCAACCTATGACTATTGCAAATAAAAAGCCTAGGCTTTGACTCCGGCTTTGCATTGGAGTCTCGTGACTAATTGAACGGCCTCTTTTTTTTTCTTTCCAAGTTGTTGGGATCGAAACACTTTCACGAGAAACCTCAGAAACTTTACAGGAAAGTATTGGTACACATACACCATAAATCACACCATGCACCAAGCTTTCTCGTGACTTCTTCTCCTTGACCACCAGCTTTACTTGTAAACGCAGCCCATTGCACTTCTCTCTATATACATCAACATGTATGGTCGCATAATAGAGAAGAAGTATTTTCTCCTCTGTTTCAAGTATCAAAGTTTTCATATCAATGGAACAAAAACAATCAACTCCTCGTTCCAACTTTGCTGACATCAACGAAGTTGTACCAGAAGAAGATGCAGAGCAAGAACCACAACAGCAAGAGAATAACAACAACAAGAGATTTCCCGGTAACAGAGGACCAAACCGAGGGAGACAACGACCATACCGAGGTTTCAGCAGACAGGTGTCGCTGGAGACGGGTTTCTCTGTGCTCAACAGAGAATCTAAAGGAAGAGGTGAGAAGAAGAGTTTACCGAGGAGTGGTCGTAGCTTTGCCGGGTTTGAAACACGCGGAATCATCAACGGTGGAGATGGACGGAAAGGGGACTTCAGTATCTTTAGAACCAAATCAACGCTCAGCAAACAAAACTCTCTCCTGCCTTCAGTAATAAGGGAGAGAGACATCGAGAATTCTTTAAAAGGTGAAGATGGTGAGACCAAAGATGAATCTATAAACGAAAACGTTTCTGCAGGAAGATACTTTGCTGCTCTTAGAGGACCCGAGTTAGATGAAGTCAAGGTAACAACTTCTTTCTTCCTCTTCTCTCTTCAAAGCTTGATAAGTTTGTTCTGACTCTATTCTCTTGCAGGACAATGAAGATATTCTGCTTCCAAAAGAAGAGCAATGGCCTTTCCTTCTCAGGTTCCCTATAGGATGCTACGGTATCTGTTTAGGACTTAGCAGTCAAGCTGTCTTGTGGCTTGCACTAGCTAAAAGCCCCGCTACACACTTCTTACACATCCCACCAGTGATCAACTTAATTATATGGCTATTGGCACTAGTTGCCTTAGTCTCTGTCTCTTTCACTTACATACTCAAATGCATCTTCTACTTCGAAGCTGTCAAAAGAGAGTACTTCCATCCCGTTCGAGTCAACTTCTTCTTCGCTCCTTGGGTCGTTTGCATGTTTCTAGCAATTAGCGTACCTCCCGTGCTCACCCGAAAACCCCTCCATCCAGCCATCTTGTGCGTTTTCATGGGTCCTTACTTCTTCCTTGAGCTTAAGATTTACGGACAATGGTTGTCCGGAGGGAGAAGGCGGCTCTGCAAAGTCGCAAACCCGTCTTCTCATCTATCGATTGTAGGGAACTTCGTTGGGGCTATCTTAGCTTCTAAAGTTGGATGGAATGAAGTAGCTAAGTTCCTGTGGGCAGTAGGTTTTGCACATTACTTAGTTGTGTTTGTAACACTTTATCAAAGGCTTCCAACAAGTGAAGCTTTGCCTAAAGAGCTTCATCCTGTCTACTCTATGTTCATAGCTGCACCATCAGCAGCAAGTATCGCTTGGAACACAATCTATGGCCAGTTCGACGGATGTTCAAGAACTTGCTTCTTCATTGCACTCTTCCTATACATTTCCCTTGTAGTTCGGATCAATTTCTTCACCGGGTTTAAGTAAGTCCATCTCAGGTTTTACACAATGAAGGTTTTAAGATGTATTGATGCAACTAAGTGACAATTATCATGTGCAGGTTCTCAGTGGCCTGGTGGTCATATACTTTTCCTATGACAACAGCCTCAGTAGCAACGATAAAGTATGCAGAAGCAGTACCTTGTTTCCCTAGCCGAGCTCTAGCACTAACTCTTTCCTTCATTTCCTCGGCCATGGTTTGCGTTTTGTTCGTCTCCACACTTCTCCACGGCTTTGTCTGGCAAACTTTGTTCCCGAACGATCTTGCAATCGCTATCACAAATAAAAGACTTACCAAGGAGAAGAAACCTTTCAAGAGAGCCTATGACTTGAAGCGCTGGGGCAAGCAGGCTCTGTCGAAGAAAATATCTGCAGAAAAAGATATTGAACCCGATGACGAATCGCATCACTGATGAAAATCACGAACAACGAAAGGATCTTTTCAGATTGAAAAATAATAGTCGAGAAAGCATTTAGATATAGAGTTACAAGTAGGTGATCAAACTTGTTGTATGTATCTCTCAAGAAGCATGTTTAATAATAATATTACATTCGCACTCAAAATCACATTCACACTCCAAAGCTATAACGGTGTTACACAAATCAAACAGGCAAAGAGATGGTCCTCTGGTTTGCTAAGTTGGTCTGTGGTCGGAGGTCCCATGAAGCAGAGTGTTGTGTTTCCTCAGGTTTAATAAAAGGCAGTGTGATCTCATTGATCATTAATTCTCCACAGAACGGGCATTCACTGGCGATAGCATCATCTAGCTCTGATCGAAGCTGCCTCACGGTAAGGAAAGTATGTCAAGCCATTGATGTTAAGAAAAGATAAATAAAAATCACGAGAAATGAAACAAATATTTCTACCTTGTCTGCAGTAGTTGTGCTAGTTATAGGTTCATCAGATCGATTACCATTTATATCCCTTCGGGTTTCGCTACCAAGCAATGTAAGCTGCTTCTGCAAATCGAGTATATGCTCGGCCTAGACAGATTTTTTTCGGAAACCAATCCAAAAATGAAATCGTCATTTTAACATTGGTACATAAATCTCGAGACTTATGTATTACTGAACGTAGAATAAAGAACTAAGTTAAGTAAATCTGAACAACCGCTAATAAGCGAGAACTCAGAACAAGTTCTCATGGTTTGAGACTTACTTGCTCCTCGTGTGCACAGCTTGTGACGTGTGTGATCAGGCACTGTGCATGGAAAGAGTGCCCACAAGGAAAAACATAGAAAGGAGCCAGTGGTCCAGATGAAGAATATCCCTGAGCCATTCTGAAATCCCCGGTCATCGTCAAGATTTTACGTTTACAAACCTGGTAATACACGTTGAAAAGGATAAGGTGAGCTGGTTATTTTGGATCTTCCAACAACTTGATTCATATCTGTATGATAAAGGCTATTCAATCTTAGGATGATCATACCCCGCATTCCTCTTCTCGGTCGATTACAGCATATCTTTGAGTTAGGGCACTGATATCATTTCTAATATTATCTGCACCACGTGTGGCATCATTCATCTCCTCTTTCAATTGTTCTATTTGCTTGTTGTAATCCTCCAGAGATGAGCAAATCGCTTCCTGTAGAAGGGAATTGACGAACATAACAAGAGCGGAGAAGCAACTTGGTTAGGCCAAGACAGAGCTATTTGTGTGCCTGGAAAAGAGGATAAGTTGACCAACCTTGAAGTCATCAATTAAGGCAAAGTCTGGAAAGAATGGCAAAATATCTTCAATCTTTAGAAGGCCATCAGTTTCCTTGAGGAAGGCAATAGCTTTCCTTATGTTTTCCCTTTTCGCTCCCTTTTCCTGCTTGACGACATGCTTAGCAACCATCAGCCACAGCTTCTTTCTCAAGTCTTCATCATCTTCAACCTTATCAGCCTCAGCCATAGCAAGTTCTGGGTCAATCTGTAAAACAAAAACAGTTGTGCTAGCGAATTCAGTATCTTTCGGTAGCAGTTTTGTTTCTTAATATGTCATAATCAAAAGATTGCGCACAGAAGACAGAAACAGATAATACCATTTTTGACATAAGGGGATTGATTATTACCTGAAGAGCAAGGGCCACCGCCTCTTCATGCATAGACATCATGCTGTATATATGGACACAGGCACGAGTTCTTTTCTCCTTGAGACAAAGGCGCAACGCGTATTTGGGATCATAGAAAAATTCAGGACCGTTCTCTCGTCCTTTCCCAAATTTGCATTGCAGGAAACGGAGGAGGGCACTGTCATCTTCCTGATAATTGGATATATGAAATGAAAACCATTATGTATCACTTTTCATAACTTCTTGTCATAATATTACAAGTGGAAAAGAAAAATAGTAACCCTCGATGTTACTTTATGGATTAAGTACAGGCTTCTAAATGTTTAATGACTAAAACAAA
Organism: Brassica juncea; assembly: GCA_018703725.1. Taxonomy (NCBI): domain Eukaryota; kingdom Viridiplantae; phylum Streptophyta; class Magnoliopsida; order Brassicales; family Brassicaceae; genus Brassica; species Brassica juncea. The sequence goes on from CM031938.1 coordinate 42,339,148, forward strand.
GAGAAATTAATGAAGGGACTCAACCAGACCTGCTTGGCATATAATGAGAGAAGTAAATTGTGAATCCCTGGATCCTCGTTATGCAAACTATGGGCGCAAAACTCAAGGTATTTTATGACTTCATGTGTCTCGTTCCTGCAGTTTAATATGAGGAGTTGTTGGTAAGACTAAATACACAGCGTGAATGGATATTTACTTGAAAAGTGGGTAATTACTTTGCATGAGGTTCGCTTGAGTAACGCATCATCGCAGTAATCAGTCTCCTTGGATTAAGATTTTTATTGGCCATCCATGCTTCCACGGTTTCATACGCGTCAAGCATAATAAGCTCTGGCGCAAATTTATACTGAAATGTGTAAAGCATATTTTAGCTATAGGACGAAGCAAAGATTTGGAGACCGCATTTTAAAAAAGAACCTGTGTTACTTTTTACACACCTGAAGCTCATCTGAAACTGAAGATTTCTGGAGCACCTCCAAAGCTTTCTTTGCTTCCCCTTGCTAACGATAGAGAAAAAAACTCCGTTAACCGAACAACCTTGAGTAATATCTCGTATCTTTATGAATCAAGTAGGAATATAAAGCTTATCACGCCCTTCACCTGAATATAATGGTGAATAACGATTTCATACTGCTCCTTCAGGTTTGCAAAATACACCAACTCCTCAACCCGACCATAACTAAAATAAAAGCAGAAAAGGACGATTTTCATACTGCAAGCAAGATATCCTAGGAGATATGCTTAGAACAGTCTTAAAGAGAATATCTTATTCCAGAAAATAATACTCAACCTCATCATAAAGGTCCAAGTGCACTTGGATTAGAGATAAATTTTAATATCTTGCATGGGATACTTGTGAAATTACCTCTCCAGAAGTTTCATGGTGGTTGCCTCATCTAATACATCCTTGCAGTCGCTCATGAAAGCTCGAAATTCTTGAATGACTGAGTGATACTCTGAGTTACGATTTTCTATTGCAGTGTCATCTTCCAAAAGCAGCCGATTTATCTAATCCAGATTCCAAAAACACAGAAATAATATAGACTCAGAAAGAAACCAGAAGTAAATAAGAGGAACTATGACACTAAACCAAATGAAGTATGAAAGAATATAAACACTTATTGAACATACGAAACCCAATATGTGTTAAATAAGAAGAGAGAACAGAGAATAAGTTGTGCACAGAAGCAAAAGCTAAACCTTGTCCAGATACAGCTCAGTTGCCCATGTTGATATCATTGTAATTTGGCATTTATCATCCTTTGAAAGAGTATCAAGCTTCCGCAACAGGAATGTTCTCAAAGCTTCCTGCAATCACATAAGCAATATAAACCGGTGAATATTAAAGCCCACATGTGAAACACATTTTTCTCTCCTAAAGAGCAAGCACGGAAATAGAGATTTGATGTTCTGAAAACAAGCAAAAATACAAAGGTAAATGTTTACCGGTTCGTTGATACTAATAAACTTCAACGTGACCTCTTCGAAAGATATTACATAATTGATCTGCAAAGAAAACATGTATCCACGTCAAAATGAATAATACCACGCTAGAGCAAAGTAAAACAAAGGAGCTAGGAATTACTTTGGCATAGAATGATGCTGCTCGTAGATATTCCTTGTCGGCAAATGCAGCTTCTGCCTACAAGAGAGGGTGCCAATTCACACATTATCAAAAACCAGAGAGATTCTTCTGGCAAACGGCCTATACACAGGCGACAGAAATATTGATGATAAGAAGGAATTGCATATATGACGGGAATGGCATGAGAAATATTTCATATTAACTAAACTGAGGTGACAGAGATCAACGATCACCTGAACTAAATAAACTTGGTCTCTCTGGAGAGGGTCACGGCAGTTTGCTAAAGCTGCAGCAAAAACTTTCAAGTCTAGGTAAACCTTCCACATATCTCTACCTTCATCAATTACAGAAACCTAGGGAAGATATCCAAAACCCACAATTGAGAAGAAAAAGTACAAGATATCAGAGATATTTACTCAAGTAGTTAATTAAGATCATATAAACGAGTACAAGCCAATCCCCAAACCAGACCTGGAAGATCGAATTTTGATCATACGCATAGAAAAGACCAGCAGATGCATCGCTGCAAAGTCCAATTATGCCCCTCGAAGCTGAATCTGCCGTTATATCAAACTGGAGCTCTTCAATGATTTGTTCACTAATCCGATTCACAACCTAACCCCACATATAAGGAATGCAGAAACCAAAAAGTAAGCCCACTAGTGAAACAAAACACATAAGTAGCCAGATGAAGCTGCTACGAGGAACGTATTAACTACATGTGTCCAAAACATACCTTAACCCTATTCCCAATAAGAAGCAAGAAATGATATTCTGAGAGTGCCATCGAACTAGGCTTGACTATTTCAGCGCCATCACTCAGTTTTGAGTAGTCCAAGAGCGCTTTGCTCTCCACAAAGTTCTCATCACCATTTGGGTAACTGCCAAAAAAATTTAATCACGTAACAGAATGATATAACCAAATATGAAAGAGGGTAACAAACACAAAGATCCCAGTAAATAATTCACAGCGATATTGGTTCTGTCATTCTACCTGTGCTGAGCACCAAAATTTAGGCCCCCATGATAAATTCCTGTTCCTGAAAGCCACGCAAAATGCACCGCTCTTCGTTGCTTTATAAAGAAATGTAGTTCACTGAAAGACGACAGAAAAATATGGTCAGAGAGCAGGTTACACTTTGTGATTTCTTCCATACGCAAAATGAGCCTAAGGTTCACACTTACCTGTTTGGTATTTCACCAGGAAGTTCCATAAAATGTACTGCACGTTCTTTATAACTAGCAAAAACAGACTGGAAGTAAAGGCTTAGTAATTAGAAATTGAATAGCGAAAATCTAATTCACAATTTCAGGAGATCATAAATATGAAAGCAACAGGAATGGGAGGCTGCATACAATCTTCTGTGTTATATTTGAAGTGAAGAACAATCAGGGTTCACCTTTGAAACTCAATTATGGAACCATAGAGAATAACACTAGTCCATAAATTTCCAATTCACTATCATGAACCTAAAACTTAATCTCCAATGCTCCCAGTTCATTTCATGATTACGAATTGATTTTACTATCATGAAACTAAATGTTCCCAAACAAATTATAAAATGGGGGACAGAAGTCATCGCATAGCAGAACAGAGTTTAACTTACTTCTAATGTTCCAATCCCGGTGAACGAGTAGAGTCGAGTGGGAGTTACAGCCATCACATAGTACCTCATTCCACTGTTTATGTTGGCTGTTTCCATCTGCGCAAAAAGACAGAGATTGGAATAACAAAACCAATGAAGGAAACATGGTTTGATCGGGAAGACTAAAACTCATAGGGGATAAAACTTTTCGACCAAACATGTAAAATTTTCAAGCTTAATGGCTTATCCAACAAATTGAGCCTAACAAAAGAACCGCCGCCAACTTAACTAATACAATATCAACAAAAATAACATATTGGCCATTACAGCATAAAATCTAAATAAACGGTAGTACTAGTACCTGTAAAGCCATGAAGGCTTCGGGAAGTTCTTCTAGTTCGAACAAAAACTTGATGTACTTCTCCCTCTTATCCTTTTCATCCACAGCCATCTCAAATAGCTGCCCATCTTGAGTGCCAAGGATGATCTCTTTAGTTGAAACTGAATTCAGGGAATGACGAAACAAAATCAATATCCATGTGAATAAAGAAAAAAAAAAGAAGACTCATTATATAGTACGGAAGCATAACCCTCTGTTATCTGTTGCCTGTTCCAAGCCACGGAGTTAACCAGTAAACCTTTCAAGCGGCTCAACACACGCGGCTTAGGCCATTTAGCATGAGTATAAAAAGTTTCAGCTCCTCCAACACCAGTCACCGTAGCAATGCAATGGCTACCACCAGGGTCAACAAAAACCTTGTGAATCGATTGCTCCCCAGTTCGACCAACAGAGAGATCGATATCTATAATTCAAGCAAAGATTAGAATTGTACGTTTAACCACCGAAAAAGAAAAACAAGATGATTTGTCTATATGATGAAAAATGAAGTAATACCATAAGAACTCCCAACTCCAAAATCATGGCGGATGATCCATCCTTTGCTTGTTCCCAGAACAATAACATCGTTTCCAGCAGCCATACATGTGATCATGCCACGATTCTTCGACGCATATCTCTCGAGAAGATCAACTGAAAACACTTGCCTTCCTTGTTCCATCTCTTCCTCCTCCTCTTATAGCTAAAACTGCACACAAAAGAGAGACTTATATATAAGGGGTATCATCCAGATTCTGAGCTCATGACCATCATTCATCTATCTATCTATCTCCTAGATTCGCCGTTGAGAGAGAGATCGATTCTGGTTCTCAATTGCAGAAACAACACATAATCCGACTCCAATGTGAAAAAATTATCATAAACTTCCAATTACAAAATGTCAATTCTGGTTCTCTAAAAATTTTATAAGAAGGTTTCTGCATTGCTTACAACAATCGGAATCGTTACCTCCGTCGTGGATCTGATCGGCGACCAGGAGAAGATGTCGGTCCCGGCTACGATACGACACCGTCTATCGAGTGGCTTCCGACGGATATATTTCTCTCTCGAATGAACTAATCAAGTAGCGAAACGACAGCGTTTGAATTAGAAGGTGCCGTACTGGTCAACAAGTTAACCAGCTATAAACCAGACAAACCCAATTAATGGTTTAAATTGAACGAAGCGCAATTGAATTCGTATTTTCCTAAGAGAACCAATTCGACTACAACTACAAGTATCCGTTTTATTAGCTGGTTAGATGGGTTTTGATTACACATGATCATCATCTTTATGAAATTTCGTAATTAGTTAGGAAAAGACAAGTGTTGAAACTTCATTTTTCCTTTTGCTTGCTGATTCCTAGTTACATTCTAAAATCAGTTAAACTTAAGCTCAATCAAAAGAAAAAAAAAACATATTGGTCTTGAGCAATGGAATCGTTACCTCACGATGTGGTTGAGCTTATTCTAGAGAGACTTGCGGTGAAACCTCTCATGAGATTTATATGTGTATCAAAGCAATGGAAAACAACAATCGAATCCGAATACTTCAAACAAAGACTGTTGAAACGAGATCCGAGTGCTCTTCTTCAAGTGTTTGTTGTTCCTACACATGATCTAATACATCATACAAGGGAGAGGTTTGAAGATGATAATGCACTACAAGCACAACGTCGTCCAAAACTAGAGAACTTCGTTTGTGTTGTTTAGTTCCTATCATGGTTTTTGATTTTCTTTCCCCTTGCTTATCAGTCTTTCTTTTAATCTTTCCTACTTAATGGAGTTTATTTTCAGTTGTCCAAAAAAATGGAGTTTATTTTCAATAAACTTATTTTTTTTTCTACTTACATTTGACATGCCTAGTACCTGTAGAATATATATATATATATATATGTATGTATTCATGTTCATGTTGTTTGTAATTTGTTTTTACATAGTCTTTCACTTAATTATCTTTGACAATATGCTTGGTTATCTAGGGACTTAATATCTTCCTGTCATTGTATCGTACCGTGATGGTTAAGACTCTGTTTCGGTAACTTGTGGTGTGCTTGTTGTTGTTTGTGAAACATGTAGAAAATCTCAAAAAGTTTGTGAACAAAAGAATTAAACCTTTCTAATCTCTGAACAACTACACTGCACATTTTCTATGCAATCTTTTTTTACTCCAAAAGAATGAAAAAGAAAAAAAAACTTTCATTACGATCCAAATCCGTTTCTGATAGATTCAAGAACCTGCACGACCTCAGCCATACTCGGTCTCTTCAACGGATTCTCCGACGTGCAAAGCAGTCCTAACTTCATGACTTGAATCAGCTCATTCTCTTCAAACTCTCTCAACCTTCTGTCAAAACAATCAGAAGCCGAACCAGTCTCCAGCATATCCCTCACGTAATCTCTCAATATCAACACATGGTTTCCCGTTGGAGACTCCACCGGTTTTCTACCAGTAACCAGCTCGAGAAGCACCACACCGTAGCTATACACATCGCATTTCTCACTCGCTCTCAAGCTCTGCTGAGCCAGCTCCGGAGCGATGTAACCAACCGCGTTATGAAACTTCTTCTTGGTCCTCCTACTACCAAAACTGTCTAGAACCGGAAGAAACTTCTCTAACCCGTAGTCTGATAGCTTTGCTTCGTACCTTTCGTCTAGAAGAATGTTAGTGGACTTCACATTGAGATGAAGAATCGGTGGTTTACAATCATCATGAAGGAAAGAAAGCGCTTTTGCAGTTCCTAACGCAATCCGAAACCTTCTGTGCCAATTCAAATCAGTATTCCCGTGGCTCGTGCTGGCTCCAGGGTAGATTCTCAAGTGTAGATTATCATAGAGGCTACCATTGGGGACGAAGTCAGAGAGAATCAACTGCATCGTCGAGGAGAAGTAGTAGCCTTGGTAAGAAGACAGGTTCTGATGCTGCAAACCTCCGAGCCGTCCGAGCTCTTGCTCAAACTCTTCTTGGTTTCTGATTCTTCCTAGAGTCTCGAGCTTCTTCACCGCGATGGATACTCCACCTTCGAAAGATGCTCTGTAGACCGATCCAATGGATCCCATTCCGATTATATTGTCCTTGTCGAGCAGAGCTTTTGTACCGGCTTCCCAGTCTTCGTACTTTGAAGGCAAGTTCTTGCTGAAGAGAACGAGTTTACCGATTATCACACCACCGCTTGAGTCTATCGAAGAGGCTAGAGGAGTGGTCTCGAGTGTAACTACTTCTTCTTGTTCTTCGTCTTTTCTTCTTTTACGAGCTCTGAGGTTCAAACCAAGCACAACACAGACACCAAAGAGGATCACAGCTGCGGCAACTATAACGATGATAACCGAGACGCTTAGAGCTTCAGAGTTTCTTGATCTCCCTGTGGCTCCACGTGAGTTGCAGGGTGTAGTTACGAGAGGATCACCGCAGAGCAAAGGGTTGTTTTCAAATGCAGAAGGTCCGAAAGCTTGTAACACCGGAACAGGAGGGATAACACCGGAGAGATTGTTGTATGAGACATTGAAATGCGTTAGCCTATTCAAGTTCCCGAGGGAAGACGGGATCGAATCTGAAAGAGAGTTCTGTGAAACATCAAGAAACTGGAGTCTGGAGAGGCTTCCAAGCTCAGGTGGAATACTTCCATTGATACGGTTACGATGCAGATCAAGAATCTCTAGGTTTGTTAAGTTTAGTATCTTCTTAGGGATCTCTCCTTCTAAACCATTCCCTGAAACATCTCTGCAACCAAACACAAGTAACAACAATGAGAGAGAGAGATTCACATACAGTAACAAGAACTACTGATAAAAACATCAAACTCAAAACTCACAGTTCAAGAAGTAATCTGCAATTGGAGATCTCCTCTGGAATCTCACCAACGAGGTTGAGACTATGCAGATTCAAAACCTGTAGATACTCCAAACTTCCAATCTCCTTTGGTATCTCCCCATCTATAGAGTTATCACCTAATCTAATAACCGAGAGCTTCTCCATCGTCCCAATACCTCCAGGGATACTCCCGTTCAGCTTGTTAGACTCCAAGTCCAAAAGCTTGAGACTTTTGCAACCAGTCACACCTCTGGAGATCCCACCGGTTAACTCATTAGAAGAAGCATCCAAAAACTCCAATCTCTGACCACAATCAACTACCTCTCCAATCTCCCCACCAAACCGGTTCCAAGAGACATTAACATAAGTTATGTTCACGAACCCAAGAACCTCGAAAGGCCCTAAACCTCGGAACAAATTGCTCCCCAAATCAACATGGCTCAGTCTCTTACATTTCACCACCTCATCAGATACATTATCACCAGACAACAGATTGTTCCTCACTGAGATATACTCAAGCACAGGAATATCACAGACCTTAGGCGGCAACACTCCGTTAAGACCGTTGTAAGAGAAATCAAACCCTTCTAGATTGTTACAGTTCACGACCGAACCAGGGATTGGTCCGGAGAGATTGTTGTGAGACAAAGACACGAACCTGGTCTTGTTGCAGAGCCTAAACAGAGAAACAGGGATCTCACCGGAGAAACCGTTTCTAGACAAGTCGAGAAACCTTAAGCTAGACAAACCACCGATAAACTCCGGGATCGGACCAGACAACGCGTTGGAGCTAACGTTAATGGTCCACAAAGTCTGTAACTTTGAGTAATCCAACGGTAGATTACCTGTAAACCTGTTGCCAAACAAGGTCAGAACACGGATAGACTTCAGACCGGACAGTCTCGGGGTCAAGGTTCCGGCGAGACTCGTGTTCCAGAGAACGATTTTGTCCACGAATCCTTGTGGGTTACAAGTGACTCCATTGAAGCTGTTGCAGAGGTCTCCGTCGAGGGTCCAAGAGGCTAAGCTGTTGTGGGGATCGTCGCTGATACTGTTCTTGAACTGAAGCAGAATGTCTCGTTCTTCTTCTCCGATTGTAACACATGGAGAAGTTGAAATGTATATCAAAACCAGAAAAAGGTAAACCCTTTTCATAGCTCAGGGCTGAGAAACGGATCTACCCAATTGACATTGTCGGTTTAGGATCCGAAACCGAACCCGGTTCGTGAATCTACAATTTTTTCTTCCGGAATCAAGAACAAGTAGCTGCATTAACTAAGAAAGAGAGAGAGGGAGATCACCAATCAATGAAACGAAACGGTTTGAGGATTTGATCTTGGGATTGAGAGCTCAAGCTAAGAACTTTTCAACTGCTTTTTGGCATTTTTGTTGGTCATCCTTAACGGCTAACAAAATAAATTTTACCGACCAAAGGTCAAAACTTTCGTGAAACGACAAAAGAAAAGGAATCACAGAGTATATTTGGGGTTCTGTAAGTTTTCGAATCAAACTGCACAAAAAAAAGAATGAAAGAACTATGCTCAGCTCATCTTGCAATACAGAGAAGAGAGTGTGTGACTTGTGGCTTGGCTGGAAAGTAAACTTGTAAGCTCTCTCTCTCTCTCTCTCTGGCTTCCACCAAATGAAGAGGAAGCACGTGCTTCGTTTTGTTCATCACCTATATGTTTTTTATGTAATGTAAGGGGAAGAAGTAAGTGTCTGCTTGTCTGTACCTTCTACCAAAGCATTTATTCTCTCCTTCACCAACCAAGGTTGCCATTAAATTAATTACTAAAATAAATGAGTAAACCAACTAAGTTATGGTCCCATTCGAGTTGTTAGCTTCAGACGTATTGAATGCGTGTTACAGAGAGCTGTACATTTTCACCCATTTTCGATTTAGAGAAAACTATTAGGTGTAAAATATATTTGTTTTTACTAGTTGTTGCTAATATTTGAGCATTACGTAATCGACATGGCTTCTCTAATCATTTTGTTTGTTGATATGGTTTTGGTTTGATTTCTTAAAGATCCATAGGTTTTGAGGTCCAAATCAAAAGGTTTGGAAAGTTATGGGTATGTAAAAGGGGAAGAGAATTAAAGACAGAGACAGATGAGTGAGCAAAAGTAAACGTCTTTCTGTCATTTGTTTGTTTCTGTTTTACTCAAAATATTGTTTAATCATTTTGCTCTTTCCTTTTCAATTTTTTTCCCCTGATAATGTTCTACTTTCTGAGAGCTCCTTTGCTGCTTGAAGAATCATGAGGTAGAGGACACATAACACAGTACTCAAGATGAGACATTATTAATGGCACTGTGAACTGTTAAATCAGTCTTCCCATTGTACAATTTTCAGTTAAATCTTTGTAAACACTATCATTAAATGTCCTCACTTCAATTTCCAATCATGCTTTCTGTCGGAAAATCTAATCTTTTTTTTAAGTTCTTATTAACACCACATTTATTTATGTGCTTACACGTAACTGCTATAAATTCGTATTCGACCGTTGTGATTCCATTTTTTTAATAGGAATAAGCTCTCATGTAACCGTTCCTATGAGTTTTGTTTTCCAAAATTGAATGCATACATAGATAAACCCCATGTGTTGGATAATATAATACAAGGTAAAAAAGAATTAGATTATCTACTTGAATTATATCTATACAAGAATAAAAACAGAGATATTCATTTAAACGAAACAAAACAAAATATATTTATATAATATGATCAGTTACGTACAACTTCCAAGATGTGTTAGATGGTGATATGTTTGGTGATTGCTCTTTAAGCGTTTGGAGATGAAAAGAGTTCTTAAGTAGTGTGTACTTATGATGTCTCTGCTTCCTCTGATTGCATTGCGCTTAGCTTCTTCTTCGCATAGATTGTGCAGACTATAGTGGCGCTCGCGGTTACACAGAAACCAAGAACATTCACGACAATCTCCATGGCCGAAAGACCGTGTCTCTTGTCTGATGCAACAGCTAGTGTTCTTAGCATTATTCCCCTGCAAGTAACCAAACAAAAAACACCAATGTACAGATCTCTGCAGAAGATGTCTTGACATAGAAACAGAGATATATATATATAGAGAGAGAGAGAGGACATATACGTGTAGATGGAGACAAAGATCTCAGGAACCATTCCAACAAGAGAGCCTAAGATGTAAGGACCGTAGTGAACTCCAGTTGCCAATGCGCAGTAGTTGTAAATCATGTAAGGGAATGGAGAGACACGGATTAACGTGACTGCCTGAAACTGATGAAACCAGGTTCCTTCACCGGCGGCTCGAAGTATGGCTGCCTTTTTCGGGTATTGCTTCAACCATTCCTGCAGGTGATCATGTAAAGCTCAATAAGTAAGTAAGCCAAAAGACCGAGTAAGATCCTCCCAAGTAATCGGGGATGATGCTTACTTGCATCTTGTGGAGGAAGAGATGTCCGATTAAGAAAGGAAGAGTAACGCCGATCGATGCTGCTGACAGAATCAACAGAAACCCTTTTCCATAACCAAAGGTAAGACCGGCCATCCACATGGAAGGAGAAGAAGGAAGAAGAATGCTTGGGAATAAAGCAACAGAGGCAAAGAGGAGAAGACCAAGCATCGGGATACTGAATGTGCTTCTCACCCAAATTATAAATGGAATCAGTTCCTGAAATACACACAGCAATTAATCATTATTGAGGAGTTAACTTCACGTTGCTGATCTCAAGAACTGCAGCATACCCCCATTTTAACAGCTAGAAACCCTTTCAAACAAACACATACAGGTTTTAAAAAAAATTGCATTAGAACCTAAAATTCGTGAGCAATGTTTGTAGCATCACTTGATCAAATCACAGACAGGAAGCATGTAAGACAAGTTCGGAACAATCAAACATGGTACTTGAAGAACACCAGACAGAACACAAGACTCACAAATCATCTGGTCATAGGTTCTACATCCCCAAAGTTTTAGATTTTGAATGCTTAAAACCTAAAACATGCTCAATCCAAAATACACAAGAACCCTAATTTTCCAAACCATCAAAACCCAGAAACAGAATTAGCTGTATAATCAGACCCATCAGATACCCAGAATCGTTTATACAATACCCAAAATGAAAAAAAAAAAAAAAAAAAAAAAAAAAAAAAAGAACAAACCTTTTCAATCAAAAATGGACCAATCCATTTAATAATCACAAATGCCAATACACCCACACAAGCGAGGAGAGAGATCAATTTAACCCAGAACCACACAGACGTCACCGACCCTATCGAACATCCCGCTCGAGATCCTTCTTCTTCTTCTCCTTCATCCGATCCTCCTCTTAATTTCACATAATCACCATTCTCGGGATCCTCCATTCTCAATTTCAGCTCAGGCACCGTCTTACCGACGCCATCGCCGTACGTCATCGATCGACCGGAGATGTATTACACACACAACAACAATTCAAAACTTTCAATACTACCCTTAAAAATCTCGAAACGTCTCCGTCAGATTCGTTGTGCACCTCTGTTTTCCTTTCGGTTTCTCGAGAAAATCAAGAGTAACGAGAGAGAGGATGGGACCGTTGGATCAAATTTGAGAGAGAGAGTCGAATTGGGTTTTTTAGATTCCGAGAAAAAAGAATCTGAATTATTCGCTTATCTTTTTTTATTAAAGGTTTTAAACTATAATATCCCAATAATTAGTGTGGTTTTACGTAAAACATTATATTAAACCGGTGTCGTGGTCGGTCGGACACGTGGAGACGTATGATTTGTAACTTGTGAGTTGCTGAGTCATTGCTTTAGGCTTTGATTGGGGAATGCAGATCAAACCGAAATACAGATCAAGCAGAACAAATGCAGATCATGCAGAACATATGCAGATCAAGTTAATCTATTAAATTATTATAATTAAATAAATGTTAAAATATAAATTAAATATCTAAAAATACAAGTTATTATATATATAAGTAATAAATATCGTTATTTTAATAAATATAGTGAAATTTTAAATTATTTGAAAATTCATGACAATTACAAAAATTATTATTATTTTGCTTTTATTTTTCGTCTCTTTATTCGATTTTTGGTTCTTTATCACCATTTGGTCTAACTATAGAATTAATATTGTCAAATTTCATATATGTTATTGCATCAATAAAATCTTTATTTAAAATTTTAAAATATAAAAATGTACCTGTATATCAGTATGTCAAGAACAAATGCATATCTAAATGATAAAACTAATTTAACGAATCAACATATTTAACTGAATGTCAAGAATATACAAATAATTGACGTTCGATATCCAAAAAAAAATTTTAATTAAAAAAAAGTAAAAAAATGCATATATATTTGCTGAGAATAAATTAAAATATTATTGAATATCCAACTTTACCGTATTAAAATTTTCATAATTTACTAAAATATAACTACTTTTAAAATATATCTTGAATTTTTATAATTCTTTCTGATGAATGTAGATATATAAGATAACCTAAAAATCTAAAAACTTGATTAAAAATAAAATTACATACATGTATTATAATATATGTATGAACAAAAAAATTATGTTCAATATTTTTTTTTAAGAATATTTTTTATTATTATAAATATACTATAAAGAAACTTTAGAAAATTATATATATTAATTATAAAATATTCTTTAAATAACTGTAGAAGATAATATATTTGTCTAAAAAATATATTTTATATATATTTTATATTTCATTTTGTAAATAAAGTCGTCCAAAAAAATATTACACAACAAAGATAAATGTTAAAGTATAATTTTGAGGAATTTTTGGTTGAATTAAAAATGAATAAAATAAGTTAAATACATAAAATTATTAATAAGAAATTAATAAGGAGAAAAAATAACAAAAAATCATATTTATTGGTGATCTGCATTTTACCCAGCACATTTTTGTTAGTTTTACAGATCAAATATTTTAATGACCAACATTGATCTGCATGCAGATTTCTCAATATTATATTATTTTAATTTGTTCTGCAAATAAAATGATGAATGGGAAAAAAATGCAGATAGATCTGCATAGTTAATGAACTGCATTAGTACTGCATTTTCTCTGCATCACATTCAAACCCTTATATTCGCTGTCACGATAAGTCCATGTATTAGTAGTAGTACTGTATGTGTTTTTCTTCGTTTTTTGATCAAACACAAAATCACACGGTACATATCTTTTTAGGGTTTTAGGTTACTAGTTTACTACATAAAGATAGCAGCGTAACGTTAATTAATGAGTTGGATTGTATTCTAATTTTATTTAGCCCACTTTATGCTGAATCGAACTGGAATTAGTTGCTTGAAAGCAATACGTGTACGAAAGAAAGAATAAGAGAAACAAGACAATGAAAAGCAACCAAAGTTGATACTTTCGAAGCAAATTTAAAAGTAGCAAAAAAAAAAATCCATATAGAAATATAAGTTTCTTATGATTAACTGGACATGTCGATAAAGCAAAACTCTTTACATAGAAATTGATAAATAGATACGTTATCAGAAAACAGTAATTAGACGTGATGGAGATCATAATAGTCATATCCGTTAGATGATGGTGTGTTAAGACTTAAGACTAAGGTTTTGTTAGCTAACTCATGAACAAGCTGTGGTTTGTAGATAACTCTAAAACAAAACAAATGAAGAAGCTTAGAGTTTATGTGTAGGACCGTGGAAGGTTTGGAGATGTCTTTGGTTTGAGGGATAGTGTGTCCTGTAATCGAATGAATCACTGATTTTGTTTACTTCCACGTGGGGGAATTCGTGTTCATATTGCTTTAAGTTGTTTTTTATAACTTGGAGTAAGTTTCAATCATTTGAAGTTGCTGGACTAAGAATAAGTGGAGCGTGTACATAGCTTATGGTAGATAAAGTGAAGCTGTCAAAGTAGTTTATATGTATAAAACAATGGGAGAATCGTAGACGTCTAGGCTTTGGAGTTGGAGCGATAGTATCCTGGATTGTTTATAGCACTATGCTTGGAAGCATTCGAGGTGTTATACACAAGTCAGGTGTTGGGCTAGGATCGATTCATTTGAAGCAGTCAGGATAGTCAGGTTTCTTGTCGATGATATTTAGATGGTATAAAATTATTTGGTTTGTGAAATCATCTTACCTGACAATATGATCTTTATCTCTTTTGAATGTATGTTGAGAAGTTTTGAGTTCAGTTATTAAGCTAGTGGAATCTTTTGACTCGTCTCCTTGGTGGGTTAACGGCGTGCACAATTGCACAGTATGGGTGTCAGTTGTTGATTTAACTTATTTTTAATAACTTGGAGTAAGTTTCAATCATTTGAAGTTGTTGAACTTAGAATAAGTACTGGAGCTTGTACTGGAGAGCTTATGGTAGATAAACTGAAGCTGTCACAGTAGTTTATATGTATAAACAATGGGAGAATCGTAGACGTCTAGGCTTTTGGGTGATAGTTTCCTGGATTGTTTTCTTACTGGCACTATGCTAAGTAGCATTTGAGGTGTTAGACACAAGTCAGGTGTTGGGCTAAAGATTGATTCATTTGAAGCAGTCAGTATAGTCAGGTTTGTTGTCGATGATATTTAGATGTGTATAAAATTATTAGGGTTGTGAAATCATCTTACCTGACAATATGATCTTCATCTCTTTTAAATGTATGCTGAGAAATTTTGAGTTCAGTAATTATTAAGCTAATGGAATCTTTTGACTCGTCCCCTTGGTGGTTAACGGCTTGTGCGATGGCGCAGTATATGTGTTAGTTGCTGTGATTTCGGTGAAGCCACACAATGCTATAGGACTCTTTCAAGAGGTTGAGATAGAGTATGAAATGATATTTTCCCTTTGGTATGGTAAACTGTTCCTTTCACCATAACTTTCTCTGATGGTTACAATTAAAATCGTGGGTCCATTATTCCCAATCTGATCAAACAATTTCCAAAAAGCAAAGAGAGGAAAGTAACGCACTATGTATAAAAATTTAAGAACTAACCATGTTTTGCCCTTTTTACTATATCCTTTATATTTATCTAATCTATTAATTTAGGGATTGGTTTTTATCTACCATTAGCAAGTCATAGTAGGACCACTTAAATAATTAGTAGATATGACATATTTGATTATTTACATTAATAATAAACCAACTATAAATTTGAATTTTTTTTTAATTATAACAAAATCTGTTGAGAAAGAATCTAACAAAATCTTACTTAAAATTTTAAATAGTTTATAAAATAACACATTAATTAATTTCGTAATCAGTAATATAATATTATTATAAATTAAATTTAGCTAAAATTTTATTATAAAAGAAGAAAATAAAAATTAGATACTATTTTTTTATAAATTGTATAATTATATTCTATATTATATAAAAATATAAGTGATATATTACTTAAATATAAAATATATTAGATAGGTAAATTAACAAAAAAAAAATTTGAAATTGTTTCATTTAAATAAATTATCACTCATCTATTTTTTAAAAACTCTCAACAATATATTGTTTAAAATATAGAATATACAAGAATATAGTCGTATATAACAACATTTAGTTCATACTCTATTTAAAAAATATGTTATTGAAATTTCAGTAATTCATTTAAAATATTAATGACAAATCAAATAGAAAATAATGTATGACAAAACCTATTAAGAAACAAATAAAAAATATTACCAAAATTCAAATAGTTGTTTTATAAAATAATGTATTAATGTAATAAAAAATAATTTAAAATTCATGTAATCCTCCAAACTCAAAATTAGTTGTGTAATTTTTCAAAAAATTATTATACTTAATTTTAAAATAAATTAGAAAATAATAAAAAATTAATAAAAAGTAAATATATTAAACAAATCAGTATATATTAATAATTCCGAATAAAAAATATAAAATAAAAAATAATATTATAGAGTTACACAATATTTAACTAAAATGAAAATTATGTATTTAAAATTTTGTAATAATATAAAATATATTTATAAAATGAAAAATATCCGCACAAAAGTGCGGGTTAAAATCTAGTTTATTTTTAAAATGGTAGGAAGATGAAGAACTTATTACTGCGACATCGCAACCTCTAGGAAACCAATTTCAGCCTATACCATATAATCTGACATTGCATCAGTGGTGTAACCTTTTGCAATTTGTGAGTTTACACCTAAAAAACATATACTTTTTCTATGAACTTGATTTTCGATTGGGATATTTTTATGTTCGCTGTAGTCAACTTTTGCATATCATTGTCCAGTATGGTCCATACTTAATAATAATAAAAGTTTCGAAAATCAGGAAAGGATAATACAAAAGGTGACTTTTTTATAGAACGATAACAACTTTTTTTTTGCTTGAAGAGAATCCTCAACTTGGCAAAGTCTCGTTGAGGAAGGCCCCTACGTAATAAGTACATGTAGTTTTTGAGTGCTTTGAATAATTTGTCTTCTTTATACACCAATACTGCGGGGTATATAAAAGCACAGAAACGACATTTATAAAAAAAATCATTTGACATTTGATTAAAAACATATACTCGATTGAGGTTGTAACGAGACAAAGCCATGACGTTTGGATCAGGTCTGACAGAACTAGGAATCTTACAAAACAACCATAATTCGATCCAAAAAAAAACAACCATATCACACTCTATCTCGAGTGGGACAACTGTTTTTGGCGAATTCACAATTTGTCATCTTAACACCGATCCAATAATTAGTTGATGGTTCACTAGTTTGTATTTTGTATATCATCAACAAAATTATAAAAGTTTCTTTAATGACATTTAATTGGCTCATTCGAAATTTTGAATGGGAAACTTCGGGGGCGATTTGACAAATTTACTTTTTCTATGGGGACCCTTAAACCCCTTTAATTGTCGTCGGTATTGCCTTTTTGTTTTTCCTTTATCCCTTTTCAGTCCACAATCTTTCCTTCTGTGTATCTTCCTCTAGTTATGTATATGCTTTTTAGAAACGGAGGGAATTCAAACTAATATTTTAAAATTCATTCAAATTAGTCCATCTTTTTCAAAAAAAAAAAAGTTGGTCCTACCAACACCAATACAAATCATACGTTTAACCCATAATTAGGATATCTAAGATAGTCCTTGTATAAATGTAAATGGAGAAAAATAAGAATTCATAAAACAATAAATACGGCTAATAAACACACATCCACGAACCTAACGAAATGGTTAGAGAGCATTTAGAATGGTCACATCTCTCTCGCTCTCGTGAATAGTCAGAGTTTTTTCGCATTTATTAATAAATGATATTCACGCGGAACAACCACGAACGTAGTAAGTTGGGTAAATTACGGGACCAGTAAAAGGGCATTAATGTCAAAAACATTTGAGTAACTTTTAGAAATGAATATGGGACCCACTTGATTGTTTAGTTTTAACTGTGTCTAACCACACACGATTCCCTCCACTTCACACTACCCACACGGACAAGACACAACTCTCTCTCTCCCTCTTGTCTGTAAATTTTGTGAGCAGTTGTTTGTCCCGAGAAATTAAACTCCGAGAAAAGAAAGGAATTTTCTGGGGAATCAAATCGAAGAAAACGGAACAGAAGAAGCTTCTCTGTTCATTTATTTGGAAATGTCAACGAGTTCAGGAACCGGTTCAGTGAACCACAGAACCGGTACGCATAGAAGCTCTCTCAGAGCTCAGTCCTCTGCTTCTACTTCCGCTGCACAGAAACCTTCCCTCAAATCTAAGACGGTGCTTCGGAAAAGCAGTCCCGCCGCCCTCGGTGCCGGCTCAGGTTCTAAGGCTGGAAACGGCGGCGATGCTGGTGGTAAATAAATAAAAAAACTCCTCCGTTCATATATATATATATTTTTTTTACCTAGAAAATTTTCACTGTTTCTGTTTATTACAGTGATTAAGAATGTTTCTGGGATCAATGATCTGTTTTATTGTAATTTGCATGATGCTTTTTAAAATAGTTCCTGGGAGGGTTCGTGTCGCTGTTAGGTTAAGGCCAAGGAATGGTGAGGAGATGATCGCTGATGCTGATTTTGCTGATTGTGTTGAGTTACAGCCTGAGGTACACTGATCTACATATAGTAATCCTGTGTATTGTAAATATGGAGAGAGCTTGAATCAGTTATGTGTTTGATTCGTTTAGGTGAAGAGGTTGAAACTAAGGAAAAACAATTGGGACACTGATACATTTGAGTTCGATGAAGTCCTCACTGAGTATGCTTCTCAGAAGCGAGTTTACGAAGTTGTGGCTAAACCTGTTGTCGAGGTACTTAATAGAAACCCTCGTTGCTTAATCGTTTAGATAATGATTTTACCTTCTTTTTTTTATGCCTCTTTGTTGTAGGGTGTTTTGGATGGTTACAACGGGACGATAATGGCTTATGGTCAGACCGGTACTGGTAAGACATATACACTTGGACAGCTTGGAGAAGAAGACGTTGCTGATCGTGGCATAATGGTCCGTGCCATGGAGGATATTTTAGCTCAAGTGTCCTTGGAGACGGATTCTATATCTGTCTCCTATTTGCAGGTGTGTTATTAATTTCTCGATTCTTTTTTAAGTTTCATGTGTGTTCTTGGCATGTTTTTCTTAATGTATTTGTAAATGCAGCTGTATATGGAGACTGTACAAGACCTTCTTGATCCGGCAAACGACAACATTGCCATAGTCGAAGACCCGAAAAGTGGAGATGTATCTCTTCCAGGTGCCACCTTGGTCGAGATTAGGGATCAGCATAGCTTCCTTGAACTGCTTCAACTCGGAGAAGCTCACCGGTTCGCTGCTAACACCAAACTGAACACCGAGTCATCCCGTAGTCATGCTATCTTAATGGTGAATATTACTGATCTTGGTGTTTTTTGCTTGTTGGAGAGTGTTTGTCTTTTGTATATTCATCTCGTCAACTAAAAATTTGCAGGTTCATGTCAGACGCTCTTTAAAGACAAGAGATGGTGAAAGTAATGGAAACTCACACATGACTAAATCTCTTAAGCCTCCTCTTGTCCGTAAGGGGAAACTAGTTGTGGTGGATCTTGCTGGCTCGGAACGTATCAGTAAATCAGGTTGATATTCTTCATCTACAATCTCACTATTGTGTTAAGATTTATATCTATTCTTCTTGTATCTCAACTAGAGTTTGTTTATAAAAAAAAAAAAAAAAAATATAATTTACCAGGAAGTGAGGGACATACACTAGAGGAAGCCAAATCTATCAATCTCTCGCTGAGTGCACTTGGCAAATGCATCAATGCACTTGCTGAAAACAGTTCTCATGTTCCGTTCCGTGATTCAAAGCTAACTAGATTACTTAGAGATTCATTTGGAGGCTAGTTACTCTCTGCTTTTCTGTTACTATTAGATGAATATACTCAGCAGCTTTCATGGTTCTCTATTGGATTATTTACAACTTGACAATCTGGCCTATGATCTCAACAGGCACTGCAAGGACATCCTTGGTTATTACAATTGGTCCATCACCACGACACCGAGGAGAGACAACAAGCACTATCATGTTTGGGCAGAGGGTAGGGACCATATCTTTTGTGTGACTCCTTTTTCTTGTTATGATGGCTACGTTTAAAATTTTGGGGTAATTATTAGGCAATGAGAGTGGAGAATATGGTGAAGTTAAAGGAAGAGTTTGATTACAAAAGCTTGTCTAAAAGGCTTGAGGTACAACTAGACAGTCTAATTGAGGAAAACGAAAGGCAGCAGAAAGCATTCGTCGATGAGATCGAGAGAATAACCGTAGAGGCACATAACCAAATCTCTGAGGCTGAAAAGAGATATGCCAATGCACTGGAGGTACGTGATGGAACAGACCTTGCTATTGAGATCTTCCTTTTTTTTGGTGTATGGATTCTGTCATCATATCTGTTGTGTGTAGGAGGAAAAGCTAAGGTATCAGAATGATTACGTGGAATCAATAAAGAAGCTGGAGGAGAATTGGTCAAAGAATCAGAAGAAGTTGGCTGCTGAAAGACTTGCACTCGGAGAGAAAAATGGCATGGACATCACATCGAATGGAAATGTAACGTCTCTCTATCTCTCACATGATATTTGTTCACTCCCTTGTAGATATATAGTCTAGCTGAACCTGATTTCTATATCTTTTCTTTTTCTTACAGAGATCCATTGCTCCAGCCTTAGAGGAAGTCTCTGAACTGAAAAAAATAGTGCAGAAAGAAACTCAGCTGAAGATGGCGGCTGAAGAGGAAGTGAACAGACTGAAACTGCAACTCACTGAGTTCAAAAGAGTGGAAGTATGTCCTTAAACCCTTTGTTTTGGTTTGTCTGTGATTTATTGATTTCAACCTCAAAGTTTTATCGGTCAATAATTTGATTAGGTATCAGGAAACTCTGAGATCATGAGACTCCATAAGATGTTGGAAACTGAGACCCAACAAAAGGAAAAACTTGAAGAGGAAATAGCGATGCTGCATACACAGTTACTGCAGTTGAGTGTTACTGCTGACGAGGTAACTAACACAGGGATCTTCCACACACACACACACAAAAGCATGTTCTTGATCAAATATCTGAGGGTGTCCTTGTTTAATCTTTTCTTTACATATGTTTGGCAGACAAGACAAAACCTAGAGAGACATGGTTCACAGAAAACATCTGGTGCTCTAGATTCTTTTATGTCTCAGTTAAAACTTCCTCAGACACAAGATCCGGGAAACGCTGAGAAACCTCCTGTAGCTAAACTATTTGAACAAGGTAATCTCTAGTGTTTTCAAAACCAATGGTTGTTTGTTTTACATTCAATGCAACAAGAACATTATTATATGACTTATTACACTGGTTTTTCTCCTGAAGTTGGGTTGCAAAAGATTTTGTCTCTTCTTGAGGCTGACGATGCTGATGTAAGGATTCATGCTGTCAAAGTAGTAGCAAATCTGGCTGCCGAAGGTTTCCTTCTACAATCTTCAATATGTATTTTTAGTACCGTTACCTATCCAGAGCGTCATTATATCTTTGGACTGTTATTGTATGTAAAAAAAAACAGAGGCAAATCAGCAACAAATCGTGGAAGCTGGTGGTCTCACTTCCTTACTGATGCTTCTGAGAAGTACAGAAGATGAAACCATTCACAGAGTTGCTGCTGGTGCAATCGCCAACCTTGCAATGAACGGTAATAAAAAGATGTTCTCACGTGTTGTTATATTCATTTAGTTTATCATTTTGTTTATTTAGAGAAACCAAATTAATAATTACTTCTTTATTCTCAGAAACCAACCAGGAGCTGATCATGGATCAAGGAGGCATTGATTTATTGTCATCAACTGCAGCTAATGCTCAAGATCCTCAAACCCTCAGGATGGTTGCTGGAGCTATTGCTAATCTATGTGGAAATGGTATCTTAAATTCGCAACTTTATAGTGAATTTATGAATCCACGAACTATTTATTGACTAAATTCTGAAACACAATAATTCTTTTTTCGACATATAGATAAATTGCAGACAAAGCTAAGGTCAGAAGGAGGGATTGCAGCATTGTTGGGAATGGTCAGATGTGGACATCCTGATGTGCTTGCACAAGTTGCTCGTGGCATTGCAAACTTTGCTAAATGCGAGTCAAGAGCATCAACACAAGGTATTGAATTTATCCGAATATCCTCTTTGGACTTTGGCTAAACATCTCATTATCTAATACTTATGACTTAATGCACCAATTAGCAGGAACTAAGAGAGGAAAATCACTATTAATAGAAGACGGTGCACTCTCGTGGATTGTTCAAAATGCCAAAACCGAAACGACAGCTATTAAGCGGCATATCGAATTAGCTCTCTGCCACTTAGCACAACACGGTAAGTGTATTGGTGTGAATCAGTTTTTTTTTAAGCTGCTGAATCATGTGCCATTGTGACACAATGTTGTGAGATTTTGCAGAAGGGAATGCGAAAGAGATGGTAAAGGAAGGAGCAATATGGGAGCTGGTGAGGATCTCGAGAGAATGCTCGAGAGAAGACATAAGAAGTCTTGCTCATAGGACTCTCACTTCAAGTCCCACTTTCCTTACTGAACTTAGACGTCTTCGTGTTGATATCCGGTAAAAGCCGGTTTTAACTTCTTAACTTAGACGTCTTTGTTGTCTGATTTTTTTGCTTTTCTTTCGGTTTAGGGATGGTTTGTGGTTTTCTTCGTGGCTGTGGCTTTTTTTGTTTGAATGTGTATATTATTTTGGTGGGTTTTGTTTGTCTATATTGACGTAGTAGTTCAAAATTTATAATAAATTATGCTTCAGTTTTTCGATTAATTCGCTTCATCCGGCTGTCAGTTCATCTCTCAAGAAGATCATTGTATACACTAGTTGCTTAGCCCCCGCGCAAGCGCGGGGCTCGTTGCTTTGGTAATGAGTTGGGTGTATGGTTTACAGGATGTTGTTGTTGCTTTGTATATCCTGTTTGATGGTTACATCTAAAAATAGTAAGCAATGTGAAAATGAATTCTTAGTTTGAAACATGATAATGGTTTTAATTATTCTTTTTATTATTAGTGTCTCATATTGGTTCATAAATTACTTTCCCGACACATCGGGCAGCTTATATTTGTATGAAGCCAATGATCAATATAAAGAAAATGAAATTTATGGCCGTATGAAAGAGTCGAAATATTGGTTACATTGTTGTAATTCTCGAGGCAGATGGTGCATATATGGTTTTCTTCTTCTGTAGTCGGAGGTCTATTAGTTCCTTCTAGGTCTGTGATGATTAGATCAATGTCAAGTCTTGCCGTTGCATCTAGATTGTAGTCTCTGATGGTTAGAGTAACTTGAAGGTCTTGAGCTATAATATTATTGTTTTCTCTCAGTAAATACATCACATATTGGTTAGTCTCCTCAATAAGGAATGTTGACTCGGGGTGATTTATGTTATGGTATGATAACATGAATTCCATGGACTCAGGGACAGAGTCGTTGTAATTACCTTGTTCGTCAAAAATTGATTGTACCTGGAAATCGATGACGGATTGTTGCATGGTTTGTCTGTGTATATAGACCTGGAGCTGTTGATTTGGATTTGCTCTCGAAGAGCTTGTTTGGTGTGAGAGTTGATGGGTTAGAAGTGAATTGTTATTCATGCTTGTGTTTGTTGCGGAAGTGTATGGTGCCGTAGATAAGTTTTTATAGATCTTTGATAACTGCAGTTTTTTTTTGTTTTTTTAACGTTTGTTTATATGGTTTATTTATTTGTGGGAGTCTAATATTGAAATTAATGGTGTGGTATTAATTTTACGGTTTTTTATTGAATTACTACTGTTTTTGAAGACTATATCTATACAATTAATTATGAAGTGAATTTGCTGATTTGACAATGTACCCTTAAAAATTAAATATATATATATATATAACATAATATATATTTACCATAAATCTAAAACTAATTCCATTAATTTTATAATCATGACTATCTAAAAAGATTCTATATTATGTTATTCAAAAATATTTTACATCATAATATTTTTAAAATAAATATAAATCTATTTATGTAGTTTTATTTATATATGAGTGTGTTCAAGTTTATTTTACGTAACAAAAGATATTTTACTCTTTACTATTATTTATGAAGTGAATTTGCTGATTTGTCAATGTATCCTTAATTATAGTTTTTTTCATATTTTATAATCAATTTTTAATCTAAATAAATAATTTTATTAATTAATTTACAGAAAAATTATCATTATCTTGATAGTAATTAAAAAAATTTGAATGAAATATCGTAGTTTAAATATTCACTTTAGTAATATTAAAATATTATATCTATATATATATGTTTATACTATATTTCGTTTAATAATATTAAACTATTAAATATATATATTTGTGTGGTTAGTCATATTTTATAATCAACTTTTTATCTTAATAAATAATTTTATTGAAATACAGACAATTTATCATTATCTTGATAATAATTAAAAATATTTAAATGAAAATATCATAGTTAAAATATTAACTTTAGTAATATTAAAATATTATATATATGTTTATATTATATTTCCTTAGGTAATATTAAAAATTATATATATATATATATATATATCACATAATATATAATTACCATAAATCTAAAACTAATTCCATTAATTTTATAATCATGACTATCTAAAAAGATTCTATATTATGTTATTCAAAAATATTTTACATCATAATATTTTTAAAATAAATATAAATCTATGTATGTAGTTTTATTTATATATGTGAGTGTTCAAGTTTATTTTACGTAACAAAAGATATTTTATTAGAATATAAAATTTTATTGGATATAAAATTTTAATATTAAATTAATTATTAAATTTCATGCTCCTATAGGTTTAGTCGTATTTTATGATTAATCATTAATCTTAATAAATAATTTAAGTGATTTAGCTGATAATTTATCATTATTTTGAGAATAATTGAAAAATCTAATAATAATATCGTAGTTAAAATATTCACTTTAGTAATAATAAAGTTTTATATATATGTTTATATTATATTTGGTTTAATAATATTAAACTGATTCTATTTTAATATATATTTCACATAATATATAATTACCCATAATTTTATAATCATCATATCTAAAAAGAGTCTATATTATGTTATTCAAAAATAATTACATCATAATATTTTTAAAGTAAATATAAACCACTGAATATATTTTTATGTGTATATTAATGTTTTCAAGTTTGTTTTACGTAATAAAATATATTTTATAAAAATTAAAAAATCACTCTATATATTTATTATTTAATTAATTAATAAATATTATAAAAACATAAAAACAACTGATTCTAATGTTTTTGAATTGATAATATTTCCATAAACCGTTGCTGTCTATCTTCTGTATTTCCATAAAGAGTGATCTTGCAGATTTTGAGAAGAAAGACAGAAAATATACAACCACTTTACCAATCCAGACACATCCAAGATCGTCATAGTAGAAAAAACATGTTTCTCAGAAGCAATCGAACACGCTGGATATCTCAAGCTCAGGATTCCCTGTGATAATTTAGTTCAAGTTTGTGAGTTTGGAGAGCGTTAATAGTGTAAAGCGTTATTGAAGAGGAATCTACTTACATCAGCCTACGCTTCGTCCGCTTCATTCCGCAATGATTGATCCTCGGAAGCCTCGTCGTCCCCTGAATCTGCGATAGAAAAGGTTTTATTTGATAATCAGTAACTCTTGTTTTTTTTCCTATTAGTTTTGATTACTAACGCTAATTGAATCACTTCTCATGTATATGGTTGAGTTTCTGGCTGTTAATTTGGTTGATTTGGCGTATGTATGGTCTTTGATTTCCCAAAGATTTGTAT
The DNA here is from genome assembly GCA_018703725.1 of Brassica juncea. Lineage (NCBI taxonomy): Eukaryota > Viridiplantae > Streptophyta > Magnoliopsida > Brassicales > Brassicaceae > Brassica > Brassica juncea. The sequence goes on from CM031938.1 coordinate 42,364,766, forward strand.
TGCATTGTGTTTGAGGTTGTTGTTTTGGTTTTGTGAATCATTTTCATTGTTATAGCAGAGTGGTATATTTGGTTGGTGTTTATTTGATATTTGTTTGTTTTGAAACAATGGTCATTCAAATTTTATATTTATTCTTATTTTTTTAAATTTTTGTTCTCAAATAAATTATGTTTTGAAAATTAAATTGGTGTGAAATTTGCAAACTTAGACATGTTTTATGGAATTTAACGGTTTAAAAATGAAATGTATTGTTGCAGACAAATAATAATATATTTGGCCTGTTAATTATATGAATCTTGGTGATGATCTTAAGAGGAATGAGAGTGCTGGTGTAGTTCTAGTCCATGGGTTTGGAGGAGTCGTCTTCTCTTGAAAACATGTAACGGGAGGATTGTCTCTGCAGCTTGGTTGTAAAATAGTGTCATAATGCTCTACAAAGTAAAATCTACTTCCATTTATAACCATACATAATGCCTTTGAGACTAAAAGAATTAGTTACCTTAAGTTAATGCTTTTCTTGTGGGATATTTCAGGCTTCCCTATGTTTAGAAGTTTGGGGTGAAGCACTCAATGAGATAATCAAGTTATCATATGAGATGCTCCTTTCACCTCCAGCCGCATCAGCTCTGTTAAACTCAGTGAGAGATCTTCCAGCCTTAGTTGTTGCTGGGGCTGAGGATGCTGTTGTTCCTTTGAAATCCTCACAAGTTCTGGCTTCTAAACTCACCAATTCTGCAAGTTTTACATCTCCTAACAAAAACTTTCAACGTCATGTACTTATGTCATGTGCCTATAGAGATTTGTAGCGATATCTGGATGCAGACATCTGCCACATGAAGAGTGTCCTGCAACACTTGTATCCGCTCTAAGTTCCTTCATCTGCAGACTGTTACCTAAACTACAAAACTCCTAACAATATCTCAAAGAAAAGAGTTTGATGAAAGAAAAAAACTGCAAGGGAGAACCAAATGAGTATATTCTTCTAAAGAACAACCTGTGTTTATGTATCCTGTAAATACCCATTAATTTCTCACAAACTTCTCCGCAGACTATATGTTATATTGAAAGGAACAAACCAAAAGGTAGTGTAGTCAGAAAAGGGTTTAGATAATCATCAAATACATATGCAATAGATAAATACGCTGATGGTAGAAGTAGAACAATAAAAAACGGAGACCCTAAACAAACAGCTCTCTAGCGTCTTCTTTATCAAACTCAAGACTCTCTCCCAAAGTGGTAGTAAATTTATTCTTTGGCTGATTTGTTGATGAGAGACTTGTGGATGTGAGGGATGACACCACCACCAGCTATAGTTCCTTTGATGAGAGTATCAAGCTCTTCATCTCCACAAATCGCCAGCTGCAACTCTTTACATAAACGGATTAAGAAACAACTATAATCCAAAATCTCTTCACATTCGTACCCCCCAAAAAAAGTAGTCACGGGCTAACTAAGAGCCTAAGACTACGTCCTTTGATTGTGGTAAGAACAAAAAGAAGAGAGTAAAATTTGTTGCTAATAAAAGTGCAGTCACAAGCAGCCACAAATTAGTTTCTGTTAAATCCAATATCAAATCCATTCAACGAAGATGAGAAAAGAAAAGAAAAAACATAGACCTTTCATTTTTTTAAATCCTCATCCATTTTCATAGCTCGACACACCAAAGAAACATGATCTGATAAGTCATGCTCTGAAGGTTGGATCCTGAGCAAACAGCAAGACTGATTCAAAGATGATATAAAAGGAAAACACATCAAGATAAACTGAAATGACATCTAAGCATACCCATCCACTTCGTGTAAACTTCTCCACACATGGTCGCTTGATGCCTCAGGATTCCTTTTAACAAAGTGGAGACATTGAAGCGTTACCAGAGTTGTTTTAACTAAATATTCATAACTCTTTGCTGGTTTTTGCAGTGCTATCCAGTGCATCCCATGTAGAAGCACTTCGATCTTGGGACGTTCATCAGACAGATCAGACTTCCAGGCTTTTGTGTGCTTACAAACTGACTCGTTTCCACAATCACTGTTGCCACGCAGATACACAGGCCCTCTCGAGATACCAGTGGAATCTTCTTCTTCATCGTCGTCGTCCCATTTGGCCGGAAGAAAAGAAAAATTGACAGGTATGTCGCTTTGATCAACGAAATAGTATTCATTAACATAGTCAGGTAGAATCTGTCCCTCTGCGTCAGATGAATCCATTAGATAGCTGAAGAAGAAAACATCAAGTTTTGCAATTTTTAGCTCCTTATCACACTAAGAAAACAATCCACATAACACAACAATAAACCATTCACACCCGACAAAGAAAGCCGCATAAGAATATGGTATAATCAATCAAGGAGATTGATACAGAGCATAGCATCAAACTTATACTAATTCCACATTTATCTGCAATTTTTCCAGCAGTTTCTCGGATACACAACAATGAGTGGGAATCGTCAAAAGAGAAGGAAGGTACCGCGATCCTGGTTGTGCCGGAGATGCCGTGTAGAAGCTTGCTCGCCGCTTAAAAACCCTAAATCCTTTAGGGTTCACCAAAAATCAATAGCTTTTCTTCTTCTCTCTTTTGTGTAACATCACCTGCTCTCTTGTGTCACCAGATTGCTTGAATGCTACAGTGGGAGTGATTCTGCAGCTCCTCCTCTGGTGCTCAAGCAAGAGCTCACCAATCCAGCTTCTCGAGATTTCTTTCTTCACTGATTTTCTTACCACCGAACAGAACAGATTCCACTTTCTCTCTTCTTATTACCATCATCGTTTCGTCGACAGAAGACGTGCCTACAGTGTTAATGATAGACCATAACAGATGAACAAAGGAACAGGAATTGTCATGAAAGATCTACACAAATACGGCGGATGCCCTAATCAGTTTGACTTCGGGAAGATGAGTTAAAGAACGCCGAATCAAAAACAATCAGAAACACAATTAAACCCATTAGTTAAAACAATTTAGCCCATTAGTTTTTACGGACAGAAGCCCATTAGTTTTAAAAAGAACACGTGTCCTCCATATAGGAATGAAGTCCGGCATTATATAATAGATTTAATATAAACTATTAGTAAACGAAGCATTAATACTTATATTTGGACTGCGACTCAAACAACGGCTCTTTAAAAGTTCGGGTGCAGATGCACGATTCATGATGTCTTATCTTGCATGCAGACAAACATGTTAGAGAGACATCAGGCATGTTTTCATGAGTTCATCAATTTGCCAAATCCAAAAAGAAAATTTATACCAACAAATTTATGCATAGAATGTGATAAGGGGTCCATATCAAGTTTTTAAGTTTATACATCGAATGTGATGGTCTGTACATGCTAGCCCTCGAGCCATAACGAACCTGGCCCAATGGTTTATATTTTATATTATTACATGTTTCATAAAGTTTTGTAACGCATTTTGGTATGGAAAAAAACTTATACGCTTAACCCTTTATTCTGCTTTTTTTTTTCTTGCTAAATCTTTAGTCTGCATTTGCATTTGCTTTGGCTTTTCGATTTCTTATATAAATCATGTAGAGAACAAGAAAATAACGTCAATATTTGATAATGTTACAGCCAGAATATGTTCTGAACTCTCATCGCCTCAGAACTCTAACGTGATGAACTAATGATCACTGAGTTGTGATATTAACTTGAAATCATAGGCATATTACACCAATATCCGAATTTGACCAAAAAATGTATATCTAGACCATCCACAAACACGCACGATTTGGATATATGCCGGCATGAAGCGGCGTTGTCGAATTTCTTCAGTAGTATAGAGAATATACTCTTCAAACAGGTTTACATCTGTTAGAATAGTACATTAAAAACAAAGTCGTCTATTTTAATAGTGGGCATAAACAAAGTCACGTATTAAAAAAATCAATTAGAGATTGACAAGAACAAAATAACATAAACTATCGGCTTACAATACTAGTTGACATATTATCAGTATTATGAAAATAAACTCTCAAGCGGCGTGAGAGGGAAGTGGTGTGTACGGTGTACCACTCCTAAATACTTGTGTGTGCTTCTAGCCTTTCACTTCGTCACTACTCAACAGCTAACACATAACATAGATCATGCTGTAGTTGTGATAATTTTATTTGTTTCTTTTCTTCTGACTTGTATATGCAATTGTCAACCTTTTCTTCCTCGACAAAAGTCAAATAATTTATCTATGTATCTTAAGCAATAAAAGTCAAACCATCTCTTTCTTGAACATTCAAATGAATTTGGCCTCAGCAATTATGCTAATCTTCACTACCCCCTCAAACATTGACTGGTGATTGTTTCAATATTTAACTTGTGAATTGTGATATATAGCAGATGACTAATTCAACTTCTTGTTCTCCAATTATTATATCATGCCGTTTATTATATAATCTTGATATTGGGTTTAGGGTTCCACAATATCAAGATCTACAAAACAATATAATCTACAAATTATACGTTTATGGATCAAGATAAAAGTACACAGATAATTGGATGGTTCAACCCACGAAACCACACAACATAAATAAATTTTCAAAAACTCTAGTTTAATCGTTTGAGAACAAGGTCATGTTTAGCTAGCGGGTTCTGCTGTTCTGTTGAATTTAGGGAACTGAATCTTTAACATTCACTTGGGTTAGTCTAAAAGCGGTTTTAAAAGCTTCTGAATATGTTTTAGAGACATGGTTATTATCGATGGACAAAATCCTAGTCAAACTCTGATGGTAGTTCCAATATTAGATTGGACGGCTGAGATCTCATTTAGGGAATATCCTCAGATCCACGAAGTTCTCCTAAAACTACGGAGATTTGTCGATGCTATATGAGAAGGGTCGACATGCCTTAACTTTATCTTATGAAAGCAAAATATATAAAATATTAATCGGTGATACAGTGGCCAGATCAACAAAAAATACCATTTATAACTGTCATTCCATCGAAGTACGTAAATTATATAATCATAGTATAAAATATCTGTGACTATAATAACAACGGAAATTACATGTTTTTGTCACGTCCGAGGAACAACATGCCCCTTGAGAGTAATGGTTTGATCTTTGTAAAAGTTAAATAAATAACATGATCTGCCCCCGACTACCCCTAACAATCATATACTAACCTCTTTAAAATATGTTTAGCATATATACTAATCAACACAGAGGTCGTGCGAATGTCTTCCCGATATTGTGAATCTGATCCTATTTATGATCTCCAAAAAACAATTGCAAGTTGGTGAGATCGAACAATTAATCCGAGTATCTTATGGAGCCGCAAGTTGGCAAACAAGCTCACCTCGATCATAAGTTTCTGATGCGTATAATAATCATGAACGTTACACACTAGTCATGTTGCCTACCACTTCAGACTTCTTAGATAGTTGCACTCATTTTGTTCAATAAAAAAAAAAAAGATAGTTGCACTCAAAAGACAAATCTTCATAAGATCAAAGAGAGAGGAGGGAAAGCATATTGAAATTTGGCGCCAAAACACTAACCACGAGTCAAAAAGCTACACCGAACTCTGTCTCGTCACATGGACTCCTTTTTGTCTGGCTCCCATGGTCAACTACGAAATTGCCCTTGCAGAGATTAGGTTAGATTAGGTTAGGTTGCACACTTACTAAAAAAGGATTTTCTTAATACTACGCAACAATCAATAAATTTCCTACTAAAAGATTATAGGTAAATAATACATATTATTTAAAAACTGTATAGAATAAAATGGAGAATGGTCCTACGAAAATAAGAATGTATGAGCTGTATTGCCACATCAGTAAATTCCCCCACGGAATTTTTCTGTCCATTCAACGTTTCGTTCCTACGAGTTGCTCAAAGGCTGTTTTTTTCTTGTGGGTTGTGTTTTTTTTACAATTATTTATTATAATTGTTTCGAATTATTGTTAAAGAAAGTCACATTATCCATAAAATAAGAATTTTTATGAGAATTAGCGGCACCGACCGACCCGACCCATATTCTCGTGGACACTCTACTTTTGGTTGATTCTGTTTCCAAGTTTATCGTAATGATTTTATGACGTTCGGATGACGTAGCTCCCACCACCTACCGGTTACTGGCCATTCCCGTTTCCGGCGGATAATCATCGTACACTATTTCCCGCTAAAATCGACGTGGAAAGAACCAACAAAGACAAAAGAAAAATTATTCTTGAAAAGAGCCAAAATATTATCGATAAGATTTCTCTGGAACGTACGGAAAAGCTCATAACTCTGTTTATTTTTGTAGTTGTTGTAAGATTCTCCGCTAGCATACTTTGATTATTGAGTATTGACACATTTTTTTTAAGTTTCCTCGACGTTCTAGTCTAGCTACGTATAATAAACAATGACCAGTTGTCGAGTTAAAACATAAAATGGTTTTTAATACTCATTGCAAATTGATCATTAATGTGTCATTAATGATATGACAAACATTAACAGCTAATAAATGCAGCACAAAGAATCGTAGTCTTGGCCTGCCTTTGTCCGTTAACCTTAACGAATAGTTAAATAACTTAAATTGCTTTGGCAGGTTCGGTTACTGCACTGCACGTCCAAGCATGCATGTATGGAAACCGAATTACTAGTATTACGGAGAACTCTGTTGTCGACGTGGCAAGATCTAGATCGTCTATGGTTTTAGATCATCAAGACATCCTACGTGATTGCACGTGACATGGTTCTGTTCCTTGTGGAGAAAGTGGCCCATACGTGGGGGCATATTCGTATGTAGTGCGAATGATCTCCTTAGATCCCTTGTGTTATACACTTGTTTTCTTTTCCAAATTATACTAGTAGGATATATATAACTATATAAGTTATAACTAACAATCCACATATTAATATACGAATCTATTAATTCTGGCATCTTCTAACTGTAGCCACTTTTATGTTATCGAATTGTAAAAAAGTTAAGGAAATCACGCTTATGGACGATCGTAAATCTCTCCAGTAAAGTCGATACGTGATATTCTGTTTTAGGATTAATTCAATTAAAAACTTTGGTATATAGTCGGTAAATGCGTAATGGGTAGGCAGATAAAATCACCTCATCGACGTGAGAGTCACGCGTGAATTTACTTTTCTTCCTATACCTCCTATGATCCAATTAAATGTCACCACGTGACTAACCCCTGATTCCTCTCGGCTAAAGGACAGTTTTACCCTTCACGACACGCTTAAAAGTGACAGTCACTCTCTTGCCAGCTTTACGTGGGTCCCGTAAAGATCTTTCTCCTCTTAAAACTGCGCCTCTCGATTCGGAGATTCCCATGAGACGAATAGACATATCTACCCTTAGAATGCCAGAGATGTCGGAATTCAAAATCTACGAGGCTTATTACAGAACACAAGCTTATGGGAAAAGTACGGAGTTGCAAAAAGCGCGTAGAATAATACCATACCAGACATCTCCGAACCAAACTCTACGAGGGGTTATTACAGAACATAAAGCTTTTATGGGAAAGTACGGATCTTCGAGAAGCGCGTAGCTCTCATGTGACCACGTTATGAAGTGGGTGTGTAGGGAATAGAATTCTCATCTTAGCTATGAAGCGAGTATCATTTTGACGTGGGACCTTTAAGATTATGACACGTGGCTTACCGTAGCCGTTGGATGAGTGATTGTCGGGAGGGATCATACTAGAGTGGAAAGCACGCAAAGGCAAAAACCCCATTTAGGACAGGTGGTGTCCTAGCTGGACAGTTGAACAACCAGAACAAAGGATCTGTTGACACGTGGAGGTTTTTGCTGGTTGGTTTTGTTGGTCTTTCTTTATGATGGGATCGCTAACTAATTACGGGAGTATTTAATGGCTAATTAAACCATTTCGTTGGGATTTAGGTTTGATGTCTTTGATGATTGTGTTTGGTAAGTAGTAGTATAAGTATATAAATTAAAAATTGTATTTGAACGAAGATAATGAAATTACCATGAATAAACTGATTGATATGATAATCCTTAGAGGGTTATCGTTTATAGTTAAAAGTAATTCTTTGTTAAGCAGAGTTAAGTTAAATACAATAGCTTAACGTTTGAATTTTTAAAAGGAAGAGTGATGATTATTGAAGCATTTGAAGGTTAAGCTAAACTAATTAAAAATGAAACATTATAAGTCCATATCAAGAAGACTTTTAGCATTAGAAACATGCGTGAGTTGTGCCCTTCCATGTGACTCTTATATAATATGCCGAGATAAAAATAAAAATAATTAAATATGTATTTATCTATATATAAAAGGAGTCCAGTGTATGGAAGGATTATGCGAAAACGTGCTCTGAATCATCTAGAGAGAGAGAAAAAGTAACAGTCTCAAAAATCAAGAGAAATTAACGGCACCGTTTTGTTTAGAGAGAAACGCCTTTGAAGAGATCGATATTTGTTTTGTTGGTGGTCATCTTTGGTAAGAGGAAGAAGAATAAGAAGAAGAAACAGAGAAGCTAAAGAAGAAGAGATTGAAAACGACGACGTGTGAGTATCAGAGAGATTGAGAGAAAGATAGATATGGCGATGAAGGGCTATTTGGATGAGTATGAGAAGCTTGTGATTAGGATGAACACTCCAAGGTTTGTTTGCTTTTTCTTTTTCGATTTTATTTGTTTTATTTTCAAGAACAGATCTTAAGATTGGAAAAACCAAGAATCTCTTATTTTTCTGGATATCTAACGATTTCGTGTTTATTTTTCTGGAAATTTTCTCTCCGGAATTACATATGTCTGAAGATTTTCCCGGAAATTATGAGATCAATATTTGAAAATTTTCAGTTGATTTTAAAATTTCAAAGTTTCTTTTCGTTCAACTTTTTAATTAATCTTATTTTTTCAAATAAATAATATTAAAATATTTAAAAGTTTGTTCTCCAAAAATAAGATTAATTAAAAATGAATTTGTACCTAATTTACAGGGTCGTTATCGACAATGGTGTTTGTTCTTCAGCGACAATCGTCAAGGTTTGCTTCTTCTTCTTCTCTCTTTTTTTTAAAAAAAAAAAAATTCTAAACCACCTTAAATAATTAACAGCTTCAAAGCAAATGATTAATAACAATAATTCCATTGTTCTTTTTTCAGGTTGACAGTCCAAGAGGACATGGTATATTGTTAGAAGCAGTACAAATCCTCACCGATTTGAACCTTTCCATTAAAAAAGCTTATATTTCTTCTGATGGAAGATGGAACATGGATGGTAATTAACAAATTTCAAATTCAAAATATATTTAATTATAATTTTCTGAAATTATGTTTATAAATCTTTTTTTTCTAATTACTGCAGTTTTCCATGTGACTGACTTAAACGGAAACAAGTTGAATGATCAGAGCGTCTTGAAATACATTGAACAGGTAATTTTGTAATTTAAGATACACTGTATTCAAGAACTTGTGGATTCTAAAAATAGAAACCTTTTCTTCTTATGGTTGCACAGTCGATTGAGACGGTTTACTACGGAGAAAACATTGAAGTTAACGGTCTAACGGCCTTAGAGTTAACCGGAACGGACAGGATCGGTTTACTATCCGAGATGTTTGCGGTTCTCTCTGACCTCAACTGCGATGTAGTTGACGCTAAGCTATGGACACATAACGGTAGAGTTGCGTCTATGATCTATCTCAAAGACTGCAGCTCAGGATCACCGATTCTCGATTCTCATCGCATATCCAAGATCGAGGGAAGGTTGAAGAACGTTCTGAACGGCGATAGCGACGTTAAATCCGCTGCCAAGACTTGTGTTTCCGTGGATATGATGACGCACATTGAACGAAGGCTTCATCAGCTTATGTTTGAAGACAGAGACTACGAGAAGAGATCCAAGAAGCAGGAGAGGTCTCCTATGGTGGTTGTGACGGTTCAGAATTGGGCTGAGAGGGGCTACTCGGTCGTTAATGTTCATTGCCGTGACAGGACTAAGCTTTTGTTCGACGTGGTTTGTACGTTAACCGATATGGAATATGCCGTGTTCCACGCGACTATCAACACATCTGAAGACCAAGCTCATTTGGTATGTTTCTTGAACCGATCTTTAGCAAATTTGTTTATGTTGGGAGGTTTTTGTGAGCTAACGATCTTTTTTTTTTTGGTTTTAAATTTTACAGGAATTCTATATCCGGCACAAGGATGGATCACCGATAAGTTCAGAAGCAGAGAGGCAAAGAGTGATACAATGTTTAGAAGCTGCAGTGGAAAGAAGAGCATCTGAGGTATAATAAGACTAGTCTGAAGTTGGTTTTGAGTGTTCTGATTGTTTAATCGGTAGTCTAAACCGGTTCTTTGGTTTTGTTTGTGTTTAGGGTGTGAGATTAGAGCTGAGGCATCCAGACAAACAAGGTTTACTAGCGGAAGTTACCCGGACGTTCAGAGAAAACGGTCTGAACGTTACTAGAACAGAGATATCAACGAGCTGCGGCATGGCTACAAACATATTCTATGTAACTAATGCCAATGGAGATGAAGCTGACCCGAAACTGATTGAATCGGTCAGGGAGAAAATCGGTTTGGAGTGTTTAAGAGTGAAAGAAATGCCATCGGTGAATCAAAGGAAGGGAGATGGAGAAGAACATCAACAGACTAAAGCAGTGTTGGTTTCACTTGGGAGCTTGGTTTGGAGAAATCTATTCAGCTTTGGTCTTGTCAAATCATGTTCTTGAGACAGTTCACAACGAGGGTTAACCGAACCACATCAGCTCAGTAAAATTTATCCGTTGAAAGGCACGCAGATTTTATTTATCGAGTAAAATCTGCGTGCCTCGAAAACGATTAATATTTTTTTATGGGTGTGGTTTGGTAAATTAAGTTTGAGTCTAGGAATGTTTGTTCATGTTCTTTGTAAATAGAGAAAAATAGAAAAGGGTTGATTATAGAAGAGTAAAATCAGGAATTGTTTACTTTTTTAATTGTGGGGGTTTTTAGATGTTATAAATGCTTGTAAAAAATTTCTAAAATTAATTATTATCATTATTGTTTGAAATGTTTGTGTGTTTGCTAGATTATTATTGGTTGGTATTTTCCTTTGGAATGTTTTAAGGTTTTGGTCCAATTATTTTAATTGATGGAAAAGTCTAGATGTGGTTATGAATATAATATGACCCATAAAATAAAAAGATGAATAGTAGGAACTTTCCATCATAATTTTCCAACAAGAAAGAAAAAGGACAATAAAGGTAGGTAAGCCAATAAAGCTTTTGGTAGGTGATAGTAATTGGAAAATGATGCCTTGGTGTCTCCCTATGTTCCACCTTCCATTCACCCCACGTTGATCAGTTTCTTATTTAATTTTTGTTAGAGATTTGTATCTGAAGAGTTGGTGGTAGAAAGCGTACACATATAATCTCATTGTTCAAATTCAAAATCTCGAAAAAAAAAAAAAAATCAAATGTCCGTCTCCATCATTACTTTTTAGAAATTTATAATCCAATGATCCATCCATGTACAACAATTAAAAACATTTGATGTCGTTCTCATGTATTAGGTCTAAGTTGCGTGTATCAATACTACCGACAGCTTTCTATGCATTACTTAGTAATAACATAAAATCTTGACTTAAGATTTCTAATAATAGAAGGTGGGTGACACCGTTTTCATGATTATCCGATTAGTTCAACTTAAGTGGTTACGTCACTTCACTTCCTCGGAGATGTACCCTCCAATGATAAGTAGGTTGTACGTACACCACCATTTGGCGCAATCTCATTCCCTCCCATCTTCCTAAACAACAGGCCAGCTTCAGACAAAGAGCCTTTCTTTCTTACATAGTCCTCAAAACATGACTGTTGTATGTTTTGTGACTTTTTGTCATTAGGCTTCACTCCTTTGAGACGGAGGTTACATAAATAAATGCCAAAAGCATCATCTACCTTACTAAGCATTGCACATTTCGTCAATGATGATATTATAGATATACCAACATCAAGATCCATATTACTAGTCTTCTGCATTTCTTGGGGAATTTAAGATAATTTGGTTTTAGAAGCGGTACGAGTCCGGTTTGAATAAGAAGTCAGACCAGAGCGATAACTACCTTCGATCAATGGTTCATTACATTACAGTGTAAGCAATTTCTTCGGTTTTGTGGGGGCGAAATCAACCAGACAAGAAAGCCAGAGATTATTAGCAAAAGTTCATCTCAGCTTCAGGTTTAAAAATATTTGTCGAACCCATTAGAAAGAAATAAAAAGAAAAGTGATTTTATACGGTTAACAATCACCCAAAGGAACAACAACTCCAAGCTTGTAAAACTTTGTTACAGAATGTGAAAAAATCAGATTAACCGAGGCCTGAGGTTTCGTCTTGGCGAGGAGCGTCGTCTTTGATGCGGGGTGGTCTAACAATCTTATCGATAAGTCCGTACTCAATAGCTTCTTCTGCGTTGAACCTCTTCATTCTGCTCAAGTCTTTGAATATCTGTATCATCATTGTTTCATCGTCATCACTCATCATCATCATCATCATCACTCATCATATGATTCGGTTATTAATTATGAGGGACAACAAAAACTAACCGTTTCCGCAGGCTGACCGGTGTTCTTGGCTAGTTCGTTGAAGAGGTAATCTCTTATCCTTGAAAGCTCCTTCGCTTCATTTTGGATATCATCAGCCTGAAAGGAAGTTATCAAGTTTATATATATAGCTTCACCATGTAACTAAACGAATTGCATAATAGTCCATAACTCGAGAGATAAGCGGGGCTTATTCACCTGACCACGGGCTGCACCAGCTGGTGACTGGAGGGCGATCCTTGACAATGGCATTGCAAACCGTTGACCCTTTCACAGAAAACAATAATTCAACTTCAAGTTTCCTCGGAGACTAGCATATAAAGATCAATTTGGTTTCCACATGATTCAAAAGAAAGTGAAAAGAGATTTACCTTTTCACCGGCAGCAAGAAGAAAACCTGCAAGGTTATAGGCAAGCCCAACACAATGTGTCCCAACCGGACTTTTCAAGCTCTTCATTGTATCATAGATAGCTAGACTTGGAGTTAGCTACATCAAAAAAAGATCTATAAATTATTTTGGAAAAGTTTAGACGTAGAGTGTAAGCAAAGAACCAAAAAAAAATGTAAAAGAGAGAAGAAGCTCACATCTCCGCCAGGTCCATTAAGGTACATATAAATCCTCCTCGAGTCATCAAGAGTATCGAGATACAACATGGTTGCTAATATCTGGTTGCTAAACTCTTCATCGATGTTTTGTCCAATGAAGATCACACGCTCTCGATACTGCCAACAATACAATCAAACTTGCATTCTTTTTTCATTCTTTCTCACAAGATTATGTGTAAACGTTTGAATAAACTACGTACAAGGGCGTTCCATATATCAACCCATTGCCAAGTGCCTTCCTCTCTGTTTCTGTAAGGAACTCTAGGTGTGCCTATAGGCATCATCTTCACCCGTGACCTACTCGCTTTCCCAGTCCTGCCAACAACACATTAAACCACCAAGCTAATGTAACCCCATCCTACCTACATTCAAAAGAGCAAAAAGAGAAGAACTTTACCCGGATTCCAAACTCTTGTGAATCCTGCCATAGAACTCCTTGTTTAAATTCTGATACCCATTTGTCAAAAAGCCTGACACGCAATTCCGACAACAACAGTAGTAACACTAATCAGTTCACTCGTAGTAGGGCATTAACCCCAGTTCGATTTAAAGACAAAACTATCGATTAGATTAAGGAGTAAAAGGAACGAACTTGCAGATTGAGGCTTCAATCCAGAGTAAAGCTTGATGCTACAGCTACAAAAAAAACAAAACATATAAACAATCAGATGCAAGTGTGTGTGTGTGTATAGAATTAGAGACATAGGCATGTAAGATTTCAGATTACCACGGACTCAGAGAAGACTGGTGAAGGGTTGTGTTAAACGAGACCGCCATGGTCGTCAAGAGCTGTGTGTTAAAGAGCCCAACACTGGCTTTTGTGTGTGTGTGTTTTTTTTTAATTAACAAAGGGGAAAATTACAGATTGGGTGAGGAAGATGGATGGAAGGTTTATGAGATATCAGTTATATATTGGTTTACCTTAACCGAATGGTTTACATGTGCAATTGTAATTTGGTTATATTAGATTTTTTTTACTTGGTTAATGGGACAAACAAACAAGACTACTTTGAACTTGCTGAACCTGTCTCTCAATTAGAATTTCATAGCCCTTGGATCAGATGTAAATATATTAATCCGGTTTAAAACTTAACCGGTTCACTTTCCATTGTACTGTACAGTTGTGGTAATTGAAGTGGAAGCTCATACATGTTATATTGGTTTAACTTAACCGATTGGTTTACATTTGCAATTGTATTTGGTTAATATTACTTATTTTACTTGGTTAATGGGACAGGACAACAAGATTTCGTTGAAATTTCTGAACCCGTCTCTCGATTAGAAATTTCATAGCCCTTGGATCAGATGTAAATATCTTAATCCGGTTTAAAACTTAACCGGTTTCACTTTCAATTGAACTGTACTGTACAGTTTTGGTAATCGAAGTGGAAGATCATAAATGTTATGAATCCAAAGACAAGGTTACACTAACAAGACATTTGACTAATTGAGTTCAAATTCGCAAACTAGACTACATAACAGGGTTGATCAAAAAAAAAAAAAAAGACTACATAACAGGAAAACAACTGATGCAACCTGATTTGGTTTGAGAAAACCCATTGATTCAAAAAATCAACACAGAGAGACAAGTCTCAAAAATCATCTTTCCCTTGATAACAATTAGTCTCCACTCCAACTAATCAAAACACAACCAGAGAAAATAGACTTGATTATTTGACAATGTCACACCTTTATAAGCTTATGAGTAATCTAATCTTTATAAGCATTTGATTCATGGATGTTAGTGGTCTTATTAAGTAGGCTTCTCGTAAGAGTTTTGATCACGAAACTCAGCAACAGCGCTGCGGATCATCTGCTCAACATGAGGCTGGACAAACAAGTGAGTACTATCGAGTACATGGATAATGAACTTCTGAGAGGAAGGCATTGAATTGTTCATGTTCACTATGAACTGTGCCATGGGAATATCGCTGCAAACAAAAAAAAAGACAGTAACTTTATCAAAAAAAATTCTCAAAAATTGTGTTAAAACGATGAATGTTGCCAAAGATTTTGGGTTGAGAAGAGAGAGTACCAGGTGATGAACACTCCTTTGATGGCATTAACCATTTTGAGTTTCTCTGAAACAAAAGGATAACAATATATGGTTTCATTCTAAATCCATCAGAAGCGACTCAGTAAATACTACTGCTAACACTGGTGTTGGAAACTCAGAACATCATTAGCCTTGTTGAACAGAAACAATTATATAGAGCAAAAGAAAGCTTAATACTTTATTTCAACTCAGAGACCACCCAACGATTCCATAACTGAGTTTTCAGCTAGTTAAACATCACAATCGATTTCGATTCCCAAATCAATAGAGTTCGTGATCAAATCTAGGTCATTGGAACGAGAGCAGCTGGGATCTATCTAATCAACTATCCAATTGAGATCAACCACGAACTTTCGTAAAGCACACAATATAGGAAGATCGATGAAACCAGCTTATTTGACAATAATATCGAGTGAGAACTCACCTTGTTAATGATATTCCTCTGGCTTCACGCGACGATGGTCACAGACCGCACAAAAACAGGTCTAGGTTTGGTTTTTATCTTATAAATGACAAAACTGCGATCGAAAGTTCTAAACTTCCCGAAGATGTTCATTTATTAGTATCACTCTCAAACGGGCCTTTTCCTTATCACTTTTTTTAAAAAAAAAATTTAAAAGATGAATGCTCACATGAACTAGCCAAACTTCTTTTATGGTTTGTGTGGTGGTCAGTATAGTTTATGAGCTTGATTAGCTTTTACAAACAAATCATCAAACATAATAGACAGTTGAAATATCATGATCTGCTCATGTTTCTAAGAATATAAAAAAAAACATACACAAATCTTTCTGGCACTAATCTTACAAACATCAGACAGTAAAAAGTAAATAGACTTTTGTCCTTTCATCTTTTCCCCCCAATGTCTACAAGCATGTGCATGAGCACAGCGCTGTATCTTTAAGCAGCGGTGTCAATCAGATGAAAGAGAGAAGATAGGATGGGCGTCAAAGTCAAATCAGTCCTCGTAATCATCCAACGCTGAATATATCATCCTACGAAAAAGAAAAAGAAAAAGTTGCAAACAGAAAGTGTTATTAGGCTGTCTTGAGCTATATATAATAAGCAAAGAAGGGTTCCAAAACAACTTTTCATTTGTCTTACCAGAAGATAGTGAGAAAGAGGTTAAGTATTATGTAAGCAAGCTTGAACAGCCGTTTCTTCTTCTCCCAGTTTAGCAAGTTGAATATCTCCGTGACATCTACCAAATGTTGTCGCTTCGAGTAACTGAAACAACCCGATTGTGAAATCAAGACATCAACAACATTTGCTCCTTGTATGCCACAAAAGAAGAAGTTGTCAAAAGAGAGAGAGAGTGAGAGAGAGAGACTTACAGTTGGAAGTTGTAGTACATATAAGGGAGGCACAGGATTGCCATGAACCAATGTCCTGTGAAGAGATAGAATACACACAGAACTCCTTGAACAATGAACTCCGGTAACACCACATAGTTTATCCTCGACGCAGAGTCGTAAGGGTTTATGTAATCAAACTCAAGATCCGCTAAGCAAACAAGCTGCAAAAAAAAAAGAAAAAAAACAAGATTTTTTTATTCCTTCCATCTTCTAAACACAACCAAAGCTTATGATCAACATGCAATATTTGAAACTCAGACAGAAACACACTCCAAGATTGACTCCATCATGATAAAATGTAGCTCCTTTATATATAACATTCCCCAAAAAAAAAATCGAAACCTTTTCAATTACAATTATGTGGTAAGAACATTAACACTAATTTTTGAGTTCAATCAGAAACTATCCAGTACACAGAAAGCTTCAAACTTTCCTTAATCTAAATGGGGGCAAGCTCGATATGAAACCAAAGAAGTTTACATTTATTAGATTTGAGAATCGGATAGAATTAAAAACCTGATACACGATGATTCCGACAAGAGCGATGAGGAAGAAGAAGGATATAAGCCATGCCCAAATATCTCCCATCTTCCTCCCTCCTTCTGCCTACGTTGTCAGGTCGCCTGAGATTCGATTACTTCAGTTTGTTTTGCTTCGGTTTTTCGAGATTCTGACCGGAACAAAGCAACAAAACGAGAGACTTCCGGTTCTGCTGTTTCCCCGATGTTCCGGTTCGGTTTCCGGTTCAAAACGATTTGTTTTATTTGATCCAAGTACAATTCTTCTCCGGTTTAATACAACCGGTATGATGGGCCTATG